>CM073732.1:17136396-18488063 GCA_037113605.1 Calophaca sinica
GTCAATTTTGGATCCAAGTTCTGCAGAAGGTCAAATAATTTGTCTATCTTACCATTGATTTGGTCGAGCTCTTCTCTCATCGCTTGCTGATTCTGTTCCAACAAATCCATGAGTCTAGATTGGCTCGAGTCCGGTAGGGATGCAGAGAAAGCTTATTTGTATCTATTTTTCTGTAGGGGAAAAATGGGTTATGTTATGTAGGTGCCATGATTATGCATGTCATGAATTTTTTTTTATGTACATTTTATGCAAAATAATATGATGGATAATGGAGAACTATTTTTCTATTTTTTGTTTTTGTTTTTTTTTACAAAAAAAAATAAAATGAATGCAATGATATTGCTAAAAAAGAGAAAATGTTTTTTTTTGAAAATTTATTTTTTATTTAGAGGGAAAAAGGAATGAGAAGGGAAAGTATTTTTTGAAACTATGTTTTTTTTTGCAAAGAAGAATAACAAATAATATTTTTTAGGAGAAAAATATCATTTATTATTTTTCACAATTTTGAAACGTGAATGAAAAATAAATGGATGATGGAAAAACAGGTAGAGTGTGCCCCTTGTGACGTAGGCCGGTATTTCCTAAGATCTTAGGTCTTACGAATTTTGTCACGTGGAAGATTGGGATAAGGTATGCTCCTTTCGTGATATGAGCCGCTAACTCCTTAAAAAGATCTAGGGTTTGTATTAAGTGTCTTTCCATTGAGTGGATTTAAGATACTAATCTAAAAAGGTCCCTAGAGCCAAGGGTCCCATTTGAAAATGTTACCACCTATAATAAGTATATTATTAAAGGATGGTTTTTTCTCAAATGGAGCCAAACTCTAGGTGAGAATTTCATAGGAACCCACTTGCCGTACGTCCAGCAGAGCACCCATTACATAGCCTCTCCTAACTTAAGGTTCACTCGGGCCCGGGTATAGGGCATCCACTCGTAGTGTGCGAAAATGTGTTAAGTGAAGTGTGTGAAGGGGCAAACTTAAAACTACCTGCTGCAAAACAAATCAAAATACAATATATACATGTCTTCTACCCTAAAGTTTCAAATGCATAGACATACATAATATTTACAAGAAGAAAAAGGAAATGAAAGAGAATGAATCACAAATGAAAAATAAAAAAAAATTTATGCAAGTTTTCTATCCTAGGATTCACGTATACAAACATATACACAAATGAATAAATAGGAATAAAAACAAAAAGGAAATAATTCATTTAGTAAGGCAAACAAATCACATAAATAATCATAGGGCCTAACTCTCAAAAGTCCCCAGTGGAGTCGCCAGCTGTGACAACCACCCTAAAAATTTTAATGGAGCCGCCACCAATATTTTATTTTTATAGGAAAACATTGGAAAACTTATTTTTTGGATATTTTTGAATTTAATAAAAAGGAAGGCCTTTGAACCAGATTTTGAGCTCGGGAGTTGGTTACGTATAGGGAAGGTTATAACACCCCTAAAACACCAATTTACAATGGTACCCTTTGATTATTCTTAGAGATTGTTTGCCTTAAATGATTTATTTCCCAAAAGTGAAATTTGTTTATTTTTATGTCTATAAATATACTGCTGAAGTGAAAATGAGACTCTGCTTATGATTCTGACCTGAACATAGGAATCAACTCTCCTAGATAAATCTAATAGACCTAAAATTACCTTTTCTATTATATAAAAGCAAAACCTTAATTATTTAGTCATTAAGAGATAAAAGGATAAAAAAATCTACTTAAAAGAAAGAATATTTTTTACAAAACAGATCAAAAGATAAAATTAAATTAAACAAATAATAAAAAAAATATTGACTTATTTATTTAATCAAAAGAATGTATAAATAAAGAAATAGAAATTTTTTATTTTGCTTTTATACCCTCTTTAATAGAAAATTTGCAAATCGGTCCCTACTAAAGATTTGGCCCCGTTGAAAGACCAAATCCTAAAACGTGTATATATGGAACAGGATTTCAAAGAAAAAACCTTTTTTTGCATTTATGCCCCCTCTTAACTACATATTTACAAATTGATCCCTATTTAAGGTTTGGCCCCATGGAAGGCCAAACCCTAAACCTAATTCTAATCTAAACCGTGGATACCAACGTCAACAGCAACAAACACGATGACAACGGCAATAACAATGGCAGCAACAGCAATAACAACAACAATAATAACAACAACGATCATATATTTCTCAGTCCATACAAAACCAATGTAAAAAAAATACAAAAAATGAAAACGAAGAGGAATAGACCTGGGTTTGTGGCTCCCCTGAAAACTTACAGAAATCAAAGGAGGAGATTCAAAGGGAACCTACAACTAGTAGTGTTTAGTTTAGTTCTAGGGCCTCACTATTTTTTTTTTGCCTTCTTCTTCTCTGTTTGTTCTGCTTCTTCTTCTTTCTCAGATTCCAAGCACACTCTCTCAGGTTCGCCCTCGGTTTTTTTTGCTCTCTCTCTCGGGGTCCCGCCTGAATTGCGTCTTGTGTGACTTTTATAGCCAAAGTACCTGCGAGAAAAATCTAACCAAATTAGTGCAAATATTTGAATAATAATAAAAATAAAAAAGAAAGATGGAAAGAAACTAAATGAATGGAATGAAACTCCCCTTATTCCACGCGTATATTTGGGATCCTCGTGGAGATCTTGATGTGATATGATAGAGATGGGGGTGGATAGGATTCGGTCAAGATTGGGGGAGAGGGATGCGGAAATGGCGAAGGGGACGAAGTGGGACGACGCGGCTAGGGTTATGGAAGGAGGGAGATAAGAGATATGGGATTAGGGTTTAGAGGAAGGGATGAGAGAATGGTGGAAGAGAGCGTGAATGGTGGAGAAGAATTAGGGAGAGGAAGAGATGAGGTTGAAAGAGAACGAAGGGAGGTGCTGCGTGGGAGCGCCGCGTGAGGCGAAGAAGGAGATTAGGTTGAGGAAGTGAGGAGATTAGGTTTTTGATGGTTTTAGGGTTATGAGCTTGGGCTTGGGCTGCGTGAGTTGCGTATCATGAGTGGCTGGGCTAGGGGTGTGCGAGAAGGGATGTGGGGTGTAAGAAGCAAACAGAGGTGGAGCGCCTGGGAGGCATATTTGGAAGGAATGGGGTGTTGCAAAAATAAAAAAGGGGTGTGCGAAGGAATGAGGGCTGGGAGTGCTGCTGGACTGGGCTGGGTCACCAGCCAGGTTGCTCACTGCTATTGGCACCACTCTAATTTATAATATGCACCCCTTTCTTCAAAAAAAAATTATTTCATTTCTTTTCTTTTCTTTTCTCTCTTTTTTTAATCTCTTTTATTCCTTATTATAAAACCAAAAATATTATTTTTATTGTTATTACAAAATTTAAAAAGTTAAAATAAATAATAAAAAATAAAATAAAAGGCCGGACAAAATTAGGGTACTACACTCATGTTACTTAAATTACCTTCACTAATAATTTAGAGAAGTATTTGGGGTTCAAGATCTTAACTGGTCGGGTGAAGAAATCGAACTTCGTGGGGGTGATGGATAGAGTGGCGTCTAAGCTAGCCTCTTGGAAGGGTAGGTTGTTGAATAAACCGGGAAGACTAACGTTGGCAAATGCGGTGGTTTCCTCCATATCGTTGTATGGGATGCAAATTCAATGGTACCCTCAGAGTGTTTGTGATTACTTGGACTGCACAGTCAGGAAATTTATTTGGAAGGGTAATAATGATAAAGGGATGCATATGGTTAGTTGGAAAACTATCACCAAGCCTAAGAGGTGTGGTGGCCTTGGTGTGAGGATAGCTCGGGATCAGAACACAGCTCTCCTTGGGAAGATGGTTTGGGACCTTATTAATTCGCCGGAGAAACTTTGGGTTAATTTCCTCAGATCCAATTATATCAAATCTGGGAATATTTTTGGCTCGAAGAAGTGCAACAGGTCACCCACTTAGAACTCCATTGTTAAGGCCCTTGAGAAGGTTATGGATGGTTTTCAGATGAAGCTGGGTGATGGGAGCTCGAGCTTTTGATTTGATCCTTGGGTGATTAAATATCGTCTCACAGATCATGTTTGGGTTGTGGATATCCATGATACACAGCTTAAAATTTGAGATGCGTTTTATGAAGGAGCGTGGCATTTGGAGACTTTATACACTGTCCTTCCTGCTGAGTTGTTCCAAGCAATCCATGACATTTCTCCCAGGCTCATGGAGGGGGTGAGTGATCGGTGGACTTGGCAACACAACACTAGTGGAGTTTATTTCACAAAGTGTGCGTAATCCTGGCTCGTGGGTGAGCAAACTTTGCCAACATCTGGGTCTTCTTGGAGCTGGATTTGGAGGCTCCAAATTCCGGCGAACATTCAGTTCTTTGCCTGGCAGTTCTGTCACGCTTGTATTCCTACCAGAGGGGTTCTTACTCACAGATGTATTCCTATTATTCGGCAGTGTCCTTTTTGTGATGACACAGAGGAATCCATTATGCATTGTTTGTTTGTGTGTATGAGAGCTCAGAGCATTTGGGCTGTGATGTTGCCGACTCCTTTAGTTATCCTGCAGGATACTTCTGAGATTGCTAGCTGGTTGCATGACAATATCACTGCGCATGATATTGTTTTCCTAATTGTCATGTGGAAGGTGTGGTGTAGCCGTAACGCTTTCATTTTTAAGGAAGTAGAGACTCCGGTCATTTCTCTTGTTATGCAGTTTCATGTGCTTCTCAGTGATGTTGTTGCTGCTTACGAGACCCCCATAGTTGGGAGGATTACACCTATTTCCAGGGAGGTTTCTTGGCTTAAGTCGGTGGAGGGATTTGTCACCCTCAATGTGGATGGGAGTGCTATTAATAATCCGGGGTTGGCAGGTTTTGGTGGCCTCATAAGAGATCATTATGGGTCCTTTCTGAGGGGCTTCTTTGGCTCGATAGAGATTTCAAATATTCTCCATGTGGAAATAATGGCTTTGTTTCATGGTTTATGTTTGTGTTGGGATTGGGGGTACAGAAGAGTAATTTGTTACTCGGACTCCCTTAATGTTATCAGCCTGATCCAAACAGGTAACCAGGAGTTCCATAAGTTTGGTAATGAGATTGCTTTGATTAGGAGGATGATGGAGCGAGATTGGGAGTTTAAGCTGTGTCATACTCTCCGGGAAGGGAATCACTGTGCGAATTTCTTAGCAAAGATGGGTGCCCATTGTGATGTGTGCCGCTGTCGTGTTTGGATGCTCCCCCTGTGGGTTTAGCTAGTCTTCTCCTGGCTAATGCTATGGGAGTTTCTTTCGTAAGACCTTTCTTTTTTCTTTGTTGTTTCCTTTTGTAACAAAAAAAGATATATACCGTAAACAAAACAAAAATATGTATATAAAATTAGTTGTTTTCGGCACATGACTAAAGTCTAAATACATACCATAAACTAATTTATGGTATATGTAAACAAATAATATATATCGTAAACAATTAATTTACGGGATATATTTAAAAAATATATATATGCCGAAAAGAAATTGTTTCGATTTTGAAAAAGAATGGTGCTAAGGGATATGTTAGTCTAATAAAATAAATATGGGTGTATCACTTAAAAATTGTGGGTGCGTTTAACAATTTCCTTTTAAAAATTGTAAGCCCATTACGGGGGCTCCAACAGTAAATGTGTGGCTATACGACCGAAATTGAATTATGCTCCTATTTGTACTTGCAGTTACACTGACCTTATTTCTGTCAAGTTGATGTGAGGTTGCTTCAAAGTGGTAAAATATGTCAATTTTATTTTGTCAGTATGCAACTTTGTTGTTGGATTCTGAATTGACAGAATAACATTTGTTTAGTGCAAGTAACGAGAGGTCATAAGTAGGAGAAAAGTATTTCTCTGTCAATTGTTTGACTTAGTGCAAGTAACGACGACAGTGTGAGGACGCATATGTTTATTTTCCAAAACGTGTCTTTGATTGTCGTGGAGACTTAATTGGGAGAAAAGATCCTCTCCAGGTACCCGAGATTTCCCGCAAAACCATTGTGTCTATCTATGGAACTCTCAACAAACGGAGAAGATATTTTCTCCAGATTAATTCGGTGCAGATATGGAATAAATACTCAAATGGGTCTCAACAAAAATTATGGGAATCAATTTAGTGCTTGAAAAAAAAAATACTAATTTAGTCTTTAAAATTTTTAAATATAGGTTAAATTAATCATTTTTATGAATGTTTTAGTCCCTATTAAAAACTAATTTGACTCATATTTAAGATTTTTAATGATTAAATTGATATTTTTTATTTTTTTGAGACTAAACTGGTTTATGTGGTTTTTGCTAAGATCTATTTACTAGTACGTACTAGTATTTGATATTTCACACCGCCTCGAACGATGGTACCCGTTTGCATTTTAGTAATCACCAAAGCTGACGATTTCAATTATATGTTTGTTGTGAATAGTGTCAATAGAGAGCCAAAAGTCCAAAACCCACAATTTTATTTCTTTTTTGTTTATCAGGTTAAATTATCATTGTTGGAGAAATTCACAACACAAGTTGGGTTAGAGACTTTGATATGGACTGCATTGAAAGAAGGAATAGTTGTTTCATTCAGACGTAGTAGCAGATTAGGCGGAACATTTGCCTAATTGCCTTCTGCCTGGATTTCAAATGTGCTCTTTTTTTTTTTTTTTTTTGGTACATCATGATGTGCTCTTTTAAAAATACTTTTTTTTTTCTTTTCAGGAAACTCTTTTAAAAATACTTAGTAAAGCATACAAATTAGTTGGATAAGGCATTGCAAAAACACCAATAGTAAACTAAATGACAGCCAACGATAATATTAGCTTTTGTATTTATAACTTTATTTCTAACTATGCATGAGATATTATCAGCTGAAGTGTTGTATATTTGACAATGTTTTCATTAATTTGACTCATATTAGATCTGTCCATGTTTTGGATAATAATGTCATTGAAAAGTAACAATTGTCTAGATCAGTTTCATATACTTGAATATATGTAAACCTAACGTTATATGTAAACTTGTTGCAGTGACTTGTTTAATTTAAATGTATTGTTGTGTTGTCCTCGTTTTTCATATTATCAACTTATTAGCATGTTAGTAATTGGTATATGCACTGTTGGTGTTGGGACTTTTAGTCCCACATCGGGTAAAATAGTAAAGATGAGTGAACCTCTTTGTTATAAAAGGAGGCTTGGGCCTTGGTTTTATGTACACCATTCAAAAGCTTGTCTAGCAACTTTTGTCTCTAAATAAATTCCTCTCTTTGTTTTAGAATTTAATAGAATTCTTAGTATGCTCTGTGGTTGACATTTGAACCTCCACATCGAAAAAGAATTTATTAGGAATATTTCTTGTAAAAGGAGAGGTGTGAGGAATAAGTTTTGCTAGTGGGGAAGCTTTGTGGGTGTCTTGAGTGCGAGAGAAAATTGTGTAGTTGTAATAATTTTCTACATAGTTGATTTTTCTCTGGTCTTTGGTGGTTTTTCTCCTGGTTTGGGAGTTTTACGTTAAATTCTTTGTGTTGTTATTATTTCTCTATTTTGTTTTTCCAATTTTCCACAAGTGCAGTTTGGGAAGAGAATTTGAAGAGTCAAATTCCCAACAAGTGGTATCAAGAGCAGGTTCTCCCAAAGAGGATGTCAGAGCGAGTTTCAAATGCGGTCGGATTTGATGTAGAAATTTGACGGAAAGATCAACTTTGGCTTGTGGCAAATACAAGTCAAGGATGTGTTGATTGATCTGGTTTACACAAGGCTTTGAAGGCGAGTTACTCTGAAAGTAGCGGAGATCTTTGATAATGAGGCTAACATTATCTCCGATCTTGATGTCTTTTGAAAGAAGGACATGTATATCCTTATGGCATGGGTCTCAAAGTTGCCATGATAAAGGATATTAAATGTTAGCGGGACCACATTTTGCACACGGGCATTGGTTGACATTAATGCAGGGTGTGTGGTGAAATTTATGTCGATGACTGATTAACTTCCATGAGAGTCAAATATGGGAGTTGCACCATAGTTTTTTCAGCAAGGTTATATTTTGACATGTGCCGAGTTTAAATGCTTGGGATGGCTAGTTCTGAGTGATTATGCTTTTATGGTGGAGCATGACTGCGTTGCAGTGATAGCGAAAGCTATCGGAATCTTATCAAGGTGGAGCGTTGTGGGACCACAAAGTCACAAGGTAGAGATTGTTGGTGTTGGGACTTTTAGTCCCACATGGGGTAAAATAGTAAAGATGAGTGAACCTCTTTGTTATAAAAGGAGGCTTGGGCCTTGGTTTTATGTACACCATTCAAAAGCTTGTCTAGCAACTTTTGTCTCTAAATAAATTCCTCTCTTTGTTTTAGAATTTAATAGAATTCTTAGTATGCTCTGTGGTTGCAGCTTGGCTGAACCTCCACATCAGAAAAAGAATTTATTAGGAATATTTCTTGTAAAAGGAGAGGTGTGAGGAATAAGTTTTGCTAGTGGGGAAGCTTTGTGGGTGTGCGGGGGTGCAGAGAGAAAATTGTGTAGTTGTAATAATTTTCTACATAGTGGATTTTTCTCTCGCGCTGGTGTTTTTTGTCTGGGTTTGGGTGTTTTCCACGTTAAATTCTTGTGTTGTTATTATTTCTCTATTTTGTTTTTCCAATTTTCCACAAGTGCAGTTTCTGGGGAAGAGAATTTGAAGAGTCAAATTCCCAACATGCACAACCTTTTTATGAACATTCATAAATTAAACCAACGAGTGACTTGTGCGAATACACGAGTACTGTATTGGTTCTTGAAAAACATAAGTAGAGAATGTTAAAGTGAAAATCAATTAATATGTTGGAGTACTACCCCCTAGTTTATTGATTCAATTAAATTTTAGAACTCAAGCTTATTAATTATTTCCGTAGTTATTTCATGTATAATTTTATTATAAAATGTATCATAATAATTCAAAAGTAATCAAAATTAAGATATCCAATAATTAAAAGATTGTAAACTGAAAATATGAAAAAGGTATTTTATTCAGGTATATTTATATTTTATGTAAAGAGATTGAAATATTTTTCATTAAATTCGTTTATGTAACAAAATAATAGTTTTGTTTCTAAGTTTTTACAAATCATTTATTTAATTATAGTCCCAAACCTTATCAGTTTCGTAGTAATTTAAACGTTATTAACTAAATAATACAGCAAGCATAATAATACAAGACAACTACTTGTTTTTGTTTTATATTTAATTTATTAAAAAACTTTTTTCTCCTGTTTTGGGTTTATATTCATATAGAATATTTGCATTAAAACATTAAAGTATAATATGAAAAAATTTATAAATTTAGGAATTAGGGTCAAATAATTAAGAAATGAAAACACGAATAAATAAGAAATAAATAATTATTAATAGAGAAATTAAAATATTAAAAAAATAAAATTAGTGTGCAGAATGCAGTTATGGAAATAACACGACTTTTATGGTAGTATTTTACATTTTATGCTGTTTGAACGTTTACTTACATTACATAGGCAATGAAAAGATTAGTCCAAGATTTTTTTTGACGGCATAAGATTAGTCCAAGATCACAGGTTATATATTTCCAATTGAGTAGTACGTAATTTCTAAGGCACCGTCCATATTGTACCTGATACGCATTGCTTGTGTTGGGAAATGGTCCCAACTCGTTGTTCTTGATAGAAAATTTAGATATGATTCTCTTCATTATCATCATGTACCGGAGGTTTTCTCGTCCCTTTTCGCTGGTACTACCCTATTCTATTCCCTAATGTGTATGTGTATTAACTCGCAAAAAGTTAATTGGTGGAGATTTTCTCTCGATTGCGTATACTGGATTCCAATCAGGGCTGCACCAGCTGCAGATTTGAAATCTATGGTTGATTTGGTCGAGAGTAAGCGACAACATCGAAAATGAGTGTAGAAAAAATAAAAGAAGATAAAGTAAAGTGAGAATAAGAAATTTTTTATATATTAATTTAAATGAGAGAAAAAAAATATCTATATTTATCTCTTCTGTTTTTTATTAAATAGTACATTAACCCGTGGATCCAAGGGACATCGAGTTAGTTAAAAAATAAGTAGTCAAAAATATTTTAAAAAATATATAAAAACATCATAAATAGATTTTAAATATTTTTAATATAATAACAAATAATAATATGATTTTAAGATGAATTCATAATAGTATTTTTTTTGATAGGCAAATGTCATGTTAGTTGTTATATTAGTTTTTTTCTCTTTTATCAGGGTTTGAACCCTAGACCTTTGACTACTTCACACATTCACACCCTTAGCTCAAACTAGTTGAACTACCCATCCTTTCGAATTCATAATAGTAATTAATAATAAAAATTAAATTGTCGAATGTGTGCCCATGAGCAGGTTTTATTGTTAAATGTTAGACAAACTCAGTTTGAATTGGCTTACAATCAGCTTATTTAAGCTTATGTAATAGTATAAGCACTTATGAAATTGTGTAAAAAAATTTATAGGAATAGCTTATGACTAATCGATAAGCTGTATATAACTAAATTTAATAAGCTCTCTACGCTAGCTTATTCGGAGCCTATGAATTTTTTATGCGCCGCATGGCCGTGTCCTGAGTTCGACTCTGCTGCCTTCACTTTTTTATTTCTAACTTATGTTGTCCACGATTTCCATTTGTTTTTTCTAAGGGGCTGGATGTGACTTGTTATTATTATTACTCTTGTGTCCGTCTTTTCGCATTTTTATTGCAGTACAATATTTTATAATATTATTTTTTTTATTGTCCATAACACATTTGTCGTGTGAGAGAGAGGGGGACAATTATATTTGTGGGTGTTAGTTTCTTTGAAATGAAGGTGCAACAGTTTAAAAAAATATATTTTTTAAATTTACAAAACAGTTAATTGAAGGGTAAAAATTGAAACCAAATTAGTACACCAAAAAAAGGTTATCTTACCCTATTTTTATTATTATTATTATTTTTACAAAAGGTGACTTGTTACAGTTAAATTTTACAGAAATATGTTTTGCCCTTTTTTCTTTATTCGTTGAATGACCATCACTGTTACTGCGCGCAAATTATTTTTAAACAATTCCTCTCATTTGCTTTTTTAAATTAAAAGATACCTTTATCTAAATTTGAATTTAATTTTTAGGGTTGATTGATAATATTTTCTTTATCTCAATTTTAATTATATTTTGTTAGGCTTAGGTAATAAAAAAAACAAAAAAAGAATTTTCTTTCTCTTACTTTGAATTTGATTGGTAGCTAGCTTTAATTAATATTTTTTCTTATCTTAATTTGAATTTTATTTTTTAGGATTAAATAAAAATTAAAAATTGTGAATGGTGAAGGGTTAGTTTCTTAATTTTTGCTTTTGTAATATATTATTTTATTTTTTAATTTATTTTTATTTATGGTTTGATTCTTAATTTTTTAATTTTAAAAAATATAACATTTTATTAGTGCTTATGTAATGCATCCAAACACTTCAAATTTCGCATAAGCACTTTTTAATGTAATTATCTAAACACATATAGTTTATTGAATATACACACTTATGACATAAGCTCTCATACGATAAGCACTTATGTTATAAGTGCTTAAATAAGCTGTTTATATAAACGGGGCCAAAACATGGAAAGAATTCAAAGAGATCTTTATCTTTATAATTATAAAAATAAGGGTTTTTCTAACATGTGCAACCTTGCACATGTTAAGACTTATCCATTATCTCACTTGCAATTAATATTAACTAGTTAATTTATTATGATTCTTTGGAAAAAAAATAATCTCTCTCTTATTTATTTTATGATTCACCTTCTCTATAATCTTTCTTTCCACAAAAAATTAATAACAAATTGATTCTATCAAATTAATAGCAGTTGATTCACCTCCTCCCTACTATTTTGTCTTTGGCTGGTCGTGACATTTTGGGTTGAAATTAAAAACGTAAATGACAAAATAAATCCACTGTTATATAATATAGTTAAAAAAGAATACATTATTTTAATCGAAATGAACCAAAATATTTTTTTCTTAAAAAAAATGAAATAAAATATTTTTAAGCAATTGAAAAACCTCCGTCTAAAAAACATTATTAAGCAATTAAAAAACATCAACACATATTTCTGATTGCAATTCAGGTGCCATTGCAACCCAAGTGCAACTACTATGATGAATTAAAAATCTTTTTTTCTGAAAAACAAAAACTTCAACAAGCCACAATACCTCCGTGTAATTTAAAATCGTGTCATGTTTATGTTTTTTTAGGAAGACTCATCAAAATCTAATACACTAACAGATGTTCATCAAAAAATTTGTTGCCAAGCTAGAATTACGGTGATTCACCAACAAACAGAATGCAATTTATGGCAAAATAGATCACCATAGAATTTCTTTTGAAAGGGTAAATGGACTATAAACTGGAGGAGTGGCCTCTTTTACTTTTTCTTGTAGTTTGTGTTTGTTTCACTTCGTTTCTATTGGGTCCGGTACCATCTAAGTTTCTGTCACGGCCAAGCTAGAGTTACTACTATTAATTTATTATGAAAAGAGAAATTATAGAGGAAGTAAATCCTAAAATAAATAGGAGAGAGATATTTATTCTTTTCTGAAGATTCATAATTAACTAACTAGTCAAAATTAATTACAAGTGAGATAATGAATAATCCTTAACATCTGCAACCTTGCACATGTTAGAAAAACCCTAAAAATAATAGTGTTTAAGGGTAATTTTGTCAAATCACTTAAATAAACACTAAATCCTTAATATGTGCAACCTTGCACATGTTAGAAAAACCCTAAAAATAATAGTGTTTGAGGGTAATTTTGTCAAATCACTTAAATAACACTAATTAATGTCTTTTAACATTTACTAATTATAAAGATTTTTATTAAATGAAAGAAAGAGCAAAATCCTGAAAAATAATTAAATCACTTAAATAAACAGTAATTAATGTCGTTTATCATTTAATAATTATAATGATCTTTTTTTAAATGAAAGAGAGAGCAAAATCCTAAAAAAAATTAATTATATAAATCTCAGTGTTAATTGATTTTGTTTACAAAATCAAAGAGAGCAAAATCCTAAAAAAAAAAATTATATATATCCCAGTGTTAATTGATTTTCTTTACAAAAAAATGTTACATTTTTTTGTTTCGAATAATTTTATTTATTTTTAAATACTATAATTTCACTAAAAAAAACAATTTTTTTGACAGGAGAGTGTGAGAAAGCTCACGTCGAATAGGCATGCGAGCATAAATAAAGTTTTGACGGGTCATCTCTAAAATATTCATAAAAAGAGATTGCATTTTTTGTTTTGTAATCAATTTACTTATCCTTTAAAACTATAATTTCATGCCTTTTAGCATTTAATAATTATAAACGTCTTTTTTTTAAATGAAAGAGAGAGCAAAATCCTAAAAATGATAATTAAATCACTTAAATAAACACTAATTAATGTCTTTTAGCATTTAATAATTATAAATATCTTTTTTAAATGAAAGAGGGAGAAAAATTCTTAAAAAAATAATTATATAAATCCCAGTGTTAATTGATTATGTTTACAAAATCAAAGAGAGCAAAATCCTAAAAAAAATAATTATATATATCCCAAAGTTAATTGATTTTGTTTACAAAATCAAATATCTGACATGTTATCAATATAGATATATCAGTAATATTGATTACTATTTGATCACAATGTAGATCCAAATGATCGATAATGTCGGATGTTTGATACAAAATGGAAATAGTATTTTTAAATGATTTACGATTGTAATTGATTTATTCATATATTTTAAATATTTTTTATTATTGACGACAAATCACCATATTCATCTCAGTGATTGATACCATGCTGGATGTTTGATACAAAATAAAAATAGTATTATTAAATGATTGGTTATTATTATTATTATTATTATTATTATTATTATTATTATTAAATCATATATCACAGTGCAATATTAAAAAAATCATGTATCACAATAATACCACTTTGTTAAATTACTTTTTAAAATATTTTCACATAATTTTTTGTCTTTCATATTTTTACAATATTTTATATTGTGAGATGTAATTGGATATATATTTATTTTTATCTTTATATATATAAAACAACAAATTATTTTTTGAACATGAGATTGTTAGAAAGTTCACGCTGAATATGCATGCGAGCATTCATGGAGTTTTGACGGGGTTGTCTCTACAATGTTCATAAAAAAAGGGTTGCATTTTTTTGTTTTTAAATCGATGTATTTATCCTTAAAAACTGTAATTTCACAGAAAAGAAATTGTCAACATTTTTTTTGAACAGGAAGTAAGGAAGCTTACGCCGAATATACCTACGAGAAATACATGGATTTTTGACGGGTTGCCTCTACAATGTTTACAAAAAAAGTTACATTTTTTGTTCCGAATCGATTTATTTATGTTTAAATACTATAATTTCACTGAAAAGAAAACAAACAATATTTACTCTCAGGAGACTGTGAGAAAGTTCACGCCGAATATGTTTGCGAGCATAAATTGAGTCTTGATGGTTTGTCTATGTAATATTCATAAAAAAATTGTATTTTTTTTGTAATCGATTTATTTATCCTTAAAAAATGTAATTTCATTGAAAAGAAAATAAATAAAAATTTGTTTGGACATGACACTGTGAAGAAGCTCATGCTTAATATGACTAGGAGCAAACATGGAGTTTTGACGGGTTGTCTCTACAATGTTCATAAAAAAAAGTTGTATTTTTTTGTTTTGAAATCGATTTACTTATCCTAAAAAAAATTAAAATTTCACTAAAAAGAAAATAAACAATTTTTTTGTGAACATGAAACTGTGAGGAAGCTCACGCTGACTATGTCTGTGATCATTCATAGAGTTTTTATGGTTTGTCCCTATAATGTTCATAAAAAAAAGTTATATTTTGGCTTTAAATCGATTTATTTATCATTAAATATTATAATTTCTGTTAAAAGAAAACAAATAAATTATTTTTTGAATAAGGTATTATGAGAAAGCTCACGCTGAATATGCATGCAAGCATGTATGGAGTTTTGACGGGTTGTCTCTGCAATGTTCATAAAAAAAGATTGCATTTTTGTTGTTTTGAAATCAATTTTTTTATCCTTAAAAACTGTAATTTCACGGAAAAGAAAATTGTTAATAATGTTTTTGAACAGGAAGTAAGGAAGGTTACGCCAAATATACCTGTGAGTATACATGGAGTTTTGACATGTTGTCTCTGCAATGTTCTTAAAAAAATGTTACATTTTTTTGTTTCGAATAATTTTATTTATCTTTAAATACTATAATTTCACTGCAAAGAAAAAAAACAAATTTTTTTGATAGGAGACTGTGAGAAAGCTCACGTTGAATAAGCCTACGAGCATAAATAGAGTTTTGACGGGTCGTCTTTGTAATATTCATAAAAAAAGATTGCATTTTTGTTTTGTAATCGATTTACTCATTCTTAAAATCTTTAATTTCATTGAAAAGAAAATAAACAAAATTTTGTTTGGACAGGATATTGAATATGCCTACGATGATACATGGAGTTTTGACGGGTTTTCTCTGCAATATTCATAAAAAATTGTATTGAGTACAAGTTACCTTAATTAGAAGAATTGTGTTCGTATTATCTTAATATTTATTTATCAATGCTTGTGATAACTTACAATTTTTATGACAAAAATAAAAAAATTATAAATAAAAAATATATAATTATTCTCACAAACTCTATTTCTCCCGTGCATCGCACGAGTCAAAAATCTAGTTGAAAAAAAATAGAAGTTTACCTCAGAAAAAGAACATAAATATGGTCGAATTCATGTTGTTTGTGTTTAATCCTACATCTTGAAAGGAAAAAAAAAGAACAAAAATGAAAGAAAAAGAAGGTAGCATTTGATTATTTTAAAAAAAGAAAATAAAGACCAAAAAAATAATAATAGAGACATAAATATTCATTTTTTCATAAATATGTAAGTATTTGTAGTTCAGTCATATTTTTAGTATGATTAATTAGTTAATTTCAATTTGATTTAATTTAAGCTTAAATTTAAAATTTGAATATAATTTTATCGTGAATTATATGATTAATAGTGAATATCAAGTTAAAAGTTGCCAAATTTATATAATAAATAATGATTGATTACATTAATTCAAAATTAGTAAGTCATTAAAGAGAATATATTTATGATTTTGATAACATATAATAATTGAGATTTTGTAATAATATTGATATTAAAATAATTATAAAAAAATTAAATTGTTTTAGGCGGAAAAAAATGTTTGTGACTTTGACACGTAACATAGTCTCACGTGTCAAAACTCTATTTTATATAATATAGTATATTAAAGAGTAAGAAGAAAAAAATATATTTATGTTAAATAGTTTTAATCTCTCTTTAAAATAGTGATAGGTAGGCAATTAAGTAAATATGTAAAGAGAATTATCAACTTTCTAAATCATATATTTAATTTCTCACAAGAGTTTTAAATATTAAGAAACCAAAATACTTTTATCGTTTGATGTGAAATCCTCTATATTTAGAAGTTACTTTAGGCTCTTTATCAACTTTCTAAATCATATATTTAATTTCTCACAAGAGTTTTAAATATTAAGAAACCAAAATACTTTTTATCGTTTGATGTGAAATCCTCTATATTTAGAAGTTACTTTAGGCTCTGTTGAGTAAAAGGTAGTGGATAACAGATAAGCTAGTTGATAGGAGATAGTTGATCGCGGATAAGCTAGCAGATTGAATTTAAAGTGTCTGATAAAATTAGCAGTTGAACTAACTGATAAGTATAAAATGACATAAAATAATATTTTAATAAATAAGAGAGAGATTATAAGGGTTAATAATTTTTTATTTTATTTAATAGAGGATAAATGAGGAATTTAATTAAAATAATAAGGGTAAAAAAGAGAGAAAAATGATACGATATAAGTTATAAGCTCAAACGTTATTTCAATCTAGCATCTGAAAAAACGCTATAAGCTAGTGAAAAATGTTATAAACTAGTGATTGTCAAACACATACTACGAGTTTATCCGCTATAAACTAGCAGTTTGATCTTACCAAACGGAACCTTAATCTAGTTTTTTCAATACCCAATATTTTATTTACAAGATTTGAACTCCATATGTTCAGAGACAACCAAAGAGTGAGGCAACCAAAGCCCTAGTTTTAGGTTCACCAATAAAAAAATTATTAGCTATTAGTTTTTATAAAACAAAAAGCCGCACGTATCGGTAAAAAGACCCAACCTGTAGTTCTCTCACTTAAAATAAAATAGTCTCTTTCAAAGTGTGCTTTAAGTCTGAGTTACCCTTAGGTCAGGACATGTTAGAATTGAACTTCTCATTATTTGAACTAGTGGGTGTTGATAGGTAAAACCAAATTCATAATAATATGTACACAAGTGTTTCTACAGAGATAGTACAAAGATTCAAAATAATAATGTTTCTATAGAGTTGATATAAAAGACTTTAAAAAATAAAGAAGTTATTGTTTGTTTGTGCTGAATATCACGATGATTAACGCTAAACAATGATTCGTGACCTTTTGTTTTAGATTTTTGGCACTTCAGAATCAATTTTGGAAGTAAAAATAAGATCAATATAATTGAATCCAAACGAAATCAATTTTTCTGAACCCAAATTTAAAATAACATTGACAAACACAGATAATTTTTTTTATACTCAATTTTTTTAAAATCAATTTTTTTTGACCCATACGATGTACGGGGTAAACAAAGTTTGTCATATTACTTCTGCATTTTATTGTTCAAAGAATATATTTTGTAGCTTTTGTAACACAATGAGTCACTTTAAAGAAAAATCTCATTAAAAAAATGAAAAACAGATCAAATTTCGTATATAGCAGAAAAACAATCATGTTCTTTCAAAATGAGAAAATAATGTCATAATTTTCTCAAATGTAATTACAAACATATAAAATGGTAGGCCATATTTAAGTACAAAAAAAAACATATAAACTGGTAAATAATAATTATATTTTTTCACAAAGGTAAATAATAATTATATAAACATAAACATTAGACAACATATATAATATCACAAAAAGTAACTTTATTTGTCATGCCAAGCTAACATATAGGCTACTAAAAATTTATTGGCACATTCGGCAAGTAGAACATCTAACTATTAAATTCTAATTAAAGAATGCAAAAAGTAAATAAGAAAGAGTTTTGTATATTTCAAAAGTTGAAGAAATAATGCTAACCCAAACTAAACTAAATTATAAAAGCTTCTCTATAAAATACATTTGAAGTGGTGGTTGTCACATCTTCCTCGCTGTTACATATGAGTATTTTCAAACCACTGCGTGATGTAACCCTTGATATTACAATATATAGTTGACCATGAAAAAAACTGATTGCAGAAAATAGATTCTCACGTGTTTCAAAGACTGTCCCTGACTATTATTTATAGTCATTGCAGAAGAAACCATGACTGAAAATTGTTTGTGCTGAAATTTAGAATGAATTCTTGGATCAGATGGGATCAATGACAATCAAGGAATAAAAACTGTTTCTCCTACTTTGCTACCAGAAATAACCTTTGCCATCAACACATGATTGTCAAGTTGGGTAACTATGAGCAGAATGCCATTGCACAATCCTGACAACTGATCTATATTTCTCAATAACATCATGGGAATACCAATCTTTAACTTTAGTTAATGATTTGGAAGTACATATGCAGAAATTATATTAAAAAATTCTGGAGTATACATATCATCTGATCTATCAAAATTTTCATTAACCGAACATGGGCTATCAAAATTTAGGTAAGTTTTTGTTTCTCTAGGCATCAATGACATAATGTACTCATCCAAGTGATTAACAACATAATTTGTGGGTGCTCAAATAGCTCTATGATGAAAGAATGATGAGTCTCTCATATTATCTAAAATAGATGGGTATGTGCTATTAACAATAGCAGCAAATGGATCACCTGAATTTTCAATGAGCATATCAGGGGGTATATCAACTGTTGCATCTTGCCTTGTTCCCTTCGGTATGACTGGAAGTATCTGCCTAAAATCACTACCAATAACTACTACTTTCACTCCAAATGGCTGACTTTTACTTTCACTATTAGAAAATTGAAGTATCCTAAAGGTTTTATCAACTACTTCAAAACAATGCATGTGAATCATTAGAGCTTCATCCCATATTATAAGTTTAGCCTTGATTATCAATTCTGCCAAAAGACTACCCTGGTTTATGTTACAGATGGAATCTTCATTCACATTTACACAAATTTGGAGCCTAAAATGTGTTGTCCTATCACATGGAATCAACAAAGCAACTATTTTACTGGATGCAACAGTCAAAATAATTTCGTTTTTAGATCTGAGAGCTGCAGAAATGGCCCTCCAAAGAAAAGTTGTACCTGTTCCTCTATAGCCATAAAGAAAAAATAACCCCCGCGAATTCTGCACACACTTAGCATGATTTTTTCGTATATCTTCTGTTGCTCAGCAGTCATTGTGGATAAGTATTTGGGAAAGTATCGGTGGATCAAGTTGTGTTTAAACAATCTTGTAGCTTTATGATTTTCCATTGAGTTTTTTTCCATATTCCAAATAAATATACTTCATTATAAATAACAATTTCAAATTTCAAATTTGATTGAAATGTATAGTTGGATTTTTTTATTTAATTCATTTGATTCATACTATCAAATAGGAAAGTTTGAAAAGGCTAATAACATGATTAACGATATGCGATTCTTTTCATAAAAATATAAATTAAAATATTTTTTTATGGAATCTTTAATGTTGACCAATAAATCTTTAAGGTTATTAAATACTAAAATGCTGTTATAAGAGATTATTTTAGTGATTTGACCAAATTATCCTCTAGTTAATCTTTAGATTTGTTAGCTGCAGAAATGACCCTCCAAAGAAAAGTTTTACATGTTCCTCCATAGCCATAAAGAAAAAATAATCCCCCGCGATTTCTGTACACACTTAGCATGATTTTGTCATATTTCTTCTGTTGCTCAACAGTCATTGTGGATAAGTATTTGGGAAAGTATTGGTGGATCAAGTTATGTTTAAACAATCTTGTACTTTATGATTTCTCAATGATTTTTTTCCATATTCCAAATAAATATACTTCATTATGAATAACAATTTCAAATTTCAAATTTGATTGAAACATATAGTTGAATATTTTATTTAATTCATACTATCAAATAGAAAAGTTTGAAAAGACTAGTAACATGATTAATGATATGCGATTATTTTCATAAAAATGTAAATTAAAATAATTTTTTTATGGAATCTTTAAGGTTGACCAATAAATCTTTAAAGTTATTAAATACTAAAATGCTATTATAAGAGATTATTTTAGTGATTTGACTAAATTTTCTTATAATTAATGCTTCCTAACACTATTACTTTTAATATTGTAAAGATAAAGATAAAGATAAAGATATCAATTTGACCTATTGAATAAAGGAAACAATTTGAATCCTAAATTTTCTATATGTTGAATTGCAAATAATAGCCAATGGAGGATTTTTCTCTTAGTTCCGATAAAAAATCAAGTATGGGTTCACAACTCTAAATTTTGGGATTGAGTTTTTGTCCTAGTTCTGGGTCAAAGACACATTATATTTACTCCCAAAAATGTACTAAGTTCATATAATATCAAAACTGCTTATTTATAATTTAAAAGAAAAAGGTACGGGATTGCTTCTTTCAAAAGGTATTTGGAAAAGTGTTTGAGAAAGTATCAGCGGATCAAGTTGTGTCTAAACAATCATGTAGCTTTATGATTTCTCATTGATTTTTTTCCATATTCCAAGTAAATATACTTTATTATGAATAACAATTTCAAATTTCAAATTTGATTGAAACGTATAGTTGAATTTTTTATTTAATTCATTTAATTCATACTGTCAAATAGGAAAGTTTGAAAAGGCTAGTAACATGATTAATGATATGCGATTCTTTTCATAAAAATGCAAATTACAATAATTTTTTATGGGATCTTTAAGGTTAACCAATAAATCTTTAAGGTTATTAAATGGTAAAATGCTATTATAAAAGATTATTTTAATGATTTAACCAAATTGCCTCTAATTAATGCTTTCTAACACTATTACTTTTAATATTATAAAGATTATTTAAAATCAGTTCTATCACAATTTAAAACAAACAGACCCTAACTAGATGAGAACTACGTTAACCAACCAGATGAGAACCACTATTATCACAATCTAACTAGATGAGGACTACTAACTAGATTGAGATAGTAGTATGCAGACTCTATGAATCTAACGGTGAAAAATCTTGATCCGCGATGGACCTTCTCCATGCTAGAATTTGCCATTTTTATACGACACTTTTTTGTTGTGGATAATTTACATAACATATGTGTTATTTGTACAACCAAATGGGACACCCAAAATCGACAACTATTTGTTGGTTAACACAATTCACACAAGTGGTTAATAAAGTTTTGAACTTAGTTAATGGATATGCAATGTGTTGCAACTCATTAACCATCAACTGAACTTCATTAACCATAATTTTGAATGTCATTAACCACTTTTGGCATGTATTAATTCACAAACACCAATCACTCTACAATTTTTAGGCTTAAATACCACTTTGGCTCCTTTAACTTATTTTTGAGGCTCAATTTTGTCCCATAACTTTTTTTGGGGCCAAATTAGTCCTTTAGTTTAACAACTTGGACTATGTTAGTCCTTTCCGTCACACTGTTAATCTAACTCACCATAATTATATATGTGGATTTGACGTGGTTACGTAAGACTGATGTGACACTTACATAAAAATCAATTAACATTTTCCACATCAGATAATATTTGTCTATGTGACATGTGACGAAAAGGACTAACGTGATCTAAGTTGTTAAATGAAAGGACTAATTTGACCCAAAAAAAGTTGTGGGATCAAATTGAGCCTCAAAAATAAGTTAAGGGACCAAAATAGTATTTAAGCCCAATTTTTATTAACAATCAATGGTCATGGATTGCAACAATTTTTTTTTCCAACATTGATTCCCTGGATGAGCATGTAGGAAATTCTTGAGAAAAACATAAAGCACAGAAAGGTTGATTAATTAAATAATTAACCCAATTGAAATATTTAAATTAAAGGTTGGTCATGCAATAATTCCAATCATAATTGTCCTATAGATCTACCAACTAATTGTAATACGGTCGCTGTTCAATTAATTTATTAAAGCATGCCAAGAGTGATCAATTCCTAACAAGGATTAAAAACAATAGAACAATTTATTTGAGACAATAAACAGGAATTCAAATAAACATAGAACACATATCGTGCTTCTTCACACGCGGTCGTGTTGATCAACACGACCAAAATACGCAACACTAAATTGGAAACCAAGCACGATCGTGCTTCATCCAGCACGACGGTCCTCCTTACAGAAAGGTCGTACTGACTTGCATGAGTGAGATACATAGCTAGAATCTAAAATCAAAGCACGGTTGTGTTCCTTCTATGTCAGGTCGTGCATGACTAAACTGGGCTGATTATGTGACATCCCAAGAAAATAAAATAAGTAAAGGAATATTTAGGAAAGCCCTAATATGATGTAAAATAGACTAAAAAGGATTTAAAAGGACAAAAATGCCCTTAGGAAGTTGAAAAAGTTCTAGAAAACCCTAGAAAACAAAAATCTAGATATTTTTGGAAAAACCACCGTCGCGACGCAAGGGGCCCAAGAGAGAAGGGCATCGTGACGCGACACACCTTTTGCCAACGCCACCATTGGTCCACTGACACGTGTAAAGGAAAAGGGATGATCGCGATGGTGTCCGTGAGAGGAGCTGGTCGCGACGCGATGAACCAATTTTTGCCTATAAATAGCGCTCTTTTCCTCCCCTCAAACCACCTTCTCTCCAAGCTTTATTTGGAGGACGCGGGGAGTAGCTCTTGAGGCTAGGCGGGAGTACAGGCGACGACAATTTTCTAGTCAGGTATGGGGAGATCTGAACCCTATACACTAAGGATAATAGGAATATGATAGGTGTAGAATAGGGAAGTAGGGTGGCCCAAGCCCTACTAGGAGTTGATGCCCCAACACCCTAGGAACGGTGTTGAGACTACGATTGCTAAAGATAGTGGTCATTAGTCTATTAACTTTAGGAATAATTTATCTGATGTGTGGAAAACCCTAGGGTAGATGACTTATGATTATTTTATGGTTGTATGTGTGACTGCTGGATTGCTGATTGATAAATGTGAGTAGTGGGCCACCTGAGCGACACTAGGGTTAACCCATATGTTGATCAAGGATGGTTGATGATTGATGTTGTGTTGTGTATGCTGGTAGTCATAATTATGCTAATTCTTGTATTAACTGATTAAATATTGTTGTATGTGGGAGTATGATGATTGGCTGAGTTGTTAAATTATAATGAGCTGATAAATGCTGAAATAAGCTGGTAGATTATAAGTAGTAAGTATCATATGCATAGCTGTAATCCACTGTTGTGCACATAAGCTGTGTACAAGGTCAAGTACCAGAGTGCGGGTACGATGCATTCAGTACAGGACACGCTGGTCCTTGAGGATAGTTTGGGTCTGACAAACTATTAATTCAAACCTATTAATTCAAACCTATACAAGCTCATATATTAGAAGACCAAACTTGACTCTTACATAAAACTTAAGGAATTAAAAGACGACTCGTGATCCGATATCAAACTCAAAAGGTCTCACAGTGAGGCAAGACCGAGCATCGGGGTAATGCTCTTCACTGCTCCATATGCTAGTACCTGAAAACAACGCCCCAACATAGTGAGTTTATAAAACTCAGTAACATAAAACATTACTGTTGTTATCAGCCATACGTGGTGTGCTACGTATGGAAAACTCCTCTCATCAAATCATATTATTATGATAAACATAATGGATACATTTAAGCCATAACACTTTTCTCATACAAACATAAACATAATTTGACAGACTATTTAACATAAGAACATATAGTTCAACTTCTCACAACTTGCAACATCCAAGAAAATGAATGAAACATAAATCCAATACAATTTAACTAAGAACATATAGTTCTTCTTTACTCTATGCTTAGCACAACAGAAATAAAATACAATGCAACTTTACTAAGAATATATAGTTCTTCTTTACTTTGTGCTTAGCACGGCTTAACTATTCCCGTATGGTTAAGTCGATATTTAATCGGGAATCTATGTTATTGGGTTTTGTCATATGCGTTGTTCCATAGACCCCAATCAACATAACTTACGATATGGTGGTTAGACGTCTTAACCCCCAAGTGGTGTCCCACGAGGCTAACCATACCGATCTCTCCTTTTATGAGGAATCTTGTGTGTCTTTTAAGTGATTTTAATCACAATGCTTATGCTTCTATGCATGTTTACAACAAGGTAAAATAGCAACTTAGGAATTCTTAATCCATACATCATTTAACTATCAAACTATCACCAATGATATTCAAAAGAAAATGAAGAAAATTAACTTAACATGTATTTGAACAACTCAATTCCAAATCAAGCATCTTTGAGAAACCATATGACCAAGACAACACAAACTCATGTGCAATCTTAAACAATCATAAACTTAAACTAAGTCAAAACCCAATCAATTATGACCTAAAATCAAGCATTCAATATACCAGGAATTCAGAATACCCTCATTTAGCATCAAAATCATGGTAAATGACGTATTTAAAACATCATAACTTATCATTTTAATCATCAGCTCCTGGAAATCATTTCCCCTATCATGCTTTTCCTAAATCCATCATGAACAAGGAAAATACACAATCAACACAAGGGAAAAAAACTCTAAAGGTGGGTCTTATGGTTGCCCATACCTCTAAGTGAGAAGAACTCACAACTTATACATTGAAACATCAACTTATTCTCATGGTTCACAACTTCTCCTAATTAGAGCTCTGTGGAACTCAAATGGGGCAAATATCACACATACGTAACATCATAACTTATCATTTTAATCATCAGCTCCTGGAAATCATTTCCCCTATCATGCTTTTCCTAAATCCACCATGAACAAGGAAAATACACAATCAACACAAGGGAAAAAAAACTCTAAAGGTGGGTCTTATGGTTGCCCATACCTCTAAGTGAGAAGAACTCACAACTTATACATTGAAACATCAACTTATTCTCATGGTTCACAACTTCTCCTAATTAGAGCTATGTGGAACTCAAATGGGGCAAATATCACACATACGTTTGTGAGGGGTTGGGGGCAGCCATCCAACCCTTAACCAATCCCACTAAAATATTATAACTGATACTCATTAAACATTTAACATCTAGAATTAAAACAATTAATCCTAACACACCCTAAGAGAGGTTTTGAGTTAGGGGATTCTATGTTACCTGAGGGATTGAGGAATTTGGGGATAAAATCCCCAATTTTTAGGGTTTGAGCTCTATCACCCCTTTGATTCTAGGTTTCCCTTTGAGCCTTGATCTTCTCCTCTTCCATCTTCCTCCTCCTTTTTCCCTCTGTTCGAGCTCTCTCTCCATCTCTGTCTCGGTCTCTCTCTCCCTCGCTATCTCACTCTTTCTCGCGGTCTCCATCTCTCTGTTTCGCTCCCTCTTACCCCTCCAGGGCCGTTCCAGGGCCACCGCGCCCTCACCTTTCTTCTTCCTCCTTCGTCGCGTCCTTCTTCCCTTTCTTCTCTTCTTCTTCTCTCTGTTTCTTTCTTTTCCTTCCTTTTTTTTCTTCTGCTGATTCGCAATCAGCACCTCCCTTTTGATCTTTTTTTTTTAACACATACTTACTACTCACACCCTATTCTAAATAATACAACCCCCTTCTTTATTAATTCACACAAACACAAGTGAATGAGGGTTGGGTCTATTCTTTTGGGTTTTCTAAAATTATCCCCTTTAATACCGAATTAAACAATATTAGTCTAGCTTAATCCTTGGAAAAAATTTACCATTTTATCCCTTAGGCTTAATTTTTGGTCAATTTACTAGATTATCACTATTCTTATAGGTCATTAACCTCTTAATTCCTTGGGAATTAAATCCCTTTTTACTTATGGTCTCTAATTACTATGCTTAGGAAAAGTTTGGGTGTTACACTAAGGTGGAGCCTTTTCTGTCGTACTAGCTGTGTGGCCACGTATGCATATAAAATTAGGTTGCATAAACATGGGTAGCTAGGTGATGATCCCAACAGTTGTTCGAGGATGTGTGTGCCTAGTTCTTCACATATTCTATTATGTTGCTTTCATGTTAGTATGGTGTATAGTGTGTTTTCATCTCCCATGTCTTGTTTTGTTTCCTTTTCCTTATTATCCTTTATATGATTAGATTATGAGGATTCTCAAGATATTAAAGATGTCTCACTACTTTCACCCGTCGATGCTGGAGGAGCCGAGCATTCCAGTCTGGGGTGACTTCGAGGCCTATTACCACGACGTGGATGAGGACTGCTGGGAGATCGATTATAGCCACCATGTCGTGATCTACACTGGTTTAGTTAGCATTTTCTTTCGTCTGTTAGGGTCACCAGAGCCTCCTTCATAGGTGACTTTAGGATAGCACAATGGTTACCCTTTAACCGCATGTGGCAGAAGCCTAGGACCAGACACTGCTATTCTGATGCTCCTTTTTCATCTGCTTCATTTAGTATGTCTAGGGATAGCGTAGGAGATTGGGAAGTGCGTCGTAGGTCTAAGCCGATTGTCCCTTCATCTCCCATAACACCTTTGGTAGAGCCTTTGAGGGCTTACTCATCCAGGCTCCAGGGACGCCTTTCTATTGGGGACTCTCATTTACTGCCACGACTGCACGCTAGGTTCCATAGGACTGGCCAGTTGTAGGAGAACTTTCATTAGGAGTGTGTTGTTCTTTGACTGATGATGATTTTTTTTGTATACCCTCATGGGTTTTTTGTGTGTTTGTATATTATTCTTTTGATGGTTCCTAAGAGGGAACCCAGTTGTATCCAAAACACTTTATGTGATATATATTTTTTTCTTCATTTGTACTCTGATATTCGATTTTATATGCGTAATTGGTAATATTATAAATGGGACGAAAGGTGTCTCATTTTGGTGCTATCAGAATAGTTCGGTCCTAACCGGACTGTGAGTTATTGGGGGTGATAAAATCTGGCCCATATTATAGTTGGAGTTCCCACCAAACACTGACTATAAAGGGGAGTGAGAGGTCGATTAGCAATTATCTTCTCTGAGTGAGTAGATATAGATGATTGCTACTAGCTATTCATAAAATTTATCTCATGAATGAATTTCAGACTTTCAGGAAGAACCATGGTACGAACCAGAAACATGAATGGAGGAATTGTTGAATCAAATGACTCTGGATTGGCGACATCATGAACTCAGAATGTAAGGCAGGATCAAGGAAACCCGGAGGCCAGGATACTTCAGGACCTGGCTACGGCTGTATTGCAATAGACTCAACAGAATTTCAAGTTAATTCGAATCGTATCACAGCCACAACAGGAAAATAAAACTGATCAGGGTCTAGTGACTTTTCTTAAAGGAAATCTGCTAAATTTTAAAGGAGAATATGATCCAGAAGGTGCTGAGAAGTGGATCCAAGAGATGGAAAAGATCTTTGCAGCAATGCGGTGTCGAGAAGAACAGAAAGAAGATTATGTTGCATTTCTGCTAGTAGGGGAAGTAGAAAGCTAGTGGCGGGGAAAGAAGAGATTAATGGAGACAGAAGGTAGAGTTGTTACTTGGAAAGTGTTTCGGGAATGCTTTCTCGAGAAATACTTTTCAAGTACAATACGATAACAAAAAGGACGAGAATTTAGTTCATTAACCCAAGGAGGCATGACGGTAGGAGAATATGTTACTAGATTCGAAGCTCTTTTCAAGTACTCCGACTACTATCGACTTAACCCTAGTGAGGAATGGATGTGTCGTCGATTTATCGATGGACTTAGGGTCAAGCTTTGCAGGTCAATCTTTCCCCTAAGATTGACAAATTTTCCGGATATGGTTGAATGATGTATGGAATTGGAGAATGTGGAACCAAGACGAGAACCTAAGAGCGGGGGACCATTTAGGAATAATAGACCCTCACAAAAGGGATGAGGAGATTGAGGAAATCCATATGCACGACCTAGAAAGAATCAAACAGAATTTAAAGGATATGCTCTTCGACGCTCCGACGGGATTTCACCCTGTTTTCAGTGTGGAGGAAATCATTTAATACGGGACTGTCCACAGGCTGACCAAAGGGTCTGTTAAGATGTGGAAAACCCGGACATGTTATTAAGGATCGCAGGATGAGCCCTTTCTCAGTATCTGCGGGAATGGCGAATGAGAAGGGACTAAGTCAGAATCAGGAGAGGCCAGTGGCAGGTAGGGGATACGAGGCCAGGAACAATAAGACAAGATAAGTTCACTACAAGAAGACAATCTGACAAGCCTACAGCTACCAGTAGAGTGTTTACTGTGAGAGGAGTGGAATCCTCCCAGTCGCCTGATATAATTCATGGCATGTGCATCGTTTCTGGACATCTTCTGCCTATACTTTTTAAATCAGGTGCTACTCATTCCTTTATTTCAAATGACTGCGTAGAATATTTAAAACTTGTTGTGTCATCCTTACCCCGAACTTTAATTGTTTCAACCCTTACCAACGATTCCTTTCCTACCACTACTGTGTGTCGTCAATGTCCTATTAAGTTCAAAAACCGTGACTTCCTAGCAGATCTAGTCTGCCTACCTTTACAACAGTTAGATATAATCTTAGGAATGAATTGACTCTCAACCAATCGTGTAATCTTAGATTATGCCCGAAAAACCTTAAATTTTTCAGAAGAGTCTGCCAATGCTGAGACTAGGAAAGAAAAAGGAAATTCTCAGGTATGCATGATGTTATGCTCATCAGAAGGGAAAGATTCCCCAGCCCTAGAAAACATACATATAATAAATGAGTTTCCTGAAATTTTCTCTGGCGATATTCCAGGATTACCACCTGAAAGGGAAATAAAATTTGCCATTGACCTTATTCCAGGAACATGACCTATCTCAATAGCTCCTTATAGGGTGTCCCCTTTAGAATTAGCAGAATTAAAGAAACAGTTAGATGACATGTTAGGAAAAAGATTCATCCGTCCTAGTGTTTCAGCATGGGGTGCACCGGTCGAAAAGAAGAAGAATGGACATCTAGGTTGCGTATAGATTATCGACAATAAAATAAGGTCACCATTAAGAATCGATACCCATTACCTAGGATAGATGATTTGATGGATCAGTTGAAAAGGGCTCCAAGATAGATCTAAGATCCGGATACCATCAAATTAGAGTTAAGAAAAAAGATATCCCTAAAATTGCTTTTAGGACACGATATGGACATTATGAATACCTAGTCATGCCGTTTGGAGTAACTAATGCCCTAGCTGTATTTATGGATTACATGAATAGGATATTTCGCCCATACCTGTATAAATTTATAGTCGTCTTTACCGACGACATATTGATTTATTCAAAGACCCGTGAAGAACATGTGAAACATTTACGGATAGTACTACAGATCCTTAAGGATAGACAACTTTATGCTAAGTTATCCAAGTGTGAGTTCTGGTTATAAGAAGTTCAGTTTCTAGGACACAATATAAATAGGGAATGGATAGCAGTAGACCCAACAAAAGTAGAGTTTGTGCTACGATAGGAGAGATCTACTACATACAGTTAGTGAAGTAAGAAGTTTATTAGGATTAGCAGGATATTATTGAAGATTTATAGAAGGATTTTCTATAATTGCCCTACCTTTAACCCATTTAACCAGGAAAGGATATTCTTTTGAGTGGTCAGATAAATGTGAGAGAAGTTTTCAGGAATTAAAGAACCGATTAACTACTTATCTAGTATTAGTCTTACTTGTAACCCTTAAAAAAAATTGAGGTCTATTGTGATGCCTCCCATCAAGGATTAGGATGTGTATTAATGCAAGAAGGAAGAGTAGTAGCCTATGCCTCTAAATAGTTAAGAGTTCATGAAAGAAATTACTCTACCCATGATCTAGAATTAGCAGCCATAGTGTTTGCCCTAAAGATATGGAGACATTATTTGTATAGGGCTAAGTTTTGTGTCTATAGTGACCATAAAAGCCTAAAATATTTGTTTGACCAAAAGGAATTAAACATGCGACAAAGGAGATGGATGGAATTTATAAAAGATTATGAGTTTGACTTGCACTATCACCCAGGGAAAGCCAATGTAGTAGCAGACGTACTTAGTAGGAAATCTTTACATGTGTCTGCCATGATGGTTACAAAACTTGATTTGATAGTACAATTCAGGGATCTAAGTTTAGGAGTAGAAGTGTAAAAGGAAAGGTTATATCTAGGAAAGGTTACCATTACCAATGATTTCCTTGAGCTTATCAAGAGGAAACAGGAGACAAATGAGTACCTTAGGAGAATAAGAACACTAGTTGAAGAAGGGAAAAGTTCAGAATTCAATATAGGAATATATGGGGCGATAAGATTTAAAGAAAGGATATGTGTCCCTGAGGATTTAGAAATAAGGAAGGTGATATTAGACGAAGGACATAAGAGTAGATTGAGTATTCATCCCGGGGCTACCAAAATGTACCAAGACCTAAGGAAACTATTTTGGTGGCTTGCAATGAAGAAGAAAATAGCAAACTTTGTCCTATGATGCTTAGTTTGTCAAAAAGCCAAGAATGAACACTGAAAGCCTGCAGGAACTCTTCAATCCTTATCAATACCATAATGGAAATAGGATAGTATATCCATGGATTTTGTGGTAGGATTACCCAGAACCCAGAAGAGACATGATACTATTTGTGTTTTCATAGATAGACTTACAAAGAGTGTCCACTTCCTACCTATGAACGAAGGCTATTCCTTAGAGAAATTAACACAACTCTATATTAAGGAAATAGTAAGACTACATGGTGTTCCTACTACCATCATATCCGATAGAGACCCTAGATTTGCATCAAGATTATGGAGAAAGGTACACCAAGCCATGGGTAATAAGCTAAGTATGAGCTCAACTTACCACCCTCAAACCAATGGTCAGTCTGAGCAAACTGTTCAATCCCCTAAAGATCTATGTACTCTCGAGAAAATGGGAAGTTGGGATGAACTGTAGCCTTTAATATAGTTGACCTATAACAATAGCTATCATTTCAGTATTGGAATGGCTCCTTATGAGGCCTTATATGGTTGAAAATGTCGAACACTTCTTTGTTGGTTCGAGACGGGAGAAAACCTAATTCTAGGACCAGAACTGATACAACAGATCTCAGAACAAATCAAAATTAATGATCAAAGAAAATATGAAAGTAGCTCAAGACTGGACAGAAGAATTATCATTACAAAAGAGACCGCCCTTTAGAATTTGAAGCAAGAGATCATGTATTTTTGAGAGTTTCCCCTAGACTGGCATTAGCAGAGCCATCAGATCCAAAAAGTTAACTCCTCGGTTCATAGGACCTTTTCAAATTATTCGAAAAGTTGGACCTGTTGCTTATCACATTTTCTTACCCCCAAACCTATCAAATCTTCATGACATATTTCACATCTCCCAACTCCAAAAATACCCTGCCGACCCATCTCATATTATCGAGCCTGAGTCAGTACAGCTCAGAGATAATCTAGAATACGAAGCATTGCCTTCAAAAGATTGTCGATCGAAGAATAAAAGAACTTCGAGGCAAACAGATTCCTCTGGTAAGGGTTGTATGGGATGAAAGAACTGGAGACACAACCTTGGAACGAGAAGCCGACATCAGAAAACAATACCCACATCTCTTCGTAGGTACGTAATCGTTAATTTTCGAGGACAAAAATTATTTTAAAGGGAATGGTAATGTGACATCCCAAGGAAATAAAATAAGTAAAGGAATATTTAGGAAAACCCTAATATGATGAAAATAGACTAAAAGGGATTTAAAAGGAGAAAAATGCCCTTAGGAAGTTAAGAAAGTTCTAGAAAACAAGAAAGTTCTAAAAAACACTAGAAATAAAAAATCTAGATATTTTTAGAAAAACCACCATCGCGAGGCGAGGGGCCCAAGAGAGAAGGGCATCGCTACGCGACATGCCTTCTGTAACGTCACCATTAGTCCACTGACACGTGTAAAGGAAAAGGGAGGATCGCGACGTGACGGTGTCTGTGAGAGGAGTCGGTCGCGACGTGATGGACCAATTTTTTCCTATAAATAGCGCCCTGCCCCTCCCCTCAAACTACCTTCTCTCCAAGCTTCATTTGGAGGACGTGGGGAGTAGCTCTTGAGGCTAAGCGGGAGTACGGGCGACGAAAGTTTTCCTGTCAGGTATGGTGAGTTTGAACCCTATACACTAGGGATAATAGGAATATGATAGGTGTAGAATAGGGAAGTAGGATGGCCCAAGCCCTACTAGGAGTTGATGCCCTAATACCCTAGAAGCAGTGTTGAGACTACGATTGCTAAGGATAGTGGTCGTTAGTCTATCAACTTTAGGAATAATTTATCTGATGTGTGGAAATCTCTAGGATAGATGACTTATGATTGCTTTATGATTGTATGCGTGACTGCTGGATTGCTGATTGATAACATGTCAGTAGCAGGTCCCTTGAGCGACACTAGGGTTAATCCATATGTTGATCGAGGATGGTTGATGATTGATGATGTGATGTGTATGCTGGTAGTCATAATTATGCTAATTCTTGTATTAACTGATTAAGTATTGTTGTATGTGGGAGTATGATGATTGGTTGAGCTGTTAAATTATAATGAGCTGATAAGTGCTGAAATAAGCTGCTAGATTATAAGTAGTAAGCATCATATGCATAGCTGTAATCCACCGTCGTGTACATAAGCTATGTACGAGGTCAGGTACTAGAGTGTGGGTATGATGTAGTCAGTACAGGACACGCTGGTCCTTGAGGATAGTCTGGGACCGACAAAGTCCACAAGTGACTAATGGTTTGGCTACCATTGCGTCGGGATGTCGGGTAACCTAGTCATCCTGACGGGGTACTGTTGCATCACTGTCCATAGTGCCGATCCCGTTTCGCCCCGACACCTGTTCCTATATATCAGCCGAAATTGGGGAGCAAGGATGCACTATTAGAGGTACGATGAGTAGGATATGGGGATGGACACCTGACTTAACCTGCTCATCATAAGCTGGTGGGAGTTAGCTGTAACTACAAAGGCTAAGGTGGGGTCGCTTCTGCCGTACTAGCTGTGTGGCCACGTAGGCATATAGAATTAAGTTGCATAAACAGAGGTAGCTAGGCGATGATCCTAATCGTTGTTTGAGGATGTGTGTGCCTATTTCTTCACATATTCTATTATCCTGCTTTCCTATTGGTATGGTGTACAATGTGTTCTCATCTCCCATGTTGTAACTACTTCCACTCATCGATGTTAGAGGAGTCGAGCATCTCAGTCTGGGGCGACTTCGAGGTCTATTACCACGATATTGGATTGAGGATTGCTGGGAGATCGATTATAGCCGCCATGCCATGATCTACACTGGTTTATTAGCGTTTTCTTTCGTTTGTTAGGGTCACCGAGATCTTCCTTCATAGGTGACTTTAGGATAGCGCAACAGTTACCCTTTAACCGCATGTGGCGGGAGCCTAGGACCAGACATCGCTATTCTGATGCTCCTTCTTCATCTGCTTCATTTAGTATGGCTAGGGATAGCGTAGGAGATTGGGAAGTGCATCGTAGGCCTGCGACGACTGTCCCTTCATCTCCCATATCACCTTTGGTAGAGCTTTTGAGGGCCTACTCATCCAGGCTCCAGTGATGCCCTTCTATTGGGGACTCCTGTTTACTGTCACGACTGCACGTTAGGTTCCATAGGATGGGCCAGTTGTAGGAGGACTCTCGTTAGGAGTGTGTTATTCTTTGACTGATGATGATTTTTTTTTTGTATACCCTTATGGGTTTTTTGTGTATTTGTGTATTACATATCTAAGCATATGCATGAATGTACTTAATGCAAGTGTGGTCGTGCTTCTCTGCTTGAAGCCCCCAAAATGCCTTTTTCTGCTCAAAGTCTTCTAAAATACTGGCTTTTTCACCCTCTTCATTATTTTCCACCTTTTTGCATCAAACATAGGAAAATGGGTGAGTAACAAGCACTAATACTAGTCTCAGAGAATGCAACCGAGTGGTAAAGTGATATGGGACATTGAGAACGCGGGTCTGAACCCGCAACACTCCACTTCTTCCTTCCCATCCCCCTCCCGACCGTCTGTACTAAGGACAAAAAAAATGCATCAATACCAAAAATACGACAAATTGCACCCAAAATTCTCTCTATTAAGTGCACAAAGTGGTGGTTTATCACCATTATAAATTGAAAAAATTGGTATAATCAATCATTTTGTACAAAGTATAAGAGGGGTTAATAGCTCAAGTTTTTGTTTATATTAAGAATATGGTGTGTGTGTGTGTGTGTGTGTGTTTTTGGGTACAATGTGCGTGTGTTATAACACGAAAGAAAAATTAATTGAAAACAAAAAAGTCGTGCAAATTAGTGATATGTTATTGAAGTAGATATTTGTGAAAATTTATTACCTAACAATTCACGATAAAATTTGCATAATCATAATAATGATTAATTTTTTATAGGACACATTTTTGTTGTGGATGATTTACGTAAATTATTTTTTTGGTACATTGATTTACGTAAATTTCACTAAGCATTGGCAAGGAAGAAAACGAAATACAACTACTAAAATTTAATGGGGAGATAGGCTAATTACGTGGAATAATTTCGTATCAATGCAGGGGGGGGGACACATGCTATATAGAGTCAAAAATAACTTTAGTGGACAGACCACATGCACTCCTAAGAAAACACAAAGAAGATGCAATGTACACTGGTTAGCGCTTGTACTGTCACTTTAGTGCAGTTGAGCCTGTAAATGTAATGTTGGCAATATTAATTCTTCATTGAAAGAAGATATGTCACATCGACAAGTCATTCCTAGAAAGTTAAAGGAAAATGGTAGTAGTTCATTTCTGACTCAGACCAACGTCTGATATTTTTCTTTTACTTTTTTTATTTATTGAAAACGTCTGATTTTTTTTCTGCCAATGACAGGTGGTATATGATATCTATTAGTTAATACGTTTTTTATTACTTGACTTTTTTAATCTTTTATCAAGGGGCACTATTTATAGACTGACTCTTTAATTACTATTTTAACTAAAATTGATCAATATTTATCTTTTTCACTCTATCAATGCTTTCTTCTATTTAATTTGTTGAATAATAAAAGAATAATGATAAAACTAAAAATTTCAATGCTTTTAATTTGATATGATGACAGCTAAAGTTAAAACAAAATATTTTTTTAAAAAAACAGTAATTTCTTTCTTTTTACATTTGAATGAGGTATTTTCATAGCTTATAATATATTGCAGTTAGATAGTTTGAGTTTGGCTTAATTACACTTGATCACTCTATTTTGAGATATTTGCGATTTTGGTCTGTCGTGTTTTTTTTTCAAATGATTTTATTTCCTCTATTTTATAAATTAAACAAATCGATTTTCTTTCACCTACATTGCTTAATATCTTTTTTTATTAAAATATTTGGATCTTATTTGAGATATTAACTTATCTCAAATGTCAAAAATTTGAATTTTGTAGGAGCTGAGATTTCTAGAGAAGAAAATTTAGGATTTTTTGTTTTAATTTGATGATTTATTTGGTGAGTTTTAAGTGAAAAAATGTTTACAACTATTTAATCAATTCAATTTATGATTTTTTTAATAGATTATGAGAATTTAAAAGTCTTAAATAAATGAAAAAATAATGGATGAACTTAATTGTAACAATTGAATTTTTTTTTACTGAGTAACAGTTGAAAACTTAAATAATTAAAATTGTTTGAAAAATATTAAAGAGAAAAAATCACACAAAACCCAACTGAAAGACGAAAATTGTAATTAAGCTTTCAATTTTTAGGCATTATTATGAGTGGTTATTAACCATAGGATTCCTTTTATTAATTTTCTTTTAAGATTCTCCTTAAAATATTAACATTTAAAGTTATTAAAAATACAACCATATCAAATCAAAGACAGCTCACAGTTTTCCCTATAAGGAATGTTTTACTATGTTTAAAATTAATAATGCTTCAAAGTAATGCCAAAAAAAATTAATACTTTTCATTGTACATCCATATAGATGATAAACAAAATATACAAATATAGTATCGTTAGTCAAATTTATTTGACAATGCATGCGAAAATATAAATAATTGAATGAGGGGATCACAATGCAAAAATGTTGAAGTGAAACGTCATTTGTCATCGTTTCCACTTTTTTTTTTTTTTTGACGGGACCATTTCCACTTTCTTAGCTTCACATATTATAATACTAGTAATAGACAAAATAATTTATCTTTTTTTTATAAATAAAATATACAAAAGAATGTATCAACAACAATATAACATGCAATAGAACATCTCGTTTTATTTTAAAAAATTTGTTAAGTTCTATTGAACCTAAACATCATTCTTACAATTCTTCTTTTTAAAGAGATTGGAAAATTTTAAATTTATTTTAGGTTAACAGTGACGAATATCTCAAAGATATTTATTGAAGAAATAAAACTAAAAAAAATCAAACTGGAGTATTTACAATCATAGAAATGTGTAAAAACTATTTATTATATTATTTAAAGTAATTAAATATATTAAAATTTATTAAATTCTCCATAACAAAAATTTTAAAGATTATGTTTAGATTGATGAAAAGAGATATAATAGAGTGAAATATATATGAATAATAATTTGTTTTATTATTTAGTTTTTCATATTAGTAAATGAGTGATTAATATCTAAGATCACATGCTTAGGGGATTCAAATTCATTTCAATTCGACCACTTATTATTATTATTATTATTTTTTTGGGTACATTCGACCACTTATTATTATTATTATTATTATTATTATTATTATTATTATTATTATTAATTCTATTTATTTAAAATAAAACAAAACATGATAAAATGCATTATTTCATTTCATATATATAACACTTACTTTTTTTTTCCTCTTTTAACACGAGGGTAAAAAATAAAATTAATCCTTTTTTTCATTTCATCATAATAGACATATATTCGTGAGAGACACCTACGTTTGTTTCCAATGACTCATTGAACATGATTGCCTCTTGTACGATGAGACTGTGCTAAGGATATTAGTTAAGAAATCCATAAAAAAAATTAATTTTAAAATATAAATTAAACACTTTTTAATATAATAAATACATAATTTTTCATACAAACTTATATTTTTTAATTCCTTAACCAAAGTCTTAAAGACACTTGTTAGCATTTTTCTTAAATTAAAAATATGGCTAACATGTGTTTCAATAATAATAATAATAATAATTATTATTATTATTATTACATGTGTTTCAAAAAAATGTCTTTAATGACATTCATTAAGTTTATGATTAAAATTAGACAAATGTTAATGAGTGTCTTAAGTGTATTGTTTAAGAAGTCTAAAAAAATAAGTTTTTATAGGAAGTTGTGTATTTAATATATTGGAAAAAGATTTACTTAGCTTTTCAAAGAATAAATACCTTAATTGAAATCATTAAACAATATCTTTAAGGCACTTGTTAGCAAAATCTTTAAAATTAAAATACTACTAGAAACTGGATACGGGGACCAATAAGTCTTGCTAGTTGCTGCTATAGGTTTGCGTGAACCTGAGTGACTCGTATATGTATATATCTATATATACACACGAGACGAGCAAGCAAACGGACACACACACTCACACCCCATCTTTCTCTCTTTCTTTGAGGAACGTTTTTCAACATAATAATATTAATAACAACAAGAGATACTCACTCAGAAAGATGGAATGGTTTGTGTCAATGCCAAAGGTGGAACTGCATGCTCACCTCAATGGATCCATCAGAGCCTCCACACTCTTGTTTGTCACTCCTTTTCTGTTACCATCAATTCATCACCCCTTCATTAATTTCTTTTCTTTCTTTCTTTCTTTCTTTCTTTCTTTTCCCCCCTCTTTGTCTTCAGGAGAAGGATGCAGAGCCTCAACTTTATTACTATCATTTTTATTATAATAACAATAACTATAATGTTTGTTTTTTTTTTCCCTTTCACAGAGAACTTGCAAAGCCTTTGAGTGAAAACGGTGCCGTCAAATTCTCCGAAGTGGAGCATGTCATCCTCAAAAGTACGCCTTTCTTTTTTATACTCCTGTTTGATTGCCGACAAAAAGCTGCAAAAGAAAAAGGAAAAAAAAACCACTTCTAACATGTCACTCTCCTTTTGTGTGTGTGTGTGTGTGTGTTTGTTCATATTTTTATGTGTTCCTTCTATACTTTTTCATTGATATCAATTTTGTCATGTTTGATTCTTACACATGTGTAAGCCTTTGTCTTCTGTGGTTTTTGTTAACGAAAGAAAAATACAAAATTCATGCCGGCAGAGTCATATATAGAATCGTACATGAATGAATTAGAATTTGCCTTTGGGAACATCAAGGGGTTACTTTTTAGTACTTTTTAGTATCTTTTTATTGATTATTGATTTATTGATATTGAAAAAACATGACATGACTACTTGGTTACTATCTCTTCTTTTTGTCTAACTGTTGCTGGAATTGGTTCTTTTATTTTATGTTATTTTTATTCCAACCAGGTCCTAATCTGCTTCTGTTTTTTTTTGGTATTTGCCTTTTTTAATGCTTAAAACTGATTTAGTTGTGGCTTTGTAAATACAGAAGATGATCTTTCAGTGGCAGAAGTATTCCAGTTCTTCAACCTAATCCACAATCTCATTACTGATCATGATACTGTTACAAGAATTACCAAAGAAGTATGGCTGCTTGCTTACTATATAAATTTTATTATTTCCATCAAGGTTTTAAATTACGGTCGCGGTCGTGATACTTGATATTGCAGAGAATCGCGGTCAAATGCGGCCGATGAGGCCTCAATCGCGGTCGCGGAGACATCAAAAACCATGATGTCGCGGCCCAGATCGTGGTCGCGGACCTTTTTTAAAACCTTGATTGCCATATTCATTGCCCTTTCATTTGTACTAGTAATAATAACAGCTAAAAACAGGTCATTGAGGATTTTGCATCAGATAATGTTGTCTATCTGGAGTTGAGGACTACTCCAAAGGTAACCAAAGGAGCTCATTGTGTAATTCAGAGTGTTTTTATTTCCTTTGAGTTGAAAATAGAGATTGATAATTCATCTGATGAAGAAAATGTTTGCTTATCTCCTCCATTCAGAGAAATGATTCCATTGGAATGAGCAAGCGCTCTTATGTTGACGCCGTACTGAAAGGTCTAAAATCGATTAGCTCAGTTGATGTGGATTTCATTCCACAGAGTGAAGATTCTAAAAGTTTTTCTAATCCTCTATCTCTACCATTGATTACCAATGATAAATGTATTGCAAATTCTAGAAAAAGAATCATTGTTAGGCTTCTCTTGAGCATTGACCGCAGGGAGACAACAGAAGCAGCGATGGAAACTGTAAGCTAAATTGTGCAAGTTAATTTGAGAACTCGAGTTTGTTTTGTTGCTGCTTTTGAACATGATGTTTATTTGCTGCAGGTCAAGCTTGCTCTGGAAATGAGGCCTTTTGGAGTAGTTGGAATTGATCTCTCTGGAAATCCAAAAGTTGGTGAATGGTATATCAATTTGATCTAGTACTCAAGTGAATTATTGCATTTTAAACTTTGAAAATTGATGCTTATGCCCAAAATTGCTTGTTAAATTTTGTAGGACTACATATGTGCCAGCACTGAAATTCGCACGAGAACAAGGTCTTTATGTAACACTTCACTGTGGAGAGGTGGGTTTAATCTTTAGATCTTAGGATCTTACCTGTTACTTTTGAGTTTCCCTGACTTGTTTATTCTTCTGTCCTAGTGCGTTTAGGTACCTAATCCGAAGGAGATACACAATATGCTTGATTTTCATCCCCATAGGATTGGACATGCTTGTTGGTTTGAGGATGAACACTGGAGAAAGCTCAAGTCTTCTAAAATTCCGGTAAGACTTTTGCAAGTCCTTTCATTAATTGAAGTAAGGTTTTGGAAGTAAATCATAACTTGTGTGGGAACGTAAAAGAATTTTATTGTAACATCTTAGAAGTTCCTCATAGATAATCAGTAAAATTAAGGGTTATGCATACTCTTGAAATCTTTTCTGTTAAATTTGAAGTCTAAATTGATCTGGAAATGGAATGAATGAAACCCCATAATTGATTTTTTTATACTAATCAACCCTTTAGGGATTCTTTTTTTTTTTTTTTTTTTGATAGGCAAATGTTAGTTGTTAGTAATTGTTAGAAATGTTAGCTTCCCGGGTTTGAACCCAGGACCTCCTGCTTACACTCCTTCAGCGTCCCTTAGCTCACCAACCGAGCTGCCTACTTGGGATTCTGATCATTGCTAAGCTTGAATGCTTTATATAATAGTCACTTTGCAATTAATTTATAGCCAGCTAAGTTACATATTATTTATTTCATCCTCACTATATTTTCAGGTTGAAATTTGTTTGACATCAAACATTAGGACATCATCCGTTCGATCTATAGATGTTCACCATTTTGGTAGGTGCTTTCGCTTATGGTTGAAGTTGATGATCACGAATATAAAATCGATGAAAGAACTGTTTGTTTAACTTCACAAAAACAGATTCTGTAGGCTTGAAAGTGATTATGGGTTCTGGATATCTTTTATCATTGTTGAAATTTTATTTTTCACATTAATAAAAGAAAGCACTTCTGGAAAAAGTTAGAACTTAGAAGTCTGCCTTTGAAAAAGAAATTAAAAAAAAAAAAACTTTTCAGCTTCTTCTTTTTCTTTCCCCTGTTGAAGTCAGCTTTCCCAACAAGAGTTCTTATTAGTCCAACACAAATGTTCTTATATTTTGCAAGACAAGGTTATCCATTCTGAAGTCATTTCATATATAGTTGTAAATAGACTTTTGCCCTGGGATAAACAAAAACAAATAGTCTCTCTTAGCATCATGTTCTTGCTAATGCAGCTTGTTTGTACAAGGCGAAACATCCTTTAGTCTTGTGTACCGATGACACGGGTGTGTTCTCTACGTGTCTCTCCAAGGAATACAAATTTGCTGCTGATTCATTTGGTAGGTTTTCTTTACTCTTGCAGCCAGTGAAAATTCAAACTAATTGATTAAGTTTTTTTTGAATGCATGTGTTTTTGGCTACTATCTTCTAGGGCTCAAAAGGAGGGAAATGTTTGAACTATCAAGGAATGCTGTGGAGTATATATTTGCTGATCATGGAGTGAAGGAGGATTTAAGAAATTATTTTAATTCAGTTGCAAAGAATGTGGATGTTTAAGTAAAATTTCATCTAAGAGAAGTATAGTTCATATAACTATACCCGGTATTACAATGTTGGACACAAATTGTAGCTTTGCTAGTCTATTAGATATTGGAGATTGAAATTGCTCATTGATAAAATTACTCTTCAAGGAGGTTTTAGTTGATGAGCCTTTTAGCGGCATTTAGCCACTTAAATTTCACCACTTCAGGTTATTCTTGTTTTTTGAATAAATTATGCCATAACGACGGTTTCATATTATGGCTCTGCATGGTAAGACCAAACCGCTAGCTTATAGCAGATAAGCTCGTAGCAAGTGTTTGGTAACAACTAGCTTATAGTGTTTTTCTAGCCACTATTTGAAGTAGCGTTTGGGCTTATAGCTTATAGCGTAACATTTTTTCTCTCGTTCTTACCCTTATTATTTTAATTATATTTCTCATTTATCCTCTATTAAATAAAATAAAAAATTATTAACCTTAAAGTCCCTCTCTTATTTATTATTATTAAAATGTCCTTTTTTTGTCATTTTATATTTATTAGTTAGCTCAACTGTTAATTTTACCAAATACTTTAAATTCAATATGTTAGTTTATCCACTATCAACTATTCACTATAAGCTCATCCGCTAGCTTATTTGCTATCCGGTTTTTTAACAAACAGAGCTTATCTTTTTTGAAAAATCAAAATAGTTTTAATTAAATTATTTTAAAAATAAATGCTTGTAGTGATTTGGTTATTTGAGATTCGATCAAAGTGAAAAAAAATGACACTAAACGGATTAAGGTTGGATTGATTTGAGTTAAAATTTTAACTTGACTACAAACTTAGTAATTCATATTTTTCGGTTGGGTTTAAGTTAGGATTTGGTTTGTGAGGCTATCAGGTGCAATTAGACCCGTGATTGCTTTGAGTATGCATCTACCGCAAATCTTCGGGGCTCCATAAAACAGTAGGGAATCAATTCGTTCACACGCTGAGGACTGCTTGAGATCTGGGTTTCTAAATTGTTTGACTTTTTTGGTCTCCACAACAAGTCCAGGCCTGTGTTGAAAATTTCTTGGGGTAATTAATGTGCATGAATTTCACGTGCTTGTGTGTACCCACTTCAATAGCGAAAGATCAAAGATTCCCTCTTCCATCACATCAATAGTGTTAGGGGTTATTATTGACACTCATGTTTTTGCTAATACACCCCACTATATAGCTTTTCCATCTTTTTTTTCTTTTCAATGTCTCTCGGTTCGCAAGTTAACTTCTTAACCCAGTTGTGGGTAAATTATCTTCTGAAAGTTGACGTCCAGATATTTACATCCAGACAAATTGGTTAGTGGTGTCCGGATATAAAAACCCAGATGGTAATCATAGGAGATTAACATAGTATGCGTACATAATAAAAATAATTACAAAAAAATACAAAATAACAAAAAAATAGAGGTTACTACGATGATCGTGCCCTCTTTCTCTTTCGATAAGTGAAGGTGTTGCGCGCCTATGCTAATAACTGTTTTACAGTCAACTAGGCTGGGTCCCCCATGTGCGTCCCCTGTCAACCATACATTGGAGCATGTCCCGCATCATCACAATTGTTGCATGCAAACAACTTAACATATTAAATAAACATTAAAAAAAGTGCTTTACTGTACAAAATATCACAACTTAATAAGTCATGGTGGATCCTTAAGTAAGGTAAAAATAGGGCCTAGCCCACTTTTAGTCTAGATCAAACTAGTCCTATTGCTAAATAAACTATGTTAAGAATTTATAAAGATCCTATTTTGGTAAAAAAAAACAAACTGGATTTTAAGTCAAAAAAAACTTCTTGTTAGGGGTGGCAAAGTGATTCATTTATCCATCATCCATCCATAAAGAAATCCATCCAATGCATCCATTACAAACAAAAAAACTAAATGGATTGGATCCAATCCATCCATTTAATTTAATGGATGGTTAGTCATCCATCCACTATTTTTCTAAATCCATTGGATTACATTAGGGGTGGCAAATGGATGGAATGGATAATTTTTTGAATTGTTCATAAAAAATATTTTTAATCATAAAAATTATTTTCAATACAAAAAATATTTTTAATTATAAAATAATTTTAATCATAAAAAATATGTTAATTAAAAATATTTTTCTCTCTCCAATCTTTCCCCTCTCTCATCTCTCTCTCCCACCCCTCTCTCTCTCATCTCTCTCCCTCTCTCTCATCTCTCCCCTCTCTCTCCCCTTTCTCTCATCTCTCTCCCCTATCTCCCTCTCTCTCATCTCTCTCTCTCACTCTCTCATCTCTCTCCCCTCACTCCCTCTCTCTCATCTCTCCCCTCTCCCCCTCTCTTGTCTCTCTCTCCCCTATCTCCCTCTCCCTCTTTCTCATCTCTCATCTCTCTCTCCTCTCTTCTCTCTCCCCATCTCTCTCTCCTCCCTCTATCTCTCATCTCTCTCCCTCTCCCTCTCTCCCCTCTCTCATCTCACTCCCTCTCCCCTCTATCTCTCATTTCTCCCTTCTCTCCCTCCCCTCTCTCCCTCTCTCTTATCTCTCCCCTATCTCCCTCTCTCATCTCTCATTTCTCTCTCTCCCTCCCCTCTATCTCTCATCTCTCTCCCTCTCTCTCATTTTTCCTCTCTCTCATCTCACTCCCTCCCCTCTATCTCTCATCTCCCTCTTCTCTCCCTCCTCTCTCCCTCTCTCTCTCATCTCTCCCCTATCTTGTCTCTCTTTCTCCCCTTCCTCTCATCTCTCTCCCCTATCTCCCTCTCTCTCATCTTTTCTCTCCCCTCTCTCTCTCTCTCCCTCCCCTTTATCTCTCATCTCTCTCCCTTTCTCTCATCTTTCCTCTCTCCCTCTCTCATCTCACTCCCCTCCCTCTATCTCTCATCTCTCCTCCTCTCTCCCTTCTTTCCCTCCCCTCTCTCCCTTTCTCTTATCTCTCCCCTCTCTTGTCTTTCTCTCCCCTTTCTCTCTCATCTCTCTCTCCCTGCCTCCCTCTCTCTCTCCTCTCCTCTATCTCTTTCATCTCTCTCCCCTCTCTCTCATCTCACTCCATCTCCCTCTATCTCTCATTTCTCTCTCCCTCCCCTCTCTCCTCTCTCTCCTCTCTCCCTCTCTTGTCTCTCTTTCTCCCTTCCTCTCATCTCTCTCCCTATCTCCCTCTCTCTCATCTCTCTCCCTCTCTTCTCTCTCTCCCTCTCTCTCCCTCCCCTCTATCTCTCATCTCTCTCCCTCTCTCTCATCTTTCCTCTCTCTCTCTCTCTTCCTCTCTCTCATCTCACTCTCCCTCCCCTCTATCTATCATCTCTTTCTCCTCTCTCCTTTCTCTCCCTTCTTTCCCTCCCCTCTCTCCCCTCGATCTCTCTCTTCTTTCTTCCTTCCCTCTCCCCTCTCTCTCCCTTCTCCCCTCCGTCTCATCCGACAATCAAACGCCGCGTTTTAACTAATTCATGTCTAATCAATATTCGTCTTCTAAAAAAAGAAGGCAATGCTTAATATTCATTTTATTCGTTTAGTGTAAAATTCTAAAGACGAGAATTGAAAACATATTAATCATACAAAAAGATGTACCATTCGTTTAGCTTAATATTTTTTTTTGTGAATATATAGCTTAATATTGAATACGCGTTTGAATATTGCGTAATATTCGTTTAGCTTAAAATCCTAAAAATGAATTTCTTAATATTCGTATTCGAAAAAAGAAGGCAATTCTAACTATTTTTTTTATAAATAAACTGATTCAGTTTAATATAGCTATTTATTTTTTGGCCAGTCTTTTTTTATTAATCCAGTCTTTGATAAGGGTACTAAAAAACTCACAGCTTTTTTTTCCCAATTGGGAATAAAAATTGATTATTATTATTATTATTATTATTATTATTATTATTATTATTATTATTATTATGCTAAGATATAGTTAGCAGCAACACATTATTCAATTACAAATTTTGAAAATTCCAGTTTGTAATTAATTTTCTTGATGGGGCTATACCGACGACCGACATGGGAGAGCAGTCAGTGGTAATGGAAAAAGTGATTGAATCCACGGAAATGTGACCAGGACCAGTTTTAATTGGTTTAACAGTTTTGAAACCATTTATAAAACGATTGACAATAACCAAACTGTTTTTGGGAAAAAATATATGATTTTGTTCTAGAAGTGTGATTCTTGTGAAAGAGGGAGAGAGAGGGGAGAGAGAGAGGGGAGAGAAAGAGGGGGAGAGATAGAAGAGAGAGGAGAGAGACAGGGAGAGAGATAGGGGAGAGAGAGGAGAGAGGGGAGTAATATGTTTTTTTATGATTAAAAATAATTTTTTTTCTAATTAAAATATGTTTTATGATTAAAAATATATTTTGTGATTAAAAATAACTTTTATGGATGGATTGGATATCTATCCATAAAAAAATTGTTACCGGATGGATTGGATGATTTTTTTTAAATGGATGATGGATGGATTGGATTTTCTTGATGAAATTTTAGTGGATGGTAAATGGATAAATGGATTTTTCCAATCCATCTATTAGGAAAGTTTTGAAGTTTTGAAGCCATTTTATGACATTACGACTCTATTCTCAGGCAGCACTTATCCAACGACAAACCTGTATAAGAGAGAAAGGAGAGGGGGAGGGAGGAGAGAGAGGAGAGAGAAAAAGATAGGAGAGACAGATAGGGGGAGAGGAGGGAGAGAGAGATAGGGGAGAGAGGAGAGAGAGAGATGAGAGAGATGAAAGAGAGGGAGAGAGATAAGAGAGAGGGGGAGAGAGATAGGGAGAGATGAAAGATAGAGGAGAGAGGGGGAGAGAGAGATGAGAGAGAGAGAGGAGAGAGATGGGGGAGAGAGAAGAGAAGGGGAGAGAGGAGAGAGGGGAGGGAGATAGGGGAGAGAAAGGAGAGGGAGAGAGAGATATATGTGTGTGTATATATATATATATATTTTAATAGTTAACAATATTTTTTTGTAATTAAAATTTTTTTTATGATTAAAAATAATTTTTTAGTAATTAAAATAATTTTTTTGTAATTAAAATATTTTTTATGATTAAAAATATATTTTATGATTAAAAATAATTTTTTGTGATTAAAAATAATTTTTTGTGATTAAAATAATTTTTATGGATGGATTGGATATCCATCCATAAAAAAATTGGTAATGGATGGATTTGATAGTTTTTTTTCAATGGATGATGGATGGATTGGATTTTTTTGATGAAATTTTAGTGGATGGTAAATGGTTAAATGGATTTTTTCCATCCATCCATTAGGATGGATTTATTATTATTATTATTCTCTCCCCTATCTCTCTCTCCCTCTCCTTTCTCTCCCCTATCTCCATCCCCTCTCTCCTCTCTCCCCCTCTCTCTTATCTCTCTCCCTCTCTTTCATTTCTCTCATCTCTCTCCTATCTCTCTCTCCCTCTCTCTCCTCTCTCCCCTATCTCTCTTTCCCTCCTCTCTTTATCCAATCCATCCATTTTGCCACCCCTACTTCTTGTAAAAAAAAAAAGTCAAAAAATCTTTAGTTTTGCGAAGTCATTCTATAATAATGATAATAATAACTATTATTATTATTATTATTATTATTATTATTATTATTATTATTATACAACCATATCCAATAATTGTTAAATAGGAACAATAACAATGACTAGGGTCAGCTCACAGGTAACTTCAGACAAACCCTTGCTTTAGGTCTCCTACCCAACACACTCAGCTCTCTCCCTGCATAGTCCACTAATTTTATAGCATCACCCTTATCACCCTTATTTTGATATCTAACAAAAATTGCACATACAAGACCCTTTCTCATGGTTTATTCGCTTTATCTAATTTTAGGTTTTATCTTACCTTGGGCCGACCCTATCAACGATAGTAGAATTAGCCGCTGATTGAATATGATTTCAGTCACCAAGTTAAACTAATGTGCACAAAGTTGGTCTTTTATGCAACATTGTGCACCAAATCTATTATCTATTTAAGCACCAAATAGGCTCACTAATTTACCAAATTAGACACTCATATTCATGACAAGTGTCTTTTTTAAGGGTGAAAAAGACAATTCCACCTTCAATTTTTTCCTCCAAACCCTACTTTGTTTGTCCTATTTCAAAATTTAAAAACAAATCCTAATATTCTCTCTCTCTCTCACGTATCTCCCTCCTTCTTCCTCCATCTTTTTCTTCCTCTCCTTCCTTTCCTCTGAGCCTCCACCATCATCTTCTTCCTCCTCCTTCTCCTTCCTCTACTAAGCGTCCACCATCACCCTTACTTCCGGCGCCATCTTTTTTTTTTGTTTCCCATGAGAACCACCATGCCGCCACCACTTGCGGCCTCACTTCCGCCGCCGTCTGGCATCGTCTGGCCGATATAACACCATAGCCATTCTCCTCTCTTCTTCCTCTACATGTTGCACTGAATGATTTTGTTAAAAGGAGCTCAAATCAAAAACCCTAAATCATGATCGGAGCAACTTTTCCGAAGCCACCGCCAGCTGCTGCCAGCCTCCACGCTGGAGTATTGGTCAGTGACCACTTACTTTTATTTTTAGCTTGGTGAGTTGATTGTCCCTGTCTTCCTCATATTCTTCTTCAAATATCTCTGTGACGATCTTGGTGGACATTACTGCATAATTTTGTGCATGAACTCCTTCAGCCATCAAATCATTTGCTTTAGAGCAACTACAGACAATCAACTTTTCATTCTTTCCTTCTTCACATTTTATTCCTTCTGTGTTTCCAATTTTAAAATATTTTTCATTTTTTTCAAAAATGCATTTTTGCTCCCAGAACAGACATGGAAAAAAAATCAGGTGTTGAAAAAATTGGATCTTTCATTCCGCTAGGTTTTCTGCGTTGTTTGGTTAAATTAGCTAAGTTTTTGACATTGCAGGCTGGGTGTTGAGAGCGGGCATTGAAATATTTCGGCTTACCTAAGGTGAGCACTCATGCGACCATTTTGAGTTTCTTTGTGTCACTTTCTTTTTTATTTTCTATTAATGGTTTTTTTTCCTTCTGAACATTTACCCTGTTTGCATTTGCAGGACCTACAATTCTGTTGGTGAGGAACTCTCACTTTCTCTGAGGTTAGCAGCTGGCACAAAAAAATTAGTCATTATGCTTGCAGAAATCTCCTTTTCTTTTTCTATTTTGTGTTTGCAGCTGTTTCTGCTTCACGGGTTCATAATTTGTTATGTGTGTATGTAATTTTATGTTTTAGGTTTTATTTGATATTGAATACCAAAATATACTTAAATGTGTTCATCATTGTATCTTTAGTTCTGCGGTTTGTTTTACTGTTTTTGCATCTGATGTTGCTCTGTACTTTTTCTTTTTCTTTTTCTTATGTCATATCTAAGATTTGTGTTATAAATTGGTGTGCTAATTGCGACTTCATTATATTGGATATTTTGTTTCTTTCAATTTGTCTTTCACTTCAATATGGTAGGCCTTTCAAGCAGCTTAGAACTACTAATCTAATATTTATTAACCATGAAGTTGCTTAATTATAATGTGTAAGATGGTAAAAAGCAGCTTAGAACTACTAATATAATATTTATTACACATGAAGTTGCTTAATATATGTGGTGTTAGCCATTTGAAATAGGACTCCAGACTCCAAACTCGAGTCTGCATTTTCTAGCCTTCAATTGACCATTGAAGTATATGTTGATTAAATAACAAGGATTACAGTATAGCATATGGAAACAATAAAATAGTGTACTTAGTTGGAAATAATACTATAGGGCATTTTCAAGGCTAATAAGTTAATAGGATTTAAAGGTGAGTAGTCTGCTTCATCCTTAATGTTATAGAGCCTATTGAATGTTTTGAACAGCTTATTGGATGTTTTCATTTATATTAATTATAACCATTAAATTATTTTCATTATTAAAACTATTGATCTTCAGCACCAGTTTGATTTTCAACCATATCTCTAATATTAGGAACGGAAGTGCTGACGATGATCTCAAAAAGGGAGAAGAAGACGGGGATAGTAGGAGCGGACATACTAATTAGTCCCATACGATCTTGCAAAAATGATCAATTACATTATTTCAATGACAAACTCAAACTATTTGTAGTTGGGCATTCACAGGTATTTATGATTCATGTAAATCATCCTTTTCACCTGCTATTGGTATTTTCCATGGGATACATTTTATATATTTCTCATCCATGTGTATGTCATATTCATTCCTGTGAATCATCCTTTTCATCTTTTGCTTATGCTCATCATTGTATTTCAAGAATACATTGATATGCAATTTCTCAAAATTATGGATTGAGCATTCAACCTTAGATTATTTTTTTATTCTTTTTGTATGTATATGATGTCAATTTGAAGTAGGCAGCTTGGTTTAGTGCACTTCCATGGGAACAATGGCAATTTTGGGAACATAGGACTCGATGGTTATTGTTGATAGAAGTTATTGCCCTCTGCAGAAGTTGGAAGAGTGGGCTCGGGCTCAAATGATGCATGTTTACTCCTAAATTGCATGTTTGTGGAAAAATTCTGGGCATTGATTCTGTAGAATTTTGGAAACATATTAGAACTAAAATAATTGATTCTCGACAGGTTGAGCTTGATCTCGACATTGAGCTTGATCTCGATAGCTATTGACATGATTTATTTCGACAGCTTGATTGTGATGGGTCTTGATGCTCCAATAGATAGTTGTCTTCAAGCTGTCTAGATCAAGCTCAACCTGCCGAGATCAAGCTCAACCTGTCGAGATCAGGATTGACCCGGCGACGAGGACCAACAGCTTGAGTTTGATCTCGACAGGTTGAGTAAGCTCAATCTGCCGAGATCAAGCTCAGCCTGCCGAGATGAGGATTGTCTTCGACAGCTTGAGGACCAACAGCTTGAGTTTGATCTCGACAGGTTGAGCTTCATCTCGGTTCAGCTTGATCTCGACAGCTATTCACATGATTTATGGTGACAGCTTGATTGTGATGGGTCTTGATGCTCCAATAGATAGTTGTCTTCAAGCTGTCGAGTTTAAGCTCAACCTGCCGAGATCAAGCTCAGCCTGTCGAGATGAGGATTGACTTCAACAGCTTGAGGACCAACAACTTGAGTTTGATCTCGACAGGTTGAGCTTGATCTCGGTTGAGCTTGATCTCGACAGCTATTCACATGATTTATTTCGACAGCTTGATTGTGATGGCTCTTGATGCTCCAATAGATAGTTGTCTTCAAGCTGTCTAGATGAAGCTCAACCTGCCGAGATGAAGCTCAACCTATCGAGATCAGGATTGACTTCGACAGCTTGAGGACCAACAGCTTGAGTTTGATCTCGACAGGTTGAGTAAGCTCAATCTGCCGAGATCAAGCTCAGCCTGCCGAGATGAGGATTGTCTTCGACAGCTTGAGGACCAACAGCTTGAGTTTGATCTCGACAGGTTGAGCTTCATCTCGGTTCAGCTTGATCTCGACAGCTATTCACATGATTTATGGCGACAGCTTGATTGTGATGGGTCTTGATGCTCCAATAGATAGTTGTCTTCAAGCTGTCGAGTTTAAGCTCAACCTGCCGAGATCAAGCTCAGCCTGTCGAGATGAGGATTGACTTCAACAGCTTGAGGACCAACAGCTTGAGTTTGATCTCGACAGGTTGAGCTTGATCTCGGTTGAGCTTGATCTCGGCAGGTTGAGCTTCATTTATTTCGACAGCTTGATTGTGATGGCTCTTGATGCTCCAATAGATAGTTTAGTCTTCAAGCTGTCGAGATCAAACTCAGCCTGTCGAGATCAGGATTGACTTCCACAGCTTGAGGACCAACAGCTTCAGTTTGATCTCGACAGGTTGAGTTTGATCTCGGTTGAGCTTGACAACCGAGATCAAACTCAGCCTGTCAACATCAAACTCAAGCTGTTGGTCCTCAAGTCGCCGGGTCAATCCCGATCTCGACAGTCGAGCTTGATCTCGGCGAGGTTGAGCTTAAACTCGACAGCTTGAAGACAACTATCTATTGGAGCATCAAGACCCATCACAATCAAGCTGTCGAAATAAATCATCTGAATAGCTGTCGAGATCAAGCTGAACCGAGATCAAGCTCAACCTAAGCTCAACCTGTCGAGATCAAGCTCAACCTGTCGAGGTCAAGCTCAACCTGTCGAGGTCAGGATTGACTTCGACAGCTTGAGGACCAACAATAGCTGTCGAGATCAAGCTCAACCGAGATCAAGCTCAACCTGTCAAGATCAAACTCAAGGTGTTGGTCCTCAAGCTATCGAAGTCAATCCTGATCTCGACAGGTTGAGCTTGATCTCGACAGGTTGAGCTTGATCTCGACAGCTTGAAGACTTCTATTGGAGCATCAAGACCCATCACAGGAAAAACTATCTATTGGTCATTCAAAATTATTAATTTACCTTCTTAAATTAATTGTTTTGATGGACATATATTTATATTTATTTCTACAGATGAAGAAATCTCTATTTTTGACACAATAATGCAAGCAGGCAACCACCAACAAGGTGGCATTTTTTTCCTATATGGTTATGGTGGTACAGGAAAACCTTTCATGTGGAAGACATTAGCTTCTGCATTATGCTCAAGGTCATATTGTATTGACTGTGGCATCCAAAGTGGTATTGCATCTCTTTTGTTACCAGGTGGAAGGACAAAGACACTCAAAATTCAAAATTCCTGTTCCTACTTTAGAGAACTCTACTTGCAATATATTCCAACGAATGAACTAGCCGAAAGTTAAAGATAGCAACATTAATAATATGGGATGAAGCTCCAATGGCACATAAATTTTGTTTCGAGGCATTGGATAAAAGTTTAAAGGACATCATGGGTAATGACAATGCTTTTGGAGGTAAAGTAGTTGTATTTGGGGGAGACTTCAGACAAATTCTACCAGTAGTTCTAAGAGGGAGCCGTACTGACATTGTACATGCAACAATCAATGCTTCATATATTTGGGATAATTGTCAAGTATTAACTCTCACCAAAAACATGCGTTTGCAACATGGTTTGAATAATTCAAGTACTATCGAACTTGAGGATTTCTCAAAGTGGATTTTGAAAATAGGAGATGGTAAATTGTCTGAGCCAAATGATGGATATGCAGAAATTGAAATGAAGGAAGACCATTAAAAACAACTACTAATGTTGTCTTTAAAGAGGTTTTCCAAAACCTCTAGCAAGTAAGTATTTTATATACTTATAATACCCAATCATATTTGACTCTTCTACTCTATAACTATGACCGGTACGATTATTTTTATCTTACTAAATTGTATTTCATTTGCAGCTAAGAACTTGACTGCAACTATTGCTCTTTTGTGAAAACCACACATTTGCTTTAAAAGGACTTCAACATAAATATGTAAGTACTTGGCAATAGGTATCAAACTATATTCATTGAACTCTCTCATAATTATCAATTGCATAATTTGATACAATTCAAACTTAGTAGCAATTCTGTCTTCTAATACACTTTGATAACTCATTTGTCACCAACCAAAGTTACTAACATATGGATGTCTTCTTCTTTGCAGCATTTTTTTTGTTCATATGCATTCTGGAAGTGTACCTTTAGATGCATGTGATTGGTTTGTTTCAAGTGCAGCTTTGATGAAAGATGCAGATTTGAACATAAATGCGGTAACTCAACCACTTAAATTAGTTATTCTGCACTTCAACTTTGCACATTATCTCTTTTGCTTTATAACTATTGGCTATTCTGTTTATTGCTATTATGAGTGGAAAAATTGTATTTCAAAGACAAAAAATTCATTTACATGTTTCACACTCATTCTTTGAAAGAGGATGCTTATAATTGACAACTATAACTACTTCAACATAACATAACACAATGCGTCCCGTCCCGTGCGTAGTACGGGTATTTTGCTAGTTTCTTTCAAAAATAAACAAGACTAATTTTATTTTCTTTGACAGAATAAACAAGACTAATAATAACTTGAAAAGGGCAAAAAGCACCATGACAATGAAGGACACCTCTCTTTCCGATAGCCAAGGCATGAAAGGCGGAGAATAACTTTAACCTGACATAAAAAAGAAAGTGAACCAATGAGCGCCTAGAAATTTCAAATTTGTATTTTTAAGTCTAATAATAATTGAAGAGGATTTTAAGGTTACAGAAAACCCGTTTCAGAAAATACCATTACCAAATAAATTCCTAGCTACCACTTACATAAGAAACTTTTGATTGGGCCGTGCTTATCATACTCCATTAATTATTACACGTTTTGTGCGGTGCTGTTAATGCTAAAAATGCACCAATATCTTAATGTCTTTCTATATGTTAATGTTAAATAGAATACCTAGGGCTAGGAGATGATAACATAGACATTGTATACTCAAGATTTTCTCAAAAATACGAACATGATGTCAAAAATACGAACATGATAACAAGCTAGTTTTTATTGCAGACACCGGGAGAATATATGATCATTTCAACTTTTTTAAAGTTTCAATTATGGAAAATTCCATGCATTTGCTTTTCATAAAGCATTTAACTATCTACTATTTAATTAAAGATCAAAAGAAAGATGCTTCCAAATTGAAAATTAAGAACCATGACCCAGACTTTCTTCATCTAAAAGCCTCACTCAATTTAACAGCAAACTCATGCACTATAAAGAGTAGTGTGCCATAATCAACATTCACCAACCCAGTTGAAATGGCTGCACCTGTTGCTATAGGCACAAGGGGCACTGTTGGATCTCTAGTCAGAAAGGAAATTGAATATTTCACTAAGTTTGAGTTAGACAGAAGAGGAAGTAAAAGTTCACAGAAACTTCAGCAGCATCTTGTGGATAGTTTCTGGGTCTTGCTAACAACCTGGAATAAGAGAACGAAGAGAAGAGGCTCAAGTGGATTCCTCCCAAATATCTGTTCTGTTACAGAAGTAGCTGAATGCAATCAATTAAACAGAATTCCTGGTTACAGCTATAGGATCCTCAAGAACTTTCAGCTCTAAGTGACTCCCTTTTAAGTTTCTTGAGTTACTCTGCAATATCTTGTTATGAGGGACCAAAACTTGCATGATTGCAGCATATTCATTTTAATTTTCCCATTATTTTAATTTTTCTCATTCAGATCCTGTGTTTCAATTTTCGTGTGCCTTTGTTTTTTTTAATGTTTAGATTCAATTTAAATTCCTGTGTTCTACAGCTTGAGTAAGAAAGATTTTAAATCAAAGAAAAATTAATCTGTCCCTTAAGCATGTAGTCAAGTGTTTGAATCCTGACTCGTGTGTATGGAAGAGCATCAATTGGGAGAAGTTAACCAGTTAAATAGATCTCAGTACCTCGAGGAATTAGTCTCTGACTTCTAGCTGGAAGCCCACTGGAGATATGTTTGAAGCAATGAGTTCTAAGGATGTCATAGTAGATGAATGGCATGTTCAATGTACATTTATCAAATAACAAAACATATGTGTAATTGGGGAGTATACATTAATACTTTTGGATATGAGTATCAAGATATTCATTGGTGAAATGAAATAGAAAGAGAAACTCACATGAAACTTTCTTTGGAAAAAAAAAAAACAAGAAAGAAAGAAGGATTAAAGGGATCCTGATTCCAATCCCAAAAGGGAAAAAAGCACTACAGCCTAAAAATTTAAAAGTAGGGCATTACACAAACGGAATTACACCTAAGCACATTTTTCCTTTGTACAACATTTTTGTTTTTTGTGTGCTCTTCAAATTCTTCAGTGAATCCTAGTCTGTGCTGGCCAGCCAATGTAGTAGCTACTAGCTATGCCCTTTCAGATCCAAATGAACTTGCAGCTCTAAAAGATTCAACATGGCCAGCACTTATTAGAGATTCACCAGCTAAGTCTTTTTCTTCAGTTTTGTGTACTGCTAGATGTGTAAGAGCTGTTACAACATCATCCATGTAAGGTCGTGTCTCAGCTTCTTCTTGGAGACACATTGCTGCCACTGCAAGGGCTTGAAATAGACCCTTCACTGGGAACCGACCTTTAAGCATAGGATCAGCCATTAGAGTGAACTTTGTTCTGTCCTTAAACAAAGGTTGTGCCTGCCAAATCATAATCAAGGACAACCATGTCTTAGACTATGTAACACTAAATATTTAATGCACTGTTTACTAGTAAATCACCAAAATAGTCCCTTATTAATATTTAAAAATAGTTCTTGAAATAGAAAATTCTCGATCAACTTAATCATTTTGCGATCAATTTTGTCTCTAAAATGGTCCGACGGGGACTAATATGATCAAAACATTTCAATTTCAGGGACTATTTTGCCATTTCGTTAATTTTAGGAACTAAATTGTTCGCCTTCTGCAATTCCAGGGACTAAATTGTTTATTCACTCCACTTTTTATTGTTGAATCTCTTTTCTTATTTAAGAAAGAAAATAAAGATCAAAATGCTTATAGAAGAGTGAAAACTAAAAGATTATGTGACATACCCAATCAATCAAGTTTTGCTCTTCAGTGACTCTTGCAGTGTCAATTACTCTCCTACCACTGATGATTTCCAAAAACACAACTCCAAAACTATAAATATCTGACTTTGAGGTTAGCTGACCAGTAGCAGCATACTCTGGTGCACAGTAGCCATAGGTCCCCATCACCCTAGTTGACACAAACTCCTTTCTCCCTCTTGGGGCAATCTTAGCAAGCCCAAAATCAGAAAGCTTTGGAGTGAAATCTTCGTCTAACAATATATTAGATGACTTAAAATCGCAAAATATCACTGGTGGATCCGCAGAATTATGCAGATATTCAAGTCCTCTAGCTGCTCCCTCAGCTATTTTCATCCTTGTCTGCCAATCCAAAGGTTCCTTATCTTCACCTATATCTGAGGTAATCAAATAAACTCTTGTTAGTATTTCACTGAAGAAAAAAAGAGTCTAGAATTAGAATGATTTTGGCTACATACCTAGAAGGTGATTTTCCAAGCTACCATTGGCCATGAATTCATAAACTAAAATCCTTTGAGCATCTTCTGCACAATAACCAACTAGCCTCACAAGGTTTGGATGATTCACCATGCTTAACATCAATACCTCTGCGAAAAATTCTCGTGTTCCTTGATTCCCTTGCCTATTCAGTTGCTTCACAGCTACAGTCTGAACACACAAAATTTAACATTAGACTTTCATAACTTGTAAAAAACTAAACATAATAGGATAATAAGAGAGAAAAAGAGAGAGACAAACTTGATCAATGCTTTTTATGTATCCTTTGTAGACATTCCCAAATCCACCTTCCCCCACAAGGCAATCAGAACTGAAATTGTTTGTTGCATCAACAAGTTCTTCATATTTGAATACTTTAACATCGTTTTTTGCAGTTCCATATTTTAGTATCTCTTCGTTAATTTGTCTATGCCTGCTGCTACCTGCAATTTAAGACAGCATATTTTTTTTTTTTTTTTATAAAAAACTATCCACCCACATTTCCATTTGAAGCAATGCATGGTTTCAAATATGAAATTTTATGGATTTTGCTCATATATTTTGGAAATTTGTTATCATCAAGGAGATACAATAGAACAAAAAATGGATTTGTTTACAATGTAAAATGAGGAAGGAAATTATCATGCAACAATTTTTTTATATATTTAGTATGCACATGCAAGCTTTCACGCAACAATAAGGTTGGTGTCTTGTGACCTGAAGGTCATAGGTTCAAATCCTGGAAACAGTCCTTCCACTTGTAGGGGTAAGACAGCGTACATCTATCCTCCCCAGACCTCACCTGATGGGATGGGAACCTCGTGTACTTGGCCGCCCCATTTTGTATGCACATGTGACATTTTGATAGAATTAAAAAAAAGACTAATGTATGTATCTCTAATGAATCATGCCACACACCTGATTTGAGTGACATAGCAGCTGCTAATGATTTGAATGTTCTCCTGCCTCTGGAAATTTTTCTGGAACATGCTCTGTAAGAAGGCGTTTCAACCTCAGACTTGCAGCATGGGAAACAACGCATCTTCTCAAACTTTGTTGATAGCTACTTTAAGACTTAATTACAAATATTCTTGATCAACAGATACCTCTCAGAAACAATTTGCATGCATGAAAGCGAAAAGGGGACAAAGGAATGGTTACGATTCGGTTAAATTTTTTGTAACTGTGAAACTGAAATTTGTTGTGAAGGGTCAACAAACTGGAAACAACTGTTTTATATGTGTTTTCTAAGGGAAATATGATTGCTTATTTTAGTTTTGGGTATCAAATTAAATGGAATTCTTTTAACATAGTTAATCTTAGCTGGTTTTTCTTTTACATGTTGAAAAGGAAAAAAAGAATCTTTTGCAAGGTAATTGTGACAATGATAACAAGGTGTTTTTACTTTATTTTACGTACTTTTTATTTCACTTGGAATTGAAAATGACGTAGACAACCTTTTCTCACTTCTTTCTTATCTTAAAGCTCCGTTGTGGTACTTTGCCTTTATAGACTATAATTTTCATTAAGTGGAAAATGAGAAACAAGTTTGGTGCAAATTAAGTCAACTCATTCTTCTGTCAAAAAAAAAAAAGTCAACTCATTCTATTCTTGAACCTTTTACGATAATAGATATCTATTATTGGGATGTGATGCAAACTAGTTTGACATTAATTTTTTTTTACAACAAATAAATATGTTTAAAAATTAAAAATATTTTTTTTTTAATTTGAGGAACGTTGACCGATTAATCATTTTCACAATAAGCACTTTATTTGTGATCGAAATTTTTCTTAGAACAAAATCATTTCATGTAATTCTTTACGAAATCAAATAAGTGGTTTAGTCTTTTTTTCTTTTTGATAAAGAAAATAAGTGGTTTAGTCTTGTAACAACACAGATAATTGTGCTGTATTAAGTATGTAAATTTAAAATTATCTAAAAATCCTCTTAAAGGCCTATTTTGTATGGACTTATTTCCTCCTTCTCATTGTTTCAAACCAAAAAATATTAGGAACATATTTTTTAAATATTTTTTCATCGCAGGTAAATTTAAAAACAGTCTCATTAAATAATTAAAACTCATTCTCTATTGAAGACCTATTTGTTTGTATTTTATGAAATGAATTTTTAATTAAATAAATGCTAAAAAATTATATTATTTTTTCAACATTTTTTTCGAAAAAATCCCTCAAAGAATTATTTTAGTATTGTTAATAAATAAAATAATATCTTTTGAAGAAAAAAAAACTCTAAAATAGCTATATCGTAAAATTAAAATTTTAAATAAATTAAGGAACTCTTAATAAAACTCATATAAAATTCGTCCAATTAAAAATACATTAAAAAAAGGTGAAATAATAACCTTGTTCTCCCCTGAACACTTCTTCCTATTAATTAAAGTTGAGTCTTTATCCTACTTTGCAAATTAATCCACTGTACAACAGCTAAACTCCCAATTATCAACTAGGTTGTGTTTTAATATACGATGGAAAATGGAACAAAATGGAAAACTAGTAAAACAAATTTATTATTCCATTGTTTGAATGTTTTAATAATTTTTTTTTGAGGGAATTGAATGTTTTAATAACAGACTAGAGAAAAAGACTTATTTCATCAAATGGAAGGGAGAAAAAGTGTACTATTGGATTGAACAAATGGAGACTTAGGAAAATTCTAGCCGTTGAGTTCTAACAAGAATAAATTGAACAAATAGACAAAGACAACCAATACTAAAATAAATAGCAATCACAACAGTGTAATAAAGTTAATCAAACACGAGTAGAGAGTAGGAAGAATCACACCGCTATTTGGTTACGCAGTTCGGCCCCAAAAAGATGACCTACGTCTGCGGGAGAGAGCAGCCCTCCGTTTCACTATCAAAGAGTCTTTACAAGAGATTACAATTGCTTTGAACCCCTTTATAATGTTCAAGAAGAACAAACCCAAGAGTTTCCAATCCCTCTCTCTTTTCCTCTATGATAAACTCTCAAGAACAACAATAGAGAAAGCCTTCAAACCTCCCTCTATTCTCTCCTAAGATCCCAAGGTGTTTAACAGTGTTTCCCAGCCCCTAAAACCTCACAAAGACGCTCAAGAACGGCTGCACACAACCCTAGAAAAGACTGCACGTCGTACTCACCCGTTTCTGCAGCGTCAGGTTTATAAAACCCGACTGTGAATCGATTCACAGACATAGGTGAATCGATTCACCTAGTTAAAAAACTTTCCCTGCACAAATTAATGAAGTGAATCGATTCCTGCAGGCTTCCCATGCGATTCACAGAGGCGTGCTTCAATTCACAGAGAACCAAACATGCTTGAATCGATTCACATAGCTAGGGAATCGATTCCCAGTGTTCAAGAAACACTTTCAAGCAATTCCATGATCCTCCAAACTGATTTTAAGGCACTCTAAACTCCACAATTCTCCACCTTGACTTCAAATCAGTGGTGATGCTCAAGTTTATCCATCAACCACTAGCTGCTCTCTCCATCATTGGAATTACGTCTCAGAGAAATTCATCAAGTCCAAGCAATGCTTGAACTTTGATCTAGGTAATAACTTGGTGAATACATCCGCCGGGTTGTCCTCTGACGCAACCTTCTCAACCACAATTTCCTTAGATTCTACGACGTCTCTAATGAAATGTAGGCGGATGTCAATGTGCTTTGTCCTTTCATGATACACTTGGTGATTTGCCAAGTGGATAGCACTTTGACTATCACAATGTACCTTCACACATCCTTGTGTAATTCCTAACTCCCCAATCATACCTTTCAACCATATGGCCTCCTTCACCCTTCAACTAGGCGATATACTCACTTTGAGTAGTAGATAGTGCCACAACGGACTGTTGATTAGCCTTCCAACTTATTGCCGTTCCAAACAATGTAAATACAAATCCAGATAAGGATTTCCTTGTATCCACATTTCCTGCATAATCTGCATCTACATAACCCTCCAAAGCGTCTTCTCCTTGAGTTGCTCTTGTGTACCTCAAACCACCTTTGAGTGACCCATTCAAATACCTCAGAACCCACTTCAGTGCTTCCTAATGAGTTTGGCCCGGATTTGCCATAAACCGACTCACTATGCTGACTGCATATGCTAAGTCTGGTCTACTACAAACCATGTCGTACATGATGCTTCCTACCCCACTAGCATATGGAGTAGTATCCATCTTCCTCCTTTCCTCTTCGGACTCAGGAGCTTGTGTCACCGAGAGCTTTGTGTGGTGACCCAAAGGAGTGCTAACCGGCTTAGCTTCATGCATCCTAAACCGCTCCACCACTTTCTTCAAGTAACCATGCTGAGATAAGAATAATTCACCCTTCTTCCGGTCCCTCACGATATCCATCTCAAGTATCCTCTTAGCGGCCCCAAGGTTCTTCATCTCAAATTCTGAATTTAGCTTCTCCTTGAGAATGTTAATCTCCTCTTTGCTAGAGCTTGCCATCAGGATGTCATCAACATAGAGAAGTAGGTAGAGAACCACTTTCTCATCCCTCTTCAAAATGTACACACAACTGTCATACCCACTTCTCACAAATCCCGTCTTCAGAAGAAAATCGTCAAAACGAAGATACCATTGCCTAGGGCTTTGTTTCAACCCATACAAGGATTTCTTCAAAAGACATACCTTAGACTTGTCCTCTACAAAACCTTACGGTTGTTGCATGTAGATTGTCTCTTCTAGGTCTCCATGTAAGACTGCGCTCTTCACGTCCATTTGTTCCAACTCAAGATCGTATTGATTCACGATTGCCATAAGAACCCTTATGGAACAATGTTTCACCACGGGTGACAAAATCTCGTTGTAATCAATTCCCTCAACCTCGTAAAACCCTTGGCCACAAGTCTTGCTTTATATCTTGGTTCTTCAATTCCTAATGCCTTCCTTCTTCTTGAAGATCCACTTGCATCCAACCACCCTTTGTTTCTTAGGTAGTTTCACAAGTTTCTGTGTCTGGTTCTTCTCCAATGAATTCATTTCCTCATTCACGCTTCTAACCACTTCGACCTCTTTGCTCTCAATCGCTTCCCTGAATGTCTTCTGCCTGAGTCTTGCACATCTTCAGCCGCATTTAGAGCATAACAATTAAATCTGCATAGCCATATCTCTTAGGCGCCACAGTTTCCCTCCTTTCCCTATCTCTTGCCAACTGATAGCCAGGATCCACTGTTGGTTGTCTTCCTCTAGAACCTGATGGTGGAGAACTATTCTCCTCTTCATCATTCCCGGTCTCACTAGTGGAAGGCTCCACCTCAAACTGAGTCTTCTCTACCTCTGTTTCTGAGTTACTATTCTCCAGGTTCTTGCACTTCATCCCCATACGAGTCTCGTCAAAAGTCACATCCCTGCTTATTATGAATCTTGATCCCCCAGGCTCCATCTTCCACAGCTTGTACCCCTTCACACCTTCCGGATAGCCAATGAAGACACATTTCACAGCCCTGGCTTCAAGTTTGTCTTGTCTGACATGAGCAAACGCCAAAGCCCCGAAAACCTTCAACTTAGAATATTCTGCCGGTTTTCCACTCCAAACTTCCATAGGTGTCTTGAAGTTTAAAGCCGTTGATGGGCATCTGTTGATCAAGTAAGCTGCTGTACTCACAGCTTCACCCCATAAACTCTTAGGTAGCCCAGCTCCCAAAAGCATACATCTGACCCGCTCCAAAATAGTCCTGTTCATGCGTTCTGCCAGACCATTTTGTTGCGGTGTCCCTGCCACGGTCCTATGTCTCTTAATTCCCTGTTTCCTGCAAAACTCATTAAACTGCTCTGAAACAAACTCCAGGCCATTGTCAGTCCTTAAAACTTTCAGTTTAGTTCCTATTTGATTTCTTATGAGAGTATGTCATTCTTTGAATTTTTCAAATGTGTCACTTTTATTTTTCAAAATGTGAACCCATACTCTCCTAGAGAAATCATCAATCATGGTGAGAAAATAGGAACCCCCTCCATGAGTTGTCACTCTTGAGGGACCCCAAAGGTCCGAGTGAATATACTCAAAGGGCTTGCTAGAATGATGCATGCCACTTCCAAACTTAACCCTATGTTGTTTGCCTAGTATGCAATTATCACAAAATTCTAGCTTATCCAATTTATCACTACCTAGCAAACATTGTTTAGCTAGTTCAACTAAACCCTTCTCACTAACATGCCCTAACCTTAAATGCCATAGTTTAGTTTTATCATGCGGAGCTTGACTAGCTAATGATGCATGCCCTATAACAGTACAACCATCTAATATGTATAAGCCACACATTTTAGATCCTTTAGCCATTACTAATGCACCATTCGAAATCTTAATCATGCCATGCTCAATTCTAGTACTATAGCCTAATCCATCAAACATGCTTATAGATAAAAGATTTCGTTTGAGTTCAGGAACATACCTCACATGTTGTAAAAGAAATTCACGGTTGTCAAACATCTTGAGACGAATCGAACCCATACCTTGCACCTTACAAGCTCGGTTGTCACCCAGGCGAACGACTCCACCTTCTTTAAGCTTCAAAGTCTCAAAGTATTCCTTCCCAGGACACATGTGATAAGAACATCCCGAGTCCATGACCCAGTTCTTTTCAGATTCCAAACTCGACACCACTAGAGCCCCCGCACTCTCATAACCATCCTCTATAGCAATTGCAACATCCAGTAATCACCCCCGCCCCTTTCTCAGACAGTCCTTCTTAAAGTGACCGGTCTTGTGACAATTGAAGCACTTATACTTCTTATTGTTCCCCTTTGACTTGGATTTCGACCTAGAATTCTTCCCTTTGTGGTTGTTTCCTCTACTCTCACTTCTTCCCCTTGACACACTTAAGCCTTCACCACTATCATCCACTTTCAAGTCTTGGAGCTTGGTTAGCTCCTTGGTCCTAATAGATTGTTGGACCTCCTCCAAAGTAATAGTGGACTCCTTGCCATAGAGGAGTGCATCCTTGAAGTGTTCAAAGGATCTAGGCAACGAATTCAATAAGAGCAGAGCCTTATCCTCGTCATCGAACTTCACATCAATGTTCTGCAGGTCATCAATAATTTTGTTGAATTCTGCTAGTTGCTCCACAATAGATTTGGTCTCTACCATCTTAAATGAGTAGAGATGTTGTTTCAGACATAACCTGTGGGCCAATGACTTTGTCATGTACAACGATTTTAACTTTGCCCACATCTCCGCCGCAGTCTTCTCTCTTGCAACTTCCCTCAATGCCTTATCGCCTAGGCATAAGATAATGGCACTTCTTGCCTTATCTATCATCTCCTTCTTCTCCGTTTGAGACAGGGTGGCTGGCATTCTTGCCTCACCCTTCAGGGCTTCAAAGCACTTCTGTTGAATAAGGATTGCTTCCATCTTCACCTTCCTTAGACCGAAGTCATTATTACCGGAAAACTTCTCGATGTCCCATTTAGTACCCATGGTGCACAATTGAATTATTTGTTCTTCCCACAGACGGCGCCACTTGTTGAGTTCTAACAAGAATAAATTGAACAAATAGACAAAGGCAACCAATACTAAAATAAATAGCAATCACAACAGTGCAATAAAGTTAATCAAACACGAGTAGAGAGTAGGAAGAATCACACCGCTATTTGGTTACGCAGTTCGGCCCCAAAAAGATGACCTACGTCTGCGGGAGAGAGCAGCCCTCCGTTTCACTATCAAAGAGTCTTTACAAGAGATTACAATTGCTTTGAACCCCTTTACAATGTTCAAGAAGAACAAACCCAAGAGTTCCCAATCCCTCTCTCTTTTCCTCTATGATAAACTCTCAAGAACAACAATAGAGAAAGCCTTCAAACCTCCCTCTATTCTCTCCTAAGATCCCAAGGTGTTTAACAGTTTTTCCCAGCCCCTAAAACTTCACAAAGACGCTTAAGAACGGCTGCACACAACCCTAGAAAAGACTGCACGTCGTACTCACCCGTTTCTGCAGCGTCAGGTTTATAAAACCCGACTGTGAATCGATTCACAGACATAGGTGAATCGATTCACCTAGTTAAAAAACTTCCCCTGCACGAATTAATGAAGTGAATCGATTCATGCAGGCTTCCCATGCGATTCACAGAGGCATGCTTCGATTCACAGAGAACCAAACATGCTTGAATCGATTCACATAGCTAGGGAATCGATTCCCAGTGTTCAAGAAACACTTTCAAGCAATTCCATGATCCTCCAAACTGATTTTAAGGCACTTTAAACTCCACACTAGCATTGGCAAACGAATCACGTGGTTCACAGTAGTCAAGTATCTCAAAATATTGGATGAATGTGCTTTTTTACATAGTACTAATAACTGAGTTTTGAAATATAATTTCATATTCGTCCAAACCATCTGGGCCACTCCTCATCACCCTCACTCTCTCTCCAATGACCTTGTCGGCAACGATACTCCACTTCTCTCCTTGCCCTCAGTCTCGTCGTCTGCCACATACAATGGCACACAATCACAAATGTGCATCTTCCGCCACTCTTGCATAGTCGTCATCCCTTACAAGTTGCTCGCGCAACTCCTAAGGACATGGCTACAGCGACAACATAGCCATGGCTACGGTAGCACAATTGTATCATTCATGGACACGTTGTAACACGTCCAAAATAAAGAAACCAAATGACATCTATACCAAAAGACGACGTCGAACGATGTAATGTCTTACCTCGTTAGATTCACACGAATGAAAGATCAACCGAGAAGTAAGAGTTGTTAGGGATCAAACGGTGAAGCCAGGTTAGGGTTTTGATCAACATATTATAAGAACTAAGCTAACAAAGATCTCTAATGGCTTCTAAGCTTATTAAGGTCGTGTCTCAGAGTTTTGAAGAAGATACATTATGAAGCAGGTGAAACAAAAAATGAAAACTTAATCTTGTTGTCTTCATCAGAATGCTCAAGCATGCTACCACTTTAGCGCCCACATCTCCCATGTTTGAGTGATTTGTATCCTTCACTGCGAAGGCACTGTGCTGCTGCATGCAACGACGTACATGCGACTATCACGTGTCCTCTCCTGACTTGTTGCACGTATCGTCCTCCATGCTCGAGCATCTGCCTACCCAACATCAAAGCATTGGTATACGCTTAAGCATTAGGTCACCCAACATCAAAGCATGCTAACTAAAACTTCAACATTTCTTTTATTCTCTTCCATCTTCTGCACCCTTTCTAAGTCCTATTCAACCCCTCTATTAACCATATAATAACTCGTAACTAAGCTTTATGAACCCTCTAATCAAACCATTCAACCAAGTGTTAACTAGGGTTTAGAAAACTGATACGTTACACATGTGGTTCTATTCACATTTTGAGGAAACTCGGTGTTTTATCTCTCAAAGAAACTCTTTATCACGCCACACGTGGGGCAACTCAAATCATTAGGAAGCTTCTACAACTAAAATCCAAGAAAATGGGATAGGAAGGGTCACCCATGCCCTCATTGTATTTATACCCACAAAAACGACATTTGTAGATGTCGGTATTCAGCACCGCAAATTTCTCTTCCAGTCGACACTTATCTAAATTTTGACTTCCAAATTCTAAACTGGGCTTCTGAAACGAAATCAATATGATCGGGAGAAAGGGGTTGAGAGGTTGCATAGGGGTGGCTGTGGTTGCGGCCTCGCGATTGTGTGCTAATGTACGTGAAGGCAAATAGAGAAGTACTGAAAGTGAAATGTAGGGACAGAAATTGCACACTCTTACCACCTTACACAACCCATTGCATCTCATCTCTCTAACACATTCCACGCTTCAAGGTTCTTTCCTTTTCCTATCACACATCCTGGTTTTCATTCTCATCCTGGTTTTAGATACCAATATAACCCATCCTTTATAGTTTAGAAATTAATCACTCTAAGTGTAAACATCTATATCTATATTCTATACGTATAGCAAGCTTGAGCTTTAGCACTAAATACAAAATTGTTTCTATTCATGAGTTACAACTTTTCATCAATTTTATCACTTTATTATTCAATTAGATATTATTATTAAATAGTATTATATTGATAAATTTATTTTATTATCGATTGTATTAACTATTAGATATAAAATATTAAGGCATTCTATTGATAATTAATTTTTTTTAATGATAATGTTAAATATTATTTACAATTTTCTCTAAAAAATATTTTTTACAACATGATAAAAATACTTAAAAAATAATTAAACTACCCTATAAATTATTCAATATTATTATAAATGTAGTGTTATTTCCTAAAGTTAGATTATGACAACACTTAGTGCTATTTAAAATTTTGAAAAATTATCTTAAAAATAATTAAATGATAATATATATTATAAAATTATATACATATATATATATATATATATATATATATTACTTGAGAAAAACTTTTAAAAATAGATAATTGTGCTATATATTATTAAATATCAACTATAAAAAATATCTATCATATTATAAAATTGTAATGAATTACATATTAAAATCTATCTATAAAAAATTGTAGCAAGATAAAATTTTAACGATACATTGAAATATCGTATTAATTAAATGTATATATGTAAAGGAAGCTTGAGTTTTAGCATTAAATACAAATTGTTCTTATTCATGAGTTACAACCTTTCATCAATTTTATGACTTTATTATTCTATTTAGATATTATTATTCTTATTAAATATTAATATATTGGAAAATTTATTTTATCATTGGCTGTGTTGACTATTAGATATAAAAAATCTTAGACGTTCTATTAAATATTAAAACGGTTTAACGATAATGTTAATTATTATTACTTTTTTTTTATAAAGAAAAATTCTGAAAATGTTAATTATTATTTACAACTTGAGAAAAATATTTAAAAAATAAATAAATTACACTTTAAATTATTAAATGTTATTTTTGAATATAAATATAGTGCTATTTCCTAAAATTAGATAATGACAACACTCTAATCTATGAGTTACAACTTTTCAATTATCCTTATTAATCAATTTTAATATTTTATTATTCTATTTAAATATTATTTTTTAATATTAATTAAGTTATTAATTTAATTTAAGGATACTTGAGTTTAGTATTGAATATAAACTTATTTTAATTTGTTAAATATAACTAACCTATAATATAATTTATTAAATACTGTTATCAAATATAAAAAATAATTATATTTAGTAAAACTAGTTAATGTAAAAAATAAGTGCATGCTATTTACTATTGAAAAAAGTTATCTAAAAAGTATATAATATTGTATATTATCTAATTTATATATATCTTATTATGAAAAAAAATCTACCCATTTATCTATCTATACACACACACACACACAACATATACAAAAGTAAAAAAAAACTTGAGCTTTAGAATTATATAAATTTATTTTACTCCATGAGTTACATCCTTTCAATTGCTCTTATTCATTAATTTCATCATTTCATTACTCTATTAAGTATTAGTTGTATCTGTTTCAACCTAAACGATTGAGAAGTTTAGACCCTCATTATTTTTGATGATAACAAAGTAATTCTCAAGAGAACAATTTATCTTCTAACATATCTTTGAGTGTACAGGTATCAAAAGCTTCATATATATGTACAAAACACTCAAGGAAGAAGAAGAAGAAATTTACAAAAAGAGTTGAATACAATCCACTCGTGTCAATATCCGAACTCACTTCAGCGTCTTGTTAATAGTAAGCATCCAAGCAGTATTACTCATTGACACGTAGAATACTCAATTGCTGCGAGCGTCCGTCCTCTATTCTGAGCGAGCGTCTGATCTCTTTAATGAAACACGTGATGATCACGTTTTTGCTCATAGCCTCGTGACTGCTCGAACTAATTGAATTTGATTTTATGCGCTCATTTTGATGTACGAGGAAGCAAAGGTGACACCTTTAGCATAAGACAAAAATCGTACAAGGCAATTGCAAATAGCAGATAGTACGAAAACGGTAATGTGTACTATTCTGATATTCTCTGGAAAGGAAGAAAAGGACTACAATTCAAATTACCTCACTCAATGGAAAAGAGACATTTTTACTGCAACGGTAATACCCTTGAAGACTCCTATAAATACCCCAAGGTATTCATTGAAGAAATGTTGGGAAAAACTGTGAAGAAACTTTATTCTGAAAGCAAATATTACTCAAGTGAGCAATCAAGTTTCATGCAAAGTTTCTGGTCTACATAGAACTGAACTCAGCGTCTTATACTTTCTTTTAGAAAGCTATTCTGTTTTGAGCTTAATCTTTTCATCATCTCTGTGAGAGTTATTTTGATTGTAATCAAAAGTATAATCTCTTTTGTAAACTGTATTTTAGCCTTGTGAAGGCTTTGTTCCTCAAAGGCTCGACTGCACTGAGTCGTTTTGAGAAGTTGAGAGTATTGTCAAGTTTGTGACAGAAGAATACTCTTGAGGAAAATTGTAATCAGTTGATTATAGTGAAAAATCCTTCAGGAACGAAGGGACTAGACGTAGCTACTAGTTGGTGGTGAACTAGTATAAATCTCTGCATCTCATCCTTTACTGCTTTACATTTATCTTTACCTTTCTCTGTAAAACAAGTTTTCATAAGCTATTTAATTTCTGCATCTGGTTTAATTCTCTGCATCTGATATACAAACAGTTTTGAAAAACCTGTGTTGAAGTTTTTACGTATAGTTTGGAAAAAGTTTTTTAACACAATTCAACCCCCCCTTCTTGTGTTCACGTTCAGTTGGTACCAGAGCTCGGCCTCTTGGTTGAGCACTTAACAGTGTTAAGAGAAAAGATCCTATACTGTGAACATGTCTACTGAAGGTGGTCATATGAACCGTCCTCCTCTATTCGATGGAGAAAAATTTGATTACTGGAAAGATAAGATAAAAGCTTTCTTTGAGACACAACAACTTGAGTTGTGGGATATAGTTCAAAGTGGTTAAATTCCTCCCACTAATCCTCGTGGTGTTGCTATAGCCAGAGAAGATTGGAATGATGAGCAGAAAAAGAGATATCAAATCAATCAAAAGGCTAGATTCATTCTTATCTGTGCTATGATAGAAAAAGAATATGATAAATGTGGCAAATTTGATACTGCCAAAGAAATCTGGGACTCACTTGTTTTATCTTACGAAGGCTCTGCCTAAGTAAGAGAAACCAAATCTAGCATGTTGGTTCGCCAATACGAGTTGTTCAAAATGGAAGATGGTGAAAGCATTGAAACCATGTTTGGAAGATTTCAAACACTTGTTCATGGGTTACAGGCCCTTGGAAAAAGTTACACTACACCTGACCATGTTTGAAAGATCTTAAGAAGCTTGACTAAGCAGTGGAGACCCAAGGTCACTGCTATTCAGGAAGCAAAAGATCTAAATGTCCTACGACTTGAAGATCTTATGAGTTCGTTAAAATCTCATGAACTTGAGCTAAATGAAGAAGAACCTGTCAAAAAGGGCAAGTCTATTGCTTTGAAAGTCGCTCAACATAAAGTCAGTTCTTCCAAAGCCCTTCAGGCTGAAGAAGAAGAATCAGAAGATGAAGCTTCAGAAGGAGATGTTGACACATCAGAAGATGAGCTCGCGTTTATATCCAGGAAGATACAAATAATGTGGAAGAAGAGAAACTTCAGGAGGAAGTTTCAGAAGAAAGATACTAAGGACAAGAAGGAAAGCAAGGACAAGGCTCAAGTCATTTGCTATGAATGTAAAAAGCCTGGACATTTCAAGTCCGAATATCCTAATCTTAAGGAGAAGCCCACAAGAAGTTCTCTCAAGAAAAAGAAGAAGAACCTCATGGCTACATGGGAAGATCTAGATTTATCCTCATCTGAGGAAGATAATGAAGTAGAAGCAAATCTCGCTCTCATGGCGTATTAATCGACCTTGATTCGTAAGAAGAAGTTGAAGAGGTAATAGTATATGATTCCTACTCGAACTTCAACTTGCATTTGATGATCTTCTTAAGGACTCTGCCACTCTCTCGTTGAGTATAAGAATTTGAAAAGAAATTTTCAAAATTATTACAAGACTTTCAAGCTTTAAACAAAGAAAATCAGACTAATAAAGAGAATCAAGCTGAAAATCAAAATCAGCATCGATGGATAACCAATCCTGACCGCTAACAAGCAACCAGAAGCTGAGAGCTATCAAGCTGAAAGCTCTAAAGTTACAGGCAATCCTAAATGCAAATCAAATGATTATGAATATGCTTTTCAAAAGTTTCTTGCAGAGAGTGTAACTCGTAGCAAACAAGCTTCAATGATTTGGGGTGTCAGTAAAACGATAACTCATGGTCTTGGTTATATATCAGATGAACCCCTTTTTGAAAATGATTCAGCATCTGATAAATCCAATAATCATAGTAAATGCTTGCATTGTACTTACTGCAATAAACCTGGTCATTTGAAAAGTGCATGTACTGTTTTTAAAACTATGAAGGATAAGCTTCCTTCAAGAACTAACAAGAAAGGACCCAAAAAGATATGGGTACCTAAAGATAAAATAGTCTATGTTGCAGACATGCTTAGCAACAAAGTCAACACACTTATCTTGGTACTTAGACAGTGGATGCTCGCGTCACATGACGGGAGAAAAGCATATGTTCCAAGAACTAAGACCTAAAGAAGCTGGATTCGTTGGTTTCGGAGGAAACCAGAAAGGTAAAATAGTTGGAATTGGTCGCATTGGTAAAAGCTCTCTTCCCTCTATTGATAATGTACTATATGTTGAAGGACTCAAACATAACTTATTGAGCATAAGTCAATTATGTGACAATGGTTATGAAGTCATCTTTACAGAAACTGGATGTCTAGTAAAAAGCAAGAAAGACGACTCTACTTTCTTTACTGCTAAGAGGAAACAAAATATTTACAAAATTGATCTCTCTGAACTTGCAAAACAAGATGTCAAGTGTCTCATGTCTGTTGACGAAGAACAATGGATTTGGCACAAGAGATTGGGTCATGCTAATTTGAGATTAATCTCAAAATTAAACAAGCACAGTCTTGTCAGAGGCTTACCAAATCTTAAGTATCAATCCGATGCTCTCTGTGACGCATGTCAAAGAGCAAAACAAGTTAAAACTTCTTTTCATTCAAAAAATATTGTTTCAACCTCTAGACCACTTGAGCTTTTGCATCTTGATCTTTTTGGTCCAACAAGGACAGCCTCTTTAACTGAAAAGAAATATGGGTTAGTCATTGTTGATGATTTTACTAGATGGACATGGGTTAGATTCCTTGCTCACAAAGATGAGTCATACAAGGTATTTATCAGATTCAGAAACAGTTCAAAATGAAAAAGGAATTTGCATTTCTTCTATTAGAAGTGATCATGGGGGAGAATTTGAAAATGAAAGCTTTCAAAAATTTTGCGATGATAACGGCATCTCCCACAATTTCTCCTCTCCTAGAACACCTCAATAAAATGGTGTTGTAGAAAGGAAGAATAGGTTCCTCCAAGAAATGACCAGGACCATGATCAATGAGGCTAATATTGCAAAACATTTTTGGGCAGAAGCAGTAAACACAGCTTGTTACATTCAAAATAGAATTTCTATTAGACCTATTTTGAAGAAGACTTCATATGAACTGTGGAAAGGAAGGAAACCAAACATATCATATTTTCATTCATTTGGTTGTACGTGTTACATTTTAAATACTAAGGATCAGCTTGGTAAGTTTGATTCAAAAGCTGACAAAGGAATCTTTTTGGGATATTCTGAAAGATCTAAAGCTTTTAGAATATACAATAAAGAAACTATGACAGTGGAAGAATCCATTCATGTCAAATTTGATGACAAGAAGCCTGACACAACCATGTCAGAGCTAGATGAATTATTTTCAGAATAAAATATAGGTAATACTACAAATAGTGAACCTACATCTTCATCGTCCGGTGGTGACCAGACACAAGAATCTTCAGAAGCTGAATTCAGAAAGAGCTGCAAGTACAAAGCCAATCATGCTAAAGATCAAATCATAGGAAAACCCGGAGATAGAGTAAGAACCAGATCCTCTTTTAAAGAGCATGCAGATATGACACTACTCTCAGAAATGGAACCTAAAACAATTGATCAAGCATTGAAAGATGAAGGTTGGATTTTGGCCATGCAAGAAGAGTTGAATCAGTTCCAAAGAAACGATGTATGGAAGCTGGTTACTTTACCAGAAGATAAGCAAGCTATTGGTACTAAATGGGTATTTAGAAACAAGCTTGATGAAGATGGAAAGGTTGTGAGAAACAAGGCAAGATTGGTTGCTCAAGGTTACTCACAGGAAGAAGGTATTGATTTTACTGAAACATTTGCACCTGTTGCAAGGTTAGAAGCTATACGCATCTTACTTTCTTTTGCTGCACATCATGATATAATTCTTTATCAAATGGATGTGAAAAGTGCTTTTTTGAATGGTTTTATAGCTGAGGAAGTCTTTGTAAAACAACCTCCTGGATTCGAAGACATTGAATTTCCAGAACATGTCTTCAAACTCAAAAAGGCCCTGTATGGTCTTAAGCAAGCTCCCAGAGCTTGGTATGAAAGACTGAGTACATTTTTGATGAAAAATGGCTTTACCAGAGGTCTAGTAGACACTACTATTTTTAGAATAATATCAAACAAGCACTTTATAATTGTTCAAATATATGTTGATGACATATTTTTGGAGCTACTAATGAAAGCCTTTGCAAAGAATTTTCTAAGCTAATGCAGGCTGAATTCGAGATGGGCATGATGGGTGAACTTAAGTTTTTCCTTGGAATTCAAATCAAACAATGCAATGATGGTATATATATACATCAAAGCAAATATATCAAGGAATTGCTAAAGAAATTCAAAATGGTGGATTGCAAACCTATGTGTACTCCTTTGCATCCCACATGCATCCTTGGTAAAGATGAAACTGGTAAAAAGGTAGATCAAAAGATGTACAGAGGTATGATTGGATCTCTACTTTATCTTATAGCTTCAAGACCTGATATTATGTTCAGCGTCTGTCAGTGTGCTAGATTTCAATCAGATCCTAGAGAATCACACTTGAGTGCTGTTAAAAGAATCTTTAGATATTTGCAAGGATCTACTAATCTTGGTTTGCTCTATAAGAAATCAAAAGATTACAAGTTAGTAGGTTTACGTGATCTTTGACTTTGCCGAGACCGAATTAAAAGAAAAAGCACAAGTGGAGGCTGCCAATTCCTTGGAGCAAATCTTGTATCTTGGTCAAGCAAAGGCAAAGCACGATTGCACTCTCAACACAGGTTTAATATATTTCAGAAGAAGTTGCGACTCTCAACTTCTGTGGATGAAATATCAACTTGAAGACTATCTGATAAAAGAGAGTAACATTCCTATCTTTTGTGATAATACTTCTGCAATCTGTCTTACTAAAAATCCCATATTGCATTCACGAGCCAAGCACATTGAGATTAAGCATCACTTCATAAGAGACTATGTTCAGAAGGGTATTCTAGAAATAAAATTTGTAGACACTGATCATTAGTGGGCTGGCATATTTACAAAACCCTTGCTGAAGATAGATTCAATTTTATAAGAAAAAATTTAAATTTTCATCTTATAGAAGAATGATTAATCTCAGCGTCAGATAATATGTACAATCTCAGCATCTGGTATGACATAAGCATGTATATGAATAAGCATCTTATTTGTCATGTGCATCATAACTCATCGTCTGGTGAATCGGTTGCGTGCGTCCGAGTACACCCACACGTGTCACATGTGTTAAGGACTTAAGCGTCTCATCACATCTACTGAGTCATAATTATTTATGTCTTTCGAGAAAATCTTTTTTCTTGATCTTACTTTTCTTTTGGCGTCTGCATTTAATGAAAAGGCGAATCTTTATTTTCTTTTCTTTTTGATTTAATTTTTGTGTGGAAATACGAAGCGATTTTTTGAAAAAGGACTGTACCATTTTCTATCAACTTTCCCACTACTCCACATTTTTCGCTCCATCACTTCACTCTGCATTTTCTTGCAAAAGCTGTTCTCCCTCTCTCTCTCTGTGTGTGTTTTCGAACCCTAAAAACCTCCATCACCCTCTCTGTAACTGCTACCATAGCCGACAGAAAGGTTGGACAATACACTACTGCCTTCGATGTCTTCTCAGAAGCAAAACTCATGAATGAGAATAGGATTGATTTTGAGAACTTCAAGCTATACGGTTTTTATTTTGAAGAAGGTCTGGAGAAACAAGGCTAGAAAAATTATTTCTTTTGGGAACCAGTCGACGTACTGAGCTATGCTATTAAGGAGTTCTGGGGGAACGCTTACTTACTTCCGGGAGAAATCATAGAAGGACACATCAGAGGCTTCAAGCTTCGCTTCACCATTAACTCTATTGCTCAGACGATCAAGTGCCCTTGTGAAGGAATCAGTTACCATGCAAACTGGGTTGACGCATACAGAGGACTGGAAAACGTCAACGAAGCCCTGTTTGAAAACTACCGTGAATTGAAGAAGAAGAAGAAGAAGAACATAACTCCCACTGCCAAAGACTTGAAAAGCCACTACAGAGTGCTACACAAAATCATCGCTAAGAGCGTGATTCTGAAGGCTGGCTCAAGCGACATAGTGAACTACAAGCAAAAGTTCATTATGAGAAATTACATGGATGGGAAGAAAATCAATCTGCCAAGGTTGATTATCAACAATCTGATAAATGCTCTTGTCTTCTCAAGGAAGAGTGTCGATAAGAAGAATATCATCAAAGTTATCCCTTATGGAGTTCTTCTCTCCATAATGATGATTAAAGACGGTGTTGTGAGGAAGCTGACTGACTCTATCAACATAGAAGAAAAAGAAAAATACTTTGGTGTTGGCGCTGTTGTTCGTCCAGAAGTTTTTGGAGTCAACAGTTTAGTCAGAATGCAGCTAATAACTGGCTCTATGATCAAGAAAGTGAAAATAGAGCAACAGGAAGGAGAAGCTGAAAAGAAAACCACCAGAAGCTCAATGGCTGGTGTGAAGAGACCTGCTGAATCTCCTTCAAGGGAGACAAGAAGAACAAAACAGAAGGTGGCTCCTGCACCTACTGTTGAGGAACTAGAAGATGAGGATAGAATTCCCATCAGAAAGGTCTTAGAGAAAAAGTATAGGCCAGCAGCTGAAAAAGATGCTTCAGCGTCCGATCAAGGGAAGCAAGTCCCTCCTCCTCCTTCTACTATTGTTGTCCCGAGAGGAACAAAAAGAAGGTTGGTTAAGTCTTCAGAGCTTAACCCAAAGGTACTCGAATTTACTGCTGATGAGTCAGTATCTGTCTTTGATGCTCATGATATTATTCCTGCACCCCCATTGTCTGTTTCACAACCACAAACACAACCACAAACCAAGAAAACCAGAATGAGCCTCTGACAAACCTCTACCCTCTCTAAACCTACCCAACCATCATCCTATACACTCAACCTTGACCTACCACAAAATTCCTCAAATACTTCACTTACCACATACATTTCCAAACTTCACTCTCATCCCTTTAACCTATTATTCAAAGTACCTCCCATTAATCCCTTCAAACCCTACACACCTAAAACCTATTCAATCACCAAAACCACTCCCAATTTACTCACCATTACCCATAAACCTACAGACTTTGGTGGAAGGAAGAATGTCTCATGTATTAACAAACCACGGTTTATTAAGCATGAGTCATATCACAGCATCTACAATCGTCCCTCTACATGGCATTTGAAAACCTTCACCTCTGGAGCTGCCAGACTGGAGATTGCTTCTCCGATGAATGCTACCTTCAAGGATGGAGAAGACCACTTTCAGATGTCATTCAAAGGAAGATTGAAACCATCACCTGGTAGCAAAGCAATTCCCTTCTCTGTTGATCTTCCTAGATCCCTACCACAAACTGAACCTCTCACATTGCAAGAATGCGGAAGGTGGATCACAGATGAAGAAGCTGCCTTCATGGCACACTGTCTTGAGATGAAGAAGATTGAAGTAATCAGACAGTTTAGGGATCCTTCGTCTGTATCAGTGAAGATTGTACCAGACAGACAAAGGTGGCTACCTTGGTCTATCCCTGGGAAAAGGAAAGAACCTGCTCTTGGCAAGCAGCCATTCAACAAGATCGGGCTCACAGAGTATGAGAAGGCTCCCAAGAAGTATAATCTTAAGGAATTCTCTAAGCTTCCGATTGCCAAGATCACTGAGGATCATGCCAGAAGGTTTTACCTGAGTTCTCTGAAGGAAGATGAATGGAGAACTGGCTCCTCAAACTGCTGCAATGCCGAGAAAGCCACAATTCCAACAGTTGGCACTATCAGCAGAATTACTGACACCAATCTGGGAACAGTCTACTTTGATGATATGTTCAGGTGCTCAGTAATCAGACCACTTGACTGCATGAAGACATATGTCCAATGGGTTGCTGTGACCAAGCACTTTGACATTGGATTTACTTGGAGCCAATGGTCGAAGTCGTGGAAAGACAAAGCTATGTTACCATGCCTCGTCCCCCTAGTGCTTACGGAAGATGACAGGGAAAATCTGAGAAGATTATACCTGGCAGAAAATGAAGGACTCTCTTTTGCTTCTGAAGCATTGAGTGACTTCATCAGAAGGATATAGGGAGAAGAAGCTGGGAATAAGTTTGATGCTTTCACTGCTGACGTGCTTCTGCATAGGGAAACTATCTTTATGGATTTGCTGTATCCAGAAGAGGTGGAGAAAAGGATAAGAATTCAAGCAGATTCTGAGCAAAGGAAACTTGGAAGTCTCATCAAATGGTTTATACCAAATGATACGTTCTTTCAGAAGGCTCAACAAAAGAAGGACTTGAGACTGAAGCTTTCCAACTGGGTGCTAGCAGAGCATCAGAAGATGAAACCTGCACCAGAAGCTGGACCTTCAACTTCTATATGAACGTCTCAACATCCCTCCACCACCACCAAACCCTTAATTTTTTTTTTGTGATATAAATTTTTTTATACTCTCATATTTATATATATATTCAGTGTTTTTGCTCTGATTATTTGACTGTACATACCTATATCTGATTATCTGTTTATCTATATTCAAATTTTTCTAAGCCATTTTTTTTTACTATGATGTGCTTTACACTCTTTTTGTCTGATGACAAAATGGGGAGTAAAAGAAAGGTCTGATAAACACGTGAAAGTCTGATTAACAAATTCACCGTCCGATGAATACACTAAAACTGAAGTATCATGCATATCATTTCATACATAGCATTTGTATGATTATTCATTGCTCTAATATCTATTAATGCATTGATATTCATTGACCCAATAATCTAACAATGATCAATAAAATTGGTACAATGAAAATCTTTTTGATAAAATGAAAATCAGCATCCGATCTCACTTTGTTAAAAATATGCTCTGATACATCTACGTATTTTTGCGATCACTTAAATGAATTTGTTTATCAACAATTGCCTTAATACCAGAATTGTCGTATATATCTTAATTGTTAAATTCAGGGGGAGACCCTTGATGTTATTTTGAAATTAAATTGTTCATCAACCTTGGATATTTGTCATCATCAAAAAGGGGGAGATTGTTGGAACCTAAACGATTGAGAAGTTTAGACCCTCATTAATTTTGATGATAACAAAGTAATTCTCAAGAGAACAATTTATCTTCTAACATATCTTTGAGTGTACAGGTATCAAAAACTTCATATATATGTACAAAACACTCAAGGAAGAAGAAGAAGAAATTTACAAAAAGAGTTGAATACAATCCACTCGTGTCAACATCCGAACTCACTTCAGCGTCTTGTTAATAGCAAGCATCCAAGAAGTATTACTCCTTGACACGTGGAATACTCAATTACTGCGAGCGTCTGTCCTCTGTTCTGAGCGAGCGTCTGATCTCTTTAATGAAGCACGTGATGATCACGTTTTTGCTCCTAGCCTCAGACTGTTCTGGAACGGAATCGAATTTGATTTTATGCGCTCATTTTGATGTACGAGGAAGCAAAGGTGACACCTTTAGCATAAAACAAAAATCGTACAAGGCAATTGTAAATAACAGATAGTACGAAAATGGTAATGTGTACTATTCTGATATTCTCTGGAAAGGAAGAAAAGGACTACAATTCAAATTACCTCACTCAATGGAAATGAGACATTTTTACTGCAACGGTAATACCCTTGAAAAGTCCTATAAATACCCCAAGGTATTCATTGAAGAAATGTTGGGAAAACTGTGAAGAAACTTTATTCTGAAAGCAAATATTACTCAAGTGAGCAATCAAGTTTCGTGCAAAGTTTCTGGTCTACATAGAACTGAACTCAGCGTCTTATACTTTCTTTTAGAAAGCTATTCTGTTTTGAGCTTAATCTTTTCATCCTCTCTGTGAGAGTTATTTTGATTGTAATCAAAAGTATAATCTCTTTTGTAAACTGTATTTTAGCCTTGTGAAGGCTTTGTTCCTCAAAGGCTCGACTGCACTGAGTCGTTTTGAGAAGTTGAGAGTATTGTCAAGTTTGTGACAGAAGAATACTCTTGAGGAAAATTGTAATCAGTTGATTATAGTGAAAAATCCTTCAGGAACGAAGGGACTAGACGTAGCTACCAGTTAGTGGTGAACTAGTATAAATCTCTGCGTCTCATCCTTTACTGCTTTACATTTATCTTTATCTTGCTCTGTAAAACAAGTTTTCATAAGCTGTTTAATTTCTGCATCCGGTTTAATTCTCTGCATCTGATATACAAACAGTTTTGAAAAACCTGTGTTGAAGTTTTTACGTATAGTTTGGAAAAAGTTTTTTTAACACAATTCAACCCCCCTTCTGTGTTCACGTTCAGTATCAACTAATAAATATGAAATTTCTTAGACATTCTATTAAATATTAAAATATAGTGTTATTTATTAAAATTAGTTAATGGCACTATGACAATACTAAATGCTATTTTCTATTTAAAAAAAAATCTGAAAAATAATTGAATGATATTCATTTTTAATATCCTTAAATGGGACGAGTCCAATTAGTGAAGTCGGTGATTTTTGGTATGCTCACTTATTCTTTTCAAGTTTATGCTTGGCCTGTTTCGCTGCTCAACTTGCTTGATAAATGTATCAGAAACTTTATTTGGTCGGGTGACATTAACAAGTCAAAGGTAGTCACAGTAGCCTGGCATAAGGTGTGCACTTCTCATCATGTAGGGGGTCTGGGGATCTGTTCTTTAAAAGCCACTAACAAGGCAGCTATGTTAAAACGATGCTGGGAGCTTAAATCCTCCGATGCTCAGTGGGCTCTTCTGCTCAGAGCAAGGGTTTTGTACAATAAATCTTCTATTAGCTATCATATTAATTCTTCCATTTGGGCTGGTCTAAAGCATTTTACTAATACCGTCGATTTTCACACCACGTGGCAACTGGGAGATGGCTCTACCATCAATTTCTGGTTGGACTGTTGGCTCTCTCAACCAATTGTTGATTTGATCAATATCCTGGAGACCATGCACAGCTCTTTAAAGGCTAAGGTTAGTGACTTCATTTTCAATCATGAATGGCATATTCCTAATGTTTTGCTGCAACGTTTTCCCATCCTTGTGACTGAGATCCAGAAAATCAGTATCCCTAAGTTTCCTATTCCTGACTATCGAATTTGGAAAGATAGCGACTCCGGAAGCCTTTCACTTAAGGAAGCTTATTTGGTTGAATCCCCTACTATGCAGCATCTATCTTGGTCAAAGTTGATCTGGAAAAATTTCATCCCTCCATCGAAATCTTTTCTCTTGTGGCGGCTTATTCACAATAGGTACCCAACTGATGATCAATTATGGAAGCGGGGTTGCACCATGGTTTCTATGTGTAGTCTCTGTGGTTCTCATTATGAAACTACTGAGCATTTCTTCTTTACATGCTCTTTTGCTTCTTACATTTGGCGCTGGCTGGGTCACTGTGCGGGTCTGGTTTTAGATACCTCCTCTATTTTATCTCTTTTAAAGATCTGTGATTGCGACTGGAGCTCCCAGGCCAAGGACGTTCTCATTGCAGCCATTGCTAATTCTGTCTGGGCTATTTGGTACTACAGGAATCAGCTTCGTTTTGAGAATAAAGGTATTCCTTTTTCTGTCGTTTTAAACATGATTGTTACTAATGTCAGGCTCTCTGGTGATCTTTCTTCGGGCTCTATGACTGGGAACATTCAAGATTTTGTCTTTCTGAAGAATTTCCTTATTAATGGGAAGCTTAGTAAAGCGCCAAAAATTATAGAAGTCATCTGGCATCCTCCTAATTGCTCTTGGATCAAAGTTAATCTGGAGTAGCTCTCTGCTAGGGGTTACTTTGGCCTTCTTTGCATGTGGTGGTATTTTTAGGGATAGTAGAGGCGGCAACTCTAGAATTTGTTTTACTTTTCGTATTGGTATTGCCAACGCCTTATAGGCTGAGTTAATGGGAGCTATTATAGCTATTGAGTTGGCCAACCGTAATGGTTGGCATAAACTCTGGCTGGAGTGTGACTCTAGGTGGGTGATTTTAGCCTTTTCTAATCCTCAGATTGTTCCTTGGAGGCTGCGTAATCGTTGGCTTAATTGCCTCCAAATTACTAAAAGGATGACTTTCTCCTGCTCTCACATCTATAGAGAAGGTAACGCCTGTGCGGACAAGCTAGCAAATAATGGTATTTACTCTCCTGGTCTTACCTGGTGGAACATTATCCCTGTCTTTGTTGTTGAAGAGTTTATTCGTAACAGAGTCGGCCTTCCATGTTATCGATTCAGATAATTGCTTTTGGTTATTGGTTACTTGTTTTTTTTTGTTTTTATTGTTATTTATCTATTTTGGTGTGCTGCAAATGATGGTTAATGTCTTTGGTGCCAACCTCGTTGGGACGAAAGACATTATAGTGATGCATCTGCATACCACTTTGGCTAGGCCTAGGCATTATTCCTTTTCCTTGGATGTTTTTCACCCTTTGAGTATGTATTATGTTCTTGTTTATGGGTTTTGGCCTAGTCCCCCCATTCTTCCTTGTTCTTTTTCTACTTTTATTAATAAAATTTAGGGGGGAGTACTCTTTTTCCTTCTAGATATTTTTTCCCTAAGGAGGGTTTTGCATCAGAAGGTTTTAACGAGGCTCCCTCCATTTCTTTAAAAAAAAAAAATTGAATGATATTCATAATGTATCACATGTTAAAATGACTCAACATAAATTTTAAAGGATAGGTAAAAGGTTTTCAATTCAAATTTTTAATGTGATTTATATGTTCAAAAAAATCTTTATTGTCATAAGAGGTTATATTAATTGAAGGTCAATTATAATATTATATTGACCATAAAAATTAGTATTATTAATATTACATTAGAAATACCAATTATGCAATAAAATTTAAATTTTACTATATTTATAAAAAAAAATACCAATTATGTTACTTAGAAATATTAATATTACATTAGGAATGTGTAATGGAATAAAATTCCTTATTGTAAGAGATTAAATAATTTAAATTAAGATTATTACAAAAAATGACACTAATGTAAAAATACTTATTTTATAAATAATTTCGATGATAAATGACTTCAAATGACATTTTATTTTTAGAACAAAATAACATCCAATTGCATAATAAAATGACATTCAATAATTAAATTCTACGTAGCAATGATAACCAAAAGCTAATAATAATTGCAAAATTATGTGAGATTACATTTGATAAAATTTATATTTTATCAAGGAATTATATATCTCATTATTAATAGTAATATAATCATAATGATTGAAATTATTTGTTGATAACCAAGATAAGAAATATATATATATGAAAAAAATATTATACCATAATATGATTAATAAAATTTTTTGATAGAGTTTTTATTTGATAGAGTTATCTTTTGACATATTAATGTTTCAATTATAATCTTTCTGAAAAATTAATAATTCTAATTATTAATTATAATAACAAATATTATATAAAAAATTAATTTATAAATAAATGAGTTAGTTAATACAATGTTTCAATATGACTATACTTAACTATTATATTTTTTACGGGATACTTAAATATTACATATTATTCTATAATTAATAAATTTTATTTATTTGCATTTTTTTTTGTAGTAAGAAGGGCCTAAGGCAAAAAAAAAAAAACTAAAACCTAATCCTTCAAAGTGAAAATATCCCTATTAAGTCTATCAACAAATAACAAAACACATTGTAAAATATGACTATGCATCAAGTGAATACCAATTTATTGAGAGATTTATATAAAATATTTTATATATTTAAGTTATATATCTTTCACATCATTTTTAAAATATATTTTATACAAAATATAAACAAACTTGTGCAATGCACGGGTTTGATCTAGCACCTTAGTATTCACAAATTACCCTAGACTACTTTTTTTTTGACACATACACTACACTATCTTGGTTAAGCATATGTTCTTATTCTTAGTTATTTTGTCTTAGTTTAGTTTTGTCTTATTTTGTCTTAGTTCTTGGTTAAGCATCTATTCGTAATGCTACAAGAAAAAACGTGGCAAGAAATCTTACACCCCAATTTCCAAGCATATTAATATTAAGTTAAACTAGTATATTGTCTGTGCGCTGCACGGGGCAACAACCTGTCCATACGACATATATCTTATGTTAAAACCATTGTAGCACTAATATGTTTCGCATCGATACTTCATTGATAACAATGCATAAACTACTGATCTAAATTGAAAGTTGTATAATATAGTAAGTTCACAAATTCAGTAGAACCATCTAAAATATGTGTTCAACTACACATACAGATCACAAATTACACCACATGTAGAACCATCCTTTGCCAATCTTGACACTTTTTTTGTTAGCTTTCCGAACAATAACTTGCAAGTTACATGACCAGGTACTGGTCCGGTCAAATATAGAGTAGTGTATTCGGTTTTCTCGAGAAATGCAGTAAAATCGTGGGGAAGATCCTATACCAACATTAATAATGGATAACAGATTATCATTAGTTCCAGATTATGAATATTAACAAATGTAATTAATCGTTCACCAAGTTTTACAAACTTACCAAATGACTCCCACTTGACGAATATTCTGAAAGTTTTACCTCAAAGGATAGTGGTTGAGGTCGAACACTACGACTATGGTATCTTGGAAATTTAGTTGGTTCTACTGTTGCATGCTCCACAATAATATGGAACACTGTGTCTCCCAAATATGCAATATATACATTGTGGTCACCAGTCATGCCATAGAATGCTCGTAATTGTTGCCACCCATTAGTCAGCCTTGGTTCTTCAAGAGATTTGTTATATCCGACCTCATGAATATTTAAGTTATCGTCCATGAGATACCATATGCTGGGTAGTTTAGGAAACCACTCACGGTTGAACTGTGGCTTGACCTCACCAAATTGCTGTTAGAAACCAAAAAATAGATAGTTATGGTTCTTATGATATGAATAGTTCACAACAATCACAAAAATGATTTAAAGACAACAATATGTCTATGCATTATTTACACCCATAATCAACACTTTGAGCACATATATGAAAGATAAGGAACAAATATAACAATTTAAGCAACTCAAATCTCAAAGATGAACTGAACAGAACAGAACTGCATAGATGAAAATGACATATCAGCAAAAATCCTATTTTAATGTGGAATTATGATGCTTGTGTCATCTGACTAACACACATGCCTTTAAATCAGCAAAATGGTTAAAAAAAATTTGCATGAATAAAATAAGTTAATTATTTTCTTAGTAGGAAACCGGTCCTCACAAAGTTCGTATTCTGAAACCACAAATAAAGAATCCACAATTATTAATAAGTGCCCCAATAGGATAGAAATGATGTCTTTGTCAAACTAACAACAAAAGATCAAAATGTATCTCTGAGTATGTAAAAAGAAAGCTTTTTGTGGTCCCATAGAAAGGAACAGACCGGCATAATAGAAAAAAAAAACATACTTTCGGGATCCAATGAGTAGGATCGTGAACACAATTAGGGCTTCGCACAAAATAGGAGAGTTGAATATGTAACTCATATTATGCAGAATGCGGTGGTCCCATGTACTCCAGTAAATTTTTCACCAAACATGGTTTCACTTAAAATCTTTCACCATCTATCCTACATTATCAGTGACATTGAATCCCTAACCAAACAACAAACTATAACAGCAAAACATAGGACGTACCTGTGTCTTCACATGGACTGTTAGAAAACACCCTTTTGTCACCTTATGAAGCAACCTTGTTTTCTGACCAGTTGAGAGATTTGTGGGGTTCATCTTCACTTGACGCCAAAATCGCAAACGCCAACCACACGACGAATATGTGGATAGGAATCGTCCAACTCATTCGTCTTTTGTTTTTTTTTTTGGGTCAGCCACTCATTCATACACATACTAACATAATGCACGTGAAATTCAGTTGTGGGTCGGTTTTCATTGGACTTGTAAGTGAATATGTATTGGGCTGAACATGTATGTATGTCGTGGGCCCTAATTAAGTTTTCCCAACATAATATGTTCCAACAAAAAATGGACAACAACGGGTAATAAAATTTTATGATCACCACCCACTGGATGTTATTGATTTCCTAATAAAATAAAAGTATAAAACAAATTAAAGATATAGTTGTTTTACATTTCATTTGACTTAAACAAATATGCTGAATAGTTGTTGTAGAGCTTTTGTATCGAGATAAAATTGTACGACTTATGGATTCGTCTGGCTTTATATTTAATCTTAAATTTTGGGCCTCTGATAATTGATTTGACACAAAGCATTTTGTTCACCAGACAGAGACAAACTAATAAAGGGATATATGCTATGAATGCTCTAATTATTTATAATATTTTTTTCTAAATATCAAATTATACCTTTTTATACTAACTTTTTCATAACTGATGTAAAGCTCGCATGTCATTCGTTATATAAATAATAAACTGAACAACATACCACCATGTCATAACATATTGGAAGACTTTGAACCGCAAATATTATAGATGTTGGAAGGCTTCTTTATAAACAACGTTTGACGTTATGTTCATGTCACTCACTAGCTTCATCATCAGTGACCAACATTTTCAACCCATTCCTTGATGTAACTCTAGAAACTTCGACATACAACTGTCCATGTGAGAAAACATGATGAGGGAGGTAGACTCCTACATGCTTTAGAGATTGGCCTTGACTTTTGTTTATAGTCATGGCAAATGAAGTTGTGAGTGGAAACTGCCTTCGCTGGAATTTGAAAGGAATCCTGACATCTGAAGGTGTTAGCAATAATCTGGGTATATACACCTTATGACCAATTTTGCTTCCAGATATCACCTTTGCTTCAACGACATATGTTCCCATTTTTGTAATAATTAATCGTGTTCCGTTACACAATCCTAAAGATTGGTCCATGTTTCTCAACAACATAATTGGGACTCCAACTTTCAATTTGATTCTGTGATTTGGTAGCCCAGACGCGTTAATTGTATTCAAAAATTCTGGAGTGTACACATTATCAGGGCTATCAATATCTGAAGTTATTGAATAAGGAGTGTCAAAACTCAAATATGTCTTCTCTTCGCCAAAAATCTTAGACAACATGTATTTATTGATGACATCGACAATCTCATTCTTAGGGGCCAATATTGCCCTATCTTGAAAGTATGAAGCATCATTCATATTGTGTATGAAGGATGGATAAGTTGCATCAACAATAGATGCTAATGGGTCACCTTTTGACTTTATAAGTAAGTCATCAGGTATTTGAACTGTTATATCTAGATCATTGTCTTCACCAATTGTTCCATCGCCAATACCCACTACCCATTCTGAAAACTCCTTTCTTTTCAATATGACATCAGTATCCGAGCCTCCACTGTGTAATCTCATGTTAGTGGTCAAGGTTAACACCTCACAACACCTCCAAAGATAGGATGAGTTAATGGTAGCATGAACGACTTCTTGCCTCGTACCTTTAGGTATAACTGGGAGAATTTGTGGAAAATCTCCTCCCAAAACAACAACCTTTCCCCAAAAGGAATATCTAGATTTCTGCTATCACTGAATCGCATAACATCTCTAAGGGTTTTATCAACTGCTTCAAAACAGTGTTTATGGGTAATGGGTGCCTCATCCCAGATAATGAGTTTTGCTTTAATGATTAATTATGCTAACTGACTTCCTTGTTTAATGTTGCAAGTCGAGCGTTCATCGACATTTATAGGGATTGCAAACCAAGAATGTGCTGTTCTTCCACCCGGAATGAGCAAAGCAGCTATTCCGCTTGAGGCTACTGTTAAAACAATATATCCTGATGATCTCAATGCTGCTGAGAGGGCCCTCCATATGTAAGTCTTTCCTGTTCCACCATAACCATACAAAAAGAATAATCAAGGTTTGGCTTCAGCAATCCTAGACATAATCATGTCATAAATTTTCTTTTGCTCTGCGGTCATGGTTGACATCAATTGAATATGTTCTTCTGCCAATGATACCTTACCGTAATTTAATTCATCATAGATAAGCCTATTTTGTCTCTCTGAAACCAGCGCCATATCTAGTTGAGGCATTAAGGGAAAATCACCCAAACTTCTATTATTACTTTGCAGTAATGTGTCAATGTCTACAAGAGAAAAACTTTTCAATTCATCGTTAGACAATACCAAGTCTGTAATTAATAAATCAACAATAAAATATTTTTCTGAACAACAATCATAAATTAACAACATCTTCAAGTTAATTATGTGCATATATTGACTTAAACGTATTTACTGAAATTATATTGCTTGCTATTAATTCAGGTTACCTTTGGATTGAAGCAAAGTTCTTTGCTTATGCAATATATCATCGGTTAGATACTCCCATGTATTGTTCCACACGAACTCCAGTCTGGACATTTGGTTTGATACTCTCATGTATTATTGACGTGATTGTTCTGATATTGAGCTAATCAGACATTCTGAGTTCGTAACTGGAACTATATTTAATCGAAGAACACACAAAAATATATTACAACAGAAAAAAGGGTGATGACATATGAATTATGAATAAGAAACTCGAATTTACCTTCATAATTAGATTGTTTCTTTCTTTTTTGCTAGAGTCTTGTCCGTGTGCGTGTGCTATAAGTTTGTTCTGCAACCGTCTCGACGTGAGAAGATAAATTATTGTATAATTTTCGTTTACACATATTTTATTACAACACATTACAATAAATAGTTATAAGCGCCATGGGGTTTTTTACTTACCATTTGTAATTTCAGCTAATGGTCGGCTTACAGTGACATTCGCATTTGGCTGAGAACCACCGATTTCAATCGTGCCAGTACGACCCAACTGATTTTGTTGATACGTTCCTTTGGGGAAAAGAAACTCATAGCTAACATTAACTGATGTTGTAATTATATACATTGTGCCCCTTTAAACAATATAAAATTATTAGCAAATATAATTAAGAATCAAAGCTAACAATAATATATACCATTAGTGTCGTTAACAGCATCGTGGTCATGGTTTTCCACATACTCTGTGTCAAATTTGTTATATGTTCCTTCTGCTTCTAAGTTAATTAATGGAACTGTAAAAAGTCAAGGGTGTTTACATTTTGTAAATATGTATCACGACTTGTCATACATATAACAATAAGTTTGTCAAATGGTTAGAACTTAAGATCTAATAATTATACCTGATGAAGACATATTTGTTCTATGTGCAGGAGTAGTGCCACTAATCGTTGCCCCAAAGTTTTTGGAGGATGATGTTGAAAGATTATTTCCCATAATAACAAATTTACCTGGACGAAACTTTGGTGACCGAGGTAATAAATTTTGATTCAACGCTGGTGTTTGGAATGACAATCTGGTTGCTGCATAGTTGCAGAGTTTTAGTACCAATTAAGTATGACATTTGTGAAGCATCGTTATTGTTATTAAAAGCCAAGCATATGTCTTAACTAAATATTTACATGAAGATATATATTCAGTACCGTTAGTAATGTCAGATAGTGGTAAACTGTCGTTGAATCTCTCATTAGAATAGATTCCTTTTACTTGGTTAACCTTAGCACATATGCTCCAATCTTGCCGCACTTTCTCGTTGGTTGAATAGACTGAACAAAGTAATCGGAGAATAAACATACAGTCTCTATTGTAAATGAAGGTAAGCAGAAATACATAAATGTTGTTTGTATATACCTGTTGAAACCTGTGAGAATGATTGCCATTGTTGAGTAGCAGTCCTTCGAAATCTGACTTGTTTGTGTGAAAAGATTTGGAGGTGAATTTTCACCATTTTCCAAGTACTCATCATTCTTTTGACGCTTACGCATATTGTGTGCCTCCATAACAAACTAAGAACATCATGGAAAATAGTCAAAATAATAAATACTAATCTATGGTTCATATAGGGATCAAAATTCGCTTATTTGTGTGTACTTTTGCTATCAGTATAATTTTTTGCTACATTAGATAGAAACACTTACACACGGGCATAACTTACCACATCATTTAACTGTTATATATATTGACTGGGAACGTGTGGATTGTGATACAGCTATTTACATGCTGACTGAGATGACAGCCATTTCACAGCTGTGGAGATTTACGGGTAGTTGTGCCATATGTTTCATAACATGAAGATGCGGTAACATTAAATATACCACGACAATCTATTTGGGTGCATGTAAGGCAAGATTTTATTATTAGATTTGCTAGGATATGCACATCAAGTGAAAGGTTCTGGTGCAGTATAATTGGGGGAATTGAAGACAACCAATCATTAAATTAACATTCACCAATGATGAAAGCTACTTGGTTAAGTGATATCAGTAAATTTTTTGGTCAAATGACAATACTCTAAATTTAGTTTCGTCATTTATATTTTTAAAATATTCATTTTAGTCTATTATTTTATTTTCATAAGTCAGTGCGATAATGCATTAATTGTGGGATAAAGGACTAAAATGGATTAGTTAATTGTGGGATAAAGGACTAAAATGGATTATGAAGATAGTCTAAGGGATATAAATAAATTCTTTTAACAAAGGAATAAAGAAGGTGTTTAGTGCAAGTTAAGATAACAGGGTTGACAAAAATAATATTTAGTCTTCATTTGTCTCGTTTATAACGGACCACAATGCCCCTTTTAAGATACAAATACTTTTGAAATATTCAACTTGTGTAACCCTGAAAGTAAATATATTACATTTTATGCTTTTGAAATATGCAAGTTAACCAATAACGTGGGAATCAATTAAAACAAATTGTTGTGTCAATAAATTTAGATTTAGTGAAAACTATAACTAAATTCCAGAAATACATAGTTAACACGTTAAAACTGCAAGGTTAGTTGATAATTGAAAGACTATGAACTTGAATATCTCTCCCAAAAGGAGAGGATTTTGATAGGTATGTGATGCAACAACACCAGACTACATAAACAGAACTATAGGCTACAAACGACATACATAAAACAGTCTTAAGGTACCCTTTCAAAGCATTAGAAGGAGACAAATTGTGTAACATCCCAATTTTTATAAAATTATTTTATAATTTTTGACTACTTGAAAATAAATCATGGTGATTGATCATCCCAATGGTCTGTTAAAAGTACGAAGAACTACAAAGATTTATTGTAAACAATTTACTGTTTTAGTAATTAATTCAGATTAAGAGACAGTGTAGACATATACTGTTTTTAATATCAATTAATATTAAAAAATGTGAAAAATTGTTGTTTGATTAAAGAAAATTATTTTATTGAATGAAAAATAATTTTAGATTTTTAAGTCACATTTTGAATTTTCATTGTTTAGTTATTGTATTAATTGTCTATTTTACGTCATATTTAATATGACTATTATTTTAGAGATTTTGTCTTGATAATTTTATTGTTTGAATAATATCTAGATGATAAGAGAAATTGAAATTAGTGATCCTCACTACTTTACAGTTTTTATTACGTTGCGAATTTTATAAAATTTGAGATCTTAGAATTTTCCAACATTTAGAATTTATTGAAATTTTTCTGGAATTTTTGGGCATCAGAAAATATTTAGTGCATTATCTGTGCCCAGAAACTGCCAAATTGCAACGTTTCGGTTCGTATTTTGAGAAAACGAGATACGTGGGTGCTTTTCTTATGCCGTGAGGAACATTTTGGCTAAATGGTAATTTTTGGGTGTGGACTTGTTTTTAGAATTATTTTTGAAATTTTTAGTATTAAAACCTAATATACGTGTAACATCGTGCACCCGATTGATCAATAACGCGTCGTAGCGAAACCCTTGCTTAGTGAGCAAGAATGACGACCACACATGGACCAATAGGAGCTGAACCATGTGATTTAGAAGGTTCTAAGACAAGTGTTGCAAGATTATTGGTTGGTTAGTAAATGGTAGGAAGTTAGTTTAGTTGGTCTGTAACTAGTTTAGTTAGTTTCCAACTAAATGAACAATTTTTGTTCCATTCTTGTCCCCAAATTTTCGTGGCTCCCTCCCTCATTAGACATCAGCCCATTCCATTTCTCTATTGTTGAAAGCTTGAGAAAAAAATTCCTTGAGAGAGAAAGTTGTTTTAGGTGAGGAACTTAGTGATTTTGCTTCCAATCTTCCTTCCTATCTTCTTAATTCTTGATCTATCATCATCATCCTTGTGGGTAAGGATCCTAATCCCTTTCTTCCTTCTCATGGCTTCCATGATTGTGTTCTTCATGATTTTAGTGTTATTTTGCTTAGAATTTGTTAAATCTTGATATTTCATAGATCCATCATTCTCCTCCTAGATTAAACTTGTTTGATGAATTTAAAATTTGAGAAACCCTAATTTTTGGGGCTGGCCAAAATCAGGGGCTGTTTAAGGTTGTTTTGGCTTTATTTTGTTGATTTGGAGTTAGTTCTTTGGTGGGCTTTAAGTGGTATATTTGAAACTAGTCTTATATACATGTTTTACAAAGTTTTGAGAAATGAATTTGTTTAGTTTTTGGGGCTGGTAACCGTGGCTTATGAGCAAGATTTAGGGGATGTTTTAATTTGTTTTTAAAGTGTTTAAAGTGTTTAAGAAGTTAGTTTTTGGTTAGGACTTTAAGTCTATAAAGATTTGTATGTTTGAAGCTTTGAAAATTTGTTTGAAACAAAATAAATTTGGGGCTGTTTTGAGGTTTCCAAAATAGTGGCTTATGATCAAGTTTTGAGTGAGTTTTAACTTGTTTTTAATTGTATTAAAGTGATATGGAAATTGGTTTATGATAGGAAGTTGTGGATCTAACAAAATTGTAATGAATTACGAGTTAAAGATTTGAAAACTTGAAGTTGTTTTTGAAACACTAAAATCGTGGCCTTCAAGGAAGTTTTGTCACTTGTTCTCGACTTGTGTTATGCCTAAGATTGTTGTAAAAGATGGTTAGTAAATTGATTTAGCAAAGTCTTTCAAAGGAGCTTGATTTTAGGAAATGATTTGGTTTATGTTTCAAGTATTGTTTTGGACTTGTAATAAGATTGTTTCTAAAATTTTGTGACATGTTTTAGTGTTTTAAAAAGTGATTCAAAGTTGGCAAAACACTATTCATTTGGTAAAAACACTATTTCAATTGGTAAAATTTGATTTAAGCTTTTTCTAAGTGTGTAGAGTTAGTAAAAGTTTGAAAACTTGCATGACTTAGACTTGTTGCATGACATATGACTAAGTGTGATCCAAATGGGATTAAGGGAGTAATTCTTAGGCCTTTTAGGGACCTAAACTCGTGGCTGCCCTAGGGGCATTAGATTGAGTTTTTTAGTTCTAATTAATTGAAACTTGCGTTGTTAGGGTACGCGCAAGGTGCGACTTGACGATAGTTTCGAATTACCTTGCTTGGATTGTTAAAGCGCCTAAGGTAAGAAAAATTCTTATATAATGAGTTTGGCCTTTTCGCCTTGTGTGTTGTTTGATTGATTGATTAATTGTGTAGTAGTACTTGTAGTATGACTATGTGTTGTTTGGAATGTTGTAGCATGTTTTTGGCCCCGCGTGGCAAGACTGAATTGTATTGCGTGACTTAAATCATGTTTGATTGATTTGATTGGACTTGAAATTGATGAATGTATGTAGCAGGTTGTAACGTACTGAATTATTATGTGCTGTATGAAATGTTGTAGCACGCTCTTGGCCCTGTATGACATTATGATTTGTATTGCTTGCCTTAAATCAAGTTTGATTTAATTGGAATTTGGAATTGATTGGAATTTGGAAAATATTGTTGATAATAATGGATTAATTAATAACTAACCAAAGCTTGCAAAGAATTTTCAAAGAATCAATAGTAAGAAAAAGAACTTGAGTAAACAATGTGATTTATGAAAACGGTTGAGTTAAATGATGCGTCTGGAAAATTATGGCTAGGAAAGACCTGGTTATTAAGAGTGTTCGCACTGCCTCTCTTTTCTGGGAATTTTTTCTAATGCATTATTTAGCACAACTAGGGTTTCAACGACCTAAAGCCAAAAAGTATTTTCAGATACATAGGAGCGATACAAGGACGGAGAAAGAGATTTCAAATATCGAGATTTCGAAGGAATAAAATATAGGGAACCTAGTGTTCCTATTGAGCATATGGGCCATGTGTCCTGTGCTGGGACTTAATGTCCTACTTGCGTGCGTATTCTCTTGATTAAGGATTGGACCTAGTGTTCCGTATGGCGTGCCTAGTATCTCAACCTAAAAATTGAGCCTAGTGTTCCGCATTACGTACCTAAGTTTTGATCTAAGATTGAGATTAGCATTCTGCAGTTGAACACCTGGACCTAGTGTCCTGTGTTTGAACTCTAAGGGGTATTTCTCATCATCTCAGTTCACTGCGTGATGAAGAATACCTGAGCATTACTTGAGTAGCATGGGATGCCCATTGTAGTGCTTAAACTTTAAGTTCCCTCCTCCTTTTCAAAAGTGAACGTAGTTGAGGTTTGTCGATTCGCACTGATTAATTAAAACATTACTCGGGCGCTCCCTACGGTGAGCATGCCATATTGAAGAATTTGTTGGGATGCATACTGACCATTGAGCATCGGCACTTGGAGCGTTTGATTGTCTTAAGGATTTCAAAAGGACGAGTTATCACTTCATGCCTGTGTGGCAGCAATGCCTAATGCGTGGCAAGCCTAATGTGTGGCTATACCCTTGGTAGGGAAATTTGATTCGGACGTTGGAAATAAAGTTCCTCGTCACTGCTGACCTTGTTTAAGGCTGCAGGTGTATACACATACTTGTTCATAATGCATTGGCATGCATGGCTAACAACATTTATGATATGTGATGATTTGTTGATAGAATTGTAATGATTTGTTGATAGAATTGTTGTTCACATGCAATTGTTTGATATTGTGATGACTTGATTTGTTGATAGAATTGTTGTTCACATGCAATTGTTTGATATTGTGGTGACTTGATTTGTTGATTTGTTGATAGAATTGTCTGTTCACATGCAAATGTTTGATATACCATGATGATGCATGCAGTCTATTAAGTATGTATATGTATATAAAAGCATTTCGTTGTATATGTATATATTGTTTGCATGCGACATAGCCTATGATAAACTCGTTGACAAAGGATTTATCCTTGCACTGTTGTTGGATTGGATATCCTTATGGATGTCACTTCCAGATAGAGCTCCATAGCTACTGCAGTTTCGTCTTTCCAGGAGCGTTGAAGATTAAGCCAGTGGAGGAAGATTCCTCTGAATGTTTCATGTTTTGATCTTACTGAACTGTTTCTCAGTAAGAGTTATAGTTGTTGCCTAGCTTAGCTTAGGGTTTTGTCGTTGTTATTTGCGTGATTACCTATTGTTTTGTAATTACTATTTTCATAAAACCTCACCTCAGTGTGAAATGATTGTGTTATGTTTTATGTTATGTGAAGTATTATTTTGTGATGCGTTATACTCTGATATTTGTACAAGTCTGAATTTGCATTATTTAGAAAATTGTAGTACTTTTTATGTCTCATTTTTTAAAAGGATTTTCAAAGGGAAGAAAAAGAAAAAAAAATTACTCCTATTTTCTATTGCGAAATACGTAAGAGTATTTTTTTTTTACTGAAAGCATACAAGCATCAAATGTTTTCAGCATTAGATTGGGTTGCACAGTAGCGCTCCGGAAACGGGGTGTTACAATAGTGGTATCAGAGCAGTTTGGTTCTAACCGGACCGCTTTGGGTTAAGCTGGCCTAGATTGTTAGGGATTAATGGGTATAAGTTTGTTATGCCTAGGTTATGTGAATATTGTTTGTGATTGTCTATAATATTTCCTAGTTGAAACATATGTGATATCGTGTGAAATTGTGTGCGATCATCTCAGACGATTGATTTTGTTGTGGGGATTTTGGTTAGTTTACTTTGTAGAAATTCGATGCCTTCGGGGCGAACGAGACTTTTTGTTAGAGCTAGTAACTTAGATGTGAATCACGTAATCCGAGTGATAGTCGGGATAACAACTGTTGTTACCCCACATATTGTCTTGGAGAATCAGCACGATTGACTAAGACAACAAGGGGAGAAGCAAGCTATTGGAGGGCCAGTTAAGCTAGATTATCAGAGCAAACGACAACAAGGAAGACAACAACAAGGAGCACCTTATTTCTATCCTCAGGGAAATGACCACAGTCAGGATCGTCTTGTGGCGCTGGCTATTGGGAATAGCCAGAAGGAGAAGTGGCATTGTTAACACTGAGGAAGCAAAGAACACTTGGCTGATAAATACTCATCAAATGACCGACTATGCTGTAACTGTAAGAAGCCATGACACTTTTCTAAGGACTGTCAGTTGCCAAAGGTGGATCAACTGCAAACACTGCGGAGGATACGTGTCCAGCTACTGGAGGATATGTCTACATGATGGGCAGAAGAGGGAATCACAAGCATCGATAGCCAAAGACACACTACTTCAACGGTAAAGATGAAGAGCACAACGTTAACAGCATCCAACCAAGAAAAGGTTGTGTTTTAACTGCAGGGAACTGGGACATCTGTCCAGAGACTGTGAAGTACCACTAGCTGAGTCTACTGTCAACAATGTTGGAGCTGCAAGATCAACCACTAAGGAACGTGTTTACACACTAAGTGGAGCGGAGAACTCTGAAGACTTCATTCCAGGAAACGCGACACAATGGAGTTGAGTGGGCAGAGTTTTACAAGGGAGATTATTCGTAGAAGACGCTATAATTGTCGTATTATATGTATTATGATGTGTGCGTGGTTCTAAGTATAGACCACATAAGTGCTTTGACTTTGTGACGTATTTTACTATTGTATTAAATTCCAAAATCCAAATTTCTAATATACTTTTGGTATTACGATAGATGTTCTTGTGATTGTTGTGTAATTACATGTGATTTATGCTGTTGTTGATCTTGTGGTTAATAAGTTTTAGAAATTTTCTTTCCTTTTGATGTCATAAAAACGTGAGTTTTTGAAGAACTTGTGAGTAAATATTTCAACTTATTTAAGTTTTGATTTTATGTTGTTTCAGATGATTATTTTAATGGTTTCGAAAAACCTTTCCTTCCTTTTTATTTTGTTGAAATCGCGAGTTATTTTAAGTAAGAGGAAAAGAGGATTTCATCATTTATCCAATTGATCTATTGTTGGTCTTTGATGTAGTTGTGGTTTTGGAATTGTAGAGAAAAGTTTTGTGTTGATCTTTTATTAAAAAGCTTTTGGGTGTGAGTAGCATGATTTTGAAAAACGGATTTGAGTGTGTAGGTGTGCAAGCCGTGAGGCTCTTTGATAAAATTATTCTATGCTTTAATACTTGATTTTTAGTGATTTTGTTGTTGTTGGTGTTTGATGCAAGTTTTAGTTTTTGATTTAAATGTGTCTTTATGATTTTAAGACAATGACAAACCTAATCTCAAAAGAATCATAGTGTTCTTGAGAGGGTTGAGTCTTGAAGAGATCAAGTATTGTTTTATGAGAATCAATTCTTGTTTTGTGTTATTTTTAGAACTTAGAAGTTTTAAAAATAAAAGAATTTTGGTTTTGGGGTTTGTGATTAAAAACGTGGTTGTGTAGGTATATTTGTGTTAGTGCAATTTTATTGTTATTAGTACGTAACCGTAACTCAGTAGTCGTCGTGACCGTGTTCGTGATCGTGATGGAGTAGAGATCGTAGCTTGGAATAAGGCATCATTCGCGAGGACTTCTTCGACATTGACGCATAGTATTGTGTTTTGTAGACGTTTAAGTTAATAATGTAGTGTTTTAACTTATTACTGATATATGAATAAAATGTATGCTTTGATGCTGCCTGCTCGAATGAAATAACTTCCATGTCGTATTAGTTTTCAAAGTCCAAAGTTTATGATATGCTTTTAGTGTTAAGTTATTATTTTTTAGATTTCCTGATTTTGTTTTGGTTTGTAAATGAATTTTCGGGGACGAATTTTTTTTTAAGGAGGGTGGTAATGTAACACTCTCAATTTTTATAAAAATTATTTTATAGTTTCCGACTACTTGAAAATAAATCATGGAGATTGATCACCTCAATGGTTTGTTAAAAGTACGAAGAACTACAAATAGTTATTGTAAACAATTTACTGTTTTAGTAATTAATTCAGATTAAGAGACAGTGTAGACGTATACTGTTTTTAATATGAATTAATATTGAAAAATGTGAAAAATTGTTGTTTGATTAAAGAAAATTATTTTATTGAATGAAAAATAATTTTAGGACTTAATAGACATTTTTAAGTCACATTTTGAATTTTCATTGTTTAGTTATTGTATTAATTGTCTGTTTTACGTCATATTTAATATGACTATTATTTTAGAGATTTTGTCTTCATAATTTTATTGTTTGAATTGTCGGTGTAAGCCCTAGAGGCCAATATTTTTCCTTTGGACTTATATTTTGTATCATGTTGTTTATTTATTATATGAGGCATTTTCAGTTATTATGTTTGTTTCAACGTAATAAAGTCCTTGAGTAAAAGTTCGTTTTCAATAGAACATCGAGTAGACGACTCGGTTGTGAGATACTAAAGAACTTACTCTAAATATCCGTAGTCGAGTATTATTATTATTAAGGACAATAATAATGCATCAAGACTATTATGTGGGTGGACTGATAACCTCATCTCACAGGTTATAGATATGAGATATCAAGTCACCACATAGGTACACGTTAGGGTAATTGTGTACTGGATTGACCCGCCATGAGAATACTACATAGTGTGTTATGTAAGTGTCATGAGTTATTCTCATAGTGATAGTGGTGTATGCCACCCTCAGACCTGAAACCACTATGGTCCCTACATGAGGAGTTGAGTGTTTTATTGCCGTCAAACATTGTCCAGTAATGGACAATTATAAAGTCGGTTAACTGGGCACTCAACGAGTCATGCAAAGAGACATGAGTGACCTAGATGGGATTTGCCCCTCCTACATAACAGGAGTAATATCTGTGGGCCCCTTGATAGAGTATGACTGTAAAATGCATGGCCATGCTGAAATAAGTCAATATGAGATATTGATCTTATTTGTTGTTACTAAGTCTACTCGGGCATCAAGGAATATAATATTGAACTATACAAGGGTGACACATACTATGCCTTGTGTTCAATATAGATATAAGGGCAAAAGGGTGATTATACACATGATCATTATCACGGAAAGGTTACGTCACAACACTAACATTCTCGTTACTTGGGTAGCAGTGATGTGTTGCTAGACACCTGTTAGCGTAATTCATACACTACTTTTTAAGGCAAGTGCACCAATCGCAACCAGTAATATAGTAATGAATAGAGTATCGTCTCCACAGGGATTATGATGGTTATCAATAAGAATAAGTGTGTAATTACTTAAAACGGAAATGATTTGGATATTTTGATTGTAATTGTAACGTTGAACAAGTTAAAGTAAAAATAGAATTGACTTGGTTGGTTGAAAACGACTAGGATTTGAATCCTCTTGTACTTGCTCTTATGTAACTAGTTCATCATTAACTGAAGTAATTTCATATAAGTTGAAGTTCGAATCAACTGAATTAGCTTAAGGACAATCCCTTGCCTCATAAACCCTTTATTCTAGCCACAATCCCTAATCCCTTAGGTGATTAATGATTAGACTAAGCAATAAGATCCATGATTCATTAGAACACATAACCACAAGTTATATTCCTATAATCTTCATGATTATGATTACTAATCTGAGTTCAAGTTCATTCATCCTATTTTCCAATAAAGATGAAAAACCCAAATTCAATGCAATAGTGATCAAGTATTGAAAAGCATGAAGTATAGAGATTAGAAACTCAATTTACATAACATAAACTTGTATTAATATAAGAGAACTAACTACATAAGAGTTTGTACATGATTCATCTCATCCTAATCTAAGGTATTTAGCTACTCATGGTAGTAAAAGAAGAAAACAAACATATGAAAGAAAACAACTCCATTGATGATCCAAACCTTGTTCCCAAGAATGAATCCTCCTTGAAGATGAAGAACAATGGAACCCTAGCACTCCTTATCTTTCTCTTTAGTGTTTTTGGCTGTTAGCAAAGGTCCAAGATGATTAAAAAGTGAACAAATATCTAATTATACAGATTCTGCAGAAGACCGCGGCGTCGCGCGCAGATTAGGCAGTACAAATGCGCGTCGCGCGCACTGAGGCGGCTTCCAGATTTGCACTGAGGCGCGTCGCGCGCAGATTCTTTCTGATAAGCGCGCGTCACGCGCAGGAAGACAGATCCAGTTTACATAAATGGGCGGCACGCGCATTCCTTTACTTGTAAATGCGGCGTCACGCATACTCGATTACTTGGCTAAATTCCGCATTTTTGGTCAGCCTTGAATCTTATGCTCTCACGAATCATCTTCTTTGCCTTTAATTGAATTCTTGAGAGTGTCTTCTTTGGTTTTGCTTCCTTTCCTTGCAATTCAAGTGCAATATACATGAGAATAATGTAAGAGTTAAAACATACAATCAAACAACCAAGTGTAAAGAATTCCAAAGTTTAAGCTCAATATATATTCAACTCTCTCAATTCCTCATGTATTTAATTCAATTAATCACTCTAAATTAACATAAGATGAAAACTTATCACAACCCCAAACTTGGCAATTTGCTTGTCCTCAAGCAAAAATTAATTTAAAAACATGGGTAAAAAAAATTGAAATTAATGGATGTATTTTCAATCTCCACCATAAACACATGCTCAATCAACTTTCTTTTTAATCACACTTGTCAAAGGTGACAATTCATGCCTTCTTATATCACTTGCTTTCTCAATTCCAAATTCTCCCAAATGAACAAATCAAGCAACATACCGTACAATTATCAATTATGCTCAACTTATCAGACTTTCCTCACAAATGATATTTCACTTTCACTCCGGTGTCATTGGGATCGTTCTCTCAATCACATCATACGCAACACTCTACCATAGGCTTGACCAAGTTCTAAAAAATTAAATACAATGCAATGTAATACACATTTAAAAGGCCTTTAAGGTTGTAACGGGCTTAGGTAAGGCGGGAATTATTTGGATAGTAGGCTCATAATCTTGAAGTAAGAAATAAACCACTTCACGACATTGATATCAAACCCTTGTATTCATTCACATAAATCTCCCCCAACATAATTGATTAAGAACAATAGGTAATATTTACACATTAATGACTTTTTTTTTTTACAATGAACAAGTCCAAATTCTATACAAAATTGAACAATTTAAGTTCTTGTACATCCACCCCAAACTTAGAATCTTTGCTTGCCCTCAAGCAACCCCAAACTTAATCAAAAGCTAAGACATGTCGTAATATGGCCTACTGAACTCCAAGTAAGTAGGGACAATTGAGATTCTGGTCTTAGGCTTGCAATGAAAATAGATCGCAAATAATGGACAATTAGGCTCAAACGGGCTAACAAAGGATTAAATGAATTAGGTGGTGAATTTAGGCTCTAGGTATTAGAAAAAAATTGCCTCAATATGTGTAAACATGCAAGTATAAAATCCTAAGAACGAGGTCAAATTCAAGACTGTCACATATAACTAAGCACACAAGAAGAAAAAGTTCTGTTTGGCACAAAATTCTCACTGTTTAGAGAGGAAATTAAGCACAAACGAATCTTGCAGTTAAATGTTACTTAACATGCTTCAAAGGGTTATTTGTGAACTTTTTTATCAAAAAGAGGCATGCAAAGTCACAATCCAATTGTGTATCCATTACAATTCATAAGCATGCATATCATGGGGATTCTGAAAATAAAAAACCATAATTCCACTTATCAAATCAACATCTTAACTCAAAAATTCATTTAACACAAGGTACAAGAAAAGGAAATTAGAGTTCCCCAAAAACAAACAATCAGTACAAAAAACATTGAATATTGATATTTAAACAGAAAAATCAAAGAAAACAAAAGATAAAAGTAGAAAACCAAAAGGGTGAGCCATGGGACTCAGGCGAGTGAAAATGATGGGGCGGGCCCGACGCCACATTGAAAGAAACTAGGGAGCTGGCTCTGAAGGCCCTGCCTCATCATCAGGCTCTGGATTACGAGCCATAGTTCCCTGCACATAGAACGAAGATTTGTGCAAAAATTGTTTTCTATGTTAGTATCAACACAAACATCTTAAAATTCTATGAACATTATCACTTCACCACTATGGTTTTCCAACAAAGAGATTACCAATGCAATTCATATTTTCATATTAAAACTCTTGCAAAAGTTGACAATCTCAATGGTTTGTGATTAAAAAAATTCCTTATGCACTAACTTGCAATTAGACAAACCTTTAGGCAAACGAAAAATTAGAAAAAGGAAGTCATGAAATCACTTACTTGATGATGAATGATGTATGAAGTGAAGAAAATGTGAAAATTAATCTCTCTATGCAAGTTGTGCTTGAGTGGTGGTGAAGTTTTTAGAGTTAGGGTTGGTTAAGAAATGATTTTTGAGTGAGTGAAATGAGGAGCTGCACGAGCATCTCCGTTTATTAAGCCAGGTTGCGCGTCGCGCGCAACAATTCATTTGTATTTGCGCGTCACGCGCACGGGTCACAGAAGCTAAAATCAAAAAATGTGCGTCATGCGCAACAATTCAAGTGTAAATGCGCGTCACGCGCACTACTGACAGAGACAAAATTAAAAAAATGCGCGTCATGCGCTAAGGTTCTTGGCGTCGCGCGCATCAATTTGCCTCTGTTCCAAGTTCACTCATCAGTGCTATGCGGCGTCGCGCAGATTCTGTGATGCAAATGCGCGTCGCAGCGCATGGGTCACAGAGGCAAAATTCAAAAATGCGCGTCATGCGCACTACTTGCGCGTCACGCGCATCACCTGCAGCAAATTTTTTTTTTTTTAGGGCAAACTTGTTGCCATGGGTGCTTCTTTAACGTCACTAGCTTGACGCTTGGTCATTTTATGGATCCTGCAAAACGAGGGCTACTCTTGCCCTGGAGACTTCTCCTCCAAAGAATGGCTTCAATCTTTGCCCATTAACTTTGAAAGTTCTTGTGGAGCCGGGATCTTCTAATTCCACTGCTCCATGTGGAAAAACTTCTCTGATTACAAATGGTCCCGACCACTTGGACTTCAACTTACCTGGGAAAAGTTTCAGCCTTGAATTGAAGAGTAGAACTTGTTGGCCTGGCTGGAAATCTCTTCTCACCAAATGCTTGTCATGATAAGCCTTGGTTCTTTGTTTGTAAATGGTTGCATTCTCATAAGCCATCAACCTCATTTCATCCAAATTTCATTCAATTTCAAAGAACCGCTTTTGTCCAGCCAATTTGGAATCAAAATTCAGAAATTTTATGGCCCAAAATGCCTTGTGTTCCAACTCCAATGGTAAGTGGCATGACTTCCCATAAACCACCGATAAGGAGAGAATCCTAATGGCGTTTTGAATGTCAGTCCCAGAGGCCCACAAAGCATCGTCAAGCTTCTTTGACCAATCCTTCCTCAAGCACCAACTGTTTTCTCCAAAATCTTCTTTATCTCCCTATTGGAAACTTCACCTTGCCCACTAGTTTGTGGGTGATAGGGAGTGGCAACCTTATGCTTTACATCATACTTGTTCAGAATGTCTCCAAGTACTTGTTGCAAAAATGCGTGCCCCATCACTTATGAGCACTCTAGGTACTCCAAATCTGGAAAATATGTTTTTCTTCAAAAATTTGACCACTGTCTGGGAATCATTGGCTACAGCTGCACATGCCTCAACCCATTTGGTGACATAGTCAACACACACCAAAATGTATAAATTGGAATAAGATGATGGGAAAGGCCCCATGAAATCAATACCCCAACAATCAAATGGTTCAATTTCCAGAATGCTATTGAGGGGCATCTCATTTTTCCTGGAAATGCTTCCTGTGCGCTGGCACTTATCACATTGCTTGACATATTCATGACAATCTTTGAAAAGCGTTGGCCAAAAGAACCCACTTTGTAACACCTTGGCTGCAGTTCTTTCTCCACCATAATGACCTCCATACGGTGAATCATGACAATGTTTCATTATACTTTGTGCCTCCTCGGATGTGACACACCTTCTCAATAACCCATCAGGGCCCAGTTTAAACAAAAATGGATCATCCCAAATGTAGAAATTTGCATCTTTGAAGAGTTTCTTCTTCTGCTGCCAAGTATAATCCTCTGGTATCACACTTGTTGCCTTAAAGTTAGCCATATCAGCAAACCATGGCCTCTCAGATACCATCAACAAGTGCTCATCAGGAAATTCTTCGTTAATCTCTTTCTCCTTAATTACTTGAAATTTTCCAGCCTTGATAAGTGGTCGGCTACCACATTCTCACTTCCTTTCTTGTCTTTTATTTCCAAATCAAACTCCCCGACAACAATATCCATCTAAGCGACGAGGCTTAGAATCAATTTTAGTAAGGTGTATTTGATGGCGTAATGATCAAGATAGACAATGACTTTCTATCCAATCAAGTAAGATCGAAATTTCTCCAAAGCAAATACTATAGCTAGCAATTCTTTTTCGGTGGTGGCATAATTCACCGATTCTCATTCAAGACCTTGCTAGCATAATAGATAGCATGAAAGAATTTTTCTGTTCTTTGTCCCAAAACAGCCCCGACTGCATAATCACTTGCATCGCACATGAGTTCAAATGGTAAACTCCAGTCGGGAGCTACTATAATCGGAGAGGAAATCAGCTTTCCTTTCAACACATTAAAAGCATTCAAACAGTCTTGATCAAACTTAAAATCAGAATCTTTAACTAGGAGATTGCACATTGGCTTTGCAATCTTTGAGAAGTCCTTAATAAATCTTCGATAAAAGCCCACATGACCTAAGAAACTCCTCACTCCTTTTACATTCACAGGTGGTGGTAACTTCTCAATTACTTCAATTTTTGCTTGGTCCACTTCAATTCCCTTTGCTGAAATTTTATGTCCTAAAACAATCCCTTCTTTAACCATAAATTGGCATTTCTCTCAATTTAACACTAAATTGGTGTCCACGCACCTCTTAAGAACAGAAGCTAGATTGGATAGACACAAATCATAACATGAGCCAAAAACAGAGAAATCATCCATGAACACTTCTATTGAGCTTTCAATCATGTCAGAGAATATGGAGAGCATGCACCTAAAAAGTTGCGGGAGCATTGCATAATCCAAATGGCATCCGTGGTACACAAACACACCAAAAGGGCAAGTAAAAGTCGCTTTTTCTTGGTCCTCCTGATTAATCGCAATTTGGTTATACCTGAATAGCCAACAAGAAAACAATAAAAAGCTTGGCCTGCTAACCTTTCTAACATTTGATCCATGAAAGGCAATGGAAAATGGTCTTTCCTCGTGGCATTATTGAGCTTGCGGTAATCTATGCACATTCTCCATCCGGTTACTGTTCTTGTAGGGATGAGCTCATTCTTTTCATTTTTGACCACCATCCCTCCTTTCTTGGGAACAACTTGCACTGGACTCACCCATGCACTATCCGAAATGGGATAAATCATGCCCGCATCAAGAAGCTTCAGGACTTCTTTTCTGACCACATCCTTCATTGTCGGATTTAATCTCCGTTGAGGTTGCACCACCGGTTTAAATTCTTTCTCCAATAGAATTTTATGCATGCACGAATCTGGGCTTATTCCTTTCAAGTCGGAAATAGACCAACCTATTGCCGTCTTGTACTCCCTCAACACTCTCATCAATTTTTCTTCCTCCAAGTTTGACAATGAGTTGCTCACAATAACTGGACTTTCTTCCTCATCATCAAGGAATCAGTATTTCAAGTGGGAGGGAGTGGTCTCAACTCAATTTTCTGTTTTTAGTGACCCTCTTCTTTTTCATTTCTTCTCTTTTCAAATTCACGAGCTTGTTACGTACTTAGTCTTTCTTGTCTCACACATTCTGCTATTTCCCTGCATCCTCCTCACAAAGATTTTCAACACTGTACTAGTACTTTCTCAAGAGGAGTTGAAGGATATTCTTGAGAAAAAGTTTCCTCCACCAAGTAATTGGCCGATGTCTACACTGCCACAGTATCTCTATCAGTTGGATGTTGCATTGCCTCAAACAAATTGAAGGTCACCTTCTCATCATGTACTCTGAGCATTAGTTGGCCTTTTTGCACATCCACAAGAGCTCTACCTGTTGCAAGAAAGGGTCTTCCCAAGAGAAGAGGAACTTCTGCATCTTCCTCCATGTCCAGAATAACAAAGTCAGCTGGAAAAATGAACTTATCCACCTTCACCAAGACATCCTCCATAATACCATAAGGATATTTAATTGATCGGTCTGCTAATTGAAGCGACATCCTGGTAGGCTTCACATCATCTGTCCCCAACTTCTTCAACATAGAAAGTGGCATGAGGTTGATACTTGCTCCTAAGTCACATAATGCCTTCCCAATAGTTATATTCCCTATAGTGCAGGGAATTGTGAAACTACCGGGATCTTTGAGCTTTGGAGGAAGTTTCCGTTGAATTATTGCACTGCATTCCTCAGTCAAGGTGATTTTTTCATCTCTAAATTTTTTCTTCTTTGTGAGAATTTCCTTCATGAACTTGGCATATGTAGGCATTTGCTCAAAAGCCTCAGCAAAAGGTATATTAATCTGCAACCTCTTAAAAATGTCCAGAAATTTTGAATATTGCTCCTCCTTTTCTTTTTTCTTGTTCTCCCTTTGAGGATAAGGAAGTCTCACATATGGAGGAAGAATTTGAGGCTTGTTTCCATCCTTTAAAATTTCAGCTTTTGGTCTGATGATAGAACCTTCATCCACCAATCTCGAACTATTTTTATCATCATTTTTCTTTTTCTCACTCTCCTTTTCAATTTCTTCAACATCATTCACCTCATTTTTATTTTTCAACTCCTCATCCAACATCACCTTGTTATTTTCATCATTACATTCAGGGACTAATGGTTCCACCATAGATGGTGTTACCACCTTTCCACTTCTCGAAGTATGACATTACAAGACTCATTTTTGGATTGTCTACAGTGTTTGCGAAAAACTTACCCTTGTATTGCTCATGAGTTGCTTGGAAAGTTTTCCAATCTGTTTTTCAAGATTTTTGATGGATGCATCTTGATTCTTGAAATGAGCTTCATGACTTTGGAGGTTTGTTTGAGTCATCTTCATAAACTGAGTGAGAGCATTTTCTAAGTCAGATTGCTTATCTTTTGATTCTGGCGGTTGCGGAGGCTTGCTTGATTGAGGGCATCATTTTGCTTCCAAGAAAAGTTAGGATGATTCTTCCACCTGGATTATAAGTGTTGGAATATGGATTCCCTCCTTGCCTTTGGAAATTTGCCATGTATTTGGCTTCCTCACTAAGCTCACCTTGGGCTTCACATTGCCCATTTTCATGCCCTCCACCACAGAAATCACACTTCTTTGCATCAGTTACCGCTTTAGCTTGTGCGGTTGAAGAAGATCCTGTTCTTAAATCTTTAAGTTCTTTTGTAAGGGCTTCAAGTTGTTGTGATACTAATTTGTTTTGAGCCAAAATAGCATCACTTGTCTCTAAGCGCAAACATGCCCTTTTTGCTTTGTGCTCCTCTATCATGGTGGACAAGATAATCATTTGAGACCATTGCCTCAACTAGTTCTCTTGCTTCTTCAAATTCTTTGAATTCATTGAGCCTCCCGAAGCATCAAGCATCATTCTTGTGTTAGGCCTCAACCCATGACAAAACATTTGCATTTGGCACAAGTCATCATAACCATGACCAGGACATCTCTTCAACAACACCTTGAATCTTTCCCAAGCATCAAAGAGGGATTCACCATCTTTTTGTTCAAAGCTACTCACTTGACTCTCCTCTTGACAAACTTGGCGGTGGGAAAACCCCGATCCATGAATTTATCCTCTAAGTCCTTCGAGGTATTACTACTTCCCTGGGGTACTAACCTTAGCCAGTCCTTTGCCCTATCCCTCAAAGTAAAAGGGAATAATCTCGCTTTCTTTGCTTCATCCAGTAACACCGTCGACTTCAAAGTTCCACATATTTCAAAGAAATTCACCAAGTCTTTGGTTGGGGTCTTCATTTTCAGCTCCAGAAAACTGATTTTGCTTGAGTGCACTCGGGAGAAGTCCCGATCTCAAATGCATTGGCCTCTACCGGTTGGTAACCAATAGCCAATCTTTCCCTGTTGTTCTGCCCAAAATCACCAAGAGTGCGCCTAGGTGGCGGTTACGCCATTTCTTCCTCTACCCGAGTATGAGTAGAAGTAGAAGCTTGAGATTGTTGATGTTCTTTCACTGCCTTGCCTCCTTAGCCTTCTTCCTATTTGCTTTGTCTTGTCTTTTCTATCTCCTGATCAAACACCAATTCGGATGTCTGTTTCCTCGCATACATAACAACTAGAAAGATGATTAAGCACACAACAATTTGTATTTTGAAACAAGATAAAGTATATCCACAAAAACTAACTAACTAGATATAAAACTTAAATTGTTCAAAGTAGTAACTCCTTTGCCTTGTTGACAATCAAATCAACAATCCCGACATGGCGCCAAAACTTGTTAGCGTAATTCATACACTACTTTTTAAGGCAAGTGCACCAATCGCAACCAAGAATATAGTAATGAATAGAGTATCGTCTCCACAGGGATTATGATGGTTATCAATAAGAATAAGTGTGTAATTACTTAAACGGAAATGATTTGGATATTTTGATTGTAATTGTAACGTTGAACAAGTTAAAGTAAAAATAGAATTGACTTGGTTGGTTGAAACGACTAGGATTTGAATCCTCTTGTACTTGCTCTTATGTAACTAGTTCATCATTAACTGAAGTAATTTCATATAAGTTGAAGTTGAATCAACTGAATTAGCTTAAGGACAATCCACTTGCCTCATAAACCCTTTATTCTAGCCACAATCCCTAATCCCTTAGGTGATTAATGATTAGACTAAGCAATAAGATCCATGATTCATTAGAACACATAACCACAAGTTATATTCCTATAATCTTCATGATTATGATTACTAATCTGAGTTCAAGTTCATTCATCCTATTTTCCAATAAAGATGAAAAACCCAAATTCAATGCAATAGTGATCAAGTATTGAAAAGCATGAAGTATAGAGATTAGAAACTCAATTTACATAACATAAACTTGTATTAATATAAGAGAACTAACTACATAAGAGTTTGTACATGATTCATCTCATCCTAATCTAAGGTATTTAGCTACTCATGGTAGTAAAAGAAGAAAACAAACATATGAAAGAAAACAACTCCATTGATGATCCAAACCTTGTTCCCAAGAATGAATCCTCCTTGAAGATGAAGAACAATGGAACCCTAGCACTCCTTATCTTTCTCTTTAGTGTTTTTTGGCTGTTAGCAAAGGTCCAAGATGATTAAAAAGTGAACAAATATCTAATTATACAGATTCTGCGACCGCGGCGTCGGCGTGTGGTTAAGCGATACAAATGCGGCGTCGCGCAACCGAGGCGGCTTCCAGATTTGCACTGATGCGCGTCGCGCGCAGATTCTTTCTGATAAGCGCGCGTCACGCGCATGAAGACAGATCCAGTTTACATAAATGCGCGTCACGCGCATTCCTTTACTTGTAAATGCGCGTCACGCGCATACTCAATTACTTGGCTAAATTCCGCATTTTTGGCTGCCTTCGAATCTTATGCTCTCACGAATCATCTTCTTTGCCTTTAATTGAATTCTTGAGAGTGTCTTCTTTTGGTTTTGTTTCCATTCCTTGCAATTCAAGTGCAATATACATGAGAATAATGTAAGAGTTAAAACATACAATCAAACAACCAAGTGTAAAGAATTCCAAAGTTTAAGCTCAATATATATTCAACTCTCTCAATTCCTCATGTATTTAATTCAATTAATCACTCTAAATTAACATAAGATGAAAACTTATCAACACCGCTCACTGTTTATAATATTAAATAGTGATTTAATATTATTGCCAACGTTACGGGAACCTACAGGGTCACACACATGAGAACAGGCTAATGGGAGATTAAATAAATGAGTGAGACTCATTTTATTCGGTGGTGCATTCTTACGATGCACCAACGCGAGTCAAGAAAGGCGCAGAACACGGTAAGCTACGGTGCGCTAGGTCAGTCTTAAGTGAAGTCTATAAATATACTCGTTAAGACTGAAGTCTGTACACGGAATTAAAACCCTAGCCGTTCCAAAGATCGTGACTTGCATCGTGACTGGTTCCGTACGTCAGCTAGCACTGTGACGGAGACCGCTCCCATTCGAAGGCTGTTCGTGTGGACTACGTAGAGGCGTTGTTTTCTGTGCGACGCTCGTGCTCGATTCCAATTTTCGTCTGCAAACGATCTGCGCTACAAGAGGTAATTCATATAACCCTGAGTCATGACCATTCGCAAGGATCCATGGAAGGGAAAGTTTAAATTTCCGCTGTGTTTTTAAACTCTGTTATTGCGCTATTTCCCTACATGAATAATATCTAGATGATAAGAGAAATTGAAATTAGTGATCCTCACTACTTTACAGTTTTTATTACGTTACGAATTTTATAAAATTTGAGATCTTAGAATTTTCCAACATTTAGAATTTATTGGAATTTTTCTGGAATTTTTGGGCATCAGAAAATATTTAGTGCATTATCTTTGCCCAGAAACTGCCTAATTACAACGTTTCGGTTCGTATTTCGAGAAAACGAGATACGTGGGTGCTTTTCTCATGTCGTGAGGAACATTTTGGCTAAATGGTAATTTTTGGGTGTGGACTTGTTTTTAGAACTATTTTTGGAATTTTAGGTATTAAAACCTAATATACACGTAACATCGTGCACCCGATTGATCGATAACACGTCGTAGCGAAACCCTTGCTTAGTGAGCAAGAATGACGACCACACATGGACCAATAGGAGCTGAACCATGTGATTTAGAGGGTTCTAAGACAAGTGTTGCAAGATTATTGGTTGGTTAGTAAATGGTAGGAAGTTAGTTTAGTTGGTCAGTAACTAGTTTAGTTAGTTTCCAACTAAATGAACAATTTTTGTTCCATTCTTGTCCCCAAATTTTCGTGGCTCCCTTCCTCATTAGACATCAGCCCATTCCATTTCTCCATTATTGAAAGCTTGAGAAAAAAATTCCTTGAGAGAGAAAGTTGTTTTAGGTGAGGAACTTAGTGATTTTGCTTCCAATCTTCCTTTCTTTCTTCTTAATTCTTGATCTATCATCATCATCCTTGTGGGTAAGGATCCTAATCCCTTTCTTCCTTCTCATGGCTGCCATGATTGTGTTCTTCACGGTTTTAGTGTTATTTTGCTTAGAATTTGTTAAATCTTGATGTAATAGCTTGTATATTTCATAGATCCATCATTCTCCTCCTAGATTAAACTGGTTTGATGAATTTAAAATTTGAGAAACCCTAAGTTTTGGGGCTGGCCAAAATCAGGGGCTGTTTAAGGTTGTTTTGGCTTTATTTTGTTGATTTGGAGTTAGTTCTTTGGTGGGTTTTAAGTGGTATATTTGAAACTAGTCTTATATACATGTTTTACAAAGTTTTGAGAAATGAATTTGTTTAGTTTTTGGGGCTGGTAACCGTGGCTCATGAGCAAGATTTAGGGGATGTTTTAATTTGTTTTTAAAGTGTTTAAAGTGTTTAAAAAGTTGGTTTTTGGTTAGGACTTTAAGTCTATAAAGATTTGTATGTTTGAAGCTTTGAAAATTTGTTTGAAACAAAATAAATTTGGGGCTGTTTTGAGGTTTCCAAAACAGTGGCTTATGATCAAGTTTTGAGTGAGTTTTAACTTGTTTTTAATTTTATTAAAGTGGTATGGAAATTGGTTTATGATAGGAAGTTGTGGATCTAACAAAATTGTAATGAATTACGAGTTAAAGATTTGAAAACTTGAAGTTGTTTTTGGAACACTAAAACCGTGGCCTTCAAGGAAGTTTTGTCACTTGTTCTCGACTTGTTTTATGCCTAAGATTGTTGTAAAAGGTGGTTAGTAAATTGATTTAGCTAAGTCTTTCAAAGGAGCTTGATTTTAGGAAATGATTTGGTTTATGTTTCAAGTATTGTTTTGGACTTGTAATAAGATTGTTTCTAAAATTTTGTGACATGTTTTAGTGTTTTAAAAAGTGATTCAAAGTTGGTAAAATACTATTCATTTGGTAAAAATACTATTTCAATTGGTAAAATTTGATTTAAGCTTTTTCAAAGTGTGTAGAGTTAGTAAAAGTTTGAAAACTTGCATGACTTAGACTTGTTGCATGACATATGATTAGGTGTGATCCAAATGGGATTAAGGGAGTAATTCTTAGGCCTTTTAGGGACCTAAACTCGTGGCTGCCCTAGGGGCATTAGATTGAGTTTTTTAGTTCTAATTGATTGAAACTTGTGTTGTTAGGGTACGTGCAAGGTGTGACTTGACAATAGTTTTGAATTACCTTGCTTGGATTGTTAAAGCGCCCAAGGTAAGGGAAATTCTTATATAATGAGTTTGGGCTTTTCGCCTTGTGTGTTGTTTGATTGCTTGATTAACTGTGTGGTAGTACTTGTAGTATGACTATGTGTTGTTTGGAATGTTGTAGCATGTTTTTGGCCTCGCGTGACAAGACTGAATTGTATTGTGTGACTTAAATCATGTTTGATTGATTTGATTGGACTTGAAATTGATGAATGCATGTAGCAGGTTGTAGCGTACTGAATTATTATGTGCTGTATGAAATATTGTAGCACGCTCTTGGCCCTGTGTGGCATGATGATTTGTATTGCTTGCCTTAAATCATGTTTGATTTAATTGGAATTTGGAATTGATTGGAATTTGGAAAATATTGTTGATAATAATGGATTAATTAATAATGCGTTGATCGATTGTTATTGGTTTGACAATTTACTACGGTAAATCCGATGCGATTTTACAAGTCGAATTCTGATTTCGTAAACAAGTTGTTAAGGGCATTTTGACTTAAAAGTAAGCGTGAGGGTTTTAGTATAACTAGCCAAAGCTTGCAAAGAATTTTCAAAGAATCAATAGTAGGAAAAAGAACTTGAGTAAACAATGTGATTTGTGAAAACGGTTGAGTTAAATGATGCATCTGGAAAATTCTGGCTAGGAAAGACCTGGTTATTAAGAGTGTTTGCACCGCCTCTCTTTACTGGAAATTTTTTCTAATACATTATTTAGCACAACTAGGGTTTCAACGACCTAAAGCCAAAAAGTATTTTCAGATACATAGGAGTGATACAAGGACGGAGAAAGAGATTTCAAAGATCGAGATTTCGAAGGAATAAAATATAGGGAACCTAGTGTTCCGATTGATCATATGGGCCATGTGTCCTGTGCTGGGACTTAATGTCCTACTTGCGTGCGTATTCTCTTGATTAAGGATTGGACCTAGTGTTCTGTATGGCGTGCCTAGTATCTCAACCTAAAAAATGAGCCTAGTATTCCGCATTACGTACCTAAGTTTTGATCTAAGATTGAGATTAGCGTTCCGCAGTTGAACACCTGGACCTAGTGTCCTGTGTTTGAACTCCAAGGGGTATTTCTCATCATCTCAGTTCATTGCATGATGAAGAATACCTGAGCATTACTTGAGTAGTTTGAGATTCCCATTGTAGTGCTTAAACTTTGAGTTCCCTCTGCCTTTTCAAAAGTGAACGTAGTTGAGGTTTGTCGATCCGCATTGATTAATTAAACATTACTCGGGCGCTCCCTACGGTGAGCATGTCATATTGAAAAATTTATTTGGATGCATACTGACCATTGAGCATTGACACTTGGAGCGTTTGATTGTCTTAAGGACTTCAAAAGGACGAGTTATCACTTCATGCCCGTGTGGCAACAATGCCTAATGCGTGGCAAGCCTAATGTGTGGCTATACCCTTGGTAGGGGAATTTGATTCGGACGTTGGGAAATAAAGTTCCTCGTCACTGCTGACCTTGTTTAAGGCTGCAAGTGTATACACAAACTTGTTCATAATGCATTGGCATGCATGGCTAACCACATTTATGATATGTGATGATTTGTTGATAGAATTGTTGTTCACATGCAATTGTTTGATATTGTGGTGACTTGATTTGTTGATAGAATTGTTATTCACATGCAATTATTTGATATTGTGGTGACTTGATTTGTTGATAGAATTGTTGTTCACATGCAATTGTTTGATATTGTGGTGACTTGATTTGTTGATATGTTAATAGAATTGTCTGTTCACATGCAAATGCTTGATATACCATGATGATTCATGCGGTCTATTAAGTACGTATATGTATATAAAAGCATGTCATTGTATTATATATGTATATATTGTTTGCATGCCACATAGCCTATGATAAACTCGTTGACAAAGGATTTACCCTTGCATTGTTGTTGGATCGGATATCCTTATGGATGTCACTTCCAGATGGAGCTCCATAGCTGCTGCAGTTTCGTCTTTCCAGGAGCGTTGAATATTGAGCCAGTGGAGGAAGATTCCTCTTAATGTTTCTTGTTTTGATCTTACTGAACTATTTCTCAGTAAGAGTTATAGTTGTTGGCCAGCTTAGCTTAGGGTTTTGTCGTTGTTATTTGCGTGATTACCCATTGTTTTGTAATTACTATTTTGATAAAACCTCGTCTTAGTGCGAAACGATTGTGTTATGTTTTATGTTATGTGAAGTATTATTTTGTGATGCGATATACTCTGATATTTTCACAAGTCTGATTTGCATTATTTAGAAAATTGTAGTACTCTTTATGTCTCATTTTTTAAAATGGTTTTCAAAGGGAAGAAAAAGAAAATAAAAAAAAAATTACTCCTATTTTCCATTGTGAAATACGTAAAAGTATTTTTTTACTGAAAGCATACAAGCATCAAATGTTTTCAGCATTAGATTGGGTTGCACTGTAGCACTCCGAAAACGGGGTGTTACAAATTGCATAAGCAACCCGAGGACACAACAGATGAACGAAAAACACCATTAGTGTTTATTTATTGAAACCATACATCATACGGGAAACATTAGACACCCTGCAGTATGGATAAACCAACTACTCAATCAACTTTCTCGACCTTCACACGTGACATCTTATGCGCTTTTGTTGGAACGGTCTGGCTGTCATGTACCACTTTAGTAGCTTTGTTGGATGATGCTTGAGTATCTCCAAGATCAACTACTGAATAGTCCAGCTCTCTAACAGCTGACCTCTTTCCAATTGTTTTGCTACATGGAGTTTGATCGGCATCTGTCTGACATCCATCACCCTTGTTATTTGAATCACCACATTCCTCGGTCGACTGAAAAAAAATATTAAATATTTTGTTACAATTAAAGAAACTTATTAATCTGATTGCAATATCAAAAATTTGGCTCTCTACCAGTGGTTTGACGTTGTTGGCAGCCTCATGACCATCTACATTCATATCACCTATGTGCTGCTGTGGCTGAAGTTATGGAACAGGTTAACAACATTGTTATTATACGATCAACAACATTTACATGGAACTAAGTGATCAACCTTACCTGTATTTCGTTATGTGCAATAAAATGGTTGACAATGTCAACTTCATCGGTCATCTTCTTGACGGTATAGGTTTGCCAATTCTGATAATGGTGTGCATCAGTTACTTCCACTTTGAACAAAACTTGGTTGTTAACAATGCCTTTCAGCTGTGAAGGCACATCTATGACAGTAGATCCCTGATCCAAATAAAGAATAATCAAAGTATATTCATCTTGTTAGTAAGATTGATTTGCTTTGCCACTCAGATTGAGTAACATGTAACCTAAACAAACTAAAATTAAATTTACCTTGCCAATTTTGTCTAGCAAATCCTTTGCTGATGTGTCAGCATATGCAGAGACAACACGATCAAACAGAATGAAAGTGGCAGAGCCAGTATCATCCATTACTTTGACTTGCAACTTGAAACTGTTATCATGGTTGGATATAAAAAGTTGACAATGTAATACTTACATTTAAATGTGTGAATAAGTAGCCTAACAATAGGTTTAGATGTTTAATATGAAAAGTAGGTTTAACCATTTACCTTGGTACTACAGTAACGATCTTTCTGCACTTTTCACAATAATGCTTGGTTCCCCTATCAGAAACGCGTTTCATACACTTGAAACATGCATCATAGTACCAGCCATTCTCAGTTTCTATCTCTATAACAGTAGCAAGAACAGAACCAAAGCATTTCTAGAAAGATAGCATATTTTGTTAAAAATTTAGTGCATCATCAGATATGTAATGTGTATTTGATATCGAATACAACTAAAGTTCCAACTACCTCCTGACAATCGTATAAATCTGTAATTGTCATCATCGGAGTTTGCATGAACTCTTCATGTAATGTGATGCCAGTCTGACCCGTCATCTGACTAACTACCTGAGTAAGTTGTGATTCTGAATGATCCATTCTGGTATTACCAATTGGGATCATTATAAAAGTAAGTTCATTATTCAGTGACATACTCCATATGATATATAGAAATTTTAATATGACACAATTAGCAATGACATGAATGTCAACATAGTATGGTTTTCAATAGTTACTTGTCTCTATACTCATTGACCTCTAATATATCAGCATTTAGCAAAAGTTTGGTGCCAAAAAAAACATTTGAGACGCCCATTATTCCTGCCATCAATAAAAAAGAGTTGTGTCACATTGGCACAAATATGACAACATGATACCTATAGGCAGGCCTCACCTAAACTACTTAAAAAATTTGTACCATTATATTTTTTAAGCTTCCCAATTTGTAAGATCAGTATAATAGGACCATCAGATTCATGGTTATCCAGATAATGTTGCATCTTCTCAGCATACTGAGCCCATAAAGTGCAGTGGACTGTTTTGGACCTAACCATAATTCAGTAATTCAGTAAACACTTCATATTAATACATTCTGCAAATACTATATCAAAATGATTAACATGAACTATAACAAAATATAAACATTCTTACTGCAGATCCTGTAAAACAATGTCAATCAGTTTGGTCCTCGTTCCATTTTTTTCAATTTCCTTAATATTGTCTTTCTCCACTATATGTCCTATCACATCTAGTAAAATAGTGCAATTGCACTTATTTATTAGTAACGTCAAGCATATGCTGAATCAATGTAATATAGCAGGTTGTATGTCAAAAGAAGACTAACCAATAAGCTTGTCCTCTTTTGGTGCCTCAAGGATATCTTTAAAGTCAACAAAATCAAAATGATTTTTAGGAATGTGTTCAACATTGTTTTTTTCACAAATAGTAGAACCAATGAAAGATATCTTATATTTATGTGTAGTGGTTTTAAATTTTGGATCATTCTGAGCCACCAACAAATTTTGGAAAAAGTAAGTAGAACCTTCCTCCAAAATGTCCTGAAACTTTACAATCAGTGTTTTTTTGATAATTGCATGAATCTTTCCACCCTGTAGGCAACAAAATAGCATAAATTGGTAAGCGGTATATGATATAAACCAATTGAAACATAATTAATAAGACAAATGAACTTATAACCTGTTCGTCGAGCCAAATCATCTCGATGGAACTTGTTTCTTCTTGCCTCTTATATTCTGGAAGGCACCACAGACGAATAACACGAACATTCACTCTCCAATCAATCTTATCAGGCACAATTTTTGATATATGGGTAATCAGGGTAGCATTTCCTAAAATCAAAGAGACAACTTCAATTACTAATATTGGCATGTATCCACTTTTTTTAATTTTTTTTACACGAAGTAAATATATACTTCTGTTCTCATTGAACATATAAGCTTAGAATTCTTGCTTTCATGCGTCCACTTTGATCTAGCTTGAATAACACTAAATGTACGACATGCTGAATGTAAGATTGATTTGCTTTGTGTACCATACACATTGAAGGTAAACATAATGCACTGCATATACTTAAAATGAATTATTCTTATATGCATGTGTTTAATGGTTTAAATTTACTGAATGCCTCAATAAAATGCATGAACTATATCTTCAAATCTTCAAATACTTAGTTAGAAAGTAAAGTATACCTCTATTTTTTGCCATTAATGCTAAACGGTTGTAGTTCCTCAAGTTGGACAACTCAATGACGTTGGATGGAATATGATACGAGTTTTATAAAATCAACATGTATACATAGTTCACACTGGAAGGTCACAAACCATGTCAACAAACCAACGCCATTGCTATACATACATTTGTATTAATAAGTGGATGATAGTTCAATAAGATTTGATACAGGTTCCAGATCTTTTTTGTATAAATATTCTAGAACTGTAAATTGATTACATTTTGATATAAAAGTTCAATAAGATTTGATACAGGTTCCAGATCTTTTTCTGTTGCATGCCTTATGGTTCGATCCATCAAGATATGTGTGGTAATTGCCATAGATTGATGAAGATTCATTTTGATACACATGTCAGGAAGATAAAATATAGAACTGATTTATCAACTTTGTTCCATGAAATCCCTGTGGGTCTTGATTAGTAGCTCATTAATTTAGTGTCTTGTGCATTAGTTTATCAAAAATCTGAACAACTATACATATCTCATATGATGTAGTTGAACACTTGATTAGAGTTTTTGGTAATCAATGCATCTCAATTATGGTTGAGTGTTCATATAGATTTCTTCTAGATATGATATTGATCAAGGAATTCTTTCTATATGCATATTTTAGATCTCTACATGAACAAACGTACAAAAGCAATAATATTGGAGGCATCTTTTGTCATATCATCATAAATGCATAGTCACTAAATTAATGAGATGTGTATCCATATGGATCCATTACAAATCTATGGCAATAAGCACACATATCTTGATGGCAGCATCGTATAAGGCAGCACAATCGCCATTAATCATCCACGAAATCTGACCTGCTCAAGATTGGTAGATTAGATTTAGGCTAAATGACATTTTTGGTACCCCTATTTTTTTCAATTTATGATTTTAAAAAATTCAAATATTCAGTTCCACTTTCTCAAAATTGAGAGCCAAGTTCCCATTTGGGCTAAATGCCTACATTTTAAAAAATAGGGGGACTAAATGTCTAAATTTAGAATTTTTTTTCAATTTTGATTTTAGTCTTTGTATTTCTAAATGCAGACATTTAGTCCCCTATTTTTAAATATTCAGGCATTTAGTCTCTCTATTTTAAAAAATTCAGATATTTAGTTCCACTTTCTCAAAATTGAGAGCCAAGTTCCCATTTGGGCAAAATCCCTGAATGTTGGAAAATAAGATTACTAAATATTTGTATTTAGAAATGGAAAGACTAAAATCATAAATTGAAAAAAATAGGGGACCAAAAAATGTCATTTAGCCTTACATTTATCAAGATTCATTTGGATACACATCTCATTAATTTAGTGACTTATGCATTTGTGATGGTATGAGAAGATGCATCCCGTATTATTGATTTTTTGTGCGATTTCTTCTGTATAGATCTAAAATATGCAAATATGGTTTGACTTGCTTTGACTACGATAAATCTAAATATGGTTTCAACGAATTGATCAAGGAATTCTTTCTATATGCATATTTTACATCTCTACATGAACAAACTTACAGAAGCAATAATATGAGATGCATCTTTTGTCATATCATCATAAATGCATAGTCACTAAATTAATGACATGTATATCCAAAAGGATCCATTACAAATCTATGGCAATAATAATACATATCTTGATGGCAGTATCGTATAAGGCAGCACATTAACCATTAATCATCCACCAAATCCAACCTACTCAAGATTGGAAGATTAGATTTAGGCTAAATGACATTTTTGGTCCCCCTATTTTTTTCAATTTATGATTTTAGTCTTTCCATTTTTAAATTTAGACATTTAGTCCCTCTATTTTTAAAAATTCAAGCATTTAGTCCCCATATTTTTCTAAATTCAGATATTTAGTTCCACTTTCTCAAATTTGAGAGCCAAGTTCCCATTTGAGCAAAATGCCTGAATTTTCGAAAAGAGGGTGATTATATGTCTGAATTTTGAAATATAAAGATTAAAACCATAAATTGAAAAAAATAGGGGACCAAAAATATCATTTAGCCTTACATTTTTCAATATTTGTTTGGATACACATTTCATTAATTTAGTGACTTATGCATTTGTGATGGTATGAGAAAGATGCATCCCATATTATTGATTATGTGCGATTTCTTCTGTATAGATCTAAAATATGCAAATAGCTTGTTTGATCAATATGATACATACAAAAAAACCACATGACACATTCAATCATAATTGACTTGCTTTGACTACCATAAACTCTAAATATGGGTTCAATACTTAAATCCAGATATATAGTTCGATATGTTTGAACTTAATATTTTTGAATTGTTGCACAATTAATGAGGAGTTAGGTAGTTGAAAACTACTTACGTGCACCAGAAAAGTATATGGTCATGGGTTTTGTTAATATGTGGATGTATAGTGCTCGAGATCATTACTGAAGTATGGGTTTCTTTGAGCTCAATAAGAAAAGGATATGGTAATGGACATGCACGTATATGAACTCAACAACATGGTAATGAACTATCTCTTGATATGAGATAATCGTAAATAATATATTATTATACAAATATATATCTGTGTCATAAAGTAATCCATATGATTACTTAGTTTTAGTGAAATATAACCTTTAAACTGGGGACATATTTGATCACTGGGTAGTATGAACTTGCTCTCGGGTTTGACACAATTGTACTTGTCATTAGAAGTATCTCTTACGATGACATATGCATATGGAGTTGGTTAAATTACGGTGGCTGGTGATGTTGGTGTATAATAATTATAATTATACGTTATAATGTTGGTTGATACCTGAATATATTCACTTGTTGATGTTGCTTTTAAAGTTGGTAAAGTAGTATTGCCTTATACATTGATTTATAAATCCATATATAGAGTGTGTTGCTATATAAAAGTCCAAGGCATATGTTACAAAAATGGCCAAAACATCACTACTAATATTCCATGATCTAACATATTACATTGATTTTATGGAGCCAAATGTTCTTCTGTTCATGCTAAATGTGCTCCAAATATTTCTAACGTTGTACCTAAACATTGACATAACAATGCACGATTTCAAACAAACTTGAAGAAAATGTGATTGGCAGCATCCTTTCGAACACCAAAACATATGGAAGTTCATGTTTTCAACCCTTTGGCCTTGCAGAATTTCAACCATCCAGATGTTAAAAGGCACTTAGATGCATCAAGTTTATCCCACAAAAGTTTGAAAGTCCAAACTTTGCCAATCTCATCAACTATATTCAACTTATCAGAACTCCTGTTACTTGTAAGTTGAACAAAAGCAGCAGCCATATTATGTTGAAAGTCGGAAAACATGAAGAATAGATCATTACACATGAATATTACTAAATACAAAGATGGGTAAATCTTAAACGATCCAAACAAAGTGTACCATATATATATATATATATATATATATATATATGTGTGTGTGTGTGTGTACCATATATATATATATATATATGTGTGTGTGTGTGTGTGTGTGTACTGAATATGACTTACCATTACATCAGTATTAACATCTGTGACACCTAAAATTTTGACCAAAGAATGGTGGAAACCACCTTCAATGAGTCTTGCATTGGACACGGGAGGTTGAGAAACCTTATTATCATCAATCCTGATTGGATTACTCATGTCACCGAGATAGAATGACTTTGGTGTGGTAGGATAAACAACATGTTCGCGCAACCTGTCCCTAACTTCCATGACTAAGGTTTTTTCATCAATATAAATGAAGGTTAACCAACCACCCTGAAAAAGTTTATAATAGTGGTTGATGCGCTCTGTTCCTCGAGTAAGAACAACCCTGGTTTTGTGTTTGGTAACCAAAACCTCAAAACGATTACCCACCGGGTCAATGAGTGTCACTGTATTTGATATGTTATCAAATAAATCCATCGAGAAAAGAACAGGCAAGACGATTTTAGGCTGCGAAATAAAAAAAGCACGGATGAAAAAGTTAACCTTCAACAACAATTTGATAACCTAACTAACAAAATATAAAAACCATACATGATCATATATATGAACAAACTCAGTGTGGTACAATTGCAGCTTCAATCTGATAGCCTGAACATATTGATCCTGCTGGAGCATGTTTCCATTTGCAAGCCGTTAGTATTAAAATAAGAATACTGATTATTTTTCCAAAGAAATGTTGTTAATAAACATAATATACAAAAGATAACCATTAAGTAGACAACGTACATTGCCCATCGTTCGATAACTGTGTGTTTTTGCAAACAGATTTGAAAATGAGGAAGCGCGCTACAGGTTAAATAAAGGCAGAACAAATGAATACTTCTTTTGGACATAAAACAGGAAACACAGTTTTAAAAAGATACGGAAAAGAATAAGGATACTGATGTACTGACTTGATAGACAGTGCGATTTTGTTGGTCCGTTAAGGGGCAGGCCGAAGTTTGATACGGATTGGCGGACTTTGCCTTCCACTGCCTTATATATAAGATTCAAATGTTGCCACACAAAGTGTATCATTTATGATCATATATGTTAGGTGGAGTATGCATTGAATTGGGTGGATTCTGCATTCAATAACTGAGTTGCACATGTGTAGATGAATACAATAGTTAGAGTAAAAACTATGGAGTTCGATCTAAATGAGTGGGTCCACATAATTTGGTTCAGTCATTTATCAGCATGTGAGAAGGAGGATTTTGGGCGGGAATTTTTCCTTCAGTCACCTATTAGGATTTAGAGATAAAAGATTACCTTTTTGATCCCTTAACTTATTTTAAAGGTTCACTTTGGTCCTTTAATTTTTAAAAAGTTCATTTTGGTCCTTTAATTTATCTCTGTTACCCCAAGTTAGTCTTTTCCGTCCAAACAATTAAGTCAAGTCAATAATCAGTCTTATGTGGACACGAGGTGGCAACTTTGGCTGACGTGGAATTAGAATCTTAAACCTCCCTCCCTCCACCATCAGCTTTGACCCCATCTTCTTTAACCTCCCTCCACCGTCAGCAAAGACCACCATTGAAACCCATTCACCAACAACCATGGTTCCCTCTCCCCATCAACCACCCCCAACTTTCTCCCCCTCCCAATCGGTTACCACCACCACCCCAACCATGAAGGAAATATTGGAATCAATCGAACCCCAAAAAACAGAGAAGCAGAAACTCATTGAAACAGAAAAACCCTAGATCTGGGTCACCGAGGGAAGCAGAAACTCCAAGCAATGTTGGGTGCCGCGTGAAATTGTGATCCACATTAGAAATGGGTTTGAGGAAATTTCTGATTTTGCAGCACTCATTGATGGAAAAATCAAATCTTGAAGACTTGTGGTTCGTATGTTGCGAAGAACACGTGAACCAAAAAGAGGAAATGTGAAGCAGAAGGATAAAAGAAAATTTTAATTACAAATTTGAGTGAATAATAATAATGATGATAATTTTACATATGAATCGAATCCAATATTCACAACATTTTTGTCCCAATTTTCTTCGGGAATGTGAGAAAAAGAAAAAATGGAGGAAGGGGGTGGTGAAGTCTGGAATTTGGGGTGGTGGAGAGGAAATGGAGGAAGAGGGTGGTGAAGAGGGAATCCAATTTGCGGTCGAATCCCATTTTTGTGGTCGAATCCAGTTTGTGTTTTCTGCAAAAAGTCTGAAATTTGGGGTGGTGGAGAGGAAATGGAGGAAGGGGGTGGTGAAGAATGAGGAGGTGGCTAAAAAGAGAAAAGTGGCTGATGAGGTGATATTAAAATATTATATTTTTGTCTAGTCGTTAGCCACGTTTGCACCATATATGAAATTGTTGTTAGTTATTATAACGTCAATGACGAAAATGACTAACTTAGAATAACAAAGATAAATTAAATGATCAAAATGAACTTTTTAAAAATTAAAATATCAAAATAAACATTTAAAATAAGTTAAGAGACTAAAAAGGTAATTTAACCTTAATATTAAATCCATCCATGTTTATCTAAAACCCAAAACCCATCTTCCAAAAGAAAAGAAAAACGAGGAGAGAGAGAGAGAGAGAGAGAGAGAGAGAGAGAAGAAAAACCTAATTGAAGTTGGACGTTGAGCTTGAGAAATCGGAATTGGAAGAAATGCTCCAACAATGGTGATCCTGAGGTCTCTCAGATCAATATTCAGCAACACCAACACCATTGCCAGAACCTTCCTCACCCCAACAACAACAACAACCACTGCCACCTCCACTGCTATATTTTTCCCCTTCTGCCCTTTGCACAACGCGCTTTTTCGCTTTCCCTCTCACCATAACGGCCCTCTCTTCCTCGCTTCCCCACTCTGGAAGCTCTCTCAGTCCGCCACCCCTCTTTATCTCCATCCAAACGCCGTCGTTTTTCGCAAGGTCAACGCCATCAATCTCAATTTGCTTCGGGTCACAACCACCCCTACACCACTCCACCACCGGGTCGATTCACATTCCAATCACTCACCACAACACACGCTTCTCCACACTTTCCTCAATGCGCCAAATCTCATCTCTTTTACCCGATTAGTTTCGGGTCCTGTTCTTGGATGGTTGCTACTTTGCAACTTTTTTTGGGAATAATTTATTTTCAGTGAAGAAATTATCTTTTTTAATGTGCTAATTTGATTCACAATTTTGTGCAGGATGGTTGTAAACGATATGTATACTTCAGCAATGGTGGGGTTGGCCATCTCTGGTGGGACTGATTGGGTATGGAAAAGAACAGTTTTTTATTTTTATTTATTTGAAGATATCCATTGATTCCATTCTATGCAGAAATGATATGCTAAACTTTTTCGTCTTTTATCTTTTCATATAATTGTAGCTGGATGGGTACGTGGCTAGGAAGATGAAGATTGATTCTGTAGTGGGTTCCTACCTTGATCCCCTTGCTGACAAGGTATGAATAAAATAAATTATAGCTTCTCCTTCTAAGCACAGTTTAATTAGCTAGAAATTGTATTTATTATTTTGTTTGATGGTCTGTTTCTGAATCCTTGATCTAGGTTCTTATTGGTTGTGTTGCTCTTGCAATGGTTCATAAAGATCTACTACATCGTAAGTAGTGCTTGACTCTGATTGTTGGTAGCTTTGTTTGTGTATCTTTATGGCTTCTTTAACTTGAAAAAAAAGTAGTAAGTGTTCTGTGTAAAGTCTGAGTAAAATCCAAGCTGTGCAATGCAATGTCCTTTCTCTTTGTCACAAGATCTTAAGGGTGTGTTTGGTTGGGGGGTTTTGGAGGGGAGGGGAGGGGATATTTTAAATTATGTTTGTTTGGTTCAATTTTTTTAAGGGGAGGGAGGGAAGGGGAGGGGAGCAAAATCCCTCCTAAGCCAATTTTGGCTCCCCTCCTAAAGTGGGGGTTTTGGAGGGAGGGAGGGAAGATTAAATTATTTAAAATAAAATTACTAAAATATCCTTATATAAAATATAATATAAAACACCATAAGGATATACCAAGAATTAATCTCTTCCCTCCATTAAAATCCCTCCCTTCCCTCTGAACCAAACAAGCAAAGGCTTCCCTCCCCTCCCCTCCCTTCCCCTCCTCTCAACCAAACACAAAATCAAAGTAAAGCCCTCCCCTCCCTTCCCCTTCCCTCCCCTCCCCTCCATTAAAATCCCTCCCCTCCCCTCCCCTTATTTGAACCAAACAGACCCTTAATTATTCTGGGCTGGCAATCGAGTGCACATTTGGTTATATTTTTCTTAATTATATAAGCCATTTGGGATTAATGAGTTCAGTAGCTGAAAGGGTGTAGTAAGTATTAATGGTTATATTCCTTTGTATTCCATCTATGTGGTGCAAACTATACACGTTGGTTTCTGATTTTGAAGCTGGACTTGTTGGGATTGTTGTGTTCCGAGATGTCTTCCTCGTTGGTGGTGCAATATTTCAAAGAGCAAGTAGCTTGGGTTGGAAGGTAAGGGAAAATAACATGGTTCTCAACTCGTGTTTTACTTTCTGCCTGAGAAATTGTAGAGAAGAAGATGTAACCTTGGCACTCTGTGATTAACTCAGTGGAAAAGCTGGTATGAATTTTTTAACCTTGATGGGACCGGTCGCCAGAAGGTGAAACCACTCTTTATAAGCAAGGTAAGGCATTATGGGTGTTTGAGTTTATTTGACAGAGCAGGGCATTGGACATTTAGGTTGGAGTATCATTTTGTGAAGAAGTTGTTTTGCCTCCCTATCATGTTTCCCTTGTTGATGAATTTTAGGATCATGAGTGAAATGTGCACACACAGAACCTTTTCAGTCTCTTGTAAATCTTATAAGATAGTTATCTAGTTTTCTCCTTTCATTTTTCTTCTGCATTTGTGAATCCTTAAACTTTTTGACTTTACCTTTCCATTCCATCTTTAATAAAACAAAACCCCATTTTTGTATTGTCTGGGGACCTGACAAGGTTGTAGACTTGTGAAGTCTCAGGTTATACTATTACCTTCCTACAACCCACAACTCGTCCCGCAATACACACAAAAAACTCTTCTGATAAAATGAAAAGCAGCACACGGATTGCTTAAAAAAGTAGAGTACACAAATAGGACACCTATCAATAGATTTCCCTTGTGTTTATCCCACTGTCTGAGGACTGAGGAGTACCAATTTGGCAGGTGAATACAGTTTTCCAGTTAGGATTAGTTGCTGCAGCTCTTCTTCAACCCGAATTTGGAACCCCGGAAACTCAATCATACATAACTTATCTGAGGTAATTTGGGCAGTTTTTTGTTATCAGAATTGGCTAGAATTGCCCTTATACTGATGTTTTTCCCACTTGTTGAACTTGACCCATTTTCTGGTGCAGTTGGTTAGTGGCTTCAACAACAGTGGCATCTACTGCGGCATATGGTGTACAATATATGAGATCTGCAGTTGTGTTAAAGTCAGCCTAGTTGCGGTTCCGTTGATTTTCAAGTGACATGGAGCACGCTCAAGTGAAAGATTTCAGCAGTACTTTTAAGTTTTAACAGGCAAATAAATGGTTAAATATCAGCACATTTAATTATACATTAAAAAAATAGTTGTAGTACCAGAAAAAGATAGAAGAGAAAATTACATTTAAAAACTTGTTCAATCAAATTGATATTTTTATTTTACTTGTTGCACATCTAAGGATGTTTCAAAATGAGTATTAAAAGATATTCACGACCACTAGAGATGTGAAACTCAATGGACTTAAAGCTCATGGATGGCCTATTTCGCCCCGTGGGTGAGTTTGGCCACCTGTTTAGTATCTCCTTTAGTAAGGGCGCTTTTCGGCCTAGTCTCTCGGCCTCTCACCTCAAATTGATATGGGCATTGTCTCACTGTTTGTTTGGGAGATTGGAGTTTGGGAGTTTGTAGGGTAAAGTTTGGAGAAGTCTTATGAGCAATAATTTATTAATAATATGGAGAAAATTTACCTTCCAAAACTCTTTAAATTCTTAGTATTTTTTTTGAGTTGTTCTTAATTAGAAAGTTTTATTTCAATGGAAGAAAATAAACCCCATACTAGGTAGGGGCTATCCTCCCTTTTCCTTCCCTTTTCTGAAAAATCTTTTTCCTTATCTTTCCCCTCAAACTCCTCTCCCACATCACATAAATCCAAACAGAATTGATGCCATTGCGTTGACATGCGGAAGTTTGATAAACAAGATTGTTTCTCAAAGTTGAACCGATATAATCATTAGCCTAATCTGGTCGTTCTGCAACTATGCAAGCTGCTTGGATTGCGGTTGAAACCACTAACATTTTGCAAAATGATGCATCTTAACGTGAGAATCAGTTGTTTTTTCTCGTAATATATCTTTGTCATGTTAGAGTGCAGAAAATGAACATATAAATCGTGATACATCCACAGTGATACACACCTTGGAACTTTGCACAACTCGTCAGCGACGGGATCACAAGTAATTTCGATCAGTTGGTATAAAATCACCTCATGTACCTTATAGTTATGGCACTTACTTCCCTCAGAAAGTGTGATGGGAAGGAAGTGTGGCGGTTCAATTCCTCACATTGTTATCTTCTAAAGACCAAACAGTTCAAAGGCATGTTCTCGTGTGTTCTAAATTAAGCATTTCAGTAGCCGAACTAAGTGCAAGTTATTGAATTACAAAGAAATCTAATAGTATGGCTAATTGGAGCAAGACATCGAGTTTGTAAGCTTAATTGCGTGGTGATATAGGGTTGGTCATAGTTCGATTCATCTCAGAAAATTGAACAGATAAAACAACTTTACTAAACCAAACTGAATTGTTTGTATTCAGATTCAATCTTAACTGAATTAAAGCAGAACTAGAACCGATAACCACAACATTCACATTGTGGCCTTCAACTAAAATCTTGAACTAGAACTGAAGATTAAAAACATGAACTAGACATCTTCGTTCTTAAGGTCAAGAAAAATATTCACGTTACACCAGAATTTTCCATCCTTATCTCCAGCACATTCATGGCATCATTAACAAAATAAATCAGTAATGAAAGTGTGAATTGTTGATCAGCAATTAGAGTGTGATTTACATCTCTACGCAAACACTGACTCATTTAAATCTCCTCATGAACACTGACTCAATTGGACAGTGATATGTTTCATCCATGTTAAACATCATAGCCATGGAACCAAATCTTAAGATACAAGAACGGGATCAAATCACCAATGCAACACCCGCAGAGACATAATCAAATCCCAAGAACAATTCAATACTTGCTATATGGTTCTCAAGACTGGATTTCACATACAGCATCAAATTGTTTGGTATTGCTTGCTTAACTAGCTATGTCAAACCACCAAATCTTAAGAGGCAAGGCATACTCTATCTCGAATTAGATCCAAACAATACTAAATAGCAAGTATTAGCTTCATTGCCACCATGGCCAATTTCCTTTCATCAACCTGTTCAAGACTACAAGGTTCCTAGTAATTTGCTCATAAACAACAAGGGGCACAATGGGATTTGGGGATTCAGAGCTTGTTCTTCAGATGATGCTGAACCTGAAGTGAGAAAGAATGAATGATTGGGGTTTGGTTTGGTTCAGCTCCCAATTTGGGTCGGTTTATTCTGGTTTCCTGAACAGGCCTCGATAAGAGTTTAAAGGTGTTTGTTAACATTTAACATATCAATTTACTATGAAAATAATTGTACTTGCATTATAATGTATAGACATACAATATAATTTCATTAACACAAACAAATCCTTAAGGAGCTTAAGATCTACTATTGACTCTACTGATAACCTTGACCAACAAATATGTGATTATGAACTTATAACAGCATCATATAGTATGCAATGAAAACATTGTCTAAAAAGCTATTCAAAGAAATATATGCACAATTTTAGTAGAATGGAACATGAAAAATTGAAAATGAGTCAATTGTTGGATCCAATTGACAACTAACAATTAATACAACTATTTAAAAGTGGAAACAAGAAAAGAGCAAAAATGACAAGGCACATATCAACATCAGTTTCCAGCTTCATAAAACCATGGAGGAAAAACGGCAGGACAAGAAACCAAAAGGTGAGTAATAATACACAGGTCTGCAAGAGCGCCCATGCCGGTTTTCAGTTTCGTCTAAACAAGAAAAAAGAAAATTGAGAATTGAGATAATGCAATCGAAAGGGGCAAAACAAATGAGAATAATGAAAAATCTATCCGCATAACCATTTCCAATACTTTTTATTACCCAAACAATAATAGCAATGGCAAACATACAAAACTAATTTGTCACATCACCAGCTAACGTTGGATTGAGCAAAACGCCAAGGTGCCAAAGGAAATGGCAAAACAAAAGAAAGCCATTTCTAAGCTGATGCTCCTAAGTTACCAGCTGACCAAAGAATTACACAAGCAGACCACACTCTTCATTGCTCTGAAAACCCGGCTTCAATTTCCTCCCACTTGTCACTGCTTTCAGCAAACTTCTCCTTGATTTCCTTAATAAGCTCTTTAGCATCATCAACCTTGGAGACGCCAACAAGCCCATTCACAAGCTTTTTCATTGTAGTAAAACTAGGAAACCAACCTTTGGCAATGCTCTCCCTAGCAATTTCCAAAGCAGACTCAAACTCCCCACCCTCACACAGGAAGTGAACCAGGGTAAAATAACAGCCACTATCAACCCGAAAACCTCTTTTCTTCATGTCAGCAAACAACCCCTTGGCCTCTTCAAGGTTTCCTTCCCTACAAAACCCTTGAATCAAATGATAATAACTAACCGAATTCGGCTTCCTCCCTCTCGTAATCATCCCCTGGAACAAAGCCTTGGCCTCAGAAGACCTCTTCAACTTACACAAACTCTGAATCCTAACGTTATAAGTACTAAGACCCGGGTAAATCCGATACCTTTCCTCCATCAATTTCATCAACTTCCCAATTTCCTCAAACTTCTCCTCATGATAAAAACCACTGATTGCATTGTTAAAAGTGCTTGTATTGGGCTTAATAGAATTCCTATCCATCTCATCCAAAATCGAGAAAACAGAACTAGTGGAACCGGATTCAGCAAACGACCTAATAACTAGGTTATAGGTTTCAACATTGGGTTGAATTGAATAAATCTTAGGGAATTCAAGGTAGATTCGGGTTACCTCTTTGTGATTGTTGGCGATGATGGAGGCGAGGAGCAAGGCGTTAAGGGATTTAACGGAGGGAGTGATGTGAAGCTCGTCGCGCAAGTGGTTGAAAGTGCCGAGGGCATGAGGGAGCATGTTGGCTTGGCCGTAGAGGACGATGGCGTGAGAGATGAAGCGCTCGTTGCGGAGGTCGGGGCGGGTTTGGATGAGGTCGTCGAGGAATTGGCGGAGGGCGTCGAAGTGGTTGGCGGCGGAGAGTTTGGAGACAACCTTGGATAAAGCCAGGCGGTCGAGGTGCGATTCCGGTGTGAGGGAGGCGGCGCGGCAGATCTCCACAATGCGTTCTGGGTTGGTCTCTGACTTGAGGAGGCGGAGGGCGGCTCTTGTCTTCTCCTTTGAAGTTAGGGGCGTTGAGGAGTTTGGAGAGAGGATCGTTGAGTAGTGACGGAACGCGTGGCGGAGACGAGACGCCATTGACATAGTTGAAGCTAATATAACTGGTTAGGGTTTTTCAGCAGAGAAGATGGAGCCGAGTGGGGTTTAGAGACGCACAAAAAACAGTGTGAGTGCGTGTGAGAGAGGGAAATGTGAACGGGACGGCCTTCCAAACGCTGCGTTTTAATCAAAAAAAATGTTTACGAAAAATATCTGTCAAAAAGTTTGAACCTGACGTGAATCGAACACGCAACCTTCTGATCTGGAGTCAGACGCGCTACCATTGCGCCACAGATCCATTGGTTAGTTTACTGCACTGAAACAATTCAAGCCTTAGCCGTTTGTATCATTTAACTCATTTTATAGGTGAAAATGGACTGTGAATTGGAATTCCAAAATAACAGATTGTTGGGTTAAAAAATAATGAGTAAGTTTAACTAGTGTGCCGATTCATGTCATGAACGGGGAATATACTATTTTTAGGATTTCGTTATAAATGTGGAGTTGATTTTACACGTTTTTTGTTTAAATTATTTTTGTGAAAAATTATAAGTGTGATAAATATTAACTTAATAACTATTGTTGTTGTTATAATTCAGATATAGTAAGTAGATAGTAGCTACTATGTATTTTGGTATTAAAAAAATAAGAGATGTATCTGTCAAAAAAAGAGATGTATATATTATATATAAATATATACAATGTTATTATAAAACAATAAATATTTTTATATATAATGAGCATACCTAGTGAGAAAGTCTATTTTATATGAGAGTGAAAAAAACTATTCTTTTTTATCAAAAAAAGAAGAACTATTCTCGGTCATTGGATCAAAATGGACCATTGAGATTAGAACCCGAAATTTTAAACTCATCTAAAAAATTCTAGGATTTATTTATAAAAAAGATGATTTATCAAAAAAAAAAATTCTAGGATGCTTCCTTTCATACTTCGTTCTACAACCTTCTTCCACCACAGTGAAGCCCTATTCATCCAATGCAAACACAGAATCGAAGGAATTGTCACGGTAGGGGATGAAAAGAAAGAACGGAAATCTCAAAAAAGAATCCCCTAACTTTAATGTGTTGAACTCACCCTATAAGTCATCAGCCGAGTATCTTTTTTTATCTCTTTCATCCTTTGTCATAGAACATTTACCTAGCTATTAATTAATGGCATTCGATAAAATGTGCACTACATATGGGAACATAGGGACTCTTATCAGGATATAGTTGTGCAAGGCAATTAAAACTTGATGCTATTGCAATTGAACTTTTAGCTTTGGAAGGTATCGTAACAAAAGCTACGTGCATAACATCATGGTCCAATTTATTAACCAAACATTGTGGAAGTATTAGAATTTTCAAGTACATTGATCTCAGCCATTGTTCCTTGAAGCTGGAACTTATGCCTAGAGTTATCAATAATTCTGGCTCAAACTGTGAATTTTTCTTTTTGGTAAGAATTTAAGAGTCCTATTTGTAGCTTTATTAGAAGAAATTTGCAATGCATATATTCACATGATAATTACAGTTTTTTACTTGAAAAATACGGTTCTTCCGACTCAGAACTTTTTACTTTACAAATATTGTTAGTGTCAAAATTTAGGACCTTGAGCTTTTACCAAAAATTACCACAACTCAGTGCCTGAAAATTACTGATTGTGAAATGTCGGATCTTGTGAAGTTCTTTTGCTATGCAACTGCTTTGGAAGAATTTTTGAGGAGGCACCTACAATTGGGAACCAGAAAAATACTGTGTTGTATCATTACCAGCAAAGTTATGCTGATTTGGTCTAACATATATTGGAAAGAATGAGTTGCCAATACTATTCATGTTTGCAGCCATACTGAAAAAAGATTTAGAATCAGACCAGATTAGGGGTGTGTATGGTCTACAAACCAAACTCAATTGAACCAAATTAATGGTTAGGTTTGGTTTTTAAAAACCTTTTAAACAAAAATCGGTTAATTATTAAACTGTTTTCAACCTGGTTTAGGTTCAGTTAAGAACCGATTTGCATTACGAACCAGTTTGAACCGGTTTATGCCATGAACCTCTTGTACAAAAAACCAATTTTTCTTTGAATCCATCACATCTGTTTTTACCCTTTAACAAAAAACTTGAAACTTTTTTTCAAGTTAATTTTTAGAAAAGAAATTCTGTTTTTATACTTTTAACTTATACTCTATAAAATCTGTATATTTTTATTTAAAAATTAATATATAGTTATAAAAAAACTAAATATAAACTCCATATAAATGGAATGATTACATGATTATTGATAAGGATCATCAACGACATGAACATGCTTCTATTTACAATATAATCAAGTACTACTCCTAATTAGTCAAAAAAGTCAGTTGAGATTCTTTGATATAGCAGCAAAACACTCTTATAAAACAGCCATAAAATCATTTCCAATCCAACATATGTTTGACCAAAAGTAAATTCAGCATCAACCCGCAAATCAGTCACAAGTCTTCCAGTGTTAATTTCTACTATCACATCTAAGTAGTTTGCATACAATGCTTTTTCATCCTTCAGTGTTAGGAATACAACAGCTGTCCATTTAGTTGCAATTTCCATAGGTAAGATTCCCTCACAGTTAGCATGAGTTAGTAAGACGCAAACACCTGGCAGGTGCGTAGAAATACGGTAGCTTAATTTCCTTTATATGTAAACAGTAGTAGAGTGAATGAAATCAAGCAGAAAATTATCCAAGTTTCCCTCTCTTCTAATTTCTAAGGAGGTTATCCTTGACCTACTAATCCAAGAAACCAACTCTATCCCTAACAATTGGTTCTTTCATTGAGAGCCCTGTCTTCAGTTTGGGATTTTGACCAGATAGGGGTTGGAATTGGAGTGATTGAGAAGAGGTTGAGAAAGGAAACTTACATTACGAAGAATCAATTTGGTTTTATGCCTGGGAGATCGACTATGGAGGCAATCTACTTATTGCGTCGGCTCATGGAGCGATACCGGGAGGATAAAAAAGACTTGCACATGGTTTTTATTGACTTGGAGAAGACGTATGATAGAGTGCCTAGAGAGATCTTGTGGAAAGATTTAGAAAAGAAAGAGGTTCACGTGGCCTATATCCGAGCCATCAAGAATATGTATGATGATGCCACTACTAATATGAGGACTCAAAGCGGATCCAAAGAAGATTTTCCGATCGCTATAGGGCTGCATCAAGGGTCGGCTTTAAGCCCCTATCTATTTACATTGGTCTTAGATGTGCTCACGGAACACATACAAGAGCCAGCACCACGGTGCATGCTGTTTGCAGATGATATTGTCCTAGTCGGGGAATCGAGAGAGGAGATAAATGAGAAGATTGAGACTTGGAGACAAGCTTTGGAGACACACGAATTCCGCTTGAGTAGGAGTAAGACGGAGTATATGGAATGCAAGTTTAGTAGAAGGCAAAACACCCCTAGCATAGAGATGAAAGTTGGGGACCATATCATACCACAAGTTACTAAGTTTAAATACCTGGGGTCCATCATACAAAACGACGGAGAAATAGAGGGTGATGTGAACCATCGAATTCAAGCGGGGTGGTTGAAATAGAGGAAGGCATCAGGTGTTTTATGTGATAACAAGGTCTCACTCAAGTTAAAAGGTAAGTTTTATCGGACAGCGGTTAGACCTGCGATGTTGTATGAGACTGAATGTTGGGCGGCGAAAGGTCAACACGAGACTAAGCTAAAGGTGACAGAGATGGGGATGTTGCGATGGATGAGTGGCAAGACTAGACAGCACAAGATCCGGAATGATAGTATCAGAGAAGGAGTGGAGGTGGCACCTATTGTGGAAAAGATGGTTGAATCTCGATTGAAGTGGTTTGGGCATGTTTGGAGGAGACCGGTAAATTCAGCAGTAAGGAGAGTTGATCAGATGGAGGTCAACCAAGTTGCTAGAGGAAGAGGAAAACCACGGAAAACTATAAGTGAAACTATCAAGAAGGACTTTGAAGTGAATGGCTTCACTATTGATATGGTTCATGATAGACCATTATGGCGTCGTTTGATCTATGTAGCCGACCCCACCTAGTGGGAAAAGGCTTTGTTGTTGTTGTAGGGGTTGGAATTGGAGCATTGTTGAATGGAGTTTTGACCAGGGTAGGGGTTGGAATTGGAGTTGGCAGAGGCTGAACGGATGGTCGTGAGGGTTGTTGTGCTTTGGTGGTAAGGGAAACTATGTGGGCTAAGATGGTGTCAAGTTTAGCAGAGAGGTCATCAAGCCTTTCAGCATTGGTAGGGTTGTTGGCCATGGGAGGGATGAATTGGAGCAATGAAAGCACCAATTGTTAGGGATAGAGTTGGTTCCTTGGATTAGTAGGTCAAGCATAACCTCCTTAGAAATTAGAAGAGAGGGAAACTTGGATAATTTTCTGCTTGATTTCATTCACTCTACTACTGTTTGCATATAAAGGAAATTAAGCTACCCTATTTCTACGCATCACCTGCCAGGTGTTTGCATCTTACTAACTCATGCTAACCGTGAGAGAATCTAAGCAACAAGAGGAATATTACACCTATGGAAATTGCAACTAAATGGACAGCTGTTGTATTCCTAACATTCAGTTACCAACAGAACAGAACAGAAACTGGCAACAAAACCAGGCCTTGGATACATGCTCAACCAAAGATAACCTCACTAGCAATGTTGACAGCAAAGTGACCCAAAGTGCATGAGTAGAGTGACGCAGTAAACTAATCCATGCACACAACAAGCTGCCATTGCCAACACGAAAGGGTTCAGAATTCAATCAGAATAACTTTACATTCAATTCCAACGAAACAAAATAAAGGTAATTAAAGGTGAAGTTGAATCACACAAGTTGTTCCTCTGTCGACAATCTCAGCTACCCTTCCAAAGCTAACACGGGCACCAGATAGCGAGGCAACCTGCAGGTGATCAAAGGCGAAAATGAAATTATGCTATATATATAAACAAGAAATAGAGAAGAATTTTATTTTTATTTTTTCGTCTATAATTGTTGCCACTAAATTAATTTTTTCGTTTATAACTTTGCATGCAGGATGTGAGAGTTACAAGAGCCACAATCTGAGGTGAATGGCCATCCTGCTAAAGAGGAAACATGTTACCTACTCAGTTCAAACTTCATCTTCTTTGGAGCAGGCTGGAGGTTAGTAGGTTACCCACCTGCACCAGCAATTAGACTAACATGAGAAAATTTCAAGATATTGGCTATAAAAACACCTAAGCAATCAAAGATTAATATAGGAAAAAAGCTAACAATCTCAGGACATTCATAATCAATGCCAGCAGCCTCTATCCTTTTACCTAACCAACTGCTGATTGATGTAGAAGCTTCCAGTAGCTAGGATTCTCTTATTAACATAATTAAACAGTTTCAACTGTGCTCAACAGTTTATAGCTCTTCACACTCTCATTTCTTAACTTATGATTTCTAACAAAACTAAAGTGACCAGATATGTCAATTTACATGCTTTGGCAGAAGTAAGGCGGGCAAAATGCTCTGGATGCTATTTTTTTCAGGCGTGTGGGGTATTTGGTTAAAAGGCAATGGTAGACATTTCCTTCCCGTACATTTTGGGATATGATAGTTTTCCTAACTACTATATGAGTATGGTCTCTTGTCTTTCTAATAGGCCTCTATTTTATTTTGGGGGAAGGGATCAAAATAATTATCTTGGACAAAAGTGCCAAACTAATAGGCTCGCAATCCTACAACTTGACAGTATTATCTATCCATGGAACCAGAGTCATAAACTCATAATCTTATTTTATCCGATATCTAGAGAGATTGGAAAACTTGTGTGCTGATTTTTCTTTCCTTTCCTTTGATTCTAGCCAATCCCCCCCAAGGGATTCTTGATCTCCAATAGTGTTTTCTTCTTTTCTCATAATATATTCTCTCTTTTTACACAAAAGAAAAGAAATAAAAACAAAAAGAAACGAATAGAGAAAATAACAGTCTAGCATTAAAATAACTTGTGATGAAGCCTTAAAAGAAAATACATATGGGAAAATAATTAATTAATAACTTACAAGAAAACTTACAATTTCAGATGAACATGCTCCGGAGGTATCACGTGAACCTGAAGAAGGTGTGTTCGAAAAGCAAATAATTGTGCATAGTATCCACACAAAGAAGTAAGAGTTTACAACAAAGATAATAGCCACAGGTCACAACACAGTAATCGGACAGATGAAACAACTACCACACCTCGGGAGATTCAAATTCTATGAACCCAAAATGTCTTTATTTTTTGGTCTGATGAACATAAAAAAAAGGTATGATCAATATCAATTAACTAAAGGCAATATCAATTATCACTGAGGAAGGAAATTAAATAACAAACAAATATTGTCGAATCCATGTATTGAACTAAAACATGTAACTTGAAGGCTCAAGAGCCAAACATCCTTATATAAGTCAAGAACCAATCAAAATTTAAATGATCAGAACACTGATATAGAAAGGCTTTGTCTTAAAGACAAGGAACTGAGAACTACAATAACTACTTAACAACACGTTTGAACATTTTGCTATTTGCATTTTAAATCTTTCTTAGAAAAAAATACAATAGAATGAAACATACTAGAAAAATAAAAATAAAAAAATTCTAATTCCCATAAACCACACAGAGTAAATAGGTACAATAAAGAAAGCAGGCCACAAATCACCATCAAGTTGATACAAACAAGTGTATGCAAACAGAGGTACAAACGAAAACAAGTGTAGGAAATTAACCTTTTTATTTCTCGCAACCCTCAATCTCTTTCCGGCGATGCGTGAACAGGGAATCCTTCCTCGCTCCGGCAAAAAAAAAAGCATTGTATTCTTTGAGGTTCAGTTTCTGTTCCCTTTCTATTTATGTCGTACAATTCTCAGTTTTTCCTCTCAGTTTTTTCCTATTATCTTCTTTCGGTGCCAAATTTTTGTTATGTCCTCTCCTAGTCCAAACTGTCTCAGACCCCTTATTTCCACAAGTGTTTGTATTAATGTCTTGACGATATTATATGAGTATATATGCCATTTTTTTTAATATTATTTTTAATATTAGGTAAACCCGTACGAGTCTACGAGTCGAGTTCACTTAGGCTCTACGAGTTTACTTAGACTCTCGAGTTTGACAAACTTGAATGAGAATTAGCTCATGAACAAATTAGAAGTGAGAATGAATGTGAAATTCTTAAATTGGTTAGGGTGGTTAACTAAACCTGTTTACAAAACCGACTCAGGTTCGGGGACTGTTATTAAAAAGCACCAGTAAATCAGTGCATTGTTTCAAAAGTTCAGCTATTTTGAGGTTTGGTTTGGTTCAGCTCCCAATTTGGTCGGTTTATTCTGGTTTCCTGAACAGGAACAGGCCTAGATAAGAGTTGAAGGTGTTTGTTAACATATCTTAGTATAAGAATACTTGTACTTGCATTATAATTTATAATACGGAGACATACAATATGAATTCATGAACACAAACAAATCCTAAAAGAGCTTAAGATCTAACTACTGACTCTACAGTTAAACTCGACCAGCAAAGACATGATTATGAACTTATAACAGCATCATACAACATGCAATGAAGATATTGTCTAGAAATCTATTCAAAGAAACATATGCATAATTTTAGTAGAATGGAACGTGAAAATTTGAAAATGAGTCAATAGATGGATTCAATTGACAATTAAGAATCAATAGAACTATCTAAAAGTGGAAAGAGCAAAAATGACAAGGCACATATCAACAACAGTTTCCAGCTTCATAAAACTATGGAGGAAGAACGGCAGGACAAGAAACCAAAAGTTGAGTAATAATACACAAGTCTGCAAGAGCTCCAATGCAGGTTATCAGTTTCCCCTAAACAAGAAAAAAGAAAATTGAGATAATGCAATCGAAAGGGATAAAACAAATGAGGAGAATAAAAAATCTATCTGCATATATAACCATTTCCAATACTTTTTATTGCCCAAACTAGGAAAGCAATGGCAAACATACAAAACTAGTTTGTCAGATCCCTAGTCAACGGTGGATTGAGAAAAAGTTCAAGTGCCAGATCTCCACAATGCTTTCTGGGTTGGTCTCTGACTTGAGGAGGCGGAGGGCGGCTCTTGTCTTCTCCTTTGAAGTTAGGGGCGTTGAGGAGTTTGGAGAGAGGATCGTTGAGTAGTGACGGAACACGTGGCGGAGACGAGACGCCATTGATGTAGTTGAGTTGAAGCTAATAATAACTAACTGGCAAGAGTTTTCAGCAGAAAAGATGGGGCTGGTGAAGGTTTATGAAGCAAGAAAGTATGTCAAACGCTGCGCTTTATTCGAAAGTTCGAAAGTATTTATGAAAAGTGCCTGAAAAAATAAAAACTGAACCTGACGTGAATCGAACACGCAACCTTCTGATCTGGAGTCAGACGCGCTACCATTGCGCCACAGATCCTGTTGTTTGCAAAACATATTAATCAATATTTCAGCGTGGTTAAGATATTTTTTTTTTTGACTAAACCGTAATTCTGTGAATTGAAATCCCAAAATAAGAGATTTGTGGGTAAAATAACAAAGAATGACATGTTTTTTGTTTTTTATGAATGTTATTTTTAATTCTTTCTCTTCTAATTTATTTTAGGATTAAATGCATTTTTGTCCCCCAATTTTCTCAATTTGACGATTTTGGTCATTCTATTTTATTTTTGGCGATTTTGGTTTTCCAGTTTTCTCAATTTTACAATTTTGGTCTCATACTTTTTAATTGCACTTTTGGTCCCTCAAAATCATGAATTTTTTGCACTTTTAGTCCCAAAAATCTTGGATTTTGAGAAAGTGGGGACAAAAAGGGCACAATCCACAATTTTTATGGGCCCAAAAGTGTAATTAATAAAAATATAGGGACCAAAATGTCAAATTGAGAAAGTTAGGAGACTAAAGGCGTAAAAAATAAAATAGGGGGACCAAAATCACCAAATTGAGAAAGCTGAGAGACCAAAAGTGCATTTAAGCCATTATTTTATCTTATATCCAATATCTTGGTTTTAAGAGTAAAGTCTCATTTTAGTCCCTGACAATAATTGCGAGACCCATTTTAGTCCTTAACAAAAAATAAGTCCAAAAATAGTCCATGATATTTTCAAAATAGGGCCACGTTAGAACCTCCGGCCATGTCCTTCCAAATCTATTAGTTAACGCACTGACGTGTCACGTTAAATGCTGACGTGACAACGTTAACCCTCTGCTCGCTGCCAAATCACCACCATCTGTCTTTTTTTATCCAAGCCCAGATTGGGATGTTTTAGTCTCTGTCAGCTTTGGGACGTATTAGTCCTTCTACCCCATACTAAACCATAATCTGATTTTTCTCCTCTTTGCTACAATGAGTACCCAGTCTTCACAATATTCTCGTCTCATCTAATGAGGTTTATGAAAAACCATGTTTAATTTCATGTGCTTTCAGTTTTTATGGAAAACCACTCAGTTTTGGCATAGTTGAATTTTGTAAATTTCATGTTCTTTTTATTTTTAATTCAAAGGTTTGTGTGATTCAGTAAGGGCTTAATTAATTTCCACTCTTTGTTTGTATTATTGTTCCACCACACTTGGGTTTTTCGTATAACAAAGACACACTGACGTCCTTGTTGGACTCGGTGGCCGGTTATTCCTTTCTTCTTCCTTCCCTTCCTCTCATCATTCATTCTCTCTTTTTTGCTTTTCCCATTTTCCTTTTTATTTTTTCTCTTTTTATTTTTCCTAATTTTTTTAGAGGCAACAGTCTAAGGCAGTGATGGAGTAACGGGAAAAAGACGGTCTTTCGTTGTTGCCTCAACATGGCTCCAACTGGGAAGCTTTCTGGGTTTCTGGGAAGCACATGAAATTAAACTGAAAGTGGTATTCCATAAACCTCATTAGATGAGACCAGAATATTGAGAAGATTGAAATTCATTGCAGCAAAGAGGGGAAAAATCATATTAGGGTTTAGGGAAGAAGAAGAAAAAGAATTGTTTTGATAACATCAAGGTAGAGAGTTAAATATGTCCCAAAGCTGAAAGAGACTAAAGCGTCTCAATCCGGGTTTGGATAAAAAAGGAGCTGGTGGTGATTTGGCAGCGAACAAAGGGTTAATGTTGCCACGTTAGTATTTAACGTGACACGTCAGCTCGTTAACTGGTGGATTTGGAAGAAGATGGACGGAAGGACTAACGTGGCCCTGTTTTGCAAATATCAGGGACTATTTTTGGACTTATTTTTTGTTAAGTACTAAAATAGATCGTACAATTATTGTCAGGGACTAAAATGAGAATTTACTTTAACGAAGTGGGGCTTCTTATTTGGATAAGGGTAATAAAATTGCATGTGAGGGATAGAGGAAGAGACCCGTAGCCAAACAACCCTTCATTATTGTCTAATTTAAAGATTGATGCTGTTGAAGAAGAAACCAAGGTTATCAAAACCGGACCGGACACTAAACCAGTATAGGTACTGGTTCAAGGTTCAAAGGTCAGACCGGGGTCGAACCGGGGTTGGACCGGAAATGAATTAAATTATATTTTCAAAATTTTTAATATAACATATAAAACACTAATAAACAAAAAATAACATGATATTTATAACATCACAATATAAAAAATTAAACTCCGCTTAAAATGTTATAAGTCAACATATAACATGTAAAAGTTACATATTAAACTAAAACAAATATGTTATAATAACATTATAATATTCAATAATCACAAATATTGTAATGTAAGTACTCTCATAATAATATTAATATATAAATTAATTTTAAATTTTATTATAATATTTAATTTAATCCATCAACATGAAAAAAATGGATAAAAAAATCTCTTATGTGTCAAAGATAATGTCATTTACCATTTTAAAACAAAATAAAAAATAAAAAATTAATTTTTTTAAGAACCGGCCAGATCCCGGTTTTGGCTTTTTTCGCGGTTTGGCGGTTTTAGCGGTTTATACAATCCGGTTTCGTGTTCAAACGGACGGACAGGGTCCTGTTCTTGCTCAACTGGCGGACCGCCGGTCCGGTTTTAACAACTATGAAAGAAACAACATACTGTACTATTCCTCTACATGCGGCGCGCAGTTATTAATACGGGTTATTATTACTACTACACAAAACTACTATTTTGCATCCATATGAAAACATTTAAATATGAGATTTGCTAATTTATATCCACCTATTTTTAGTTGGTGTAAGTTAATAAGCTACATCTTAGAGTGTATTTGACAAATTTTTAGTTATAACTTGCTAATTTACACCAACTAAAAAATTGGGTGGGTGTAAGTTAACAAATGTCTATAGAATTTGCTAACTTACACTCACCCTTACATCTTAAGGTGTACTTGACAAATTTTTAGTTATAACTTACTAACTTACACCAACTAAAAAATAAGTTGGTGTAAGTCAGCAAATCCCTTAAATATTTCAATAAAAACACATTTTCATGGTGGGGGAAAAAGCTAAAAATTGTTTAGACATTTCCAAAAGTGATGAATGAGTGACTTAAATCCTAACTCCCATCAATCAAGAAAAAAACTCCTAGCTCCCAACTCATCAAATCAAATGATTTTTCTCAAAACCATACCATATTCAATTACGAAACAGTGAACTGGGACAGTGTTATGGTTCAATGTTAAGACGGGTGAGTTGTGACTGGTAAGAAAGGTTTAAATTCCATTCCGTACACAAAATACCCACACGTGTGTAAGCGTGTGGAGTAGACTGACAGGTAAGCTTAGCTTAATCTTGCTTCTGTCTCCGACGACTTATTGGGCGTAAAGTGGAAGCCGGTTAAGTCGATGGAAGCTGCAGATTTATTCTCCGATTGGTCTTGGTGGGACCGTTTCAGCGACTCCACTCGCTGCCAGAACGCACTTTTCTACTCTCTCTGTGCCGCTTACGCTCTCATCTCCTCCATCGCTCTGGTCTCCATCCTCTCTTCTCTGTCCCGCTTTTATTGATTTCATTCATGCATCGTTTCGTTTCTCTCATTATTACTATACTAATTTCAGTTTTGAATTCAAACCGCTGCAGATTCAACTCATCAGAATTGAACTTAGAGTACCTGAATATGGTTGGACCACTCAGAAAATTTTCCATCTCCTGAACTTCATTGTCAGCGGAGGTCCACACTCTCTTATCTCATGCTTCCTATTTGATTGTTTGGTTGTTCCTGCATTTTGAATTTGATCTTTTTTTTTTGTATTTATATGTTACAGTACGCGCACTAGTGTTTGGATTTCACGGCCAAGTTTTTCGTTTGCATCCGAAGGTCAGTTTTGACTTTTGACTTTAGTCTCTGAATGTGCAGCGTCTCTTTGAATTGCTGAGAGTGATGACTAAGAATTGCATACTGACATAGAGTGATTAACTTGTTGTTCATTTAGGTCTTGATTTTGGTGCTCTTAGATCTGCCAGGACTCGTGTTTTTCTCAACATATACACTACTAGTCCTTTTCTGGGCTGAAATTTATCATCAGGCATGTCAATTTTTCTTTCTTCATCCTTTTATACTCGTTTATTTTGACTGTGGTGATTTAGTGAATGAAATAAGCCAACTCTTGAAAGTGATTATGCGCCTTTCCATGATTGAGGAAATTTTTTTTCCTTATTAATTTGGTATTTAATTATATTCTATTTTTATTAGGAAATTAGTTCTAATTTTATTCCAAGATTGAGCAGGCTAGGAGTTTGCCGACTGATAAGCTCAGGATAGTTTACATCTCTGTAAATGGTGCAGTGTATTTTATCCAGGTATATATCTCGTTATTTCTTGTTGCAAACAACAATATATTTAAGCTTATATGCACTGTTCTGTTGGATTTCCTTAGTGTTTGTTTCGATACATGATGAATCTCCTCTGAAATTTGGTGTCCAGCCCAGCTGTTTATATTATATTCTAGGTCTGAAGCATTCTATTTTGGACATGTGCTTTTTATTTTGATTTGTATATCATGTTCTTTTGGACAGACACCAAGAAACTGCAACTCTGCTTAGTGTTTCGAATGAAACTTACAGTGGCATCAAGTGTGGGGAAAATGGATACTTTTAAGTCAATATCTTCTTCTGGTGTCTGAAAATATCATGGCACACAAATTTTAGGACACTTGTTCATCTTGATTGTGTACCAAATATGATCTAGAGCCAATTTGGATAAACTTCTCAAGAAGTACTTATAGAAAAATAAATATTTAAAGAATTTTTGTATTAATTATGATTGTTTTTAAACAATATTTTCTCTTGTAAGTTGAATTTATCTTCCGCATCTCAATTTTGTCGGACACTTTAAATTTCTCCATAAACATATATAAGATCATAAGAACCATACACTTTTTTTAAATGAAACTAATATTAATTGACAAACTCTCATAAGTTAGAAACTAATCCAAATTGGGCAATATTAGTGTTGGAAGTGGCATTTAAGACATGCAGTTTAATTTCTGTTTTGGGCAGTAATTGTGGTTTACTCATATTTATTAGCTGCAAGATACATTACAAGCTGGCATAATCTTTCCATAATCATAGAGCAAAAAAGAAAACGTTCTTTGATAGTTGACGTCACTTATCACAATACTAAAGTGTGGCTTTGGATTCAGGTTTGTATTTGGATTTACCTCTGGATAGATGACAATAGTGTTGTGGAGTTCATTGGAAAGATATTTATTGGAGGTTAGAAGAAAGAATGATTATATGTTTCACACCCACTTGTGAATTTAAGAATTAGTTTTGCAAACTTAAAACAATATATTGCTATATGCATAGGCGTTTTTCATGAGATTTACTTTACTTTTCTTCAGCTGTATCATTTGTGGCTGCAATAGGCTTCCTAATATATGGAGGAAGGTGAGGCTTCTGCCTTTAACTGGATTATCTACTAATACCTTTGCAATTCCTTAGTTTTGTTTATTAACTGATGATTCTCGGTTGTTGTGGGTGATTTTTTTTTTTCCCCGTCTGGTACTTATTCATTTTCCAGATTATTTTCCATGCTGAAGCGTTTCCCAATTGAATCGAAGGGGAGACGGAAGAAGCTTCAAGAGGTATGTCAATTTTCTTCTCTGTATGTCAGTTTGATAAAATTTTCCATGGGAAAAAGATTTGCTGTTATTGGCGGTTGCTTTATTTCTAGAGAATTTCTATGTTTGATCATGTCTTTTTCCATTACTATCAGCCATTTCTCTTTTGGACTCATATGATGTGGTTAGTTTTAGTAAGATTTGAATGTCTTTTGTGCGAATCATGTTCTGTCACTACTTTGCTGTACGATTCTCATCTTAGTCAAACTTTACTTCTTATTCTCCAAGATCTTTTTAGGGAAGAAAAATGTTTTTTTTTCTTCAGATTCTCCATGATATTTTTGTGCATCACACACATATGATGTATGTATCTATGCATATAAAGGACTTGGAAATATTGTCCAATTTTGGTCTCTTCCATTGTTCTTTTAATACGCTGATCTTCCAAACAGAGGTTTGGGCAATGGACATGCAGAAGTATCATATATGCATTATTTCATTATTGCTTCTAATCTTGTATACTTCATAGTTCAAAAAGACTGAGCTTCTTGAAATTTCAACAAGTCCTAAAGCTCCATGACTGAATAAGGAAAACATCGAATAAGCTATTTAAGTATTCTATGAATATTTGGTTGTACAACTACAGTGTTTATGGTTTGAATGAAAAAATCATAATTTGAATTTTCCTACCTCTTAATGAGTTGCTTTGTTTTCTTTTTCCGTTGACATCTCTAGGTTGCAAAAATCTTAACTTTTATTGATTTCTCTACACTTCCCTAGTCAAACTGAATATAGCTTTTCCTTCATAAAACTCATATTGCATTTCCCCTGCAAAACTTTCAAGCAAATAATGGGAATGAATGAGTCAAATGTTTTAATTTTCATGCACATTGTCTTTGGAACCTTTAAAAAATTAGAAATGATTTATTTGAATTAATTTGGTTTATTGTATACAAATATTCTGTTTGGAACCCATTATAAGAAGTGGGATTTGAATCATTTCAGAATTCCAATCTCATGTTTGGAACTCGTTAAAAAGGGAATTATTTTTATTTAAAAATAAATCAATTTAGATTTTTTATCACTCCAAACACAATATTTGATTTGCAAATAGAATCAAATCCCATTTTTAAACATTCCAAACACAGTTGCGATTATTTGCGCTACAAAATTTGATCTGTTTTAACAACTCATTCATAAATAACAAAAATTCATACACTAAAGACATCTTTGTTTTTATGCGAAATTCTATAGTTCCTGCCAAGAACATTACCGTTTGATCAATAAATTTTATGTTCCGGATGTTCTTGTATTGGACCTCATTATTGTGAAATAAAAGAACCTCTTCGATTTGTTCATCTCTCGTTCTGTTCCAAATGCAAAATTAAATAACATATTTATGTTAGCATAGATATATTCACATATAATGTGTTTTGTATTGCAGGTTGGATATGTCACAGCCATCTGTTTCACCTGTTTTCTGATAAGATGCGTGATGGTAACATCTAACTATATTATTCTTCTGTTATATTTCTTATGTTCAAATAAATATTTCTTAACATTCTTTATGTAAATAGGTTGGATGTATAATGGCAATTTTTATTTTTATTTTTTTGCTTGGCTTCTGCTCATTGTTCCTTTTGTTATTCTGTTATGCTGTTTCCATCTTCTTCCCTTTACTTGCAGCAAGAGAGGGAGGTTGGGATCCACAAACTCATGAAAAAAATAAAATAAATAAATGGTTAAATAAACAAAACACTAAGTGTTTGTCGTGGGAAATTGAAAACTAAATCTGTAGGATTAAAGCGAAATAATGATATATTGGATATCAAGCATTAGAGCTTCTTTCCTAATTACACTTTTGATACACATGCAGGTTTTTATTTCTGCATTTGATTCAGATGCATCTCTTGATGTTCTGGACCATCCTATTTTGGACTTCATCTACTACATGGTATTCCACTCAGTATTCCTTTATGTTAACTGCCCTTACTATTTTGGTTTCACTCTCTATGCGAATTTACCTTTCATTTTCAAAATACAGCTGGTTGAGATCTTGCCCTCAGCTTTAGTCCTCTTCATCCTGCGCAAATTGCCACCGAAGAGAATATCGGCTCAGTATCACCCTATTCGTTAACTGCAGTGCATCTTGGATCTTACTATATTCTTTCACCCATCGGTTATGATTTTAATGGCAATGTGGTTAATGGTATTCTCTTGCCCGCCCATCAGGTATATTCTCATGCAGCAGATCCTTCCACGCGTAATAATCAGCAGTTGCTGCATGGCTAGGATGGTTTGTATTCTTCTGATTTATCGACGTCAAGATCGCGATTTTCGCTCCATGTAATTGAAAGTGAGATTGAGGGAATTGAAACGGGGGGATTAAAGAAATAGAAATTTTCATGTAGTTTTCAAATGTAGGGTTGCAGGCTGTTTCCAGAGTTCCTGTTTTGCATGTTTATATATGTGGTACATACTTGCAATGATGTATTCATTCTTTCCTCTTTCAGTACGTCATAGGATGTTTGATGCTTGCCAAGATTACAAAAAGGTTGAGGTTGTAGCTTAATTTATATGTCTCGTTTCAATGGAATGCTGCAAAATTGAGTTAGCTCTATTATTTGAATGAGGTTAAATTATGGATTCATGCCAAGAGATCAAGCAATTCGGTACTCCTTCCGTCTCATATTAAGTGTCCTGTTGAAAATATTTACATGCCTCAAGTTATTTGTTATTTTAAGATATCAGGAGTGTATTAATTATGTTTTTTCAATAATACTCTTAGTCTTTTCAGTAATACTTGTCTCAGATTATGTTTTATCTCAACTACCTAATATTAATTAGTCTTTTTACCTAATTCCTACTATACTAAGGACATTTTAATCAACCCATTTTACCTAGGAAATAGTTGTAATTAATATTTTTTAAGACGTGTGTATTACATTTTTTCCCGTGTCTCTTTATCGGGCTTAGTTCGTAGCTAGGGGTGGGAATAGGTTGGGCCGAGCTAGGCTTTGCAAGGTCGAAGCCTGGCCTGATCAAAAAATTCAAGGCTCAAACCTGACTTGTTACCTGTCATAGGCTTTTTTTTAGTCAGACCTGACCTTTTTGAAAGCCTGATATGGCCTGTTAGCCTACTTAAAAGCCTATTTGATATTAACGTCTTTGAATAAGTCATCTAGCTGATCCTTAAATAGACTAACGAGCTAATAAGCCAATGAAGTTAAGTTTTATTTATAATAAGCTATAAAAAAAATTAAAACCACTCCTACTAAGAGACATGAGACATAGAGGTGAAAATAGATAGGAAGAGTTGAGTTTTATAAGGTTTGATTTTGATTTATTCAAATGATATAAAGTTTTTTTAAGATCTAACATGACTTTTTAGATAATCAAACCTTATATGATAGCCTATTTAAATTCTATATTGCAATAAGGCCTTTAAGTACGTCAAAAATTTATGTAAGTCAATACACTTAAATTATTGAAAATGTCAATAGGTATATATTTTTTTTTACGTAGAAATACTTTCATTAAACACCTCCAAGCTCAGAGGACAAATCAATAGCAATACAAGGAGGGATTTCCTCTATCCAAACAGTGTCAGAATTAGCCAAAGCAAATTTTGCTAGTTTATAAGTTAACCTATTGTCATTCCTCCTAACATGTAATAACATAAAGCCAGAGATATTACCAGATAGATCAATACAATTAGAAATAATTCTTCCAAAATATGAAGGAGAGTGATTTCCATTCTTCATTGCCATAATCATCTGCAAGCTGTCAGATTCTGCCTGGATATTAAAAAAACCCATCTCAAGAGCAAAAACCAAGGCATGCTTCAAACCCATAGCTTCAGCAGTATCAACTTCAGGGAGGCCTTGAATCCTCCAAGTAGCTGCAGCCAAGATATGACCTTCATGATCTCTAACAACTGCACCAAGTCCCCAAGAACCATCTATTGGGCCAGCAGCATCAACATTTATTTTATACCATGATTCTGGAAGAGGTATCCAAAGAATTCGTTGATCATCAATATGAGCTTGTTGAGTACCGAGATCACTATGAGTATTCCATGATGCTTCAAAATCAGCTATAAATTTCCAAGCTTTGGTAACAACATGTACTGGTTCAAAAAGTTTTCCTTCAAAGAATTTTTTGTTTCTAGCCCACCAAAGACCATAACACATGGACAAACAATAAATGACCACCTCCGTAGGCGCCTTTAAAATAATACTACTCAGCCAACAATTAAAATCCTGATGGATGGCATCAAAATTAATCCCCAAAGGCGATGAGAACCAACAAAGTTTTGCATACTCACAACATTTGAAAATGTGATCAATATCTTCACCATTAGCATCACACCTTTGACAAAGAGGATCAGAAATAACTCCTCTGGCATATAGTTTTGCTTTAACAGGCAAACTATTGTGAAGAATTCTCCAAGCAAGGTGAATGTGTTTTGGTATTGTTTTGAGACTCCATAATTTCTTCCACACTTCATCACCCCCTATAAAATTTGAACTTTGAGGATGCTCCGACCTTTCCCACTTTTTAATACAATGATATGTGACTTAACCGAAAAATTTCCTCTCCTATCTGGACCCCAAATAAGCTGATCCATGCGACCACTAACAGATATAGGAATCTGAACAATCTGCATAGTTTCAAAGGGGGGGAATAAATCATTAATCAACTGGTGGTTCCAACAACCCACATCATGTAAAATAAGATCTGAAACTGTTGATATAGAGCAATCCATAGGCTTCAGTGTCCACACCTTGTAATCACATTGATGGGGCAACCAATTATGATTCCAAATGTCAATATAATGACCCGTCCCAACAGTCCAAAGACAACCTTTTGTCAATATCACCCCTCCGGAAGTATCTTGATTTCAGACAATGAGCCACTAGAGAATTGGGGTTCGTTATAATCCTCCATCCTTGCTTAGCTAAAAGAGCCTCATTGAATGTTCTAAAGCTTCTAAAACCTAAACCCCCTTCTCGCTTTGGTTGACAACATTTATCCCAATTTATCCAGTGAATTCTTCTTTCTCCATTTTTGCTCCCCCACCAAAACTTCCTGATCATGCTTTCAATATGTTCACATAAGCCCAAAGGTAACAGAAAGCATCCCATCACATATGTTGGAATTGACTGTGCTACTGCCTTAATAAGAACCTCCCTTCCAGCTGAAGATAAGAATTTCTCTTTCCAACCTTTCAACTTCTTCTAGACTTTATCTTGAACAAAATCAAATACCTGTTATTTTGACCTCCCAACAAAGGTAGGCAAACCTAGATATTTAGAATGAACTTCCACTGCCTTTATTTGAATCCAACCTTGGAAAGCAATTTTTCTGTCTGTAGGCACATTTCGGCTAAAGGAAATTTTAGATTTGTCAAGATTGATTAACTAGCCTGAAGCATCTTGATATAATTGGAGAATATTCTGAACACACTCAGCATTCTGAAAATTTGATTGGCAAAAAATGAGGCTATCATCTGCAAAAAAACAAGTGGCTAATTTCAGGGGCTCGTCGAGCAATTTTGATGCCATGAATCAACCGTTGCCCTTGTGCCCTACAAAGCAGACCTAAAAACACTTCTACACACATAATAAACAAGTAAGGGGATAGGGGTTCCCCTTGTCTCAGTCCTCTACTGGGAATAAATTTCTGACAAGGGCTGTCATTCAAAAGAACTGACAAGGAAATTGTTGACACACATTTCATGACAAAAGATACCCATTTATTAGAGAAACCCATACTAGACATGACAGCTTGTAAAAATTGCCATTCAATCCTGTCATAAGCTTTTGACATATCTAGCTTCAATCCCACCACACTTTTCTTTCCTTTTTTTTCCCCTCATATGGTGAAAAGTATCAAAGGCTATAAGAGCATTATCTTGGATTAATCTACCCGGAACAAAAGCACTTTGAAACTTATCAATAATATTGGGAAGAATTATTTTTAAACGATTAGCAATCGTTTTGGTAACAATCTTGAAAATAACATTGCATAAAGAGAAGGGTCTAAAATCACCTGTCATCTTGGGCTTTTTCTTTTTTGGAATCAGGCATATGAATGCGTGATTAATATCAGTTGGGTCTGCTCCATAATTAAGAGTATTAAGACCCAAAGTAGAAACATCATCACCCACAATGCTCCAAAACTTCTGATAAAAAATTGCAGGCATTCCATCCGGACCAGGGGCAACAGATGGTTTCATAGCTTTGATAGCTGCATGGACCTCTTCTATAGAGAAGTCTTCATCTAAAATAGTTCTCATATCTTCAGTAAGTCTTCCCTGTACTACCTCCATTGCTTCATCAATTCTGTGAGGATCTAAAGAAGAAGAAGAAGAAGAAGAAAGATGCTGGAAATACCCAGTAAAAACATTTACTATATCAGCCCCGTCAATGAATTTTTCCCCAGTGTCATCAGAAATAAAATCAATCCAATTCCGGTTTCTTCTTTGAGAAGCTTTTTGATGGAAAAATGTCAATAGATATATGATTTAACATAATGTACAAAATCTAATATAATAATAATAGCAATATAAAATTATTAATTATATTTATTTAAATAGGCCGGCTTGTTAAGCCTAAAAGGCTTTTTTGGTAGCCCAAAGCCCGATTTTTTTAACTAAATAGGCTTTTCAAAAAGTCTTGATCCAATCTATTTAAAAAAAATGTCTAGTCTGATCTGGGCCTGATGTAGGCTAGGCTGTAAGCCCCTGTCAGGCGATCTGGCCTATTCCCACCCTATTCGTAGCCCAAGTGTTGAATCACTTGCATCTTTGCTTTGCATTATTTACGGGAAATACTTCAATTTACCCCTCCAACTCCAAGGTAATGCGTAGTTTGATCTTCAAATTTTAAAAATTGCAATATAATTTCTAAACTTTTTGAATAAAGGGATTTAATGTTTCTATTTAACTTTATATTTACTTTTTTAGTGTATTAATTAATTTTTTTTTTGGGTAACAATTAATTTTATATTCAACATTAGTAGAAACTATCATTTTTTCGGAGCTCCAGGATCAACGTATATTTGGTAACTAACGTTGTAAGGGTAAATTGAACTTTTTTATTTAAAATTTGATGCAAAAAATGGTTACATAATTTAAAAGTGACAATGTCTATAAGTATTTGATTGAAAAATAAAACTGAAGGACTGAAACGCACAATTTGAAAGTTTAATGCGCATATGACAGGGAAACTAGAATTTTTCCTTATTCATACTAATAGTGTGTGCTACGTTCAAGCATATTTCTTTTATATTCGTATGCCCTTTTCACCCTAGCGGAATCAGGCTGAAATATTTAGGTTATGGAGTAATAAAACTCCCTTGTTTGGTTTAGAAGTTTCGAGATGAGGGAACAAAAAGCGAGAGCAAAAATCCCTTTCAAGATATATATTTATCAACTGTATTGATCAATGTAGGCCAAGATTTCCACTATCTTATTTTCTTAACTTTCTATAAGGGCATGATAAAGAGTAATTTGATTTCATGAAACACTCCATAATTCAAGGTTAAATCCATCGAGGATCTACTATAATAAACTTATCTTGCACATACAACTAATTTCATGACTTGAATTTTGATCTTTCATTCACAGTTTACACATCACAACTCTAAATCGTCACACCAATAATATCCTATATAAGGGCATAATGATAAATGAATTTTTATTTTTTATTCATTCTTCTCCCGTTCACTCAAATCAAAACGAAAATTTTATTTAATCTCTTATGCTTTCCTTTCAGACAAAATAGTAGGAACACTTCATTGCATACTACTTAACAAGAACTTGAATACATTTTCATTTATGAGCCACTAATAGATATCCATGTTAGATATTTGGAGTCCTTTATTATGAACATAGAGGTAGTATGAAAGAACTTATTTAGACTTATAACAAATAGCATAAACATGGGTAAGTTCATAATCCATTTTTTGGTGAAAATAAGTTTTTTTTTCACAACAAAAAGAGCTTTTAAGAACCACTTGTACAAAACTTATACCAGTTTCAGCTCATTCCCTCTTAGATAGACACAAGGCAGCTTTTTTCATCTGATAAAAACACAAAAATAAAAAATAAAAACTAGAAAAAAAATAAATGGAATAGTGATATTATATCTACAAGATGGCGAGTCTGATCAACGATAATCAGAAAAGAGAAATCTGTTATCGCATTTCGGTTAAAACATTGGAGATTCGATATAGTGCACCTTAAATCATTATAACTAACAAATGCACACGAAAAAAGGGTTTTAAGAGACACCTATATGTTACAAGGTCGACCACTTTGCGGTTCTCTCACACCAATGGGCCCGTTTAATCTTGGTGAAGATCGTCAGCTGGTGGGGCAGCAAATCTAACATTGGCAGGCCGTGCCACAACAACTGGGTCATCTGCAAATAATGCTTTGATGAACGATGGTGTTTTTAGGGGCCGCCGACCCGTCATTCGAGGATAGACATCTTCAAGAAAATAGTATGCATGACCAGCAATCATTCCCTGGAAAATGTTGTCAGGACTCACATCAGCTGTTGTACAGATAGAAATCAAATATCGTATTATGGTAGGTATATTTATTCTTTGAATGGAGACATACCAGTAGATCTACCCAAGCACTAGCACCAACAAGGATAGAGAACCCCAAGAGAACCTACATGTATAAAACTTTATCAGACTGCCTTGATTAGAAGTTAGAACTTGAAGAAAAATATCATTTTTCAAGTACAAACTACTAAGCATAAACCCAATTTAGTGTTGTCCTATCAGGTGACAACCGTAGCCATTACTCACCCATGGAAGGTAGGCAGCAGTGAAAGTAAAGAGACCTAGGAAACTCATATGAATAAAGGGATTCTGTTTGCTCCATACATAAACCTGAAAAAGATAAATGAAGGCTTTGAAAATTGAGGCATATTGAAACATGAGGACCCAGCAACAAAATTATACAAATATGTGACTCACCATCATAAATGTCAATGAGTTGCTGAGGAATATAATTTTCGCAAATGACTCCGATAAATAAGGTATCATCCCTCCAAGAAGAACAATTCCAGTTAATACAGTGGCGCCAAATAAGAGCATGTAAAAGAAATCAGCAGTCCTCCCCCTGAAAGAGTTCTCCTCTAGAAGCTTGCAGTACCGGGCAAGAAAAAACATATGAAACAAGAAATCCAAATCTGCCCATTAAAATACCATGTCAAAGTTAGATGTATGGTTCACAATTTTCAAATTAAATATCAATAGATGTGATACAAACACGAGTAACAATTAAAGAATATATGCAGGCATTGTTGCCAATATGCCTGTTAATGTGGACGATAAAAGGAAAAAGGGACAAGCACAAGAAGTTTGATTGTATGGGGTTATTAGAGGGAATTTGCAAGGTGTGTTTGTAATCCAGGAAAATCACTGAGGTATAAGAACTCAAGACAGTAAATGACCATAATAGACTGCGACAAGATTGAGCTGAATAATTGAAATACAGATATGCTGCAGTTGATAATCTAGTTCACATATAGAAGAGAAGGCAAAAGAAAACAGGGTGTGCGTGGGGACGATGGAAGCATCTTATACAGTATATATCTATTTAAAACAAGAGATTATTGACTTCCATAACTATAAACATCAAACCATCAATGTGAGTTTCAATCTTCCTCTTACTTTACTTCTATGAGGATAGGTAGCATTTGGCAATCTGGATTATAAAACACTGCAAATGCACCATGGTCAAGAAATGCATGATCTAATTTGCAATGTAAAAGGGGGTTCAGCAAATTTGGCAACTATGGCCATGCATAGATATGAAGTAAGAAATATGCTATGCTCTCTAAGCAACAATAAAAGGTATCATAAAGCAGTTTTGTCACTTCTGATGAGCAGCATGGTTGCACAAAAGCTCATATCTTGTGATCAAGAAGTTTATTTCTATCATGCCCACAGCCATTTTCCTCATGATTATATATGGGGCAATCAGATTGACCTCTTACCCAAAAAGTGGGTACATCTCACCTATAGCAATGGCATTTGCAGTTGTGATTTCATTAGCAACAGCAGGCGGAATGTGATTTCACAATGTAAGGATTGAATTCATGATGCTTAAAGGAAAGCCCCCAATTAATTCAAATAATTAGGAAAGATCAATACTCGCTTAATCACATTCACATACATATGTAATTGTCCACAAAGAGAGAGAGAGAGAGAGGGGGGGGGGTCTTGGTATATGGTCTTCCTAAACTACGAGTAATATGATCTCCTCTCAGGTGGAAGCAACAGAAATATCCATATTATACATGAAAACAAAGTATGAAATGAAAATCAGAGCCATAAGCATGTTAACATAAAAAAATTAGAGACATGGCCACATTAAAACTGAAATTGAAATCCCTTAAGTGACCGCCACCCCGATCTCAATGAATAACAAATTTTCGAAAGTGAACAGCAAGAATACTTTACCCATTTTCCGGAAGTACAAGAAATTAGTAACCAAACGCCAAAACTGATAATGCTTCACCACCAGTCTAGGGTTCAAGTACAAATGATACGGAGAAATTATCTGCAAAATCATAAAGAAAAAACACCAATCAACAAATAATAAATCACTTACAGTTTCCTAATCAACGAAATCAAATAGAAAATCAACCCTTCACGATGCAAAGATTGAGAACTACAACCTATAAAACATCAAATTACAATCAAAAGAAAAAAACAAACAAACAAAACAATAACAATTCCAGATAGCACCAACACAAATTAGACACGCCCTAATTCGGAGAAAATAAAATGAAATTTTATTAAAAGGAGGAGGAAAAAAAACGAAAATTAGAAACCCTAAAACCTAGAATGGGAAAAGCATCGAAGTTGAGAAGAAAGGAGGTTTACATCGAGGGAGCATCCGATGGTGGTGACAACAGCGGCAGTGAGATAGGAGCGCGTAATAACAGGCATCTGTTTGTACCATTCTTCAACCGCTTGAGCCATTGTTCTGTTCCCCAATCTCTGATCCTAATTACACTTAAGAAGAATAAGGAGAGGGAAATATAAGGAAACGAAGGTGAAAGGGGAAAGGTTCAGCTGTGACTCAGTAAAAGGAGAAATGGAAAATGTGAGAAATCGAGGGATATTATTGATGTTACAGAAGAAGCAGAAAAAGAGAAGGAGAAAGAAGTAGCGATGCAAAATGGACGAGGAGGAGGAGGAGGAGGAGGAGGTATCAGAAGGTGAGAACACGACGAATGACAGAGACACCACGAATCAAAAAGCGCGTGTTATGCACGAACCAATCGTGTTCTTCTTACTTGTACAATGTGTTTGCACCATAATGGAATTAGTTGGAGCCCATCTGTAGAGCCCAATTACTCGTTCGTGGGCTTCATACCAAATTTCTAGAACAAAAAAAGATAAAAAAAAACTTGGGTGTAATTTCTTAGGTGTAAATTTTACTGCTTTTTCGATCACAATTTAATAAATGGATTAACTATCCAATAGTAAAAAAAATGATCATTTTGAATTTGAATTTGAATTTATAAGAAAAATTTAATTCACTTGACATGTTATAATTGGTAAACAGGACAAACAATACTTATTAAACACCATCTAAGTTTTTTAATAGTGAAAAAATGATCATTTTGAATTTAAATTTATTAGAAAAATTTAATCCACTTAGCATGTTATAATTGGTGAACAGGACAAATAATACCTATTGAACATCATCTAATTTTTTTCTAAAGAAAATTGTTGTTGCTGTTATTGAATATAATCAGTAACAGAAAAGCAATCATGCTCAACCAATTGCTAGGTTTTGGGTTCTTGTATTTATCTTGTATATCGCTATCTATATGTTCTAAAATAGTTGCAGATAATTTAAATTTTAAACTTTGTTTCAATAGATGACCTTTTCTATCTCAATTATAGCTTATACATGTTTTCATGTGTGTCTAATTTAAAGGAGAATGACAATTCCTTTTTTTTTAATACCAAATTTTTTTTTTTAGGAGCTCACCGTAATTAGGGCATTTGACACTTCAGTGGGCCCACAGAATGTAACGTCCTAATTTTTAACATTACTGTTGATTCATATTTAAAGCAAACACACCATTTTATTTATTAAAGGAAAGTATACAAGGTTTATTACACAAGTACAAAATCAAAACCAACACTCATAAGGGTGATAGGCACAAAACTCCCACTGGCCGTGTTCGTCGTTTCTAAGCAAAAACCTTCGAACTAATTCTTATAGGTTGCTCCTGTTCATCTGTTATTCATTATACAGTACAGGAAACCACAGAAAACACAGGGGTAAGATATCCATCAATCTCTCTCAGACAGGAAAATAGCATAGCAGAATACTTGTTACCATGTTCAGCACAATACCATTGTATCATATCATATGATAAATGACACTGCAAACACCAAACTCTGACCTTTCGAGTTTACAGCCACAGGCTAGACCATACCGTCATATCATACTTAACAAACTCGACCACACGGTCACATTGATTATTTGGGCTGATCACCGGCCCTACTCCCTAGACCGATCACCAGTCTTAGGGCACCGAGTACGATAAGTTGGTTGTCCCGGGAACACATCCTGATACGCTACCATCTCCAATCATCGGATATGGCATCTCATACTACTGTATCCAACCACTTGAGTAAGGTACCGTCCTGTGCACTAGGACAGTATTCCCATAACAGGAATGGCCAAGATTGTCCACCTGACGGACGTGGAGTCCTGGAGGTTCGTCCGGATGACCGAGAACCATTCTCTCAAGGCCACGGACTAGCTCCACACTACTCCGTACCTTGGTACCATAGATGTGGGGAGACTCGTCGGAAAGACCGAGAACCATTCTCTCAAGGCCTTGGTCGAGAACCATTCTCTCAAGACCACCGACTATCTCAACACCACTCCATCGATACCACAATTACACCAACCTTGGGTACACTGACCCGACCATCACCACTATCACAGAGCAACGATGGTAATACCCGCCATTATCATCTAGGGATTCGCAAACCTCTAACTAGAGGGCGTCACCCTTGACTCTAGACCACGTATCAATCATCACACGCACATATATTATATAAAACCAGTACATACATATCAGGCATAAAACATGATACCATAAATCATCATATTAAATAGCATATTAAATATTCCCTATGTCGCATAAGCGACTGCCTACTTAATCTCATCATATCCTATGTTGGTTGGTAGGCCTACAGTGACTATCCTTAGCCACTGTACACCGCAACCCCTCTCCTAAGGTGTTGCTACAACCAACCCCTAGTAGGGCTAAGGAACCCTACACATGCTAACAGGCCTACTCTATTAACTATTTTCCCTAGAGATTAAGGTATCTTCCCCTTACCTAGTCTAGAAGATCGCTACCGCTCTCGTTCCTCGCGTCCTCTCCTTCTCGAGCTCCCTATGCCCTTCACCTTCCTCCAAAAGCCCTTGCAAACACTTGGGCTGAATGGAGGGGGTCGAGGCCTATTTATAGGCTAAAATTGGCCCATCGCGTCGCGATGGGATTACACGTGATTCCCGTTGCATCGCGATGCGGGACATGTGTCAGCCATCGCACGCGCGGATCCACCGACTTAACTGTCGCTTTGCGACCCAGTTTGTACTGGACTCCATCGCGTCGCGATTCACACCGCTTATTGAAATTCTGTTTTTGCCCCTCTACACGATTCTAGGATTTTCTAACCTTTTATAAGGCATTCTAGGCCTCTTATGAGTCATTTCTAAGCCCAAATTAATTCTAATTAACATTTTTGCACTTAATTGCTAATTAATTATTACCAAAAAAATTCAAAAATAGGATGTCACACAGAGTATTCCACAAACTTTAGTCCTTTGAACCGATTATGAGACTAATCTATGTTCGTGTTATTAGGTCAAAACTTTAGGCTCTTCCCCCTCTCTAATGATGTGTTCTGCGGGATTTAACTCATGTCCTCTCCTACAAACTCAACGTTGTTTAACCAACTGAGTCACACCCATTGGGTAAAGGAGGATAACAATTTAAATGATGGTTAAAGTGATAAAAGTATGAAGCATTTAATTTAAAAGTCCTTCTAGATTTTTTCCCTAAGGAGGAATTTGCATCAGAAGGTTTTAACGAAGCTCATTTCCTTTCTTCCGCAAAAAAAAAAATTAAAAGGTATTTTTTCTATTTGTTTTAAATGTCATTTAATATAACTATGTAGTTATTATGAAATATCTTTAATGTTCCGAGTGTAGCATTGGCAGTGATGAAGTTGAAATAGCCTGAGTCTTCCTTGGTAAAATGAATACTCAAGTCATCAATAAGCTGAGTGTGAAGAGTAGGAACTTTCTCACCATATTCATTCTCATTCAATCTTGCCATTTAGATTTTTCGTCTTTACTTTTATTTTTAATTTTTATGCAATTTTAATTATTCTCATCTATCACCTACTTAACGCTTTTTAGAGTAATTAAGGAACGCACAGACCAATCGCCCGATAAAAAAGTGGGATGGTTGTTGATACATCAATATACTTCGTTATCCAAGTCAATTGGGCCAAACAAAAGAATGTAGAAATCTTATCCCATATTCTCATTATGCAAAAGATCCATGTGCTCCTTCAACCTTTGAGCCAAGACGGTAAGTTGGCACTTGACAACATGCAGATGCAAGTGCAGTCAGATGTCTCTTTATTGGATGGTTTAAGTAATATGACTGCATAAAGTTTTGGAGTTTTTTTTGTCCAGTATAGATGGTTAAGGGGGAGAGGAAAGTGAAGAGTTGCGGGTTCGAACTCATGCTCTTAGTGTCTACATCTGGCATAAAGTCTTGGGATTTGTTACAATTAGGGCAAGTCGTACTTTAGTGCTCCAACTTCAAAGTTGTCTATCCGATCACGTGATGCAATTCTTAATGGTAATGGGACATGGAATATTTCCATGGCTGTGGTTTTTTTCCTTTTTATTACTTTCAAAACTAGCATTTTGTGTAAAACATGAAAAGCCAAAATACTAATCACGCTCCACCAAAATATCTGTATCCACGTCCTTAATGGTAATGGGACATGGAATATTTCTACCGCTGTGGTTTTTTCCTTTTTATTACTTTCAAAACTAGCATTTTGTGTAAAACATGAAAAGCCAAAATACTGATCACGCTCCCCCAAAATATCTGCATCCACGTCCTTTTTGCTATGAAGATTTTTCCAGTCATGGGCATTTTTTAAAGTAGTTTGTTATTTGAACATCATTTTTTCCTACACCGTATTCGACACCATATATATTTGTTTCTATCTCTCACATACTCCCTTTCCTCTTTGTATGCACACATTTCTAAGATACATAAAAAAACCAAAGGGACACCGTATGATGTCCATATTCGGGTGTTCAAAAATCATTTGCCTTTTTTAAAACTAACGGAAATAGGCTTACATAGTATGTACCATATGTTCCCTTCTAATTGGACCTACAAGACAAGTGAAGAATAAAATTGGTGCGAATATGTTTTTCCAATTTTAATTAATGGAAGATTAAATAGAAATAACGAAATAGAAAATATTTATAAAGAGGAAATAAAGGAAAAAAAATCTCAATAATTGTAAAATAAATCAGCGATACATCTCAACAGAATCAGTGACATATCTCAATAGGTGCAGACGAAAATATTTCTTCTTTATTTGTTACTCCTCTTTTATAAATGAGCATGGCATAAGGGAGAAAAAAAGTGGCGCAAAATGAAGAGAGCACCCGGGAGAGAGAGGGAGGTAGCCGTACAACACAAGCACGTGATGAAAAAATAATGTAGGATAGGTTTTCAAGTTTTAGACCAGAAACCTTGTATTGTGGGATGAGTGTTATCATTCTTTGTAACTCTTAAGTGAGGTATTTAGGTTTGTAAGATGATATACAATTTGGGGTAGGTTTTTCAAGTTTGTGCCAGAAAACTTGTTTTCTTGTGGGGTGAGTTACAATATAATCTTGTAATATCTTTTGTGATGGTGTTCCGTGGACGTAGGCAAGAGATCATTGGGCGTGTGTGGGTAAATCAGAGTGCCGCGTGCAGATTTTTCCCAACACCATATATGTTTTACATTGACGTGTGTCTAAATCAGATTAGAGCTATTTGATTTCTTTTACTGCAACTATTATTATTAATATTATTATAATTAGTGGTAGTGTTCGTTTGTCCGCATTTTTTATTTCTTTATTTCACTTTCTCTCTCTCAATCTCTCATCCTTATTATTCCTATCTCACTTGTCACCTTCTCATTTTTTTATCTTCCTATTCTTTTTTGTGTGTACCTTAGTATGTGATATACAAAGAGATCATTGACGTTCTTGAGTTTTTTTCTTTGACGTGGAAACAATCATTTTATTCAAAAGATGAATAGTCTAAAGAGACAATGTTTGAAATACAATCTGGTGTTTCTTCCACCCAAATTCTATCACCACTACATAAAGCATATTTTGCCAAAAAAATGTGCAGCTTGGTTTGTATTTCTTCTAATGTGACCACAACTAAAGCTGGAAAAATGTGCCTTAAAGCCTTTGCAATCCTCTATGATCAAGCTCATATAATTTGAGAATTAGAATTAATAGCCGCAACCACTGATGAGGAATCGGATTCAGCTTTAATATTCATCAATAAAAGATCTAATGCAAATTGCATCCCAATCTTAAGTGCTTGAGCCTCGGCAACAGATGCATCAAACAAACAAGAAATATTCCAAGTACCTGTAGCCATTACTTGACCTGAGAAGTCCCGAATAATTACCCCAATTCCCCATTTATCATTTAATGGGCCAGCAACATCAACATTTAACTTATACCAACCATTTGGAGGAGGAGTCCAAATAACATTATGGACTTCTTGTTGGCTTTGAGAGACATTATCAAGATGAGCAATGATTTGAGACCTCCTAAGTATCTTTCCAAGCCTTACCAATCACATTATCCATTGGGATTTCCACCTCCTCAAAACTTAACTTGTTACGGGCAAACAAATTCCATAGCAAAGGGCAAAAATATTGGCAAGAATTTATGGATCAACACGGAGAATTGTATCTATAAGCCAATCCTTAAACTCAATTCTTTCCTCATTATTATTCTCAAAAAGAATACTCAGTGGACTAGCAAACCAAATCAACTTCGCCCAACTACACTCCATGAAGACATGGGAAATAGTCTCCAATGATTCATTACAGCGAGGGCAATGTGGGGATATCCTCACTCCTCTCTTAAACAAAGCAGCACATGAAGGTAATTTATCATTTAGAATTCGCCACACCAAATTACCATGTTGATGAATGGTTTTTAAAGACCATAATTTTGACCGATATGCAGGTGGTTCGGCCTCTTCAGATCGTTGCTCATTCAACATAGATTCTTGAGAACGAATAAAGTGATAGGTTGATTTAACAGAGAAAATACCTTTTTTATCCGGTCCCCAGATAATTCGATCCTCCTGTGGTTGATAAGCCAAAGGTTTGCATGATTTGTTGCGCTTCAAATGGCTAAAACAAGGATGAAACTAGCTGAGAGTTCCAACAACGGTCTTCATGATTAATAAGCTCCAAAACATAGGACAAATTTAGATTGGGGGCTTAGGAGACCATACCTTATACCCGTTTTGGACTGAGAGCCAATTATCCTACCAGATACTAATTGAGTTGCCTGGTCCCACTCTCCAAATACAACCTTTTTCCAGAATCTTTTTTGCATGACATATACTTCTCAAAGTGTAACTAGGAAGATGCCCAACTGATGCTTTCATAAACCCCACTCTCGAAAAGTAACGGGCTTTTAAGCATTGAGAAAGTAAAGACTTCGGGTTATGAAAGATACGTCATCCTTGCTTGGCTAAGAGAGCAACATTAAAATCATAAAAGCTTCTAAATCCCATACCTCCCCTTTTCTTGTCCTTGCATAAATTATTCCACCTAATCCAATGAATTTTCTTTCCTCCTTGTTTGCTTTCCCACCAAAAATTACTAATCATGCTCTGTATGTGGTCACATAGTCCTTTAGGAAGGAGAAAACAACGCATAACTTATGTAGGAATGGCTTGCACTACTGCTTTGATAAGAGCTTCTCTAATAGAAGATGATAAAAAACTTTCTTTCCATCCCTTCAGTTTCTTCCACACTCTATCTTTGACAAAATTAAATACCTGCTGTTTAGACCTACCCACAAAAGTAGGAAGACCCAGGTACTTGGAATGACACTCTACAGCCTTAATTTGCATCCATCCTTGAAAATTATCTTTTCTTTCTTTAGGCACATTTCGACTAAAGGAGATTTCTGATTTGTCTAAATTGATGAGCTGGCCAGAAGCTGATTGGTATAATTCAAGAATGTTTTTAACAGTTTGAGCTTTCTGCTGAGTATCTCTGCAAAATATAAGACTGTCATCTGCAAAGAAAAGATGAGTAATCATAGATGCTCCTATTGCAATCTGAATACCATGTAATGCTCTGGTCTCCTGAGCTCTACTAAGAAGGCCTGAAAAAACTTCAGCACACATAATGAATAAATAAGGGGATAAGGGATCTCCTTGACGTAATCCCCTTTCAGGCACAAATTTTCTGCAAGGACTACCATTCAGAAGCACAGAAAAGGAAACGATGGAAATACAATTATGAATTAAAGAGATCCATTTTTGAGAGAATCCTATAGAATTCAAAACAGCAATAAGAAAATTCCACTCAATCCGATCATAAGCTTTAGACAGGTCTAACTTGAGGCCAACATAACCTTTTTTTCCTTTTTTTCTTTTTTCTCATGTAATGAAAAGAATCAAAAGCTACCAGAGCATTATCAATAATTAATCTTCCTGGAACAAAAGCGCTCTGGTACTTATCAATAATATTTGGGAGAATTAATTTCGGATGATTTGCAATGGTCTTAGAAATAATTTTAAACATAACATTGCAAAGAGAAATCGGTCTGAAATCACTTGTATGATTGGGCCTCTTCTTCTTGGGAATAAGACATATAAAAGTATGGTTAAAATTGATAGGGCTCACTCCATTGTTGAGAGCATCCAGAACCATCTTTGTAACATTCTCTCCCACGATATTCCAGAAATGCTAGGAAAATAAAGCAGGCATTCCATCAGGCCCGGGGGCGGCTCCCGATTTAAGATGCTTCATGGCCATATGGGCCTCTTCTGCCGTAAATTCACCATCTAAGATAGCCCTCATATCAGCAGTTACTCTATCCTTCACCACTTCCACAGCCTCAACAATTCTATTAGGTTCATCTGAAGTAAATAAATTTTGAAAGAAATTCGTAATGACATTTGCCATATCTTCCTCATGTGTGAATTTCTCTCCATGATCATCCATAACGCTATCCACCCAATTTCTGGATTTTCTTTGTGAAGCTTTTTGGTGGAAAAATTTTGTATTTTTGTCCCCATGCCTAAGCCACAAAGCACGAGATCTTTGAGCCCACCAGATTTCTTCACTCTCCAACAAATCATCTAGAGATTTCTGCCGCTGTTTAATTTCTTCAACCACCCCATCCTCCTGGGCTCACTGATTTAGATCCTCCAATCTTTTGCTAACTTGTTTTATTTTGAGAGGCACCTCACCAAACCTGTTTCCCCCCACCTGTTCAGAGCTTCCACACAAGCAGGAATTTTATCATTTAAAGGTTGTTGAATATTATGCCAAGTTCTTCGAATTTCATCAACAATATCCGAATCACGAAGCCAACATTCCTCAAACCTTTTAAGCCTCTGACAATGTCTTCTTTTGGTTTTTTTTTCCTCGGCTCCAAAGATAGCCAAAGAGGCATGTGATCTGATGCATGGCGAAGAATGTGCAAAACTGAGGCTCCAGGATATGAAAAGCACCAATCTGAGGTTGCAATTGCTCGGTCCAACCTTGCTTTAATATTAGCCTCCCCATTTTGGTTATTATTCCACGCGTACGTTTCTCCTTCAAAACCAAGATCTCTCAAATTAACCTGCTGCATAGTGCTGCCGTATAAAGATATCAAATGACCATTTGTTGGATTACCACCCATCTTTTCTTCCGTATAAAGATGGTTATTAGAGGTAACTTTCTTTATGTATAGGTATAGATGAATTCTATGTTTTTAATTGGTTGTGTGGATAGACATTATACTAGAGTTACTAGTCTTATTGATGTCGTTTTGGCCAAATATGCCATAAATCAGCACTTGTAGTTAAATTCTTCCTCAGAGCTGCGTGCTATCTACAATATTAGGGACACAAGGGAAATTTAATTTACATGTCCATATCAGTAGAGTTGAAATTTTGGATGTTTCTTCTGAAAGTAAAAGAAAACAATGAGATGATCGAGTCATTGAGATCACAAGCACTTTGCACAATAGAATAAATAACTAAGAAGAACATTGACAAATCATGCATAGAAACCATTAGTCAATGTTCCTTTAATTAATTCTCCCCTAGCTAGAATACAGAATCAATCAGTCCATTCAAGCAGCTCTTGCAAGAACTTCCAATCTCTCAGGCACATCAGCAGGGTCAATGTGGAAACCTCTCCTAATTAATCTTGGAATTGTAACAGTTAAGACTCCATTTTCATACCCAGCAGAGATGCCATCAAGATCAACCCTCCCAGGCAGCCGAAACTTCCTCTCAAACTTCCTCGTAGGCTCTGTGGATTCATCTACTGCTTCAGTTTTGATGATTAGGTACCTTGAGTCCTCAACCTCCACTCTGAGCTCTTCTTTCCTAACACCTGCCACAACACGCAAACACATGTAAAGAAACATTTTTATTATCTATTTATAAAACTTAATTGAACTAACAACACATGACACGCCAAAAACTAATTTGTCACTAAAAAACTTAATTACACTTGTTTTATTTTTCTCTGTCGGGTTCTCTCAACTAGTCTGTTATCTATTTACGAAACTTAACTACATTAAGAGTACACGTGACAAAAGTTCAATCAACCACTTTCTTGCCAAAAACCATTTTCATACAAAAAAATTTAATTATATTTAAAAAAACTTAACTATTATGTAAGTTTCTGTATTATAAAAGATACCAAGAGAACAAAAAAAAACAAAGGAAACAAAAATATATGATTAAGGGGAAGGATTCTATTTTGTTTTTTCTCACATCAAAAGGCTTGCTTACCTGGGATGTCAGCTGAAAAGATATGAGATTCAGGGGTTTGTGACCAGTGAACATAGTTTTCTGGGATGAAACTACAGGGAAAGAGAAGGTTAGGAGGGACAAGGTATTGCCAGGGAAAAGAGTCATGAGGTGCTGCTGGGAACTCCATTCTTTGTTTATGATGTGAAGGAATTCAGAGTTGTTTTAGTACTGCTAAATATTTGGGATGTGGGGTTGGTTTTGTAGGGTTTTGGTGTTAAAGATTGGGTAGTTGGTTGGCCTTGTATAAGCCAAGTGGGCAAGTTGGGGTGATGGAGGACACATACTCACTAGCACTAATGGTTTTTGGGGGGCAAAGAGTTGGAGTAGTTGGACCTCAATTTTCTCTCTCTTCATTGACTGGATTCGTGGTTATGAATGACCATTTAAATACTCCTTCTCTAACTTTTTATAAACCCATTTAGACAAAAAAAAATACATATTAAGAAAAGTAATTAGCTTTTTAAATTTATCCTTCATTTTAATTAATGCATGTCTTGGAAAAAAACTTATAATTAGTTAAAAAAATAATTCTAAAAGAGGTTATAAAAAGTAACGGAGGAAGTGTTTAATTTAATCCTAAGGGAGAAAATGATGATCGGTGTCTTTTCGAGCTGCTAAGAGCATGATACAGTTATGAGAAATGATATTTGTACAAACTAAATGGTACGCTATCGACAACTATTTTGTTGGTTATCGCACAATAAAGTTTTTAATTTGATTAATAAATATATAAGGTGTTACAACTCATTAACCATCAATTGAATTTCAGTAACCACAATTTTGAATATTATTAACCACAATTTTTAAGTGTTCAAAATCATACAGTTTTGAATACCTAAAAATCGTGGTTAATGAAGTTTAGTTTTATGAGTTACAACACCTTATATATTTATTAACCAAGTTCAATACTTTATTAACCATATGTATGAAATGCGTTAACCAATAAAATAGTTGTCAATTTTAAGTATCCCTTTGGTTCTACAAATAACACAGGTGTATAGTTATAGATAGATACCAAACACAAAATCCAGGGTGGTTGGTGTAGCGAATTGGCAAGAGTTGCTTGGACAATGACAAAGTAGGCATGGATGCACCATCAAATTTGGAACGTGATCCTCGAGTTTTTTGCTATGTGCCACTTTTTATTTTTATTTATTTATTTATTTATTTTTTACTGATCGGAGTAATTGATATTTGATGTTGAATAAGTTATGGGGGACACTGGTTGGAAATATCAAAGCTCCCCTTTACCTTATCTAGAGCCGAAAATGAGTGGAGTCGAGTCGAACTTGGTTCAACTCGACTCGACTTCATAAGAATTGGGTCAACTCGAAACTCGACTCGAGCTTGATACAAACTTTTTTTTAGCTCGAACTCGACTCGATTCAAGCTCGCGAACAGCTCGGTTCAGCTCGTTAGCTCCAATCGCAGCCAAAATAACAGTAATTTTTCAGTTGAGCTCGATTCAACTCATTCTGCTAGTTAGCTTGGTTTGTTAGTTTGACAGAAAGTAATTACGGTTTTTTACTGCCTAATTGAAAAATATAAATAAAGTTTTTGAAAATAAAAAAATAGAATTTTTTTAGATGTTTAAATTGAAAAGTTTTTGAAAATTAATACAAAATTTATTATTTAACTAAAATTAATTATTTAAATTTAATTTAATAATATACATACATACATATACATATACATATATATATATATATATATATATATATATATATATATATATATATATATATATAAGAATTGGGTCAACTCGAAACTCGACTCGAGCTTGATACAAACTGTCTCGAACTCGACTCGATTCAAGCTCGCAAACAACTCGGTTCAGCTCATTAGCTCCAATCGCAGCCAAAATAACGGTAATTTTTCAGTTGAGCTCGACTCAACTCATTCCGCTAGTTAGCTTGGTTTGTTAGTTTGACAGAAAGTAATTACGGTTTTTTACTACCTAATTGAAAAATATAAATAAAGTTTTAGAAAATAAAAAAATAGAATTTTTTTTAGATGTTTAAATTGAAAAGTTTTTGAAAATTAATACAAAATTTATTGTTTAACTAAAATTAATTATTTAAATTTAATTTAATAATATATATATATATATATATATATATATATATATATATATATATATATATATATATATATATATATATATAGCCGACTATGAACCAAACAAGTCGAGTTATGCATAGCTCAAGTTCAGCTCATTTATTTAACGAGCTCAACTTTTAGCTCAAATTTGACTCTTTTGATTTTATGAACCAAGTTCAACGAACTAATTATCGAGTCAGCTCAACTCAGTTTCAACCCTAACCATATCCTTCCCGGTCAAACTATTCACCGCCATTTTAACTAGCCAATTAATAAAAATAGAAGAAAGCTGCCTCACTTCCTGACCTTTTGTAACTAGCACGTCTGAGAATGCGTGCAGAATACTGGTAACCACAAATAAAATATTTAAAAATAAATTCAGTTAACAAAGAAAATTTCATCAATAATAAAATAATAATCAAATAAAAAACACAAATATCTAAGCCTTAAAAATGAGCAATTCACAAAGTTGGATAATCTTATAGATCATTCGATGTAATTAATTATAAGTATTTTTGAAAAAAAATAATTAATATATTTTATAATTTAAAAATAGGCTTATAATTAGTTATAATTTTTTTTCTTTTAAAAAAGCTTATAAAAAGTAACGGAAAGAATAAATAATAATAATTATTTCTTCTGAAATTTCCTTTCCAAAGCAGGATGTAAATAAATTAGATTTGTTATTTTCTTTATTTTCTAATTTTCTAAAAAATATTCAAATGCTGAAAACAGATGCAAAACAAACCATACTGATGCTATGTGAGATGTTACTGAATACTGATATCTAAAAATTATTTTTTGCACCTTTTGTGTCTTTAAAAAGCCATAAACGTAAAACAGATCCAACCTCCCAAACAAGTTTTATATTGGTTTAGGTAGTTGTCACTCCAATTATATTGCAGAAGGCATTCAAAATCACTTTTCTCATGTTCCACAATTGCAAATCAACAGGGAAATGGTCATTTAAATTGATAAAGACAAATATGGGTACTTACTCCTGTATCTATTGGTAAAAATCAGTCGTTTATATATTTGATGCAATGCGAACATGAACTTCATTGGATAACTCTTTTTAACATTGCTTTCTTTCTTTCCAACAATTTGGGGCAGTAGGGGTTGAGCAAATTGATATTTGATTTCAACTTTCACAAGCTAGGTTTCAAGGTCTCGCACAAGATTCAATGAAACATGAGTAGTATAAAATTCAGCGTGATGAAAGAACTCACCACACTGGAGGCATATGATACAAAATAGTATAAAAACCATAGGGTGCATATTACAAGAGCTATGGCCAGGCAAAAATCAAAATTCATAATTCAACACAACTTACAAGGATCTCCATAGTTTGAGGTTATTTATGATGACAAAACCACATAATAGCTGAGAAAATTTGAAGTTTGAATATCAATGACAGTAGATAGACACTTTCCTTCAGAGTTTTTAGGACTGCTGCATTCAAGTATTCACTCCAAACACAAAACCATTGCTGTATGAAGGAAAATTGCTAGAAGGCATGAGATTTTTCACAGGTGATCGAAAGGGATTTGGAGTCACCGGATGAGTGATGTGGAGACCGGCATTACGAAGGACTTGTTTAGCATTTACACATGAAACTTCTGATTGATCAGTAAAAAAAGCAGGTACACCCATTGATTTAATTAAATCAAGAGCTCCACCCCAAGTAGAATAGTTTTCCAATCTAGAGTTTAGAGCAATGACAACATGGGGAGAAGGCAGGTATGAGGCTTCCACCTGATAAACACCCCTCACAAGATTCACTCTGACCCTGCTACCTATTCCTGAAGTTGTACCCGACAAATTCGTAGGAACTTCCGGTCCCACCATCACAATTTGTACATTGCCCAATCCATTAAGCAAATGACCTACTTCTGCAAATGCTGGCATCCAATCTAACTCGCCTTCAGGTCCAAGGTAATGAATAATCACCTCCTTCCCTTTTAGTACAAGGTTCTTTGTACTTATATTGAGAGTAGTTAGTATGTGATACACAGTCAATGGATGTGAGAGTATGTCGGCAACAGGAGTTGACAATGGAAGCGAGCGAAGATTGTAGTACTCCGACCAACCAGAGAGAAGAATTGGGCTTGAAATGAAATGGTTATTGAATGGAGAGTCATGAGGATATTCAAAATCATCAAGTTCACCCCATAGTTCCTTAAGTCCACCTTTCACAGGAAGAAGACCAAAAGGGCAGTGTGAATAGCAACTGCATTTTCTCCTCCACATACCCTTCTGGTGGATCCCCATTGATTCAAGCCACTTGCAAGGCTGGTCAGCAGAACATGGGAAAAAGAAAATATTTATAGCCAGCTCTTCTTCCCTTTCCATCATGGCCTTGTAAAGTCCACACAAGCTTTTATGTGTGTCACTCCAATGTTGCTTCTGGCAGATTGAACTGCAGTAAACAACTGCTCTACACCGGCCACAACAAATTGACTGTTCTCCATACACTTCTTTCTCACACATTGCACAGTGTCTCAAGCCATTACTTGAGTATGCTATTGTGTCACTGAAAGTGTCCTCCCTAGGTGGTTCTACATATTTAGTTGGGGTCGATCCAGCACTTACACTACTAGATTTTTCATCATATGCCTGACCCGGTGGGTGTGAGACAGTAACAGCAACAAGGTCATAACCTCCTTTAGTTACTTCTGGAGGCCACTGAACATCAACTGTCTCTATAAAAGGCTCAAAATTCACCATTGTTGAATACTTTGAACCACTTTCCCTGTCCACCTGAAGTAAAGGGTGCACCATAGAAATGGCCTTCATGAATGCATAGACAAACCTAAGCTCCTCAAGAGTTGGATTTCTAAATCGAAGATCGCCAGCAAGCGTGCACCGGGCAACATCAATAACAGGAAATCGGTCATTACCCGATGCTTCTAACGACAAAGACTTAATCAATTTGCGATTCAAAGGGAACATCAAAGACTCCACTTCATATGTGACCCTAAGAAGCTCAACATTTGGAACACGAATGGTCTCCCTAGACCCTGTCATTTTCTTAGCATCATTGTCTGATCGAAACATGTAGAAACCAATGTCCCCTCCATCACCTCCAATGAATTGGACACAAGGAAAAGGCTGTTTCTTTCCGGGCCAATCCGAATATTTTCCAACCCGGATGCCAAAGAAGTGCCCCGGACGCAGCCTTTTCCATGGTTCACTTCTATACAGAGCTGCAGAAGCTTTGTATATAGATCTAATGAAATTGGGAGCAATGCCTTCCACTTTCATCAGGCATGTCCCAGATCCAGGACCAAGCCCAGGTCCACACCCAAACTGCTCCTGATATCTATCAAACAGACTCTTCAAATGTAAATCCATTCTCTTCCCAATCAACTAACTACAAAACCCACCACACTACACTACACTGAACTGAAACCAAATCTATCAACACTTGCAAATCACACAGTAACTGATCTCAGGATCACAAAATCTCACAAGTCATAACTCTACTTCACTTCAACAAACCAAATTCCCGTTATATGCACTAGTAGCACACTAATCAAAGCAAAAGCATTTGAACACATTTTCGGGCAACAATCAAGAAAAATCAATTGTTTCAATTCAATAAAAAAACTCACAATAAAAAGGAGGAAAAAAAAAAAGGATGAGAGCTTCATGTCATTACCAGGCTCGCGCAACAGTTACCGATTTGAGCTCTCAGACCCAATTCCGATTCGTTTCGTTTTCAGACAAACTTTGAATTGGAATTGACTGTCTTACTAGCTGCAGGCGTTCTCATTGGGTATCCGTGAGCTCGGATTTTCCATCACGAAATCAGAGCCACCAAATAATCAACGGTTAGAAAATTATCTCGTACGAATCAACGGTCCGAAAATGATCTTCGCGAATGCACGGTGGTTCGTTCGTGTACGCAAAGCAAGAGGACATTAGTCTCTTACACGCGTACACAAAACATTGTCGTTTTGGTCACCAACCAATCAGAGTCAACCACCGAATCACAAAGCAGATAAAATCAATTACTAATAATTAATTATTTATTAATTATAAGAAAATACTAATATCTAGTGCCCATCACGGACCATGTTCAGAAATATCATCCATACATCATCACCGTTTAACCACTCAACGCGCATCTTTTCTTTTCTCTTTCTGTTTTTAGGGTTAGGGTTTGAGCGCTCTTTAAAGAGCAACGATTCCCCCAGTGTTTTTCTCTCTTCGCACACTTGCTCCCCCTTTCTCTCTCTAGAAATCTCAGATTCGGTGGGAGAAATGATGCAGCCGGGACCTGGCATGGCTCCTCCCAGCATGGGGCAGCAGCCTCCACAGCAGTACCAGCAGCCACCTCAACAGTCGCCGTACGTCTTGATGCCGCCGCAACCTCAGGCGCCGCCGCCCATGTGGGCCCCCTCCGCCCAGCCTCCTTCGCAGCAGCCCGCCAGCGCCGACGAGGTCCGTACCCTCTGGATCGGCGATTTGCAGTACTGGATGGATGAGAACTACCTCTACACCTGCTTCGCTCATACAGGCGAGGTATAACCTAATTCTCTCTCTGTCTTCTGTATCTTATTTGTACGATTAGGGTTTTGTATGATTATTTGGTCTCCAATTTTTTTTTGGATCGATTGATTATTGGTGTGAAGGAGCAAGTGTTGTTTTGTTCTGTTACTGAAGTTAGGGTTTTGTATTTTTGTTTTGTAGGTGACCTCTGTGAAGGTGATTAGGAATAAGCAAACTAGTCAATCGGAGGGTTATGGTTTTATCGAGTTTAATTCTCGTGCTGCTGCTGAGAGAGTGCTTCAGACATACAACGGAGCCATTATGCCGAATGGTGGGCAGAGCTTCAGATTGAATTGGGCAACTTTCAGTGCCGGGGAGAGGTCCCGTCACGATGATGGTCCTGATTATACAATTTTTGTTGGTGATTTGGCTGGGGATGTCACTGATTACCTTCTTCAGGAGACTTTTAGGACTCGGTATAACTCCGTGAAGGGCGCGAAAGTCGTGATTGACAGGCTCACTGGCCGGAGTAAGGGTTATGGTTTTGTGAGGTTTGCTGATGAGAGTGAGCAAATGAGGGCTATGACTGAGATGCAAGGGGTTGTTTGTTCCACAAGACCCATGAGGATTGGACCTGCCTCTAATAAAAACCCTGCCACCACTCAGAGTCAGCCGAAAGGTTTGTCTCTAAATCTTTAGTTGCTACGTATGTTGTTCCTTTTCTGTCAGTGTCTGACTTCATATGCTGCATGAAGGAAAATTTAGCTGTCTTCTTTATATGAGTGCTGCTGGTTGGTTGAATTCAACGCCTTGTGTCTAAAAATATCTGTTGTGGTGTATGCTAATTGGTGTTGTTTAAGTTATGATTCTTTTCAGTTACGCTCTTGAAGATTTGCCGTCCAAACTCATTTCTTCCCGCAATTTTCCTTTAATTAAAAATTTGGGCTAAATCAATTATTGTATGTAATAACAAAATCTTATAGAACTCCTGTTGTCTCAAAGCAGGGTGTCAAGAGGCTCTGTCATCTCGGAGCCTGGAACTGATTTCAGCTGAAATGGTTACCATTTTAGTGCATGTCCTTGCTTAGGTCAGTTATCCGTTTATGTTTGCCCATTATTTTTTTGTGGCATTTTCTTTTTCCGCCTGCATTTTCAAATGCTCTTTTCATTTCGTTTGTTGGTTTAGTTTTTACTCAAATTAAGTTTGCAACGTCTCTGCTTACTTATTTTTCAGTCCACCATTCTTAGTCTTTGCTCCGTGAATTTACTCCTATTAGTTTGCCATACAAACTACAGGCTACAGCTTTGAATTTCTTTTGTAGCTTTCCCTTGTGCCAAAGCAGATCTTATTTACTTTTAGCAATTTCTTCTGTTCTTCTATCAGATGCTTATTAATTTCAATTTCCATACTCCAGTCCATGAGGGAAAAAAATGTTGAGTGTCGGTTTTTATTGCTTTGATTCTCCAGTAACCACCACAAATTGCAGTCTTGTTATTTGTGTGTTTTCATGTGGTTTTGTATTTTCATGATGATTGGGTTTCTGTTCCCTTTCTGCCGTTCCCTATTTCTGAGCACAATGCCATGCAATTGAAGTTGTAATTTGCTATCTGTTTCTCATTCTATTCACTAGTATGATCTTCTAACTGTTATTTGCACCTTCTCTTAAGTGCTGCAAATTTGAGATACAGAATGGCAAAGATGATCAAATTTAAGGTCATTTACGTGTGTCTGGTTCCTGTCTATGTATAATATGTGAACTGTAATCCTTTTCAATGTTTCTCATGTCCCATCAATACCTCTTGTTTTAGAAGAATGAAAAAATAGCAATGAAATAATTCAGTAATGTTCCGTTTGTTTGTTTTTTTTCCCCATTTAATAATTTTAGCTTATTTGTTTTTTCAATGTATTTGAATGAGAATTGAAGAAAAACCAAGAAAGAAAACATTACCAAGTTATTGAGTTGAGTAATTCATATTGGTGATATGAATTTATTCATGCATCACATGATTTAAAGTTATTTGTGATTCATCACATGATATGAATCCATGGCTTGCTGAATTGTATCAGGTCAAGAGATTCAAATTGCGAATTTCCGCATTGTCCACTATCTCCATTGACTATTTTGTTGCTTCTCAACTTTGCTCTTTATCTCAAAGTCTAGTCCACATATTCCGTTGTTAACTATGTTTTGTTTATTCTGTATGACTTAGTTTCTGTTGTTGAATAGTGTTATTTTTGTAAGTTGAAGGTCTCCAGTGTATGTAAATGTAAGGCACTGTCCATTTTGTTGCTTCTGAGATTGCTCCCTAAATATTTGAATGTTATACATTGTGGCGATGTAGAGTCGGCTTTTCTTTTCTTGTTTTCTATAAAAAAATAGTTACACCTTCAGTTATTTCTGAATTAGTTGATATATATATATATATGTGTGTGTGTGTGTGTGTTGTCTTTTTTTACTTTACTAATGTTTTATTTTTCAATTTTCATGAATTGCTTCCTTTGTTTTCATAATTCATTGTTTTACTTCACTTTCATTTTGAAATGCAGCTTCATATCAGAATCCTCAAGGCTCACAGAACGAGAATGATCCAAATAACACAACTGTGCGTATTTCTTTGCAATATGGAAACAGCTCCATTTCCTACTTGTTAGTGACTTGATTTTTTATTGCAGATTTTTGTAGGCAATTTGGATCCTAATGTCACTGATGATCATCTGAGGCAAGTTTTCAGCCAATATGGAGAATTAGTTCATGTTAAGATTCCAGCAGGCAAGCGATGTGGGTTTGTCCAATTTTCGGACAGGTAATACAACTGGTATATTTGATATTTAACTTGTGTGAAATCTTTTTCAAGTCTAAGCTGCACACTGACTGTGCCTTCATTTTTCATGCATCAGGAGCTGTGCAGAAGAGGCACTACGGATTTTAAATGGAACTTTGTTGGGTGGACAAAATGTTCGTCTTTCATGGGGTCGTAGTCCTTCAAACAAACAGGTAATTATATTTGCTGAGCATTGTAATTCTGTGCTGAATTGGCTTCGAAGTCTTTTCCGATTGTTTCAATGACTGTATGCTTTGTTCTCAGGGTCAGCAAGATCCAAACCAGTGGGGTGCTGGTGCTAGCGCTGGGGCTGGTGGATATTATGGTTATGGTCAGGGTTATGAAAATTATGGTTATGCTCCTCCTGCTGGTCAGGATCCCAACATGTATGGCAGCTATCCGGGGTATGCGAGTTACCAACCACCACAGCAACAGCAGCAGCAAATGGGTTATAGTTGAGAAATCACTGCTACATGTATCCGTTCTTTATATGGAGTTGCTTGTCTCGTATGTGTCCCGTTGAAAAAATGATTCTGATCCTTTTCCCCCCTTTCCCCTTTGATTGCTAGTAACATTAAAATTTTATCGGAACCGACTTTTGTATTCCTATAAATTTGCTTGCTACTTATTTGGTGTTTGGATTCGATGGTATTGTGCCTATCTATTTTGTGTTCAATTAATTCTACAATGTTTGTGCTTCAATAGTCAGCTGGTAGTAAATGGTCAGTAATGAGATGAGGTCACGACAGTGGATCCCTTAAAATTTGAAGCATCTGTTAAGCTGTGAAGTTTAGTGTCGCCCTTCATAATTAACAACCAAACCATTTTTGTCTCTTTTTATCAATAACCATTTTTATCTTTAAATTAAGACCAAATTTGTACAAAATTTGTTAGCATATATCTCATCTCGTTGTAAACCACTCCGTCGTGTTTGATTTGAGTGAATGGAATTTAGGTGAGATCGGTGCTGCTGAACATGATATGTCGTACGATTTCATATTATGCAAGGGATATTACTTGAAACAAAAAATCGTTGTAACTTTCGTTACAACTGAGTAAACAATTTGTTAATTATTAAGTGGTTTAAATGTACATATATTCTCTGACTATAGCAATTTTTGGCTGTGTCTCTGTTTTTTGTTGTGTTTCATCATCGAAAGTCAGAACTATCTTTCTATCTCGAGTGTTATCTCGCCTTTTAAAAAATACGACGTGGTTGATAGAAATATATATAATCACTGGCGTGTAGGATGATTGTGTCACGTGTCAATATCACGTGAAATTGACTTGCCATGTCGGTATGTAGTCATGTCAGCATTGTCACATGTCATATGGTATTATTTACATATATGAAAAGCAAAAATTACTTTAGTTACAGGGACGAAAAGGAAAAAAAATATTATATTAATAGGGACTAAAAATTAGAGAAAAAAATAGAATAAATTGTAGTATTGGCATGAAATCACTTTATTTTCGATTTCTAATTTCAACCTTTGCATACGAAGTATATCACCACTCTAAAATAATGTGTTGTGTGTCTATCTTATTCTCTTTTTTATGTAAAGTTTGCCATTAAGTTGCATTCTTTCAACTTTATTGCCAATCTTATTCACAAAACATATTTTCATTACAAACCTCGTGTGTACACATTTTCTCATAATTCACTGATAATACCACACAACACTACATTAAATTTACAAATTGGAAAAAGTACAGTGCATTACTATGGATAACAATGGGTAGGTCCAATGGGTACTAAAGTACTCGTCTTCACATCTGTATTTTGAAAAATACTTTTACCCAGAATATACATGCACGAGTAACAACTTTAATACTCGTATAATTACTCGTTGGGTACCTAAGTACTCATATATGTACCCATTACCTGCACTTTACTTAAAATAAAAAGTTAATAAACGAAAAAAGAACATTGAATATAATCGCAGAGATGTGATCACAGAAAAGAAGGAGAGAGATGATATGTTCAGTTTAGGGTTTGTAAGGGTTTGGTTTGACAAAGGAATCAAAGTCTCGTAGTAGAAAAACAACGGATAAAATCGTACATTAGATATGCTTCTAACGTCTCCACACAATTTTAGATATCGCTTTTTTTGGAAAGGTGATATACAATCTAAAACAATAGACAATGCTTTCTTGAGAATGCACTAAGCTCCATGTTTTTTAAACATTTTATATAGAAATCATAAAAGTAGCATATGAAAGTAGATTGGTACTATAAAATCATGAGTTTTGTGTCTACGTTCTTCTCTTTTACCCGTGTAAAACTTGCTTTTAAATTCAAAGTTTCATTATTATCTTTGTGAGCACTACTTAAAACATTGACGCTCTCTAAAGTTGTTTCAAAATAGAAACTCCCGTATCTAATTAAAATATCCACATTAAGATTTCGACTTTTATAAGTTGATAAAAAGGATATATTCTCTATTAATTTTTGAATGTGCAAAATTTCAATTTAGGGTTTTCGAAAGTGAACATTGGGGGAAAAACTTTCAATTTGAGGACAAATATCATGAAGAAAAAACAGAAAGAATGGAGACACAATCCATTTGATTCTTGATATATATTCATCGAATACATTTAGAAAAAAAATTAAAATCATGGTGCCAACTGCATGTGAAAGGACAAATTATTGGTGGGTTAATTGCTACCATGCGATGCAAGACGCGCCTCGTTTTTTTTTTTTTTTTTGATATTTTTTTGTCTGTGGTAGCTGCGTACTATACTTTCTAAAGTGTCATAAAACATCGCAAATTGTAATAATCTACAAAAATATAATCAGCATTATTGTTCTATTATAACATAGTACTATATAATATTTTATTTTGTATTGTGTCAAATTGAACCTGAATGGTTGGCAATATTATGAGTGACAAAATAGATGGATAGGATGAATTTTTTTATGGATCATAATAGAAGGATTGGAAAAATCTATTTATCCATTTATCATCCACTAAAATTTCATCAAGAAAATCCAATCTATCCATCATCCTTTAAAAAAAACCATCAAATCCATCCATTAACAAATTTTTTATGGATGAATATTCAATCCATCCAACAAAAAAAAAATTAAATCACAAAAATTATTTTTAATCATAAAATATATTTTTAATCATGAAAAATATTTTAATTACAAAAAAATATTTTACTCTCCTCTCTCCTCTCTCTCCGTCCCTCCCTCCCCTCTCTCCTCTCTCCTCTCTTCATTGGACACGTATACCATATCTCTCTCTCCCTCTCCCCTCTCTCCTCTCTCCCTCCCCCCTCTCTCTCCTCTCTCTCTCCCTCCCTCCCTCCCCTCTCCCCTCTCTCCTCTCTTCATTGGACACGTATAGAAGGAGTTAACGTAAGGCCTTGGTTATAACATGTATTTCTTCCAATTTGTTTTTTTAGAGCAGTCTCTATTTTCCACAGATAATTTCATCTTCTCTTTTTGATTACCGTAATTGCATGGAGGAAATGCATATTTAATTAAGCATTAATTTATTCATCCATTGAGTTTACTCACTTTATGGTGTAAACAAGAATTCTTCATTTAAAGAAGAGCTAAATGATCTTTGTTGTTTTTACTAGTCGGTTCGCTCTGCTAATGAACAACCTTTTTCTGCAAGATTACGTTCCCCAGCACCAGCGGTAATTGGCTTCTTAACTCTCAGTTTTTTAAATAAATGCTGCTGCTTAATTGAATGAAACTCGTTGATGGAACTTCGATTTTGTTTCTATTAGTCAATTCACACCGTTCAAGAACAACCCCTATTTGTAAGAGCCATATCGAGTGTTTGATCATCTCTTTCTGCAAATGCTACTGTGCAACCTCCACCACCGCGAACAGCAACGCCTGTCAATCACGCAGAGCAACAACCACCTTCTGCTTGTTCGACTAGGAGAGAGGGGAGGGGGAGAGGAGAGAGTAAAATATTTTTAATTAAAATATTTTTTTATGGTTAAAATATTTTTTTAATTCAAATATTTTTTTATGATTAAAAAATTATATTTTATGATCAATTTAAAAAATTATTCACTCTATCCATTTGTCACCTCTTGTGTAATCCAATGGATTTAAAAAATTAGTGGATGGATGACTAACTATCCATTAAATTAAATAGATAGATTGGATCCAATCTATTTAGTTTTTTTGTTTGTAATAGATAGATTGGATAAATTTCTTTATAGATAAATTAGATGAATGATGGATAAATAGATCACTTTGCCACCCATAGTTATCGTATATAGAAATTGAAGTTGTTAATTAATTATGAGGTGTGTTGGCAAACTGACGTGGGTAGGCTTTATTTCAATGTTAAAATTTGATATTCAATTGAAGCACTTTGTTATCAATATGACAGTTGAAGAAGAGTTAGCCATATATTAAAAAAATTGAAGATACATTTCAGTCTAAACAATAATAAAAGGAAAGGAAAGTGAAGTTGTCATAGTGTCATACCATGAGTGATGAGCTCGCTGTTTAATAAATTTAAGCATGAGAGCTTCCCACCGCCCACTTCATTTTAATTATTTCACACGTAATTTATTAGAACATCTCCCATTGGTGAAATTTAAACTACCCATTTTGAGTTGTTTAAATGGTTTCTATATACCACATCATTTTTAGCAACTCATGATCATTTTGCTCCAATACTTGATTCTTTAAGTGGGTTTTTTAAGCAGTCCTCATATGCCGCACTTTAATAATTTAATATTTAATTTCTATTAATTTCTATTAAGTTTGAGGAAAAAAATATTATATTTTAATGTCAAGGGACGTCTCTTAACTGATATATATTAATTTCTCTTAACAGTCTCTTATATAAGAAATGTCTCATAAATTTAAGTGACAACACACGCCATGTAGACAAAGTCCAACAGTAAAAAAAATAAAAAACTTAAACTAACTATTAGTTAAGAATGCCTTAAGAACCATACCTTAGAGATGCTCTTACATCTTTTAATATTTAAGGTTACATAAAGTTCATCAAACACACTCTTGATGTAAGATTTGTATATACGATGGCTGCCATCATGCTTCGGCAAGACAGTAATAAATCAATACATATCAGTTTCTGGAGGTTCTAACGATCACAATTACTACTATATTGACTTCCCGTAAAAAAAAAAAAAATATTACTATATTGACTTTTGATGTAAAAGTTAAAACCGTGTGTTTTTTGAGTAATATGTACTCCCTCAATTACTTTTTATAAGCCCCTTTTAAAAAAATTGTTAACTAATTATAAGTCTATTTTTAAATTACAAGATACATTAATTATTTTTTTTTCAAAAATATCCCTAATTAATTGCATAGTATTTAAAAATCCAAGACATGCATTAATTAATTAAAAGTATGATTGAAGGATAAATTTGGAAAAATATACACATTATAGACAATTTAATTATGCTAACTACTTTTCTTAATATGAGTTTTTTTTTATTATCTAAAATGGCTTATAAAAAGTAATGGAGGGGAGTATATGTTTAATTGATATGTGTGTGTTATTTAAATTATTAAGATAAGTGAATATTTTTATCAAAAATGTAAAACCTAAAATACTTATTATAATATTGTTGTTAAAAATAATATCTTAAAATAAAAATTTATACGTTCATAAAAAATAATAACATTAAATTATTTAAATTAAATTATTTAAAATATTTCTAACACACCCTAAATTTTTTGATTTAGTATGAAATCCTTTTTGTAGAAATATTATAAATTATAAATATAATAATACATAAAAAGAGTGAGACATTGTTGTTAATAGTGATTTTATATCCTTCTCAAGTATTTTTTGCTTAAAGAAATATTGCTATAAATAAAGTATAAATTTCTCCATGGATTTCAAATTTAGATACCCACGCCGGTGGAAGTTTTGGTTTGGTCTATGTCGCTTTGGGCTTTGACTCGAGCTTCTATCACGTGAATGCAACTAGCGCATCGAGCAATGAATGCTTTTTTAATAAATTTTCTCATCTTCTTCAATGGCAATGTGATGCCTCTTTTGAGTCGGTGACACAAGGAATGCCATTCAGGCATTCACACTGCATCTTATATGACCAGAACACAATTCAGCTACACCTTAACTTGCTGCATCAAATCTAATTATTTTTTTATTATTTTCTTTATTGTCAGTATCATAAATACGTGTTTAAATTAATTTACTCTGACATTAAAAATTTATATTCTCAAAAGTAATAGTATATTTTAGACATGCCCGAAGTGTTTTAGAAGTAGTATCAAATTATTTATAGATTCTTTTTTTATTTTACTTACTAACTATTCTTTGTAAGAAATTAATTGACATCACTAAAGAACCCGAAATCATGCAAATCATTATTCACATGGTTGTATAATTCTAAAATTACTTTTTACATATTTTTAAAATTTAAATATGTAAAGTGAATTTACAAATTATTAATCTACGTATCTCAAATGTTTTTTAATAATCATATCATATAGCATCAATTAATCAAAATAATATGAATAAAAAACTGACAATTATTGCGGTCAACGTACCTTTACTTAAACTAGTAAGTATTATTGTGCATATAAAAATCCTGCTTATGCTTATGCTACTACCTTGGCCCAGCGACGTCAATGAGGTCATCCTTTTACTAAACTTGCCCCACAAAATTTTATCCTCAGTGTTCAATTCAATTTAGAAACTTATCTTTTTCTAACTTAACAAAAATTAAACAATAAAAATTTAGTGGCAAAGCCTGAGATTAATGGTGGAAATTAAAAACAACACTGATTTTTGAAACATTTCATGCAGATTTTACAATGCATCCAAAAATACAAACAACAAAAGGACAAGTTTACATTTGAGGTGGCACTATTTAAAAATTTGGTTGTGGCTTTCTAAGGCAGTTTCTATCCGGAATGGATTAATCTATCTATCTATAGATTATATAAGAATCTTAACTACTATAAGAACACGTGACAAAAATTTATTTGGTTCCATTTTTTTTTGTCACTCGTACTGAGCACATGTTCCAGTTCCCTCGGCTAGTTTTCACAAAAATGATGTAAGCCAGTTCAGGTACATTAATTAATTAATAATGTCCATTATTTTTCAACAGGTAATTGGTGCACATGATCTGCTTCATCACCAAATGTGACATCCTTGAATGACCCCACACACCCTCCTTCTTAGCATCACCCAAAAATATACTATAAATATTACTTCCAAAATGCTTGTAGTCACCATCTTAGGCCACATCTACTACCTCTTCATATTGAAGAAAAATGGCTTTGTCTAGGAGGCCATACGGTTACTCAAAGATGGATAAGGAGGACCCTGAAGAATTAATCCATCGAAGAGCACAGTTCTTGATCTACAAGGCGTTGGAACAAGCAGATTCTCGTAGAAAACCATCGTGTCTCAGAATCAGAATATCTAAGTTGAAGGTGAAGATTGGGAACAGGTTAAGGAGGCTCAGGAAGAGAATTACGTCAGGTGTTTCTGCGGCTAGAGTTGGCATTCATGGACATGTTGTGAGTCAAATGAAAAATTGGAAGAGACTGTTTGGTCGAGGAAGACAAACCCTTATAAGCTTGCCTCCTCTTCTCAAATGATATTCATATATAAAATAAATAATGTGTGTAACCAATTTACTAGGAATTTGATGTTTTGTTTGTGCAATACAATGTTCATTTTGTTATGTTTCTGTCTTTTCTTCATATATATGGTTTGTTTTTTTTCTTCGGAGTTTCCTTAGAAAAGAGTGAAATCACGAGTTCTGCCGCAAGATCAATAGATTTTTTTTTTATTTTTTTTTTTGCATTTTCTTTCTCTGTGTCCCTCTTTATTGGTTCTGGTAGATTCTCGACTCTGTTGCTGAAGTAGATGAAAGAACAATTTCTGTCCTGTCATGAAATGGTTATAAGTTGTTTGCACTTTGCACTCATTAGGAGTGGAAATACCATAGTCACCTGCAGGTTCACAATTCGCTTGGTACGTGGTACGCTACTAAAGTATTTCCGAAATACTTTCTACATTCTTTTTTGGGAACTATCGTGATTAAGGTCTTTGGTTTGTTTGTACCAAAAAAAAAAAGGTCTTCGGTTTACCAGCGAATCCACTGGGTATTAGCACACTTTCGACCATTTGAACCGGCTATTGAATCTGAGACCTCTTGACCGGAACACTTCCTAGTTTCTAGGAATCAAACTTGGACTCTCTTTTTTGGGTGAGAGCGCATTTTCACTCCAACCAATGCTTGTTGGTTACTTTTCACATTTACACACAAGAGATCATTTTCTATTACCTTTTAATAACAACTCTTCATTCATGGAAATAAAATGTATTTTTATATTATTATAAGAGGATCGAATGAAAATTGTGCTACATTCAGTAAGAATATATATGTCTATGAAGAAAACTCCGCAAAGTTGGGGACTATATATATAGCTAGTTATCTACCAGTTGTCCCTCGTTTCTCTCTGGCACTAGTACAGTCATAGCATTTCAGAAAATTAGAACTCTGATTGTTAGGAAATTACGCAAAATTTCCGCATAGTCAGATTAGTGGAAGAGCGAAAGATAAATGCGGAAGCACACACAAAAATTGATAACGGAGTTCGGCCAATAATGCCTACGTCTCCGGACTGCTGCAGACCTTATATTGAAAAATGAAATACACACTGTGTTTACAAACACTCACACTCTCTCACAAAACCCACAACCCAATTACACTCAAGAATTTCTCTCACAAAATTCTGTCACTAGAATTTTATCTCACAAATGCTTATCTCTCTAAGCTTTGGAACTCACTTGGTTGGAATTCTCTCAATGTTGGAATGATTTGCTCTTGCCTTCAAGCTTCTATTTATAGGCAAGGTTTGCAATGTGAACATATAATATGAACACATCAAGTTGGATGGCCACCTACCCTCATGTGTTTTATGACTTAGGCAAGGTTTGCAATGTGAACATATAATATGAACACATCAAATTGGATGGCCACCTACCATCATGTGTTTTATGACTTTCCATATTTTCCAACCCATGTTTTTCCTTATTTTGGTTAGTGGGTTGCCTCCTTTGACTAACAATCTCCCACTTGAAGACTGATTTCAATCAGTCTTCACACCTCGATCAAGCGGCTGACCTTCCCTGTCATTATTTGAGCGAGCCAACCAAGTTGAGCATAACTTCGCTTGTCGATAGTCACCACCTTTGTCAACATGTCTGCTTTGGGTTCTTACTTCCTTGAATCTTTTTCAACATTAACACCTCATCCTCAGCGAATCCGATGAAGTGATAACGAAGACCAATGTGCTTTGTTACGGGTGAAATCTTTGAGTTCTTTGCCGATGTATCGCACTCGACTATCACTGCAAAACACTCTTCTCTGTGTGAAACCCAACTCTGTTAACAATCCCTGAAGCCATATCAATTCTTTCTTTGGCTTACATTCTTTCTACATACTCGGCCTCTGTAGTGGATAAAGCAACAATCTTTTGTATCCGCGACATCCAACTAAGCGTTGTAGTACCAACAAGAAATACATAACGATGGTACTTCTTCGATGATCGACTTCACCTCCAAAGTCCGCATCTCGTAGCCTTGTACTTGCAATTCTCCTTTACCAAAGTACAGACACTTCTCTGCGTAGTGCCTCGTAGATACCTCAAAATCCATTTCATCGCTTCCCAATGAGTTTTACCTGGATTTGACATAAACTCGCTAACAACTCCCATCGCATGGCCAATGTCCGCCTCGCATGCACCATTGCGTACATCAAACTTCCAATGGTGAAGCATATGGTATCTTAGCCATGGATTCTCTTTCTTCCTCCGTCTGAGGTGACTGTTCCTTGGATAGCGAAAATGATCGCCAAAGGTGTCTTGGCCGGTTTGGCGTTTCCCATGTTGAATCTTTGCAAAACACGGTTGATGTACTCACTTTGAGATAAGCGCAAAATTCCTCTCTGCTTATCTCTCGTGATTTGCATTCCAAGGATCTTCTTTCTTTGGACCCAAGTCCTTCATGTCAAATTCTTTTGACAACTGCATCTTCAAGTTTTTAATCTCATCCATATCTGAACCTGCTACTAACATATCATCGACATAAAGTAACAAAATGATATAACTGGACTTATATCTCTTGAACACTTCTGAAAGCCTTCCTTGTGCATGAAGCTTTCAAACTTCCTGTACCACTGTCTCGGAGCTTGTTTCAGGCCATACAAGCTCTTCTTTAATCTGCACACCATATTTTTGTTTCCATCTTCTAAGAAACCTTCAGGTTGGTGCATATAGATCTCCTCATCTAAGTCTCCGTGAAGAAACGCAGTTTTCACGTCCAACTGCTCAAGGTAGAGCTCTTCGCTTGCAACAATACTTAACACTGACCTGATAGTATTGAGCTTCACAACTGGAGCAAAAATTTCGGTGTAGTCAACTCCTTCCTTTTGCTGGAATCCTTTAACGACTAGTCGGGCTTTGTATCTCTTGGAGCCATCATTCTCCTCCTTCACCCGATACACCCATTTGTTGTGAAGTGCCTTCTTTCCCACGGGTAACTCAGCTAGTTCCCATGTTTGATTGGAGATCAAAGACTTCATCTCGTCTTTCATGGCAAGCTCCCACTTGCTAGCATCTGCGGTCTGACATGCTTCTGCATAATCTTCAGGCTCCCCTTCATCAGTCAACAACATGTAGTCCATGTATCTCCTGTTGGGCACAGGAACTCGAGAAGACTTTCTCATCACGAGCCGAGTAGGAGGCTCAGTGCGTCAATTGATTCCTCTGACTGAGGATTCTCAACTATAGGACTTTCTGGGTCATCGTCCACCTCTGCATACACTGGCCCACTCTATTCTGAGTTGCTGGCATCTGTGCTATGCCTGTCCTTGTACATCACTCTTTCATTGAAGATCACATCTCTACTACGGATCAGCTTTTTGTTTTCATCATCCCAAAGACGGTAGCCAAACTCATCTTCACCATAACCGATGAAAGTGCACTTCTTCGATTTGGGATCAAGTTTATTCCTGCCTTGATCAGCGATATGCACATATGCTCGGCGAAAACTCTAAGATGTGAGAGTTTTACCTCTTTTCCGCTCCATACCTCTTACGGTATTACGTGCTCCAATGGTCGATGGACCTCGGTTGATCAAGTAATTTCTTTGTGTTGGTATACGCCGAAGCGCCCGGTAAGCACGAGTGCACCCACAAGCTTCGCTCTCTCTGTCAACGTTCGATTCATACGCTCACTACACCATTGTGTTGAGGCGTGCACTGCACGGTTCTTTCCATTACGATCCCGTGCTCATAGCGTAACTTCTTGAATCTGGTGTCTTCATATTCACCACCATTGTCGGTTTGAGCTTTTTGATCTTCAATCTGTCTCATTTTCTACCATGGCTTTCCACATCTTGAAAGCCTCGAATACTTCAGACTTATGTTTCGAAGTATACCCATACCTTCCTAGAGTGATCATCAATAAAGGTCACGAGTATTGCTTCCCACTAATGGATGAGGCGGTCGTTGGACCCCAAACATCGAGTGAACAAGCTCGAGTTTCTCTTTCTTTGGGGTTCTTCCACTTGTCCGAAAGCTAACTCTTTCGCTTTCCAAGTATGCGCCTTCACACATGTCAATTTCTCTTGATCAAGACATGGCAATTTGCCCTTCGAGTGCATGATCTTCATCCCTTTCTCACTCATATGGCCTAGTCTCTGGTGCCATAGATTGGGACTATCATTTGCCGCAATCGCAATCAAATGGCATGCTCTCTTTGTCTTATAAAGAGTACCACTCTTTCGCCATGAGCAATCGTCATTGCACCCTTTGAAATCTTCCAATGATCGCTGTGGAAAAGCGTTGCGTGGCGTCATCGCCAATCGGCCTCATCGAGATTAAGTTCTTCGTCAGGTCGGGAATATGTCTGACATTTTTCAATTCCCATACGGACCCGGTCAACTTAATCTTCACTACACCTTTGCCAACAATCTCACAAGACTGTTCATTACCAAGGTAAACTTTACCAAGGTTTTGGTACATAATTCTCGAAGAATTCTCTCTGCAAGTGGCATGAAAAAGATGCTCCAGTCTAACACCCAAGACTCTTCCTTGCTCTCCAAAGAGCATATCAACGCATCACCTCCTCCCGAGGTGGAAGCAACATTTGCCTCGCCCTTCGCCTCCTGGTTCTTGATTGCACTCCTGCACCGATTTTTGTAGTGCCGGTCTTCCGCAATTCCAACACTCGATAGTCTTGAGTTGGAGTTTTGAGAACTATGATGATTTACGGATTTGGACCTTTGCCCTTTGATTTGCCACGTCCATTTCCTCTGGTTGAATTTCTTCCCCTTGACTCTGTATGCAATACTGAAGAGGATGAAGATTCACCCGACTCTCTCCGTCGGATCTCTTCACTGAGAACCAGATCACGAACATCGTCAGATTTCAACTTATTGTTTCCCGTTGAGCTACTCACAGCTGTGACAGTAGCATTCCAACTCTCTGGAAGAGAAGACAAAAGTATCAATGCTCGTACCTCATCATCAAATTCGATTCCAACTGAACTCAACTGGGTTGTGACTATGTTGAGTTCATTGAGATGTTGTGCCACCGATGCGCCTTCCGTCATCCGCAAGTTAAACAACCGCCTCATCAAATGAACTTTGTTTGAGGCCGACGGCTTTTCGTACATGTTGGAAAGAGCCTTCATAAGATCCGCCGTGGTCTTTTCTTTTGCAATGTTGAACGCAACATTACGGGATAACGTCAACCGGATAACGCCGAGGGCTTGTCTATCGAGAAGGATCCATTCATCATCCTTCATCTCCGCTGGTTTCTTTCCTGTGAGAGGTTGATACAGCTTTTTCTGATACAGATAATCCTCGATCTGCATCTTCCAAAAGCCAAAGTCCGCACCATCAAACTTTTCAATTTTCACCTTTCCTTCATCTGCGGCCATCACTCCCACTCGAGTCTGACTTCTCAGGATCGTTTCTGACAATTTCTGCGAACCACCGTGCTTTAGAACACCTCCGTGGACAAATTGGTAGTGCCGACCAATTTTACTATTCACGAAAATTACTATTCACGTGAACAGTATCCTCACCAAGATTTAGCAGAAATAACCAACTAGCTCTGATACCAGTTGTTAGGAAATTACGCAAAATTTCCCCATAGTCAGATTAGTGGAAGAGCGAAAAATAAATGCGGAAGCACACACAAAAATTGATAACGGAGTTCGGCCAATAATGCCTACGTCTCCGGACTGCTGCAGACCTTATATTGAAAAAGGAAATACACACTGTGTTTACAAACACTCACACTCTCTCACAAAACCCACAACCCAATTACACCCAAGAATTTCTCTCACAAAATTCTGTCACTAGAATTTTATCTCACAAATGCTTATCTCTCTAAGCTTTGGAACTCACTTGGTTGGAATTCTCTCAATGTTGGAATGATTTGCTCTTGCCTTCAAGCTTCTATTTATAGGCAAGGTTTGCAATGTGAACATATAATATGAACACATCAAATTGGATGGCCACCTACCATCATGTGTTTTATGACTTAGGCAAGGTTTGCAATGTGAACATATAATATGAACACATCAAATTGGATGACCACCTACCATCATGTGTTTTATGACTTTCCATATTTTCCAACCCATGTTTTTCCTTATTTTGGTTAGTGGGTTGCCTCCTTTGACTAACACTGATAGCTTCAAGTTTTATTGGATATGAATACTCAATGACTAATTATTTGACGCCACATTATTTTTTATCTTTTTTTAAAGTGAAATTAAATGCTTAGTTTTCATACATGTCGATAGTGTGAGAGTATAGAAGAAATTCCCTGAAAAATTTCTATATTTATTAATAAATTTTCACTTTTTCTAAGGAGTCTTTTTAATCTTTTTCTATTTCATTTTTTATAAAAATTATTTCTCTATTTTTGTTATTTGGATCACTGCTTAGATAATATTCTAATGTTTGTGTAAACTATTTAATTTCATTCCTAGCTTATTTTTTTTTCTTATTTCATTCCTAATAATAAAATTATATTTTTATCAACTTCTTCTATTGTTTTACTTATTTCATACACGATTTCTATATATTTCTTTTGATATTTCAATTTATTTTTTTATTTCGAGTTTGTTTTGTAGGTATTATTTGTTTTGTTATTTATAATTTACGTTTGAATTATAGTTTTTTTAATTTTATTGATATTATTTTTGTCTGTTTTACGGATGGGTATCGATACCCACCTTTCTTCTTGGGTATGGAAGAATTTACCAAATTTTAAATAACAAATAAGTTTTAAAATTAAAATTTTACCTTTTCTTTTAATTACCTCGAAACCTACATTTATTCATTTATTATTCATTTAAACACTCTTTAAGTAGTGGATTTGAAGTCTTCAATGACTTATTACATGACACTGGGTTTGGGCGGTGCGGTAGTCAAGTTCATCATTGTAACTGCTACTATATGCTACTACTTGATTATGTATCAAGAGAAATTCTTCTATAGACACTAACCTAACACGTCAGCTCTCTAGAATCGGATAGAAAATGAATTGCTATTGTATTCCCTTCTCCAGATTCAATTATAAGCAAAAAAATTCACGTATTTGATCAAAAAATTTATTCAATAAGCCAAAATGTTCATATATTTAGTCTAAATTCAGACCAAATATATAAATTTTTTTACTTATAATTAAGTCCGAAGAGAGTATGTAACACCGAACGCGGCAAACATGGCTGCAAGTTAGTAGGAACTTCGGATTCTTTCTTTCAAGATCTAATGATTTTTTTAATCAAAAGAAAGAATCGAAACTTGGTGTGAAAATCAGTGCAAGAATAATGACAACAATTATTAGTGAAAAGAGTCAACTCGTCAAATACACCCTCCCTCCAGTACACTGTCGTAGTGAGCCAGCTACTAGTACTTCATTCTATATATACACTCCCTCCAATGCCTCTATCTGTCTTGCCAAACCCCAGCCTGGCTAGTAAATCACCCGACATCTTTTTATTTTATTTTTTATTTTTTATTTTTTTCTACTCCCCCGTCCCATTTTGTTTGTTGTTTTAGTAAGATAGTTTTGTCCTATTTTGATTGTCGTTCTAGAATATCGGTGAAGGATTATTATTTTTTTAACCTATTATTAATACGTTTTTTGATTAACGTGTTTTTTCCTTTTCAATTCTCGTAAATGATAAAGAGATGAAGAGTATATTAAAAAACTACAGAATACTTTTTATGAAATTTAAAACATTAATTGTACTTCTTAATTTCTGTACAAAACGTTAAACTACAGACAAAATGCGATGGATAGAGTATTACTGGCAAGAGTTATCCCTTCTGATGAGAAAATTTCAGTGACTTAATTTCAGTACTGTCCCTGTTTTAAGACCCTGAGGCCACTTGCAGTTTTTTCACTAAACTTGAGAAGCCTTCATTAAACACCCCTTTGGATTGGAGTCTTCAAAGTTAGTTCATTGAACTTTAAACTTTCTTTCAAATAAAGTACTACTACCTTCTCGCTGATACACTAATTAATTAACTGGTTTAAATAAATAAAATTAGGTAGTTTTGAATCTGAAGAGATGCAAACCGGCGTGGTTCATGCATAGCACACACCACACAGTTTCTTTGGTCAGCCCTTCGGCCCCCACCACCACCATTATTAACAGGTAGTAGCAGCATGCTTTCACGTTTCCTCAAGGCTAATTAGAATCGGACCAAAGTCAACGGTGAGGCATGGCTTTTCACACTCATTGTTTGTGAGTGTGATTTCAATTTGTCATGCCATTCACTAATTACACTATTAGTAGCAGACTACATATCATGTCATCCGCGAACAGAATAATTGATTAGAATCACCTCGACAAAGCAAGGCAAAGGTTCATTATATCAACAACTAGCAACATAACAATGCATATGCACGGGTCTTTCCGTAAGTTTTATGTTGTGACAAATATAATTATTTTTTTAGTTCTCTAAATATGCAGAAAGAGTGAGAATAATCAATATATAACGTTTTCCTGTTGGAACTCAAGAGTAAAATAATTATTTATAAATAATAAGGAGATTTATAAAATTGTCATGTGTTAAAAGATAATAAAATTATACCGATAACATGTAATATTTTCCCGTCAGAACTCAAGCAAAATAATCATTTATAAATCAGGAAGACATTTATAAAATTGATATGTACTCAAAGACAATAAAATTATAGCTACGATGTCTATTGTTTTCCCGTTAGGACGCAAAAAAAAATTATTATGCCGATAATATGTAATGTTTTCTCGTTCCCAGTCGGGATTCAAAAATAAAATAATCATTTATAAATAATAAAAACATTTATAAAATTGATACGTGCTCAAAGATAATAAAATTATTCCGACAACACCAATAAAAGTAATCATTAATACCGATAACATGTAATATTTCTCCATTTTCGTGTCGAGCTTCAAAAGTATAATAATTATTTATAAATAATAAATACGTTTATAAACTTTGATATGTGCTTAAGACAACGAAATTCTGCCGACAACCTGTAATGTTTCCTGCTAGAATCTAAAAGCAAAATAATCATTCATCATTTATAAATAATAAAGACAATATGTAATGAAATTAAGCAACTAAAAAATTAATAAAATTTGATACGTGATAAAATTATAACGACAATATGTAATATTTCTCCGTCAATACTTAAAAGTAAATAATAATTTATAAACAATAAAGACATTTATAAAATTGATATGTGTTCAAAGACAATAAAATTATTCCGATAACATATAATGGGGGTTGGATGGCCATGATAGGATAGGAAAAGATAGGATAAGGGGCTAGATAAGGATATGACAGGATATGGTCATGACAAACTCTTATCCTATCATGCGTTTGATGTGCACATGATAACAAACTAGATAGCATTATATTATCTTGTATTTGAGATAAACCAAATAATAGTATAATACGATATAAATAATATAAAATGTCAAAATGACCCATGTGATAAAATTATATATAATTTTTTAATAATTTAAAATATTTTCATAATTTTCAATATGAACTTTTAATTTTTAGTTTTTGTTTTAAATTTTATGATATTTTATTAGATTTAATTTTGTCTATAATTTTTATTTTTTAATCACATAAAATGACAAAATTACCCTTATAACAAAATTATATATAATTTTTAAAATTACTTTTTGATATTTTTATATATTTTTTAACTTCTAATGATTTTTATAATTTTCAATATTAGTTATTAGTTTTTATTTTAAATTTATTAGATTTTATATTATTTTTTAAAAGGGTGAACGAGGAAACAAAATTTCTTATCCTATCATGTTGGTTTCTAACCCAGCCCTCCCCTCATGATAAGATTTTAACTAGATGGACAAAATATGATAAGTGACATGATTGCATTATCTTATTCTACTGGCTCAACAAACGCTGGATTACGATATGATATGATAGTTTATCCTATCATGTATCTCTTATCATGACCATCAAACAGACTCTAAGGGTTTGAGGGAGAAGAAGTTAGGGACGAGACATAATCTCTCTCTCTCTCTAGAATCTTGCCTATCTGCGTACTTACCTTTTATTTGAAACTATCAAATTCTCATATTCCTATCAAAATCTTCACAAACTTATATGGTTAAATCATTTTAAACATTTTTCACTCAAAAATCACCAACCAAAAAATCAAATTTCAGTTAAAACAAAAAAAAAATCACATTATTTCATCCCCAAACCCTAGACTAACATTATACAAAATTTATTAAAGTTATACTAAATTCTAACTCAAAACTCTTAAAATTATTTCATATCACAAATCCATTGTAAACCTAAAAAAAAATTGGACAAAAATGAGAAATTAGAGGTTTTAATTAGGTAAAAATTGATGACACCACCGCATCTACTTAATTTTGACCATACAAAGACTTAATTGGCTTAAAAAATCTTAATGAATCAACATAACACAGATTCGGCTAGAGAGGCTAAAAATATAATTGAACATTTGCTTCTTTTTAAACAAACAATTTTGACTAGAAATAAAAAAAAGTTAGTAAGGATGAGAATTTCATATTAATTTTTCTATAAATTTATTTTGAAGATAATTTTTTAGACATGAATCACTTCCTTCAAATTTAATATTAACTTAAATTCATTTCACAAAATCAAAATTATTTAAAATATGTTATAAAATGAACCAAAATAAGAGCAAGAAAATATAAAGTATAGAAAAATATAGATAAAGGAGAAACAGAAAAGAGATAAGAAGAGAAGCTTTGTATTATCCTACTTAATGTACCATCTTTACAATACTACACAAGGTCCTATTTATAGGACATAAGTCTTGTAACTTACAAGTATATTAAGAGTCTAATATAATGTGTCGTTAATATTTGAAATATTTAAAAGCAATAACAGTGAGTGAAATTTTTTTACTCATAAAAATTATAAGAGCATTACATAGAATATGAAAAAGCTTATCGAGATTGACATCCACCAATTATTCATAATAAAATCAACTTTTGAAACAATGACCTAAACACACACCGTGCATTTGTCAATAAAGTATTTAATTATTCCTGCAGCTATAGGCATCTCACGGGATTGATTCCTAGTGATTGCTACCTATACCCCATTTTTTTCTATTTGCATCTTCCCCATTTTATTTTATTTTTATTTATTTTTATTTTATTATAAATAAAAAGTTAAGGTAAGTGGATGACGCTCCTTAAAAATTTTAAATGTCACCACATTAATCTCAAATTTTATCATCAAATCAATCCTCAATATTGGGTATCAAAATGTGAGGGGTAAAATAAAAAAGTCTTACACGCCTAGTAATAATCGAAATGAAGAATATATAAGAGGCTAGATCCATTAACCTAACACCTTAAGATTTTGGAAACAAATGTGATCAAAGTCTCTTGGTGCTTACCTCAAGAATTCCCTAAAAGTGGTATCAAAGACTAAAAGTGACCGACTCGTTGTATCGAAAGTCTACCTAGCAATGTGGATGCTAGGTGGTGTGTCCTATTGATGAGTGTGAGCCAACGACAATGCAAATACATGGATGAAAAAGCTTCTGCTTTAAGGGAAGCTTACGTGGTCCGAGAATGGCTTGATGAAGAAACCTAATATCTCTCAAAGAGGCCCGATACGAAGGAGACTCACACTTGAGAAAGATATGTTGGGTATCCAAGTGTGAGAGGTAAATTAAAGAAGTCTCACATCGCCTAGTAATAAAAAAAATAAAGGGTATATAAGAGACTAGACTCATTAACCTAATACCTTAAAGTTTTAGAAACAAATGTGGCCAAAGTCTCTGAATGTTCCCCTCAAGAATTCCCTACACTCAAAGATTTAATACGGTGATAGTATGTAGTGATGAATTAAACCTTTGAGATACTAATTTGATGCAATTTTGTAATAATATTTTAGTTGTTGTAAATACAAAAGAAAGTAGAGAGATAAGACAATAGAAATATAGACTCAAAGACCGGTTCTTCAGGAACCAGGATTTAAAGGCTAGTTCTTCAGGAACTAGCTATAATCTTTGTATTGATAATCTGATCAAGTGTGTACAAGGACAAACCTAATAGCCCTAATTATAGAGAATGAGCTACTAGTTATGGACCAAATTAAGGGATATGGTAAAGATATAATGAGATAACAAATTGATATAGTCATCCATCAAATCAACATATTTATAACACTTCCCCTTGGATGACTATACACTATGAACTTGTCTCGTTAAAACCTTGCTAAGAAAAACCCAGTGGGATGAAAATTTAGCGAAGGAAAAAGAGTACAATATTCATAGTGACATACTTCCCCTCGAAAATACATTATTTATGAATGTCCTTTAAATTGCTTATCGACAAGTTTATTGAAAATTGAAGTTCACAATGCTTTTGTGAATAAATCTGCTCAGTTGTCATTTGATCGAATCTTTTCATGATGCATTATCTTCTTGAAATGTTGTTGGCTTGTCATCTTCTTTCATCAATTTGCATGCTCCTCTAATACTGAGTCGTGGTTCTCTATCATATGCATTCACAACTTGCTTAATGAAGAGTCAATATTTTTGAATGATTTGAGGAGATGGTTGTGATAGTTTGCTTCACAAAACGTTAAGATATACATGTTTCTCCACATGTGTAAACATCACCTGATTGCGATTGAGCTTTATGAGGATCAGAAAGAACAAAGAACTTGTTTGACTTCATTCCAATGTCTTCAGGTTGGTGCTGAACAAAATCTGGCTAACAAGTTCACTACAAAAACTATATACAATCTTGTGCTATTTGCAACATAAAAAAGTATTTCAATAACAACATGATATGGTACTTCAGGACCAAAGTTCTTTGTTGCAAATGCTCGAGCTGTAGGCCGAGACAACACCTTATCTTTCAAAACATTTTATTTGAAGATATTTATTTATACCATCTATAGTTTGGAACAAACTCAAGTAATTTCTAGAATATTAATAATCAAAATTCATATCAATCATATTGAACAATGTGAGAAAAAAGAAATAAACAAATTTACTCATAATTGCATCATGTATGTAACTCAAACATTTCTTACCAATATGAAATGTTTAATATGATAAATAAGAGAATATAAACTATTAGTATATGTAAATCCAAATAGATAATTTCAATAGTTTTAATCCTTCCGAGATTTTCAATATAGAGACCACTCTCTAGTTAACCATAAGCTGTAATAACACATATTCGTGTCATGAGAGTTCAGACTTCAGGTCCATTAAAAACATCTTTTGAATCTCGAACTATAGGTTCAAAGTCCTCATATTTCCAAATTAAACTGATTACATCAGTCAAAACATTTCAGATGCTTTAGATCCTTCATGGTTATGCTTCATGCATATTTATAATTCTTTAGGATTATGCTTTAGCTATCTTCAATCCTTCAGGGATATGCTTCATGCATTTTGAATTTTCAGAAGTATGCTTCAGGCATCTTAAATCCTTCAAGTATATGCTTCATGCATTTTGAATTTTTCAGGGGTATGCTTCAGGCATCTTAAATCCTTCAGGGATTTTCATATATCTGTCATTATCCAATGACCCATATAAGCAAGCTGTCACTACACCCATTTGATGTATGTCAAGTCCTTCAAAGACTGCCAAACTAATACAAAATCTATAAGTAATTGCACACATAACAAAGGTTGACAACTTCAGGTGTCTGGACTATTGGTCCAAATGCTTTATGTTTGGCAAATATGTCTTGCTCGGCTTGCATTATTTTAATTCACTTTGGCCAATTAATTTAATGTCGACATTTCTATATGATTCGAGCTTCATGCTCATCGTGATTAATAATTTTATAATCAATTGCTATTGCATAAGCAAAAATATATCAACAACTTCACATCTTCCCCCCATATTTCCAGGGTTTAATGAGATCTCGTAATTTGCTGGTACCGAAACCACTTCTGGGGTTACTTAACTGGAAATATGGAGTTGTTGATTCATATTGCTTTTGACCTCTTCTAGAGTGTCAATGATCTTCTGGATCATCACTTTGAATTCTCTCTTTTAGGAATAATATTCTTTGCACCAATAAGTCTACAACGCTTCTAGCGTACTTTAGATTCATGAGTTGCCATACTCGCTAGTTGTCCTGCAGGAACAATTAATTATGCGATAATATTTGCAACCAACACAAGTGATTTAGAGACTTTTTGGATGTTTGTAAAGATATCTAGTAATTGGTTTGCAATATTTTGCAAATGACTTATTCTTTGAACTTCAAATTCACATTAATTTGTGCGTATATCAAACATGGATAATGTTTGTGTCTTACAACAAACTTCTTGTGTTTTTATTCTTTTATCTTTTTCTTCCCCTGATGAGGAAAACCGATTCATTAAATATATAATAATAAAATATATGTCAAGATATCACAATATCTAAATATACATGAAACAATGCACAATTCAAAATTGCCGAGTTATATAACCATCCAATAAATTATGAATTGTATAATATATAATTGTAAATTTATTAATCAATGCATGTTATCATCATATGTATCCAATTATATAACATATAATTGACATTTAAAAATATCAGAATAAATAAACTAATATTTCGCACTCACACCATGCTTTTAAACACAATATATTCAAATGTTTCAGCTCTTATATATATTTAAATAACATATATTATTATAACTACTAGTTAAAAAATAATCAAATAATTTAATTAACAACAGTAAGTGACACTAAATTTTCAAGTGATAATCAAAATTAGCTTCAAAAGATTTGTTTTGCAATACCTTAAAATTTTTACTCGTATATATCTCATATGATAGTGTAGCAAAATAGCGACACCTTTTATTTCTCAGTTAATTATTTTTACATAATAATTAAAATATTTCCTTTCAAAGGATTAGTACATAAGATAATATATATCACCCAAAAAATAATAATAACTTGCAAACCAATCATATCTGAGCATTAAAAGAAAAGAATAACTATCTTTAGCACGAGAATGACAAAAATAATCATTAGGTAAAAGGATTCTATGATCCTTTAATAAGTATCCATGTGTATTTTCAATAAAACATCGCATCATAGTTGAACTGGGATGACTAAGACGATCATGTCAAAGCATAAAAAGTTGTAAGATCTGACCACTTCTGGTGCATATAATTTAACTCTGTCATCCTTACTTTTATAAAATATAATCCAACGAGAAATCTTAAAATTTCTCTAATATGAACTTTTAAAACAATAGAGATATTTCAAATCTCTCTCATTTTTTGGTTTCAACATGATACTTATTGCGATGTATATCTTTGAAACTTAGTAGATTTTTTCGGGATCTACTAAAATATAACGCATCATCAATGAGTAATTTTGTTCTATTTGAGGATATATCACATGCTCTTCTGGAGCCTTCGATCATATTTGCAATACCTACATTAATTTCAACTAATGTTAATTGCATAAAATATTTCTTAATACAAATAATTGTGTAGGTTTTACCACTGTCTACTAAATATTGGTACTTCAAGACCAAAAAGAGACTCTAGTTTGTGCATTGATCATTTTTAACAATTATGCGTGGATCCAATATTGGTCCTTCGAGACCAATTTCACAATTACTTGAAATTTTGTATTGGTACTTCAGGACTAATTTACGATCAATCTATATTTTAAATTACTTGAAATCATGTATTGGTACTTCGGGACCAATAAAAGACAAGAGTGTTTGGCTATTCATTTATTTTGGTACTTCAAGACCAATTGTGAGGCAAATCTTGCAAACATTGAAGAACAGCGTCTTTTTAATCTTAGCGTAAAAAGATATGTATACATAAATTCTTACCTTAAAAAGAAGCATACATAAAAATTGCTACACTATTGAAGACTTGATCATGCTTGGTAGCAATTGATGTGAACACTACTTGGTAGATACTACACCTGAATGTATTCTTCAGCTTTCATTTGGTGTTGAGAAAAGTTATTTCATCGTTTCTTCTAAGGACGTAAGATTTCTTGCACTTATACCTGTGTCTTTATGAATTTCAAGCAAACAATTCAACATTTTATTTTATGAATTAACTAATAAAAAAATTTCTCCATTTTTTTAAATAAAAAATAGACATAACAAAATACATATTATTTGTAAGAATAAGATCAAATGCATAATTTTCATAATCAAAATTTGAAAACTAACATAAATTTAAAAATATGAATTTGAAATTTAAAATACATAATTACCATATTAAATATCATATTTTTATAGCAACAAATTTTAAATAATTAATTAAAATATTATATCAGAAAATTAATATCTTTATATAGCAACAAAATTTCCAAAATATAATTAAAGATCACATCTTTATATAAAACAAGGATAATAATTCTAAAAATATATGAATTACAATAACAAGAATTACAATATATCACATACACAAAGATCCAAATTTATATGAAAACAAGTAAACAAATCAATGATAATATCTTTTGCAAAGAACACATGTTTTTGCAAACAGTTAAACTAGTTTTTCAAGAATTAGAATTTGACGTCTATTTTTTAGGAACTATGATTCAAAGGTTAATTCTTCGGGAATTAACATGTAAAGATCTCATCTTTAATATGAAAATAGGCAACGAGATTCAAATGTTAGTTTTTCAGGAACTATCTTGGAAAGATACAACAATAATTTTTTTTTTCACTTTTCTTTTGTTTCATACTGTATTAGGATCAAATCTAGTTCTTCTGGAACTTATGTAGAGCTAAAGTAATCGTGTTGTTCTTTGGAAACTATACGCAACACTAAAAAATTATGAGGTTCTTCAGGAACTATATGTAGTGATAAAAAAATTGTAAGGTTCTTCAGGAACTTCTCGTAGCACTAAAAAATTTTAAAGTTCTTCATAAACCAATCTCGTGCTATAAAGTTCTTCAGGAACTTTTGTATCCAATACAAAATTTCATTCATGGTCTAAAAGTCTAGTTTTTCAAAAACTATTCTACAAATTTTCATATAATGACGACCTAAAAAACTTATAGTTTTGTGCAATCCTATAGGGATGCTTGAATATGAAATTCTTCCAGAATTCTATCAAGATTCTTATAGACAATATGATAATCATATACTCAGACAATATGAGAATAAAATTTCTATAAAAAAACCTAAATAACATGAAAAACAAAAATATTAGAAAAACATGATCTTCCAAAGAGTGTGAGAAAGAAAACAAGTTCTTTTAATAAACCTCTTTAAGCAATCACTCGTATGGTAGAGTCTCGTGTTGATAACGTGTTGTAAATACAAAAGAAAGTAAAGAGATAAGACAATAGAAATATAGACTCAAAGACCGGTTCTTCAGGAACCAGGATTTAAAGGCTAACTCTTCAAGAACTAGCTATAATCTTTGTATTGATAATCTGATTAAGTGTGTATAAGAACAAACCTAATAGCCCTATTTATAGAGAATGGGTTACTAATTATGGACTAAATTAAGGGATATAGTAAAGATATAATGAGATAACAAATTGATATAGTCATCCATTAAATCATCATATTTATAACATTAGTGACTTTTTTGTGCCAAAAAAAATTAGTGACATATTTCGTCGACCAATTTTTTTTTTAATACTACTACTCCTTCAACAAGAGACAGTCCTGTTTGAGGAGTCGGTCAGGTTCTAAATGTGGGCAGTGATTCGCAATGTTGTGGTCCGTTGCACTAGACCAACCCTCCGTTGGTAAAGAAAATCCATTTAACATTGAAGAACACTTCTCTAAGAGATATAACACTAATTACAAAACCATCTTCAACTGCGATCCAGATATACATCTCAATCTCGTCAGGTTACAGGTTACAGTATAATCTAATAATGCTTTCTAAACTTCCTATATACAAAAAATTTATTACACAAGCACACAAGAATCATTAATCAATAAGATCAGAAACATATTGGACTTCACCTCCAATTGGGATCTACTTCACCTCCAATTGGGATCTCTCTCATAAAATCGACTACATTTGGATGATAATTAACCTTTTGACGTAACACCCGTCCAAAAAACCCTCCTCGTTGAAGAACTAGGAAAAGCTGCATCTAACAAGGAAGCCCTCATAAATTACACGAGCGTCATCAAGAGAAAGAGTAATGCAACAAGCAGGGAAAACAGCACGTCATGACTGTAGAGACCTGCAGAACATGAAAATATAGGGTCAATAAGTGGCAGACGCCAAATTAATAGAGATGCTAAAATCATTCTATGCATAGATATGGAATTACTCAAATCACGATCCCCTACGGTTAAAAATAAATGTAGAGGATCTCAGACATGAAACTGATTTGCCTGTAACCAAATCTATTATCTATTTAAGAAACTAAACTAAAGACATGTTGCAAAACCTTTTTCCCATAAAAACTTAACTACATTATAAGTTCTGTTTTTCTTTGTCACTCGTGCTAAGTACGAGTTCTCTCAGCTAGTAAAATTTATAAACCAAATAGTGTAGGGATCCACTTGCTCCAAGATTCAAGGGTTAGATTGATCAAATTCAAAGTCATGAAGTAAGTGGATCTTCACCTAACGAAAAAAAAAAAAAAAAAGTAAGCATTAAATATTAAACCATTTTAAACACCGAGATGTTTATGACAAGCATATGTTATAGTTCAAACAGTATTTAAGAATTTCATAGATTACTGAATAAACAACATAAATGGAAAAGGTTCTCTTACAATTTTGACCAGATGCTGCTGCAGGAAGAGCAGGGATGTTGACAGCTGCAGTTTCAGTAAGGTAGAATTGTCAAAAAAATACAAAATAAAAAGAACATTTCACATAAAAGTAAAATAAACTAATAAGTTGTGAAACCAAAAAGAACTCCAAAAATATATAGGATTTCTTCTTTTTTACTCTGTCTCCCTCTCTCTTTGAATTCCAACAAAAACAGATAACTAGTTAAATAAAAAGCAGTTTGCTACTCAAAATTACACAAACTTTCAACAGGTTATACATACATTTATTGCATGATGAACCAGCCACTTGAGATGTAGAAGGCCAGGGAGCTGGAATATTGTCATTTAGATCGCAAAGGAAGCTAACCCCAGAAGTCCTGTCAAATGTAGCATCTGAAGGCAAGCTGGGTAATAGACAACCAGCCTCTGTTTAGGGAAGATAATGTAGCAAGTCAAATCTCAGCAGAACATTTAATGCAAGAGATCAATAAAGAGCAACTCAATGACTTATTTGAAGCATGTAGAGATAAAAGATATGCACTTCAAAAATAAATAACATTTTTGAATAAATCCCCAAATCAATCCCTTTAAAGTACATGGCAGCATATGTTAATCCTTAAAGGGGAAAAAAGGCATTATGTGGTCTTTAAAGAGTACAACCGAGAGACATGTTAGTCCGAGACATGTTAGTCCTTTTGTCAAGTGGGCTCCAAGACACTTAACAGATCTGCAGATGTGACACGTTAACTTGCTTAGTTGGCACTCACTTGACCCACGTGATTTTCAGATGTGGAATTCTAATATTAAAAGCAATTTGAAATAGTCTCCTTTGGTGGGAACAATGTCATCTTGGATGTAAGAAACCCCAAACCCCAAATATTCCTCCCCTGCTCCGTACTTCCTCTTCCCTCTAATTCTCCTTTTTCCATCTCATCATTGAAAGCTCTGTGTGGTCAAATCAAATGGCTTGTAACTCAGAAAGAGAATGAAAGTAGGAACCAACAAGTTTGGAGACAATGAGGAGCAGAAATTGGTTATGGATAATCAATCCGATACTTGTACTCCAATACATCCAAGGAGATTCAAGAGAATGAGGTTCAAGAACCTCACCCTTGCCAATCACCCCTCTTCTTCTGTTGTTCCTAATTTGGCCAATGCATTTTTACCTGTTTCAAAGATGAAACACGTACAAGAAGACGTGGCTAGGTGCTTGAAGTTGTTGCTCAAAGATTCTAGCAACAAGGGTCGTTTTGCTTTCGTTACTAGGTCGTTTGTGAACAACATGGTTGTTCTAGAGGCAAATCATCCTCTCTTATACAGGTTTTCTATCATTAATGGTAACAGATTCATCTCTAATGTTACGAGTTTGTGATGAAGAAATTGCAAAAGGACATCAAGTTGAAGTTTGATGAGATCGGTGCTTCTGATAATTCAGATATGGTCCAAAAAACAAGGTAGACTCAGATGTATAAAAATGATGAATTTAAGGGCCTGAAGGTGGGATATAATTCTGGATTTGAGGATTATGATGTTTAATCAAGGAAGATCCTAAACAGAGGCAGAAGAAAATGCATTGTAAATGTATTAAAAAATTTAGTGATGGAAGATTTGTGCTATGATAAAACAAATGAAACTACACGGAAGTTTGATTCAAGAAAGAAGTAAAATGGTTTACCAATGATGAAATCTATGAGAATGGTAGAACAGTTTGGAAGTATAAGTGCTTGTTGGGTGAAAGGGACAATGGATCTTATGATTACACAGATGAGAGAGATGAAAATAGTTCAGAATCAGATATTGATACTTGTTCCGCTCCCAAGTCTTGTAACACTAAGGCTTCAACAGAAAGAACTCTGGGAAGGCTAAGTGAAGTCCAAGAAAGGCGGGGAAAATGAGTGCCCAATCCATGTGAGGAAAGAAGATAGGTCAAGTGGGTGTCACATAAGCAAGTTGATGTGCCACATGTAGATCTGTTAAATGTCACAGAGCCTTATATTAGGAGTAACATGTCTCACAATTACACTTCAAGAACTGTATAATTGTGTCACAGAGCCTTGTATTTTTCAGGGACTGATTTGGGGGTTTGTTCTAATTTTTTTCCTTCAACTGAAAGCACCCATATACTTAAATCCCCTTCCCTATTCTCCCTGACCCTGGTCCAACCACCCCCCCCCCAAAAAAAAATACACACAAACACAACAACAAGAAGAAGAAAAAACGTGGTACTAGTAAATTAAATAGTTTATATTGACACGATATACATTACAGAGTTACCTTGATTTCCAACTGAAGCATCCACATAATTGATTTCCACACCAAGTTGAACAAGCAGGATGAAAAATAAAACATTACCATCAGGTATAAAATATTATGGCCATGAAGTGTTGTTGTGTTGCATAATAATGGGAAGAGAGAAGCAAAACTAACCTTGGAGGGAAAAATCCTTAAGGCTTATGTGACAAAGGGTATAAACATCCTCGGTAATCTTTGATCTTTTTAATTTCATTGCCAAAGTTTCTGCACAATCCAAAGCTTGCAAGTTTGTGATGAAGCTCTGCTTTTGCAAGTGAGACACATAGCTTTCCATGGCATCACAGCAGGCTGTCTTGTTCCTTATCTCATCCACACAACTCTTGGCAATTTGCTTTGTGTCAGGCAAAACCAGCGGACAAACTGTGGCAGAAGGCAGAGAAGATCTAAGCAAAACAATGGGGTATTAAGGAGCCAGAAGGATTAGCATCATTAGGCATCAACACCAAATGATTATAAAAGCACCAAATGCAACCAGATAAAATATACTAGAATCATCACATGTTGACCATTGCACATATGCTTACTGGTAAGCCACAATTGACAAGGCTTTTCATCTAGAGCTAAACAGAGAAAAGACAACAATAAGGAAAAGCCACCCTAACTCAATCTATTTAACCTTTGTCGTAAAGGGAAAATATAACATTTTTATTCAAACTAACCTTTGTTCACATTGCAATTAGACAGTCCTCTGAGAACTTTCTTGGCTTGAGATGGATTAAGCTTACTTGCTATCCACCGGAGTACTATATTTCTACAATCATTGACCCGAATCGAATGCTCAGGTAGAACACGTGATGCATCTATGTCCAAAGTATGTGAACCTTTTGATGCGATTACTGTAGCTGCTTCTAATATAGCATTCTGACAAATTTGGTAGCAGCATTCTTTCACAGGATCAATTTTCTCACAGGCAGTAAGGAGCTTAGAAGTATCGACTATGTCATGAAAATCATTCACATTTTTTATCGGGCAAGATGCCTCGGTGAGATTTGAAGAACCGATTGAACAAATTTGCTTCAGATTACCATTGGCACCCTGCCCCATCAAAATCTGCTCCACATCTGAAAGGCAATGTTTAGCAACAGTCCCATTTAAGGCAAGTACATCGGTATATTTACTGGATTGACCGATGAGAATTGTGAGAGTGGCTTCCAATTGGGGACAACAAATTACATTAGCCAGAAATGGAGCAAAAACTTCCCAGCAATCAATTGCTGTCACACTTAGCAAACTTTCAGCAGTAGTGAAGTTCAAACTGCAGAGTCCTGAAAGACACATTGACATAGACAGTAAGAGAGAGAGAGAGAGAGAGAGAGAGAGAGAGAGTTGTTGAAAATGCAAAACAACCACAGACAATATTTAGAAAAGGACCTGATAACTTTGGGATAGAGGTATTGGTGAATGGAGCCAAAGGTGAGGGTGCAAGAAGAGGAAGAAAGGGTTGCGGAGCACCAATAGGTGCGAGTTTGGGGAACATGGAACCCACGCGGTTATCCAGTTGTACAGGACCTTGAGCATGATCAACTCTACTGCTATGGGATTCAAGCACACCTGTGCCAAAACACAAATAAGAGAGAATTTTTGTACTTGTGAATTTCTCTCTCTTGCTTAATCAGAGTAAGTCAGAAAAGGAAGGAATTACATACAAAAAGTTGTATCAATTGCTTCAATCAGAAAATCGTAGTTCTCTGGATATTAGGTTGTGTCAAAGATTTACAAATAATATCATCCGAAGTTCAAGCATGTGGATGTCAAAATGTATGTTATAGATAAAAGGCACTTAAACATGGAAACATGCCTTGTAACTCAATATTAATCAATTCTCACCAATAACAGCTTTCAGATATTAATTTGATTTTTTTTTCAACTGTCAATGTGACATTACAGTGCCAACCCAGTCAAATTTGTTCAACATCAGGAAATGAGAGACTATACGTCAGTGAGTGCAAAATAAGTATTAAAAAAAAAAAAGACAATCTCTGAATATAACTGAAATTGACAGTTCTAAATATATATAAGAGATGTTGGCAACCCAATGTGAAAGATAAAGGTTATTGAGCTGAAGCAGAGGACAACAATGACAACGAATGATTGAGTTAAACTTCAATATACATCGAACACTTTAAAGTTTAGTGGGGAATGAGGGGGTCTAATTGTAGTACTGAATCTCCAAATTTTTGGACTCATCTACATCATTAATTAATTTGATTTAGCATGTATTCTGGACAATGAACTCTGCACAATTAGAACTAAATCACAGAAGTTCTCTTGTTGATGAAAGACCAATAACAGCAGAAACTCAGCACTAAAAGTACAACTTGGTTAAGTACTCCCGACCAAAAATCAGAATGTTGCTGGCCTGAATAACTTGTCAAAAACACAAACACCTAGTCTTACAATTTATATATATATGATCTCCAGCATTTTAAAATAATTTTGCTGAATAATTACATCATCAGCTTAGTCAGCACCAGCAGCTATTAAAACCAAAAATTCAAGAACTATCTCATAAAGTACAACAATTCAACCCTAACTAAGGCACCATCCCACCTCATTACATTGAACATGAGAAATCAACAGTTGAAAAAACAAATGCAGAGAATAATGCAAGTGAGTAGAGTCAAGGAAACTTAAAAATAAATGAAATTTCATCAACAATCCAATAACAATCACACAGATCAGGGAAAACCCAGAAAAAGGGTTTCAGCAATCAAGCGCCAAGGAGGACTTACAAAGAAGCAGGAGCAAGACGTTGAGCTTCTTCATAATAATAACAATAACACAGGAAGGAAGAAAGGGGAAAGCATTCAAAGGGAGAATGAAAAGGTGAGTGGTGGTGGCATTAGAAGAACTAGAAGGGTTGAAAAATAATCATGTCATGTCATGCGTGAAGGAGAAAAGAAGAGTGAAAGGTGTGAACGAATGAATGAAAGAAAGAGGGTTCAATTCAAAGTGAGTGGGGACTGTGTGTGTGGCAGGATCAGTAGTAGTAATAGCTGTCTGGTGAAAGAGTAGACCCCACCATTAGCAATGAGCTGCGCTTAGCTTAGCTACCGCATTTATATTCCCATTCCTTCCTTCACCACTTTTCTTTTGCCCTGTGGTGGTGCGCTTGTGTAAGAACCAGCTCCTTCGCACGCGTCGCGCGTGCGAGACAACTACGGGAGACATGATGTGTTGTTACTTTAGCAGTTTCCTTCCGGGTTTAGTGTTTCTGTTTTGGCGCTAACTCTGTTGCGGTGTCATGTGGCAGTTGGTAGATGGAGTCATTTATTGATGTCAGAGTTTTTATTTTGATTTGGAATTTGGAATTGGAATGGAGGCGTTACTCCTACCGGTTACTTTTATTTATCCCCATCCCCATCGTGCATTTAATTCAAGGTATTTCTTTGCAGTAGTTAATAACCTATTTTAAGGATGGTTTATACGAGTATTGTACAATTAAATATCACTTCCAATTAATACATTGTTGCTTATTGGGTTAATCCATGCGTTTTAAGTGACAGGTAAGGTTTGGTCACCGGATGCGTTTAGTACAAAAAAATACTATACTACTCAACTTTAATTTAGTTAGAGAAATGATAAACTCACAACCTATATGATACGTTTTTTCCCATTTTATTGTTATTTTTCTCTCTCCTGATCACATCAACACACATATAGTTGTAATTTTTTTTTTGTCGATATACGGTGTCGATTTTTGGTTGGTTGTTTATCATTTTTGTTTAATTATGGTCAAATTACATGTTGAAACGTTTTCAAGGAACATAATCTAACTCAATCTAATTTAAAAATGTTTATTTTCCTTAGGTATCAGACATGAAGCAAAGAGAGCAAAAATGATAGAAGTCCAATGTATATTTTCATTGTAATATTATTATTATTATTATTATTATTATTATTATTATTATTATTATGGAATGAGGAGATACACATCACTTACTTATAAACCATTGAGTTTGAGATACACTATGATTGCAGAGCAACAAAAAAAATTAACTCACTAAGGTATGTATGAACAAATTACGTATTGTTTGGTTTGTGGAAATGAAGGGGAGAAAATGGATTATTTAAATTTATTTTGTTTGATTTTTTTTTTTTTTTGGAGAAGACAGAAAAGAAGAGGAGAATAGCAAAACTCTCATTACTCAATCTTTGGCTCTACTCTAATACTGGGGAGATTTAAAGGAGGGAGAAGGCATATATATATAATTTCAAATGAGTTGACTAAAATATCTTTACATAAAATGTAACATGAAATTATAAAGGTATAAAAAAGTAAATTAACTCTTTCTGTTCATTATAATTCCTTCCAAACAATATTTAATTGACCTTTCTTGTCTCATCCTTTCCCCTCATTTGAACCAAACATTATGTATATATTCTAGAAGTTAACTTCCAAAATATATATTTCTCTTCGTCTTTGATTATAAACAAAAATGTCTATATATTTGGTTGAAATTTGGACCAAATACATAGACTTTTTTGTTTATAATCAAAGACGAAGGGGGTAAATAGTCTAGAAGTTAATTTGTGGAAGGTTAATCAACTATGAAAAGTAAATATAGCTCTGAGAAGTTAACTTCTTGACAAGAGTTTTTTTTTTAACTTTTTTTTTTCTTTTTAAAAGGGGAGTGGGGGAAGGGATATTTTTATTAAAGCAGTGACACTAATGGCCATATTACAACTGTCCCCGAGAGGATTAGAACCCTGTCCCTTGGAGTTACAAGGCCAAGCTCTTACCACTGAGCTGACACCCCATGGACAACTTCTTGACAAGAGTATTTTGGCAGGAAATACGAATAAACTCATGGGGTGTATTAGCAAAACTAAGAGTGTAAATAGTAACCCCTTCTGTTATGGCTACGGGCTACAAAAATGAAACTCACGATATATAGGCTTTTTGCTTTGGATAAATATTTTTTTGATCCAAACATTTGTTAAATATTGAACTCAACGGAAATGTCAAATGTTGGGTTGTGGGTTGTTTTTTATTGGTCCATATTTGTAGGTTGCCTAAGGAATTGGTAGGGTGCTACTAATAGCACCCTTTGTTTTTTCTGATACACTTCGTACGACGTCTTTTTATTTTTTCCCAAAATTTTCATGTCCAATTGTTAACTTCTAGAAGGTATGCAACCACTTTGTTGGTAAAACTAATATGGAACCTATGCCGTGCACAAGAACATTATTATTTGTTTTGTAAAAAAATTATTTCAATCCAATAATATTATATAAAAAATATTATATTAGTAATTTTTAATTTTTAATGATGTTATAATACTGTTCTTACTATTGTGTGTAATTATTAGATGTCTAACGTCCGATAGGTAACAAAACTAATATCAATCATAGTGCAACCGCTTTGTTGGTAAAATTTCCTTCTGTATATAAACTTTCGAACAATTTACGGTGTCTCGAAATAATTTTTTTTTTGACAAAAACATGGCTAAATCATTCCATTAATAATCAAGAGCAATACATCTGGTAACTTCATCACAATTTTGGAAGATGGTGATATATGTAGCCACCCCTAACAAAGTGTGAGCAACTAAACAAATTTTCCTCCTATCAAACTCTACCAAAAAGTTGTTAACATAAAAAGATAAAAAACTCCTATAATTTAAAATAATAGTCCTATATTCAGCTTTCTCCTGATTGTCTTTTATGCTATCCATGACATTCTTAGAATCTACCGTGAAGATAATGTCGATTGAAACAATTTTTATTGTCCATTGAATAGCATACAAGAGGCTTAAGATTTCTCTTTCAGAATAATGGAGCCTTGGATAGTAGCTGTAAGATTTGGCTTTGAAGAAACATTCTCCCTCATCACACAAAATGAAACCATTACTTAAGAACATGTCATTGAGACTTCGTGCTTCCTACAAAAAAAGCTCAATGTACTGCCAATAATTGTCCCCTACTTTATTTGCATGAAATAAAACATAAAAAATAAAACAGATAAAACGATGAAATACATTCGACCAGTAACACCGAACAGAATAGCACGCACAAGTTTCATATCTTAACCCAAATAGAATAGGTAAGACCAAGTCATCATATTCCCATGGTGGCTTTGGAAGATGGCGTTGAGGTCCTAGTTTTTGTGGCAGAGGGGGTGACGAAAAAGTTGTGGATGAGGGTGACTCAGTGTTGGGGTCCTTGATTTCAGATGTAGTGTCTCTCTCCAGATCTAATCTCGGAACCGATTTCAGTTAGGTGTGAAACGGCTGTCTTGGTCTTGGGTGGTGGTGAGTTTTGTGAGATTTTGGTTGCAGGGGAGGTGGTCAAGGATTGGGTCTCGAAGGGGGAGGGTTGTGCGATATCGGCATCAGGTGGGAATAGCGGATTGGAGCAGAGGTTTTGAAGCCCTGGTGGAGGGGTTTGAAGATGTGGTGGAGTTGGGTGGAGACAGGGGGAATAAGGAAATGGATTCTGGGTGGAGGGTTGGAAGGGGCAGAGGAGTGGCAGGAGGCGAGGGAGGGGGAAAGAGGCTGGCTGGTGGCTAGCAAACGTCCACGAGGGGGAAGACGACCCACAAGGGGATGAAACCTCTCATCTCATTGGCAGCGCCAAGAGAGAAGCACAACGGCACAAGGGTTGGAAGTACGGTGTCTCGAAATTAACATCCTGATCTGGATATCTACTACCTATATATCTACTATCTAATGACACATGGATATCTACAATTTTAGACATCTTATATTAATTACACATATACTTTTCAAGGGCAATTATATCAATCTAAATAAAAATAAATTAAAATAAATATTAAATTCACATAAAAAAATTATTTTTTCTTCCTACTTTTAACTTTTTCACTCTCACATTTTACTTTTTTTTCTCTCTCTTCTCTTTCTTCTCTCTCTCCCTCTCACGTGATTCTCTCTTTCTTTTTCTCTTTTTATTCTCTCACTGCGCCACTCTCTGACTTTCACTCTTTTTTTTTTTGCTTTCTCTCTTTCTCTCTTTCTTTTTTTTATTAACATTTTTTAATTTCATTTTTTTATATTTTTATATTTTATCATTAAAATTTTTTTATGTATAAATAATTTTTTATTTATAAATATAATTTATAAATAATCAAATATCTATATAATTAAACAAATTACTACCAAAATTATGTTGGATCGAGCGTTTACCACTAGGCCAAAAGCTATAACTGTTAGTCAGGGCGCAACTCTTTCTACTTAACCGTAACAACCCAAGCGCCACATGTCGAGTGTGACTTTTTTGATAAAAAAGAAATCAAAACAACAGAGCAGGAAAAAAAATAATCTAAGGTCTAATCCTAGCAATCCCCGTAGCGTCAGCAAGCAGAGAAGAGGAGAGAGCTGCAGGACATTGATGCCAAAGATGAAGACCTTGATCAATGCCAAAGGAGGTACCATATTTTGCTAACCAGTCTGCACAAGAGTTTCCCTCTCTTAAGGAATGAGTGAAAGACAAATGCCAATCAAGGTTCCTAAGGGAGATAATGTGATCAACAATAGGAGCATGTGGGTGAGTATTGTGGACTCCATCTTCAATCAGCGACAAAGCCATTTGGGAATCAGATTCACAGATGATATGACGATAGCCATTATTCCAAGCTAACCGAAGCCCTTGAGCAATTGCTTGGAGTTCCGCATTCATATTTGTAGTAAAGCCACAGCCACCAGAAAATCCAAGAATCCAATGACCAAGGTGATTTCTAAAAAAGACCTCCAAAACCAGACCTCCCAGGGTTGCCTAATGAGCTGCCATCAACGTTCAATTTAATGCAATTCTCAGGGGGAGGTGACCAAGTGACAAGTCTAGTAACCCTTGGAGTAGAAGCTGCAGCAAAAGCCTCAGCAGAAGCATCCAAAAGAGACCTAATCATGCTGATAATTTTCCAATTATCCCACTTGGAATCAGAAAAAACCTACTCATTCCTAGCCTTCCAGAGAAACCAACAGCTAGTATTGAAGAGCAGGCCAAATTTACCAGTATTATTAGTTTTAAACCAGTGACAAGGATCAGAATCATTGCTAAAAGAAGACAGTGCAGTGAAGCCAAAGAAAAGCCATATCCGATGTGACTGTGATTTGACCCCAACTGGGCCTCTGCCACGGGACATTTGATGCCACAACCGGCAACAAATTATAATTTTAAACATCTTATATTAATGACATATGTATTTTTCAGGGGCACATATGTCAATTTAAATAAAAATAAATTAAAATAAAAATTAAATTCAGATAAAAAATTATTTTTCTTCATACTTTTAACTTTCCCACTCTCATCTTTCACTTTTTTTATCTCTCTTCTTTTTCTTCTCTCTCTCTCACGTGATTCTCTCTTTCTTTTTCTCTTTTTATTCTCTCTCTGTGTCACTCTCTGACTTTCACTCTTTTTTTTTTGCTTTCTCTCTTTCTCTCTTTCTTTTTTATTAACATTTTTTAATTTCATTTTTTTATATTTATATATTATATCATTATGAATTTTTTATTATTTATAAATAATTATTTTATTTATAAATATAATTTATACATAAGAAAACATTACATATTGTCACTATTTTATCGTATTTGATCACATATCAAAATTTTTATAAATATCTTTAATATATATTATTTATAGATGATTATTTTACTTGTGATTCTTAACGGGAGAAACATTACAAACTATCGGTATAAATAATTATTTTTTTTGGTTCCAGACGGAGAAACATAAAATATTATCGATATAATTTCATCGTCTTTTAGAATATATCAAATTTTATAGATATCTTTATTATATATTATTTATAGATGGTTATTTTACTTTTGACTCTTAACGGGAGAAATATTACATACTAATTTTAAACCTCTTATTCTAATGACACATTGTATGTTGTGAGTATAATTACTTTTTATATTCTGTTTTTATGAATGCTATTATTTTTATAAATGATTATTTTGCTTTTGAGTTCCGACGGGAGAGAATAACAAGTTGTTGCTATAATTTCGTTATCATTGAGCACATAGCAATTTTTATAGATGTTTTTATTATTTATAAATAATTATTTTATTTTTAAGTCTCGACAGGAAAACATTACATGTTATCGGTATAATTTTATCGTCTTTGACACATATCAATTTTATAAATGTTTAAGTTATTTATAAATCATTATTTTACTTTTGAGTCGTAGCGGGAGACATTACATGTCGGTGTAATTACTTTCTATATTTTTTTACAAATGTATTTAATTTTTATAAATAAACTACTAGCACAAATACAATTTTAGATCTGTTATTCTAATGACACCTGCACTTTTAAGGAGCAAATATGTCAATCTAAATAAAAATAAAAATTAAATTCACATAAAAAAATATTTTTTCTTCCCACTTATATCTTTTTCTCTCTCACCTTTCACTTTTTCTCTCTCTCTCTCTCTTCTCTCTCACGCGATTCTCTCTTTCTTCTCTCTCTGCGTCACTCTCTGACTTTCTCTTTTTTTTTTTTTTTGCTTTCTCTCTTTCTCTTTCTCTCTTTCTTTTTTTTATTAACATTTTTTATTTTATTTTTTTATATTTTATCATTATAATTTTTTTTATTATTTATAAATAATTTTTATTTATAAATATAATTTATACATAAGAAAACATTACATATTGTTAATATAATTTTATCGTCTTAGATCAGGTATCAAAATTTTTAAATATCTTTATTATATATTATTTATACATGATTATTTTACTTGTACTTCTTAAAGGGGAAAACATTACATATTATCGGTATAAATGATTTTTTTTGTTTCAAACGAAGAAATATAAAATGTTATCGGTATAATTTCATCGTCTTTTATAATATATCAAATTTTATAAATATCTTTATTATATATTATTTATAGATGATTATTTTACTTTTGACTCTTAACGGGAAAAATATTACATACTAATTTTAGACCTCTTATTCTAATGACACATTGTATGTTGCCAGTATAATTACTTTTTATATTCTGTTTTTATGAATGTTATTATTTTTCATAAATGATTATTTTGCTTTTGAGTCCCGACGTGAGAAAATAACATGTTGTCTTTATAATTTCGTTATCTTTGAGCACATATCAATTTTTATTAATGTTCTCATTATTTATAAATAATTATTTTACTTTTAAGTCTCGACGGGAGAAACATTACATGTTGTCGGTATAATTTTATCGTCTTTGACACAGATCAATTTTATAAATATTTAGGTTATTTATAAATGATTATTTTGCTTTTGAGTCGTAACGGGAGACATTGCATGTCGGTGAAATTACTTTTTATATTTTTTTATAAATGTATTTAATTTTGATAAATGATTATTTTGTTTCTGAGTTCTGACGGGAAAACACTACTTAAGTACATATCAATTTTCATAAGTATTTTTATTATTTATAAATATTATCTTACTTTCAAGTATTGGCAGAAAAACATTATATGCTGTCGGTATAATTTTATCGCCTTTGAGGATAAATCAATTTTATAAATATCTTAATTATTTATAAATAATTATTTTGTTGTTGATTCGTGACCGAAAAACATTATATATTATCGGTAAAATTTCGTTATCTTTGAGCATATATCAATTTTATACATGTATCTCTATTATGTATTTTATATCTATCTATCTAATCAAGAAAACCCTAACCATGTTTGTTTCATCTTAGTTATACATGGTACACAAATCACACAATTACATAAATAATAACATTTGATACACATTTTATATTTCTTTCACATTCACTATAAAATTAGTTATTTTTTAATACATTGAATCAAAAATATCATTTACTATAAATAACTACCGTCTTAAAACATTAAGCATAACAAACAACGCGCGTCCCGTGCGAATGTACGGGTATCGTATTAGTTAACATATGAAAGAATGCTCGAATGCTAATTTCTGGAACTTAAGAAGACTTTCAGAAGTAAATATTCTGACGTTATTTATTTTAATTTGGCACTTATTTTTTGGTTTCTTAGTTTTTGGACTTATTTCCTTTTTTTTTTTAAATTGTACTTACTTTTTTTTTGCTATATTTTTTTTTCATTTTTTTTGCACTTATTTCCTTTTTTGGTTTGTTATTTAAAAAAAATATATTTGTCACTTATTGTTTAAAAGGCAAAACATTAAAGGCAAAATATACTGAAATTAAAAATCCTAAACTAATTAAATACTTTAAATTACCAAAACATAGTATTCATACATAAAAACATTACAAAATCAAAAACAAAATAACAAAAAAACTGAGGTCATTGTGTTGATCATGTCATCTTCTTCCTCCTCTGATAAGCGAATACTTTGTACACTCGACCAAGTTGGGTCCCATCCTGTACCTCCTATCTCACTTGCATACCCTATAGCATGCCTCGCATCCTCGTGATTGTCACTGCAAACAACAACACAACATATTAATAAACATTAAAATAAAGTGAATTATTGTGCAAAATAATATTAACCTCGTCTACCAGATGCTCTCCAAAGTACAAGTAAGCAGCATACGTCTCCTACAGGGGCACAGCTGACCGTATAGCCTTGCGACGATCCTATAGGAAGCCCTGGACGTACCCTAATTGTTGCATAACCTACTCCAAAAGGCGTGGGCATCCAACTGCAACTAATCCACCCCCGAGTACCAAGAGATCTACCGAAAGGGATAGTTCTGTGATAGTCGTCATATGGAGACTAGTGCACGTTATCCAAGGCTAGTCGAGCCATAGCAGTTTGGTATGGCGTAACCTATCCAACACCCCTTATTGGTACTCATTGGCGGGACAGTGACATCTCCTTAGTGTAGTCTGGGAATGCATGTCAGGGTGCAATGTTGAAGAAGTGGTTCAAAGCTCAAGCCTATAGGAATGTCTCAGCCACAATAATAAGTAATAATTACTAAATAATTATAACATTTTTTGCAAAGTTACATATAAGAGGGTCAGTTATCCCCCATCTGTCACATCTTATGCAACCTCACGTAGCACCAGTGGTCATGTAAGTATGCAAGGGCAGTTGTACCCTATGCATACTGCTCGCATGCCTTCAGGTCGCGTAATGCCTCCAGGTACACCATGTCGACGTACATGGAGCTTTTGTCAGCAAATATGGTGGTGGCCACCTGATGCTACAGTACGCCCTCGCAGCTTGCGGTTGATGCTCCAATATACGTGCCATCTCAGACTTGTAGACGTCCTACAGCCAACTAAAGCACACATGTGCATCAGTCATCACCTCACATTTCACACCATAGCCTCTTCACAAGTGTTGCTAAGGAGCTCCTATAGCATCTTGTACACATGCTCTTTACTGATGGGAGCATTTAGGAAGATGCAGCAGGTCGATCAAGACGTCGGTCAGCGTGACTGTCATTTCCCCACATGGTAAGTAGAAGGTGTTAGTCTCCTTCAGCCACCTCTTATCAAAGGCAAACAGGATACCATTGTCCACTATCGTGTAGCTGTAGTGTGTAAGGGGAGCCAGCCCGAATGCCTCGACGATGGATGGACTTGTCAGATCCTAAGATGTAAAAATCTCATCTTTGGTACGATTCAAAAGTTAGTTCTTTAAGAAATAACATATAAAGATGTCACCTTTAATGCGAAAACAAACAATTATGTAAAGATTTTTCTCATTTTCCTTTTGTTTCAAGGTCCAAAAGTCTAGTTCTTCAAGAACTATTCCAAAAATCTTTATATAAATAATGATAAAAAACTCATAGTTTTGTGCAATCGTACATGTGTTTGAATAAGAAATTATTCGACAATTTATCAAGAGTCGAATACTAAGTAAACAAAATGAGAATAAAGCTTCTATGAAAGAGCACAAAAAGATTTTCATACTAAAACTAACACACACAAAAAACATTATAAGAAAATGAGTTTTTTCAATAGAAATTCATTAAGACAAAACTCATACTCCCTCTGGTTCATATTATAAGAGACAAAACTCTAATTCACACAGACTACAGAAATGCTTTGAAATTAGCTAATTCTAATAAATACTCCTAAAAGTTTATTTTTTATCCAAATGTACCTCTTTCATAAATTGTGGTTAATAATTAATGATACTTAATTCAAACAAATTCCACTAACTTAATTAAGAGCATAATTGAAAATTAGCATTTGACGTATGTAAAAATTGATGTTTGTTTCTTATATTTTTTACCAAAAAAATAGATCTCATTTATCTCCTATAATATGAACCGAAGGGAGTACAATAGAGTCTCGTGTTGATAACATGTTGTAAATAGAAAAGAATATAGAGACAAAACAATAGAAATATGGACTCAAAGAAGATTCAACGACTAGTTCTTTGAGAATTAGTTATCATATATATATGTATTGATAATCTGATAAATCAAGTTGTGTATTAATGTATGTAGAAATATAGACTCAAAGATGGATTGAAAGACTAGTTCTTCATAAATTGCTATAATATATGTATTGATAATCTGATAAATCAAGTTATGTATGTACAGGTCCATCAAAAAAAAAGTTATGTATGTACAGAGACAAACTCAATATTTCTATTTACAGAGATAATGAATTACTATTTCTGAACCAAATCAAGAGATATGTTTTTTTAGGGGCATATAGTAAATATATAATGATATAACAAATTGATATGGATATTTATAACAGCCAGATTATCGAGAGTCATCCACCAAATACTCATAGTTATATCTATATTTACACTAGTGCGAAATACACCTAAAAAACATATTTATAACGCCGATTTTGGGGATAACCGGCGTAACATATAACGCGGTGGTATTTTTGAAATTAAATGATGAAATTGTGAGATCTATGGTGCCGGTTTTAGGGTAAAACCGCGGTCGTATGTAACGCGATACCTATGACGCCGGTTTTAGGGTAAAACCGCGGTCGTATCTCCAACACCTATGGCGCCGGTTTTAAGTTAAAACCGCGGTCGTATGTAACGCGAGACATATGGCGCCGGTTTTACCGTAAAACCGGCTCCATATGTTTAACCCAGTGTTAAAAAATTGTGAGACCTATGGCGCCGGTTTTAAGTAAAAACCGCGGTCGTATGTTATGGCGCCGATTTTTCGCTAAAAATCGCGGTTGTATCTCTACATATGGTGCCGGTTTTTAGCTAAAAACCACGGTCGTATCCTTTCTTAAAAAATTAATTTCCCTCCATATCTATTAATCTCTCACTCCCTCTGTTCATTCGCGCCGTCACCTGCGAACTCTCTCCCTCGCGAACCGTCCGCCATTCTCGTCGCACCGTCCTCTCCCTCGCACCGTTCGTCTCCCTCTGCGCCGTCCCTCTCCTCTGCACCGTCGTCTCCCTCGCGCCGTTCGTCTCCCTCTGCGCCGTCCCTTTCCTCTGCACCGTCCACTCTCCTCTGCGCCGTCACTCTCCTCGCGGCAAGCAAACAACTCTCCTCGCCTTCCACTCTCCTCTGCGACGCCATCTCTTCTTCTTCTTCTTCTCTCTAAACGTTTCTTCTCTCTTCTGTAAGTTTCTTCTTCTTCTCTCTCTCTTTGGGTTACATTGCTAGCTATTCTGTTGAAACGTTTGGTTTTATTTGTTGATATTTGTTGGAAAAAAAACCAGGAAATATGAATAAATGTGTGTGTCTCGCTGGAAATATGATGTGTGTCTCCTGTGAGTGTCTCCTCAGATCGTGAAGTATGATTCATTTGGCAAACCATTTTTTTTTTGGTTCCAAGGTTTAGTGGTAGTGAATGAGTGTGTTTTGGTCTGTTTTATAAATTATGATTTGGGAATAATAATGAATGATGAACGGTGGAAGAGAAGATGAGGGAATTGGAGATGCTAGATATGAGCAATGTGGACTATGTGATAGATATTAAAGAGGTTCTTCTTTATTATTCTAAACTTAGTTGGTGGTAGTGAGTGTGTTTTGGACTGTTTTTTAATACCATTGTTGTGTTTGTGAATTATGACGTGGGAAGTGTTGCTTTTGCTTTGATGAACTGGTCAATGAGAAATTATTTCAATTGGGAATTTTGTTTTTGTGATGTGGGTTGGGTTTGTGGGATGGATTGGTTTTTGTTCTTTGTAAGTGATGCTTTTGATTGTGTGCAGTCTAATGTATCGAACAATGAGAGTGCTGCTTGGCCGGTTGCTAATCCTGTGGTGACGTGTGCTTCTGTTTCTGATTCTGGTTTTCCCAGTAATTTTGTTGCTGACCTTTTTCATTTTAATCAGGTAAATGCTTCTTGTAACTCTTTGCTCGTTTATATATCTGGTGCTTCCCGCTTCTATGTACATAGTGTTGCCAAATAAGATCTCAATTTGATCCCTTTTTAATTGCCTGATTTTGAGGCGTGCATACAACTTTCTATTAATTGTTCTAACTCATGCATACAAACATGTCAATATTAGTTAAATATCTAAGCATTTAAAAGTGTGTGTATATTATTTCAGAACACAGTTATGGATCGTAGTTGGATGCAAAAACATCGTTTAGGTGATAAGTATAAGAGCGGGGTCAAAGAGTTCTTACAATTTTCCCAAGCAAATTTTCCTAATCAAACAACTTTCTATTGTCCTTGTGTTAAGTGTTTGAATGGACCAAAACTAAATGTTGAGGAGATACGGAATCATCTTCGTACTTTTGGGATTTGGCAAAGATATACGACATGGACCTGGCATGGTGAAGTGTTAAACAAGCCAAGTGTGTCCACAAGAGAGGAAGTTGATGTAGATATGGACGATCGACTAGAGGACATGATTCGTGATATTGGACCAGAGTCTTTTCAGCGGGCACATGTGTATGAAACTCTATGTAGCGACAAGGAAGAACCTCTCAGATCCTGATCGCAAAAATTTCACCACGGTTGTCACCGTCTTTGAAATTGTTCAATCTGAAGGCGATAAATGAGTGGACTGACAAGAGCTTTACCGAATTGCTTAAACTGTTGAATGACATGCTTAGATAGAGAACACATTGCCGAAAAGTAATTATGAAGCGAAGAAGATATTATGTCCGATGGGTGTGGAGTATAAGAAAATACACGCATGCCCGAAGGATTGCATATTGTACTGGAAAGAGCATGAAGACAAAGAAGAGTGTCCCGAGTGTAATACACCACGCTACAAAAAGAAGGACAGTGATGATAGTTGTGATGATGTGAGCAAAAAAGGTCCTCCTGCGAAGGTGTTATGGTATCTTCCAATTATTCCAAGGTTTAAGCGACTGGTCGCCAATATAAATGATGCAAAGAACCTTAGATGGCATGCAGATGATAGGAAATGTGATGGAAAGCTTCGCCATCCGGCCGATTCTTTGCAATGGAAGAGAGTTGATTCATTGTTTCCGGAGTTCGGCAATGAGCCAAGAAACCTTAGGCTTGGACTTGCTACAGATGGAATGAATCCATATGGTAACTTAAGTAGCATCCATAGTTCATGGCCTGTTCTCTTAGTAATTTACAATCTGTCTCCTTGGTTGTGCATGAAGCGTAAGTACGTTATGCTATCTATGATGATTTTCGGTCCAAAACAACCGGGAAATGACATAGATAAAACCCTTGATTGATGACTTGAGAATATTGTGGGCAGAAGGCATTGATGTCTTTGATAGGTTTTCAGGTGAAGATTTCAAGTTGCGTGCCATGTTGTTTTGCACCATCAACGACTTTCCAGCATATGGGAACTTGTCCGGGTATAGTGTTAAGGGGCATAAAGCATGCCCTATTTGTGAAGATGGCACATGTTTCTTTCAACTGAAAAATGGGAGGAAGACTTGTTACCTTGGGCATAGAAGATTTTTGAGACGTGATCACCCGTATCGCAGGTTGAAAAAGGCTTTTAATGGATGTCAAGAGAACGAAATTGCTCCAAAAGCTTTAACCGGAGAAGAAGTTTATCAACGGGTGAACTCCATCAATGTTAAGTACGGGAAAAACAAGAGGAAAAAACATTCTTCTGTGAAAAACATATGGAAGAAAAGGTCAGTGAAATCGGTACGCTTGATGTGATGCATGTGGAGAAAAATGTGTGTGATAGTGTAATCGGTACGCTTCTCAATATTCAGGGCAAGACAAAGGATGGAGTGAATGCTCGTCTGGACCTTGTTGCCATGGGTATAAGAGAGGAGTTAGCTCCTCAGCCAAGAGGTAACAAGACATATTTGCCACCAGCTTGTCATACATTGTCAAAGGAAGAGAAAAAAAGGTTTTGCGAGTGTCTACGCGGTGTGAAAGTGCCACAGGGTTACTCTTCAAATATAAAGAGTCTTGTATCAATGACAGATCTCAAATTAGTTGGCTTAAAATCTCATGACTGTCACGTCTTGATGCAACAATTACTACCAGTGGCTATTCGTGGCATCTTGGCAAAAAATGTTCGACATGCCATAATTAGATTGTGTTTATTTTTCAATGCAGTATGTAGCAAAGCTATTGACCCTCAGAAATTGGACGAGTTGGAAAATGAGGCTGCTATCGTTTTGTGTCAGTTGGAGATGCTCTTTCCTCCGTCATTTTTTGACATCATGGTTCATTTAATTGTTCATGTAGTCAGAGAGATTAGAGTATGTGGCTCGGTTTATTTAAGGTGGATGTACCCTATTGAGCGATACATGAAAATATTGAAAGGGTATGTGAAGAATCTATATCATCCCGAAGCATCTATTGTTGAAAGGTACGTAACAGAAGAAGCCATTGAGTTTTGTTCAGATTATTTGTCAGAAGCGGCACCTGTAGGGCTTCCCAAGTCTCGTCATGAGGGAAGATATGAAGGTAAGGGCACACTAGGTCTAAAAACTAAGAGCATGGGTCGAAAGGTATGTTGCAAGCACATTCGTATATATTGAATAATATTGATGAAGTTGAACCTTACTTGTCTGCTCACAAAAATCATGTCAAGGCCAAAAATCCTCGAATGAATGAAAATTGGGTGTTGAAGGAGCATAAAAAGACATTCATACCTTGGTTTAAAGAACAGGTTTTGAGTGATGATACTGCTTCTGAGACATTAACATGGCTAGCACATGATCCTAAATTTAATGTCTTGACGTGGAGAGGATACGATATCAACAAATTTTCTTTTTATACAAAGTCACAGGATGACAAGAGCACCGCATACAAAGCGGTGGGGTTATGGTTATGACTTCTTCTATGCATTTCTCTAGTTCAAAGGATAAAAACCCTGCTCGCATCCATAGCCTACTTTGGGGTCATTGAAGAGATTTGGGAGATCGATTATAATAAATTCAAAGTGCCTGCTTTTAAATGTAAGTGGGTTAACAATAGAATTGGTATACAAACCGATGAATTAGGTTTTACAATGGTGGATCTTGATAAGGTAGGTTATAAGGATGAGCCTTTCATCATGGCAATTCATGCAAAACAAGTGTTTTATGTCAAGGATCCTTCTAACAAAAGGTGGTCCGTGGTTCTCCAAAGAAGAAGTATGCATGAGAGTGATGAAAATCAAGATTCAACACTAGATATCAATGACACCCTTCTTTCTCAACACAAAGACCCATCTTCGATGATGAAAATGAAGTAGACGATGTATATGCCACTCGTGATGATCATCAAGAAGGGATATTGGAGGACATTCAAACTTAAGCGCCAAAGAATTTTATAGGTGACTACATGTTTGTTAGATTATCCACAATTAATATCTCATTAGATTATCCGTTATAATTATATATATTGATACATGTTTGTTAGATTATCTCACATTGTTTCTCACATTTGTTTGTTTGTTTGTTTAAACAGCATCATATATGGTCGATCCATCCACATCGTAGTCCCCAAAAAAGGACTAGAGGTGTTACCACTACATCACAATTGAAAAATAGACTTCTTCCTGGTCAGAAGTTTTCTATTGAATTTGATCCAGATACTGGGCGACCTTATGGTGATAATGCAGCTAGCTTCTGCACTTATTTGTCGTACATTGCACGAAGCAAGACCTCCATTCTGATACCTAAATGGAGAGATGTCCCTGAAAAAACCAAAGATATGATATGGGAAGATGTCATGGTATTGACCTTTATCTCTATTTGTATACAGATTTGTATTTAGCTTTATTGATCCTTGTGTGTATGTATTTACTAACACCACCATTTTGTTGTGTATTGTAGGATAAATTTGATGTTCCCTTTGATAAAAAGTTTAGGGACCGATGGTTGTCCTATGTGGGTGAGCGTTGGAAGGACTTTAAGTCTAAACTCTCCAGGACATTTATATTTGGGAAAGGAGACAAAAATGGTTGCACAAATCCTTGTCAGAAGTATAATTTCCTTTCAGAGGACATATGGAATGAGTTTGTTAGGAGCCGCACGGAAGAAGCGTTTCTGGTTAGTTTGAATTATGTTTTTTAACTTGGCTAATATAATTTTTACTTATTTTATTTTGTGGTGTGTTACGTTATTTGTAATGTAAAAAGAGAAAAGGGAAAGACAAATGCTGCAAAGAATATCTACCCCCACCTATTGTCTCGTGGGGGTTATGATAGACTTGAGAAGAATGTAATAGCACACAGAAAGAAAGCCTTGCAGGAAGAGGCTGGAGATGAAACCTTGGAATCCCCTCCAAAACCAAACCGGTATGAGCTATGGGCTATGGCTCGAACAAAACCATCAGGATCTTATACATCTGATGCTATGGCCTCAGTTGCTTCTAAAATTGTAAGTGTATCTGCCTTATTTAATATTATGTGATTTGTAACCAATTTAGGTCGACTGATCAACGACTTCTGTGATTGAATTTGGTTGTAGGAGTCATTGGTTGAAGATGAATCTCAGGGTACTTTTATTCCAACTGGACGTCAAGATATCTTGACTATCGCCTCGGGAACACCCGAGCACTATAGTCGTGTCCGCACTGCTGGTCGAGGTGTGGGCTTTAAGAAATACTTCGGAGAAATTTCACGCAGTCAGTCAAAGCAAGTGGACGTGGATGCCATGAGACATCAGATCATGCAGGACCTTAGTCAAATGTTTGAAGCTAAGTTTGAAGCTTACAAATCCCGCTCAAGTCAGATGTGGAAGCCACACTAACTCAGAATATAGTGCCTTCTCCTAAAGCCATTGCGCATGTCAGCACCAAGCATAGTTGTTCGCCAGAAAATGAGGAGGATCCTAACGATGACATTTTAAGAGGCATTGGTCACATCGCTTTTGATCTTCCCAATGGGCAAATTGGGATTACCTTACAGCAAGATGAGCTTCCAATTTTTACATTTTCGAAGGACTTAACGGACTGTCGCTTCGGTGATGACTTCGGCTTGCCAATCAACACTTGCAATTATGGTCCTCGTAAGTATTAATTAACATATTTGTATATTTTTAACTCCTTTGTATCAATTATATATAATTAACATTATTTTGTTTCAACTCCTAGGTATCTGCATCGTATATGTATTCAGAACAACATCAGTGATGTATATGGATTCTTGGATCCAACGTTGATGGTTGTCAAGCCCAACCCAAAACAAATTTAATGACTCTGTTCAAGCTTACATACTGGATAAGCTAATTCAGCAGGACAAAGATGTTTTCTTAGGACCACACGTGCACAAGTGAGTACACTTTTATTTATAGCATACGTTTTTCTTTATGTGTTTCTAATATACATTTATTGTTGTTACCTAGCAATCATTGGCAGTTGATTGTCATTTGTCCTAAACATAATCTCATTGTCTGGATATGCTCACTTCATCAAAGGCCAAGCCTACAGATTAAGCGTGTGCTTGAGGGGTAAACTTTTAATTTAGTTGTCGTACCTGTGAAGTCATATATGTATTTATCTTATATATATAACTTATATTATTTTATCAGAGCTATGGTGGATTATAATAGTAAAAAGGTCCAGGACAAGAAAAGAAGCCTAATTGGAACATACTCATGGTAAGTAGGTTGTCTTTATATGATATTTACGTATTAAAAGGCGTATTAGTTATGTGTATACATAATTTGTAGTAATTTATATTGTCATTTGTAGGGGCCTCACCAAGACAACTCATGGGCGTGTGGCTACTATGTCATGAAGACCATGTTGTCCATTGTCACAATGAGGATTACATCTGGATGGGATTTGGTAATAAAACATTTCTTAACTTGTTAATTGATCTTTTTTATACCTTACAATATTTGAAGTTAGTTAATTAGATCTTTTTTGTATTGAACTTGTAGTTATTCGATGGTTGTAACCCATACAGTCCTGAAGAAATTGTTGAGATTCGGAAAACTTGGGCACGCTTTTTTGTGACTAAGATTGAGGAGAAAAATCTAAACCCATAACCACCAAGACGCCGAACAAGAAAAGCAATACAAAAAAAATGACATGGTGCGATAAAATTTGAATGAATTGTTTTTGTAGTATTGCTTATGTTAGATAATTGTTTTGCCTTTAATTGCTCTTCATAGTTTACATCCTTCAATGCCTTTGTGGATAAATGTATCATGTGTTATGCCTTTGTGGATCAATGCCTTTATTTGTTTTGGAAGTTATATTTTGTGAATTCTGTTTGTGAATATTGTATATATCATGTGTGGATAAATCTTTTGACCAGTTATGTTTGTGAATTTTGTGTGGATATTGTTTATATCCTGGTACCGCGAAATTTAAAAAAATGTATAAAAAAAAGGTTAAAGTAATGTTTTGATCCCTATATGTGACAGCGATTCTTAATTTAGTCCCTATACGTAAAAAATTCTTAAAACAATCCCTATACGTGACAACTGTTACCAAGTTAGTCCCTACCGTCTATCATGTTAGTTAACAGTGTCAAAAAAATCTTAGTTGGCAGTTAATTGCTTACGTGGACCAACACTTGTCAATACGTGGCACTCACCTCATTCCCAATCCTACCTGGCTTTTAACATTTTTTTTTCTGGTTAAGTGTCTTTTAACATTTCTAATTTCTAATAAGTTAAAATTCCCCTTTTTTGGTTAAGTGTCTTTTTCCTTCTTCCACAACACAACACCCACGGCTAAACTTCTCTGAGAAGTTAGAAACGAAGAAACGCGGCAAGTGAGAAGACACCGAAGAATCGCAGCGCCACGCACGCCGACCCCACACCGCCACCACGCCGCGCCGTTCCTCGCCACCATCACACCGCGCCGCTCCTCGCGACGTCTTCTCACCTTCTCAACGCTCACGTATCTGGTTGAAAATGGCTTCATCATCTCACCAAGGTACGAAAATGGCGTCATCATTTCTGCTTCAAATTTCGTGTTCTCTGTACGAGTGAGTTGAACTTGATTTTTGTTTAGGGTTTCGAATTCTGTTTTACGAAAAGAGCATGTTTCGAATTCTGTTTTGCGAGTGAGCATGTTTCGAATTCTGTTTCGTGTTCTCTGTACCAAAATAAATGTTCTGCTGTTTATGCCTCTTTGTGACTGGGTTTCGATATTTGTTTCTAGTTTTGTGGTTTCTGTTTTGACATTGTGTTTGTTTATGAATTTGTTTCTGGTTTGATATTGTGGTTTCTGGTTTGACACATTGTGGTTTCATCATGTTTCTTGTTCTCTGTTTTTTGGTCTGTGTTTTGACAATGTGAATTTTGTTTCAAATTCCTTGAATTTGGTTGGTTTTAGGGAACACACCTTGCAAATTCACGGTCTTTATACACCACGGAGGCCATCTGTTGAATACTCCAACTAAAAGTCAAGGAATGTGGTTAGAATATGTTGGGGGAAGGAAATACACTCTCAATGATTGTGATCCTGATGAGTGATCCTTTCAAGAGATCACTGGCATTCTAAAGAGTCTAGGCTACAAAGGAAGTTTACAAATTTTCTACCGAAAGCCAGGTATTCGCCTAGAAGAGGGGTTGGTTGAAGTTTTTGATGATGTAGGTGCAATGAAAATTGCTGAAACTGCACTTAGCATATGTTCCAAAGAGGTCGAGGTATATGTGTTGTTACAAGGACGTGACGATGAGGCTCAAAATGAAATTGAAACCGAATCTGTTGAAGACGAACTGTTTAATGAATCTGAAACTGAATCTGTTGAAGAAGAACGGTTTGATGATAGTGAGGATGAGCATGATGATGGTTGTTGGATGCAGTACATCAATGATGCAGGTTTTGAAAATCAGAAAACAGAAGCTCTCACAGTGGCTGTGAATAAGTCGCATGAAGGTGATAAAATAGATTCAGATTATGAATCCTCAGAGCTGGACAGCGAAGAAGAAGACAGCGACAGAGATTGTTAAACACTGTTAACTAACATGGATTGACGGTAGGGACCAAATGGGTAACGGTTGTCACGTATAGGGATTGTTTTAAGAATTTTTTACGTATAGGGACTAAATTAAGAATCGCTGTCACGTATAGGGACCAAAACATTACTTTAACCAAAAAAAAATTATACCTACGGCGCCGGTTTTCCTAAAAAACCGCGGTTAAGCGACCTCTGGCCGGTTTTACGAAAACCGCGGTTAAAGCTGTTTTTCGTTTTCAGATTTTCAAAGTGACATACGGCGCCAGTTTTGTTATAAAACCGCGGTCAAAAGTGACCTACGACGTCGGTTTTCACTAAAAAACCGCGGTTATAACTTTTTTTTTCATATTTTCAAAGTGACATACGGCGCCGGTTTTGTTAAAAACCGCGGTTAAAAGTGACCTCTGGCTAGGTTTTTTAAACCGCTAAAAGCTGTTTTTGTTTTTTCAAATTCTCAAAGTGACATACAGCGCCGGTTTTGTTATAAAACCGCGGTCAAAAGTGACCTACGGCGTCGGTTTTCACTAAAAAATCGCGGTTATAAATTTTTTTTATTTCATATTTTCAAAGTGACATACGGCGCCGGTTTTGTTAAAAAACCGCTGTTAAAAGTGACCTACGGCGCCGGTTTTCCTAAACAACCGCGGTTATAAGTATTTTTTTCGTTTTTTCAATTTTTTTGGTCCTTTTACGTCAGGATTTAACGTCGATTTTGTTAAAAACCGCGATTAAAACTTACTTATAATCGCGGTTTAAAAACCGGCATTACATGTTTACACTTACAACGTCGAAAGCATTGACGCCGGATTGAAAACCGGCGTTAAAAGTCCAAAAAAACTGCGATTAAAGGTAGTTTTTGCACTAGTGTTGATAAAAAAATTTGGCAATTCAAGTGGATGCTGCATGAAATGGGATTTGATGCAGTTGGCAAAATCACGAATTCACGAGTCGGACGATCTCAGTCTTATGATCGAGATCAGACGACTTGCAAAATACATACATTTTTTATTTTCTTAAAATTTGAAAATACCGAGTTTAAATCTGGACCTTCCGATCGTGATCGGCCGATCAAAATTGTCCGAACGCGTGAATGCGTGCTTAGGCCGACTGTACCAAATCCGGACCCTCTTGTAGTCAATTAAGTTTGCATGGACATTCAAGATAAAAGCTAATTCGCCGTAGAGTTGTATATATCAGAAAAGAGAATGAAACAAAAGCACAAGGACAAAATTATCCACCATCACCTTCCTTCCAAGCGGAAACCGGCAAATGAATAAATCAATACTCCATGTATATAAAATAAGGGAAATTAAGATTATATTTGCTGAACAGGTTTGTTCCAGTCAAAACAAAAAATCTACTGAACAGGTTTGTTCGCGTCATGATCCGTGAATAATTATACGATACACGAAACTTACGTGGATTTGGTCTCTTCTTCTCTAGAGTGTGATCAATTAGTAGTCAGAGATAAGCCAACTTGATGAACCATTTATACACGTCCCTAAACCACAATATAAAAGGGTAACTATATATAACTTGGATATATTTTGGATCTGGTTTTACACATGAAAATTCACTTAATTAATTACGTTTCATCCTTCACTCACATAATCACGAAAATATACAAAATCACACATTCTGATCAACCTCTATCTTACAAGAAAATACAAGCTGAAAAAAAGCATGGAAAATAAATAAATAAATAAAATTCTTCGTTGCTTAGTTTATATTTTTGTACAAGTACAAACCTAAACCTTTCTCAACCTCTACACTACACATGCCCCATATGAACTTTTAGTTAATTAGCCTCAGGAATACTCTGCAACACAGGCTTCCAAGGTCTATGATGGACATCATGGTTGTGCTCGTTGCCGGCGTTGATCAAACGAACAAGAACTTGTTCCGCAGAAGCATATACTGCACCAGCACCACCTTGTTTCTCTGTCCCTCCCAACAACACCGCAAGCTCCTTTTTGGAGATCTTTATTTTCACTTTCCCATTAGCATCAGAAGAAGCTCTCAAAGCACCTAAAAGCCTCTCCTTCTCTACGTTCCCTAAACTCAACTTGTGAACTTCATCAAACACCTTGCTTGAACTCATCTTACCGATCTTGTTATGCTTAGACGTAAAAGAACCCCAATCATCGCCACCAAACTCCATCGACGACGCTGTTTTGCAACAATTTCCCATATAATATATATGTATGTATCTACTATTAATATACCAGCCAGCCAGCCAGCTAGCTTAATTTCTTGAACACTTCTATGTGTGACCAAGATGAAGGTATCTGCTTATGTATGATTATATTTGTTTATGTTGAAGATTGTGCAAATGGAATGACGAGAGAGATTTATGGGGTGGGGAGTTTTTGATATTTATAATAAGGGTGATGTATGTAAGAGAATTGGGTAATAGGCAAATTGACTTTTTTATCTAATAAATTAACAATTGGATTAATTCAAAAACCCATGTGGCAGCTAGATCTGGTTTCTTGTGTAATATGTGTATATATGAAGAGGGTGGCTTAATTAATTTCATTGACCATGTAATATGATTTTAGTTTTAGCTATATATGCCGTGTAGGACCCAGATGAACAGAGGTACTTGATTTGGTCCCTTTCCTTTCTTGATCGTGTGTGAATTGGGAGATGGAACAGCATCTTTTGGGAGTGCCAAGCAAGTGCGTGTGAACATGTATTTGCCGTTGGAATCTTGGACTTGGGATAATTGGCTTGCTAATTCCATTTTACCTTCACGTGTGGGCTTCGTATAATTACTACTATTACTTGCGTAATCTTTTTATCCATCTAGACATTGCTGATTTGTTAGGTGCCACCGTGCCAGTTTTACAAAATCAATTTTTAAGGATTCAAAGTAAATTAACTAATTTCATTAATATGGTTACGATTTCCACAATGCCAGCTTTACATTCACTAACGGGTTAAATCTTGCGCTGGCAAAATTAAATATTTTTTTTAGTATTCAAAATAAACTAACTAATTTCATTAATTTAATTAAAATTTTTTGTATAAAAGATAAAAATATTTTTATTTTAAAAAATATATTTGAATAAATTATCTTTTCATTTCACTAAGTGAAAATATAAATAAATAAATATAAATAAAAATAAATGAAAAAAATTAATATCCTACAGTTTTTTCTAAAATAAACGATAAAACAATAAATTTCGGTTTTGAAGCAGCTAATATTTTAAAATGAAGGGAATGTGAAAATAGATTCATGTAAGAATCAATTGCAAGAATAACGCAATCATTGTTAGTGGATATGTTTGGGTGAAATCATCTGTGGATAAGTTTGAAACATTGACGAAGAGAGTTCAATTAATCATGTATCAAAGTCTTGTTATCGTTAATTTAGAACGTAATTAAGTGTCTTTCGTCATCATAAGAATGTTGGGATCGAACCAAGAGAAGAAAAATAAACAACCATGCATTAATATTCCATAATCTTAAGTCCGTAGGGAGATATTATTAATTTTTTTTATGATGCCATAGGGAGATATTATTGATTCAACTTCGCTGATGCTTGCACATATTAATAAAAAAACCTGTGTGCGCACGTTGTTAATCTATAAGAAAATAAAGGGGAGAATACAGCGACATATATGGTTCTCCAAGCTGGCTAGTTAGCTAACTATGGCTGTGGAGCACTATAGCCGGTTGGTGGTTGAACGCATGCAAATCTGTCTAAACGTAATCAACAGTATATTTGAAGCTTCTGAGAAGAATGAATAATCAATATTTCTTCATCTAGTTATCAATAATTGAAAAGAAAACAAACAAACAAAAAATTACATCATCTATGATTGATACGAGCCACGTACCGATGGCAGAGAGAGAGAGAGAGCGCCACCGACTCGGGGAATCTTTTTTTCTTGGCAATATGTTTTGTTGCTCTGTACACCAGCAGCTAGCTAGCAGAAAGAAAGGATATGGGAAACAGGTAGGCCCACTTAATGGTCGGGTATGGCCGGTTTGGGCCCAAAAGGCCCATCCGAGAAAGGGAATTGCTAAGGGCACCCCCAGAATTGCTGGGGGCACCCCACATTGGACTGTGATGACGATTTTACCCCTCGTTTTTTTTGTTCAACTCGCAAAAACGGTTTTTGCAAGTGAAGAAAATTAAAATTTTTGTTCACTTACAAAAATAGTTTTTGCGATTGTTCACTTGCAAAAACGGTTTTTGCGAGTGAACAAAATTTTTTTACTCGCAAAAATAGTTTTTGTGAGGGAACAAAAAATTTGTTCACTCGCAAAAATGAAAAAAATTTGTTCCCTCGCAAAAACGGTTTTTGCGAGGGAACAAAAAATTTGTTCACTCGCAAAAATGAAAAAAAAAATTTTACTCGCAAAAACCATTTTTGCGAGTGAACAAATTTATTTTTAATAGCAAATAATTTTTTTTTAAATATCAATGGATGAGATGCGGCCGACACACTTTTAACGGTTTAGATCTCATCAAGCGTTCTATAAATAGAACCATTTTCACACACCCAAGAGTTTCCTAAACCCTAAATCGATTTCATAGAACCCTTAGCCCACTCGTGAGTCATGTCAGATACTCAGTCAACCCAGTTCTCGATGGATTCGAGCCTTGCCATTGTCTATCACGGTGGCATAATCACAACAAGTGTTGATGGCGTGGTTTTTGAATGCGATGTTCCAAAAATATTTAGGATCAACACATCCATCACTATTGAAGAACTGAAGCAAAAGATACGGCGAAAGCTCGGAGCTGGATCACGTATAGTGGCAGATCTCTACTATCGATGCCCTGTTTCGGTGGGTAATGGGCGTGTTGAGTATATGCATATGACACTTCTAAACGATGGCGACATACATATGTGGGAAGCATTCAACGATCATTCTAGCCATAGCCCAATAGAGTTGTATATTGTGCTTGGTAGATCGATCGACAAGATCCTTGAAAATGTCATGCACCAAGAACAGTTGATGAGATCCTTGCAGCGTGTCGTCAACCATAGCCGTTGCGTTTGTGTGTTGTTGTTGTTGAACGAGTAGTTGCGAGTTAATAAATCGTTGGGTTTTATTTTTTTTAAATGTTATAGTTCCGTGTTATAGTTGCATTTAGTGATCATGCAATGCTGTTTTGTTGTTATTAAATGGGTAGTTCGGTTTTATTTTGTATTTCTAAACGCACTAGTAATAAACAACAATAACAATAAATAACAATAATATGGGTAATAATAATATTTAAATAAAAAAAGTGTTCACATAAAAAAATACATAAAAAAGACTACTACTGGGGACGACCCTCCGCTATCCGAATCATATCCTGAAAGTAGTCACACAAATCATCTCCCTCCGGCGTGTACTCAACAACCTGGTGCAGTATGGCGGCAAGTCTATCCAACCTCCGTCTCTGGTCAATAAACTCCGCCTACGAAAGACATAAATACATTGTAGTAAAAAATTAGATAATAGTACGAATGGACATAATATATAGAGTGCAATAACTTATCATTCCTTACCATAGGGGCACAATCACCATGTGCATCATGTGGAGCCTGGGGAGCTGGAGGCTGTGGAGTTGGAGCCTGTGGAGGTATCAGGAGTGGATGCGATTGCCTATAGTACCAATCCAGGTACTCCCGGACGCACCGACCTAGACAACTGGCACGCCTCACCTGAAATATGTATAAAATAGTGTACAGGTGAGACTGCACCCAGTTGAGACTAATCTCCTCAGCCGAGGGACGTAGTGGTGGGTGTCAAGGAATATCCTGCATGTACCCGAACTATCGCAGTACCCTCTCTGGAAGGTACGACATTATGCTGTTCCCACACCGCAGGTATCCCGTAAAGTATGCCACGCTGTCGACCGGGGAATGCTGCCTATTGGTGCCCCACGGTGTCCCCTACGGCGTCCAACTCACGCGATCGGCAGACAACACATCCAGTGCTTGCCTGTATGGAAGCGCCCTCCCATGACTCTTCTTAGGTTTCCAGCGGCAGGCACTTACAAGCGCACCCTCCTGGACAACCCTCCGATCTACTACAGAAGTAGGAAACTATGCGTAGATCCACGCCTGTCACAAATAACGAATCAATTACGAAATTGTGTCAGAGTTAAAACTATTGTAAATTTAATTTTCTAATATAATAATAACACAATGGTACCTGGAAGAGTGTCATGTAGCTCGCTAAGGTACGATAGTCTAACCTGTTGGCGTCGCCAAGATAACCGTACAAGTGGCATAAGGCTATCACTCCCCATGACCACTGTCCAACCTGGTCCAACCGACGCAGCAGCTCCAAATATCTACAATCAACACGGGTGCCAGTCTTGTCCGTTACAATAGTCATCCCGAGTAGCAACAGTATGAACACCCTCGCTGCCTCGTCCATCCGACCCTTATCCCTCCGCCTATCATAAAGGTCCTCTAGCCAAGAAAAACTGACAGAAATCGAACCATAGGATCCCACCTCCGCCTGGGCCTCCCCATAAGATACCCCCAACAATGACTGTAGAACAGATATAGCAAGATCTATGTCCATCTCAGGGTAGATGAAAAGGGCACCTCTGATCGGTATGTCGAGAAGGCATGACACATCATCCAGCGTGATGGTCATCTCTCCGACTGGAAGATGGAACGAGCTGGTCTCCCGGTGCCACCTCTTAGAAAACGCAGTCAGCAGCGCGTTGTCGATCATCGTGTAGCTGCAATACGTCAGAGGCTCGAGACCAGAAAGATTAAGAACCTCCTTACTGCAGGTGGTAGTGGCCGACGGTCCTGAAACCACTTTCGCCACTTTAGGCCGTGGGCAAAAACCCTAAGAGATGCCGCCCGGTCTTGCACACATAAAAAAAAAGCCATGTAATTAATTACACAGTTCAAAAGAAAACCCTTAATTAAATGTTTAAAAACAACAAACAATAATTACCTGTCCGTACCACAAGCTGTAAGCGATGTGGTCCCTGAATGAAGGCAGCAACAATGTGTCAGAAGGTCCTCCAGGAAATGGTCCTCTCTCTGCCTGTGCATCGGCATCAATATGCATCTCAACTGGCCTCTCGTCGTCATCTCTCTCGTCCTCATGTCCCTCGTCCTGAGGTGGTTCGTACTGAGGTTCCTCGAACTAAGGTTCCTCGTATTGAGGTTGCCGTGTATGTCGTCCCCCTCTGCTCGAGCCAGGTCTACTGTCAACCATCCTCCGACGGTGTGGCGCAGTCATGGCCTCCCGCTCCAATCGTCGCTGTCGCAGCTGAGCATCCGCTCTCGCAGCCTCAACTGCCAGTCTATTGGCCTCAGCCTCAGCCTCCCTACCGGCCAACCAAGCTGTTCCCCTTATACGCGGCATAACTGAAACAAAAAAAAATTAAAATCAACAAAAAAAACAGTAAAACACTAGCAAAAACGATTTTTGCGAGCGGGAATTTTTTTCCTTCACTCGCAAAAACCATTTTTGCGAGTGAAGGAAATTTTTCCTCACTCGCAAAAATGGTTTTTCCGAGTGAAGGAAAAAAATTTCCACTCGCAAAAACCGTTTTTACGATTGAAGGAAATTTTTCCTCACTCGCAAAAACCGTTTTTGCGAAACCTGCCTCAAATTTGCGATTTCCAGAGCGATTTCTATGAACTGAAATTTGAAATTTGCGAGTGAAGGAAAAAATTTCAATTTTAATATTTTTATAGGGGTATTTTGGGAATTAGGGGTGCCCCCAGCAATTCTGGGGGTGCCCTTAGCAATTCCCTCCGAGAAAAAACATAGAATGCAATATTGTAGCCCATTTGGTCCGATTTGGGTAGGTCACAGTTTGGGCTGGTGGATTGATATGCGTATGGGCCACTAGTTGGACCAATTTCTTTTTTGGGCCTGATACTCTTTTTCTAGGCAAATGTTAATAGCCCCTTCCCCGATTCATTTTGCCACCTCCCATTTAATTGTAAAAAGACAAAAATACTCTTATTTCTAAAAAAAACCCCAACTAAGTAAACTTAAAATGCTAGCTACACCTTGTTTATACTCAGTAGAGAGAATAGAAGAATCTCTAAGAAGGTCGTCAAACGCTTCTTGTAATTCAGAAAGAGGGTTAGGTTTACTTCATCATCTTTCTTTTCTCTGTCAGACTCTATGTTAGCCATCAAACATATGTTTGCTTCCTCTTCATCAGACAAATATATATACATGCTTTCCCATGTGGCCATGAGACTCTTCTTCTTCTTAAAGAATTTCGTTGGTTGCTCCATGTTGAGCTGTGAGCATTCAGATTTGAATTGCCCTAGTTTTTTGTACTCATAACACTACAAGAAATCGCGGGATTACCGATGGCCAAAAATCGTCGGTAATCCACAAATGCCGTCGGTAATCCAAAAATTCCGACGGATTACTGACGGGCTAATATCCGTCGGTAAAACGCGCGTCGCAAATGCGTACCGACGGCTTTGCCCCGTCGGTATAATCGTTTGGTAAGTTCCGACGGCTTTGGCCCGTCGGTATAATCGTTCGGTATGTTCCGACGGCTTTAACCCGTCGGTAATGCCGAGTCTACAACAATTGACATTTCAAGCGGCCATGGACCGTCGGTAAAGCCGAACTTTAAATTTTTTTTTGAATTGAAAATTGTTTAAATTTTTATTAAAAAAATTATTTAATTTTTTAAATTATTTAATTTTAATTTCTGTAATCAATTTAATTTATTTATCCATTTAATTAACGATTACTAGTTATTACATTTAATTATTAATTTATTCCTGTATTTAAAAATGCAATGCGATAACGTAAACTATAAAACAAATTAAAAAAAAAACGTAACAAATAAATAAATAAAATCGACGAACAAAGCAGTAATAAAAAAGATATCCGAAAATATAAAAAAATATCGATACAAACATAACTAATAGTCCTGATAGTCCTGATCATGATCACCATCTGCATCATCGACTAGTACTATGAGGCGGAGGCGGTGGAGGAGGCGGCTCGCGAGCTAGCAAATGGTACAGATCCTCCTGTCGCTGTAACACCTGAGCCAACATGGCAGCCGTCCGGCGGGCCTCCTCTATTCTTTGGGCGCGATCCGCTGCTGCTCGGCCGCCAACCTTTGCTCGGCCATGGCCCGCTTGACTCTGCTATCTCCGCTCATCGCGGCGGCTGCTATTTGGGCGACTCTCCAATGGAGAAGCGGCCGGGCCACTCTTATAGTTGCTGGCAAGGTCGCCAGCACCGTATAGGCGACCCTTCTTCTTGTCGCCAACAACATCTGCCCAAACCATCAGCGATGCAGCTGGATCCTCTGGGCTCTGAGATGGGGAACATGACGATGTCTGAGATCTAACCTGAGACATCCTCGCCTCAAACTCCTCCTGTCAAACATAAATAAATTAGTCAATTTTTATTGTAATAAAACAATATAAACATTGTTAAAAAACTATTCATTATGTTTTATAATTACCTGGGTCCGCCTCGACCGCTCATCTACAAAATCATTGGTACCTTTCCTAATATGAGTTGCACGATGGAGCTCGTGCAACTGAACCTCCCTTTTCAACCGCTGAGACTGTAATTATTTAATAAAAAAAGCTTAACTAAATAATAATAATAATTATAATAATAATAATAATAATATAAACGCATAAGTCGAAATTTGCGTCTTTGGTGACCAGAACCTCCAGATGCAAGCTCCCACCCTTTTCAGAGGCTCTATTCTTCTTCGCCTTCTAAACATCGCCTTGAACTCGGGGAGTTCCGATGCGCTTGCATTTCTTGCGAGCTCATCTCCTATCCAAGTGGGCTGCCCATTGAGGTGGACATCTCTAAGCATATCAGATAGGCGGTGGGAAGCCTTCATATGGAAGTTCTTCTTGATCTGCTCTTCCTGCTCTTCCTTCCAAGAAACCCTCTCCTGTATGAATATAATACGTAATTAAAAATAATTGATATCCATGAAATAAAAATAATACGCAACAAAAAAACAACTTACTCTGAAAGAATTGAACATGTGCCTCAGCTCATCCACCGTCAGCGTCCCAGGTGGGCCAATAGCGTGGTAATTTTGCTCAATTACTTCTGTGATAGCCTTCGCAGCTGGCTTTGACGGAAGGAACCTAAACAATAACAACATACCAAACAAGTTAAAAAAATATAGGTTAAATTGTAATTTTCGTCCCTTATCTTTTTTTTTAGTTTCCATTTAAGTCCATTAAGTTACAAAAATTACTTCAATTTCGTCCTTTCTTTTTAATTATTTTTTTTTGTCTTAGACGAAATACCATCTTACACGTGGCAGTTTGTTTTATTTTATTTTTCTGCCACGTGTCAGATGGTGATTCGTCTAAGAAAAAATGAATAATTAAACAGAAAAGACGAAATTGATGTGATTTTTGAAGTTTAAGGGACTTAAATGAAAACTAAAAAAAGATAAGGGATGAAATTGAAAACTAAAAAAAGATAAGGGGCAAAAATGTGTATTCAACCTACATACTCACCCTCTACCAGCTGGCCTGATAGCAACTCGGCCATCATGCAGCATCTGAATATCATCAACGACCTCCTGCTGCTGCTCAACCACCTCGTCCTACTGAACCTCGGTCAGATCAGGTGCCTGGCCCGCACTATACTCACGATCGGACACATGAGTGTCGGGCACCGTCTCAGACACAAAATGGGAGGAAGAAGCGGCAAGTGTCTGCTGGAACCCTGGGGTGGGCATCATGTAAATGGGTGTCGATGCAGAAGGTCCTGCATGCTGTGTAGGTGCCGAATGTGACGTAGGCTGCGTAGGGGCCAAACTCGCTGGAGCCTGTGTAGGTGTAGATGTATCGACGGGCCGTGTGGATGACAACATCGCGCATAGCGGCATCATCAATCCTAATAATGTTCGGCCTCCGGATGGCGAGGGTCGGCAGCGATGCCCTTCCCTTCCGTTGACCACTTCTTTGGGTGGTGGAAGTCAAGCTTTGAACCTCCTGATGCCATATATGTCTATAGAGCAATTCAATAATAACAGTCATGAAATATTATATTTAAACATAACAATATTAAAAATGAATTCCAAAAAATAAACAAGTTATATGAAAATAACTGACAAAATAAAATATGTTGTTAGACATTAAATTCTCTAATTGTAAAAAGTTAAACAAATTTATTCTGCCCATTCTGCCCACTCTGCTTCGGCATCGTTTTCAGATCTTGATGGTTCTGCCACTTCTTCATTTAATTCCTTATCTCCATTTACATCTTCATATGTGATTGGATCGTCACGTAGTCGAGAAATGGGTTCAACTTCGTTTACTACGTTGACATGAGACATCTCATCCACTTGATAAGCCACTTCTTCCTGTGGATCATCTGCTTCAATGCGACCCCTTGGTTTTGTCTTTATTGCAACACACCAACCTTGTTTGTCCCTTCGAGTTGACGGATAAGGGACATAATACACCTGTCTTACATGTTGTGCCATGATAAACGGATCAAACATTTGGTATCTTATGCTCATGCATATGTCAACGATATTATATTTGCGATCCATTCTTGTGCCTCTACTTGTGAGATCAAACCAATTACAATAAAATAGCACTATTCTTTTAGTATAGTCTAAAGTATTGTCACGCCTTGACTCATATATATGTTGAATCACGCCGTAGAAGTCGTCTTCACCTCCATCCGTGGCACCTTTTACATAAACTCCATTTGATTGCTTGTTTTCCCCCTGTTTTTATTTGGGTTTGAAATTTGTAACCGTTTACGAAATACGTGTGCCATTCTTTTACACATGATTTAGGACCATGAGATAAATTTCTCAAGTGTTCGATTATGGGCGATTCTGACTCGCTATACACCTGCGTATACACATGCACAAGTGATTTATGGTTCCTTTTTGCAAACAATCTTTTGTATTTTCAAACAACAAATAGTTGAAATAGGACTAAAAATACATACTTGGCTCATAAACCACGTTGGAAAATATTCATGAATATAGGCAGAAGAGTCTTGTTCGCTTGTGGGCTTAGTTAACAAGAATGCCTTGAACAAGTCATTATCAAACAAATGATCATGAATAGTTGTGGACTAAAGAAATTGAAAGTGGTCAAAATGATACATACGTAAGATATGGTGATACTTCGGCACAGTTGATCAACACGTGAACGCAGGCCGACTTCCAATCTTCTCCGATTAACCAGGGCTTGACTCCTTTCCAAAGATGACGACCGGGAAGACAAAACACTGATAAGGCCAGCGGGTGTCTTTCACTTTCAATTTCTATTTCATTCCTATTATTTGTTGGTGTCAGCATGAAGTTCGTAAAATAATGGGAACATAAATGAATTGTCTCACGGTGTAAGTAAGTTGCACAAATAGATCCTTCAACCCTGGCCTTATTTTTCACCGACCGTTTTGAGTCACCCATAAATCTACAGAATAACAAGGTTGGTGATCAACATTTCAACATTTAACTCGAGGCAGTGAATAATTATTTTAAAGAATATTTGATTATATTACCTTTCGAATTGAAACATCCATCTGTATTGAACCGGTCCACCAAGCCTAGCTTCATGTGCAAGATGCACTGGGAGATGTTCCATGGAGTCAAAGAAACCAGGGGGAAATATTCTCTCCAACTTACAAAGAATGACTGGTATGTTCTGCTCCATCTTGATAAGATCATCCTCTCTCAATGTTGCAGAACACAAATCTTTAAAAAATTGGTTGAGTTCTGTAAGTGGATTTAAAATATTTGACGGCAGGGAACTAAATGCAATAGGAAGTAAACACTCCATGAATACATGACAATCATGGCTTTTCATCCCAATCATTGTTCCTTTGTTCACATCAGCACATCTTGCTAAATTAGAAGAATAACCGTCTGGCATTCGAAGTTCTTTTATCCACCGATGCATCGACCTAGCTTCCTCAACAGTTAAAGAGTAACAAGCTTTGGGTTTGAGGTTTTCCCATTCGACCGAGTCGTCAAATGCAAGTCCTTTAAACTACGATAAAGTGGTAAGTCGATCTGGCCTTATCATTGTCTTTCGTTCTTCCTCTAACGTTCATCACTGTGAGAAAAACATTGTCAAAAAAGTTCTTCTCAATGTGCATAACATCAAGGTTGTGTCTCAATAAATTATCTTTCCAATACGGCAAATCCCAAAAAATACTTCTTTTAGTCCAATTGTGCCATTGTCCATATCCTTCAAATCGATCCAATTCACCAAAATCTATGATTTTTGGCAGATCCATAACTCTAGTAAAAATCTGTTCGGATGTCAACCTCGGGGGCGGGCCATCTAATTCAACTTCCCCCTTCCCCTTCTTGAAGGCGTTCTTATTCCGTCTAAATGGATGATCTGCTGGTAAAAACCTGCGATGTGACAAGAACTCTTCCCCCCAAATTTCAAGGTAAAGGCCTTTGTATGCTCCATGCAATGGGGACATGCCATTTTACCATGAGTACCCCAACCAGACAACATGCCATATGCAGGGAAGTCATTAATGGTCCACATAAGAGCTGCCCTCATTGTAAAGTTCTTCTTTCGTGCAATATCATAAGTCACAACGCCATTTCACAACCTTTTGAGATCGTCAATGAGAGGCTGTAAGTAGATGTCAATACCATCTGTTGGATTATCTGGACCCGGTATAATACAAGTCAAGAACATATAGGGCTTAGACATGCACATATCGGGAGGAAGATTGTATGGGGTAACAATAATCGCCGCAAGAATAAGGTTTCGCCGTTGATTGAACATATGGGGTAAAACCATCGAGCATAAGCCAAGTCGTACATTACGTGGATCTGCCGCAAATTCGGGATTCACCCGACCAAAGTGCTTCCAAGCTTTACCATCACATGGATGTCGCAACATACCTGAAGTGCTTTTATTCTCATAGTGCCAAGTCATTTTGTCTGCGATGCGTGTTGACGCAAACATTCTCTGCTGACCTTGGAATAATTGGCAAATAAAACATTGCTTTAGTGGAACTGGTTTTGTCTACCCTTCCCATTATCGATTATGTGACATATACCTTGGCTCACCACAAAATTTGCATTCAACCAGCGCTATCGTTTTACCAAATTCATTGTCGTAATATAACATACACCCTCTCACACAACAATCAATCCTTTTAGATTCCAACCCCAATTTGGACACTAAGCTTTTAGCCTCGTAATAACTTTTTGGCAAACCATCTCTGATAGGTGATGAGTCCAACATCATCTTCGTTACGAGATCCAAACACACATCCGTAGCACCACAGGGGGGCTTGAGGGCTAAAAGTCTCACACACATTGATAACTTAGAGTCGTGGACCCTTCAAACAACGACTTATTTGTTTCTAACAAGAGATTATAAAATCTTTGTGCAGTCTCATTTGGAAGTTCATCTGTGTCATCATACTATGGCTCCTCGAATGATACGTTGACCCCCAAGGCATCACAAACCATATCTTGCATCAATTCAATCTGCTCACCATATCCCGTATCTACGCAATTGCTTGAAGCACCTGTGCAATTATCGCCAACCCCTAATTCAACCCGAGGTAACTCTTCACCATGTCTAGTCCAAATCCAGTAATTAGGCATAAATCCAACTCTCTGCATGTGCAGCATGACCTCACCTGGGCTCTTGATCTTTCTGCAATCGCATTTAAGGCACAGACATCTAACCCCTCCATTAATTTCGAAATCTTCGTGTGCCATTGCGACTTGAACGAAGTGATCAATCCCATCACAAAAAGATTGTTTCAAACCCACTCTTCCCGGATACAACCTATCGTACATCCAACTACGATTCGAAGGAAAAAATTTAATCTTCTGCATGTAAAAAAAATGACAATTTCAGCAGCACGACATTCTTACAACCGCTCTCTTTCTTTAAATGGTATGACCCTATCGCATTCGAGGAAAAACTTTTTCAGAACTCGTATAATAGTCATTCCTTAATTCTCATATCTTATACTTGACAAAATTTATTGACATTTCCATTGGTCTCTGAGTACACAAAATGATCGCAGTTAGGAACAAGGCAATCAAGTATGCACCCAGAGAACAAAAGGAAATGAATCTAACCGAAATTTCATCAAATATCAAGATACGAGAATCAAGCAACAACTATTATACAAGTAAAGAAAAAGTTTTTTCCCAAACTGTCCGACTTGGACAATTCAAGGTTCAATATACAATGAACACGTGGTATCTAAAAGAGTACACGCACTCAATAATATATTGAACCTCAAACGGGAAGCTAAGGTTTTTCCCTGATACTAATAACAAAGCAAATGATTCAACGTGTTAATTAATTATTTTTAATATGATATATTACTTATTTATTTATTTTTACCAAATATAATAGTTAGTTATTTACATTGGTTCCATGGGCTTTAGGTTTAATTTCTACATTTCATATATTTTACTTAATATGTATTATTCAACATAATACTTAATTATGTGATGTTTTTGGACACTTAATCTATCAATTATTTACATAATATAATAACTAATTGTATTATTTATTAGTATAGAATATATTAGTATAGAATATATTTATTAAATTCCGACGGGAAAGGCCGTCAGTAAAAATAAGAGTACAATCGATTGGCATTACTGACGGCCAAAGCCGTCAAAAAACGTGTATTTTTTGCGACGGGCAGAGACCGTCGGTAATATGAACTTTGATAATTATTGGGGATCAGACTTTATATCAAATTGAGATCAAAGGAAAAGAAAAACTTCATCCAAATGCTTCACACAAGAAGTCAAGCCTCAGACTACAATGTCATTGCAGTGCACATGGGTTTTCAGAAAGATAACATAAGAGTAGGGCCACAGAAACTCTAACAGTAATGCTATTTGGTAGAGAGAGAAAAATTTATTACAAAAGTGAGTACAAAAAAATAATTTAATCACTATGCACTAATAGGATAATTTTTTTTACCCACACATACAATATTGATAAATGTTATGCCAGCCGCATTCTGCACCTTATTCACAATAATTCAAGGAACCTCATCTCTTCTTATAAACTTTGTCCAGTGTACACAATTACAGCAACAGAGCACAATTACACAGCCAAACCAGTGAGCACACAATGTTGGAACAGAGAGCACCAAACGGTGCAGTGAGTATGAGAAAGGAAATAATAGAGGAAAATGATATTTCCCACTTGTTGCCTATTATGATCATGTAGTGAGTATGGACTTCAATTTTCAGAAATCAAAAATAGATATGTACTAATTATACAGCAGATGCATAGGCATTACAATCTGGAAATTTGGGAAAATATGAGAAAGAAAATATCTGATTGAGTACTATATTCTGTTTCAACCACAGCAGCCTCCTAAGGTCTAATTACTAACAAGAAATCACTTCACACCTTTGAAATTTCTCACAACTTGGCAATGACATTCCCTAAACTAGCACAAAACTGCAATCTTCAAGTTCAAGGTGTGCAGTTGAAGAATCAGTCAAATTTTAGATAAACTTCTAACTAGTAAACAGAACAACATTAAGTACAAAACAATTCACAAAGACCAAGATTTCAGACCAACATTGAAAGATGAGAGACAAAATGACCAAACCAGGAACTCAAAGGAAACAAAGGAAAAAGCACCAACCTCACTTTCAAAGGACAGAAGCAACTGGACGTCCTCTACTCTCCGGTGAGGAGTCAAGATGCCGCGTTTGCTATCAATGGAGGAAGAGGGTTGATGTACTCTCTGTAACACCAAAAAAAAAGAGTGAATAGCAAAAAAAAATCAAACAAAAGAGAGTGACAAACAACAAGAGATAGATCATATCTATTAGGCGAAAGAGAGTGATTCTCCGGCGAGGAATCAACACACGAACCCGCCACTTCAGTGGGGATTTTCGCGAAACTTGAAATTAACCGAAAATATAACTCCATTGAGAAATGGCAAACACAAACACCTAATTCAACAATAGAATTCAAGCTATCCAGTTGAACCAAAATTTGTAAAAAACAAAAACAAAAACAAAAACAAAAAGCTATTTGATTTTTAAAATTTGTGTTATGATCTAGTTTTTTCTTGTTTCGTCTTATTTCTCTTAATTAATATTTCAGGTGTTGCAGATGAACCGGTTTTCACAAATCACAAATATGCTCTTAAGACAATCAAAAGCAAACAAATTTTTACATAGAATCACATCAAATACGGGCTGTTTGCAGAATCACATCAAAAGCAAACAAATTTTTACACAGAATCACAAATTTACAGAAGTACCTGGACGCCTGGAGTGGAGAGGCTAGACACCACGTCGCTGCCAGTCGCAGGTGGCACGGGCTGTTTAACTCGTCGGAAAAAGTAGTCGCGGGCCGGCGTTTATGGATGTGCGCAAAATAGAGGCGACGAAGATAATGAGAAGGTTGGTTGGTTGCTGGTTGTCAATGGAAGAGAAGGGCGCCGACGTTCTTGTCTGTGGAAGCTAGGATGGTGGGCTGACGGAATAGAGGAGGCGCGGCGGCGGGGAGGGAAAAAACGAAAGAAGCCGCAGTGAAGGGAGCGAGCAGTGCAAAGGAACCGGCGGAAGCGTATGCGTGCGTTTCGTTTTGTTGCGCTTAGTTTGGGTTAGGAGAGACAGCAGTGCGAAGGGAAGCGTGTGGCGGCGCGATCTGAAGGAAGGCGAGAGGAGAAGTAAAGCGGGAAGGGGAAGAAGGGCTTTAAATGCGGTTGTATCCAGACATTACCGATAGCCATATTAACCTTACCGATGGGCTCAACCCGTCGAAAAATTTCTCGGGATTACCGACGGTCTTTTTCAAATACCGACGGGTTAAAGCTGTCGGTATGTCATAAAAGCGGGGGAACCGAAAACTTGTGACAGGTATACCGACGGCCTTCTATCGACAGCCGATGGCGTCGGCTGGCTCACGCCCTTTCAAGCGGCTTTGCCCGTTGGTAAGTCGAGGGTACGCCGCATTGGACTTATCGACGGGCAAAGCCATCGGAAAAGCCGTGTTTTCGGCGACGGCCACAAGCCGTCAGTAGAAGGCCGTCGGTATACCCGTGATTTCTTGTAGTGTAACAAAAAGAAGGGTTAACTCGAGCCTAACCATTTTCACCCACTGCTAACTCCTTTCTCTAACATGTAACCAATTCACTCGTTTAGACCCACCTGCAGTCCATTGTTTGTGATTCGGTTTGTTCGAGTGAGTCACTTAATGTTGATCAGCCCTAAAAACAATCATTTAATTAAGAAATAATATTACCTAACTAATTTTTTAATGAAAAATTAGTCAGATAATTATTTGTTGCTAACTAATTTATCATATCTATTTGTTGTTTGTTTCCAGATTTTTTTTTTTTGCCCTTTGGCAGCCCACAATATAGAGATGCTAATTTATCACAGGTAAAAGATACGTAAATAACTTGTGAATAGTGTTACTGCACTAATTAATCAATACATGGTGAATAATTCTCCACATTTATTATACAAACAAGGTAATCCACGTTGAGACATTTGAATTGTCCTATAAAATTACTAAGGTTATCAAAATCGGACTGGACACTGAACCGGTGTAGGCACGAGTTCAAGGTTTAAAGGTCGGACCGAGGTCGAACCGGAGTCAGACTGGAAATGAATTAAATTATATTTTTAAAATTTTTAATATAATATATAAAGCACTAATAAACAAAAAATAACATAATATTCATAACATCACGACATAAAAAAATTAAACTCCGCTTAAAATGTTATAAGTCAACATATAACATGCAAAAATTACATATTGAACTAAAACAAATATGTTATAATAACATTCTAATATTCAATAATCACAAATACTGTAATGTAAGTACTCTCATAATAATATTAATATATAAATTAATTTTAAATTTTAGTATAATATTTAATTTAATCCATTGACGTGAAAAAAATGGATAAAAAATATCGTATGTGTCAAAAATAATGTCATTTACCATTTTTTAAAAAAATAAAAAATTATTTTTTGTGAACCGCTCAGTTCCCGGTTTTGGCCTGTTTTTTCCCGGTTTTGGCCGGTTTTTTACTGGTTTTCCGATTTGTAAGCCGGTTCTTGGACAATCCGGTTTTGAGGTTCAATCGGACCAGACAGGGGTCCGGTTCCTGGTTCAATCGGTCGGACCATCCGGTCCGGTCCGGTTTTGACAACTATGAAAATTACATTACCTCATTAAAATTCTCCTCTAGACACAAAAGTATGTAAATATTTACTTCTTGAATGACACTAATTAACTTTAGGTCGCCATTTCTTGGGCAAGCTCCTCGGAATTTTTCTCACATGGTCAGATGTAGTATAGTTTCTTTTCAATGATCTAAGATCATTGATGACAGTTTGAAATCTTTGAAACATTTGTTCAATGCTCTCTCCCTCTTCCACTTCAATAGAGGCAAGGTATCACCTCAATTTATAAAATGTTAAAAATGAGAAAATAATAGTGACAAAACTTCTTACATGACAAAGTTAATACACATATGTTTCAGATTTAATACATTATAAGTTATAAATTATAAATATATAAATAATTAAGTAAATGTCCCAATATATATCACTTCGCTTAATTTCTCTCCATGAGGAAGTAAGAATACACTTTTCTGAAACGACAAATATGTTCGGTGGTGGTGAATCATTTCATTTTGAGCTTGGATTCCAATTCTCTTAGTTTTACTCATCAATACAAGTTGATGAATATATGGAGGCTCGATGGCTGGACCCGTAATTGTAATTAATGGATTCAGTCAAGATACAGGCGAAATGTACGTATCAGCTATATATTTGATGCATGGCTTTATCCAACTTTATTTAGACAAATTTGCTATTAGATCTTTTCCCAAGCTAATAAACTGATTCGGGTGGTGTTTATTTTTCATTGTACGGTATCCGAAAATATCATATCATAAAATGACATATTGTCTACCTAGCTATGTCAAGTTATATTCACCTTCTTAACCAAAAAAAAAAAATGTTATATTCACCTTAACTGGTGAATGCAACCCATCACCTGAAAACGCTGAAACTAAATTATGTTCAAGTCATGAGAGGGAGGTGGGGTTCAGGTTTAGCAGTGTGACATATATGCCCCATGTTAATTAAATATTATAAGGAACAATGCTACTTAATTAACATAGTTAGTTACGCGTGGTCAATCTCAATTTGTATTTTTGTTGGGAGAGCTAAAAGCAAATTCTAGAGACATAAAATTGATTTTGTCGTGTTTGGGTGCTCTCGAGTAGAATTGATTCTAACTTGAAACTAGAATTTATAGCTTTTACCTTCGAAAGTGATTTTTATTCTCAAATTTATTATTCAACCCACTTTTAAGTAAATGTATCTAAACATAAATCACTTTATATTAAACCCACTTTTAACGAAAATTAATTTTATAAAATCAATTAATTTAAAATCAATTTTTATCACCGCATAGCCGAACAAACACGGAGTAGGTTTAAAACTACTAACTTAATTATTCGTGATTCAAGTTGTTTATCACGTGCTTTTACTTTTTGCGGTGTTTATGGTTCCAGTGTTTAACATGATTAGATGACTTGGAATTTTGATTGCAGGGTACAGTTGAAGTTAGGGTTATAGTACTTTTCAGGTTTGCCACACGCGTGATTCATGTTGGCAGACAATTAGAGATGATGAAGTAAATATTTTTTCTTCACATGCGCAGATAAATAGACACAATAAAATATATATTTCCATAAGATAATATTAATAGCAAAAAATTAAATATCAGAGACACCACAATTTTAACGTGGAAAACTCCCTAAAATAGGGAGAAAAACCAAGGAACCTAGTCTACCAAAAAATCTTCCACTAATAAATATTAACGGGTATACCAAAGTCTTTCTAACAACACTAGGGATCAACTGAGCATATCATCAATAACAATGGTGGAAATCAGCACAATAAAATCCAACAATGTATATACAACCAAGACAATAGAGAAGGTAAAACTACAAATAAAATATATATATATATATATATATAGAAATCAGTGGCAAGAATAACATACTAATTTTTTAGCAAAAATAGAGCAAATTTACAGAACACACTTCCACCTAGGGGTGGGCATGGGTCGGGCTGGGTGGGTTTTAGGTGTTTAAAGACTTAACCCAATCAAATATACACGGGTTGAGTTGGGTCGGTTTAGTCGAAATTTTTTATGAAACCCGAACCAACCCAACCCGACCTCATATGGGTTGGTTTGGGTCAGGTGAACGGGTTTGCTATTAAAATATTTATTTTTTAGAGGAAAAAACAAAAAAATTGGAAAAAAAATAAAAAATGAATAGAAAAAATATTTTATGAAGAAAAAAACCACTATCGAGATCTTAAACATTAATTTATCCAACACTTACCTAGCCTGATTGAAAAAACAATAAATACGACGCAATATTTCACACTTTATAATATATAACGTTTGCAAAGTGGCAATATTTCATATTATATAATATATTTCATATTTTTTTAATATATAAATCATTCCAAATGCAAATACATATTTCATGTTTCAAATACGCGACTCAACATTCACTTATAAGGCTTACAAGAAAAAAGTCACTTCGTATAATATAAGCGGCATGCTTTTAATAAGTAAAAAAAAAGTTATATTTTTATTTACAGTGGGTTGGGTTGCTCGAGTTCGCAATTTTCAGACCCGACACCCAACCCATAGGCTTTGGGTTTGCTTTTCTTGATTAAGACCTAACACTTGTAGGAATTTTTACATCCACAAAAGTTCTTACTTAGAAGCTTCAGTAAATGCAATATATTCAGCCTCAGTGGTAGGTAAAGCAACACATTTTTGTAATTTTGATTGCCAAGACACTGCTCCCTCTCAAAAGTCATCGAGTATCCATTAGTAGATTTTCTAGAATCAAGATCACCAACTATATCTACATTTGTGTAGCCATCTAACACAAGTTGACCACCCCCAAAGCACAAACATACTTTGGAAGTTCCTCTAAGATAGCTGAAGATCCATTTCACTAATTGTTAGTGGTCTCTAGCAGGATTGGAGAGAAAACGACTAACAACTCCAACAACACGAGTAATATTCGGCCTTGTGCATACCATAGCATACATCAAACTACTAACTATGGATGCATAAGGAACCTACTTCATCTCTTCTCTGTCTTTCTCACTTGTAGGGTATTGTTGAGAATCCAACTTGAAATGACCTACAAGTGGAGTACTAACATGTTTAGAATTGCTCATGTTAAACCTTTCTAACATATTCTCAATGTACTTGTGTTGAGACAACCACAATTTACCATTCTTCCTGTTACGAATAATTCCCATGCCAAGGCAGGACCCAAGTCCTTTATGGCAAAGGACTTACTTAAATCCTTCTTTAGACATTCAATCTACTTAGTGGCATGGCCTACGATCAACATATCATCCACATATAGCAACAACATAATAAAATCATCATCAAGGAATTTCTTGACAAACACACAATGATCAGAGATCGTTTTACGATGATCATGTTTGTCAATGAAAAAATCTAATTTAACGAAAGAATCCAATTTCTAAGTGCCACTTTTGGTTGTGTCAGGCTCACTTTTTGGACCACATCATTTCTAGCTCTAGTGTGGGTGCTGATCCTCCCAAGATCCAGGAAATTCAAGACTAGCTGGTGTCACAGTCTTTCTCGGCTCTATGTGGTTTTCTGGGTCTCATAGGCTACTATTGTCTATTCATACTTCGTTAGCTATTATTAGAGTCAAAAGGGGAATGCGGTTTAGGTTTGCAAGATTCGTAGATGTCAGAGACCCAACTTTATTCGCAATAAAACTGGATAACATTATCATTGGCAGCATCAAAATTCATGCAAATTGCCCCCGGTTTGTACGCTCTAATAGTCATGGTGAGAGGACAGATGCTATAGGGGATTGGTGGCATTCAAAAGCAAACATGGAATCCAGGAAAAACAAGAGCCAGCATGCGAGTTATAAGTCATCACAGAGGGATCCAAAAGCCACAACCATGCAGCATGGGGATACACGAAATGTGAAGACATATGCGAACGTGGTTCGGGAGGGAGCGGCGCGAAATAATAATAGAAATTTCTGGAGAAAGAAATATGTGAGAAAGGAAATTTCTGCCAACTTAGAATTCAAAGTTGAGAAGGATCAGATGAGATGACTTGAACAAGCCTATGTTGGAAAAGTAAGTAACGCAGGCACTGCATATTGCATTCAAGAAGAATTTCATAGACAAGGATATTTTGCTATCAAGGTCACTCCCCTAGGATCAAATCTTGTGTTGTTGGAATCAGATGAGGAGGGGGAGATTCAAACACTGGTTAACCAAGGGAGAGACTAGCTGTCACAATGGTTTGATGAATTGATACTGTGGAGCCCAAAGGAGATAGATAACGAACGATTAACCTGGATTAGGTGCTATGGAATTCCAGCCCATGCTTGGACAATAGAATTCTTTGAGTTTCTTGTTTCCACATTTGGGGTATGTAGATGGCGACGAGAATACACGAAAGAAAAGACACATGGACGTGGCAAGAATCTTGTATCGTACTAAAATTCATGAACTTGTTAACCGGGTGGTGAGGGTCAAGATAAACGAGAACGTATTCTCCATCAAAATAGTGGAGGACTGGTATGGACCAATGCAATGGTTCACTCCGGCAATTTTTCTGGCGAATGAGGACGGCTCCGACATTGAGTCTGACGAAAGTACCCCTAGCCTACAGGCCGATCTTGAGGAAGGCGAAATCTTAGTGGATAATAATGATAACAATCATGATAATTATGATAAGGGATATTGCAATGATTTGGGCATTGATGACAATTATCTAGGGGGAGTGCACACGGCTGAGAAGAATCGCGAGGCATGCCAAATACATGGTACAGGAGAAATAAATGAGGAAAGGAATAACGAAGAAATCGCATTGGATATGATGGTGTTTAATGGTGCAACAGCTGATTTGAATTCAAATGATAATGTGAATCTAATACATGGTAATCAGGGAGGTATTGTAGTGGAAGGATCAAGTAATGCAATCATCCAGCCCAACGAGTTGGGCCTCGCGGTTACTAGCCCAATGGCTTTTGGTAGCCAAAATACGAACAATTGTGGACCATCCTTGATGGGTAATGAAGAGTTTTAGCTCGATGCCGTTGGGCCACTTAATCACTCAGACCCAAGTGTCTGCACGACCCGGATCTCCACTGCATTCCCTCCATCTCCAACTGGGAGTTGATGCAGGGTCACTCGTAACCCGATTTTCACCTACCGAAAGAAAAACATGAGATGCAGGGGAACGACGACATCCTCCACCACGTCATGCGACTCGTTTTTCTCAGGTGGGTCGGTGTTGTGCTGCGATTCTATCTCAGCCTCCAACTTCGAAAGAGGCAAAAATTATTTATGGCGCAGCTACGAAGCAACCAAGGCAGAGAAGCTATGGGGGGAGGTGAAAATTTTGGGGCTTGCTGGCCACGAGAAAGAAGATATCTATGTCGCAGCAATTCAGGAGATGGAATCCAATGTTCAACCATAACGGTCTCAGAAGGAGCCATCAAAATCATTGTCATGAAGATACTTACACTAAATGCAAAAGGGGTTAGAGATCAGGCAAAGAGGAGAAGAATTCGGTCTCTGTTAAATTTAGGAAATTTTGAGGTATGTTTTATTCAAGAATCAAAATGTATGTTTGTTGATAACAAGTTGATTGAGAGTCTGTGGGGTGGTCATGATGTGGAATGGATATTCAAGGAATCTAATGGGTTATCAGGGGGTTTGATTTCACTGTGGAAAGATGGGCTGTTTCAAGTAAACTTTCAGTTTTCTAGTGATGGTTTTTTGGGTTTCTGCTTCAATTCCAATACTACAGGAAGGTTGTTCTACTTAGTTAATGTGTACTCGCCATGTTCTATGGAGGGAAAGCGGAAATTGTGGAACGATTTGCTCATGTCAAGGAGGGGTTTCGCAGATGGGGAGTGGTGTCTAGCCGGTGATTTTAATGCGGTATTAGATAAAATGGAGAGACAAGTTAGAAATAATCATGCTAGCCAAGCTGAGATTGTGGAGTTTCAACAATTTGTGGAGGATATGCAGGTTGTTGAAGTGCCTGTTCTTGGTAAAAAAAATTACTTGGTTTAGCCCGGATGGTAGAGCTAGGAGTCGCCTTAATAGATTTTTCTAAACAGATGGAGTAATTACATAGTGGCAGGTTGATGCTCAGTGGGTTGGATTGAGGGATGTGTTCGATCATTGCCCTGTGTGGCTTAAAGGGGTGAGAAGAATTGGGGATCAAAACCGTTCTGTTTCAATAACTGTTGGCTTGAACCTAAAGAGTTTAAAGCTTTTGTGGAAAATTGTTGGAAGTCCTTTTAGGTGGAGGGATGGCATGGATACGTGTTGAAAGAAAAATTTAAAATGCTAAAGGTTAAGCTGCGAGAATGGAATGGGGAGATTTTTGGCATGGTTGATTTGAATATAGATAACATGGTTGCTGAAATTAATGCTATGGAAGATTGTGTGGCCAATGGAGGGGATATAAATGATGAACATAGGAAACTCCTAACAACATAGTTTTGGCAGTAGATACATAATAAAGAAAGCTTACTTATTCAAAAATCAAGAGCGAAATGGGTTGCCGAAGGGGACAATAATACAAAGTTTTTCCATGCTTGTTTGAAAGGTAGACGTAGAAGGAATCAGATGATTGCTCTGAAGGTTGGTGATGCTTTGCTGGATTTTGTAACTGATGTGAAAGATGAGGTTAAGAGGTTCTTCTCTGGTCACTTCGCTTGCAAGAAAAATTTTCGTAGACCAACGCTTGATGGGTTAAGTTTTAATCAAGTAACTGATGAGGAGAATCAGATGCTCATTGAGCCAATTTCTATGGAGGAGCTTAGAGATACCATATGGAGTTGTGATGGCAACAAAAGTCCTTGGACCTGATGGGTTCAATTTTCAATTTTTAGAGTCATTCTGGGACTTGTTAAAAGATGATTTATTGGCATATGTGTCAGAGTTTCAACTGAATGCTTCTTTACCAAAAGCAATTTCTGCATCATTCCTTGCGCTAATCCCCAAAACGGATCATCCCCCGTTGTTAAGTGAATTCAGGCCAATCTCCCTTTTTAGTTGCCTCTATAAAGTTATCTCCAAAATTATGGCAAATAGATTGAAGATTGTCTTGGATAGAATCATTTCTCCTTGTCAAACGGTGTTCTTACCCAATAGGCAGATACTTGATGGGGTGTTAACAGCCAATGAAGTAATCGATGTGGCAAAATGGAGAAAGGATAAGTGTCTCATTCTCAAGGTCGATTTTGAGAAGGCATATGATTATGTTGATTGGGATTACTTGGACTATATGTTACAGTGGTTGGGATTTGGCTTTACATGGCGGAGATGGATAAAGGGGTGTGATGGGCCTAGTTCTATGTCAGTCTTAGTAAACGGTAGCCCCACTGAAGAGTTCCAGGTGACTAGGGGGCTGAAGCAAGGCGATCCTTTGACACTTTTTTGATTTTGATTGCCTCAGAAGGCCTTACGGCGGTTGGTTAATAAGGCGGTGGAATTGGAGCGGTTGGAAAAGTATGAGGTATTTTTGAATGTCACTTTTCCAATCTTACAATACGCAGATGATACGATCTTAATCTGTTTACCTACTTGGCAAAACATCTGGTGTCTCAAAGCAATACTACGTGGATTTGAACTTGCCTCCGGGCTTCGTGTGAATTTTGCAAAGAGTAATATCTTTGGGATAAACACTGATAATTACTTTTTTAGGGAAGCCTATTCCTTTATGTCGTGTTCCATTGGTAAAATCCCTTTCTACTTTCTTGGAATACCTGTTGGTGCTAACCCAAGGCTGTATACTACTTGGAAACCGGTTGTGGATATGATGCAACGTAAATTATTTTCATGGAAACGGTCTCAATTATCCATTGGCGGAAGAGTCACGTTGATTAATTCCGTTCTTTCAAGCTTGCCGTTGTATTTCTTATCTTTCTTTAAGGCGCCAAGGAAGGTTATCAACACCCTCAATCAAATACAACGAAAGTTTTTATGGGGTGGAACTGGTGATTCTCGTAAAATCTGTTAGGTAAGCTGGAAGGGAGTTTGCAAACCAAAATTCGCAGGTGGTTTGGGTATTAAGGATCTTGAAGTGTTCAATCATTGTCTGCTCTTTAATGGAAGTGGCGATTTATTAAGGATACTAATGCAATGTGGCATCAGCTCCTTGAATGCAAATATGGTCCCTTGACAAATGGCGTGGTGAATGGATTACAAGCAGGCTGGTATAGTTCATTGTGGTGGAGAGACATTGTTGCTTTGAATAATTCTTGGTTTAATGAAGCTGTAGCTTTAAAGCTTGGTAATGGAGATAGGGTGCTATTCTGGCAAGATGTTTGGTTGGACACATCTTCTTTCGGTAATTTGTTTCCTGAGTTGTATGAGTTGGCAACTGTGAAGGACATTTATGTGGCCGGTTTTGGTTTACGGCAAGGAGACGTTTGGTGTTGGAAGTGGGATTGGGTACGGGATCTGCGTGGTGATGAAGTGCTTGCTTTGGCCGATTTACAGGGGCTGTTATTGGGGATAGCTCCTGTTATGGGGGTCCCCGATAAATGGATTTGGAAGCTCAATTCATCACATGAATTTTCTGTTAAATTAAACTATATGCTTTTAATTTCCCGTGACAGCTATTTGCAGGTGGATCTTGACTTTTCCAAGGTGATCAAGGGGCTATGAAGGACATCTATTCCATCTAAAATCAGCGTTTTTGTATGGCGGGTACTGTTGGACGCCTTCCCACTCGGCCTGCATTGCTGCAGCGCAGTGTGCTTCAAGCACCGCATAGTTACAGTTGCGTATTTTGCTTCGCTCATGCTGAAACGCTCTCTCATTTGCTACTTTCGTGTCCTTTTTCTTATAATGTGTGGTGCTCTATTTATGCTTGGATGGGTGTGGAGGGAGTTTGGCATAGTAATTGTATTAATAATTTTTTGCAGCATGGTTTTTTGATTTGGTGAAATTTCTTATATGGAGTGCAGTTGTTTGGTGTCTGTGGGGTTTACATAATAGAATCCTATTCCAGGGGGCTGTTCCGGAACATTCATGCATCGTTGCACAGGTGAAAACATTTGCTTGGAGATGACTAATTGCAAAGGAGGGTAGGAATTTGCCTCTTAATTTTTCGGATTGGTGTGTCAACCTGCTGGAATGCTTCGTTTCCATTCGGTAGCATGACTGTGCTTCCCGGTTTTTTTTATTTGTTTTCTTTGTTTTCTTCAATTGGAATTGTAAGGTCTATCGTTGGTGCTCTTGTCTAGCAGCTTAGCACATGATAGCGTGGGCCTTCTGCAACCCTTCATAGAAGGTGGGTAGAGGTTGTTCCTTTTGATACTGCAGCTAGACTTTATATATTGAGACACTTTTGTATCGGGTTGAAGTACCCCTTGTACCCCCTGTTAATAATTTTTTTTTTGCTTATAAAAAAAATTGTAAGCTCGTTTCCTAATTTACTTAAGAAGAAGAATTACTTGGACTCCTTAGACCCAACAGCCTTTCGAGGCTTTAAAAGTCTTTGATGTTACTATGGACACTTCAACCATCTCAGAACTCTCACCCCTTGCTTATTTTAGCAAGAAGATGTGGCCCTACACGTAGATTAGCTCTTCCTACGATGTTTGCCATCACTGAAGCTCTCAGGAAGTGGCATCAGTATCTCTTAGGTAGAAACTTCCGCTATCTTTACTAATTAATTACAAGAGTTTGCACATCCTACTTTCTCAAACTATAAAATGCACGTTTCAACAAAAAAAATACTTACAAATTTTTTTTAAATGACAAATATTAGTATTAATGTTAGTATTTTAGTAGTGTGGTTTGAACTCTTTCTCCTTATCACTTCACTCATTAATCTCATCTCAATCACTAAGTCAACCTTATAACTTCAAATAAACATACAAGACTACCGGAAAAAACTCTTCAAACGCTTATTTTTCTTATTCACATAACTCGAATTTAAGAAAAACAGATCCTCGCCGCCTCAAAACCAATTGGCGTTGGTAAAAATATCACCAGTGTCCGTTAAAAAAAAATCACTAGTTTTTTTTTTGGGGTAAAAAAACACTTATCTCCAGTTTAATTCATTAAAATTAACACGAACCCTTGTTGGATACTTGCGATAAAAGCAAGAGATTTTGCTTTTGCAAACCTCGTAGAGGCAACTGTGGATTCTGGTATTCGTAAATAATAAACTCTCATATCCAGGAGTTTTATTGGGTATAAATACCCAATAACCAATTATGTGATGCCACATCATTTTTTAACATTTTTAAAATTAAATTAAATGCTTAGTTTTCATATATATTGTTAGTATAAGAGTATAAGAGAAATTCCCTGAAAAATTTCTATATTTATTAATAAAATTTGACTTTTTCTAAGGAGTTTTTTTATTCTTTTTCTATTTCGTTTTTTATAAAAAAAATTCTCTATTTTTGTTATTTGGATCACTGCTTAAATAATATTCTAATATTTGTGTAAGCTATTTAATTTCATTCCTAGCATATTCTTTTTTTCTTATTTAATTCCTAATAATAAAATTATATTTTGTTAATTTCGTCTATTGTTTTACTTATTTCATACACGATTTCAAGTTACTTTTGATATTTCAATTTAATTTTTTATTTCGAGTTTGTTTTGTAGGTTTTATTTGTTTTGTTATTTATAATTTATGTTTGAATTATAGTTTTTTTATTTTTATTGAGATTATTTTTGTTTGTATAATGGATGGGTATCGATACTCACTTTTCTTCCTGGGTATGGAAGAATTTACCTTGTTCGAGCATGATTAATTAGCTTGACATTACGTCCCACGTTAAATTGTACACTACAAGTTGCAAAGCTAACGTGCTACCACGTACTAGTACTCTTTTATTACTATTATTATTATTACCATGAAAAAACAAACCCCACCCGTTTCTATTTCTATATAAATTGAAGAAGAAAAAATCCATGCAAGAATGAAATCATATTCATACCGGTTAGTCAGCACTCAGCACTCATCAGACAGACAAAAACATTCCGAAATTCCAAACCAAAAGCTTTGTTCTTTTTCCCATGACTCCCTCTTCCGCTTTTTCTCTTTCTCCTTTTGCTTTGAACACCTTATGTCTATAAAGTTCTCTTTTTCTGTTCATGGCGTCAAACACCTCCCATCTCAACCCAGTGCACTCCTCCGGCCGGCCCTTTATTCCGGCGACACCTCGTCGCTGGAAACATCGAAATTCAATCGTCGCCGTCGCCCTCCGCCGTAGGGGCACTCACAAGAAACAGTACTCCGGTATTAGCTCCCCTGTGAATTTCAGACAAGGTTTCGGTTTCATGAAAAATCATGAAGTTTCTGCAAGGAAGCTCGCAGCTGGGTTGTGGCAATTGCGGTTTGTGGAGTTCTCAGGCGATGCCGGTGCTGATATCGGAGATGGGTCGTTTCCTTCCTCCAAGTCTAAGGTATGTATAACACGCGTGTGTGAGTGTCTGTGTGTCAATGTGTAACTCTTTTTTTCCGATCGGGAATTGGTTTCTATTTGAGAGCATTCTTTTGTTGGTTGGGTAAAAAGGTGGCAAACGTAAAGGAATTAATTTTTGGAAACTTTGAATCCTGGCATTCAATTTCTGTTATGCTTGGCTGAAAGCAACATGAAAGATAAAGCGTTTCTGTCCTGGCAAAAATCCTTTTCTTATCAAAGAAAACTACATAAGAATCAGCATGTTTCTTGTGATTTAGCGTGTGCAACGCTTCTCAATTAGTATTTTATAAAGTAACAAAAAAAATTGCATTTTTAAATTAACTATAATTTAACTTAGTTTTGTTAGTCCCTCCATTACTCTGTTTTTGCTTATATTTGGTAACGAATGGAGTATTGGCTATAGTTTATCTATCTTCTCTTGCTAATTCCACCACCACCCCTCTTTGTCCTTTCTCATATTGGTATTTCCGCACATGTTTGCTTCAGCTGGCTAATGGGAATGTGAAATTCACCTTTCCCCATTATCAAAATTGTGAAGAGAAATTTAAAGACACAAAAGATCAGCCAAGAAGGCCAGTAACCATTTTGCGTTCAAGAAATGGACTTCTATGTGAGGTACAAGTTATAAACATACTTATTATTACTTAATAATAATATCATTGTGTTGATATATATAAAAACATTCATGATACACTAATACATTACCTTCCAATCTCCATTTTATGGGGTTTTTTTTTTTTTTTTTCCGCAGCTTGAAAGCTCTATGCCATGTATCAAATCTTCAAAAGAAGAGGCAACAAAATGGGACACTGCTCTTAATGAAGCATCCAAGTACTCCACAATGGTTCATAGTAAGAAGCTTCTAGAAGACACTAAATTAGTAGGTCATGACCGTGGCTCTCTTGTCACTGTCCTGCTTGAAGAACTCCTTCAAGCTCAAAGCTCCATCAACAAACTTAAAATTGCACAGAAGTCCTCTAAGAAAAAAGTCAAACAATTGTTGCAAAATCTTGAAGAGGAAAAAGTCCTTTTGAAAAGCAGAGAACACCACAAGATTGAAGCAATGTTAGATGAGTTAAAAGACAAGTTGGAAAGGGAAAGAAGAAGTAGAGAGAGGATGGAGGTACTGAATAGCAAATTGGTACATGAATTGGCTGTGGCAAATGAATCTGCAAAGCAGTTTATGACAAACTATGAGAAAGAAAAGAAAGAAAGAGAACTAACAGAGGAAGTGTGTGATGAATTGGCCAAACAAATAGGAGAAGAGAAGGATAGGCTTGAGGTGCTAATGAGAGACTCGATGGAACTTTGCAAAGAAGTTGAGAAAGAGAGGGAGATGATGCAAATGACCGAGCAATTGCGCGAAGAACGCGTGCAAATGAAGCTAGCCGATGCAAAAGATCTACTTGAAGATAAATATAATCAAATGGTTAAATTGATTGCTTATCTTCAAATGTTCTTAAAATCAAAGGGTGCTGAAGTTGACACCACAGAAATAGAGGACACTCAGTTGTTAAAACAAGCAGTTGAATCAGTAAACATTCAACGAATTGTGGAACTTTCTTATGATTTCTCAAACTCAGATGATGTGTTTCCAATTTATGAGGAGCATGGAAAAGACAATGAAGGTGAGAGAATGGTAAGAATAGATTCTCATCCCAATGTTACTGGTCCCTTATCTACAATCCATATTGAAAGTGTTGAAGAAGAAGAAGAAGGGTTGAATAAAAACTCTATGTCACACCAATCAAGTCCCTCTAGTGATTGTAATGGTTGGTACAAACAGAAGGACAGTAGCTGGGGACTTTCAACAAACAATATGAACCCACACATAACTCGTGGGATGAAAGGGTGCATAGAATGGCCAAGAGGTATTCCAAAAACTAATTCCAAGGTTATCCCTTTGGAAGAAAGGGTGAGAAGCCAGAAATCTCAGTTGCAACATATTCTTAAGCCGAAGGTTTACTAAAGGCCTAGCTTGTTTGATTAAGGCCACAAGTTTTGTTTGATAAAAATTTCGAGTACACCATTTTTTTTTAGATTTATAGCATGTTTGGTTTTCTCAAGAGGGAAATTTTTACTCAAAACATGTTTTGGAAAAAAGCTTCTGATCGGAAAATCAGTCATGCTGGTTTGGAATCACTTTAATTGAATAAGTGAAAAGTTATAATGATTTATTGGAATATCAATTATAGAAATTGTTATAGTTTCTGTAATAAATTATGAAATGTTTAATTCTCAATAAAAAAAAATTACTATTTTTATCGCATGTCTTTAAATTCGGAGCCATTTCCATACTTTTTACCCAGAATACTAGCACAAAGGGTCTATGTTCAAAAAGGGTGGCAAAAAAAAGTAGAAATGTGTAGTTTAGTTTTCGGAGTTTAGTTTAGTTTTTTTTTTTTGTAGAAAATAGATTTTGGTGAAAAAACGGATGAATAAGCTTTTTGTCATGTGTCTTTAGTGTAGTTAACTTTCTTATATAAATAATAGGCTAATCAACAGACATATATTAAAAAAAAAAGCAAAAATAACAGAGAAGAGCGACATCAGGGCATGCCAAATGCCTTTATTTTCCAGTAGTTAACCCGCGTGAATGCATTTTATTTTATTAATAATTAAGCACGATATTGAATGATTAACCATGACCCCATATGGTCTTATTATGTCTGTTCTGGGAAGTGACACACCTGATGATGCGCCTCTAATTTCTACTGTCTTTCTTGGCTGCTTAATATGGTTGATTGTTTGTTACTAACAATCTGTTAGTAGTGTAGTGGCTCCTTTCTTTTTTATAGATAAAATTTATGGTAAGGGATGAGCCAACTTCAAGATAGAGAGAACCTCTAGATGAGTTTGAACCCGTAACATGTTGAATATAAACCCTATCGTACTCTACTAAATCAACCTCTTAGGTTAGTGTGGTGGAACAAACATCTGTTGTCCCAAAAAATGGTGTCTTTCTGTCTCTCACCAATCAAAGAATGGGGATATGCATATGTGTTAACAAGTTATAATTTTATTTTATTATGTGACAAATTGTCATTGGTGGGGGACAGAGAATATGACAGGAAAGAGAGACAGAAGATTTTTGTCTAGTGTAGTGGCTCCTGGATTCTTTAACAATTGACATTGTTGAATATATACGTCAATATTTATTTTTCTAGGATATTGATTTGGAAAAGACATTATTAGACATTTTTAATATAAAAAACTATTTTTTAAAAGAAATACTTATTAATTTTGTTGCACTTGTTAGTATTTGACTTTAAGTTTCTCTCATTTATTTTCTTTAAAAAATTAGTTACACTAAGTTGGAGGAATGGTTAGTTGAACTACATGGCATCCTACATAAATAAAGACATGACAGGAAGTTGCAAAATACCAATCTGCTGTTCCTTGTGTCTGTTAGGGGTGAATGCTTCCACCATATCAAGCGGTGTGATGTATGAAGTTTGAACCCCACAATGAACCAATTGCACATAACTAATAACATGACTTGTCGGCCTGTTACCTACTTATAATGGGGCTCTAATGGATTCCAGAAGAGATTGAGATTTCGTACGTTCATGGCACTCTTAAAACTATGGCAGTTGGCATCTTGAAAAATCTTTATTCTTTACCATATTGAAGTGAATTTCTACATGAAATTTGACTTCTTCAAGTAACAAGGAGGTAGCAAAGGAAGTGTCTGGTTTTCGGTTTTTATAAAAATATGTGTATGTATGTCGTAATATTTTCACATGTATATGGATTATATATTATATATGAAGATATCAATGTCTGATACTTGGTGCAAATATTGGCTCCTTTCGAGTTAGAGGTACTCCAGAATAGTAGAGAGGGAAGGAGAATCTAACCAAATTTCTGTAAAATTCTTTTTATCTTTCATTACTCATTTGTTCGTGCTTATAACCGAATTGGGTCATGTCCTAAGGAAGCGGGTCTATCGCCAGGTGGATAGAGCTCCTTAGAGCATCTCCAATGAAAGAATCAAAATTGGGTTCTTAATATTTTTTTTGGATCCAAAAATGTCACGTACGATTTAAGAACTTCCACCTATTTTCATTCAAATAGTAGAACTCATGCATCTCTCTAGCCTGTGCGCGCAGGTACCTCCTCGTCGTAGGGGCAGGCTGAACTTTCCCCACTTTCTATTTGCAAGCGAAAGCCGTAGGCACCTCCCTTGCAGCTCATTGTGAATCTTCCTCACCGGCGTTTGTCATACCTACACATGGTATAACAAAGATGTTGGTTTTTGATTATCTCCGAAACTATATTTCCGAATGCTAGTTTTCATAGACTACGGAAACGTATTTCTGAATATTTTTTTTTATTTTTAAAAAATTTGAATTTCTAAAAATGTATTTCCAAACGCCGGAAATACATTTCCAGGACTTTACAAAACTGGTCCCAAAATACATTGACCCCACCAAAATGCAGGAAAAAAAAAGAAATGCAAAAGGGAACGGGAGAATTGCATACCTGGTGTGGGTTTCGTAGAGGAACGATGGAGTTTGAAGAAGGAGAAGAGAAGAGATGAGAGACAAAAAATGGGGAAAATAAAGACGAAAATGGAGAGTGGGAGACAGTAGCAGATATAGAAGTTTTCTTTAGTGGGGGCAAAAAAATAGTCTAGAATATTTTTCACAAAAAAATATTATAAGCTTTACAAAATACATAATCTCATGACAAAAAATACCCAAAATCTGATGTTTTTGTATGTTTAGTGTTAGAAGAGCGGTTAAAATTAGAAGGTAAAGAGCTAAAATCAATACCAATTCTTTCTCTCTTTTATCTCTTATAACTTTCTTCATATTCATTTTAAAAAAAATTGTGTTATGGGAACAAATCCTATTTTTTTTATGGGAGCAAAAAAATAATTTTATTAAGCATTTTCAAGTAAAAAAATTTCACTTTGTGGGGGCAAATGCCCCCATTTCTCATAAGATGCATCCACCCCTGGTGGGAGGCGTGGGGGAGTGTTTTTTCGAAAACTAGATTTAGGGATTTTTCATAAATATATTTCCGGAGGAGGGTAAAAAGGGGAAAAACTAAGAAAATGAGAGGGGAATACATGTTAACAAAAATAGTTGGTGTTAATAGTAATTCCCCTGTAATATATAGTCAAGGTCCAGATTGAAAAAGAGCCCACACTAGATAATGTAACAACATACAGCCCACAGAACCCAATAGGGAATTTTATGGAGTCCAATGTCTAGCACAGAAAAGAAAATCTGTATTACCATGAGCTAGGTCGGAGGAGTTAGTTGCGGTCGGAGGTGGGTACCTCACTTTAACTTTGTGATGGGGTGTGCTCTTCAGTTTGGTGCGACGGACATGATAGCTTTTGCGATCTGGTCAACAGACATCAGTGAACCTTAGATCGAGTTTGAGTGAGAGACTTACTGTACTTGTTTAGCCAGTTCACAGTCCTGTACTTGTTCCTTTTATTCCGTTGACTGTTTTGAGCTAGTAGTCAATTAGGCTTTGCCTGCAATTGTAGTGGTTTGGGCCGTAGCCCATTTTGTTAATGAAAAACCCTGCAATTATGACCCCTTTTTATTATACTTTCCGATAAAATATAAGCCAATATATTTTAATTTTCAAGTTCATAGGAGAGCTTTCCTAACGAAAAAAATACAATCTTTTTAAAAGAGGAGAAAAATATGCTCTTCTGACCTGAACAGTCCTCCCAAAAAAAAGTTCCTCTACGTTTTTTAGAATGTTCTAACTTTAAATGCTTCCTAGTTCCTATTGTACTATGCTTTGAAACACTGTTGAGTTTTTGTCAAAAAAAAGGTCAGCGTTATTATTTATTACATGATTAATTATTGTAAAAATAAATATTTGAGGTCAGAAAAAATTTCTCTAAATTTCTTGCGAATAGTTGTTTTGGAATTCATTTATTTCACTGATTATAATTTTTAAAGTAAAATTGATAACGTGCAAGGCTAATTTGGATTATCACATAGTTGGGGAAAAAATGCCTTGGTATTAAACATTACTCAAAATTTAGAATTGAAACATCAAATGAATCTCTTTAGCTCTGAAAGATATAATAAATCCCAAAAAAAACTCATACGATTTTTTTCACAAAAAATAAAGAAAGTAGAAATGTTAAGTTATTGGTATTCACTAGTTTATTCATAAATATTTGCAATATAGTAAAATAATATTATTTCGAAGCACAGAAAATTTATGATGTTTCTTTTCTTTTCTTTTCTTTTTTTTGACTGGATTATGATATTTCATTTGAACGCTTAATATTATTTCCACACTTAAAATCATTTAATTGATCTCACGTTTAGTTTGAGAACTAAGAGTGGAAATTAGTACATAAAAGATTAAATAGAAATTGTTGACACCTAAATTTGCATAGGTGATAATATCATAAATACCTAAATCCGTTTTTAATTTCTAAAGTATCGCGATTTACTAATTTCAGTCTTTCACTTTTCAAACGAGCTAATTGGGTTCTCCATGGTTATCCTCAATTGTATTTGTGCGGCCCCCCTTCATTTTTCTCAAATTTTAAGCTAAGGTGGCAATTTTAGTCCCACTTGGCACCCATTAATGCTAGGATATGGCTTCCATGACATGGAAAAGGATAAAAAAAAAAATTAAAATTTGATAAATGACTTAACTACTCACCTGATCATCTGATTTTTTAGGGTTCCCATTTTTTGTTTGTTGATATAGGGTTCCTAAATTTGTTTTCATTATCTGATATGAGAGGGAAATAGAAATAGGGAAGGAGATGATGCAGGCTGCTACTCACGGCCACAAGAGGCGGACGTTCACATAGGGTTTCACGAAGGAGAAGCTGTAGTTGAGTGGGCCGAGAGGTCGTTTACAGGTTGGGGCTTGAAGTGGTAGAAATGGAGGAGTGGTGATCGACTCATGGTTGCGAATAATGGCAGCAGATGTTTTGCATGTCTGGTGTGACGACAGTTTTGCCTTAGATGCGTGGTTGGTGGTTCTTTGCCATCAGAAGAAGCAGCTATAGGATACTCATAGTGGTGGGTTCATTATGGGCAAAGGACACCAAACCTATTGAAAACACCATCAAAACAATCCAGGTCACACCAAAATCGCAACCTAGAAGAGTTGAATGTGGATGGTAATGACTTTTATGAATCTTCTATTCTGGTTTTGAACAATATTTATGATTGATGGAAGGAGCTTAGTTAGTTGGATTTTTGAAAAAGTTCGATAGGTATGCTAGGGTGGGTTTAATGATGTCCAAGGCCATCTCAAATGGAGCTCCCCTCAATTGGGTACTTAAGTAGTTTCTACATGTACATATTACTCGTTTTTACTTTTTCAACTCTGGTACCTAATAAGCATCAAATCCCTCCAACTCAGCACCTCTAAAAAATTTACTAAGACATTTTCACCCGATAACCTATAATTGTATAATCTAATTCAAATACTTTAATTATTTGCCTTGTCACAAATTTCATGTTGGCATTAATGGGCGCTAAAAGTGGGGCTAAAACTGCCACTAAAATTGGGAAAAAATCAAAGAGGGCCACAAAATTCCAATTGGAGATAGACATGGAGGGCCCAATTCGCTCGTCAGAAAAGTGGGGGACTGGAATCGCCAAATCGCGTGGATTTAAATCTATCATAAAAGGAATGGTAGAAAGATAAGTTATAAAAGGATAAAAATAATGAAAGGGTTAGTAGAGATAAAATAATTAAAAGAATAAATGGTTAAATATGTTTTTAGTCCCTATAAAATTTATATTTTTTTAGTCCCTGTATCCACTTTTTAGTCCCTAAAAATTACAAAACTACATGTTTATTCCATCTTCAGGAACTAAAATCATGCAGTTTTATAATTTGTAGAGACTAAAAAGTGAGTACAAGAACTGAAAAGAAAATTAAGGATAATTATAGGGACTAAAACATATTTAAAGAATAAAATAAGGAGACAATTAGGAAATGACAAAATAGAAAAACATAAAGTTATATAAAAAATAAAGAAAAAAGAAACATTATGATAAAACGTGAAACATAGGAATTGCCCCAAAATAGAAAAATAAGAAAACCATATTAAGAATCAGGAAATAATCATTAAGCCAAAAAAATATTTAGATAATGTTTATTTTTCACTTGGATATGCTTTTGAGCGTTATAGGAACAACTATCATCTTATGGACGCGCACACAAATAACGTTTTGAAAGTGTTATCCTTGTCACGCCATAGATAGCACGTGCTCAAGCGAACGTTATATGAGAGGACTTTTATTTTGGGGCCTCCCCAATTTAATTTTCTCACCTCTCCAACCGCATAAAATGTCTAAATTATCCCCTGTTCTTTTAACAAATTTCCCCATCTCTCTCTTTCTCCCTCATCTCTCACTATCGCCAGTCTCTCTCTCAACCTCCATCTGTCTCTCTCACCGTTGTACCCTCTCTCCTACACTGTCTCTGCTTCTTCGTCTCTGCGCGTGCCCCACGATCTACTGCTCCTCTGCTTCTGCTTCAATGTACTACCGGAATCAAGATTTCGGATACTCCCGGATTCTAGTTTCCGAAATGGTGGAAACTACCTCGCGCACGCTGGTTCTAAGAGAGAATGAGGTGAAGGGAGGCGAGAGAGCTGCCGGAATCAAGATTCCAGATACTTCCAGATTCTAGTTGCCAGAATGGTGGGAACGCAGAATAAAGGTACCTCGCTCGGAGGCAAGGACGCTTAGGCGAGACAGTCAGGGAGGCAAGAGAACTATTGGAATCAAGATTTCGGATACTACTGGATCCTAGTTTCTAGAATGGTGGAAAATGCAGAGAATGAGGTGAGGTGGAAGGTGAAAAAGAAGAAGAAGACGGATTGAGAGAGAAGCAGAGAATGACGTTCATCCCGTATGGGTAGTTTTGAAGGGGAGGTGGAAAAGAAGAAGAAGACGGACTAAGAGAGAATGTGGCGAAGGAAGAAGAAGAAATATATAGGGGGTATTATTGGTATTTTTGAGTGAGAGGAGGTGGTAAAATTAATAAGGGAGGCCCTAAAATCATGGGTCTTCTATTATGATTGTTAATGACGAACCAGTATAATTTTGGGTTGGACCAGGTCGAGCCAATTTAATTACACGCTTATAATTTGTTGGCCCGAAGCAGCTCTCTACGGGCTGCGAATAAAACAGGCTAGCCCACAAGCTGTTTTTAATACGTTATTAAAAATAAAAAATGTTTGACAAAAAAAAAACTAAAAACTAAAAAATGAATAAAACTACAATATTGAGTATGTTATTAATTGAAATTCATTTTATCCCCAAGAAGTTCCCGTGTCTTAGTTCTCTCATAGTCACACCCCCTTCCACCGAAGATTTGGCAATGCTACTGTTTCAAAAGCATTTCAAAATCGTTTAATATAATAACTTTTGTCTTTTGGTCATGCATGTTTTGTTGAATTTTCCTTTCGATCTTTATTTCCATTTTATCTCTACTGAATGTAACTGTGATATTTTTGTACAACGTAAATTGAGTTAAAAAAGAAAAACAAACCAGAGCAAAAATTAATAAACTCTGATAATTCACGTGTTATTTTTTTGAATAAAAAGTTATTTTATTGAGGTAAATTATATTTTTTTGGTTATTTTAAAAACAAAACAATGTTACTTTTGTAATAATTTTTTATGCGTTTATTTGGTTAAAAAACCAAAACGTTGTTGATATGCAACAGGACTGGCATTGATACAAAAACGATACTGGTACAAAGAAACAACATTTATTGGTACAAAAAATAATTTATAATTTTAAAATAATTAACAGCAGGACTGGCATTGATACAAAAACGATACTGGTACAAAGAAACAACATTTATTGGTACAAAAAAAATATTATAATTTTAAAATATTTAACAATTATTCGTGTCGGCAGTTTGGGCCAACCCAGGTCCGGTTACTAAATTTTTAGCTGGAGTTGGGCTGGATCAAAATAAGTTTAGACATATATTTTATTAGCACAGCTCATTATTTATGCGGGGCTAAACAGGGATCAAAATAAGTTATTTCCATTCATATAACACTTGCATGAGCAAGTCTTAGCTGAAACTTACAATTATATAATTATATAATGTGTGCTCAAAAAAGCGTTTTATGTTTCTCATTAAGATAATGCGTCACTGGCAGGCACAGATTCAAGAATTTCGACTGGTAGGGATAAGATTATATACTATAAATATTTATATAAAAAATACATTAATGTATAAGCGCTAAAATAATGACATCATTACCATTAAGCAAAAAATTGGAGATTATAAAAACTATAGCATTATATACCAAAAAATTGAAGACGTCTCAAGATATACGAATTATAATTACTCTTTACGTGTTTTCATATTTTGAAATTGTTGTATTATTTTTTTTCATTTTCAACACTATTAAAAATACATCTCTCTATGTATATTATGTATAGATTAAACAATCATTCAACAAATCATCTCTCAATCATATCAAAAGAGAGTAGCTCATTTTCTATTTTTTTCTCTTAGTGGGGTTAATACTTACTTTTAAGTGGGGGCAAAAAAAATTACTCAATAATTAATATAAAAACAAATAAGTCAGTGGAGTCAACTACCCCAAATTTGCAAAACCCGTCCCTAGTCATTGGGCACACATTATCTGAAGTTGACTCTCATACAAAACGTGCTCAGAAAAATGTTATCGGAAGCCCAATCATATGACGCTTACTCAAACATGTGTCAGCAAAGTTCAGTTTTTTTAATAATTGTTTTTTATTTCACATTTCCCTAGTATAAACACACACAGACATAATGCAACAAAAATTGAAAGGGCAAAATTTTACAACAAATGAGATTTAAAATAAAAGATATTAAAAGCATAGAATGAGACATCATGGTTCGTTCCATTTGAATATTCAACTAATGCGACTTCATGGATCGTAATCATGTCAAGAAGCAACTAATTCAACGAATGAATAATCACTAAGCTATCCAGGGTGGTTTTTTGGTCGGTCTAAACCCATTTGAATCAATTGGGGAGAAGCTTATGACGTTCAGTCTTCCTATCCTCTACCTTTAAAGCATCTGAAGAGACCCACAAATGGAAGGGTTTGAGTCTCAGGAAGAAGACTTTGTCGACCAGATGAGAAGTTTCTTATAGCTTGAAGAAGGTCTGTGAGAAAATATTTTGAAAATACAATTCAATCCTCTTCTCGTGTTTTCCTTGTTATATTTCACTTTCAACATTTCTTGCCTTGATTAAATAACGGTAGCGTGTTCATTTTCTTCTCCTAACCAATATTACATTCAATTTTGAACTTAGCAAGTCATAAGGTCAAACTTTCGTGCCTCTTTATGAATTTCAACAAGAAAGAGATCTTTGCAATTTTCTCTATTTTGGGCTTTGCAATTGGATGCCTAACCATTCTAGTTTATGCAATTGATAAAATCACATACTCATACACATACATTAGAGATAACAGTGAGTAGATCTAAGAAAAGTACTATAATATCCAACTAAATACTCTTATTTTAAAATATAAAAAAAACACATGTACATGGACCCATTCCTCGTGTGACTAACAATTTTAATACTACATCAGTCCTTGTATATAAGATCCTTTTGTAAAATTTTCTTGTCCCTTTTTATAAGACACTTTCCAAATTACAATATGCACTAATTATTTTCTTACAAAAATACCCCTAATTAAATAAAGAGAATTAAAAGACCAACCATTTCTCTCTTAATAATTGAAGGATAATTTTGGAAAGAAAATACACATTGTTGACAAATTTAATGTAAAAACTAGTTTTCTTAATTCTTGTGTATTGGTCAAAAAAGATCTTACATATAGGAACGGAGATAGTACTTGCACCTTTACCTAATCTAAGTACTCGTACTATCACCTATATTTTAATTAACTATAAAATAAATAAATAAATAAATAAAAGACGGATTAAAATACAATTGTCACTCAATTGAAAAACTATTCAATTATCTTTCAAACCTAATCATAAAATACTATAATATGTTTAAACTTTGAGTAAATATTACAATAAACTTTAAGAACACCAAATTCATGAACTTGCATTAATTTTATTTTTTTAGTTGCATGTTATAATTATAATATTATTTATCTACACCGGCCAGACACTATAAAGCTGTTGGATCCGGGTTTAGAGGAATCAAATTGTTTCTCTCTCTTAGATCCAACAACGCTACCATGGCTGCACTGGTGCAACCGCTGCAGAGAATCTAAGTAAAAAAAGAGTGAATACTCATTTTAGTCCCTAACAAAAACTTCGGTACCCATTTTAGTCCCTGAGAATTTATAAGTCCTCTAGAAGTCCCTGACAAGTGAAAACAGGGACACGTTAGTCCCTCTGTTAGGCTCCATCTAATTTGGTTCGTTAAGACGCTGATGTGTAACGTTACTGTGCTGATGTGTCCATTACTGGTCTCCAACGTGTAATTATTTTACCAACTAAGATGTGAACAATTAAAAGGACCCATTTTAGTCCCTCTGTCACTTTTCAAATTTCAGACATAAAAAAGACTCATTTTAGTCCCTCTCGTACTCTACACCGTTCAGACATTAAAAAAAGACTCATTTCAGTCCCTGCGTATGGACCTAATTTAGTCCCTCATTTTATTTATTATAACCATCTTCTTCTACCTCAAAACCTTAAACTCCATTGTTAGAGCTTTCCAGGCTTCAAGAATTTCAAGGGTTGGATAATCAAAATTCACCACCAGAGCCACCAGTTGTTAGACCTCCTCCAATGAGACCACCGACACCTCCAGTTAGGCCTTTCATTCCTCCGAGACCTACACACAATGAAGTAAACAATGGGACTTCATGTATGCAATTTCAGTTCATGCCTACTCCTGGGTTCAGGCCACCACCACATGCATAACTAGTTAATGCAGTTGGATCCATTTTTTGTATTTGGAACCTAATGTAGTTAATGTAGTTGGATCCCTTCAATCCCTTTTTTTGGATCCATTTTTGGATTTGGTACCATTTGGCACAATTACAAGGATGAAATTTGGTATCTTTTTGTATTTGTGCTTGGTACCTTTGATACACAGCTTATGAAAATAATGCAAATGTATTATGTTTCTGCTTCATGCTCGTGATCCATATTAGGGACTAATATGAGTATTTTAACATTTGTCTGGGACTTGTTAGAGTACCATAGTCATTTCATAGGGACTTATTTGCACCTCACAGAAATTGTGTTCTGCATATTTATGATTGTCAGGTTTAACGAATTTCATATCATATTTTGCCCCATTGCAAATGAATTGCCTCAAATAAATTTGATACCATGCCAAGCCACAAAAATGATACAAGAATGATACATTACATTAAACTCTCCTTAAAATTGATACATGTCCAACACAGGAACCACATCAAATTCTAACAACATATTGCCTAAAATATGGGCACTTCCAAGTTGCTTTAATAACATATAGACTTTTAACTACATGTAAGGAGTTAACTTCCAAGTACAAAGGGTTGCAATCACAACGACAATCACAGCTCCTACCTTCCACTAATTAATTCCTTGCATATCAACTTGCATTTGAGCCATCTTCAATTGCATTTCAGCCATCTTTGCTTCAAACCTGAAAAGCTCTAACAATGGAGTTTAGGGTTTTGAGATAGAAGAAAATTGTTATAAGAAATAAAATGGGGGACTAAATTGGGTACATACACAGGGACTAAAATTGGTCTGTTTTTAATGTATGAACAGTGCAGAGTACGAGAGGGACTACAATGGGTCTTTTTTATGTTTGAAATTTGAAAAGTGATAGAAGGACTAAAATGAGTTTTTTTAATTGTTCACATCTTAGTTGGCAAAATAATTACATGCTGGAGACCAGCAACGGACACATCAGTGCAGTAATGTTACACATCAGCGTATTAACAGACCAAATTGGACGGAGCCTAACAGAGAGACTAACGTGTCCCTGTTTTCAATTGTCAGGGACTTCTGGCGGACTAATAAATTATTATGGACTTAAATGTGATTTCATTTTTTGTTAGGGACTAAAATGGGTATTTATTAAAAAAAAAAAAAACCTTGTCGATTGCACTAAATTCAGACTTAAGAATACCTTGGCTTCTAGTTATTTATCCAAATTAATTAAGATCAATATTCCGTAGTTGAATAATAACAAAGTACTTCATTTTAAATTTAAATTTAATATTTAATAATTGAAATTCCCTCAAAAAATTTAATAATTGAAATCACTAACTGCATACCTGCGGTTGCTTTTCGAAATGCATGAAATTTCCTATACTTAATTGCAACCACGGAAAGATAACTAAATGACTTAAATATGAAATTGGTCTCTTAAAAATTTGTAAAATTTGTTTTTAGTCTCTCAAAAAAAATTGAAGGTTTTTAGTACCCCAAATTTTTAAATGTTTTTCCGTTCGTCCCTCACTCTAACGCCGTTATGATTTTAATCCCTCAAAAATTGTAAAAGTTCGTTTTTAGTCCCCAAAATTCTAAAAGTTCAATTTTAGTCTCCATCACATAAGGGTCACGTATGCGCCACAAAACGGTGTTAGTGACAGGGACCAACGAAAAACTATTTTCAAATTTGAGGGACTAAAAACTTTCAAATTTTTTTAGAGAACTAAAAACGAATTTTGTAAATTTTTAGGGGACCAATTTCATATTTAAGCCAAATAACTAAATTGAAGTGAAGACGGGGACACCGAAATCGCATGGGGACAACATTGAAAGCTTTTATTTATTTGTTTTTTGGTGAAACCATTGAAAGCTTTTAAGAAAGATGTACTTAATTAATCTTAGATCCATTCCATATATAACTAGGAAACAAGAATCAATTATCTCAAAAATACATCATTGCTTTTAACAAAGATAAATGTAATAAAGTAACCGTCTTTTAGGGGGGGAGGGGGACAGGGTGGGGTTTTACATTGCAATCATGTAACTTTAATCTATTTTAGTTGATCGACGTATAGATTATTAAGAAACGACTTCTAATTAGGGATAAGCATAAAGTCATAAACATGTCTACGCATCCTACTATCCTAACATCATTAAGATGACTGATTGATTAGTTCATGTCTAGAAGTTTAATTTTATGGTGGGACTATACCCATAATAATCGAAGCTATTTAACTTGTACTTTCTACTCACAATAAATAGCCAATTAAAACCCTGATTTGATATGCTATGGGACCTTTTAGTGACACTGAATTATAACGAGATGCCAAGCACATCATTCATTTTTCACTCTCATTTTGGCTACACATAAGAAATTATAGCGCTTCAAGCCATGATTGAACCGAACCCCATTTGGTCAAGAAAATCCCTTACCACGAGCACCATATCCACGAGTTCTTGGCCAGCATCATCAAGTGGGTAGCTATATAATCAAGTGGGACTTTCTAGGTGATGCTGTGAAAACAGGGATTTAGCGTAAACATACTGTAATTTAATATCCCAAATATAGGTAACACTACATTAACTTTTGGTTTATTTACATTAATCATTTAAAAATATATTTGATAGTAAATTAATCTTTAATGTCATATTTAGAATATCAAATTGTATTCCTTAAAATTGTTTGGTTATTTTCTGATATAATTAAGATTTAGTTTTATGTATCCATCTAATTTTGGGTTAAATATGTTTTTAATCCCTATAAAATTATGAGTTTTCAAGTTTAGTCCCTAAAAAAAGTTATTCATTTTTAGATCCTATTTTGCTTTTATAGGGACTATTTTTTTTAGTCCCTAGGGGGACTAAAAACACCTATTTTTTGTAAAAGGTTTACAAAATAAGGACTAAAAATGAATAAATTTTTTTAAGGACTAAACTTGAAAAGTCGTAATTTATAGGGACTAAAAACATATTTAACCCTTTAACTTTTTATATTTTCAATATTATTTCTCTAATATATAACTTACTTCTTGGTAAAGTACTGCTGTAAACAACCAATTATATTATGTTTGTCCTAGTGGAACTAAGTTCAAATTCTTTAAGCAAAGTCTTGGGTTCAAATTAAGTGGATGAAAAAGAGGGATTAGGAGGGAAGACCCCAATAAATATGATCGGCGAAACCTGAGGATACTTTAGACCTATAACATAGTAAAAAGAAAGAGTTGTCTAAACTATCGTAACAACAAAAACAAACAACTGTTAACTGACACAGCTACATGAAGCACGAGGTGTTATATAATATTGCTGATATGGCTTGAACCTATTCCAATCGGTTATTCACTAACTGTTATGAACTGATTAGTTGGTTAACTATTTTTCTGTTATGGTTGTTGGTGAAAGTAACAGAATCAGTTATACTCTTGAGCATCATCTCATGCTTCTTCACTTGGACCCGAGGCACACTATATATATTGTATTCCTCAGTCCATTTGGGATACTGTGAGAAATTCTATAATCTGAGAGCTTGAGAGTTTCTGAAACACACTTTGTAATCTTTGATCAGTTCACATAGTGAAATCTGTTTACTCCTCTGCCCGTGGATGTAACTCACAAAACGGTGAGTGAACCACATTAGATTCTAGTGTTTTTCTCTCTTCTCTTCACTCCTTTACTTTGATTGTTACTTCTTCAATTGCAGTTTGCTTTAACAAATTGGTATCTAAAGCTCAGCTTCAGATCAATTACGATGTTTCTGCTTCTATTCTCGGTGGTTCTTCAAGATTCACCATCTAGTTTCTCTGTTCGATAGAGCATTCTGCATTACCAGTACAAGAAAGATGACAAACTCAATCAAGATTGAGAAGTTCAATGGCAGAAACAACTTCAATCTTTGGCGCATCAAGATGCGTGCTCTGCTCAAGGAGCAAGGGGCTTAAGCTCCTCTCTCTGGTCAAACTGGGAAGGTTGTTAAGGATGCTGCTGCGCAACATGAGGAGAAAGCTCATTCTCTGATCCTCCTCTCTCTTTCTGATGAAGTGTTCTATGAGGTTGCTGATGAAACCACTGCTGCGGGCTTATGGCTAAAGCTGGAGAAACTATACATGACAAAATCTCTGTGCAACAAACTATTATTGAAGAAACGCCTATTTGGTCTTCGGATGAAAGAAGGTACGAAATTGAAAGAACATCTTGAGGAATTACACTCTATTCTATTAGAATTGCGTGATATTGATGTCAAGATGGATGATGAGGATATAGCTATGATTCTGCTTGCTTCCTTACCACCGTCCTATGAAAATTTTGTTAGTTCATTAAGTGTTGGTAAGGAAATCATTACTTTAGAAGAGGTTAAATCCAGTCTATATTCTAGAGAATTGAGAATGAAAGCCTCTCAAACTGCAGAAGACAATTCTGCTTCTGGTTTGGTTGTGACGAACTCTGTTAAGAATCATAACAAGTCCAAAAGGAAGGAAAGAAAAAGCAAACTGCTACAAAGATTGATCCTAAGGATATATGCAACTATTGCAAGAAACCTGGTCATTGGAAGAAAGATTGCCCCAAGAAAAAGAAGAAAGAATCAGTTGCAGCCACTGTGCAAGCTGATACTTCCTCAGACTCAGATCTTGCCCTCCCTATCACTGATGAACAAAATCATTCTGATCAATGGATCCTTGATTCAGGCTGTTCTCATCACATGTGCCCTCATAGAGATTGGTTTGTCACATATGAAGAGAAATCTGGTGGTGCTAATGGGCAACAATACTCCTTGCAAGACCTTTGGTGTTGGTTCCATACAAATCAAGATGCATGATGGTGTAGTAAGAACTTTGACCAATGTCAGGCATGTTCCTGATCTTAAAAGAAATCTGATATCGGTTGGGGCAATGGATTCAAAAGGGTACAATTGTAGTGTAGTTGGTGGAATACTGCAAATCAGAAAAGAGAACCATAATGTGGTGATGTAAGGGACCAAACACAGAAATTTGTATATTCTTCAAGGGTCTACTGTTACTGGGACTATAGCATCAGTCCTACTCACTGAGAACAAGGTCCCATCCAATAATTCTCTATGGTACATGAGGTTGGGCCATATGAGTGAAAACGAACTAAAGGTTCTAAGTGATCAAGAACTCCTTGGAGATCATAAGGTTGAATCTTTGAAGTTTTGTGAGCATTGTGTTTTTGGCAAGCAACACAGGTCAAAATTTCCAAAAGTTGCCCACACTACTAAGGTCACACTGGATTACATTCACTCAGACTGCTGGGGTCCATCAAAAGTTCAATCAATAGGTGAAGCTAGATACTTTCTCTCGATTATTGATGACTATTCCCGCATGACTTGGGTTTACATGATGAAACATGTAACACCCCGCCTAATTTAATTATTTCATTTTGTTAAATTAGGCATTTCTATGTTTAATTGATTTATGACTAGTTAATTGATTTATGACTAGATAATTAGGGGGTGTTGATATAAAGAAATGGGGTGTAAAGAGAGTGGCATGATAGGAGTAAAGAACAAAAGGAAGGTTATAGAGGTAATTTACCATAGAAAGATAGGGTAGTTTAGTCTAAAATGAGTCGAGCCCATTTTATTCTTCCCATTTTCTCTCTCACTCGGCCAGCTCTCTTTCTTTCACTCCCTCCCTCGAATTTTTCAGCTGCAAGGAAAGAAGAAAGAAAGGAAAAAGAAGAAAGGAAGAAGAAGAGAAGGGAGTGAGGGCAGGGTTTGAGATTCTAAGTGAAACAAGAGAGATTCAAATGACGTTTCTTCCAATTCTTGCTTGGCGAAAGAGATAGAGAGCTGAGTTTGAGTATTGGTGAAGAACTTGAGAAGCCCTAAGTTTGAGGAGAAGGAGAAAAACGTGCAGAAAGGAAGAAGAGCAAAGCTCCATCACCTCTCGCTTAAGCCCTTGAAGTTGTGTGAGTTCTTTCACCTCAGGTGTTGGTTATTCATAAGACCCACATTAGGGTTATCTTCTTTTTCATTGTTGCTTGAATTCCATGCTTTCTAGTTTGGGGTTTTAGGGAAGGATATGATATGGGTTTGGTATGTTTGAAATTGATAAAATGTAGTTGTGTTTGATGACATTGATTCATGCTTTGCTTGTGACCATGTTGTTAAATGATATGATTTCTCCAATGTTATCTTGTTGATGCTTGATTTTGAGTCTTATTCATTTTGGAATTTTCTTGAATTGAGAAAGATTGAGGTTGGAGAAGTTGGAGCCATGAAAAAGGCATTTTTTGCATAATTCTGCAGAGGATTCGAGTGGCGCGCTCCCCTGCGCGCCCTACGCATGTTAAAACAGAACCTACAGCTCGAAATGCACGTGGCGCGCCTCTCAGGCGTGCGTGACACGCAGAAAAACAGTATGCACGGACCAAGAGCGTGCAAGCGCGCCCTGTCTTGTATAATTATGTGTTTTCATCATTTTTCAAGGCTTTTAAGGCTATGGATACTTGATTTTGGGTATTTTAAGCTCTAAAGAATCATTGTTTACCTACTCATCATCAATGTTATCAAGAATTGCCATCTTAATTTATTGACTCCATTGAAAGTATTCAAATATGATATGAAAGCATGTTTAGGCCTATTTAAAAAGGACTTAATGAAAGATTCCTCATAAGAGGATACTTACGGTATAGTCATGTACTTGTAGGACACCACTCGTAGGTTATAGACATGTGACTGCTATATCGTAAGTTACGATAGGACGGTATAGCCATGTACTTGTGGGATGCCCTTGTAGGTTATAGACATATAACTGCTATACCATAGAATATGTTGACCGGGGCCTAGAGACCTAAGCCTAGGACACAACCCGAAACATAATATCCCGGTCAGTTAACAACTTGACCAAACGAGATCAGTAAGCTGTGCTTTAAAGCATGATGAAAGATGAATGATATGATTGTTGCTAATTTGCATTTATATATGATTTAGCGTGTGTATGCGTCGATGAGGGATGGTAAGGAGTCTGAAAGGAACTCACTGGGATTTTTATCTCACCTCTTTCCATTATTGTTTCAGATAAGCAGAGAAGTTAGGAGGATTGAAGAGACCTGAGATGCCAAGATCTTTTAAGTTGTATTTTAACTTATGTAGCTTGTTTTGAGTTGTTTAAGACAAAAGATTAGTATTTTATATTAGACTTCTTAAATGGTTATGTATATTTAAAATATGAAGTTTATTCCCTTTGAGGAATTAGGAAGCCTTGCGGTATTTGGAGTGGATGTAATGTCTAAGTTTAAATTTCTCTTGGAATTATCTGTATCTAATGTTTAATGTCTTACTTTCAATTAGTTTGAATGTATAGGTGTTATATTATAGTATTAGAGCAGTTTAATCCTTTGGACTGTGACTAGTTAGATTAGTAGGTTGAAGTCTTGGTGATTGACCAACTAGACTTTCTAAGTACTTTGTTATATGATATTAAGCCTGGTCAACACAATGTTTTATGCATTGTATGCAGAATTATGGCCAGTGGGTCACGAGGCGGGTGAGGAACGAGACGAAAAAGACAACCACCACCCGAGGGTGATCCTTGGAATGTCATGGCAGATGCATTACATGAGCAAGCCCAAGCTTTAAATGCTCAAGCTCAAGCGACAAATGCCTTGCTCAACTAAATTCTCGAATGAGGATTTGTGCCGACCAACAATGCTGCACAACCGGATAACCCCAACCGTGCCTTCTCCGAGTTTTGGAGGAATAGTCCTCCCCCTTTTAAGGGTGGCTCAGATCCGATTGAAGCTCAGTACTGGCTGTAGGAAATGGAAAAGTTATTCACTATGATTGCTTGTATAGAAGAGCAGAAGTTGACTTTTGCCTCTCACTACTTGAAAGGAGAAGTTGAAATATGGTGGAGAGGGGCTAAGGCTCACATGATTTCTCTTGAGACCCCCGTAGACTGGGAAAACTTTCAGAGGGTGTTTCTAGAGAAATACTTTCGAAGAAGTCTGAAAAGACAAACGGAGCAAGAATTTGCTCATCTGACCCAAGGAAGCATGTCGGTGGGGGAATATGTAACCAAATTTGAAGAATTGGCCAAATATTCCACCTACCTTCAACATACACAAGACGGCGAATGGAAGGCTCATCAGTTTGAGCTGGGCCTGAAGCCGGAATTAAGAAATGCAGTGTGTCAGCTTGAAGAAGCTGATTATGCAAAGCTGGTGGGAAAATGTATAATCTCTGAGGAGGCACAGGCGGCCTTGGAAGTGGACCGACGTGATAGAATCTAAAGATTGTTGGAACCTAAACGATTGAGAAGTTTAGACCCTCATTAATTTTGATGATAACAAAGTATTTTCAAGAGAATAATTTATCTTCTAACATATCTTTGAGTGTACAGGTATCAAAGCTTCATATATTTGTACAAAACACTCAAGAAAGAAGAAGAAATTTTACAAGAGAATTGAATACACTTCACTGATATCAGCGTCCGAACTCACTCCAGCGTCTTGCTAACAGCGAGCGTCCGGTAGTGTTACTCTTTGACACGTGGAATACTCAATTGCTGCGAGCGTCCGTCCTCTGTTCTGAGTGAGCGTCTGATCTCTTTAATAAAGCACGTGATGATCACGTTTTTGCTCTTAACCTTAGAATGTTCTGAAACAGAATTCGAATTTGATTTTGTGCGCTCATTTTGATGTACGAGGAAGCAAAGGTGACACCTTTAGCATAAGACAAAAATCGTACAAGGCAATTGTGAAAAACAGATAGTACGAAAACGGTAATATGTACTATTCTGATATTCTCTGGAAAGGAAGAAAAGGACTACATTTCAAATTACCTCACTTAATGGAAAAGAGCTATTCTTTTACTGCAAACGGTAATATCCCTGAAGTCCCCTATAAATACCCCAAGGTATTCATTGAAGAAGGTGGGCAAGAACTAAGGCAAGGCCAGAACTAAGACTGAAATTGCTAGGACAAATTCTGAGAAAGAAAGAAACTTTATTTTGGAAGCATCATCACTCTGAGTGAGCAATCAAGTTTCGTGCCAAGTCTATGGTCTACAAAGAACTGAACTCAGTGTCTTATACTTTCTTTTAGAAAGCTACTCTGTTTTGAGCTTAATCTTTTCATCCTCTCTGTGAGAGTTATTTTGATTGTATTCAAAAGAATATTCTCTTTTGTAAACAGTATTTGGCCTAGTTAAGGCTTTGTTCCTCAAAGGCTCGATCGTACTGAGTCGTTTTGAAAATTTGAGAGTATTGTCAAATTTGTGACAGTAGAATACTCTTGAGAAAAATTGTAATCAGTTGATTATAGTGAAAAATCCTTCAGGATCGAAGGGACTAGACGTAGCTACCAGTTGGTGGTGAACTAGTATAAATCTCTGTGCCTCTTACTTTACTGCTTTACATTTATCTTTACCTTGCTCAGTAAAACAAGTTTTCATAAATGGTTTTATTTCCTGCATCTGGTTAGTCTCTCATCATCCGGTTAGTTTCTCAGCGTCCGATAAACAAACAATTTTGAAAAATCTGTATTCTTAGTGCTTTTAACTTAAAGTTTGCGAAAAGTTTTTGGACACAATTCAACCCCCCTTCTTGTGTTTACGTTCAGGAAGGATGATAAGAATGTTCAACACATGAGACCTAAAGGAAAGTAAACAAATGGAAACAAGTACAAACTCATGACACTAGACCACATCATGACTGCACCATATGTGGTAAGAGGCATCGGGGATAGTGTATGATGGGAAAATATATTTGCTTCGTATGTCGCCTGCCGGGACATATGACAAGGGATTGTCCTTAATCCAGGAAAGGGAAGGGATCCAAGCCCAGTGATCCTACCCAAGGGAGAGTCTTTACCTTGGATGCCAAGAAAGCTAAGGGTGTTGAAAATATGATGAAAGGCACATGTTTCCTCCAAGATGAACCTCTAATTGTTTTGTACGACTCTGGGGCAACCCATTCCTTTATTTCTGGTAATTGTGTATTGAGACTAGGGTTGTGTCTTACTTCTGTACTAATTCCCTTGCATGTACACACACCCGCTGAAGACAACATTTCTACTTCTTTGATGTGCGAGAATTGTCCTCTAGTAATTCAAGGAAGAACATTCTTGGTGAATCTGGTGTGTCTACCCTTAGAGGGGATGAACATAATCCTAGGTATGGATTGGCTTTCAATCAGTCAAGTTGTTCTAAACTATTATTGTAAAACAATAGAGTTTCCAAGGGTCCAGCCATCTCTTGAAGAGTCTAGTTCTGATGTTTTGGCTAGTGTTCCTCAGTTAAATCATTGTCTAGTTGAAGGCTATGCCGGATATGTCATGTTACTTTCCTCAACTACATAGGTTAGCATAGATTTGATTAATGTCCCTGTAGTGAATGAATTCTTGGATGTATTTCATGATGAGGTAACTACCTTAACTCCAGAAAGAGAAGTGGAGTTCTCTATAGATTTAGTCCCAGGAACAGGGCCGATTTCTATTGCTCCGTATAGGATGTCACCTTTAGAGCTAAGGGAACTTAAGACCCAGTTGGAGGATCTGATTGCAAAGCAATTTATTAGACCTAGTGTGTCACCTTAGGGTGCACCAGTTCTTTTAGTGAAAAAGAGGGACAGCAACATGAGATTATGTGTGGACTACCGAAAAATCAACAAGGTCACTGTTAAGAATAAGTACCCATTACCCATGATAGATGATTGTTGGATCAACTTAGAGGAGGTTTGGTATTCTCTAAGATTGATTTGAGATCAGGTTACCATCAGATTAGGGTTAGGGCCAAAGATATTCCAAAGACTGCTTTTAGGACTAGGTACGACCATTACAAGTATTTGGTTATGCCCTTTGGCTTGACCAATGCTCCGGCTGTATTTATGGACTACATAAATAGGATTTTTAGGCCTTTTCTTGATAAGTTTATAGTGGTTTTCATAGACAATATACTAGTCTATTCCAAAGATCCTCATAAACATGAGGAACACCTTAGAATTGTACTAGGTACTCTTAGAGGAAAGTGATTGTTTGCAAAGCCCGAAAAATGCGAGTTTTGGCTTAGTGAAGTTAAGTTCCTAGGACACATTATTTCTCAAGCTGGAATGTCAGTTGATCCCAGTAAATTGGAAGCAGTTCTTAACTGGGAACGACTAACCACTATCACGAAAATTAGGAGCTTCCTACGACTAACCAGTTACTACCGTAGGTTCATTCAGGGATTTTATCAATTGGTACCCCCTAACAAAGTTAACCTGTAAGGGGGAATCGTTTGTGTAGAATAAGAGCTGTGAAAACAGTTTCTTAGAGCTTAAGATCCGGTTGACTTTCGCACCAGTTCTTGTTATCCTTGACCCAAGCTTTGGGTTTTGAAGTCTATAGGGATGCCTCTATGAAAGGTTTAGGTTGTGTTCTAATGCAGAACCGACAGGTTGTGGCCTATGCATCTAGGCAATTTAGGCCTCATGAAGATAATTATCCTACCCATGATTTAGAACTTGCAGCAATAGTTTTCGCACTAAAGATTTGGAGGCACAATTTATATGGTGCCCGGTTTGAAGTGTTTAGTGATCATAAGATTTTGAAATACCTCTTTGATCAAAGGGAACTTAACATGAGGCAAAGGAGGTGGGTTGAGTTCCTAAAAGATTATGATTTCGAATTGAAGTACCATCCTAGCAAGGCGAATGTAGTCGCCGATGCCTTGAGTAGGAAATCTCTTCATGTTTCATCTATGATGATTAAAGAAATAGAGCTGTTGGAGTCCTTTAGGGACCTAAACTTGAGAATGTTCTCCACAAGGAACAGCCTCTTGTTGAGCCACATAGAAATTTCTTGTGACTTTAGGGGTCAGATTATACTAGCTCAGAGTCTAGATGAAGAGTTACAAGCTAGGAGGACCCACCCCAGTTTCTCTAAAGCTGACGATGGCACTATTTTGTTCCACCAAAGGATCTGTGTTCCTAGAGATGAATTCATTAAGAAACAAATCTTAGAAGAGGCCTACAAGAGTGGATTTTCAGTACATCCTGGTTCCACCAAGATGTATCATGAACTTAGACAGAGGTATTGGTGACCAGGTATGAGAAATAATGTAGCAGAGTTTGTAGCTCAATGTTTGGTTTGCCAAAAAACCAAAATAGAGCGCCAGAAACCCTCTAGTCCTCTTTAGCCTTTAGAAATTCCTGAATGGAAGTGGGAAGGAATAGTGATGGATTTTGTGGGAGGTTTACCTCGCACACAGATAGGTTATGACTCTATTTAGGTCATAGTGGATAGACTAACTAAATCTGCCCACTTTTTCGCCATTAAGTCTTCTTATAAGACCATCAGGTTAGCTAAGATCTATATTAGGGAAATTGTTAGACTCCACGGAGTGCCACTAGCATTGTCTCTGATAGGGATCCCATGTTTACATCTCGGTTTTGGGAAGCTTTACACCAAGCTATAGGGACTAGATTGGACCTTAATACGGCTTATCATCCTCAGATGGATGGTCAGTCGGAGAGGACCATACAAACCATGGAAGATATGCTTAGAGCCTGTGTTCTAGAGGATGGTGGCAATTGAGATGAGTACTTGTCACTCACAGAGTTTGCCTACAACAATAGCTACCATGCCGACATAGGTATGACACCGTATGAAGCCCTTTACGGTCGCAAATATAGGACTCCTTTATGTTGGTTTGAAGTAGGAGAACAGAGGTTGTTAGGTCCTGACCTTGTTTAAGAAACTACTGATAAGATTCGCATGATCAGGGATAAGCTGAGAACTGCCCAGAGTAGGCAGAAAAGTTATGCAGATCGTAGGCGTAAACCTCTTGAGTTTGCGGAGGGTGAACATGTGTTCCTGAGGGTCACTCCTACCATAGGTGTTGGAAGAGCCCTAAAGGCCAAGAAACTAACTCCTCGATATATCGGTCCTTTCTAGATTCTTAGTCGAGTCGGTTTTGTGGCTTATCAGATTGCCCTACCCCATCCTTGTCAAATTTGCACAATGTCTTTCATGTATCTCAGCTCAAAAAGTACATTCAGAATCCATACCGGCCCTTGGATCATGAAACTGTACAACTTAGATCAGATTTGACATTTCAGCCCCTTCCGGTTCAAGTAGTGGATAGTACTTTCAAGACACTCAGGAATAAAACCATTCCCTTGGTTAAGGTTACTTGGGGAGGATCCGATCTCGAAGAAGCCACCTGGGAACAAGAAGAGAAAATATGAGACCAATACCCGTACCTGTTTCAATAGGTATGTATTTTGTCTAATTTTTTAGGACAAATTTTTAAAAAAAATGGGTAGTAATGTAACACCCCGCCCAATTTAATTATTTTATTTTGTTAAATTAGGCATTTCTATGTTTAATTGATTTATGACTAGATAGTTATGGAGTGTTAATATAAAGAAATGGGGTGTAAAGAGAGTGGCATGATAGAAGTAAAGGACAAAAGGAAGGTTAAAAAGGTAATTTACCATAGAAAAATAGGGGTAGTTTAGTCTAAAATGAGTACAATCCATTTTATTCTTCCCCCTTTCTCTCTCACTCGGCTAGCTCTCTCTCTTTCACTTCCTCCCTCGAATTTTTTTGCTGCAAGGAAAGAAGAAAGAAAGGATAAAGAAGAAGAAGAGAAGGGAGTGCGGGTAGGGTTTGAGATTCTAAGTGAAACAAGAGAGATTCAAGTGAGGTTTCTTCCAATTCTTGCTTGGGGAAAGAGATAGAGAGCTGAATTTGAGTATTGGTGAAGAATTTGAGAAGCCCTAAGTTTGAGGAGAAGGAGAAAAACATGGAGAAAGGAAGAAGAGCAAAGCTCCATCACCTCTAACTCAAGCCCTTGAAGTTGTGTGAGTTCTTTCACCTTAGGTGTTGGTTATTCATAAGACCCACATTAGGGTTATCTTCTTTTTCATTGTTGCTTGAATTTCATGCTTTCTAGGTTGGGGTTTTAGGGAAGGATATGATATGGGTTTGGTATGTTTAAAATTGATAAAATGTAGTTGTGTTTGATGACATCGATTCATGCTTTGCTTGTGAATATGTTGTTAAATGATATGATTTCTCCAATGTTATCTTGCTGATGCTTGATTTTGAGTCTTATTCTTTTTGGAATTTGCTTGAATTGAGAAAGATTGAGGTTGGAGAAGTTGGAGCCATGAAAAAGGCATTTTTTTGCATAATTCTATAGAGAACGCGCGTGGCGCGCACCGCTGCATGCCCTACGCGCGGAAGAATAGAGTGCAGGGACCAAGCGCGCACGACACGCGCCCTGTCTTCTAAAATTACGTGTTTTTCATCATTTTTCAAGGCTTTTAAGGCTATGGATACTTGATTTTGGGTATTTTTAAGCTCTAAAGAATCATTGTTTACCTGCTCATTATCAATGTTATTAAGAATTGCCCTTTTAATTTATTAACTCCATTGAAAGTATTCAAATATGATATGAAAGCATGTTTAGGCCTATTTAAAAAGGACTTAATGAAAGATTCCTCATAAGAGGATACTTACGGTATAGCCATGTACTTGTGGGACGCCACTCGTAGGTTATAGACGTATGGCTGCTATATCGTAAGTTATGATAGGACGGTATAGCCATGTACTTGTGGGATGCCCTTGTAGGTTATAGACGTATGACTACTATACCGTAGAATATGTTGACTACACTACAACATTTTTGCTTTTTAGCAATAGTTGAAAAGTGTAGGCAAAACTATAAAAAATGTTGCCTAAACGTATAGACAACAGTTTTTGGGGGTAGTTTGTACAAGCGTTACCTATTGTTTAAGCAACAGTTTTTTATACTTTTTTGCCACACTTTCAAAAACTGTTGCCTATTGGCTACGAATAGGCAACAGTTATCACGCTAGCCTAACGCAACAGTTAGACAATGTTGCTTAATTTAATTACAGGTCGCAACTGTTTCCTAAACATAAAAATGCAACATTTTAAAACTGTAACCGTAGCTTATATAGACAACCCGGAACATAATGTCCCAGTCAGGTAACAACTTGACCAAACGGGATCAGTAAGTTGTGCTTTAAAGCATGATGAAAGATGAATGATATGATTGTTGCTAATTTGCATTTATATATGATTTAGCATGTGTATGCATCGATGAGGGATGGTGAGGAGTCCGGAAAGAACTCACTGAGATTTTTATCTCACCCCTTTCCATTATTGTTCCAGATAAGCAGGGAACTCAGGAGGATTGAAAAGATTTAGGATGCTAAGATCTTTGAAGTTGTATTTAAATTATGTAGCTTGTTTTGAGTTGTTTAAGACAAAAGACTAGTATTTTGTATTAGACTTCTTAAATGGTTATGTATATTTAAAATATGAAGTTTATTCCTTTTGAGGAATTAGGAAGCCTTGCAGTATTTGGACTTGATGTAATGTCTAAGTTTAAATTTCTCTTGGAATTATCTGTATCTAATGTTTAATGTCTTACTTTCAATTAGTTTGAATGTATGGGTGTTACAAAACACAAGTCAGATGCCTTTAGATGTTTCAAGCAGTGGAAAACCTTTATAGAAAATCAAGTTGGAAGAAAGATTAAGCGCATCAGAACAGACAATGGCTTAGAGTTTTGCTCAGAAGAGTTCAAAGATTTCTGCAATTCAGAAGGTATTGCAAGACAGTATACAATGAGGAACATTGCTCAGCAGAATGGGATCGCAGAAAGAATGAACCGAACCTTGCTTGAAAAGGCTAGATGCATGTTGTCCAACTCTGGTCTTAAGAAGCATTACTGGGTAGAAGCTGTTAATATATCTTGCTACCTTGTTAACAGATTACCCTCCTCAGCAATTGAATTCAAAAATCCTATTGAGGTATGGTCTAACAAATCTGTTTATTATACTTCATTAAGAGTCTTTGGTTGTCCTGCCTATTATCATATTAATGAAGGAAAATTAGAGCCAAGAGCTAGGAAGGGAATATTTGTAGGATATGGGGATGGAGTAAATGGATATAGAATTTGGTCACCATATGAAAATAAGGTGATTTTGAGTAGAGATGTTACCTTTAATGAAAGTTCTCTACTGCACTCAAATGCTGAAACTGAAATTATTGTTGAAGACAAGCAATTGCCTAAGCAGGTGGAGTGTGAAGACTCTACCGTTAACACATAAGCTGACTAGTTGGAGACAGCCTCTAAATCTTCTGCTCCAATCCAACTAGAACCAGCTATCAGAAAGTCTCAAAGGAATTCAAAACCTCCTGAGAGATATGGCTTTGAAGACATGATTGCTTATGCTTCGCAAGAAGATATAGACTCACTGGAACCGGTTTCATATCAAGAAGCCATTACATGTTCAGATTCAAATAAGTGGATCACAGCCATGCATGAAGAAATGTTGTCCCTGCAGAAGAATCATACATGGAAGTTGATGCAATTACCTGAAGGAAGGAAAGTAATTGGGTGTAAATGGATATTCAAGAAAAAATCTGGGGTCTCAAAGGAAGATGCCATCAATTATAAGGCACGATTAGTAGTAAAAGGTTTCAGTCAAAGGGAAGACTTGGACTACAATGAGATATTTTCTCCTGTGGTTAGGCATAACTCTATTCGGGTGCTACTGGCTCTTGTGACAAATCTGGACTTAGAACTTCAGCAGCTTGATGTAAAAACTGCATTCCTATATGGAGATTTGGAGGAGGACATTTACATGAAGCAACAGGAAGAATTTGAAAAACAAGGGAAGGAAAGGCTTGTATGCAAACTGAACAGATCATTGTATGGCTTAAAACAGTCTCCAAGACAATGGTATAGAAGATTTGATCAATTCATGGTCTCTCAAGGGTCCAAAAGAAGCCCTTATGATTCATGTGTTTATCACAACAAAGTGGAGGATGGTTCCTATATATCTTCTCATTTATGTTGATGATATGCTCATTGCATCTCAAAGCAAAACAGAAATTCAAAAGCTCAAAGACCTCATCAATTCAGAATTCGAAATGAAGGACTTAGGGGCAGCTGAAAGAATACTTGGCATAGAAATCTATAGAGATAGAAGTCAGAAGAAATTATTTTTGTGCCAAAGGAATTACATTCAAAAGGTGTTGAACAAATTTGGAATGTCAACAACCAAACCTGTGAGCACCCCTTTGACTACAAGCATCAGAATCAGTGAAGCCTATGCACCTCAATCAGAAACTGGAAGGAAATACATGGAAAGAGTTCCATATGCTAGTGCAGTTGGCAGCCTCATGTATGCCATGGTATGCACTAGACCTGACCTTGCTCAAGCTGTAAGTGTGATTAGCAGATACATGGGAAGGCCCGGGAAGGAACACTGGCTTATTGTCAAAAGGGTCTTCAGATACATTAAGGGAACAAGTGATGTTGGACTCATTTATGGGAGTGACACAAACTGTTCACTAGCTGGTTTCTCAGACTCATATTTTGCTGCAGACCTCGATGCTAAGAGGTCAATTACTGGTTATGCATTCACTGTTGGAAGGTGCTTAGTTAGTTGGAAAGCCATTCTGCAGCCTACTGTTTCCTTATCCACAACAGAGGCTGAGTACATGGCCTTGACAGAAGCAGCAAAAGAAGGTATATGGCTGAAGGGTCTCATATGTGTTCCCACAGGATAAAGCTATTATATTCTGTGATAGCCTAAGTGCAATTTGCCTTGCCAAGGATCAAGTGCATCATGAGAGAACTAAGCATATCGATGTTAGATACCACTTCATCAGAACTGAAAACATGATTAAGGTGCTGAAAGTTGATACCAAAGATAATCCAGCTGACATCATTACAAAACCTGTCCCCAAAAGCAAATTCATGCATTGTTTGGATTTGCTTAATGTTGATAAGTGAAAATAACATCTCTGATACGACAGTATAAGGGAGTAGCAGAACTGTTATCGTCTATTTGGAAGGTTTCAATCCAAGGTGGAGATTTGTTGCTATGGCTTGAATCTATTCAATCGATTATTCACTAATTCTGTTATGAACTGATTAGTTAGTTTAACTATTTTTCTGTTATGGTTGTTGGTGAAAGTAACAGAATCAGTTATACTCTTGAGCATCCTCTCATGCTTCTTCACCTGGACCCGAGGCACACTATATACATTGTATTCCTGAGTCCATTTGGGATATTGTGAGAAATTCTCTAATCTGAGAGCTTGAGAGTTTCTGAAATACACTTTGTAATCTTTGATCAATTCACATAGTGAAACCTGTTTACTCCTCGGCCACTGGATGTAACTCACAAAACTGTAAGTGAACCACATTAGATTATGGTGTTTTTCTCTCTTCTCTTCACTCATTTACTTTGATTGTTACTTCTTCGATTGCGGTTGTTTTAACAAATATATTCAAAGTGATTTATATAATATATTGAAAGTGATATTCTACCAAACAATGAGTGAGCATCATTTTCATAAGGTTTAAATATGTTTTCAGTCCTATAAAATTTACATTTTTTGTTTTTAGTCTTTATACCCAATTTTTAGTCCCTATAAATTATAAAACTACAAAATTTACATTTTTTGTTTTAGTCTCTATACCCAATTTTTCCCTACAAATTACAAAACCGCATATTTTTAGTCGTTGAGTTTTGTAATTTGTAAGGACTAAAATGTATATACAGTGACTGAAACTAAAAATCGAAAATAATTATAGGTACTAAAAAATATTTAACCCAATTCAGAAATAGTTATACTACCATGAAAGTTGAAACAACCGATGTCCTTGATTAATCTATGGGTCGGTGGGTAACCATCCCTCCTGTGCCTTACACACGCCTACATGTGCATATTTAATAGCTACAAGATGGATTTCAAAGCATTAATTTCAACAAGTTGTAGTTTTTGGCTTTTTCAGTGTTATCTTAAACAAGCAATGGAGTGCTGAAGTGTATCCAAGCTATAGAATGATTGCTTTTGAAGAAAGTAAATTTCATAAAAACAAGCAGATCCAAAAATAAGTATTTAAGTATTATAGCCAGCTATAACTCTAAGGAAGAGAACAAATACATGCATGGGTGGTTCATTGAGATTCTGAAGGGAGAAAAAAAATTGATCATACCCCTTAGAATTCTGAAGGGAAAGATTCCTAGTGAATTATTTACTACATGGTTTGTAATGAACTGGTCGTAGGGGAAAATCGTAATGCTGAGCAAATAATTAATGGGAAAGGGAATCTCTCTTGGCTAGTTAATTAATAAATGGAAATGATTTGGGGGTTATAATTAATTAATAGCCCTAGAAATGATTTTTAATTAAGTAGAGTGAAGAATGCTGCAGCTAGGCTATCTTTGATGTGCAACACTAATAACTAATTGGAATCTGTTAATGGGCCCATGGTGAGTGTGAGATGAGCTGCATTTCTTAACAATAAGACAAAAATAAAATTATAATCTTGTAAGTGTATCTTTTATCTAGAAGGGGGAAAAAAGTTTTATAATAGAAATGGGTCTGCTAATCATATCTCTGTTGAATTGTTGACAGTAGGACTTGGGAATTATTTTCTAAACTTGCTTTTTTTTTTTTTTGCCCTTTTGGCTGATTTTGGTCCGTAGGAATAAAATTTGAGTAAATAGATATTTTGATCTCGAAATGTATTTTGTCATTATAGTTCTTGAATGTATTGAAATTTTAAAAACATTTCGAGTAGTCCCAAGTAAGTAGCTCGGTTGGTGAGTTAAGGGACGCTGAAGGAGTGTAAGCAGGAGGTCCCGAGTTCAAACCCGAGAAACTAACATTTCTAACAATTACTAATAACTAACATTTGCCTATAAAAAAAAAAAACATTCCGAGTATGTCTTCTTTTAGTAATTTTAATGACTAAACTGACTAATAAAAAACACATTTGAGGACCAAACTAACTAATAAAAGTCACATTTGATGTCTAAATTGACTAACAAAAGACATATTTGAGAATTTTTTGTAATTTTGATCTATTCAGGGGCTATAATAACAGCGTCCCATGCATTCAGAGATAAAATGGCTAATTATCCAATAAAATTTCTTAATCCTAAAAAATAAAAACAACAAAGTAGAATATGGAAAATGAACTCATAGTTTTTGTCCTGAAGTCTTAGGTATATTGTTTGAATTGAGCTAGAAACTAAGGTGTCCATCAAATTGGTGAACGAATGAAACGATCCAATTATATATGGATGGGCACAAGACACTATGTCATGGCTGTCTCAATTCTCTCAGCCTGAAAATAACAATTCAAAAGAGAGGCTGATTGTGATTTACGATCTAGCCACTAATACAAATACGATATAGGCAACTGTTACCGTTGAATTTTGTTCACAGAATTAGCATACAATAGTTGTGGTGGACGCCAACGATAGGGACTCATCTGGCCATGTTTGATAAGGAAAGTGGCCCAGTAGCTGCTACTGAACATTAATTTTTTAAATTTTTTAAATTTTGTACTGTGCCATCAAAAGCGTGAGATGTTGCCTTTGGAATCTTGGGTATACAGATCCAAATTCAAGTTTTCAAACAAGGAGATGGGGTCTCCAACTAAGTAACACAAGTGTGGAGCTGTGAAAGTCTCACATTACTAACGGTGGGTTAAGTAAAGACAGTATAAGTGTGAAAACCACCAATATACCCAATGTTAAGGCTTTGTGTGGTGGTGTCAGACTACTTTTTGAGGATTTGGCTCACTCCACTTGTGTTTGGAAAAACTTATTTACAACTTATGACATAAGTAGTTGTGTAAGTGTTTGGAAGAACTTATGAAAAATAGCTTATGACCTATCTATAGCTGTTTTAGCTTATTTCAGTAAGCTATCAGACATACCTTATGAAAATACAGCTTATGTGAAAACAATTTAACCACATTTCCTCTTTAATTATATAAATAGCTGATAAATAAATATTTATCGAGGCACTTTTTGTTATTGTTTTTTTTTCTCTTTATTAATATAAATAGGGAGGAGTACTCTTTTTCCTTTTAGATATTTTTTTTCCTAAGGAGGTTTTGCATCAGAAAGTTTTAACGAGGCTCCTTTCCTTTATTTAAAAAAAATAGCTGATAAATAAATATTTATATAATAATCACTTAATTAAGTTGTTTATCAAAAGACAAGAAGAAAACTTTGTGCACAAACTAACTAGATGCGTTATTATTGGGGGCAGAGGTGAAAAAATCCAAAACCAACTAGTTATGAAAATGAAATATATCTATAGTATAAGTAAGTGAAGATTGGAGGGGAAAAAAGGGGGAAGCATAAAAAGTTGCAGTGTATTCTGGTAGATCATCCACAATATAAATATAGTACTGCATACACATCAAATGTTCACAATTTATCTTGTATTGTTTGTAACAGGTATATCCTAAAGGTATAAACTTTTAACCCTTTTCAATTTTTCGAACTTTTTATTCAGTCATCAACTTGTTAAGAAAATTATCAATGAATTGTGCCATTGAGGGGGCAAGGAAAAATATTTGCTTTCCAAGCACTTCATAGGCATGTGGCCTGTCTTTATAGAAGAGTGGACCTCGATGCCTGATGCCTCGATGCATTGCCATAAATATATACCGGTAGTATAAGAGAAGTCCTAATTGTGTAACCTGAATCTCTCGATATAAAAAAGGATAGTATGGATCTAGGGAATTAGAGAGAGAACTTTTTCTCTATCGCTGGTACCCTGGTTTGTGCAGTGCGGCCCCTAGGTTTTGCTAGGGTTTGGGCCGCTGCAGTTGGTGGCGACTGGCAGTGGTTCCACCACCGATTTTCCTCTGTTTTGTTCTGTCTCTTCTCTCATCTTCCTTCTTCTATGGTGTTTGGCCAGTTTGTTCTACTTTGATTTTCATTCATCGATGCTTCAGACAAATCGCCCTCCTCCATAGAAGCATCTGGACCATGGTGTCATGGAGCATACTCCTCTTAACAGCCATCGTTTTCCATGTTGACTTATCTGCTTTGGCCGACCCTTTTTTCTTCCCTGGTCACACGACAAGATGTTTCAGATCTGCTGGTTTTGGGGAAGAAGAAAAGTGTCTCTTCTTGATACCTGTATTAGTCTTTGTTGATGTGGTGGTGGTTGTTTATATATACTATTTCTTGCTGTTATTGATGTTTTTGTATTTTTAGTATTCCTGTAAGAACAGAACATCTTCAGATTCGAAGCTCTGCAACTTTGGTGGGCATCCGCCAGCGGCTCCTCCAGCGTTGATATTTCGTTTTCTTCTTCTCAGGGTGTTGGTGAGTCACAACCTTCCTCGTTTCAGTATAAGGTGTTTTTTTCCTGTTTGTCCTTTTCAGCAGCACAGGTCTAGAAGATGGATACTCCAAAGGACGATTGGCCATCAAATACGGGATAGATTCTGGACTTTTCCGACTACCCCTGCTGACTACATGTGAATCTTTATTGTTCTATCTTGTGCTGTTCCTTTCCTTTGCCAGCCTTGGAGGTTGGTGACAACGCTCGTCGGCAATGTCTATCACGGTAACTTGGTACCAAGCTGAGTGGAGAAGGGCTAAAGGGCAAATAGGTTAATAATCTTGATGGTCTTTAGCGTAAAGTGGTTTGAAGGAGATGGCTGTGCTGGTTGATGGCTGTGTTGATTTTTTGGATCTGATATTTGGGCTGTCTCGTATGTAGGAGGTATTAGGGATGTTAGATTTCATGTTTTATTTAGAGCTTTAGTTTATCTTTATGCATGTGCAGTCTCTTTAGTTTAGACTAGTTGTTCACTGGATTTGAAGCGACTCTTGTACTTAATTGTTGATCTTAGGAGTTTGCATATCCTTTGCTGTGCCTTAGTAGTGGGCTGTGTTTAAGTGGTGTATTGTGCCCCATTAGTGGGTTGTATGTTTACACTTGGTATAATGTGTTTGAGGCCTTTGCCCAGTTGAATAAACATGTTATACTGTTGACCAAAAAAAAAGGATAGTATATTGTATAATTTTTTCTTTGCAAATAGGGGTGTATTAGTATTTGCTGGGTTCCGGGTTAAGAATTACTTCAATTATTTCAATAAATATTTTTTTACATTCTTTGTTGTATTAAATATGTTTTTAGTCCCTGCAAATATAAAGTATTTTGATTTTAGTCTGTGTAAAAAAATTTATTTATTTTTTATCCCTACAAAATATTTTAATTTGATTTCAGTTTTTTTGACAAAAAATAATAGGAAATTCTGTAGGAAATGAAGTGTTTTCTATGAATTTTGCTATGAATTTTAATCGAAATAATGATTTTTATTTATTCGGATCAAAATTTACAAGAAATTTAGTAGAAAAATTAAGGGCCTGTTTGATTTATGTTTTTAAAAACAGTTTTTAGTTTTTAAAAATTAAAAAAACTTGTTTGTTTTGATTGTTTTGTAACTTTTGTTTTTAAAACAGTTTCCTGTTTTGTTGTTTCTGGAACAGAAAAACTGAAACTTGTATAAGTAGTTTTGGTTTTGGATTTTGCTTTTTAAATTCTGAATCCGAGAAGTGAAAAACACACGAGAAACAGACTGTTTTCATTAATGGCACTTTGATAATTATTTGACAATATATGTTAGGTCCTGTGGAAAAGGAAAAACGATGCAGTCTCTTCCGTTTTTAATTAAAAAAAAAAAGGATAGCTCGATTTGTTTAGTCCCTATCACCTATAGTGCTTTGGCCTTTACATATATTTTATTATTTTGTTTGATATATCTGGGTTTTACATATATAGGGGTACAAGTTATATAATAGCTATATAATATTTACGTTATATAGTATTAAATTAATATTAGATAAATATGTATAATGTATAATAGTTTTACTATATATATATATATATATATATATATATATATATATAAAGTCACAACAAGAAGTATGTATACATAGTTGATGAATTCATAAAATATAAAAGCTCAAATTTAAAAAAATATATATATTTTAAAGCGTTCATTCAATTGATTGATAAAATTTCTTTTGATAATAATAAACAATAGTTAAATATATAAATACATATATTAAAAACATAACTCAGTGGTCTTGCTCCTCTATGAGAGTGCTAAGACCAATACCCTAGAAAAATGTGTCTTGGCGGCCCCAGGTGGCCTCCATGCTATTTAACTATCTCTCTTGGGCCCATATCCTATTATTAAGAGCCCAATACTATGTAGGCACATGTCTCTTAGGGCTGCGTCGTCGTAATCATTACCAAAATAATCGAGCGCGTGGAGGGAGCACACCTCCGACAAATCTGGCAGGTTGCGGCGATGTGCGGGTTGTTTCTGACACCTTATACGTAACACATTAGCTAAACAAGTCGTTAGTGGCCGACTGAGTATGTGCGTTTTCTCAACCTAACTCTGTCGGTGCACACGTTGATGGGACCACAGCTGTGTTATTGGGGTATTCCGCTTGCACAGCATCGGTCGGTGAAGGCAAAAAACCCCCATCAGCTTGGCTCAGCATGGTCCAGGCTCCTGGGCGTATAGCACAATCCACAGTCCCACAAGCGCCGAGCTGGTACAGCAAGAGCAATTATAACCCAAGCACATTGCACGGTCCCACAACGTGGTTCGGGCTCCCGAGTGAATAGCACGGTCCATTCACAATTATCAAATGATATTTAATATTTAATTGAAAAAATTAAGTGAATTTAAAAAATTATTAAAATGCATAGTTATTGAAAAAAAAAGAATATGTAATATGTTATGTTTCTTTTCGACCAATTCGCCATGGATTAACATATCATTAATATATAGCATGAAGGACTGGTTTTTTTATACTTTAATGGCTGATACAGTGATATAATTGTTTAAAACAAATTGATAAAACTAAGAAAGGTTGCGTAGCGTTATTTTAATTAGGTTTACATTATTATTTTTATTAATTAAGTTGTTATAATATATACACATTATTTTAGAGAGTGAATTGTATATCACTTTTATAAAAATATATCTATTTTTACCAATTTATTGATTCAATGGACTAACATTTTTTTAAGCATTCACTTGTAATTACACTCATTTTGAAAATCTGTGTCAAATAAGTTTTCTATTTTTTAGTTTTTAAAACATATTTTGAAAACAAATTTACCAAACAAGTTTTTCTCATTTTCTTATCTCTAAAACAGTATTAAAAATAGGAATATCAAACAGATTTTTTCTTGATTTTCTTCTTAAAAACAGTTTTTTAAAATCAAATTATAAAATAGTTTTTAAAAACTAAAAAGCAAAACATAATCAAACAGGCCCTAAATCTTTCGGCGGATTTTGTAATGAATTTTAATCAGAAGAACCAAAATCAAAATAAAATATTTGTAAAGACTAAAATAAAAACACTTTATATTTTTAGGGATTAAACATATTTAAGCGTTCTTTATTTTTATAATAAAAAATATGTTTCTAATCTTTTTTTGTAAAAATATTTTTAATGTTTAACTTCAGAGTTTAATTTATACGCATCGTCAGTGTAAAGAAATTTTACATATGCATCCAATGAGGTGACAGTGCATATAAATTAAATTCTTAACTTAAACCAACTCAATACAAAATTATATAAAGTTTAATAGGGATGCATTGATCGTGTAAAATATTTTACACTAACCTCCAATAAGAGTTCACCATATTGTCACATCACCATATTTTGTAATCGTATTTTAAAAATGTAACACCCTCTCACCTAATGAAGACATTAACCACTTAGTTAACTGAGATTAAGAATAACCCTGGAAGATATTTTTTTTTTTGCTTTGACTTACCAAACTATAACCAAATTAAATTACAGTGTGCACGTCAATATTTCAATAAAACTCACTAATAGACTTCCAATAATTATTACAACCCTTTTTAATAAATAATTAAAAAGACTCAAAACTGGAAAGACTCGACTCGACTCGTGATCCGGTATACAAAGTCTCACGTGGCGGCAAGACCGAACACGACATCATGCTCTAAACTTTCCGATAAGCTTGTACCAGCAAACAACGCCTAAACATAGTGAGTTTACAAACTCAGTAACACAGGACTATCATAAATCATTTTACCGTTGTTTCCAGCCATACTCGCGTGCGAAGTATGGAAAACTCCTCTGTACACAATATACAATTAGCAACTAGGCTAAAGCGTGCAGCCAAGCATTAATCACTATCACAACCACATCCCTTAAATATTAAAGTAATAAAACCATCCAATATAATAATGATCGTTTGTTACAGCGAGGTATTTTGTTTCCTTTCTTGCTGCTCCCTGAATAGGTGAGTCCTATGCTCAATTGGACACCATACTACCCTTAATAACCTAACATAGTTGGGGCATATAGCTTCTACTATGGCTGCTCCCTTTCGGCGAGTCATACGCTCAATGTTAGTTAAGGACATATAGTTCTCACTATGGCTGCTCCCATTCGGCGAGTCTTATGCGCGATGCCAATTAAAGACATATAGTTTTCATTATGGCTGCTTCCCTTCGGCTAAGTCTTATGCGCATAACCGTAATTATGGTGGCTTCTGTTCGGCTAGTCTTACGCTCAATACCACACACTATGTACTAGTCAACGATTGTAGCGCACAAGGTAGGTCTTACATTTTTAAATGCCCCCCGGTCTCGTTACTCACATTTGTATGCCAAACCGTAAGGCACCTTTTATTGTAGCACCCACCCTTCTTCAGGTCTTACATATTAAAATGCCCTACTGGCGTGGTGTGTTACTCAAAGGACTACCCCAAACCATACTATTGGCCTATGTAGAATAGTTATAAATCCATTAGTTCTATTATCGTATTACTAAGCATTCCAAACAACCTATGTTGAAATAACTTTTATCCTAAACTATCTCAATCCTAGCCGAATCCTAATAAACTCAAGGACTCAAGACATTAAGCATAACTTCACAAATTGAAAACAATTCACATCATACATGACTCAAGACATATGTAAGCTTTTAAAACATAAAATTACACATATTATGCAAGTCACAACTTAACATACGTCTCTCCTACTGTCAATATCTAATATATAAAAATAAGCATACTTCAATGCATCGCATAATCATTAAATTGATCATTTGTCAAGATACCAAAATCCCTTCTCATGCATTTTTCCCTCACCCACCTTTGAATCAAGGAAAACACATATTAATGCAAAGAGGTAAACTTGAGGAATTACAAGAAGTACTCATCCAATATCACATAAAACTAGTACCCATTCCAAGGTATTTTACAATGGACCTAAGGCTCACATTCAAGCCCCCAAAACAAAACCAATTAACAAAATCACAACTTCTCCTAATTAGAGCTCCGTGGAGCTCACAATAGGTCAAACATCACACATTGGTTTAGGGGAGTTGGGGACAGGATCCAACCCTATTTTAGTCAAATCCCATACAAAACCATTTCAGAACAAATAATAAACTAATTATCAATCTAAGTAATTTAAATAATAATTCCTAGCACACCTACTCAGAGGTTTTTAGGGGAGTCTCTATGTTACTTTTGAGCTCCCAAAAGCTTTGGGGTGAAAACCCCCAAATTTGAAACCCTAGGTTCTCCTCCATTGAAGCTCCAACCAAGCTTTTCATCTCCATTTTCTTCTTCAACCCACTAGAAATTGGAGCTTGAACCCTCTTTGCTCTCCTTCACGTTTTCCTTCCTTCCTTCAACTTAGGGTTTTCCAATTTTTCTCAAATCTTGATCTATACCTTCAATCTTCATCTTCATGCTCAAGAGCTTGAGCCATTCTTGAAGAAACTTGATCTTCTTCCTCTTCTTCTTCTTCTTCACTTCGAGTTTCTTCTTCTTCTTCTTCTAGGGATTTTCCAACTCTCACAAACAAGGAAGATTCACTCCCCAACTTGGATTCAAGCTTAGATTTAAGATGAATCTAGCATGAACCCATGATTTCCCCTTGAAATGATGAAACCCTAGGTGTTTGCTCTCCCTTCTCTCTTCCCTCAAACACCTCTTCTCTCTAAAATTCCCCAAAAATCGTGTTTTTGCTAAAAAATCTACATTTTCTGGTTTTATAACAGGTGTGAATCGATTCACACTATCTGTGAATCGATTCACAGAGTGCAAAAATGTGTGAATCGCAGCTTTTAATGAAGTGAATCGATTCACAGGGCCAGAGATCGATTCACAGAATTTCCTGGGGCCAGAGTATGCATATGAATCGATTCATAACATCCATGAATCGATTCATGGACTCCAAAAAGTAGAAAACTCCATTTCTAACACTAAATCTTCATCAAATAACTCCTAATTAACACCCTCAAACATCTTAGGATTAAATCCAACTTATTTCTTAACTCCAATACAACAACTTACACACTAAACTTTCTATAATCGTATTCACCCAATTTGAAACCAAATTAAGCTTGAATACAATCATACAACTTCCCATGACTTAATCCCAACTTAAGATCAAGGACTTTCACACCAAAACTCTATGTAATTATATTTGCTTCAACTTGGATTCAAATTAAAGTTAAACATAATTACACAACTTCTCCCAACTAATACTCAACTAGGCTTAGGGAACTTGGGATGTTACATTACTACCCACCTTTTTATGAATTTTGTCCCCAAAATTCGGCATACCTTCTAACCTTATCCTTATGTAGGATTTATTCTCTGAGCTTCCGCTACTAACTTGGATTCTACGCCACTCCAAATGGGTAAACGCCTTACTCTTTCTTATGCCTAAAACATTCTAAGTTCACTCAAAGGCTTCTCTAAAGATGTAACGAATAGGATTCCTTCGACTAGAGGTCTCCCACTATCTCGTCACTCACGAGGTGCCTTATGTTGTAACAGCTTGGGTCCTTTGCTGGGCTCTAAATAGGCCACTGAGCTGGGCTACCAGCACGGTTACTCATAGGACTTACTCCTCCTTGAAGTGTAAAACCCTTGTAAGATCGTCACCTTGAGTAAACTTATGACACTTATCGAAAAGTTGTCATTTACAACACTCCTTCAGGTGTTATAAATGGAGACTTTTCATCAAATACCTTATCCTAAAACTTAGGGTATAGACACGTATCTCTTGTCCCATTAAACTAAGTCTTAGTTAAAACTTGGTTTAACGAACAAAAACTCTAAGGTTACTTAACTTCTGTAAGACGTCCGTTGGTTAGACTGATTCGATTCACACTAATCGGCTACAGACTAGGCTCCACTCGAGTAATAGATCTCATTCGGTCGTAAACGTAGTTTATAAATGACTAGATGGACTCACATCGAACCTAACTTAACGAATTACTCGCACAAATTAATTACCTTTGGTTTCCACCGATCAAACCATACCCATATTCTTACGCTCCCGATTGGAGTTTCTTACCTACTCTCTGCAACTTAATAGATTTGTTCCCCTATTTGGTTCAACTGGAATTCAAATCGGGAATCAAGCCGCCATGACCGATGACAACATGGATCGACTTGTCTGTCACCGGATCTAATAACCAATTGACCACTCAATCATTGAAAGGATAAATTCTTAAAATTCTTGGGAATAGTCTATCTCATTGACCTTGAACTACCTTTACGGATCCTTCTAAATCATTGGGAATCCAAACAGGGATTAATCTCTACAAATGAGTTAATTGTTCAGAGAATTTGGTGGTTTTATTAGCCGGTCACGGACTAGGTGTTGTTCCAAATAAGTTTCTTATTTAGTTAAGGGAGAGTTCGCAACTGGCCAAACAAAATCACTTTACGCACTGATCAATTAAATCTATTGCAGACATTAACAATTTTAGATTTCTGCTGATTTAGCTTCACCTGAACTCCTATAATTCAAAGACTACAGTCTATCACTCTTCCATAGGCTAGTAGTACCACTAAGGTCACTATAACTAGAAGACTTAGAGTCCCTTTACCTTACTAGGTCTTAATCCCTTGAAGGTTCCCTACTACAAGAAACACTAAGATAACTTGAATCAAAAGTCTTATGTGTTCTATAAAAGGCTTTGAGGTTCCCAATCAATTTAGAATCCATTCATAATGACTAGGCTAGACAAACTTGATGAATTAGCAAGCGTTGGAAACCTAATCGGTTATAAATGCCCATCCTAAATGATCACAACCATGACACTAAGAATCCTCACTTATCAATCCTTATTGTCATCGAATTAATAAATCACAACAAAGAATTAATAATGAGTGCTAGGCCACACTAGACTCAAAATATCCAAAGTGACCTTCCATATGACTATAGCAATAAACAAGGTTGAATTAAAAGAGGAAAGGAATTTCAGAGATTTGGAGAAAAACTAACCAGAATTCGCTTAGTAAAATTTGACACGGTTTTGACACAAAACTCAGATTTTCAACCCAAAACTTCCTCCAAATCTCAAACCTTCATTTCCAATCAACAACAAAGCCATTCTAATGACATTTAACAAGAAACAAACTAATTCAGCACTAGATTATAACATGCATTCAAATCAAATGTTTCAATCAAAATTGGGACTCAAAATCTAGCATTTAACTTATGCATAATTTCAAGAACAACTCATGACATATCACAATCACAATTAAACCTGATTCACCATATCATAAAATCATCAAAGTGATCATATATTCATGGAATCCAAACAAGGATTAAACATATATACATAATGGAAGAATTACAACCACGTACATATTTCTCATATCATCAAGGCAGCAAAACATAAACACATCAAACAATATATCATGATTTTGCACATAACAATGACATATCCATTCAAATTCATTTTCATGCTTCTCAACCAAACCCAAGTCCAAAACAAATAAGAATTCAAAAACACGAATTCAAACATAATGAATTACCATGAGTATTTACCCAATATCACTTCATGGCAACACATGCTTTAGACATTTCAATCAACAATCCCAATACTTGAATTGTGGTTATTTTCGAATACCAAAACATAATTATGAGCATGGAAATACAAGAATCATCAATCAACAATCCAAGTCATCCATGCATTACAGGCAACACTAGCAAGTTATGAATTAACCTCCATAATTAAGTTTGCATTTATTGATTATAAACGAAACTTACCCACTAGCGTAAATAGGAGTGTAGAAAAATAATTCCACGTTGATTCCCACATATTTATCATTAAAACATAAATCCCTATTCAACCGCAACTAACCAATCACAGAAAGTTTATACCTTACCCAAAAGCCCCAAGACTTCCAAGAGTATCCTTTCACACTCTTGTTAGCCCCGTGACTATTTGGATCATCTAATCGGTCATACCATAACTCTCATAATGAACGTGTCATAGTAGCAGGTTTAGCGTGGTCAACTTAACTCAACTGTGGCCAGATATGCATCCTCGGACTTAAGAAGGATAATGTGACGCACTGTCAGGCACTACTGTCAGCCCCTCCCCCCACTTTGGCGGGTCTTATGCGCAGTGTGCACTACCTGAACCACCATTAGACGTTCATTACAGAATTTTGAAACACTATGTATAAATATATACCCATATAAGAGAGTCTTGCAAACGAGAGCAGACTCAAAACATACTCTGCTAGTCTTCATTTTCTTCATTCCTTAGACAAATCCTTGAGGTGGCCTACCCCAATAATTTGTAAAAAAAAAAGAACTCGGAGAATTCGTATTCACAGACACAACTGACACTTTCCTAAACCGGATCATTTCTAGACTCATAACTCACAGTCCAATAAGATCGAACTGCTCTGATACCATAATGTAACACCTTCGCACCTAATGAAGGCATTAACCACTTAGTTAACTGAGATTAAGAATAACCCTGGAAGATTTTATTTTTTTTCTTTGACTTACCAAACTATGACGAAATTAAATTACAGAGTGCACGTCAATATTTCAATAAAACTCACTAATAGACTTCCAATAATTATTACAACCCTTTTTAATAAATAATTAAAAAGACTCAACACTGGAAAGACTCGACCCGACTCGTGATCCGGTATACGAAGTCTCGCGTGGCGGCAAGACCGAGCACGACATCATGCTCTAAACTGTCCGATAAGCTTGTACTTGCAAACAACGCCCCAACATAGTGAGTTTACAAACTCAGTAACACAGGACTATCATAAATCATTTTACCGTGGTTTCCAGCCATACTCGCGTGCGAAATATGGACAACTCCTCTGTACACAATATACAATTAGCAACTAGGCTAAAACGTGCAGCCAAGCATTAATCACTATCACAACCACATCCCTTAAATATTAAAGTAATAAAACCATCCAATATAATAATGATTGTTTGTTACAGTGAGGTATTTTGTTTCCTTTCTTGCTGCTCCCTGAATAGGTGAGTCCTATGCTCAATGGGACACCGTACTACCCTTAATAACCTAACATAGTTGGGGCATATAGCTTCTACTATGGCTGCTCCCTTTCGGCGAGTCCTACGCGCGATGCCAATTAAAGACATATAGTTTCCACTATGGTTGCTTCCCTTCGGCTAAGTCTTATGCGCATAACCGTAATTATGGCGGCTTTCGTTCGGCCAGTCTTACGCTCAATACCACACAATATGTACTAGTCAATGATTGTAACGCACAAGGTAGGTCTTACATTTTTCAATGCCCCCCGGTCTCGTTACTCACATTTGTACGCCAAACCGTAAGGTGCCTTTTATTGTAGCACCCACCCTTCTTCAGGTCTTACATATTAAAATGCCCTACTGGCGTGGTGTGTTACTTAAAGGACTACCCCAAACCATACTATTGGCCTATGTAGAATAGTTATAAATCCATTAGTTCTATTATCGTATTACTAAGCATTCCAAACAACCTATGTTGAAATAACTTTTATCCTAAGCTACCTCAATCCTAGCCGAATCCTAATAAACTCAAGGACTCAGGACATTAACCATAACTTCACAAATTGAAAACAATTCACATCATACATGACTCAAGACATATGTAAGCTTTTAAAACATAAAATTACACACATTATGCAAGTCACAACTTAACATATGTCTCTCCTACTGTCAATATCTAATATATAAAAATAAGCATACTTCAATGCATCGCATAATCATTAAATTGATCATTTGTCAAGACACCCAAATCCCTTCTCATGCATTTTTCCCTCACCCACCTTTGAATCAAGCAAAACACATATTAATGCAAAGAGGTAACCTTGAGGAATTACAAGAAGTACTCATCCAATATCGCATAAAACTAGTACCCATTCCAAGGTATTTTACAATGGACCTAAGGCTCACATTCAAGCCCCCAAAACAAAACCAATTAGCAAAATCACAACTTCTCCTAATTAGAGCTCCGTGGAACTCACAATAGGTCAAACATCACACATTGGTTTAGGGGGGTTGGGGACAGGATCCAACCCTATTTCAGTCAAACCCCATACAAGACCATTTCAGAACAAGTAATAAACTAATTATCAATCTAAGGAATTTAAATAATAATTCCTAGCACACCCTACTGAGAGGTTTTTAGGGGAGTCTCTATATTAGCTTTGAGCTCCCAAAAGCTTTGGGGTGAAAACCCCCAAATTTGAAACCCTAGGTTCTCCTCCATTGAAGCTCCAACCAAGCTTTTCATCTCCATCTTCTTCTTCAACCCACTAGAAATTGGAGCTTGAACCCTCTTTGCTCTCCTTCACGTTTTGCCTTCTTCCTTCATCTTAGGGTTTTCCAACTTTTCTCAAATCTCGATCTATACCTTCAATCTTCATCTTCATGCTCAAAAGCTTGAGCCATTCTTGAAGAAACTTGATCTTCTTCCTCTTCTTATTCTTCTTCTTCTTCACTTCGAGTTTCTTCTTCTTCTTCTTCTAGGGATTTTCCAACTCTCACAAACAAGGAAGATTCACTCCCCAACTTGGATTCAAGCTTAGATTTAAGATAAATCTAGCATGAATCCATGATTTCCCCTTGAAATGGTGAAACCCTAGGTGTTTGCTCTCCCTTCTCTCTTCCCTTAAACGCCCTTTCTCTCTAAAATTCCCCAAAAATCGCGTTTTTGCTCAAAAATCTGCATTTTTTGGTTTTATAACAGGTGTGAATCGATTCACACTATCTGTGAATCGATTCACAGAGTGCAAAAATGTGTGAATCGCAGCTTTTAATGAAGTGAATCGATTCACAGGGCCAAAGATCGATGCACATAATTTCCTGGGGCCAGATTACACATATGAATCGATTCATAGCATCCATGAATCGATTCATGGACTCCAAAAAGTAGAAAACTCCATTTCTAACACTAAATCTTCATCAAATAACTCCTAATTAACACCACCAAACATCTTAGGATTAAAAACTTATTTCAATACTCCAATACAACAATCGGCCTCTTGGTTGAGCACTTAACAGTGTGAGAGGAAAAGATCCTACTTTATATTCATGGTAAGCAACGAACCCGGTGGTCACCTTAACCGTCCTCCATTGTTTACTGGATCTAACTATGACTACTGGAAAGATAAAGTAAGAAACTTCTTCGAATCTCAACAATTCGAACTTTGGGATATGGTTCGAAATCAATATACCGAACCAGTTGACTCCAAAGAAAATCCCATTCCTAGGGACTCCAAAGAAAATCCCATTCCTAGGGATTCTTGGTCTGATGAGCAAAAGAAGGAATATACATTGCACCAGAAAGCAAGTTACTTTCTTGTGTGTGCTATTTCTGAAAAAGAATTTGAGAAATGCGAAAGCAATAACACTGCCAAAGAAATTTGGGACTCATTGGCTCTGGCCTATGAGAGAACTTCCCAAGTGCAAGAAACTAAGGCTAATATCTTGGTTAGGCAGTATGAACTCTTCAAGATGGAAGAGGGTGAAAGTATTAAAACTATGTTTGGAAGATTCCAAACACTAGTTCATGGTTTAAAGGTTCTCAAGAAAAGCTATACCACTGCTGACCATGTGAAGAAAATCTTGAGAAGTATGCTAAACTAGTGGAGACCCAAAGTTACAGCTATTCAAGAAGCCAAGGACTTGAATACCTTGCGTCTCGAAGATCTCCTAAGTTCCTTGAGAGCTCATGAACTTGAGCTAGATGAAGAAGAACCTCCCAAGAAATCTAAGTCCATTGCTTTGAAGTCTTCAAACAAAGCTTCTACCTCCAAGGCTCTCCAAGCTGAACTTGAAACTGACAAAGTTTCATCTGATGAGAGTGATGAAGACACAGACGATGAAATCTCCTTAATATCAAGGAAAATTCAACGTATGATGAAAAGCAAAGGAAGGTTCAGAAAGAAGTTTCATAAGAAGGATTCAAGGGAAAGACAAGACTCAAAGGAGAAGAAGGACTTCAAGGACAAAAGCCAAGTTACTTGCTACGAGTGCAGGAAGCCAGGATATTTCAAGTCAGAATGTCCACAACTTGAGAAACCAAGGAAAGGTGGTTTCAAAAGCAAGAAGAAGAAGGGTCTCATGGCAACATAGGATAATTCTGATTCATCATCATCGATGATGATGAGGAACAAGCTAACATGGCTCTCATGGCTACCATAGGGTCAGGCAGTGAAGAAGAAGATGAAGAGGTAGATTCTAACACATCTTCTAATATTTAATTAGCTTTTGATGAACTGTTAGATGAGTCTTCTAAACTCAACAATGAGTATAAATCTTTGAAAAAGAAGTTTTTTAATCTTTCAAAAGAATTTTAAATACTCACTGAAGAGAATGAGAAGCTCAGAACTGAAAACCACCATTTGGTGTGTAACAGTTTCAACGGTAAGGAAAATGTTGAATATAACTCTTCAAAATATGAAGAGGGATTCCAAAGATTTCTTGTTGAATGTGTTACGCGAAGTAAACAAGCATCTATGATTTGGGGCGTAAGTCAAAATGGTAAAAAGGTCTTGGCTACAAACCAGAGGAACCCACTATTCAAAATACACATTTGAAAACCAAAGATACCAATGATCATAGTGATTGCTTACTTTGTACTTTCTGCAATAAGAATGGACACATTAGAAGTACCTGTTAGGAACTGAAAAACAAGAAGGACAAGTTTCCTTCTAGAACTAACAAAAGAGGACCCAAATAGATTTGGGTACCTAACGATAAAATTGTCTATGTTACAGATTTACTTAGCAACAGAGTTGAGACACCAGTCTTGGTACTTGGACAATGGGTGCTCACATCACATGACGGGAGAAATGCGTATGTTCCAAGAACTCCAACTTAAGGAGAGTGGCAATGTTGGTTTCGGAGGAAACCAGAAAGGTAAAATCATTGGAAGTGGAAAAGTTGGTGAGAAATTTCTACCTTCTATTGATAATGTCTTATTGGTTGATGGCCTGAAACATAACCTACTAAGTGTAAGTCAATTATGCGATAGTGGTTATGATGTTGGCTTTAGTGATAATGCGTGTATAGTCAAAAGCAAAAAGGATGGATCCATTTTCTTTAAAGCAAAGAGAAAGAACAACATTTATAAAATAAAACTTTCTGAGTTGGAAAATCAAAATGTAAAATGCTTTTTGTCAGTTGATGAAGAGCAATGGACTTGGCACAAAAGATTGGGTCATGCCAGCTTGAGGTTAATTCAAAGCTTAACAAGAAAGAACTTGTTACAGGGCTACCAAATCTTAGGTATCAATCTAATGCTCTTTGTGAAGCTTGTCAAAAAGGGAAGCAAACAAAATCATCTTTTGAATCCGAAAACATTGTTTCCACTTCAAGGCCACTTGAGCTTTTCCATTTAGATTTATTTGGACCAACTAGAATAGCATCTCTGTCTAGAAAGAAATATGGTCTTGTTATTGTTGATAACTATACTAGATGGACATGGGTAAAATTCCTAGCTCAGAAGGATGAGTCATTTACAGTATTTTCTGTTTTTTGCAAACAAGTGCAAAATGAAAAAGGTTTTTGTATTACAACTATTAGAAGTGATCATGGTGGAGAATTTGAAAATGAATCCTTTCAAAACTTCTGTGAAGAGAATGGCATCTCTCACAATTTTTCATCCCCTAGAACACCACAACAAAATGGTGTTGTAGAAAGGAAAAATAGATCTTTGCAAGAAATGGCCAGAACCATGATTCACGAAACTAAGATTGCAAAGCACTTTTGGGCAGAAGCAATAAATACTGCATGTTACATTCAAAATAGAATCTATATTAGACCTATTTTGAATAAGACTCCTTATGAATTGTGGAAAGGAAGAAAACCCAACATTTCTTATTTTCACTAATTCGGGTGTGACTGCTTTGTTCTCAATACAAAAGACAGTCTTGAAAAATTCGATTCAAAATCACACAAAGCTATCTTTTTGAGATATTCTGAACGCTCCAAAGCTTACAGAATATACAACAAAGAAACATTAATTGTTGATGAATCTATGCATGTGAGATTTGATGACAAGAAGCCTGAAAATGAAACGTCAGAGCTAGATGAAGTCTTTCTGAATTCTGGATAAGCAAGGAAGCAGTAGAAGTCACGGTGTTGACTCGATCACATCTGCAGATGACTCCGGAGATAAAGAAGAGACAACAACAGATTGCAAGTTCAAACCTCATCACCCAAGGAACCAAATCATTGGTGAACCAAGTGATAGAGTTAGAACTATATCTTCACTCAGAGAACACTCTGATCTGGCTTTACTTTCAAAGATAGAGCCCAAAACAATTGATAAAGCTCTAACTGATGATGGGTGGATCATTGCGATGCAAGAAGAGCTCAATCAATTTCAAAGGAATGATGTGCGGAAGCTTGTGCCTCCTCCAGAGGATAAGCAAGCCATAGGAACCAAGTGGGTTTTCAGAAGCAAACTTGATGAGGATGGCAAAGTGGTAAGAAATAAGGCTAGACTTGTTGCTCAAGGTTACTCGTAAGAGGAAGGTATAGATTATACTGAAACCTTTGCTCCTGTAGCTAGACTTGAAGCTATTAGGATACTATTATCATTTGTTGCACATCATGGCATTACATTATATCAAATGGATGTGAAAAGTGCATTTTTAAATGGTTTTATAAGTGAGGAAGTGTTTGTAAAACAACCACCTGGATTTAAAGATATTGCTTATCCAGAGTATGTCTTCAAACTTAAAAAGACTCTTTATGGTCTTAAACAAGCTCCAAGAGCTTAGTATGATAGATTAAGTTCCTTTTTAATGTCAAATGGTTTTGAAAGAGGACAGGTGGACACTACACTCTTTAGAAAGTCATCTAAAAAGCATTTCATCATAGTTCAAATATATGTTGATGATATTATCTTTGGTGCTACTAATGAATCTCTTTGTGAGGAATTCTCTAAGCTTATGCAGAATGAGTTCGAAATGAGTATGATGGGAGAATTAAAGTTCTTCCTTGGTATTTAAATCAAGCAATGTCAAGATGGAACTTATATCCATCAGACTAAATATGTGAAAGAACTCCTAAAGAAATTCAAGCTTGAGGAAACCAAACATATGAGCACACCAATGCATCCAACATGTGCTCTCGGCAAAGATGAATCAAGTAATAAGGTAGATCGAAAGGTATATAGAGGTATGATTGGTTCACTCCTTTATCTTACTGCCTCAAGGCCAGATATTATGTTTAGTGTGTGCTTATGTGCGAGATTCCAATCTGATCCTAGAGAATCTCACTTAACTACAGTTAAGATGATCTTTAGGTATCCCAAAGAAACCACTAACCTTGGTCTTCTTTATAAGAATTCAGAAAATTACAAGTTAGTAGGTTTTTGTGATGCTGACTTTGCTGGAGACAGAATTGAAAGAAAAAGCACTAGTGGTGGCTGCCAATTTCTTGGAGCAAACCTTGTCTCGTGGTCCAGCAAAAGACAAAGCACAATTGCACTATCAATAGCAGAAGCTAATTATATATCTGCAGTAAGCTGTAGCTCACAACTCTTATGGATGAAGTATCAACTTGAGGATTACCAGATTAATGAGAATAAAATTCCTATATACTGTGATAATACTTCTGCAATATGTTTGACTAAAAATCTTATTTTGTATTCACGAGCTAACCTATTTTGTATTCACGAGCTAAACATATTGAAATTAAACATCACTTTATTAGAGACTATGTTCAGAAAGGGATACTTGAAATTAAATTTATTGATACTGACCATCAATGGGCAGATATCTTTACAAAACCCCTTGCTGAAGATAGATTAAACCTTATAAGAAAGAATTTAAATTTTCATCTTATAAAGGAATGAGTGTTTAATTTATATATTATTGACTCTGTTTGACTATTTGGCTCTGTTTGACTATATGTCTCTGTTCTGATGTTTGACTCTATTATGTTACACGCGCCTCTGTTAATCTCATGTGCTTTGTTTGTCACATGTGCCTCTGTCTTGGTACGCGTGCCTCTATTTGAGATGCATGACTTTGTCTGTATGTTGGCTCTGTTTATTACTGTATTAATTTTATTAATTATTTATTGTTATTTATTATTAACTGTTCATATTCATGGATCTGTTGCATTTATTCACAAAGTTGCTTCTAGGAATCTTTGTGTACATGTGTCTCTTTGAGACTAATTGATGTGTTAGTGGATAGCATTTACTCTTACTGAGTCATTATTGCTTTTACTGAACAAGGACAGTTTTACTGCGCCTCGTTAATTCTGAGTGTGACGCGTTGCATTTTGTGTGAAACGACCTCTTATTAAATTCTTTTATTTTAAAAACTGGCGTATGCTGTCTAAACTTCTCAAACACGTTTTATACCCTCTCATTCACTACACCCCTACCCACACTATCTCTCAGAGAAGCCCACACGTTTTCTGTACCCTAAATCCCTATTCTCCTTCACATTCTCTACAACTCTCTGTGTTTCCATAATGGCCGCACAACAGCAACAACAACAAGTTCAAGGTCCTGAGGAGGAACCTCAAGTTAGTCTGCAGAATCTACAACCTCACGAGCTTAAGGTATTGGTGGAACACCAAGTAAAATTTGAGGATTTGGCTCGTGAAGGGTATGCCTTCAGAGATGATTTTGTGGAAATGGGCATAATGGACTTCTTTCTCATGGATAACTACCCAGTTTATGATAACCTGGTCAAGGAGTTATGGACGTATGCGTGGAGAAAGGACAGAACTATCCTTAGTTATGTTCAAGGAAGGCGCATTTTGGTAACCCATGACTTGATTGCTGATATCATCAAATGCCCTAATGAAAGTGCCATTGCTGATGAAGGTTGGGAAAAGGATGCTGGTGGCTGGAGTGTCATCAATGACATGATCTTTGAGAAGCCTGGTGGAACCAAGGCCGTGGACATGAAGAATCGTTTCAGAGTGCTCTTCAGGATTATTATGCACTGCTTAGTACCTAAGTTTGGGTCTGTGCATACTGTGAGCAGTACTCACAAATTCATAATGTACCATTATGAACTCAAGTCCAAGATTAATCTTCCATACCTTGTCTTTGACCACCTACGCCGAGACATTATGTACTCCAGGAAAGGGAAGAATGCAAATATTCCTATGGAAGGTTGCTTTCAGCAATTATGGAGAATCAAGGCTTGGTTAGACATCTTCAAAGTCTTAACACTGAAGAAGCTGGAATGGCTCTGAAGAGAATGGTGATACCTACATTCTCCACTGATAATTTAAAGAGAATGGGACTTCTCTCTAAGACGGGAAGGAGAAGGTGCTAGAAAAAAGACTGTGAGGAAAGGCAAGAAGAAAGTGGTTGATTCTGAAATCTCTATGCCTACCCGAAGAGTAACCCGAAGCACATGCATTCACATTGCCTCGGAACCCTCTCAATTCGCTCACCCAGTGAGACCTGAGTTCATGCCCTCAATGTTGACTGAAGAGCATGAAGAGAAGAAAGTGGAGATTGATCAAATGCTGAGGGAAATATTAGAGGAAACTCATCTGTATCAAGAAGCTGGCTTAGCTTCAGGCCTTATACAGCGTGACATGTTTGCTCCTCCAGTTCGTGCCCCCACCTCTGATCCTTCAGTGGCTATTCCTGCTGCTCCCTCCTCTGTTGCCTCTGGTGTTGCCTCAAGGACTACTCCTACTGCAACAACTACAGCATCAAGAACTCACTCAACTGCACCTGCTCAGAAACAACATCTGAATAGGATTCACAAAATTGGTGATGCCCCTGCACCAAAGAGACCCAAGGTACTTGACCAAGTTTGTGATTTATATGCTGCTACATATCAAACTGGGTCTGTTCCTACTGGTTCCACTGTCATAGAACCTATTCTGTCTCAACCCATTCATCCTACCCAAGCACCTCCACTCACACCAAAATTGCCCAAATAGTATCAATTTATTTGGAAATTCTGATTTTATATCATTTGCTCTAATACTGTGTTAAATATGCTCTGACATAATATATTCATTTGATGCATATTGACATTTAGAAAATATTTATATGTGCTTAATTCAGGAGGAGCCTCTGAAATTATATGAAATAAATATTTTTCTAAAGAAAAATTGTTCATTAATATATGTATTTGTCATCATAAAAAAGGGGGAGATTGTTGGAATCAAGTGGATTCAGAAACAATGACTCTTAATTATTTTGATGATAACAAATGATTAAGAGAACAATTTATTCTCTAACATGTTTATGAGTGTGCAGAAGTTATTTATACTCAGAGATATATAACTCAGAAGACTTAGTGAAATCTTGAATTTCATACATCTAAGTCTGGCCCTGACTCTGTACTTGGAAGCTATACTTTGACGTTGGTCAACTCTGTTGAGATAGTCAACGCTCTTGTGGCAATACTAGCTTTTGACTCGGTCAACTCTTATTGACCAGTCAATGCTCTGGTGACCTAGCTCTGTGAAGCTAGCTCTTAACCTAGTCAACGCTCTAGTAGACCACAACCTTATGAGACTACTTTCTGTTTGGTCAACGCTCTGGTCTTCAGTCAGTACACAACAGACCTTGGTCAATTTGCACTATGAAAGCCCTCTTGCATTTCCACAAGGCTCTGTTATGTGATAGCCCATTGAATTCTACGCTGAAGAACTCAACTCTGTTTCAAGCTCACTGTGGTATACAGTAATTGAATCTGGTGAATAGTCCAGCTCTGATACGAAACAGACTGAAGGGTATTTAAGACTACTTCAAGTATTTAAGAGACCTTATTGATGAAGTATTTTATTGTACGAGGTATCATTAGCCAAAGGGAATGTCAACGGATAAAATCATCAAGGAAACTTGCTCACGAAGGGTCTCAATTTTCAAAACGCTCACAAGAGACAAAGATTCTGACTTTGGGTACAGTGCTCATAATGCTTTATACAGTCTGGAAAGCGACGTGACCTGCTAAAGCCACAAAAACGGGATCTGCGGTTTTAACCCAAGGTAAAAAGAGACGTTGTGTCACAACGGCACTATTCTCAACCCTAGATATATATACCTTACTTCAGTCACTGAAGTATGTTAACGATTGGAAAAAAAATGAACGCAGAGGAACAAAATGATTGAAACAAAGAACTAAGTGATCATACAGTGAGCGCCTACAATCTTATCAAACTTCAAATCACTACTTTTCTGAGACAGTGAGCAACCAAGAAATCTTTCAAGTCTCTGAGATCACATCGAACAAAGCAGTTAACTGTTTTATCCTTTCTACTTGAAAGTTATCTTTTGTGCTAAAGCTCTTCATTGTAAATTCTCTCTGTGAGAGTTATCTTTGTATTGTTCCAAAACACTTTTTGAACATTGTATTTAGCCCAGTAGTGGCTGTATACCTTAGAGGCTTAACTGTACTAAGTCGTTCTAAGAATTGTGAGTATAGTCAATTTGGCAGAATTATACTCTTAAGTGTAATCAGGTTGATTATAGTGGAGAAATCCTTCAAGTGTGTGAAGGGACTAGACGTAGCTATCAGGTGATAGTGAACTGGTATAAATCATTGTGTCACTCTCTTCTCTCTTCTCTTTACGTTTTGCATTGTTTTATTCCAAAGTTGTTTTGAAAAGGTTTTTCATAAACACTTATATTTCAAGAAAAGTTTTTAAAAACCTAATTCAAACCCCCCATTTCTTGTGTTTTTGCGACGTTCACTAGAGAAGTTGGCAGGCGACATGGTATTGTTGTTGTCATATTTAGGTCTGAAAAAATCACAGGACGTCCAGGAACGAAGACAAAGTTAATTCTTGCTTATGAGAGAAGCGAGAAATATAGACCTTGGAAGAACCTGCAGCCTGTGAGGGGTGCCGGCACCAAGAAATGTGAGTGTCTTTTTAGATTGAGAGGGAGACCCGTGATTGACGATCAAGGTTGGACAATTGACGTAGCATGTGGTATTCACAACCACGAGTTGGCCGAGACATTAACCGGTCATTCTTATGTTGGCTGGCTATCCAGTAAAGAGAAGTCTTTAGTAGATGACATGACAAAGAATATGGTTAAGCTGAGAAACATACTATTGACACTGAAGGATCGTAATGTGGGGAGTCTAACTACAATTAAGCATGTTTACAATGCACGGCAAGCATACCGGTCATCCATTAGAGGTAATAGAACTGAAATGCAACAATTAATCACGTTGATGGAATGCAATCAGTACGTGTATCAATATAGGAAAGCGGACGATTCTGATGAGCTGAGGGACATATTCTGGGCACATCCAGATGCTATCATGCTTGTCAATACCTTCCACCTGGTATTGATTATTGATAGCACTTACAAGACTTACCGATACCGCTTGCCACTACTTGAGATTGTCGGTGTTACGTCGACCGAAATGACATTTTCTGTGGCATTTGCCTATGTACAGTCTGAGCGTGCTGATAACTTCACATGGGCACTGCAATTGTTGAGAGAACAAATTACAAGCGGTGAAGTTGGTGTCATCATCACTGATAGAGACCTTGCCTTGATGAACGCTGTTGATCATGTATTTCCACGTGCAGCGAACTTGTTGTGTTTATTTCATGTATGCAAGAATGTGAAGGTAAAATGCAAAACAACTGTGTTTCCAAAGGAGAAACACGAAAAAGTCATGGAGGCATGGGATGCTCTTTTGAGGTCATCTGATGATGCTGAGTACGAGCAGCGATTGGGTGTGTTTCAGTCAATCAGCATTGATTGTTCTTACTTTCACACATATGTACATGAGCAGTGGTTGATTCCTTACAAAGAAAGATTTGTTGAGGCATGGACAAACTGGGTGATGCACTTAGGAAACACAATGACAAACAGGTATTGCATATTTGTAATGAATACTAATGGCATTAATTTATGCATTGCTCCTAATTTTGTGTTATTGTTTTTGTCAACAGAGTCGAGTCCATGCATTGGAGCCTGAAGAGGATTTTGCAAGACAGCATGGGAGACATTTGTAGTGTTTGGGATGCTTTTTCTAGTCTAATCATACTACAGCACACCGAGGTCAAGGTGTCATTTCAGAAAAGCATAAATGTGAAAGAACATCGCCACAGTAGTGCATTGTACAACTCATTGCGTGAATTTATGTCTAGGAGTGCATTGGTTCACATTGCCAATGAGCTTGAGCGTGTTAAGAATGTCAATATTGATAAGTCCATTTCTGGTTGCATTTTTAGGACAACACATGGCCTACCTTGTGCTTGTGAACTTGCCATGTATAGTATGAGACCTATTGCAATTCCATTGGACACCATACTTATTTTTTGGAAGAAGTTAAATTTTACAGATCGGGATTTCAGCAAGTCAGATGAGTCATCTTTGGAACCTGAGATAGCTGTGTTACGTAAAAGATTTTATGAGCTTGATGTACCTGGCAAACGTGCACTCAAGAGTAAATTACGCAAGGTAGCATACCTAGACAGGACCTCTATGTGCCCACCTTATGTTAAGGTAAAAATAAAGGGTGCACCAAAGAAGGGGAAAGGCAAGGTATCTGACCACGAAAAATCAACAAGGCATGAACCATCATGGTGGGAACATGTTGATGCATCTCTTGGATGTAGTGGCACTAATGCATGCAATACTCAATTGTTGATCCATAAGGTTGATCGGCCTATGGTCCACAAGATTGTGCAACCCTTGGTCCCCCGACCTAGACTGATACCTTATATTGATTGGTTTCCTGTGGGAATCCACCCTTTCATTGATGACGTTATGGATATCGGTGACGATGGGAATTGTGGATATCGTGCAGTTGGCGCTTTGCTTGGTAGGGGTGAGGAGTCTTGGTCTATAAGCCATTAGGAGTTGATACTAGAACTTCAACGGTGGAGCACTGACTATTGGAGGTTATTTGGTGGTGAGGTTTGGGTTACCAATTTTATTCAGTCTTTATGTGTTGATAAAACGGCAACAGTTGCTAATTGGATGACCCTTCCAGAAATGGGACATGTTATTGCTACGAGGTATAACATGGTCCTGGTGTGTTTATCGTTAGGTCAGCCTATGACTTTTCTTCCCCTTAGAGGTGCTCCGCCAACCTCTATATCATATAGTGAACATGTCATTGTGATCGGCTTTGTCAAAGAATGTCACTATGTACGGGTAATTCACGTTTTAAATTTAATTGTCTATAAAATTGTCAATATTTTTTGTTCGTTGTATTTTACTCTGTGTACGTGGCTCACTTTGACATATTTTCTTGAAGCTTGATGCGCCGATACCTCCTGCGAACAACTTGTGGAGGAAAAACTGCTACAAAGAAGCTTGCATATGGGAGGATCCATATATTTACCGTATGGCGCATTGGTTGCAAATATTTTGACATACACAAGACCCTTGTATTTCTTTGGATAACTGGTATTATTTTTTATTAGTATTTGTAGTTTTAAGTGTTATTACGATTTTGTATAATTAAGTACGTTTCACCTTGCTTTGTTGTATAATTATGATGTATAATTAAGTACATTTCATCTTGTATAAAATAGTATGTTTCAGAAGGCTTTAATGACTTCCACGTTGCAGCTTCACCCAAATTCGCATACAACCCAACCATTTCATCACTCATTCCATTACTTGCTTCATTTGCCATAGAACTCACTTAGTCAACCCAGTTCTCTATGGAGTCGAACTGGCCATTGTGTATTACTGTGGAAGAGTTACAATGACACACAATGGCGTGAAATTTGAATGTTCTGATCCAAAACCTATGAGGATAAAGGAAGACATCACCATCGATGAATTGAAGCAGAAGATTCATGGAAAGATCAGAGCTGGATCGCGAATGGTGTCTGAGATCACTTATCGATGCCCTACGTCCGATACGAACAGGCATGTTCAATATTTCGGGATGAAACTGTTAACTGCTAGCGACATAGCAAGAATGTTTACCGAGCTATATGTTGTCTTGGCTAGATCGATTGATGAGATTCTTGCCAACTTGCGTGGACCTAGATCCGTCGACTAATCCTTGCCAACTTGCTTCAAGGAATAAAATAAGCGCATTGATCTGATGTCTCAGCCATGCTTCGCTTGTTTTTAAGTCTCCCCCTATTGTGTTGTCGAATATGTTTTTGTTTTTTTAAGTCCCTCGTATAATCTGATGTGTTGTGTTGTTTGTTTTTAGCTCGCCCGTGTAATCTGTTCCGTTGCTTGAATAATATTGTCCATTTGTGGTACAGCAAGATAACAAATGACAAAAAGTAGTACTAATAATAATTAAGGGCATAACGTAAAACAACTAGTCCATAATAAGTACAATAACAACAATCACTCCAGTCCAAAAAAAAATAAAAATACAATCACTAAGTCGGACGAGATCTCTTCTGCCTCCTATATTTCTGGCCAACCGCCGCACCACCACTAGTACGCTCGACCTCAACAGGGGTGGCCAACAACTCCGTTGCTAGTGGCATCCCATCAGGCACAATGAACTGATGATCCAGCAGCGTCTGCATGATCTCTATCATGGGCTCATCTACCACCTACAAACAATAAACAAGTTAATATTTATACAAGTATACGTAAATTTAATAAAAAGTTATGAAAGTTACCCTCGGAGCTGGAACTGCTGGGTCTGGAGCTGGAGCTGGGTCACGATGTAAGATGTATGGATGAGAGATCCTACGGAACCAATCTATATATCTGTGAGCGCAGTCATATGGGTGCACCACCGGTGACCTGGGCTCAACCAGATGAACGACATACTGCGTGAACATGATGTCCATCTCAGCTGGAGTGGTCGTCACACCCGTCACATCGGCTGGTGATGAAAGAATGGTTTAAACGTATCCGAACTGGCGTAGGACCCTATCCGAAAGATGTGCATACATCTTTAGGCCCCACCAGATCCATCCTCTAGATAGTGATGCCTCCTCAAATGGTCGCTCTGCTCTGTGTTCATCATAGGGTGTCCAGCACACCTGATCCCCTGTCAGCGCATTCAGGCCCTCCCTACAAGGACCCACCAGATCCCTCCTAGTTTTCCACCTAAGAGCTCGGGGTTCCTTCTCTTCATATCCCTCTCGTAACCTCGCGCATCTGGTGCATAAAGAGGGGAAATGCTTGTAGACCCATGCCTTTCAAGATAATAACAACACATTAGTTTATAATCGATTATAGTTCACAAAAATAAATAAATGATATAAAAGTTATATAATACCTGTATAAGTGTCAGATAACCAGCTATCGTCCTAGTGCGATGGAGACTGGACTCGCGTAGGTTATCATACATGTGTGCAAGGGCAGCAACACCCGATGAATACGCTCCATAGCTCTGGAGGTCTCTGAAGCACTCCAGGTAAGCAACGTTGACTGCATGTGCACTCTTGTCGCTAAAGAGTGTGCATCCAACCAAGAAGAGCAACAGGGCCCTCGTAGCCTCATCCCAACGCTCCTGCTCACAATGCTCCTCGTATCTCTCAATGAGCCATGAGTAGCGAACCGTTGACGTCCGTGTATAAGTGTCCATCTCCGACCTAGCCTCAGCTATAGTGACTCCTAATAGCTCAAGTAGCAGCTCCGCAGCCTGATCCTTGTCAAACGCTGTGATGGTCAAGAATGCCCCCATGATGGGTATATGCAGCAAAGATGACACATCGTCGAGTGTGATGGTCATCTCACCAACTGGTAGATGAAAACTGCTGGTGTCCCTATGCCATCTCTCTACAAACAAAGAAATGAGTCCCTTATCAACTAGCTCATGACTGCAGGTCAACAACAGCTCCAATCCAGACCTCTGACCTCCTCATGTCGAATAACAAGGTCATTCACCTTCTTTCTGTGGCTGAAGAGGCTCAACTCCTCACGATCCTGTATAATAAAAAAGGATTTGTTAAATTACATTTTCAAAAGAAAGAAATGCAGCAGAAAAACTTAGATACATTACCACTCCAGCCCACAGTCTAGTGGCCACATGGTCTGCATAAGTCCACAGGACAGAGGTGTCGGCAGGACCACCGAGGAATCCCTCCATCGCCGCATCATCAGCAGCCAAGATATCCTGCTCTAAAGGCTGCGGTTGCCGTGAAATTCTCCTCTGGTGGACCTCCTCTGTGAAGTCGCTAAATCCTCTCTTTGGGCCTCCGGATCACCTTGCAGTCTACTACCATGTCTGACCACTCGATTGGAAGCTGTCGATCGAGGTCGTCCACGAGTTTTGGCCATGTCTGCTGCACACAATTTAGCAATTAAGGTGATTTAATGAAGCAAAAAAAAAAATTAACATACGTGAACTGAATTCACGCAAACATACGTGAATTCAATTCACATACACTTACGTGAACTCAGTTTACGCAAGTGTACGTGAATTTAATTCACGTATGTTTGCGTGAATTCAGTTCACGTATGTTTGTGTGAAATCAGTTCACGTATGTTAAAATGAAATCTCAAAACCGTACGTGAATTGAATTCACATATGTTTTCATGAATTCAGTTCACGTACATCGCTAAGAACTCGTTTTAACGCATGTGAACAGAATTCATGCAAACATACGTGAATTCAATTCACGTAATATCCCTTCCACGGAGAAAAAAAAATAACAGCCCAAACATTAACGCCAAATCAAACGAAATTAAACCCTAAACAACCTAAATCATACAACCTAACTAAAACCTAAAACGAAAATCATATATCCTAACAAAATCATACTACCTAATCAAAACAAAAAAATCAAAATGCCATGGACAGAAAGGAAGAACACGAAGGGAAAAAGAAGAGGGAATGGCTTACATGAATAGCATTGAGGAAGACGAAGCACAAATCTGGAACGAGGGAGAGAAATGATGAACACTGGAAGAAGAAGCAGAACGGTCGAGCGAGAGGGAGGGGGGGGTCCAGCAGCGTGAGTGAGGTGAGGGAAATGTTGTTTTAAAATTAAAATAGGGCCAGGGGTAATTGGGTCATTTTGCTGCTTTAAAACCTGACAGGGGGTGTCAACAGAAAACAAGCGGGTGTGGATAGCGGCAGCCCAAAAACAAGTATACCCAACCCATCTGGAAAGCATGATGTCACATGGAAAATGAAAATTATAAGGCCCGTTTACTTTAGGAAAGTATTTTCTGTTTTTATTTTCTAAAATTTGTGTTGATTTTAACTTGTTAACAAGGAGATGAGAGACTCATGAAGTGAAAAATTGTCTCTATTTTTTGAAACAATAAAAATGCCAAAATAACTGTTTTCATTATTTTTGAAAATACATCCTCCCTAGCTAGCATTTCATCTTCTCTCCATCACAATAGTTCATTTCTAAAGTCTGCCACTTTTTTGTTAACAAATTAAAATAAACGCATATTTTTGAAAATAAAAATATAAAATATTTTTATAAAGTAAATAGACCCGTAGTTTCTGTTGCATATTTTTAATTTCCCTTGTTTATTACATTTAGGGGTGGCGACTCATACAACAGCTGAGATTCCGATTCTGATTCTGCAAATTAAAATGGCTCACCTAACTATATATTTATTTAATTCGTACTTTGGATATGTAGTATTAATAATAGAAAATATTCATAAGAAATAGAATAATACAATGATTTTAATATTATATTAAAAAAGAATAATACTATGTTTTAGTAGCAAAGGAATCCTCTGCAAATATCATAATGGCTGACGCAACTAAACAAAACACCGATTGTGGCATTTTCTGGTCTGTCTTTGTTTATAAAGAGGACGCAATAGTGGGCCAAATCTTTGGGACTCTTCTGCCTAGAATCATTCCACTTGCAATTTTCTTCTCTCTGATTTTACTAAGAAAGACAGTGAGTTTCCTTAGATGTGGGATTATTTGTAACAAGGTGGGCCATCCATTATGAGCCGTCAAAGCCTAATCATGCAATTCACCCTCAGCCACACACACACTTTGATTCAATACGTGGTGTATTTACCGTATAGTGTGTGTCATTGCGTATCAGTATACCAACGGCAATTATGGAGGCTATGGCAACAGAGCGAGGCAAAAAAAGATCTAACAAGTCGGCTTCAGGGAGGGACACCCGACTGTGGTGCCAGTCGGGGCATTGGCCATTCAGAGGATGGCGATAGGAACAAATTTAAAAAACAGAGAAAAAGGGTTTCGAAACAGGAGAGATAATGAGATATGCTCATTCATGGTGTTGCACCAATGGCATGAGACCAATCACAGTGAAAAGATAGAGGAACACATTTTGAAGATAATAGTGACAGCGGCGATATGGGAATCACGCCGTAGTGGCGGCAATCAACCCGTTTACATATCGATACGCAAAAAAACTGGTTGTATACCTTAAGTGAAACCCGTGTAACAAATGGCAAATGCTTGTGTAGTGTAAACCAAGTACAGAGCGCAATATTATGATGCAAGAAAGGAGAAACGATTGGATATGATCATGAAATGAATGGGAAACTGGATGGAGGTATTAGAAAAACACAGCATAGGATGCTTGGTTGCTCCAATGGGTCCCACCTATAGGAAGAGTTGGGCCCGGGCCCATCCTGCCAAATGCAACCACTTCCAAGGGGGCTTCCTGTCACGGTGAAAGTTTTCTGTGTGTGTGACCCACTTGCTGCTTACTCCACAATCAAAGGCCCATATAAAATTGTCAAAACTCCCTTACCAAATAATAGGCTAAAGGGGAAAAATTGCCAGAAAGTACGTTTGGTTTCTCTAAACTATTTTTATTTTTATTAATAATTACAAAATGTCATTTTTTAATTATTTACTTTACAAATCTTGAAAAAAATAAATAATAAAGTATATCATAATTATTTTGTTTTTGTTTTTAAAGGGATAGGAGAAGGGGATATATTATTATTTCAGTGGCACTAATGGTCATATTACAGCTGTTCCCAAGAGGATTTGAACTCTGTCTCTTGAGGTTATAAGACCAAACTCCCATTACTGAACTGGCACCTCATGGACAAGTATATCATAATTTATACCATTATATAAAGAGAATGGGTGTTGGTAATTGCTTTTTTGATGTACTACTTTTTTTCCCATTTTACCCTTTTAACTATTGGTACACTATTACATGGTTAATTAAACGGTTATTACACGATTAAGTGAAGAATAACCCCACTATCCACAAAAATCAAAAATTTCTTGCTTTGAAACCCAACTACCCCATTGCAATAATATTATGTCATTCATTATATGGAAACAAAATAAATAAAATGAGGAAGAAAATTAAATTTAAAACAACATTATACAACAAATTATAACGTTAAACATTAAAACGCGATAAAATAATGCATACTGTAATGCAGTAAAAATGCGGAAAGACGGGCACGGGAGTGCCCGTCTTGGCGCTAGTTATAATAATAACAACATAATTAAAACATAATTTTTAAACAAATAAAATTCTTTAACTTTTTTTTTTTTTGGAATTCGAATGCCAAAATGATATGACGTGCTTGTTAGGTTTTAGATAAATAAGCAATTTGTGTCACTTTAATTCATTCAACAATTAACCTTATAAATTATTAAAATTTGAGTTTTTTTTTCATGAGGATATTTTCTATACTAAAACATGATAATTAAAATACCCCCGGGAACCTAAAAACTAGAGCTGGTAAAACAGGCTACCGGCTAGCATCGGGCCGGCCCACATCAGGTTCGGGCTTCATAGGGCCGGGCCAAAAAGTCCTGGATAAAATTTGGGCTCATAATTTCTAGCCCAGCCTTACGCGAGATGCAGACTTTTCGAGCCGGCCCGGATTATACAAAATTAGCAATAAAAAACTCAAACAACACGGAAAGACACGTCAAAACCAAATTAAAGAATTTAGTAATCGGTAATAATATCATAATATAAATAAAATATCAATAATAAGTTTGTCTTCAGCGGGTCACCAATCCTATCGCGGAAGCAAGTACTATAAAGGAAGCAATTGCTGCAAAGCATAACGAGAAGAAATCAATTTTATTTACTGCATTTTGTTCATCTTATCAACCCGCAAGCAATTGACAAAGCAAACTGTCAACGTAAATCATCACATTGAATACCTTCTCTTTTTGTGATAAGGATCACATTAAATCATCACATTTTTTTTTGACAGACACGCGGCCGCCCACAGAATCGGGTGGGCCAAAAAGACTCATTTTTATTTAGGCTCAAATTTTACTACACAAGCCTTATCATTTATTTGGCTTTTTCCGCACATTCGTAACAGAACTTTGTTCTGCAAAGGTTTTTTGTCCTGCCTGACGAAAAGAAAAGGTTTTTATGCTGAGAATTATTAAGACAAAACTTTGATAAAATTCTATAAATGTTTATGGTATTGATCCTAGTAAAATAACGAGTGTCAGTATTTTTTAGCCACCCCGTCATTTTTGGCATAGAACTTTAATGTTTTGCATATGTCAAAATTCAAAGGCAACGATGTTATTCTTATCATATATATACTATATTTTCTACAATTGGACTCTATATTTTTTTTTTTGAAAAATTGCCTAACCCTTTTTTCATAAATTGAAAAGTATTGTGTGGCTGTAAAAAAAAAAAAAAAGACTTATACAAGTCACATTATTGTCTCAAAAAGATTCTTTGGTTTTTACTTCGTAATAATAAGACAGTCTCAATGTAACATTATTGTCTCAAATATCCCTTTTAGTGTATTCGCTCATTGTGTTTCTTAGAAGAAATGCCCATGTATTGAATTTTTTTAACATAATTTATAATTATTGATGGTGTAAAAGAATTTTACACAGAAATATAATCATACTAATGTATCAGCCCGTGCAGAATACGGGTAACGTGAATAAACTAATATTTCAATTGTCACGCAGGACAATGTCATGTGTCAACACCATGTATATTTAGTTTTTAATCTAAACCAATTTTATCAATTTATTTTATTTTTTAATTATTGTTTTAAAATGATCATTATTACATCATCTCAATTAATAATTATTACAAAGATTGTAAGCATATTCTTTATATATATATATATATATATATATATATATATATATATATATATAATTGTCTAAATTTTTTCACGTAATAAATACATCAACTATATTATATAAAGATGAGTTTTGCCACGTGGGCCCATGCCACGTGTCAAAACCTCATCATTCTAATTTTTGCCAAAATGCAACAATTATTTTATTTTTATTTTAATTTAATTTATATTTTTTGATTGATTTATTAATTACTAATTAAAATGCACCAATAAATCAGATTTGTGATCCTATTTAGATTTGATACATCAATTAATTTCATCGATTTTTTGATTTAATTTATATATTCCATAGATTTTTTTTGACTGGATTGATTCATTAATTTCATTGATCACATATTATATATTCCATCGATTATTCTTTTGACTATATATATTCCATCTATTACAAATTATTCATTAAAAAACAATAATATAAAAGCCTACAAATGTAATCAAAAAAAATAGAAAACATATTTGATTCTCTAATACCCTATTACAAATTTTTCATAAAAAAATAATTATATAAAAGTCTACAAATGTAATAAAAAAACAGAAAACATATTTGATTCTCCTCCTCTAAACTTCTCTTGAACCTGAAACTAAAATAGAATAAAAAAATCAGCTTATTATAATATTTTGTGACAATTTCAACCAAATAATTTTTTTGACAAGATTTCATCCAAATATAGAATTAATTGTAAACAGATCAAATTATTTATTACCTAGATTTAAATTGGTCAAGGGTAAGATTTTCATTCTTATTCAAAATTGGTATACACAAAATATAAGACATATGCATTCTGATGGATGAGTCACAGATTTCAAAATATTTTGGTTGGAATTAAAATATCTAATCTGATATATTACTATTTTAGCATAATCACTATCTTAACTGTAAATCCAAGGTATTTCAATATCATGATACGTTTCTTCATTGCACAAATACACAATAACAATGCAAAATATGTCTACCACTTTTAACGCCATTGCAGACATTAACAACAAATCTACTATAATATACAAAATAGAGTTTTGTCATGTGGGACTATGCCACGTGTCAAAACCACAGATATTCATTTTCCACTTATAACAATTTATTTTTATTTTAGTTTTTATTATTTTAATCAGCCATTATTAAAACATATCAGTCATGATTTTGAGTTATTAATTATTCATTCATTTCAATTTATATGATAAGAAATGAATAATTTCAATAATATTGTCGATATTATTTCTAATTTTTTAATTTTAAATTTGAATTAATACTTTTAATACCTTTTATTATATTATTAATGAATTTTAACTCCTCTCTCCCTTCTTTTATTTTCCAAATTTTCTTCTCTCAAGTGTACGTCTTCTCTCTTTTCGGTTACAATTCCAATTCAATATGATGTTATTCAACTATAGAGGTATGATTGATAACATCTTAGATTACTTTATTATTTTCTTTATAATTCAATTCATTTTTTCTTTCTAGAAATTTCTTTTTTAAGTCTTTTTCACTATCTAAAAACATATAACCTGCAAAAAAAAAACTTCAAATATCATATATATTAAAAAAATAAAAAAAATACTTTTATAAGATAAATATAAGCTTGCATTGAGAAAAAAAAAATGAAACTTAAAATTTGAAAGATTGTTTTGGTTGAGCATTATTGAGCAAATATTACAATTAATGACATCTTTTTTTTACTAAGAATAATGACATATTGATAATCTGATTCTGATCAATCACATATTTAAAGTATAGACTCATTCAAATTGATCATACTTTTTACTGTATTACTTAATGAGTTGACATATATAGAATATGAAGAAAAATTGAGTAAATATAATACTTCCACTATCTTTATTTAATATTAGCACATATTATAAAATAAACATATGCTAAAATCTACTATATTATATAAAATGAAGTTTTGCCTCGTAAGACTATGTCACATGTCAAAACCACATGCATTTTTTCCCACCTAAAACAATTATTATTATTATTATTATTATTATTATTATTATTATTATTATATAAATATTATTACAAAATCTCAATTAATAAATATTATCAAAAACATAATTATATTCTCTTAAATGACTTGCCGATTTTGAATTATTGTAATCAATAAGCATTTAATATTTTTTCATCATATAAATTTGTCAACTTTCAATTTAACATTTGTTCTGAACAGAACTTCAGAGGATGACCAGAGGGAAGCAGTGCGGTTGTGCTCGCGACGGATGACGACGGCGTGTTGGGTGGTGTACCTGCAAACACTCCGACGCTCAAGTCAGTGTGTGTCGAGGTGAGTGAAGAGGTGGTAGAAAAATCATTACCTCGACCGTTCGACGCGGTCTTCTTTAAATATGAGTTGAGCGATTCTGGATGAGTAACCGCCCGCGAAACCCTAAGTCGGAAGTAAATTCCTTTAATGCTGAGAACCGTTGGGTCGGCCGCGTTGAGGGAAGGCGGAGAGGCGAGCGGAAACGTGGCATCGAGGGAAGGCGGAGAGGCGAGCGGAAATGGGTCTGAAAGCGTTGGATCTCCGGATTGGGCCTTGGCCCAGTCCGGAACAACATTCATTATCAATTATATAACTCATAATAAATTTGAATTCAAATTTCAAATTTGAATTAAATAAAATCAAATTGAAATTAATTAACTAAAACATCATACTAAAAATATCACTTAATCTATAAATACTAACATATTCATTCAGCAAAAAAAAAATATTAACATATTCATGAAACAAAAATGAATACCTATGTCATTATTGTTATTTTTTTCTTTTAAAATAGTCAAATGCTGCCATTTTTCTTTCATTTTTGTTGTTTTTTATTCAATTTTTATGTAGGATTAAATACAATAACACAAATTCTGCCATAAGCTTCTAATTTTTTCATTCTCTTTTGAATACTTTTCATATTGTGTCTAACATTTAACAATAAAAGTTTGTTTACTGAGATAAATTCGGCTATTTAATTTTTATTATTAATTCATACTATGAATTTACCTTAAAATCATATTACTATTTGTTATTATATTTTTTTACTAAACTATTTGTTATTATATTAAAAACTCAATTATTCTATATTTTCTACTTTCTTTTGAAAATAGTTTTGACTATTTATTTTTTTTGCGTGACTCGGTAACCCTCAAATATCACTCTTGCATCGCACAGGTTAATACACTAGTGATTTATATAATGAAATTAATTATTTATAATAAAAAGTTATTAATTAAAAGTTACCAAATTTATATACACTACTAGAAAAATTAATTTTAGAGAGGGAAATTTGAGAGGGACACATATCCCTCACTAATAGTGACGGATTTAGTGACGAAAAATAAGATATTAGGTGGACTTAAGCTGTATCTAGTTTGTGACGGAGTTAGTGACGGAAAAAATCCGTCGCTAATTTATTCGTCACAAAATCCGTCACAAATTGACCAAAATACATTTAGTGAGGGATTTTTGAGACGGATAGATACCCTCTCTAACTCTTCCGTCACAAAATTAAATCACAAAATTGTAAGATGCAGCTTTGATTTAGTGTGAATTAAAAATCCGTCACAAATAGCGAGGGATATTTTCCCTCACTAATAGTGACGGATTTTGTAAGAGATTTTAAAACTTTATAATTAGTGAGAGATATTTTCCCTCACTAATAGTGACGGATATCTTCCCTCAATAACCGTGACGGAATTTGTGAGGGATTTTAAACTTTATCATTATTTCTATCCAATCTAATCTGACTTGACTTCTGAGACAATCCATATGAAATGCCGCGTTTGTTCTTCAATTACGAACATCACTATCTTGTGTCCTTTGGATTTGAAATGTTTAGGATCGATGACATGGATACACAATGAACGGCTGATATTACAAGTAATTGTGCTTCTTTACATTTTTAAAAATCATTATTATTATATTCACTTGTGTTTGAAATTTGAAACAAACTCTTCATTTTCATTTTTCAATAATTCCTCAGAACACGTTTTGCTTTCTCTCCGAACTTGGAAGAAGAACAACTTTTTGCCTCTCTCTCAACATGATATAATTGTGCGTTTTACACCTGCTTTAGATTTTTATTGTGCGTTTTGACACTCGGTCGTCCTCGTCTCTCCTCCCCGTCGTTGGCAGTCACCGTTTGCACCGCCGCGTCCGTCCTCCCTTCGCGGCTCTGCAATTTTTTGGAAGCCATGCGACCTGTCCCTCGCTGACTGCGGCGCAGCATCTGTTCTAGTTTTTTCTTGATCCCATAGCACATCAGTTCTCCAAATCTGCATCTCCCACGAGCAAATCACTGCAAAAGGATTGTCAATCGCCAGATCTATGAGCCGGAGTGTGCCATAGCTTTGTGTCTCTTGATCTCGTTACTCAATCTCTGTTTCTGTCTAACTCTCATTCTCTCTCTGCTTCGGTTCTGCCGTGGCAAGGAACAAATCTGGAATGCTACCATTTTCTCATGCTCTCGCTTTGGGTGGTTGCCGGCGTGGTTACTAGGACGGTGACCGGAATATTACAGATATGCGATTTTGTTTATAGTTGTTTTTTTTGGGGGGGGTTCGTTGTAATTAAGTGTGATCAAGGTTTGTTTATTTTAGTTGAAAGTTGGATTTGTTTTGGGTTTTTAGATCTTGGTTTGTTTTTGGGATCAATCAATGGCATATCTTGTATCTGGTTTTTTGATATACAGTGATGTTTGATGCTTTGAAGCTTCTGGGTTTGTTTGTTTTTTATGATTCAATCTGCACCGAAAGTTTTGGGATATGGCTGCTTCTAAACCGTGAAAACCCACCCGCGCACCCGTCGATCTGACCATTAAATCAGTTTTTTCTTTTTTGGAAAAAAATGAAAACTGTCATAATATTTCATTATTTTTTTTAATAAACTCACGGTTAGTGAGGGAAAAAAATCCGTCACTAATAGAGAGGGATTAGATCCTTCACTATTAGCGCGACCGGAAAATGCGTTTTTTTCCTTGATTTGTTCCTACTTTTTGGTGACGAATTATTATGGATTTGTGAGGGACATTTTCCGTCACAAATTGCGACGGATTCTAGTTTTTCTCTCTAAATTTTTTGCGACGCCAAAATTAGTTACGAATCTGACTCCGTCACAAAATTCAGTCGCTAATAGGTTTGTGACGGATTTTCGATCATTTAGTGAGGGATTCCTTCCCTCTCTAAAACTGATTTTTTTAGTAGTGATAGTAAAATAACAATGAATGATGAGTAATGATTGAATTGAAAATAGAAAGTCGTTTAAAAGATATAAATAATTGAGATGATGTAATAATGACTTAAAACGGTATTTAAGAAATAGGTAACATGCAAAATTAAATTCGATTATGGAACATTGAATGATATTATAGGCGGGAAACTGAATGTATGAGGATATAACACATGAAATATCGATATTTCATGTGGATATTACATGGCAAAACATTACTTTAATATCGATAATAGATAGATTTCACTATGTAGGTATTTTAGAAAATAATATTATAACATGACATCGTGGTGAGATATAATTAAATGTCTTTGTAAAAGTACATATTTATTAAACTGATTTTTAAAACAAAATCTTATAGTAAGAGAATGGTACTTCGATATAAGATAAAAGAAATATGTAAGATAAAAAAATATAAGATAAAAGAAAAGCTTTCTATTGTGGAAATTCAACTAAATACATGCAAAACATATATACAAAAGAGTAAATAAGAACACGAAATGTATAATAACATAAACAACATAGAAGATTAAGAGACAACAAAGAAAAAGAATAACATAATGAAATTTAACGTGGTTTGTCCGGTGTGGTCTACATCTACGTGCATCGACAACTGTTTTTACCATGAATGTATAGATACTAATACAAACAAGCAAAAGAGATATATGAGGGAATTAAAACACTTTCTCACTCACACTTTATTTCAAAAGGTTGTTATGCTCATACAAAACTTCTCTTTTAATCCCACACAGAAAAATCGAGAACCGTTTTCCCACCACTTCTCTAAGTGTTTTTGCGAGGCCTGGGGCTGATGACGGCGACAAAAGTGACCGCCGGTGCTGGAAGCACCTAACAAGCAAAGGGACACGTGAATGAACCAAATTCATACCAGAATGAGAGGTATCCTGAGGCCATGCAGGTATGAGACTGTACGATTGAAAGATGACTTAAAAGAATTGATTGGTACTACCTATACCAACAAGGTGCATCTTCTTTTCGGGAGCCCAAAACATAAGAACTCCATAGTTAAGCGTGCTTGACTTGGAGCACTCTTGGGATAGGTGACCTTCTAGGAAGTTTTCCAGAAAGCTTGTGAGTGAGGACAAAGCATGCTGAAAAGACCCGTGTTGGTTTGTGGGGACAGTCGGCAATCCTGAAAGTAGTCTGGGCTGTTACAAATGGTACCATAGCGGACCTCTCCCAGTACGTGTGGTTCGGGGACGAACTAGGCGGAAGCTGGTGGGCATGTGAGGCTGATGACGGCGGCAAAAGTGACCGCCGGTGCTGGAAGCACCTGACAAGCAAAGGGACACGTGAATGAACCGAATTTACACTGGAATGAGAGGGATCCTGAGGCCGTGCAGGTATGAGACTGCACGGTTGAAAGATGACTTAAAAGAATTGATTGTTACTACCTATACCAACAAGATGCATCTTCTTTTCGGAAGCCCGGAACATAAGAACTCCATAGTTAAGCGTGCTTGACTTGGAGCACTCTTGGGATGGGTAACCTTCGGGGAAGTTTTCCAGAAAGCGTGTGAGTGGAGACAAAGCATGCTGAAAAGACCCCTGTTGGTTTGTGGGGACAGTCGGCAATCCTGAAAGTAGTCTGGGTTGTTACACCATGGCTACCTCATCACCATGAGAGGCGCCACCCCTGATATCAAGTCATCATCGAACATATTGAAGACTCGCTCTCTTAAAAATAGGAATAATGTTGAGTTGAGGAGAGGTTTAGTGCATTAACCAAACAATGTATTTTTATACATAACTTAAATGATGTAGTTGTTTCTGTTGGAATTAATCTTATAATTACCCACAAGACATGCTTTTAATCATGAATACTTTATTGCGGAAATCAAAACATATAAGCATGCTTTCATATAATCAAGAACCAAACTATAATATTGATAACCTTAAGATCTACGACATGTTGATCTATTAAGGATTATAGGAATACCTGGATCCATAGCAAAGGAGCACAGAACGGATCCTGAAAAGAGACTTCGTGAGCAATAACGAGCAACAGCTACTCGTCGGCTTTATGGTTCTTCCTCAACCGGGACTCCTTAGGCTCTCTTCAGATGGGGAGAGGAGAGCAAACGTGTGCGTATTGCGATTCGTCCGGTATATTGGGGACCATAGCCTACTTATAGTGTGATAGTCTATTAGGGTTTCCATTATCCCTCTAATGGGCTATCACTGACATCCACTCATATTGAGCCCATATTAATTAATTAATTAATTATCCAACCAGAAATCTAATTAGCCTTACACTTATTTTGATCACGTATCAATTAAGGCTCCTAATTGATAAATAGCTAATATAATTAAATATGATATTTGCCCACATTTATGATATTGGAATAAAATATTCCAATAATCTCCCACTTGGCAATATATCACGATAATTATATCAGAATTCTTTAGGCCGGCATCCGAATGCTATTTATCTTTAGACTTCCCCTTTATAATCTGGTCCACCTCATATATTGATAATGAGACTATCGCGGTTGTTGTCACTAACGTCTATTGTGACTATATCCCGATGACCATCACATCAATATACTCGATGACATAGATCAATATGGATGAGTGGCATGGAAATTTCATGCAATGTGATCTCAAGTCATGCCTATTTCCAACTGGTCCAACTTAAGTCCTTAGTGAGATCAAACTGAAGTTCCTTAAGTGCAAAATAATATAAAGTCTGTATCAATACCAAAAGCATAGAATATAAAAGGAAACAAGGAAGGACTCCCACTAATCTAAGACAATCTCAAAACCAACACCCATGTGAGCAACGTGCTCATGGTAAACCTTAAGTTTTAAACCTTTGGTTAGTGGGCCTGCTAGCATAAAGTTCATCCTTATATATTCTATAGAAATCTGTTTCTCCTGAACTCTTTCCTTCACAACAAGATACTTAATGTCGATGAACTTCGACTTTGTAGAATTCATATTGTTGTTAGAGTATAGGACAACTGCACTATTGTCACAATAAATCTTCAATGGCCTCTGGATACTCCCAATGATGTGTAGGCCTGTGACAAAGTTTCGCAGCCACAACGCATGATTTGATGCCTCAAAGCAGGCCACAAACTTCGCTGCCATGGTTGAAGGAACCACTAAAGTCTGTTTGGTAGACTTCCAGGAAATAGCTCCTCCACCCAAAAGGAAGATGTAACCAGATATGGAATGTCTGCTATCTGGGCATCCCACAAAATCAGAGTCAGAATACCCAATGATCTCTAAGTTGTCTGACTTCCGATAGGTAAGCATGTAGTTTCTCGTTCTCTTCAGGTAGCGCATCACGCGCTTTACCGCTGTCTGGTGCTGCATGCCAGGATTACTCAAATATCTACCAAGGACTCCCACTATAAATGCTATGTCGGAACGAGTACAAACTTGAGCATACATAAGACTTCCCACAGCCGAAGCATAAGGAACCTTTTCCATCTCTACCTTATCAAGATTTGTAATGGGGCACTGTTTGAGACTAAACTTGTCTCCTTTAGCCACGGGTGTATCTCCTGGTTTACTATCTTTCATGAAGAATCTATCCAAAACTGTATCGATATAGCTCCTTTATGACAATCCCAAGATACCTTGAGAGTGATCTCTAAGTATTTGGATTCCTAAGACAAAGGAGGCGTCCCCAAGATCCTTCATCTCGAAATTCTTCGCGAGAAATCTCTTGGTTTCATGCAATAAGCCTATATCATTGCTTGCCAATAGGATATCATCAACATATAACACCAGAAAGATAAATTTACTCCCACTGAACTTTTGGTATACACAATCATCAACTGCATTAGTCTCAAAACCATAAGAGATAATAACTTGATGAAATTTGTAATACCATTGACGGGAAACCTGTTTAAGGCCATAAATGGATTTCTTAAGTTTGCATACCATAGTCTTTGGATCGCCTGAAACAAAGTTTTCTGGTTGCACCATATACATTGTTTCGTCAATGTTGCCATTTAGAAACGCGGTCTTTACATCCATCTGATGCAGCTCTAAGTCAAAATGAGCGACCAGTGCCATAACAATCCTGAGAGAGCCTTTCGAAGAAACTGGAGAGAAAGTCTCTTTATAATCAATGCCTTCCTTTTGAGTGAAGCCTTTGGCGACAAGACGAGCCTTATATCTTTCAATGTTACCCATCGAATCCCTCTTGGTTTTAAATATCCATTTGCAACCAATGGGTTTCATACCTTCAGGCAACTTGACAAGATCCCAAACATCATTATCAGCCATTGATTTCATCTCATCCTTCATGGCATCAATCCACTTAAGAGAGTTAGAACTTTTCATAGCCTGACTAAAGTTGACTGGATCTTCCTCAGTCAAACCGATACCTTCCTCATGTTCTTGAAGAAATACAACATAATCATTTGAAATTGCACTTCTCCTCTCTCTAGTGGATCTCCTTAATGGCACCTCTTGAGATTGTTGAGTTTGAACTTCTGGTGGTGCTTGAGGAGGAAACTCAGTGTTGTCTTCTTCTTGAGCAATGTTAGGAATAACATCCTCATTTATTTCTGGATCTGTTGCTTGAACAATGACAGGTACTAAGACTTGACCATTGTCAATAACAGTTTCTTCATCAAAAGCAACACTCCTTATGTTTCCTTCCCCTCCAAACTCAACTTCCTCAAGAAATCTTGCATTTCCCGTTTCAAAAAATGTTCTTGTAGTGGGGTTGTAAAACTTATACCCGCGAGAGCATTCTGCGTACCCAACAAAATAATAACTAATTGTCTTAGAGTCCAACTTACCTTCATGCGGCCTATAAGGCCTTGCTTCGGCTGGACACCCCCAAATGTGCATATGCCTAATGCTGGGCTTTTTCCTAGTCCATAGCTCATAAGGGGTCTTAGCGACTACTTTGCTGGGTACTCTGTTGAGGATATAAACTGCAGTTTTTAATGCTTCTCCCCAAAGTGACTTTGGTAATGAAGAATGACTAATCATACTCCTCACCATATCCTTAAGAGTCCGGTTTCGGTGTTCTGCAACTCCGTTCATGCTGGGTTTGCCTGGCATTGTGTATTGCGGGACGATTCCACACTCATTGAGGAAAAGAGCGAAGGGCCCTGGACGTTGCTCACCTGATCCGTCATATCTACCATAGTATTCACCACCACGGTCTGATTTGACAGCTTTAATTTTCTTTCCTAGTTGAAGTTCAACTTCAGCTTTGAAAGACTTGAAAACATCTAGAGACTGAGACTTCTCATGGAGTAAATATAGGTAACCATACCTCGAGTAATCATCTATGAACGTAATAAAGTACCTTTGCCCATTCCAAGAATCCGTAGGGAAAGGACCACAAATATCTGTATGTATTAGTTCCAAGACGTCCTTAGCTCTTTCGGCACCTTAATACACTCTACGCAGACTTGAAAGTCAGACAAATCTAAGGGTCCAAGAATATCCTCCGACACAAGCCTCTGAATTCTCTGTTTAGAGATATGGCCTAAGCGCTTATGCCATAAAGTGGCGGAATTCTCATTTAATTTTTGTTTCGTACCGTGTGAACTTATTTGCAATATTTGGTTATAGGAATGCTCAACATCAAGCATATAAAGATTATCAATTAAAGACCCGTAACCAATAATATTTGGACCATAAGAAAGACTAACTTTAGTATCTCTAAATGAACAAGAATAACCAGATTTGTCCAAAATAGAAATAGGAATTAAATTCCGCCTAATTGACAGAGCAACATATGTCTCAATCAAATCCAAATGAAAACCAGTCTTTAAAAATAATCTAAAAGTTCCTATAGCCTCTACTGCAACTTTAGTGCCATCGCCCACATAGATGAATCTTTCAAAGATCACTCTGGCTGGCTCCACAGGCAACCCTGCATGGACATACTAATGTGAGTAGTAGCACCAGAATCTACCCACCAAGTATCCTTAGGTATTGAAACTAAATTAACTTCAGAACAAACAAAAATGAGAAGTTTACCCTTCTTTGCACGCCATGCGACGTACTTAGGACAATCCTTCTTCATGTGTCCTGCCTTCTTGCAGAAAAAACAAGCTGAGCCTTTATCATGCTTTTTCTGCTTCTTCTTATGAGAAGAACCTTCTGCAGTATCCTTATTTTTCTTCCTCTTCTTGTCCTGAGGAGTTGAAGCCAAATGAGCACTTTCAGTCCTACCCCTCCGCAGTCTCTCTTCCTCTTGCACACAGTGAGACATAAGCTCGTTGAGGGACCATTTGTCCTTCTGAGTGTTATATGTTACCACGAATTGTCCAAATTGTGCAGGGAGAGAGATCAAAACCAAATGCACAAGCACATCATCAGGGATTTGCATCTTTAGTGCCTTGAGTTTTGATGCAAGGTTGGACATCTCCATAATGTACTCCCTTATGTTCCCTTTACCGTTATACCTCATAGAGGTGAGTTTAGCCAAATGGCTACTTATCTCAGCCTTATCACTTTTAGCAAAGGATTGCTCTATTGATCCCATGAACTTCTTGGCATTCTCATTCTCAGCAATTGAGCCCCAAAAAACTTCCGGAATTGATTTCTTGATGATCATGAGGCACATTCGGTTGGACCGATCCCATTTCTCAATTTTGAGCTCATGAGAGTTCTCCGGAGTGGGAATGGGTCGTTCCTCCCTCAGTGCCTGGTCCAAGTCCATGCATCCGAGAATGATCTCAACGGATTCCTTCCAGGACTTGAAGTTCATCCCATTTAGCATAGGGATTTGGTTAATTTGAGTAGAAAAGTTGGGAGCGGTAGCAACAACAACTAAAGTAAGAGAACAAATAAACATACAATCAATATTAGTAGGCACGTCAAATTATAAATAATAATTAGACATGCACAAACAACTTTAATTGTGAATTAAAAGACCCAAACAAGATACCAAGTGTACCATTAGTCCCCAATCTTTGGATTGTAAAGACTAACTACAAGCAGTACTCTCAACGCAATGATCAAACATTGGCGATAAGTCCTGTCAAACAATGGTTGCCTTTGGGCATCCCAGTTGCTCACATGGATAAATAACCTTATAATCACCACACATTTACCATCACAAGCATGTCATTATTCGGCCAAGTTACGCCTTCCTTTGGGCCGACAACAACTCGCATGAATAACTCAACGCTACGTCTTTTGTAAATTTAATTGAATTAATCTGCGCAACAGAGGTTACTTTGGCAACATGTTGTTTCAATCAACTCAATCAAAAATACTAGACAATTTTAATTAAAAATAAAATAAAATGGGAGAGGGTCTTAATTCACACATTTTCCACACATAAGCGCAGAAAACCAAAAAGCTATATGTACGGTTATGGCCTCCTAAACGCAAAAGAATCAAATAACTAAACTATTACAATTCTTTAGCACAAAAGCTAGCCTCTCCGAGTGGCGTCCTTATATGGTGTTGTCCTCCTTTGTCTTTCTCAATCAATTATAATATTTTAAAATAAAATAAATAAATAGAAAGTCACGACACGCAAGCCGTATTTAAAATAAATTAAAATCACGACATGCAGGTCGCATTTAAAAAAAATAAAAATAAACAACACCGAAGCACTACGGCCATAACCATACACCATAGATTTGAATTATAATAATATCGCGAGTCATTATTAAATTCAAAAAAAAACAAATCACAATTATTTAATAGCATTATTTGAATTATAAAAATATATCACATATTATTAAACTTAAACAAATATCACATACTGGATCACAGACTCACGGACTGCCGAGAATCAATTTCAATTCTAAAGATACGAAATCACTTAGGCAGAAAAGGAAAGGAAATCAAGCATGATCCATTAAATATATATTGAAACCAAATAAAAGGCCTTAAAAAAAAACAAATCTTTATTTTATCAAAAAAAAAGATATGCAATTAAGGACCTTATCACGTTCAAGAAAGTATGAAAAAAACTTTCTCCAACCAAATCCTTAAATGTGTGTATATAAAAAAAAATTCCTTTAATATACAAATCCTTCACACAAAGCAGAAGCATTTTCAATCAGCAATATACATATACACACACATGCGATTTCAATTAAGACAAAAAACATAAGAATAGTTTTGCCTTTAAGTCCAACGCTGCAAATTATCATCCGATGCAATATTCATATACGGTGATAAAATTGCACATACATGTTGAACGATTCTTGACTATACCAATTACCGGTTACGTAAATTGAAATCCTAATAAATCAACAATGAAGACTGCTCTGATACCACTTGTTGGAATTAATCTTATAATTACCCACAAGACATGCTTTTAATCATGAATACTTTATTGCGGAAATCAAAACATATAAGCATGCTTTCATATAATCAAGAACCAAACTATAATCTTGATAACCTTAAGATCTACGACATGTTGATCCATTAAGGATTATAGGAATACCTGGATCCATAGCAAAGGAGCACAAAATGGATCCTGAAAAGAGACTTCGTGAGCAACAACGAGCAACAGCTACTCGTCGGCTTTATGGTTCTTCCTCAACTGGGACTCCTTATGCCTTAGGCTCTCTTCAGATGGGGAGAGGAGAGAAAACGTGTGCGTATTGCGATTCATCAGGTATATTGGGGACCATAGCCTACTTATAGTGTGATAGTCTATTAGGGTTCCCATTATCCCTCTAATGGGCTATCACTGACATCCACTCATATTGAGCCCATATCAATTAATTAATTAATTAATTAATTATCCAACCAGAAATCTAATTAGCCTTACACTTATTTTGATCACGTATCAATTAAGGCTCCTAATTGATCAATAGCTAATATAATTAAATATGATATTTGCCCATATTTATGATATTGGAATAAAATATTCCAACAGTTTCCGCCATTATGGTTATCAACCACTATTTTATATCAGTATAAAGATTGTAATAACATGGTAGAAGTGCTTACTATAGGTTAACCGTCAATTTTGAAGCTTATAAATATTGATTGTACTTCATTTTATAATCATCCAACAATCAATCAAATACAAGTCTTTCATTTATCTTTTGTTTTTTCTGTATTTACTTTTCAACTTTTATCACTTTATCTACTGTTGTCCTTTACATTCAATTGTTTATTACATTTCCCTTACTGCTTTTCGATTATTGCAGTATAGAAAACTTTGTAAATAAACTCTAGGAGCTGTTGGAGTATCTTAAGAGTCTCTTCGTCAAGCAATCGTCTAAGAACGATAATTTTTTTTTTTTGATAAGCAAAGAAACTTTATTAAAAAAAGAGTACAAGGTGTACTCCCAAAGGATGGAAGTGCCTCTTTAAAAACTCCTAAAGCCAAAACTCATTGGGAAAAAGACTAGGGGAGGAAAAAGAGTACACAACCACCAAATTACAAAGATACAAGAATTTGGCTGAAACAGACAAAACCCAATTTACAGCCAGCACCACTACAAATTACACACCTACAACCACACAAGCAGCCGGCAGCATAGCATAAGAACCCCCCACGTCCACGTAACCAACCACAAACTGTCAAACACATATCCAATGCAAAGACCAGCCAAGAGATGCATCCGACTTGCACCCAGCTACGTTATCAAAGCAATGGGCACCATACCGAAGTAACCCAGCAGACTGAAATAAAAGCAAAGAAAAGCACCCCACCACATGTCAAAGAAGTCCACCTCCCTTTATATCCTTAATAGAAGCAGCAAATACCATAAAAAACCAGAAAACTTGTAGCAGTATCGTTCCAAAACAGTTTCCAATCAGAACCAAGCAGCACAAGACATCACCAAAACCAGTGTATGTTCCCCTCCAGCATTGCCGTCGAGCTGTACCAAAAAACCAAGCCAATCCAAACGTTTTCCACTCCAGCTAATACCCCATTAAAATTCATCAAAGTGTTCTTAAGCATTCGCTTGGGCAACTCCACCAGTCAGAAAAAACAAGATTAGACTTCCTACCGGCCTTATGAATGAACCAACCCCATGAGATTGACTTGATATGTGACATTACATACTGAAAATCAGCCTCATCCCCCTTAAATACAATGTTATTCCGCAAAAGCCACATCGACCACACAACTGCCAGCCAAATAAGATGTTTTACCTTTTTGGTTCTCCTCCCAGATAGCATTGCCCCGTGATGCAAAAAATGGTCCACTCCAACATTATGATAAGCACCCGAAAAGCCCAACCAATCATACACAGCATACCATACCTTATAGGAAAAGAAGCAAGTAAAGAAGACATGATTACAATCCTCACCTTTGTGTTGTAGTGCAACCCTTGTAGGCAATCTGTTTTGGAACAATCTCCATGCAAAGCATTGAATTTTCGAAGGGATTGCGCTCCTCCAAAGCCATTTAAATGATGTACTCATGTTCTCCTCAGCCAAAGATTTGTTGTGAGTTTCTAACAAATAACTGTATGCAGATTTTGATGTAAACCCCTGCAAAGTATCCAAAGTTCACACCCAAGAGTCCTCCCTATTTCGCTGGACAGTAGCAGCAGCTAAAACACCTTCTAATTCTTGCAACAAAGCTTTCTCCCACTCAAACAATTGTCTTCTCCAGCACCAAGTCCATTTCCAAGTATCACCATTCCAAGTAACCATATCTGCTATAGTGGCATTTTTTGCAGCAACCACCATAGACAACCTCAGATAAAGAGTTTTCAAAGGAGTTGTCCTGCACCAAGTGTCATTCCAGAAACTAATAGTAGACCATTTACCTACTTTGCATCGGACGAGATCACTGAACCAATTCAGCCTGCATCCCCTCCGGAATCCACATAAATTAAGTCTTTCCACCAATTAGAGGCCCCACGGCTAGGCCTATTTAGATTGTCGCTAAGCACACTTCTATGCAAAGGGCCGTATTTAAATTCAAGTAACTGAAACCAAATGGCACCTACTCAGTCAAGCACCTCCACTTCCACTTAGCCAACAAAGATATGTTGAATAGTTCAAGATCTTTGATCCCCATTCCTCCTTGACTCTTTGGCATGCAGATTTTATTCCACTTAACCCAACATATCTTACGTTTCTCCGTGCTTCCACCCCACAAGAAATCACGTTGTATCCCAATTAATCTCTTCAACACCTTTTTAGGGGCTTTGTAGAAGGAAAAGAAGTACAATGGTATGCTTGTTAGGACTGCTTGTACTAGGGTCACTCGACCCCCCAATGATAGTTGTCTTCCCTTCCAATTGACAATTTTCTCCACCACCGGATTCCACATAGCACATTTTCTTGGGTTATCACCTACTGGAACCCCAAGAAATTTAAATGGAAGTGAACCAACACAGCATGATAAGAAATTGGAGGCTACCTCAGTAAAGGAATCGTCAGTATTCAGGCCGAACAACTTGCTTTTATGATAGTTCACCCGCAACCCCAACACCATTTCAAAGCCCCTTAATATTGCCTATAAGCACCACAAATTATCCCAAGATTCGTCACAAATAAAGATAGTGTCATCCGCAAACTGTAGCAGCGAGTAAGAAATGTCCTGGCTCACCTGGTACCCCTTGAATAATTCCAATTCACCAGCCTTCTTAACCAAACCTGCCAACCCCTCGCTGCTATAAGGAACAAAAATGGCGCTAAAGGATCACCTTGTCTTAAGCCTTTAGTAACTCGGAAGTCCTTTATGGGCCAACCATTCACCAAAACTGACATGGAACTAGAAAAGATGCATGCCCTCATCCATTTCCTCCAAACCTCGCTAAACCCCAATCTTCTCAACATATACTCTAGGTAGTTCCAGCTAAGGGAATCATACGCCTTTTCAAAGTCTATTTTCATCAAGAAACACTTGTCTTTTCTCCTTTTTGCCAAATCAATTAATTCATTTACAACCAGCACCCCATTAAGAATATGTTTGTTCGGGAGGAAAGCAGATTGACATTGAGAAATAACCTTAGAAAGTACCTTTTTCAGCCGTGCAGCTAATAATTTGGCGATGATTTTATAAATACTCCGAATAAGTGAGATAGGTCTATATTCTGATAAGGATTGTGGAGACTCAACTTTGGGAATCAATGCAACAAATGAGGCTGTGACTGCTTTGGGTAGCCAAGCCTTAGAATGAAACTCCATCACCATGTCAACCACCGTTTGATCACATCCCAACATGATTTAAAGAATGTGAAATTGAACCCGTCAGGACCGGGGCTTTTATTGCCATCACAACTGAACACCGCATCTTCAATTTCTTCAACTGTATAGGGAGATGAGAGCATGTTGTTATCTTCTATAGTTATTTGATTGAAATGTACACCATCCAACACCGGCCTGACATACTCAGTTTCCTTGTACTGACTTTCAAAGTGTTTCTTTACCTCCTCTTTGACCTCCTCCACGTCATCCACCCACCCAATTTCTGTTTTCAGTGCTAGTATTTGATTACTTCTCCTCTTCGCCTTAATACATGTGTGAAAATATCTAGTGTTACCGTCGCCCTCCTGGATCCACTTAGCTCTAGACTTCTGCCTAAGTAGACTTTCCTTGGCACGTAGCTATTGCCAGAACTGAGTGGTGATTTCTTCCCTTCGACTGGATTCATTAATTTCTCCTTCTTCCGCTAAACTGTCCAAAGCATTCAAGTCTGCGACCAATTTCTCAATTTGCAAATCCATTATCCTGTAAACATCCTTATTCCACCATTTTAATTTTTCCTTCATCAGTTTCATTTTCTCTCTAAGTACAAACGACTTCTCCCCAGCAACCGAACATTCCTTCCAGCACTCCTCCACAAATCTGTGGAAATCTTTGTGTTCCACCCAGCAGTTATTGAACTTAAATGGTTTTGGGCCCCAATTGTTGTCAGACCCAAGTAGCCATATAGGACAATGATCTGAAATATCTCGCTCCAATCCACTGCACCTTCACTGACCATGCTTCAATTAAATCATCTGTTAACAATATCCTGTCAATCCTACTCATGGCAGTGCCATCAGTTTTATACCATGAAAATTTCTTCCCTAACACAGGGGGTTCAATCAGCTCCATATCATTGATGAAGCACCAAAATTCTTCAATTTCACTTCTGTTGACAGCCATTTGACGACCCTTTCGATCCCTACTTGATGTTACTGCGTTAAAGTCACCAGCAATACACCAAAATCCCATCTTCCTTTGAGGGATAATAGTCCGTCCCAAACCCTTCTCTTCCCAAGCATATGACAGGTCGAGTAAACATTCACAAAGTATATCAATTTACCATTCCATAATCCACATATCCCCAAGTAGAACTCATCAAAAAACACAAATTTCACATTAATCAAGCCTTTCCTCCAAATGGTTAAAATCCCCCCTGAGAGTCCCAGTGATGGTGTAGCGACCCATTCAAATTCAGTACCCCCCACCCACAAGGTTGATAACAATCTAGCATCCAGCTGTTCTCTTTTAGTTTCTTGAATAAAACAAAGATCAAAACTACCTGTTTGAAGAAGACCCTTCACTCTGCATCTTTTCGCATGGTCTCCCAACCCCCTCAGATTCAGTGACATTACTTTCATTGTTTATTTGATTTTCTCACCCTCTTCACCTTGGCAACTCTGTCTCGTTTCTCCATTTGTTGTACAACCTCAACATACTCCTTATCCATGGCCTCCCCTGCGATCCCAATCTGTTTTTCAATCATCCAAACTTTGTTTTCAACAACTTCATCGTACCTCGCATGGAACACCCCATTGCATCGGCCAATATCCGAGTATGTTACTGACTCACAACACAACACAGAGCCTCCTGAAAATCTCGTGCTATCGGTCGATTCAGAGGCACTAGCGTTTTGCACTGGTTTCTCTCCAGCGAACTCCTCCTCTGTGGCTGCCGTTTGGGGATGGGTGGTCTCGTATTCAACACTTGCTGCGACAGGGTTAAGCTCAGACCCCTGATCCGTTCCAAAGTCCAGGCCCGCTTCGCTAATGTTACGAGTGTGGATGACCTGGCCCGCATTAAGGATCTGGACCGGTCCATCACACCCAATCATTATTCTACTCGTACCCCCCCAATGTCCAATTGATTATCCTGTTGGGCCTCTGGGCCCAAATTCCCCAAGCTGTTGAATGAATTATTTTCACCGCCCAAACTAGTTGACTTGGTGTGGCTATTCTGAGAGATCACTTGCGTCTCTTCTTCTCCCTATGGACCCACCCCATTATCAATTGGAGTGCAATCCTTAATTGCTTCTACCTCGTGCGACACTCCATCACAAGGCTCGACGTGCGCCGCCTTGCCATTCTCAAGAAATAAAATATTGTGATCCTCAGTGATTGGTTCTCCCAAAAACTCACCGACCACCAATTGTCCAGCTACCTCACCATCGATCTCTTCATCAGATTCTTCCTTTACCGTATCTGTATCGAAATTGGAATATTTCGGCATAGCATTTTTTGTTTTAATCCATTGGAGAGGACCATACCAATCCTCCACGAGTTTGATAGAAAAGACTTCATCGTTAATCCTGACATTGATTCTCCGGTTCACAATATCATGATGTTTTGTCCTGATCAACAACCTAGCAACATCCATGGTTTTCTTCTTCATAGTATTGTCATCAACAGCCATAAAAATGCCTAGCATGCTTCCAATCATTTTGAAGAAGCTCTCAGACCATGCATGAACTGGAGTCCCGAAGCATCTAACCCACGTGAGCCTTTCATTATCGATCTCCCTCGAACTCCAGCTCCTGATGTCGTCAAACCAGTGACCTATCCAACTAGCTTCTTTGACCAACGCTGGGATTTCACCCTCATCCTTGCCCTCCATTAATACCAAGTTAGAACCCAAAGGAGTTATTTTCACTGAAAAATAACCTTGCCTGTGGAATTCTTCCTGGATCGAATAAGTCCTTAAGACCTTAGCCAGATCAAATTGGGTAATTACTAAAATTTTACAATCAATAATACCTCAACTTTTAGAAATTCCTTCGTATCTAACTTATCCATAACCACTTAAAATCTTACAAGTAATTTTTTATAAATTAGGAAATTGTACAAAAAAAGAAAAAATCATACTTTTTGCAAGAATGTTTTTCTCTCTCCCATTTTCACTTTTTTTCTTCTATTTTTGTTATTATCTATGTTCTTACACATATTGTCTCTCTTCTCATCGATGGCAACCATTCATATCATATAACAAATCTTTTAGGATAAAATAATTTAAAACAAAATTTATCTGAAAAAATATAAGTGCAGGAATCAAAGTTTTATTGAGTACATTGAGTACATGTATTAAATTCAATAAATTCAAATTCGACTATGTTTTAGAATGAATTTTGCTGGTTCGTGAGGTATGGAATATACCCAAAGAGTATCCTTGAAACAAAAACCCTATAAATACGCAGTACGAAGAATTCACAAAAAATAAGATTTGCACAAAGCAGAGGAACAAAATGCACAAAACAATAGCTTAAAAAACACAGCAGTAAAATCACATAAAACAGAGCAACAAAGAATGAAAGAGAAAGAGATGAACACACATGATTTATGCAGTTCAGCCAATGGGGTCTACATATACATGAAAGAGCAACTTCCATTATGAATCAAATCAAGATTATAATAGAGAACACTTGGTTTCTACCCCTTTCAACATTCATGAAGAACTACAACAAAACTCAAGACTTTCACTCTCTATTTTCAAATAAACCCTTGATCTCCAATCTCTCTTGATTTTTTCTCTATTATCTAGGAACAGATACAATGCCAAATGAAGAGAAATGAACCTCTCACCCTCAAAACAGGCTCTCCAGGAACCAATTCCCCTGCTGTTGGGAATCCATTCCCCAAAAAAAGTTACTCTCTAGGAATTGATTTCCCTACTACTGGGAATCGATTCACATGACAACAAAACACAAAGAAAGTAGTCGAATTATGCAGAAGATGAATGATGATTTTGAGGCACTTTCAACAATTCTTCACCTTGACGCCAAATCAGATTAACCAGTCAAACCTTCAACAATGGTGCTATTCCACCATTTTCGGAACTACGCCTCAATGAAATCGATCAAGTCCAAGCAATCCTAAAACTTTGATCTTAGTAGAAACTTTGTGAACATATTCGCCAGATTGTCTTCTAATCCAATCTTCTCGATCCAAAATTCCTTCGATTCAGCCACATCCTTAATGAATTAAAGTCTAACATCAGTGTGCTTTGTCCTCTCATAGGATACTTGATGATTTGTCAAATGTATAACACTTTGGCCATCACAATGAACACTCACACTATTTTTTCATAATTCTCAGTTCACTAATCATCCCTTTTAACCATAAAGCTATCTTAACTTCTTCTGCAAGAGATATGTACTCAGCTCGAGTAGTTGAAAATGCTACCACAAGTTGTATTGTTGATTTCCAACTAATACAAATCCTAAACAAGGTGAACACATTCTTGGAAAAATATTTTATAGTATCAACATTTCCAACATAGTCCACATCAAAATACCCTACAACTGTAATACCCCCTTCTTGGCGTACGAAAAAAGGGGCATCACATGTTGCGTAACCCAACTTCTAACGCGAAATTTAAAACAGACTTAAAAATTTTGCTGGTTGCTTTCGGAAAGAGTGTAGCGAAAAAAGTAGATATGAAAACAGTAACACTCCGCCTAATTAAATTATGTGACTTTATTAACTTAGGCATTAATATGTTTTGAATTAATAGTTGAGTAATTATGTTGGGGGAACAATTATAAATATTGGGGGTGCAATTAGCAAGGTATAGTGAAAATAAGAGATTGAATGAGGGGTAACTTGGACAAGTCACTTTTTCCTTCTCTCTTTTCCCTCACCTCTCGACCCTCAACCTCTCATTCCCACACTCTCTCTCTCAATTTTCTGAAGAAGCAAAGATGACGAAGGAGATGGTGAGCTAGGGTTCACGATTTGGAGGAGAAAAAGAGGAAAGTTGGTGTTCTTTCTATCCTTCCCTGATTTCTTAGCATTTGGAGCTGAACATCTGAGATTTTAGTGAAGCTTTGGAGCTGCCCTAGACTAGTGGGTGTGGAGCTCGAACTTGGAGAAGGAGAGGAGGAGAGGGTCTCAAGGTTTCAAGCTTCCTAGCTCATCTTCTTGAGCTTATTGTGAGTTCTTCAACCTTAGGTGTTGGGCAATCATAAGACCCACATTAAGGCTTTCTTTTCTTCTTCCTTGATGTGTAAAATGCATGTTTCTTTTGATGTGGAATTCTATGGAAAATAGGACATTGGTTTGGTATGTTTGATTAGGATGAAGATTTGATGTGTTGAACTATGTTCTTGCATGTGCTTATTGTTGGTTGGAACTAATGGTCCCTTCCCATCTTGTTACACTTGATTTTGGCCTGTACTCTTGGTAAATTATGTCCAAATTGAGAAAGATTGAGATTAGATAAGTGAAACCATGGAAAAAGGGGGTTTTCTGCGAATTCTACAGACCCGTGCACAAAAACAGAGGCAAATTGCCACAACGCGCACTGGGGTGGGGTGTGACGCGTGAGAAGCAAAATTCTAGGTTAAGCATGGCCGTGCTTCGCAAGGCTAGGCCGTGCTTCCTGTTTTGCCTAGGCCGTGCTTAGTGCAATTGTGAGGTTTTTAATCCTATGTTTTGATATGTTGTCTTAGGCTTATATTCTATCATTTGGGTGCTCTAAGTCCTAAGAAAACTTTGCTTACTGACATTATTGAACTTAATGATGGATTGTGATTCATTGAGTATTGTTTATTGAAGAATTTCATGAAAAATCACTGCTATACTTTCTTAAATTCATTGTGTATTGTTTACTGAAGAATTCCATGGGAAGTCATTGCTATACTTTCTTGGATTCATTGTGTACTATTAAGTGAAGAATTCTACTGAAAGTCAATTATATACTTTCTTGGATTCATTGTGCATTTTTGAATGCTTATTGGATTGTGATGGCATTATGAACTTCCTTTATAATGAAGTTATAATGTTGTACTGGGAACTGAGTTGGTGAGGGGTCCGTGGAGGACTTACTGAGATTTTTATCTCACTCCTTTCTATTTGTTTTTCAGATAAACAGGACCTGAAAGGCGATCAGGCGAGCTAAAAGCTTGAATTACTCTTAGGGCACTTGTGTAGTATTTGGAAGTGTAGGAACTCATCTATCTTTTGGATATTGGGAAATTTCTTTATTACATTTTGTATTCCAAGTACTTAAATTTGGAAAGTTGTAATCTATCTTTTAGATTATTGACTATATGTGAAGTTTGGACTTGTAATTTTATTATTAAGTTTGAATTATTGGTAACTCCTGTGCTATATTTGTAATTTGTCGTAATTTCAAGTAAAATTGAATTATGGGCATTACATTATGGTATCAAAGTAGTTTAGTCCATTAGGGACTGTGGTCTAGTATTGTGGATTTTCTTTTGCTTGAGAATTTTTCTTTATATTCTTGTACTTAGTATGAAATATTAAGTCTGATCAACTTAATATTTTATACCGTGTATGCAGAATATGGCAGATGGACATATAAGGCATAGGAGAAAACACCACAGGCAAGATGCGGAGGAGGCTCGTTGGACGGATATGATGCAAATGATGAGGGATCAGAATGATCGCCTGAGGGCCCAAAATGAAGCCACCAATAATATGATGCAACAATTTCTTCAGCAGCAACAGCATGCTCCGCAACCACCTCCACCACCACCTGTGCAACCTGCAGACCCACAGTCAGCTTTCCTTAGGTTTCATAAGTTTAATCCTCCAAGTTTCCCTGGAAGTGATGATGCTATGGAGGCTCAGCATTGGCTGGAAGCTATGGAACGAATTTTCAAAGTGGTACCGTGTACGGAGGAACAAAAGGTAACCTTCATTACACATTATCTTATAAAAGGAGCTGCCCATTGGTGGGAGGGGGCACATGCATATCTGGAAGAACAAGAGGAACAATCAGAATGGGGGTCATTCAAAGATATCTTTCTGGAGAAATATTTTCCCTTAACTATCAAGGACCGAAAGGAACGTGAGTTCACTCAATTTAAGCAAGAGGACTTGTCTATTGTTGAATATGTCAAGAAACTTGAGGAGTTAGCTAGATATTCCTCTCATGTCGGGTACGCACCAAATGAGAAATGGAAGATAAACCAGTTTATGTGGGGACTTAGGGCTGACATTCAGAATAACTTAGCCAAAACTGAATTTCACTCTTTTGCTTCGTTGGTTCGCAAAAGCTTTACGGCCGAAGAAAGTTTGAAGAAAATGTATGATGAACGCCAACTCCTATGGCAAAAGAGGAGGGATGAAGGCATGTCATCTCAACCCTCCAAGGGCAAAGGAAGCAAGGATAAAGGAAAACAGGTTCAACATTCTGAGGCTCCAAAGTCGAAGGAGTGCTCCAAATGTGGCAAGATCGATAGAGGGGAATGCAATTCTGGAAAACCTGTCTGTTTTTACTGCTAACAATCGGGACATTTCATTAAGAATTGTCACAAAATCAAAGCAAGGGAGGTGTCCCAGCCCGATGATCAATTGCAAGGGTGTGTTCACACCTTGAGCGGCAAAAAGGCGAAGGATGTGGAAAATCTGATGAAAGGTACGTGTCTGCTTCATGATCACCCTTTAGTGATATTGTATGACTCTGGTGCAACTCATTCGTTCATTTCTTATAAGTGTGCACAAAGGCTGGAGTTATGCTTTTCTTCTTTACCTATTCCTTTGAGTGTTCAAACACCAGCTGAAGGTAATATTTCTACTTCCCTGTTATACGAGGATTGTCCTCTCGTTATTCAAGGAAGGACGTTTCTAGTTAATCCGGTTTGTCTGCCCTTAAGAGGAATGGACATCATTTTGGGTATGGATTAGCTATCGGCCAACTAAGTTGTTTTGAATTGTTTTATGAAAACTATAGAATGTCCTTCAAATCAGTCTTTTCCTACTCAAGCATGTCTGAATGAGATGGCTAGTGTCTTCCAATTACACCATTGTCTATTTGAGGGACACTTAGGCTACATTTTGTTGCTTTCTTCAGTTTCGAAAATTGATCTAGATTTAGAGACCGTTCCCTTAGTGAATGAATTTCTAGATGTATTTTCAGATGAGGTTACTTCCTTACCACCTGAAAGGGAGGTTGAGTTCGTATAGGATGTCACCGTTAGAACTGCAAGAACTTAAGGTCCAATTGGAGGATTTGATTTCTAGATGATTCATTAGGCCTAGTGTTTCTCCTTGGGGAGCACCTGTTCTTCTAGTCAAGAAGAAGGATGGTAGGATGCGTTTGTGCATAGATTATAGGCAGCTGAATAAGGTGACGATTAAGAATAAATATCCGCTTCCTAGGATTAATGACATGTTAGATCAACTTAGGGGAGCTTCGGTATTCTCTAAGATTGATCTTAGGTCTGGATATCACCAAATCAGAGTCAAGGCTGAGGATATACCGAAAACCGCATTTAGGACTCGGCATAGCCATTACGAGTACGTTGTAATGCCTTTTGGTTTAACAAACGCTCTGGCAATATTCATGGATTACATGAATAGAATTTTTCAACCTTACCTTGATAGATTTGTTGTGGTATTCATTGATGATATCCTTATATATTCTAGGGATCCCCAAGAGCACGCGGAACACCTTAGAATTGTGTTAGGCATTCTTAGGGAGAAGAGATTGTTTGCGAAACCAGAGAAGTGTGAGTTCTGGCTTCAGGAAGTTAAGTTTTTGGGGCACATCATTTCTCAGGCGGGAGTGGCAGTTGATCCTAGTAAGGTAGAGGCTGTTCTTGAATGGGAGCGACCCACTACTATCACAGAAGTTAGAAATTTCTTAGGATTAGTCGAGTATTACCGAAGGTTCATCCATGGATTCTCTCAGTTGGTTCTTCCTTTGACTCGGTTGACCCGCAAGGGACAACCATTTGTGTGGGATAAGAGTTGTGAGGATAGTTTCCTAGAACTCAAATTCCGGTTGACTAGTACACTGGTTTTGATTATCCCTGACCCTATCCTAGGTTTTGAAGTTTTTAGTGATGCTTCTAAAAAAGGTTTGGGTTGTGTTTTGATGCAAAATAGGCAAGTAGTCGCTTATGCATCTAGACAATTGAAGCCCCACGAGGAAAACTATCCAACTCACGATCTAGAGCTTACAGCTATAGTCTTTGCCTTAAAAATTTGGTGGCATTATTTATATGGTGCCCGATTTGAAGTATTCAGCGATCATAAAAGTTTAAAATATCTGTTCGATCAAAGGGAGTTGAATATGAGGCAAAGGAGGTGGGTAGAGTTCCTCAAGGACTATGACTTTGATATGAAATATCATCCTGGTAAGGCAAATGTAGTTGTCGACGCCCTAAGTCGAAAATCTCTTCATGTCTCTTCCATGATGGTTAGGGAAATGGCATTGTTGGAATCCATCAGGGATTTAAACTTAGGGATGTTCACAACTTGGGAATAGTCTGATTGTAGGTCATCTAGAAATCACTTGTGGTTTTAGAGGCCAAATTAGGGATACTCAAACTCTTAATGAGGAATTACAAGCTAGGAGACATCATCTTGGATTCTTCAAAGCTGATGATGGTATGATTCTTTTTAAACAAAGAATTTGTATTCCAAAGGATGTGACACTCAAGAGTCAAATTCTTGAGGAAGCCCATAAGCGTGGGTTCTCGATACACCCTGGTTCTACCAAGATGTATCATGACCTTAGACAAAGGTATTGGTGGCCGGGAATGAAGAATGTTGTAGGTGAGTTTGTGGCTCAATGTTTAGTCTGTCAGAAAACTAAGATAGAGCACCAAAGACTCTCCGGTCCACTTCAACCATTAGAAATTCCGGAATGGAAATGGGAGGGTATATCCATGGACTTTGTGGTGGCTTTGCCCCACACACAGGCCGGGTATGACGCCATTTGGGTCATTGTTGACAGGCTAACCAAATCTGCTCATTTCCTCCCGATCAAGTCCATTTACTATACGACAAGGTTAGCGAGGGTCTATATTAGGGAAATTGTTAAACTTCACGGAGTACCTACTAGCATAGTCTCTGATAGAGATCCTAAGTTCACCTCCAAATTCTAGAAGCATTTCCAGCAGGCCTTAGGCACGAGGTTAAGTTTTAGCATTGCTTATCATACATAGACAGATGGTCAGATGGAACGTACTATCCAAACCCTAGAGGATATGCTCAGAGCATGTGTGTTAGATGATGGAGGGAGTTGGGATGAGCATTTAGCTCTCATTGAATTCGCTTACAACAACAGCTATCATTCTAGCATAGGCATGGCGCCGTACGAGGCACTCTATGGTCGCAAGTGTGGAACTTCTCTGTGTTGGTTTGAGGTAGGTGAGAAAATATTGTTAAGACCAGACCTAATCCAGGAAACCACAGATCAAATCCGGAAGATTAGGGACAGGTTGAAAATTGCTCAAAGTCGACAGAAGAGTTATGCCGATGAGAGAAGGAAACCTCTTGAATTTGAAAAGGGAGAGCATGTGTTCCTAAGGGTCACTCCTACAATAGGCATTGGTAGGGCACTCCGAGCCAAAAAGCTGTGTCCTCGCTATATCGGTCCTTTTGAGATTCTTCGAAGAGTCGATTATGTTGCTTATCAGATCGGTCTACCTCTATCCCTGTCAGGTCTGCACAATGTGCTCCATGAGTGTCAGCTTAAAAAGTACATTCTTGATCCTTGTCAACCCTTGCATCATGAGTCGATACAACTGAGGTCAGATTTGACATACCAGCCTATGCCGGTACAAGTTGTGGACCGCAACTTCAAAAGGTTAAGGAATAAGGATATTTCCTTGGTCAAGATCATTTGGGAGGGATCTACTCCTGAGGAGGCTACCTAGGAGACCGAGGAGGAAATGTAAACTCACTACCCGTATGCATTTCAACAGGTATGTACCTTGATTCATTTTTGAGGACAAAATTTTTAAAAAGATGGGTAGTAGTATAACACCCCGCCTAATTTAATTATTTGACTTTATTAACTTAGGCATTAATATGTTTTGAATTAATAGTTGAGTAATTATGTTAGGGGAACAATTATAAATATTGGGGGTGCAATTAGCAAGGTATAGTGGAAATAAGAGATTGAAGGAGGGGTAACTTGGTCAAGCCACTTTTCCCTTCTCTCTTTTCCCTCACCTCTCGACCCTTAGCCTTTCATTCTCACTCTCTCTCAATTTTCTAAAGAAGAAAAGAAGAGGAAGGAGATGGTGAGCTAGGGTTCTCGATTTGGAGGAGAAGAAGAGGAAAGTTGGTGTTCTTTCTATCCTTCCCTGATTTCTTAGCATTTGGAGCTGAACATCTGGGATTTTAGTGAAGCTTTGGAGATACCCTAGACCAGTGGGTGTGGAGCTCGAACTTGGAGAAGGAGAGGAGGAGAGGGTCTCAAGGTTTCAAGCTTCCTAGCTCATCTTCTTGAGCTTATTGTGAGTTCTTCAACCTTAGGTGTTGGGCAATCATAAGACCCACATTAAGGCTTTCTTTTCTTCTTCCTTGATGTGTGAAATGCATGTTTCTTTTGATGTGGTATTCTATGGAAAATAGGACATTGGTTTGGTATGTTTGATTAGGATGAAGATTTGATGTGTTTTGATGTGTTGAACTATGTTCTTGCATGTGCTTATTGTTGGTTGGAACTAATGGTCCCTTCCCATCTTGTTACACTTGATTTTGGCCTGTACTCTTGGTAAATTATGTCCAAATTGAGAAAGATTGAGATTAGATAAGTGAAACCATGGAAAAGGGGGTTTTCTGCGAATTCTGCAGACCCGTGCGCGTGACGCGCCTTTTGGGCACACGCGACGCGCACAAAAACAGAGGCAAATTGCCACAACGCGCACTGGGGGCGTGCGATGCGCGAGAAGCAAAATTCTGGGTTAAGCACGGTCGTGCTTCGCATGGCTAGGCCGTGCTTCCTGTTTTTCCTAGGCCGTGCTTAGTGCAATTGTGAGGTTTTTAATCCTATGTTTTGATATGTTGTCGTAGGCTTATATTCTATCATTTGGGTGCTCTAAGTCCTAAGAAAACTTTGCTTACTGACATTATTGAACTTAATGATGGATTGTGATTCATTGAGTATTGTTTATTGAAGAATTTCATGGAAAGTCACTGCTATACTTTCTTGAATTCATTGTGTATTGTTTACTGGAGAATTCCATGGGAAGTCACTGCTATACTTTCTTGGATTCATTGTGTATTGTTAAGTGAAGAATTCCACTGAAAGTCAATTATATACTTTCTTGGATTCATTGTGTATTGTTAAGTGAAGAATTCCACTGAAAGTAAATTATATACTTTCTTAGATTCATTGTGCGTTTTTGAATGCTTATTGGATTGTGATGACATTATGAATTTCCTTTATAATGAAGTTATAATGTTGTATTGGGAACTGAGTTGGTGAGGGATCTGTGGAGGACTGACTGAGATTTTTATCTCACCCCTTTCAATTTGTTTTTCAGATAAACAGGATCCGAAAGGCGATCAGGCGAGCTAAAAGCTTGAATTACTCTTAGGGCACTCGTGTAGTATTTGGAACTGTAGGAACTCATTTATCTTTTGGATATTTGGGAACTTCTTTATTGCATTTTGTATTCCAAGTACTTAAATTTGGAAAGTTGTAATCTATCTTTTAGATTATTGACTATGTGTGAAGTTTGGACTTGTAATTTTATTATTAAGTTTGAATTATTAGTAACTACTGTGCTATATTTGTAATTTGTCGTAATTTCAAGTAAAATTGAATTATGGCGTTACACATGGCTACTCCAAAAATTAATAAAAAAAATTTCAAAACCTAAGTATATATGTTGTTGATATAGATATATAGATAATTTATCAACCGACTGGAAGATTTTCACTGCAGCGCAGTGGCATCATCTCTTTTTATAACCCCCCGACTTCGGGGTTCGACTCTTGAAGGAGTCATTTTGTCAGTTTTTTTAGTATTTATTTGCCGAAAAACGGCGCCAGTCAATGCTTCAAGCAACATTCGAACCGCGCTTGCGGCTTTTGCCGTCAAGAATTTGGTGTCATTGTGCTAACGTTGTTTTATAATATATCTGTTAATAATTTGGCCCCCCCTCAAAAAATTTCGTCACGCAGCGTGACGGCAAAAAAACCCGTACCCGTGGGTATCCGCAGGTAAAACCCGCCACGGATTTTAAACGGGCAGTTAAACGGGTACCCGCGGGTGTAACGGGGCGGGTATTTATTACCCGTGTATAAACGGGGCGGGGGCGGGTATCATACTACCCGTGCCCGCGGGTACCCGTATATATGTAATTACTTAAATACCCTCACCTATATAAAATGATAACCCTAATTTTTCTTTACATTTCTCCTCCGCTGGTGATAGAGACGGTTCGGGTTTGGGGGGTGCCATTCTCTATCTTAAGGTTTTATTTTATTTTATTATTTTTCTTTGGTCTTCATGAGTTATGTTATGATTATTAACATTGAGGATTGAAACTTGTGAAGTTTCTATGTTAGTTGTGTTGAACTTTGTTTTGTTTATGAAATGAGACTATCGTTTCTTGGTTCTGTGTGACGTGTTTGCTTCTGTATCGAATATCGATTATCTTTCTATTTATTTTTAAACAAACTGGAAAAATAGTTGTTTTCCCCCTCTTTTTAATTTCATGGTGGATTCACTGATAGTATGATTCATTTTGGATAGCAGTTGAGAATTAATTGAACTGCAATTACATTGTGTTTGTGATGATTTTTTATTAGTGTAACCGCTGGTACTAACACTTTGGTATGACCCTGATGTTGTTTAATTGGATATTTGGTTGTAATTTCCATAAACTTTTTAATTTAAGAGCATGAGGTGGTATTTTATAAATTCTCATTTGAAACTTTGTCTAGAAATCTAGGTAAAAAATAATTTTTTTTTGAAAATAAGTGTGTTTTTTAAGAATTTATTAAGTATCCATGGATACCCGTGGGTACCCGCGGATTCTCAAAAATCCATTAAAAACCCGTCACGCGGGTACCGGCGCGGGTATGGGGCGGGTGCGGGGGACAAATTATCCAACGGGGCGGGTAGTGAGGGGCTACTACCCGTGCCCGCCCCGCTCCATTGCCATCCCTAGTCACGCTCCGCCACTGCTTGATATTAACTTCTTTTCATCATTTAGACGTTTCTAACCTTTTAATTTGAAAATAATTGTTCCTATTAGCTTTATTCATTATATACAAAATAAAATGTTGTTGCAGTTGTTTGTAGTTCCTTTGACTTGGTTGATATGTTATTTCTTGAAAACCTTCAAAATGCTTGTGTAATCAACCTTCTACATCTATGACATTGCCGGTAATTTGAACTTGTGTGAGACACAATAATGATTTCATCGCAATACAACAAAATTAGCTAAATGATTCAGTTACTTGCATCAGTTAAATTATTTGACTGTTCACCTTCTTAACTAGCTATCAGAATCCTTAGCTGATTTGCTTGACTAGATGGGACACATTTCAACCAATTTATCCTAGTACAATAATCGACTATATTTGATCAAATTAACTAATTATTTCGGCTAATTCATCTTCTCAACTCTTTACCAAAAGCCTTAATTATCGTTCCCGAACTATTTGATCTCTTTCAACTCTCTTTAGTTAGGCTCAGGGATGGATGGAGACTTAAATGATATGGAGGCCAACTATACTACATTCTTTTGTGAAGTTCTCAGTGTTAAGGTAGAAATACTGGGTTGCCATTTTCTGAATCTTTTTCTAGCCTGTTGGGGGTGTTTCTAATCTATTTAGATTGAAACTTTATGTAATGGGTTGAAGTACCAATTGTACTCCGTTTTAATGCATGTTTTGATTATAAAAAAAGGATTTTTTTTTAATCAGCAAAATAAAATTTGTTCAATAAATTAGTACTAATATGAAAATTCAACGGCAACTTTTTTTTTTTTTTTTGAAATGGAGCGAGAAAACCTCGGCAACTGACCTGTGAAACTACCATACACCACCTAAAACATTTCCCTTATGTATCTAGATCAAACCAGTAGAGCAACCAATTACCTGATTTTAATAATCAACATAGAAACAACAGATCTCAACCCATAAACAACAACTAAATAGTCATTAACCTTTTAACAACAAATGCTGAGAAGTAGAGAATTTACACACTATTCAGATAAGTAGAGAACCCATTAAAAGAACATAAACTAATATTTTAATCCAATCTAGTAGAAAATTCAATCCAATATTAGGATGCAAAAAAAGTCAGGGAGAGATGGGATCCCAATGTCAACATGGATTCGCCCTTGGTTAGGTTAATACATATTTTTTAGTGGTATTGAGAACAAAAATGAATTTCAACTTATGTAAGAAATTTTTTGTAGTAATATAAGAAATTATTTTTTAAAAGAGTCATAATTATTACAAAATAAGTTTACATTTTACTATTTATAAGTTGTTATTAAAAATAATAAATTTACTTAAATTGACTCTCAGAATTTTCTTTTTCCTGATAAGTCAATATAAGCAGTCAAATCTCTGGTTATCTCGATTTCAGGGTCAAGGACGCTGTGTTTCTAACTTCATCCCATCGCATTACGTCACATAATCACTCAAAGCATCAATGATGAATTTTTGAGGTTGTTTAGTGTCCTCGCCATCGTTATCAACTTTCTTCCTACATCTACTATCTTTTTTTCTACAAAATAAAAAATTACGTGTCATTGTGATCCTATGTGGCGCTGATAAAGACAATACATATATAAATAAATGGCACATATGGTGGGGTGAATGAAGTGATACTTAGAGCACTTTTAGAGCAACTTTAACGCTCGTGTTTTAGAGCGTGTTTTATTTTGGTGAGCGTTTCTTTTACTTCACCAGCATTGGAGAAAGTTGACGTGGAAGTAGCAGAAGCTAAATTTTTGTGAACGGCATTTCTTCCACCAACGGTGTTTTAACTTTAAATATTGATTCTTTCTCTCACATGATCAACCAAAATCAAGTTAAAAGAAGTGGGAAAAAAACAGATTCTTCCTTCAAAGCAGAAAACATAAACCAGAATGTTGCAGAAGAATCAACAATAATTCAACAAACCAGAATTTGGTGAAAAAATTTTTTATTCAGAACATTCAACATTCTCAGGTACAACCCCAAAAAAAAAAATCCACAGAAGACCAGAACCAGATCCAGAATACGCCTTCCCATGACTTACCGCGTCTTGACACGCTGGGCCGCGTCGTGACTCGCTGGGCCGCGCCGTGACTCGTCATGCTGTGCCATTCCTCGCTCGCAGATCTGGGGAGAGTTTTCACTGTTTGAGAAAGATCTAGGTGAGGGACGGTTTGAAAGGGGGCGATGAGGCCGAGGGAGATGGGAGTGAAATGGAGGGAGAGTCGTCGAGGGAGATGAGGGGAAACAGAGGGAGATGAGGCGAGGGAGATGAGGCGGGTAGAATCGATGAAGGCAGCGAGATGAGGCCTGTGTTGCTTACACGAAACAGAGGGAGATGAAGGAGATCTGGAGATGAGGGAGATCTGGAAGATGAGGCGAGGAGTGAAGCGAGAGGGAGATGAGGGAGATCCGGGGATGAGGAGATCTGGAAGATGACGCGAGGAGGGTTTGAGAAGGGGCGATGAGGTAGGGAGATGGGAGTGAAATGGGAGGCGAGTCGTCGAGGAGATGGGGAAACAAGCGGAGACGAAGGAGTAGCGTTCGAAATGAGGAAGCGAGGAGTGAGAGAAGAGGTGGAAGATTCTGGAAATGAAAAAGAGAGGCTGAGGCGGTGCTGGAAATGAAGCGAGGGAGTGAGACGAAGGAACGATTGAAGGGGAAAGGAGCGAAAACGAGAGGCTGAGCGGCCCACGGGGGAAGAGGCGGCGAAGAAATGAAGAAGGGAAGAAGGGAAGGCTTGAGCGAGCGAAGAAATGAAGAAGGGAAGGCTGAGCGGCGAGCGAAGAAGGGAAGAAATGAAGAAGGGAAGAAATGAATAAGGGACAAAAAGTTGCTCAGCATCTGGAAGCTTCACGCTTCAACGTTTCAAAAATTAAAATAGAAATGAAGAAGGGACAAAAATTGCTCAGCATCTGGAAGCTTCACGCTTCAACGTTTAAAAAATTAAAATAGTGCCGTTTGACCAGACGATGAAAAATAGTGCCGTTTGGCTAAAAAAGATCCGTTGTTGATTAAATTGAGCCGTTTGTACATTCAACGGCCATAATTTTATCTCATATATAAATATGTAGGGTTATTCACTTCATTTTGCACTCACTTTGTCATCTTTCAATTCTATTTTTTTGTTGTTATCAAGTCTCAATCTTGATTATTTTTTATCAAATGGATCCCAATCATCTTCAATATATGGCCTACATGAATTTTTTGCAAAACCAACCCCCTTCCGGCGACAATTTTCAAAATCCCCAATATCGAGCCTATATGAACTACTTGCAAAATCAACCCCCTACCGGCAACAATTCTCAAAATTCCCACCAGTTTATGTATCCACCACAACAACCGCCCAATCCCACCATGTGGTTTAGGCCTCCAATGGGTACCAAAGAAGAACATGGAGTCTCCTAACAATGAACCTAATCACCAATCGGGGCCATCTCCCAGTCTCAAGTCCCACAGTTCTCCACTCAATTGGAAAACATTACGCTCAATGAAGAAGAAGAGGGTACTACTAAGAAGAACAAACGTGTCGAGTTCGAATCACCGTAAGACGAGTTGCTTATTCAGACATGGCTCAACATTTCAAAAGATCCAATTGTGGGAGTTGACCAAAAAGCAGATAGCTTTTGGGCAAGAATAAGAGATAACTATAACAACTATCGCGGGCGGCTTATAGAGAGGGAGGTAGGTGCCCTGAAATCTCGATGGCATAAGATGAATGCTTCAGTACAAAAGTTTTGCGGGTGCTACAAAATAGCTGTTAGAGACAACACAAGCGGTAAATCAGAGAATGATGTCATGGCTGAGGTGTTTAAGCTTTATTCTCAAATAGCAAAGGAGCGTTTCAAATTTGAGCATGCATGGAGGTTATTGAGAAGTGAGCCTAAATGGAAGGGAGAATCGATGAACAACTCTTCAAAGAGATCAAAGACAGGTGATCGGACGTACTCATCGTCATCGAATCCAGAAACGCCAATTAGTTGTGAAGAATATGACTCATCAATCCCAACAGATCACCCCATTGGACAAAAGGCAGCAAAAAGGAAGAGCAAGGAAATAGCAAAACCGGCAACACCCGTTGTAGATTTGACTGCCATGGAAGCTGCTATATCTGTAAAAAATATTGTCATGACAAAAATAGCTGAGGCAAAGCTTGCAGAGAGCGAGGCAATTATGGCAGCTAGCAAGGCAAAGGAGGCTGAGTGCAAGGTAAAGGAGGCAAAGTGCAAGGTAAAGGAGGCGGAGAGCATACCAGCATTGTATGAAATCCTCATGAAGGATGTATCAGGGATGGATGATGCGCAACTTGAAAATCATTATTTTTGTTGTGAAATTATTAAGAAGAAATTAGCAGGACTTATGTAGCTTATGCTTTGAAAGCTTATGTACTAGTTATGAAAATATATTTTTATTCATCCAAGATATGGTTGTTGTAAAACTAGCCGTTATAAAAAAAACTAGCCGTTATAAAAAAACTAGCCGTTATGAAAAAAAACTAGCCGTTATAAAAAAAACTAGCCGTTATTGTAGAACTAGCCGTTATAAAACTAGCCGTTGTAGAACTAGCCGTTGTAAAAAACTAGCTGTTATAAAAAAAACTAGGCGTTGTAAAACTAGCCGTTATAAAACTAGGCGTTGTAAAACTAGCCGTTATGAAAAACAACTAGCCGTTATAAAACTAGCCGTTGTAAAACTAGCCGTTATGAAAAAAAACTAGCCGTTATAAAAAAAACTAGCCGTTATTGTAGAACTAGCCGTTATGAAAAAAAACTAGCCGTTATAAAAAAAACTAGCCGTTATTGTAGAACTAGCCGTTATAAAACTAGCCGTTGTAGAACTAGCCGTTGTAAAAAACTAGCCGTTATAAAAAAAACTAGCCGTTGTAAAACTAGCCGTTGTAAAAAACTAACCGTTGTAAAAAACTAGCCGTTATAAAAAACTAGCCGTTGTAAAACTAGCCGTTATAAAACTAGCCGTTGTAAAAAACTAGCCGTTATAAAAAACTAGCCGTTATAAAAAACTAGCCGTTGTAAAACTAGCCGTTGTAAAACTAGCCGTTAAAAAACTAGTCGTTGTAAAACTAGCCGTTATAAAACTAGCCGTTGTAGAACTAGCCTATATATACCTCACATAAGAGAGCCAAATTGTGCAATCTCCTCCCATTCTCTCATCTTCTCCTATTCTCTCATATTTTGCCATTCTATTCTCATTTCTCACCTTCTCATATCATCCATATAATGGATCCAAACACTAACTTTGATACAATCTGGAACGAAATCGTAGATGAATGCCTCGAGGACAACACTGAAGAGGAGGTCATAAGGTTGGTACGCGAGAGTCAACAACAAGCCGACAACACCATCAGGCGCAGAAGAAAAAGAACAGTGATAGATCGGAGTCGTGAAGAAGGACATAACCGATTGTTCAATGACTACTTCTCAGAAAATCCTGTATACACGGAGGCTCAATTTCGACGAAGGTTTCGAATGCGAAGACATGTGTTCCTTCGCATCATAGAAGCACTTGGCAATCATGGCGAGTACTTCCAGAGAAGGATTGATGCAGTTGGTAGAAGGGGTCTTTCACCATTGCGTAAGTGCTGCTGCTTGCTCTTCGATATCTTGGCATATGGATCACCGTGGCGGTGTTGATGACTATGTTCGAATCGGTGAAAGTACAACATTGGAGTGCTTAGACAGATTTGTAATGGGTGTGTGCGCGATATTTGGTGCTCAGTCCCTGAGAAGGCCAAACAATGAAGACATTGCACGCCTACTACAAATACGGGAGGCCCGCGGCTTTCCAGGTATGTTGGGTTCTATTGATTGTATGCATTGGGAATGGAAGAATTGCCCAGTCGCGTGGAAAGGACAATTTTGTCGAGGTGATCATGCCAAACCCACAATCATGCTTGAAGCCGTGGCATCACATGACTTGTGGATTTGGCATGCATTTTTTGGCACTGCGGGTTCTAACAATGACATTAATGTGTTAAACACATCTGATGTGTTTAACGACGTTTTGAACGGACAAGCCCCCGCAGTGCAATACACTGTGAATAAAACCCCATATCATATGGGGTACTACCTAGCTGATGGTATTTATCCCGAGTGGGCTACATTTGTCAAGACCATCTCAATGCCGCAAGGAGAAAAAAGAAAACTATTTGCCCAACGACAAGAATCAGCAAGAAAGGACGTGGAACGGGCATTTGGAGTGCTCCAATCTCGATTCGCGATTGTACGTGGTCCAGCGCGCGCTTGGCACGTGAACACAATGAAGCATATAATGTTGGCATGCATCATATTGCATAACATGATTGTTGAAGACGAGCGAGACACGTATGCTGATAATTTTGATTACGACCACACAGATAATGATATCTCAACAGCTGAAGTATCGCATGGTCCTGATCCCAATTTTACAACATTGTTTGAAAGAGTAGCACATGTTCATGAAAGACAAAACCACCGCCAACTTCAAGCCGACTTGGTGGAGCATATTTGGGAGCATTTTGGACATGAAAATAACTAAAATTAAATTTTTATGTAATATTTTGTATTTCGGCTAAAATGTAATATTATGTACTTCTCATCTTTATGTATTTCACATCGTTTTTTATTATTTAATATTATGTATTTCTTATTGTTTTAAATTTATTATGCTAAAAATTAATTAAACCAAAATTTCTATTTTTTTAATATTTAATATTTTTATATGTATTAATTAAAATAATTGAATTAATATTTAAATTTGGATAAAAAATTAAGTGGAAATAAAATAATATAAACATGTGGGGTCAAAATGAGTTGTTTCTAAGAAACCACCATTGGAGCAAATTGTGGTTGGGTTGCTTATGGGTTGCTTAAATCTTATGTGGCAATATGGGCCCACAAAAAGCAATTTAAGCAACCCATTTAGTTGCTTGGCATTAAAGATGCTCTTAGCGGTAGTTTCTAAATACTGTTCATGTGTTTTTTTATTTTTATCTCTCCTAGTGGCTGTTGACTGGAGCTTCACGGTTGCTGCAAAATTTGGTCAAATCATTTTGCTTGTTGCCGGCAACTAGTATTGGGCAACGAGAGAGTGTTGCTGACGATGATAGATATAGACACAACATTGTCTACTGTTACTGTTTCTGTCAGAGAAATAACGCAGAAAGTTTCCACGCGATACTAGTGCTCTTAGGTGGAGTATGAGTGATTAGTTGGCGTGTAATTAGTTTAATAATATAATTTATGTAAATCACGTCTAAGTTTTATTTTTATTTATAAAAATAAGAATGTTAAAAAACTTGAATTGTAGACATTTCAAACAAATTTTCAAAAGCATGAATTATTTGTTGGAATCAAGAGGATTCAGAAACAATAACCCTTTAATTGTTTTGATGATAACAAAAGATTAAGAGAACAATTTATTCTCTAACATGGTTATAAGTGTGCAGAAAGTATTTATATTCTAAAAGTCGCTTGAAGACTTAGTGAAATCTTGAATTTCACTGAAAGCTTCCGCTCAGCTCGGTTCTTGGCACATAGAATCTGTTTGGTCAACGCTGCGTGTAAGTCAACGACTCTGGTAGATCGATCTAAGAGACTACATCTGTTTGGTCAACGCTCTGGTGTAAGTCAACGCCTGGTAGATAAGAGACTACACTGCTTAGTCAACGCTCAGTCTTCGCCAACACTCAACAGATTGTGTTATATGTGCTCCATGATAGACTTAGTGCTTTCCACACGATTCTGTCATTTGATAGCCCATTAAATTCTCACACAAGAATCTGGTGATCTGTGAAGCCTGGGTTGATAGTAAAATTCAAGTACCTTGTTATACGGTATCTTTGAACAAGAAGAATGTCAAAGGATAATATCATCAAGGAAACTTGTGGCAAGTGTCTATATTTTGAAAAGCTCACTAAGGACAAAGTTACCGACATTGTGTATAATACTCAGATGCTTTTCGCCTTGAAAGCGGCGATCCTGCAAAGCCGAAATTCAAGGATCCGAACTTTGACTTTGGACAAAATTTAGACAAAAGAACGCAGCGGACAAAAAGAGAGCGTTGTGTACAACGGCACTTTTTCAACCCTAGCTATATATCCTACCTCATACTAAGTAAGAAAGAAATTGAGATTTCAACAAACGATTTTCAACAGCACATTTATGCACGCAATCTAGCAACTTGAATATTTTTCTCGAAAGTGAGAGCATCAACATTCATCTTCTCAAACACTACCCAATCAAGAGCGGTGAGCAATCAAGAATTCATCCAAGTCTCGAGATCGTTGGAACAAGGCACTACGTTTTATTCTTTCTTTTAAGAAAGTTATTTTGTGCTAAAAGTAGTTTCATTGTAAATTCTCTCAAGAGGAGTTATCTCTATATTGTTTCAAAAACTCTTATTTGAATCATGCATTTTAGCCCATTAGTGGTGTACCTTAGAGGCTCAACTGCATCGAGTCGTTCTAAGAAGTTGTGAGTATAGCCGAGTTAGTAAATATACTCTCAAGTGTAATCGGTTGATTATAGTGAGAAATCCTTCAAGTGAGTGAAGGGACTGACGTAGCTATCGGTGATAGTGAACTAGTATAAATCATGTGTCTCTTTCTTCTCTACATCTTTATTCCTTACACGCTTTATTCAATAGTTATTTTTCATAAACATTTGTATTTGCGAAAGTTTTTTAAAACCCAATTCAAACCCCCTTTCTTGTGTTTTGCCACGCTCAAGTGGTACCAGAGCCTACCTCTTGGTTGAGCACTTAAGCAAATGAGAGGAAAAGATCCTATACTATCCTATGGCAAGCAACTTGAACCCTGGTGGTCATGTTGTTAATCCCCCCTTTGTTCAATGGATCTAACTATGACTACTGGGAAAGATAAAGTGAAAAACTTTTTCAATCTCAACAGCTTTGAACTTTGGGGATATGGTTAAACAAGACATCTGGAACCGATTGACTCAAAAGAAATCCTATTCCTAGGGAGTCTTGGACCGATGATCATAAAAGGAATATACCTTGCACCAAAAGCAAGATACTTTCTTGTATGTGCTATCTCTGAAAAGAGTATGAGAAATGTGGCAATAACATCGCTAAAGAAATTTGGGACTCACTGCTTTAGCCTATGAAAAGGTACTTCCCTATACAAGAAACCAAGGCTAATATCTTGGTTAGACAATATGAACTCTTCAAGATGGAAGAGGATGAAAGATCGAAACTATGTTTGGAAGATTTCAAACATTAGTTCATGGCAAGGTTCTCAAGAAAGCTATACCCGCTGCTGACCATGTTAAGAAAATCTTGAGAAATGCGAAGAGATGGAGACCAAAGTCACGGCTATTCAAGAAGCCAGGACTTGGAATGAATTACGTCTTGAAGATCTCTTGAGTTCTCTAAGAGCTCACGAGCAGGCTTGATGAAGAAGAACCTCCCAAGAAAGCAAAGACCATTGCTCTGAAAACTTCAAACAAAGCATCTACTTCCAAAGCTCTCAAGTCGAGCTTGAAACTGAAGAAGCTTCATCTGATGAGTGATGAGGATCTTCGATGATGAAATCTCCACTTATTTCAAGGAAGATTCAGCCATGATGAAAAGCAAAGGAAGGTTCGGAAAAGAAGTTCCACAAAAGGGACTCACCGGAAAGACAAGATTCAAAGGAAAAGAAGGACTTCAAGGACAAGAGCCAAGTGACTTGCTATGAGTGCAAGAAGCACAGTCACTACTGAGTCAGTGCCCACATGACTTGAGAAATCAAGGAAAGGTGGCTTCAAAGGCAAGAAGAAGAAAGGTCTCATGGCTACATGGGATGATCTGGATTCATCATCTTCGAGGATGATGAGAACAAGCAAACATGGCTCTCATGGCTACCATAGGCTCAGGCAGTGAAGAAGAAGATAAAGAGGTAGATTAACACATCTTCTAATATTCAAATAGCTTTTGGATGAATCATAGATGAGTCCTCAAAGCTCAACAATGAGTACAAATCTTTGAAAAGAAATTCTTAAAACTCTCTAAAGAATTTCAAATACTCACTGAGGAGAATGAGAAACTCAAAGCTGAAAACCACCATTTGGTGAGTAACGCTTTAACAAGAAGAATAAGGTTGAATGCAACTCTTCAAAATATGAAGAGGGATTTCAAGATTTCTTCTTGTCAATGTGTCACACTAGCAAAACAAGCATCTATGATCCGGGGAGTAAGTCAAAATGGTAAAAAGGGTCTTGGTTATAACTCAAGAACCAACTTTTCAAAACACCAATTTGAAAACCAAAGACACCAACAATCACGATCGTGTTATTTACTTTGTACTTTCTGCAATAAGAAAGGGCACATTAGGAGTACTTGTTATGAACAAAAAAACAAGAAGGACACGCCTCCTTCTAGGACTAACAAAAGAGGACCCAAAAAGATTTGGGTACCTAAGGATAAAATTATATATGTTGCATTTGCTTAGCAACGAGTTACTACACCACCCTGGTACTTGGGCGATGTACGCTCACGCCACATGACGGGGAGAAAGGCGTATGTTCCAAGAACTCCATCATGAAGAAGGTGGAAATGTTGGTTTCTAGGAGGAAATGAGAAAGGTAAAATCATTGGAAGTGGAAAAAGTTGGTAAAGAGCCTTCTTCCTTCCATTGATAATGTATTATTAGTGGATGGCTTGAAGCATAACCTACTAAGTATAAGTCAATTATCACGATAGTGGTTATGATGTTGCCTTTAATGACACATCATGTATAGTCAAAAGCAAGAAAAGATTGATCTATTCTTTTCAAGGCAAAGAAAAAAATAATATTTACAAAATTAAACTTTCACGAGTTGGCAAATCAAAATGTAAAATGTTTTTGTCAATTGATGAAGAGCAATGGACTTGGCACAAAGATTGGGTCATGCCCGGCAGGTTAATCTCAAAGCTTAACAAGAAAGGACTTGTTAGAGGCCTACCAAATCTTGGGTATCAACTGATGCTCTTTTGAAGCATGTCAAAAGGAAACAAAGCGAAATCTTCTTTAATTCCAAAATATTGTTTCCACCTCCAAGGCCACTGAGCTTTTTACATTTAGATTTATTTGGACCAACCAGAACTACCTCTGTCTGAAAGAAATATGGTCTAGTCATTGTCGATGACTATACTAGATGGACATGGGTAAAATTCTTAACCCACAAGGATGAGTCTTTTACGAGTGTTTTCTGTGATACGCAAACAAGTGCAAAAATGAAAAAGGCTTTTGTATTACTACTATTAGAAGTGATCATGGTGGTGAATTTGAAAATGAATTATTTCAAAAGTTCAGTGAAGAACATGGCATCTCTCACAATTTTCATCCTCTAGAACACCACAACAAAAATGGTGTTGTAGAAAGGAAAATAGATCTTTGCAAGAAAATGGCCAGAACCCTGATTCAAGAACCTAATGTTGCAAAGCACTTTTGGGCAGAAGCAGTAAACACTGCATGCTATATTCAAAATAGAATCTATATTAGACCTATCTTGAATAAGACTCCTTATGAATTGTGGAAAGGAAGAAAACCCAACATTTCATATTTTCATCAATTTAGGTGTATTGCTTGTTCTCAATACAAAGGGCAGGTCTAGAAAATTTGATTCTAAATCACAAAAGCTATCTTTGGGATATTCAACGCTCTAAAGCATACGAATATACAACAAAGAAACATTAATTGTTGATGAGTCAATACATGTGAAATTTGATGATAGAAGCCTTTGATAATGACACGCCGTAGCTAAATGAAGCTTTGCGATTTACAAATTTGTAAGGAAACAAAAGCGAGATGTCATGTGTGACTCGATGATGTCTCTGTGCGACTCTGGTGAAAAGGAATATCCATAACATTTGGAAGTTCAAACCGATCACCCAAAGGACCAAATAATTGGTGAGCCGAGTGATAGAGTTAGAACAAGATCTTCTCTTAGAGATCATGTCGATTTGGCACTTCTATCGAGATAGAGGCCAAAATCTATTGATGAAGCTCTAACTGATGATGGATGGATTATTGCTATGCAAGAAGAGCTCAATCAATTTCAGAGGAATGATGTGTGGAAGCTTGTGCCTCCTCCAGAGAATAAGCTAGCAATTGGAACCAAGTGGGTCTTCAGAAACAAACTTGATGAAGATGGTAAAGTGGTAAGAAACAAGGCTAGACTTGTTGCTCAAGGGTATTCACAAGAGGAAGGTATTGACTACACTTTGAAACTTTCGCTCCTGGTAGCTAGACTTGAAGCCATTAGAATTTTGTTGTCATTTCTTGCACTTTTATCATGGCATTACTTTGTACCAAATGGATGTAAAAAGTGCATTTTTAAATGGTTTCATAAATGAGGAAGTGTTTGTGAAACAACCACCTGGTTTTGAAGATCTTGAGTTTCCGAACATGTCTTCAAACTTAAAAAGGCACTTTATGGTCTTAAACAAGCTCCTAGAGCACAGCTGGTGATGACAGATTAAGTTCCTTTTAATGTCAAATGATTTTGAAAGAGGACAGGTGGACACTCTCTATTTAGAAAATCATCTAAAAAGCATTTCATTATAGTTCAAATATATGTGGATGACATTATCTTTTTGCTACTAATGAGTCTCTTTGTAAGGAGTTTTCTAAGCTTATACTAATTTGAGATGAGTATGATGGGAGCAATTAAAAATTCTTCCTTGGTATTCAAATCAAGCAATGTCAAGATGGAACTTATATTCATCGGACTAAATATGTGAAAGAAGCTGGCTTGAAGTTCAAGCTAGAGGAAACCAAAACCTATGAGCACACCAATGCATCCAACATGTGCTCTTGGCAAAGATGAATCAAGTAAAAAGGTAGACCAAAAGGTATATAGAGGTATGATTGGTTCACTCCTTTATCTCACTCAAGGCCTCGAGGCACGATATTATGTTTAGTGTGTGCTTATGTGCAAGATTTCAATCGATCCTAGAGAATCTCATACTTAATCATGTTAAAAGGATATTTAGGTATCTTAAAGGAACTACTAATCTTGCTTTGCTTTATAAGAACTCAGGATAATTACAAGTTAGTAGGTTTCGTGATGCCGACTTTCTTTGAGACAGAATTGAAAGGAAAAGCACAAGTGGTGGTTGCCTAATTTCTTGGAGCAAATCTTGTCTCTTGGTCCAAAGAAAAGACAAAGCACAATTGCACTATCCCATGGCAGGTCGAGTACATATCTCTGGCCGTGAGCTCACAACTACTTTGGATGAAGTATCAACTTGAGGACTATCGATTAAAGAGAGTAAAATCCCTATATACCGTGATAATACTTACGCTATATGCTTGACTAAAAACCCTATTTTGCATTCTCGAGCCAAACATATTGAAATTAAACATCATTTTATTAGAGACTATGTTGAAAGGGATTCTTGAAATTAAATTTATTGATCTCCGACCATCAATGGGCAGACATCTTTACAAAACCCCTTCTTGAAGATAGATTCAACTTTATAAGAAAGAACTTGAATTTCCTTCTTATAAAGGAATAGGTGTTTGATCCTGAATATAGTTGACTCTGTTTGACTAAGTTGACTCGCTGAATTTAGTTGACTCTGCTTGACTAAGTTGACTCGCTTTGAATTTAGTTGACTCGTTTGACTAAAGTTGATTCTGTTTAAATATAGTTGACTCGCTTGACTATGTTGACTCTGTTTGAATAAAGTCGACTGCTTTGATGTGTTTGACTTGTTGACTCTGCGTGAGTGTGTTGGCTATGTCGTAGTTAAATCTGTTGATTACATTGATTATCTTATCTCGTTATATTCTTTTCATTAACGTCGTATGATCATTGCATAGTCGTCCTCTCGGGAATCTTAAGTACACGTGTCTCTGCAGGACTGGCGGTTGATGCGTTAGTGAGTGACATTTGCTTTTCTTGAGTCATAATTGATTGTCTTGCGCAATAGCGGTTTCTCGCCTTTTCAATTTTGATACTCTTTTGGAAAAAGACAAATTTATTTTAATTCATTTAAACCTGGGCGTATGGTGCTTAAACTTCGAACACGTTTATTACCCACTCACTCACATCACTCACTACCCACTCTATCTCTCAAAGAGAAGTCTACACATTTCGTAACCCTAAACCCTTTCATCTTTGCACTCTGTGTTTCTCCGATTTCAACAATGGTACGCTCCACAAGTAATGCTTATTGGAAAATCTTCAAACCTCGGACCTCAAAGTGTTGGTGGAACACGGCGTAAGGTTCGAGGATATGGCAAATGAAGGATAATGACTTGAGCTGATTTCATCGACATGGGGATAATGGATTTCTTCTACATGACCAACTCGGTCTATGAGAATCGTGAAGGAGTTCGGACTTATGCTTGAGTAAAGATAAGACCATTCCGAAAGTCATGTTCAAGGCGCGATTGCGGGTCACTCGAGGACCTAATTCTTGAAATCACCCGTTGCCACTAATGATGGAGCGGTTGAAACCGCTGGTTGGGAAAAAGGATCTTTGGTAGTTTGGGATGTCGTGAATGAAACCATCTATGAGAAGCCCGGAGGGACAAGGCGGTGGACATGAAGAATGTGTTTCGGCTCTTTGACCGTAATCATCATGAACGCTTAGTGCCAAAATCGGCCTGCAGTGGATATTGTCAAAGAAGATCTGAGTTCATAATGTGGAATTATGAACTCAAGCAAAAATCAACCTTCCACAGAGATAATTTTTGAACATCTGCGAAGAGAGACTTAATGTACTCCGAGAAAAGGGAAATATATGAATATCCCTATGGAAAGTCATTGTCGGAATTATGGAGAACTAAGGTCTTATAAATCTTCTTCAAGGTCTCAACACCTTGGAAGCAGGGCTTGCCACAAACGATGGTGATTCTATTCTCTCTTCGCACAATCTAAGGAGAATGGGACTCCTTTCCAAGAAGGTTATTGCCGCAATTCAGCAAGGTGAAGAAGCGAGCAAGAGAAGTTGTGAAAGAGGGGAAGAAGATTGTGGTGGACTCTGGTGTTCTCTGACCAACCGTATGGTCACTCGAAGCAGGCATTCACATTGCCTCGTAATCCCCTCACCACTCTCCCTGTGAGACCTACATGCATGCCTCTATACTTCAGAGAGGAAGAAGAAGAGAAGAAAGCGGAGATTGATCAAATGATAAAGGAAAGGTTAGAGGAAACACGACTATATCATGAAGCAAGCTTGTTGCCGAGCCTTGTCAACAGTGTAAACCTTTGCACCTCCAGTCAGGCTCTACCTCCGACCACTAGAGTGGCTATTCTGCTGAGCCCTGCATTGATCCACCTTTAAGCCACCCCTGAAAAGGATACACAAGGTTGGAGATGCCCCTGTGCCAAAAAGGAAGAAGGCACTTGATAAGGTGGTGATTTATATGATACTACTTATCAATCTGGTTACATTTCGCTGCTTCTACAGCTTGTTGAACCCCTCCATCACAATCCTTGCCCAAACCTAAACACCAACTGTCTGCACCCAAACCAACACCTACCAAAAAGCCTTTGCCGCTTTACCCTCGCACTCATCTTCATCCGATGAAGATGATGTTGCTCCACTTGAGGACTAGACAAAGACCTCAACCACAGTGTTCAAATTCCCTATATTGAACCTTTAGCCTCTTTACCCCGGATTCCACTATACCTCAGGCAAACACCTTCACCACCTAAATCACCATCCAAACCAGCTTCTCCACCTAGAACCGCTCTACCTCACCAACAACCAGACCTCGACATACCATGTGAGATCGAGTCCATTTCTCGAGGAACCTGAATGCGAGTCAAGGGTTCAAGAGTCTTCATCTCTTGAATGCAGGCAATATGGTTGTGTGGCCAAACTCAACCTCTTCGCATGTTGCAACCCTCTCACGACTCTCTTTCGTACTTCCCATAATGGTACCTTTCATGTCTCAACGCTCATTCTCTCCTCCAAATTCTCCTCTCCGGGAAGAACCGAATGCCGCGTGTAACTCTTGGGGATGATCATGATCTCTCTGAGCCTCGCCACTTCTTCTCCGCACCCTTCGACCCTCCGGGCCTGGTCTTCGGAACCAAGAATTGTGCCCAACGCTCTTCCCAATTTAATTGGTAGCATTGAGTACTTCAAAGTCAAAGATTCGGGAATCTACCGTTTCGGGGTTTCCTTGGAAGCAGTGGATTTGATGAAGTAATCAATGATCTTCTTGAAGAAGATCGGTATGGAACCGGGTGTCTCAGTGAACACTTGGTTTGACAAGCACAAAAAGAGCAAGAAGAAAGAAAGCAGGAGATGGCATGCGCTCGACATGGAGAGTTCCTCCAGTTATAAGAGGTCACTATTGTTTCGGGAACCAGAACTGCACCTCCTCCTCGTCCTCCTACTCCTCCAAGAGAACTCAGAACTCCACCCACTGCACACAATGCTGGTTGCATCTACTTGGATCGGCTTCACATGACAGTCAACTGTAGCCAGTTGTGCCAAAGAAGTTTTGATAGGCTGGTTGAAGCGCAGTGATTAGGAAGATTTATGAATCTCGATCAGTTGAAGCCTCGAGAAAAGCCCAATTTATGACTACTGTTGCGCAAATTTTGGAGAGGATGGAGCGACCCTAGAAAACCTTAGGATTTTTTCTTTTGATAGATTTGCTTTGAGTTTGTTTTTGTTCACTCTGTTTTATTTCTAATGAAATTTATGACACTCAAAGTTTTCTCTTTATCTTTCTTTATCTTGTTTGACTGTGATGTTCTTTATTTCATCTTGATCTTTTTGTCATGACAAAGGGGAGAAGAATATAGAGTATAAAGCAAATTGATGAACCTAGTGTATCAACCAAGTGTCATCATGCATACATTATGTGTTACGATTAATATATTCCTGTATGCTCAAACTTATATCTTGTAATATCTCATGCTCGTTACACTTAGAAATATTTATATATGCTTAATTCAGGGGAGCCTCCGAAATCATCTGAATAAATATTTTTTTAAAGAAAAATTGTTCATCAATATATGTATTTGTCATCATCAAAAGGGGAGATTATTTGGAATCAAGAGGATTGAAACAATAACCCTTTAATTGTTTTTGATGATAACAAAAGATTAAGAGAACAATTTATTCTCTAACATGGTTATAAGTGTAAAGTATTTATATTCTGGAAAAATTCGCGAAGACTTAGTGAAATCTTGAATTTCACTCTGGGAAAGCTTTCACGGCCTGCTCGGTTCTTGGCACATAGAAACTGTTTGGTCAACGCCTGGTGTAAGTCAACGACTCGTAGATCGATCTAAGAGACTACACTGCATTTGGTCAACGCCCTGGGTGTAAGTCAACGCCTGGTAGATCAGTCAGACACACTGCTGTTTATAACGCCTGGTCTTGATCAACACTCAACAGACAGTTGTGTTATATGTGCTCCATGATAGACTTAGTGCTTTCCTACGATTCACGTCATTTGATAGCCCATTAAATTCTACACACAAGAATCGTGATCTGTGAAGCTCGATTCGATAGTAAAATTCAAGTACCTTGTTATACTTATCTTTAGACAAGAAGAATGTCAAAGGATAATATCATCAAAACTTGTGCTTGAAGTGTCTATATTTTTGAAAAGCTCACTAAGGACAAAGTTAACGACATTGTGTATAATACTCGAGAATGCTTTTCGTCTTGAAAGCGACGTATCCTGCAAAGCCGAAATTCAAGGATCAACTTTGACTTTGGACAAAATTTAGACAAAAGAAGCGTTGTGACAAAAGAGAAGCGTTGTGTCACAACTGGCCTTTTTCAACCCTAGCTATATATCCTACCTCATACATCAAGTAAGAAAGAAATTGAGATTTCAACAAGCGATTTTCAACACATTGTACGCAATCTAGCAACTTGAATATTTTTACGGTGAAAGTGAGAGCATCAACATCTATCTTCTCAAACACTACCAATCAAGAGACAGTGAGCAATCAGAATTCATCCAAGTCTCGAGATCGCTGAACAAGGCACTTTCGCTTTATTCTTTCTTTTAAGAAAGTTATTTTGTGCTAAAAGTAGTTTCATTGTAAATTCTCTCTCAAGAGAGTTATCTCTATATTGTTTCAAAACTCTTATTTGAATCAGGACTTAGCCCATTAGTGGTCTGTATACCTTAGAGGCTCAACTGTCTGAGTGGTTCTGAGAGTAGTATAGCCTTGGCAGAAATATACTCTCAAGTGTAATCGTTGATTATAGTGGAGAAATCCTTCAAGTGAGTGAAGAGACTGAGCGTAGCTATCAGGTGATAGTGAACTAGTATAAATCACTGTGTCTCTTTCTTCTCTCTACTCTTTATTCCTTGCACAGTTTATTCAATAGTTATTTTTCATAAACATTTGTATTTGCGAAAAAGTTTTTTAAAAACCCAATTCAAACCCCCCCTTTCTTGTGTTTTGCCACGTTCATTATTAAATCAAAACATACAAATAATTTTATTGTATTTTTTATCAATATGATATTTTCCTCGGTGGAAAAAATTCTTCCTCTACAAAAAGTATTTGTCATAAAAATAATTGTACTACCAATTACTAATAAAGTATAAATAGTTTTGTCAAAAAAAGTTAAAATTAGTAAGATTTCCGGAAGCCGATGATTTGATAGTGATATTTTGTGAAATTCTTTTTCCTACCTATAAAATGCACTGACGTAGTCATTATACCAAAGGAAAAAAAAAAGCACTGACGTAGTCAATCAAACATGATATACCTTACCATGGTTTCTACTAACACTGTAGCGCATTCCTACTGAAAACCGATGTGGACATACATTTATTTTAGCTATTCCTTAATCATTTTTAGGGATTGCAATGAGTATATATCCACATTTTGGAAAATATTCGTACTCAGGCAAATACTTGCGTGGATAATAGATTTAATACTTGCACTCTTACTCGTTGGATATTTAAGTACCTATACCTATTACCTGTACTTTTCAATAATAAAAAAAAATTGATAAGCAAAGAATATATTAAACAGGAGTACAAGGGTATTCCGAACCCATATTTATAGATGTTTAGGGAAGGAACTGCCTAATTAAAATCCTTCAAGGCCAAAACTCAATGAAAAAAAGATCAAGGCCAAAACTCAATGAAAAAAAGATCAAGAGAGGAAAAAAAGAACCTCCACCAACCTCACACAATGACATAATCAACAGCCAAAATACATTGAAATACATTGCTACACACATTCCTTTTCCACACATACATCAGGAACGAGTAGTAAAAATCCTGCATAGCCTCCACCAATGAAAAATGCTGCACCACCAATGCTGCGCCATCAATTATGCTGCGCCACCAAGGTATTAACAAATCATAAAATCAACCTCCACAGTGCTTTGCAAGACCACCTGAAACGCCACAAACCCATAACACAACACAGGCATCGACATGACAGTACCAGCACCCCATGACCAAGCCTCCAAATTATTGCATGTTATCGTAACACCCACCATCACACCTGCAAAAAGTCTTTAAAAGCAAAACACAGTAACAAATCAAAAGACAGCCCCCCAATTGCAGCCATCCACACCAAGTTATAAGCACCCTATTGGATTGACGCACCAATCCGAAAATCTCCAAATGCAACCTTTACCCACTCTTGCCAAATACCAACTCCAAGAGACTTGTTTAATTTGAGCAACTAAACTAGAAAATTCAGCCGTACCTTCTTTAAACAGAATTTTATTTCTCATACCCGACAGACACCAAATCAGAGTGTTGATTAAAATATAATTTGTAACCTCATTAAAAAAAACTTTAAAAAAAAACTCTATAGCGAGGGCGTCAAAATTCTTTGCTAGTCACCAAGTTTTTGATTATGTACCAGCCTGTATCTTTAACCTTATTTTGAATAAAATGGAATAAGTTTGCCCTTTTCAAAACAAAACAAAAAACTTTTCAAAGATCATTCAAAAGCCTAATCATAATACATTACAAACAAAACTATTTAACTAATTCTAAATTTAACATAATAAAGTTATTGAATACAACACATAATATAATGTTTGAACATTAAATAAATGTCACAATAAAGTTTTGGAACAACAAATTCATGAATTTATAAGTATTGGAGATCAATGGCATACGGTTCACCGGTAAACCAGTGAAATAAAGGGTACAATAGGTAAACACGGTGTCAACATTTCAATATGTTGCCTTTTTAAGGACTTAATTATAAATTTATTAAATTGTTAAATGGACCCTCTTGGGTCATACTGTGCGAAGCAAATAAAGACACCAGCTCAAGATTATTGTGTTTGGTGTTAATACTCTCCATTAGTTTAACGATCGTCGCATATGTAAGAAACCACTGTCAAGTGTCAACACAAATTCACAGTGGTCAAGACCAAGACCCAAGAAAAAGTTTGGCAAAGCGTAAATGATTTAAGAATGGAATTTGAAGGAAAGGAGGAACTTTCTCTCTCCCTTTTGGGTTTAAGATTAGGATTACTATTTGCCAAATCCAGTTTTTTATTTACTGTTAGAATGTTGAAGTTTCGATTTTTATGCCCCCTTTATTTATTTATTTATTTTGGCATTTCATTTGATGGGTTTTGTGTCAACTACATCACCATCTTCTGCATCCTCCAATTAGTCTTCATCGCCTTAATCGCAGTTAGCAGAGGAGGAGTCCCAACCTCTAATACAGTTGCAATAAAAAGAAAAAGGGCTCCTAATTGAAAGAAGTTAAAGAGAGAGTAGCCTTGCAGAGTGGGTACCCTTCTGCCGCGCCATCGTCGTGACCAGATTTGTGATATTCTCTTGCAAATCTCTCGCGTGACACTACTGGTTGTCTTCTCCGAGAGTACGTCACCGATGTCTTCTACTATCCCGATCTAGGCCAAGGTCAACAGTTCTTGGCCAAGCTCCTTGTTGCTGCTGATTTTTTGGATCTGGTAAGAGCTTGTGCTTTTTGTATTGGCGGATCTGCCCTGTCGTGCTGGTTATTTTCAATCTCGCTCCTTCCAATTCTGAGACACAATCAGAAACAGTAAAATGGGCGAAATCTGGAGAAATATGCCAAACCAAACCAAATTTACAATTAATAGAGATCGAAGATAATAGCGAGGATATGGTGTCAAACTCCATAGCTCACGCCAGCGGGTTCGTTGACTTTCACTAATAGCTTGCACTTGTTACAATCTGTTAAATTAAACATGGGGGGAGATTCTAATAAAAACTTGTGGTGTTGTGCCCCTCCTCTATACCTTCTTGAATCCTGATCCCTCTTCCACAAAGGGGAATTTAGGAGCATATGTTTAGTTGTATCTCTGTTTAGAAATGAAGGTGAATGCTGGGGAGTTGCTCGAAAATGCTGACGTGAAAAGACGCAGAGAACTACAAAATTTTCATGCTGATCAAATTCCATTTCCAACTCACCTTTTTACTTTTAGGAGCAAACTGCAAAGTTAAGTTTACAGGATACTGGAATTAATGGTAATCAATCACAACCATTAGTTTATTTTATAATAAATCAATGGTTAATAAATAATGGTTCACCGGTGAACCACATGTTTGGTGGTTCACCTTAGATGCCACCTGATTATTATTAGGTTTAGATAAATTTCATTCTTTAATTTAATATTATAATCATCATCATATTAATAAGTAAATAGATAAATAAATTTGTTTGGGTATGAGCGAGTTGGGTACTGAGGTACCTGTACTCGTACCCATCAATTTTTGTGGGTATTTACTAATTACCCATCCTCATCCTCAGTAAGTGGGTAATTATCCTACCTGTCATGGATCATTTTTGTCGGTATCCATTGGATATATTACCCATTTTCATCCCTAACTATTTTTATTTATATCCGCTTAGCAAACAAACTATTTTTGAAGAATTATAAAAGTTTTAAGATTGAAAACATTAATTAATTACATTTTTCAAAAATTACAACAACATAATATACCATAAAAATAAAGTCAAACAGTATGATTCTTTCTGGAATTTTTATCATTATATTTCCTTACTTGTTTGATTTGAGATAATGCATATTAATTTTATTTAATTAGTTTCTAAATTAAATTGTGATTTTCAATTTCAAGAGTGACAATCCTAATTTTTATTTTTCTTCATAATGAGTTATAGATGCCTACATGAAACTTAATATTTTATATTAACACTACACAAACAACTCTTCAGATATGTGTTTATTTTTCACTCAAGTAGCACTTTTAGCATTATAGAAATAACCATTATTTGTGGAAGTACGCTCCCATGATGCATCGGAAGCGTTATTCGCATCGTGAAGCAAATAGAGTGTGCCCAAACGCACATTATTAGATACATGTCTCATATAACTTTTTCTTTGTCAATCGTCATATAAATTTCAAACCATATAACATGTGCTTAAATAAGTGTTATCTGATACCTAATTCATACAACGCTTTCCTTGACACGTGTTATCTAAAGTTTAAACTCATGTAACATGTTCTTAGAAAATATTTATCTGAGTCTCATTTATATAACGCTTTCTCAATGAAGAACTATAAGAATTTACTTTTTTAAATATTTTGTATTTCATGTTACCCAAATATACACACATACATGTAGAATACAATAAAAATTCATAGAGCAAAACCTAACAACAAATGAGATTCAAAATAAAAGACGATTAAACTTAGAACAACAGTAAAATAGATGGTTCGTTCTTTATTTGAAAATTCAACTAATGTAAGACTTATCAGGGATGAAAGCTTGCAAGAATCTTAACTCAAATTGGGAAGCACTCCAGTCTCTTTTGGCATGCGTTTAACTTGTCTTGGGAAATAGAATATTAATAACTTTAAGCAAGATATACATAAATGGGTACACAAACTCAAAAGTCATGCAACGTGATTTAAAGAATGACAATAAAAACCATTATTAGGAGGAAGAGACTTATAAGCTTGGAAGATGCTATTTACCTGCAACATTAACCAAAGAAGTGAATGTAAATGTAAATGTCAAACGCCATACAATAAAAGGATGAATACAATTAAGAAAAATAAATGTATATAATTTATGTAAACTCCATACATATTAAAGCCTACATTTTCCTCTTCTTGGCTGGATTTATACTTTTTTGTCTCTTAATACAAAATGGTGGATTGATAAAAACCTCGTCATCATGATCATCTCTCGTATACAGAATGTCATCTATGGATGGATTATTCTAAACTGGTGATGACGTCCCGAATTAAGGATTATCCTCTTCATTAGTATCTACGTGATCTTGATCGTGGTGATCAATTATTTTGTTGGTCAGAAGAATAATAGTCAATTTTACATCCGCATGATCAGTGACATCAAACACTTGTTGAGTATGTGACGCTAAGATAAATGGTTTGTCTTTGTACGTCACCCTATTAAATGTCCACCAACATAAACCCTGATGCATCCATCTGAACACCATTATTGTTGTCGGCACACTTGTAACCAAACAATGCCAGCATAAATGTAGTGTACTCCAACTCCCATATGCGGTCCATCACCCCAAAATATGACATATTTGCTTATAAGGGGTCCTATCTTTGGCACTTGATACATGCATAGCTTCAGTTATCAGGGTGACACTGTTATTTTGCATAATACTCTAACCATCGTGTTCTTTCATATGAAATGTGTACTTGTTAATCATATAACCTGTATATGAAAAGACGTGTACACTTGGATCACTTGCTAACGATCTCAGTCTATCAGAAATTGAAGTTGGATCTACAACCAACTCTACAAAAATGTGATCTTTGAGCCACGAGGCAAAACTTCGACTGTGTTCTCTCGTTATCCAATTTTCATTCCTATATAGTTCACTGTCCTAGGTATGTCCATGTGTCTTTCAAAATACGACTCAACATCATCGTCCTTGTGTAGAACATACAAGTGTGTCTGCTCTCATTTTGTCATTGTTATGGTCACTTTTATTTCCAATAATCTCTTCCCCTACTGTTCTTTTTGATCGTCGAGACTTTGAAAGCCCTATTGATTTAACATTGGAGATGCATTCAGTACAAAACTCAACAACTTCTTTGATTATATATCGTTCAACAATACAACCATCTGGTCGACTTCGAGCCCTCACATACCTCTTTAGTGTTTGAATCTATCTATTCATTTGCTTAAAATTAATTGAATCCAATATTATTCAATTTTTTCAAAATCTTTTGCTTTCTAAGCAAGCTAACACATTTCTGAATAATTTTCTGATTTCCACTACTCAGAAAGGTGTTAAAGTTACAAATAGGACAAATTTTGAAAGGTTACAATTCAATAAGCACTTTGTCACCAACCCTACGAATAATGAATAGGCTATTCATATTATGGGTTCAAACTCTAGTTTTTCCTTATAGTTCTGATCAAGTAATGACACAAAACCACAAAGTAATACTACTTGTTGTGGCACTAATAATAATTTTTTAGCACCAGGACTACAATGATGTTACCCAATTTTTGAATACTAGTTTAATATATGTAACAAAAATACGCAACACAAATTACATGTTGTTACGGATGTTTAATGGTTAGGCGGGTTTGGGTTGAAGAGAAACTGGGTTTGAGTGAACTAAATTTGATTTGTTTGATTTGGTTTGGATTTAAAAAATGAGTGGTAATTGAATTGACCTGGTCACATTTGTATTTGGTCATCAGACATAATATTAAAATAATATAAAATACAAAAATCTAATAAAAAAATATAAAAGATAAAAAGGGGAAAAAGAAACTATAAAAATGAAAGAACATCTCACACTATCTTTGCAAGTTCATGGAATACCATTTTGCTTTTAAGATCTATACGACATTTAAAAACAGAATTACACAGTAGTAGAATTATTCATTTGTCTCACAAAATTTATAAGTACATAACATAGAATTATAATCGTTGTGTTCAAAACTTTTTCTTTTAACTTCATAGAAAAACATTTTCATTAACTCATTGTAAAAAGTAGAATTACTACTTGTGATTGGCTCATGTTCATCGAGTTTTATTTTTTCCAATTAGATACTGTTCTTGAAGTGATCTCTACGGTGGGCAAGTTCTGATGAATGTTTCTGGCCTAGTCTTAGGGAATTAGTCGTCCTCCTTTTCTGGCAAGGAGTCCCCCTTTAAAGAGTTCATTTTGCGGTTATTCCAAGTGAGTGGTAGTTACCTCATGCGTGTGGTCTAACCTCTTGTAACCGCTGTCCACTTCCTCCACGTGTCCTTCAACTCCCTTGTCTAAATAGCTCAGAAAGTTTGCCTGTTAGGTTAGTGCCATCGAGTAGAGTTGACGGTAGTAGTAATAATTTTCGAGCTTTAGGGAATTGGGCCGATCTGATCATGACACCAGTTGAGTTTGAAAAATGCAAACCAAACCAAATCAAACCAAACCAATGACATGAACTAATCTGATTTTTTCACTTTGAATTGATTCGAGTTAGTCATGTCATCATGTTGACCTATTGCCACCCCAACTAATTATGCCACTTTAGATCTTGGTATATCAAGTTACATAAGTATGTTAACATAAATAAAAGTGACTTAGTAAGACTACCGATAAACGAATTGAATATTCAAAGACGTTGAACATGATCTTCTTCTTCCGAAATTGTAGAGGTCGAAGACCAGAATTGTGAAAAACAAAGAAGACCAAAATTGTGATTTATCCATTTCCCCCCTCACTATTCTCACCGCAGTTAAAAATGAGCGAAGCCTCTATGACCGTGTCCAAAAGTGGCAAAATCCATTTCTTTCATGGTGGGGATGAGATGACATGGCATGAGCGTCTAAAAATGGAATGTTGCATTCAAGAATCACCCGTTTGGGTTGGGGGCATTCTCCCCTCCCACCAAATTGGCGAGTTATCCCACGCACCCCCACAGTGGCGGGCCATTGACGACAATATTTATAACGTTTCATTTATTTATTTATTTTTTTCTGTTATGTGTCGTCATTTGTTAAATTTATAGTAGTCCAGTTTTTTATTTCCCCACCATGATACATCAACAGAGCAGAGTAAATTCAGACAAAATGAACCCCAAACTCAAATTCAAATGAAATTACAACATTATATATACAGAGCAAGTAGCACCCATATTCTCCCCAGCTCACAATTACAAGAGCAATGGATTCATAGCAGCAGTAGTAGTAGTTATAAACACTTGTGCATAGTTCTTTTCCAATTTCTCAATTAAATCTCCGCTTCATACAGCCAGCGGCGGCGCAACCCAATTCCGCCGCTGCCCATGGCAAAAGGTCACAAACTAACGACCAGCCGGAGCGAGCGTTTCTTGGGAACCTACGCCTACGCTAATCGCCAAGACTCCATCTCCGCCGCCGATCCGTCGGAGCTCCGGGAAGAGGATATATGGTCCACAGCCGATGATGCCGGCGACGCTGACTCGAATGTCTCACACGGCGAGTGGGAGCCAGCACACTCTGCCACGGTAGAGAGCAACGGTGGCTCGTCCTTTCGGAACCGGCGCCGGATTCCCCAAAACGACGATGTCCACCGCAATCTGGGTGGCCTGTCACTGGCGTTCGAAGACCCGGCTACGGCGGCGTCGACGAGGATCGTGCACCAGTTCCGCGCGCACGAGGGTGTGGCGTCGTCGCCGCGGGGCCGCCACGTGGCATCGTCGGCGCCTGTGAACGTGCCAGACTGGAGCAAGATACTCCGAGTCGACTCGGTCGAGTCGCTGCACGATGCGGACGACGGTCTCCACGACGACGATTTGGAGATGGTCCCGCCGCACGAGTACTTGGCGCGCAGCAGTAAGATGGCGGCGAAGTCGGTTTTCGAGGGTGTGGGCCGCACTTTGAAGGGCCGGGACTTGAGCCGGGTTCGTGATGCCGTTTGGAGCCATACCGGGTTCGATGGCTAAAGGGCCGGTTGAGGTGGTGGCTTGGCTTTCTTGTTTGTGTAAGTGGTTCTTCTTCCACCTTGTTTGTAATTTATTTGATTATTGTTATTATTATTGCGGTTGATTAGATTGAACCGTGGTGGTTGGTCAAAATATTTGTTTAATTAGAATGGGTGGTTTCTCTGGGCAATGATTCGGTTGGGTGGACTCGGGTGAAGTGAGTCCAACTCAGTGGCCAGTGAGCCTAAGCAGCAAGTGCTAATTAGCATGTAATTTAAATTTCTGAATTCTGATCAATGTCATCATTTCAGGCTAGGTGTTGGTTTTGGATAATTATATGTCTTCCGCCTTCTGTTTGTTTAGGCTAATTGGCTTTTTCTTTATTATATAATAAAATGGCGAATTGGCTAATTGTGAAAGAGAAAGCAATATTAAGTAATCCCTCCGTCGGAGTATTATGTAAATCCTTGTCAATACATCATGTTTTGTCATGCATTTATATCAATAGTTAACAAAAATAATTTAATAAAATTAAATAAAATTATTTCACCTACTAAATTATTTATTATTTTTATCGGTTTTTTTAACGTGTATAACTTTGTACATGTTAAGAGTTATTAATTATCCACTTTTTTTCTTATTAATTTCTCACTTTCCTATTTACTTTCTCCGTCCCAAAATATAAGACCTCGTTGACCATATCACGCTTCTTAAGAAAAGTAGTTAAGAGTATTTTTTGCATTGAATTTATACAACTTTTGTGTTATTTTTCCTAAAATACCCTTAGAACTATTGAGTTTATTAATTACACTCTTTTCAGTTAAGGGTATTTTAAGTAAAAGAATCGTTAAAGTAGTATTGGGTTGAAAATGGTCTTATAAGTTGAGACAAAAAAGTCAAAACAAGGTCTTATATTTTGGGACGGAGGGAGTATTTTATGTATGTAATCTCTCTTCTCACCAAATAGGATGAAAGTAATCAATTACTATCTCCGTTCCTATTTATAAGTCCCTTTAGACAAAAATATGTTTATTAAGAAAAGTAGTCAATCTAATTAAATTTGTTAATAATGTGTGTGTTTTCTTTATTTACCCTTTTTTTTACATTGATTATAGTGTGCCTTTTCATTTCCCAAGATAAGGTTTTTAACATTGATTATGGGTATTTTTAGAAAAAAAAATAATTAATACACATTATAAATTGTAAATGGGCTTATAAAAAGAAATTTTTTTTTCTAAAAGAGACTTATAAATAGGAACAGAGGGAGTAATAAGAAAAAAATTGAATAATTAATAACTCTTAATTTGTATAAGATTGCACACGTCACAATAATTGTATTTTTATTAATTCCAGCAAAAAAACTTTTTTTTTTTTTGAAACGGAGAGTAATAATATGACATGATGGATTTGACGAAGATGATGAATCCCAAAACATAAAGAGAATGGGTTTTGCAATTTGCACCAAACCCGGTTAAGACAAACAGGCCGCGACAGACAAAAAGCAAATTAGTATTAATTTAATTAATAATTAATGGATAGTTTTGTGAAAACTCGTAACAAAATGCCAAATAATACTCCTTCCGTCCCGTAATATATGTCATATTTACTAAAAATAATTGTCCTAAAATATATGTCATTTTCAATTTTCAATGCAAAATTAAATGTTTGTTTGTCAATTACACTCTCAAGTACTTCACTATGTATTTATGATAATAGTTAATACATCAATAGTTAATGAGGTTAATTTGGTAAAATTATCACTCTTTTTCTTTCATTTATTACTTTTTCTTAAACTGTGTGATTTGTTCAACGGTAACATATATTACGGGACGGAGGAAGTATTATGGTTGGACGATAATGAGACAAATGACACCGTCATCTTTAAAATGCCTTTCTAAGAAAAAAATAAAAATAAAAAGTCTTTGTAAGGACACTTTGGTTGGTTGGTTCTTTGTGCAGATAATGAGAATCACATAAATTCTTGCTCTTTCCTTTTTAGAATAAGGACCCAATTTGCCAAGGGAAAGAAAATACAAAGTTTCTTTATTTTTTTTTAAAATTTTTTTGTTATGGTTTAGGCTCTTTTTCCATCTTTCTTGACGAATAACTAAACAATACAATTAGAGTCGTGGAAAGAAGCAATCTTACGTCATTTCATTAATAATGGAGAAAGAAATACATAAAGGAACTTTATAGGTGACATGGGGGCGAGGCAACGACATGGCTTCCCTAGCTAGCTTATGGACAACTATATTAGCTTGTCTCTTAACAAAATCAATATGAAAGTTTGAATTAGACTCCAAAACGATGCTGCACTCAGACAAAATAGCACTTAACTTTGAGACATCTAAACATGGGTGGTGTAGCATGTCTACTATAGCTTTACAATCAACCTCAAAAACAACCACATGGTCTAATTGCAACTCTACCAAAACTCTCATGGCGCAAAGGAAGGAAGTGACCTCACACCAAGGGAAGCACCAATTAGTTTTAGCCATCAAGAAGTTATGATTCTCACCCCTTAAGCACATACCAAAACCCGAAACGCCCAAGTCTCGGAAGAGTGATGCGTCATAGTTTCACTTCACGATGCCATGACTCGAAGCCTTCCATCTCGTATTGTCTAGGTGCTATACTTGCAAGTTTATGAAATTGGTCCTTGTCTATCCTTTACCCAATCACTCAACGTGGTAGAAGCTTTGATAATAACTTGGGTATTGATGCATTTCTCCTCTGCCCATGACATCTTATTTCTCCCACTCCAGAGATTCAGCAGAGTCATAACAAAGGTCTCTTGCTCCTGTGTATCAAAGGCTAGCATGGCCAGAAAAAAAAGCTCCTTGAAGGACTCAACTTGCTTCGTAAGGGTTCGAGTTTTCCTACCATGTTCGGTTGAGTGACACTATCTACCATGAAGTGTGTTTTATGTGATTAATAATTAGAAAAGGTTAAATATGTGTAGAAGTAAATGTGGATTTTCAAAAACCTTTTCACAATACCAAGAAAATATCACATCAAAGATCTTTAACCTAAATCATTAACAGTAACTGAAGATAGTTTAGAAAACATTCATGTAGTTTACTTTATAAAATTAGCGATATAAAAATAAACCCAACGTCCGATGTCACATATATCATAGTACACTAATCCCATGAAACAAATGACTAAAATCTCAAGTGCTTAAAACATAAATAAAAGTAAACATCAAACTATTTAAAATTCTTCAGCTTCCACCGAGTCGCTTCAGAGCGTCACTACTCGACTATTCAACTCGTTCAATATTTCCGATCCTTCCTGCCGCAATACTGAAAAATGGTTGCAAAAGTGGGAAATCATATCTACATTGTATAAAGAAAGAGAGTACAACACAAAAATAGTTGCACATATGTAATCATGTAACTTAGCACACTACTACACACAATCACAACCAAAGTTTTGCTTTTAACAAGAGAGATCCACTACTCCTACGTATCTCTGAGTGCAATGGAGAAATCAAAGTTATGTAGGTCTTGAGTAGAAAATGGTTATGAGTTGGTTTGTTTTAATTGATACGTTTAATTGGGGATTGTAAGACTTTTGAGTTGTCGTTGCTCATACGTCCTAAAACATAGGTTAATCCAGTGGTATTTAACCGACTTAATTCCCTATTATTATTATTATTATTATTATTATTATTATTATTATTATTATTATTATTATTATTATTATTATTATTATTATGTATAAATTGTTGTGAAGGGATTCTTAGAATTTTTTATTTGTCCAACTCATGTGTCCCAAAAATATAATTAAACCGATTGTACAACTAAACTTAATCTCCTGTTGATCGAAGAGTACCTTCTCTCCAAAATGGACTCCATTTCTTTTGAGAAATGAAGAGGATCTTAACTCACCTAATATGGTTTACATAATTATTGAGAATATTTGGTTTAACAGATTGGGTTTTAAGCAGTTGATCCTTGACTAATTGATTTTAGCTAAATCTTTATTAATGCTATTGAAATTAAAAAAAAATATTTACATCAAACGTATTTATTTTGGAAAATTATTATTTCACTCTTTTTCATTGTATTTTCTAAAATAAAATTAAACCTCATTGTTTCACATGACAAAATGAAGAAATGGCTAAACGGGCTATGTTTAGAAAAAAAAAACGAGGGAAGGGAGAGTGGGCTTAGGCCCAAGTAACAACACAACAGTAACATGGCCATTATTACCCATTCTGATTTTTTTTTTCAAATTCTGACAAATTTCACTCTGCACTCATACTGAAAATTAACAATTTACGGTACGTATATTTTTTTTGCATTATGAACATATTACGGAAATTTGAATTTTCGGTAATTATTTGTTTAAAACTTTTGCATACCGAAAATTGTAATTTTCGGTATGCACAAATTTGTTTTTTGTATTCTGAAAATTATGTATTTTCGGTACAAGTTTTATTTAATGAAATTAATTAGGCTAAATTATACATTTGGTCCTCTATGTTTATTTTAGTTTTTAACTTAGTCCTCTACGTTTTATTTCTTTCGTTTTGGTCCTCTATGTTTATTTTTTTTAAAACAATTTTACCGAAAATTGCAATTTCCAGTACAAGTTTTTTTTTATGAAATTAATTAGGCTAAATTATACATTTGGTCCTCTATGTTTATTTTAGTTTTCAATTTGGTCATCTACGTTTTATTTCTTTCGTTTTGGTCCTTTGTGTTTATTTTAGTTTTCAATTTGGTCCTATACGTTTCAAACATTACATCAATTTGGTCATTTCCGTAGGTAAAAGTCCAACTGTCCGTAGGTAAAAGTCCATTTTCCTTTGGTTTGATTTTGGAAAATAGACTTTTACCTACGGAGAGTTGGCTTTTACCTATGGAAAGGACCAAATTGAAAATGTAAATAAACATAGAGGACCAAAACGAAAGAAATAAAACATAGAAGACCAAATTGAAAAATAAAATAAACATAGAGGACCAAATGTATAATTTAGCCTTACTTTTTATATTTTCAAATATGTCTATGATGAGAGGAGCTTCTGCTGCTGCTGGTGCACCTCCTAGAGAGCGGCAACCTATGACTGCCTCTGGGAGTAGGAAGTGTGTTGAGCACATTCATTCTCACAAGGGTGGTTTTTATACAGTTCATGTCGTCAACTAGGTAAATTTCTATTCGCAAATATTTCTGTTAAGGTGTGTCAAAATGTGAAGAATATCCTGTCTTCATGAGACCTAACATTTGGTATTTTGTTTTAGCCTCATGGAGAAATGGAGCCTTACTTCATACGTGAATTTTTCCATGAGCTTGGTATAATTTGGCACTTGATCGACCAAGAAGGAAATAGGCATCATGTGACGTTCAACAAGTCTATCGAAGCTCCACGTATTACTGATGGATGGTAGGGTCTAAGAGTGTCTTATGGCCTGACCGGAAATCACAATATATTTTTTAGCTATTTGGGTGAAAATAATTTTAAAATTATTGTGTACAGCTGACACTGCAGTCGAGAAGAATTTTTAACTTTCCACAGTCTATCGACAAAGCGTCGGCCCGTCTCATTCACAGTTACTTTGGCGAAAGTGAAAGCAATTGCCAGTCATTTGGTTGAACTCAAATTATTATATTTAATTTCTTATTTCGCATTTAATATTAATAAATTTCTTATTCTAATAAATTGTTTTACACAGGATTTGCACCAGAGAATCGCAGAACATGTGAAAAACACTGGCTTTAGTAGTCTGTTGCTGTGCGACCCTGGTGGTGGCCATACATCCTGTCAATTGTTAGTTCGAAGTGAGCCAAGGCCGTCCACCAAGATTGGTATGGGGTGGAAAAAATTCTGTAAAGATAATGAATTGAAGGCTCGGATGAAGATAAAATTTAAGTTTCGGAATATTGAAGCAAACAATATAGTTGATGTTTCCCTCACTTAGTTGTAGCTGATTACATTTTGTTGTAACAGAGTCTTAATAATTCATGTTTTTCAAACTATGTTAATAATTCATATTTTGCTTATAATTCATGTTTTGCTTATAATGATTTAACAACGAAATAATATAACTTAAACAACGATTAAACACAAAAATATGTGCAAATATAACAAAATAAAAGTATAACAAAAAATCTCCCTGCACAAACCATCAAAAACTCAACTTTTATTTTTTTCACTCACACTTCCCCGAAATCCTAAATTTCTGTTCTGAAAACGCTCTAATCGTACCGAAAATACGAATTTACGGTATGTATTTTTTTTGCATTTTGAACTTAGTTCCGAAAATTCCAATTTCCGGTATACAAATTGTATTCCGGAAATTGAAATTTTCGGGTATAACATTTTTACCCCTTTTTTTACCGGAAATTAACAATTTCCGGTATACAATTTTCTTATTTGCTACCGGAAATTTTGAATTTCTGGTATAGTATAAAAAAATTGCCTACCGAAAATTCACAATTTTAGGAAGATAATGTGCTTCGGAAATTGTGTATTTCCGGTAAAAGATAAAAAAAATTGTGTATCAGAAATTGTGAATTTTTGGTATGCAATTTTTTTATTTTATACTGGAAATTCGCAATTTCCGGTACGTTGTTGTTTTTTTTTTAAACTTTTTTCCCACATAATAATTTATCTTATTGTGTTTGTTTGTTTTCTTTTAGTTTTATTGGAAATGGATGATTTTAGTGGCTTTAATTCTAATGAAGCTCACAAGCCGACCAACGTTTCCCAACATTTCGATTGTAGTGATATATTCACTACTACGAAGGTAATTTAATTATTATTTGATACTGTGAATATTTCGTATTTTTTTCATCAAAACATAAAGTTTAATACTTTTTTCCAGATATTTCCTACACGAGATGACCTTTTGTATTGGGCTTGAGAGGTTGGGAAGAAAACAATATAGTTGTTGTCATTGTAAGATTAAACACAGAAACAGGACAAAGAGAAAGAAAAACAAAAATCATTATGGGTTGTAAAAGGGGTGGAAAGTATAGATCCAAGTCATCAAGTTATTTAAAGTCAACTGGATCTCATAAGTGTGAGTGTCCGTTCGCGCTTAAAGGAAGACCTTTGTCAACGGGTGAAGGCTGGATACTTAAGGTCCTTTGTGGAATTCACAACCATTGGATACCTGAAAGCATGATGGGTCATCCATTTGTTGGTCGTTTAAGCCAAAATGAGAAAGAAATTGTTCCTGATATGATAAAGAACAATGTAAGGCTGGGAAGCATTCTATTGATACTGAAACAGCGCAATGTGGGCAATCTCACTACCATCAGTCAAGTATATAATGAGCGGCATGAGTTTCAATCAACTCAGAAAGGTCCAAGAATTGAAATGCAACCCTTGTTGAACTTAATCCAAAGTGATCGATATGTGTTCTGGTATAGAAGACATGACGGTTTCGACGTTGTGAGAGATATTTTTTGGACACATCCAGATGTCGTCAATTTATTGAATACATTTCACGGTGTCTTGTTCATGGACAACACCTACAAAACCAACAGATATCGGCTGCCACTGTTTGAAATTATTGGTGTTACTAGTACATCCCTTATTTACACAGTGGCATTTGCCTATTTGGATTCTGAGTAGCAGGATAACTTTGAACGGGCACTCTTGAAGTTAAAAGGTATGTTTGTGTGACAGGACTCATTTCTACAAGTTATTCTTACCGACATAGATCTTGCTCTGATGAATGCAATTGCGTACGTTTTTCAAACTTTGGCCAATTTGTTGTGTCAATGGCACATAGGTAAGAATGTCTATGCAAAATGCAAGAAGTTAGTATTTCATGAAGACAAACATGAGGCAGTGAAAAATGCATAGGATGGTGTTGTTAATGTGATTGACGAGTTTGAGTATCAGCAGCAGTTGATGACTTTTGGTGTGAATGTTCAGAATTTCCTATTTTTGTCGAATATGTCAAGAATACATGGTTGAATCCCTTTAAGGAAAAGTTTGTTGCGGCATGGACCAACCGAGTGATGCACTTCGGAAATACAACAACAAATAGGTAAGCTTAGACCAGTAGACAAAATTATGTTGATAAATATATTTTTTAATGGTGTCATTGGCATCTGATGGGGTTTAATTTTTGTTTGTTATTAGGGCTGAGTCTGCACATTGGATATTGAAGAGGAATCTACAAAACAGTAGAGGTGACCTGTGTAATTGTTGGGAAGCTATGAACAATATGCTTGCACTGCAACACGCTGAGATAAAGCACTACAAAAAAAACGTCAATTAGCGACCGATTTTTCGGTCTCTAAAGATGTAAAATCGGTCGCTACCAAATTTAGAGACCGAATTAGCGACCACCAAAAATCAGTAGCTAAAACGCTCGTCGCTAAGTATTAGCCACCAATTCAGCGACCGATAATTCAGCGACCGAATTAGAGACTGAACTTAGAGACCGATTTAGAGACCGAATATAGAGACTGCTTTAGCAACCGAAATCAGCGACCGAATTAGAGACTGAACTTAGAGACCGATTTAGAGACCGAATGTAGAGACTGCTTTAGCGACCGAATTTAGCCGAATTTAGCGACGATTCAGAGACCGAATTTAGCGACTGCTTTTAACGACCGATGTTAGAGACCGTTTTAGAGACCGATTTTGTAAATTTTTTTACAAAATCGGTCGCTAAATCGGTCACTAATACGTTTTTTTTTTTTAAATTTTTTTTACAGAAAGCTTGAATTGAGCAAAATGAGGAAGGATTCAAAGCTTTTTTTTTTTTTACATCAAGCTCAAAATGAGCAACGTGATTTATCACCACTTTAACCACGTTAGCGGCTCAGCCGGTTACTCGAGAATACCAATTATTCTATTTCCTGATGTTAGCAATGTATAGCGGTCAAATAGGACCATTTTCTTCTCGAGACATTTTACTTTTTTTCATCACTAGTACTTTGCCCCGTGCGATGCACGAGTCAGTTATCCTAGAATTATATTAAAAGGATAGTTATATGGAAATCAAATTAAAAAGAGATGTTATATGAGAGTCACATTAAAAAGAAATGTTATATGAGACCAAATTGGTCACTAACTCTTTAATATTTTGTTACATACTGAAAGAAAAAGACTTTATAATATGAATGAATACATTGGCTTTCAAATTCCAAGTAACAAATTTGTAATTGTACTTTTTATCAAAAAAAAAAATTGTAATTATACTTCCATAAACTCATATTTAATACTCGGTAATATTAGAGCTTTGCAATTAAGCTTTGGCAATTAATCAATGCCTCTCTTCATAATTTGGTCCAGTCAAAACAGCCCCTTATGGTGATATAGTGACACTACCCCCTGTGCATCCAACAAAATATGGTATTAGGCCCTATTTGTACATGCAAGAACATACTCTTAAGGGTTCCTCCAACAAATTAAACTGGTTTGCTAATATAATGAGGCATCCACCTTCAAGAGCAATATGGGTCATTGATGCTTGCCACACATCTCTAGCATCGACAGTAGGTACACAACATACATACACACATCCCAACCAATACCTATTGCGATAGTACCTGAAATGAATAAGTAGCATAGAAGATTTTGCACAAATTATTATATCACCAACCAACAAAAACTAGAAAGCTATTTGATCATTCAAAACTGCATAGTCACTTGAGACAAATATGCATTTAATACCCAACAAATACATAAAAAGTAAAGACTTTAAAAAGGTCACTATAATATTTTAATAAGAATCATTTTAGATTAAGACAATACAATTGAAGTCAACAGTCATGATATAATAAAGTATCAAAAAACCAAATATAAGTATAAAATGAACACAAAACTGTGCATAAGAATATTGATTTACTTTAAAGAAAGAGCACACATCACTTTATTAGTTCTGATGCATATTCAACATGAAATCATTGAAAAGCAACTTCAACTCATGGGCATGTCAGCAAGTTCAGGGCATGTAAAAAAATTAGGTATTAAAAGTTTTTACCTTTGGCATTGGTAACTGAATATCAAACCTCGCATCCACCATAGTCAACCTTCATATCAGAAAGGGAGACTGTATTTGAAATTGGTATATCTCTGACAGGTATTTATAGTTATGAGATTGATAGGGAAAGCAAAAGAAACAAATGAATAGAAAGTGAGATAGGGAAAGGAAAAAGGGAGAGAGACAATAGAGAAAAAGTAAATCTTATAAGGAAGAGAAACATATTATTTGGCTGAATAAGTACAAATTAAAAATGACTGGAAAAGGTAAAGCCACAATAGACAAAGCCTCATAATTGGAATTGCATCCCAAGACAAAAAGGATAACAGCAAAATAGATAAAGATGCAAGTCTTTCAAGGATTCGCCTCTACCAAAGAATGAACAACAAGGATCGCTTTCTAGAACAACCACCGCATGACCAAGAATCACAATTCTCCAATCATCATGGAAGGGAAAGAACGAGTTAAAAAAAGGGAAACTATGAAGCTGAAATAGATAGAAAAACATACTTTCAAAACCGCAAAAGCCAATGCCTAGAGGAAAAAAAAGTTAATTTACCTAAAAATCGTTCAATTTCTTTCGACTTCACCAAGACCACCAAATCAGCAAAAACACAAAGCAAGAATTAGCCTATTTTCTTTTGAAGCTTTTCATTTGAAACAAAACAGAATATCAAAATATTGAAAGACCCTGACCATTGATTGAAATTAGTATTGACATTTTTCTTTGTTCTTGAGCATGACCTCTTCAAATCTCATAATCCTTGATTTTGTAAAGTCCTTCCACCAATAACTCAGTCAACTTTGTAGGAGAGTTTTGCTTTTCCATTTTTGATGTCTTCTGAATATTCAATACAATTTTGGTTAATTCCCTCTTACATTTACATAAATAGTCTTTGTTAGAATGTGACCCTGCTTGGCTAAAAGGCAACAACTTTGTTTTTCAACTTGTAGCTAACATTCAACAAAAAAAAAAACAACTTTGTAGCTAACATTCAGTATAAAACACTCGTAGCTAACATTCAGTAAAACATTCAATAAAAAAAGGTGAAGAAAAAAAAGGAGCAGAAGACAAAGATGGAAGTAGGGAATAAGTGAGTGAAAAACTTATATGTCGTTGTTTTATATGCTGCCATGCTGGTGGTATGGTAAATGCATCAATTTTACATCAAGTACTCAAATCCAGGAAGCAAATATTGCTGATAATCTATTCTGCCTCAATTGTGCATAATATCAATATGAGTGCAAACTAATATCAAGAGTTGTTACTAAGGTCCCCACAAATATTATTAAGTTATCGGCATAATGTGAATGACAAAATCATATTAAAGGAAAGAAAGTAGAAACACCAACTCATGCAAGTAACTTACACATAGTTGAAGACATCAATTGAAGTTAAGTCTGGCAAAGGACCTGTCAAATTATTGTTTTATCTTTTAAGTTCCTAAAAGAGAACAGCACTATATGAATCTTCATTAATGATATTAATAAATCTTTTTATACATCCATATCTCAAATCTAAGTAGTCACAATTCATTGATGTTAGTAAGGCTGTTTAGATTTGATGGGACATCTCCTGTCAGGAAAATTCTATTGAGCTACGAAATAGTGGTATATGTAAAATGATTGTGTGAATTTCTCAGTAAAAGGAGACAAACTTAGACGTCACTGCCAGGAGTTTGTTTTTCACATGCAAGCAAAGAAACTATAACAAAAAAAAAATCCTTAAGCACAACATTGGTTCACAGGCACACTTAAACTATTGATTCTGGTCAATCTTTTTGTGTTGGAATGTGCATAAGTGAGGCCTATGGAGGAAAAAAAATTCTTTAAAAGTAACATACCAAATAATGGAACATATTAGACATGAAATAAGAAAGGTAAGCAAAAGGATTGTGCTCAAGAATAAAGGTTGTGATAAGGGGTGTGACGTGTTATTCAGCATTCAAAGATCCTCTTCCAGTTTCTTTACATTTTACATTAGTAGTCAATCAGAAGGATGAAGCATACACTGTGAAGTTTCTACACTGTGATTACATTCTACACTGTGAAGTTTCTACAAAGGATGAAGCATACCAGAGGGGTGAAGTAAAATGCACATTTTCAGTAAAATAAAACTAAATAAAGAGGTAGAACATGAAAAAACAAAGTATCATCCGTACTTGCTACCTGTGGACAACTTTCTGAGTTGCATTGCAGCCTAAAAGTTAGAATATTGGCTAAATAGGTTTGTTTTGACCCAGTTTAAACTGAAACTTCATTTTTTCTCCTGCAAACATAAAGCAATCCTTGTTAACACAACAAAATTACTGCACTATGGCCACAAACCAGATGAAAATACTTTTAATAAGAGAGAAAAACAACATAAAACATCTTGCAATATGGCTCAAATAGTCTCATGTCTTGCCATAAGCCAAATCACATTAAGTTTTTCCTTATATCCCAACTGCACATCAACAATTATAATTATAATAAGTTATAATAAGACAAAATTAAAACTCTCCCACTAACAGGAAAAAAGATGGAGAAATGCACAATTACACATAACAAAAACACCAAAACAAAAAGCAAGCAAAATATATAAAAGAGATGAAGCTGTGCCTGTTTGGAAAGAGATGAAGATTATAATATAGAACTGAAAAAAAATTAACAAAAAAAATCAAACACAAAAACTTTTTCAAAAACCCCATCAACCCCTTTTCTCCCATTTTTCTGGACATCGTCGTTTGCTTTAGATGCCGGAGTCACAGCTGAAGGAATTTATTTACCAATGGATCAAATAAAATAGCAACATTAGTTAGTAAAGCAGCAATGAAGCCAACCCTTGTATTCACTTATAGCACATTGCTGAGAAAAACCAAAAACACGTGATATTCCACACTGACATATACACTAAAATATGCACAAAAATGACATTAACATGAACTCCTAAAATATTGAACGTGAACAAAAAGAAGAGAACTTGAAGATTAATCTCGCACTATCTCACCTTGTAAAGAAGGGGAAATGCGATCAGATCTTATGACGAGACAAACCGACTTCTTTGTGAAATAAACCGAGCAATGAGAATTTTCTCAGAACCAAAGATATGAGCTACAAAAAAAAAAACCAAAACCACAGTCATTGCCATAGAAAGAAGCAGAACACATTGAAGCAGAAATCAACAGAAAGAATCAAACAAAAGAAAATAAACACATCTAATGTAGATCGGGGTGGTTACCTTGGACAAAGCGGAGGAAAGCACTTCAATACATTAAACATGTCAGTATCTATAATAAAAGACGACTGATATTTTAAATTAAGTCCATCATATAGTCATGTCAATGTACATAACAAAAAACATAGACTCATTACAAGACTATTAGTCCTAATAAAAGACAATATCAAGAGACAGATTTATCCCTCTGATCATCAAAAGACATCAAAAGACATCATCAAAAGTTCACTATAATTCACTTTGTCAATCTAAATCTAACTCCTGATCATCATCATCACCAGCTTGTCCCTCTGAATCTAACTCCTGATCATCATCATCAGCTTGCTCTCCAATAAATGGCATTTGCTGAAACTTCATGCTTTTCATTAATTGTTTTATCAGCTTGTTGTTCCGCTCACAGGCTCTCTTAGTATTTTCCATTTCCTTGTTGGTATTCGCCATTTCCACTCGGAGTTGATCTCTTTCTGTTCTCACTTCTTCCATTTGGTTTCTGAGTTCATCAAGCTCCTGCCTTTGAACCCACTCAGTTGATGAAGAACATGAACCACGATAGTAAGGCCTCCTTACCACTACAGTCGACTCCATTCCAAGGCCGTATATCTTTCCTTTCTTTACTCCAGCCACATTACGCCAAACATCTAACTGACTTGGTGGAGTAGTTCCCTGTGAAGATGCTGCTTGGGACAATTCTTCCCATGTGCGTGTAAATTCTTCCTGTTAACACAAATGTAAGGCTAACTGATATTTCAAGACGTTATTCAAATAAAATAAGGCCAACATAAGACATATAAAAGAAATAGAAGTTGAGAGTTCATTACATTCACTTGTTCTGATCGTCTATCCACCCATGTGTTATCCTTACGACGCTGGTGTGTGCGACGAAATAAATCCGCGGGATTAGGAGGGGTGCCGGTCAACTTCATCTAACAAATAAGGAAAAATACAAACTAAAAACATGTTAGCATTAAGAAAGGCTTTATGAAAAGGAAAACAATAATTTTATTAATCAAACAAGTGGCAACTATACAAGAGAAATTTAGCGACAAACTACAAGCGAATAGACCCTGCTTAAACCATATAGTCCATAGAATTCCACCAGATCTTCCTTTCCTTTTTCCAATATCATATCCAATGCAAGTTGGATACCTCTTGTATAATTCACAGTTTCATGCTTTCAAAACCATATTGGTATTTGTAATGATGAAAACAACCCAAGAAAGTCTAGTGCATTTTGGAAAGTTCACAGCTTCTACAAAAAGATAAATGGCAGACAAATAATGCAAAAGAAAAAATAATACCACAACTTCTACAAAATGCAAACACTGTATATAGTCAAAACTCATAAACATGTTTTTCCCCAACATATTTCTTTGAGAAGAGTGAAAAACTTGTCTTAGATGATTCCTTTAGGTATATCAATATTAACAGACTACAGGTAAGCTGAGTATTTACTTGTAACATAATCACAATTAAAAATAAGGCATTAGATTACAATCCTTACCATATTAGCTCTATGTTGAGATGTAGTGATAGAGCCACCAGTGTGAAGGGAACCTCCACAGTCAGATGCTCGATTTATTTTCGCTTGTATGCTTTTATTTTTGTAATCTTGAGTCCTCCAATGTTCACATAATCTATCCCATACACTATTTCCAATCCAACTCGGTTTCTTCTTTAAGGTACGAGACTTGTTTAGATTATTTTTCATTAGTGCCACACCTCGAATATCAAAGTTCTTTCTTGCCCACCTATCGTCCGGTGGACAAATAGAAAAAAATTTCTATATATAAAAAGGCAAACGAAGTTAGCTAAATTTAGAATGAATATAGATATCCAAATTAAACCCAATAATTAAAAATGAAACATATACCTTAAACTCTTCAAACCACAAGTCTCTTGTCGTACTGGGTATCTTTTTCCATGATGGCCATGGATCAGTATAATGACTCTTGAGGATCTCCCCAATACCATTAGCTGCAGGGTGCGAAGGCAAGAATCTACAAACAATACATACAAACGGTTAAGCTTATATAACATACTTTGATAACTAATAACTAGAAAAAATAGTCTATACCCTTGTCCTTCAGGGTATAAATTTGGCTTGCCACCATTGCTCTGTGTCTCTGATGCAACAACAGTTTCATTAGATCCCGGGGTAGGTCCTTCTTCTGAATAAGATGGGTGTTGATTGGATGGTGATTCTACCCCTCTTATCGAAGGTGGGGGTGTGACATGAGATGTCCTAGATGGAGGTGTGGTATGAGACGTCCTAGGATGAGGAGCGGCATGAGATGTCCCAGGTTGAGAAGCGGCATGGGATGTCCCGGGTGGAGGTGCGGCATGACATGTAGTAGCAGGAGATAATGCAGCAGATGGAGACGGTACACAAGTAGGAGTTATATGTGATGGACGTTTTAGATGTAGTTTTAACTGGCGACTCTTAGAAGCTTTTACTTTACCCCGATCTTTGTCTGCCATCTGCAATTAATACAAAATCAATAATTTGAGTTGTTTATAGCATAATTAAAATAAATAACATAACATTAAAGTACATTGAACAAATTTCTTTTACCTTTTATGATAAATGAAAAATATCATAATTTAATAATCATAGTTTGCATCATTGTCATCATTAGAATTATTCTGGTTTTCAAAATCAGATTCATCCTCATCCTCATGCTCATCCTCATCCTCATCCTCATCCTCCTCATCATCATGCTCTTCTGCATCCTGGAAATTTATTTCTACTTCCTCGTACTCCCCTTCATCTCTCAAACGGCCAAGCAACTCATCATTTGTTACAAAATTTACATTAGTTGTTGAGTCTTGATATGCAACCTCTAATGTATACCGATCGTCAATGATGCCTCTTGGTTTGGTTTTAATGACAACCCACCAATCAACCTTTTCTTTTATTTTTTCCGGGTAAGGTACATAATACACTGAATTGCATTTCTTTGCAAATATGAAGGGATCATATTTTGTATATCTTCTACGATGATGAACCTCCACAATGCCATATTGGGGTTGAACCTTCACACCACGATTAACAACAGCATCAAACCATTCACAATTAAACAAAACTAATTGTTTGGTTGGTTCCCCAGGATATTCAACTTGAATAATCTCTTTAATATTACCATAATAATAATTCTCATCAACTCCTTCATCATCACCCTTTACGCAAACTCCGCAATTGACGGTTTTCTTACCGACACTCCATTCTTCCGTATGAAACTTAAAACCGTTGACAAAATAAATAGGCTAAGTATGAACCTTCCTCTTAGGACCCCATGCTAAATGGTGCAAATGTTGATTTTGTACCAAGTTATTTGTATCATGCACCTATCAATGGCCAATATAAACTCATTATATTCTACGATTATAAGACTAAGTTAGGTATTATAGTTGCTATCAAAAGACACTTACATATGATTGAAACCAACTTGGAAATTCAGATGCGATCCTACCATCGGCAACCGTTCGACATATATTTGGATCAGATGCTTCCAAATGTTGCACAAAGCATCTAACATATATAAATATTATTATAATGCTTGATCAATCTAAAATGAACAAATCAAGTACAATTTCATTTACTTACTCTATGTATGGTTGAACTTCTTCGCAATTTAGTAGGATATGCAAATGTGCGGCAGCTAATTCTCTATCATTCAAATATCGACTCTTACAAGTTCCAGCTGAGCGACCAGAATGATTGAAAATTGATAAAGTTTGTTGAACTACATCATCCTGACCTCCATCATCATTTCGACTTACTCTATTTCTCAAAGATTGCACATAAGACTCAAAATAATATGAACAAAAATGAGAAGTCTCTTGACATAGGTATGCCTCACAGATGGACCCTTCTACGCGTGATCGATTTTTAACCATCCGTTTCAACCTATTCAAGTACCTAAAACAATATCATCATGTTAACTACTAATTACGAATAAACAAGAAATATAAACTTGTACATTGAATGATGTCAATAATTACCTCTCAAATGGGTACATCCAACGATATTGAATGGGACCCCCAACCCTTGCTTCATAAGGCAGGTGGATATGTATATGCTCCATGGAATTAAAGAATCCAGGTGGAAAAATCCGTTCCAATTTACATGTTGTAATGACAATGTTTTGTTCCATCAACAACAAATCATCCACTCGCAATATTGTTGAACATAGATCCTTGAAAAATTTACTCAACTCTGCTAAAGGATTCCACACATGTTGTGGAAGTGCACTAAATGCAATTGGTAACAATCGCTCCATAAATACATGGCAATCGTGACTTTTCATTCCAATTAACTTCCCCTCTCTTATGTTTACACATCTATGCAAATTTGAGGCATATCCATCAGGCATTTTCAACTCACTAACCCATTTACAGATAACCTTTTTTTGATCACCGGCCAAAACATATTTTGCTTTAGGCTTTAAAACTTTTCCATTAGGTTGCACATGTAACTCTAGTTCCCTTCGCCGGCAATACTCCTTCAAATCCATTCTTGCCTTAGCATTGTCTTTTGTCTTATCTTTGTCGTCCATCACTGTATTCAAGACATTATCAAATACATTTTTCACAATATGCATCACATCAAGATTATGCCTTATTAAGTTGGTTTTCCAATAAGGTAACTCCCAAAAGATGCTTTGTTTTATCCAATTATGAGACACACCAAATCCATCACAACTACAAGGATTAATCTCAGTTATTTTAGGGAAACAAGAAACTTCTTCCCACACATCATCTCCAGTCAATCGTTGTGGAGGTTGAGACTTTTCAACTCTATTCTTTAAAAATGCATCCTTGTTTCTTCGAAATGCATGATCCATAGGCAAAAATTTACAATGGGAATCAAACCAAGAACACTTACCACCATATTTCAAGTAAAAAGCCTTTGGTGATTCATGCAACATGGACAAGCTAATTTTCTCATTACTCAACCCGACAACATTCTATATGCAGGAAAATCATTGATAGTCCACATTAATGCAGCTTTCATTACAAAGTTTTGTTTTTGGAGATATCATATGTCACCTCTCCTTCATTCCACAACAATTTTAGCTCATCTATCAATGGTTGCAAATACACATCTATCTTGCTCTTTGGATTATCCGTCCGGAATAATCAAAGTGAGAAACATATAAGGAGTTGTCATGCATAGTTCTGGAGGAAGATTGTAAGGGGTGAGAATTACTGGCCAAGAAGAATAAGTTGAGGTTGAATTATTAAATGGCGTAAAACCATCAGTACATAAACCCAACCTTACATTTCTCGGTTCAGCTGCAAAATCAGGATATATTTGATCAAAATGTTTCCAAGCCTCTCCATCTGATGGATGACACAACACTCCTGGTTCTCTCCTATTTTCATAATGCCATCTCATATGTGGAGCAGAACTCATAGAGGCATATAATCTCTTAAGCCTGGGAATTAGGGGTAAGTAATGCATTCTCTTCAGAGGTACCTCTTTATATCTCCCCCTACCAACTTTTTTTTTAATATAACGAGGTTCACCACAAAACTTACACTCTTTTAATTGTTTACATTCATCTATGTAGAATAACATACAACCTTTTACACAACAATCTATTTTTTTTGCAGTAAGACCAAGTTTTGAAACTATTTTATTTGCCCTATAATAGTCTTCAGGAATAAGATTATTTGGAGGATGTGTCTCTTTCATCAGTGCCACTATTTGATTAAACGATCGTTGGGAAATGTTTCCCTCCGACTTAATTGTCAATAACCTAACAGCAACAGACAATTCAGTGTGATTATTGCATCCCTACCACAATGGCTTTTGAGCAAAGATGAAGTAAATCATAAAACTCTTGATCATCTGTATTTGGAGACTCGTCCATTTCTTTATCCCAATCCATTTGTTGCTCTGGACCAACGATCATAAACCATGCTCTCAAATCTACTAGTGTGTTCATGATGTCCCTCTTGTGCAATGGTAGTAGTCCTATGATGAGCATTAACTTTTTCACATAACTCTGGATCACTTTCTCCGTGACATGACCAATACCAATAATCAGGTTTAAACCCCTTCCTATAAAGATGAACTTTAACTTCTTCAGGCTCAATAAACTTGAGATTTTTGCACTTAGAACAAGGACATCAAATTTTTCCATCTGAAACGTTTTCTTCTTCTTCTTCTTCTTCTTGATTTGACGCATTTGACACATTTTCTTGTTGGCATGCAAATAAAATAAATTCATCTACCCCTTTTAAAAATGCATCAGCATACCCCTTGCGGCCAGGCATTAGTCTATTATACATCGAACTACGACTTAGACGGATGTCCATATTCTGTTATATATTCAACCAAAACATATATTACATGTAACATGGTTAGTAAAAAATACATGTTTCACTTCTACACACAACAAGCAACAACAACACTTAAAACAAGATAATATGCTTTGCAATTGCAATAAAAGGACACAAATTGATGGAAGAGTAACCAGCCTCTCACAAGAGCACCGAGAATACCTTGTCCGATGAAGCCTTTACTTGGTGCTCCTATTCCAATAACAACAACATCATTTGGCAAAATGTTTTATTACAATACGTAAAATATTATTGCTAATAATACTAGAGGAGGAATCATTACTAATTTTGTTAAAGTTGACAGAATAACTCCTCAAATGCATAATATCCCAATCAATGGCCTCCTATTGAACACTAAAAAGGTTGAATAAGTAAGTGGGCTGGTGTGTTCTCCAAAGGAATGGCACAAGGTAGATATCACAATTTTTGCATGCATGGTACTGCCTCATCATAATACATTAAAAATGAAAAGTTCATCAGATACACTAAACTCAGATTTGACAAGTTTTTAACCTTTTTCTCCAATTGGGAATTGAGATTAATAGATAGATGCACCAACAGTAAAGTGAAGAACATACAATTTATTTAGGGGTGAAGGAAGGATGAAACCCTGAATTGAATTCTTAGGCCAACATGATTGAGAATATGAGAGCTAGCTAATGGCACAGGAAAATGCACAAAAGGTCTTAAAAAAGAGAGATCAAGAAAGAAGATATCTATATATATATCTATATATATTTATATATAAGAAGCACTTAGAAACTGCCAGGTATGTAAAGCATGCTCTTAAAAAACAAGGTCTCTTTCAACACCACTTCACTACTGAAGAGTGAAGACAATTCACACAAACTTTAATGCTATAAGATCCATATGAGAATCAACACATGAAACTCATTCCACTATGAAACAGGATAAAAGCAAATAAATTCAAGCTCCATCTCTGTTGGACCGTCATCTAAACCACAGCTCGAGCAAATAGAAAGAAGTTTCAAAAAAAAAATCGATGTTGGTATCTAATAAGACAATGAAGTTAGAATTTAGAAAGAATAAAGCAGGGTTCCATGCTACCATGCAACCAAGCTACCATGTATATACTAATGAATTCTGCCACCAATAAAGCATAGAAAGGACGCTAATGAATTCTGCTCTAATGATTATGGTACAATCTGCAACCAAGCTACCATGTAGATAAATGTCCAAAGGCAATTTTACAAAGCAAAAATAAAATTAACTTGGTGAGATTCAACAGTTGAAGCAATAACATCCTTGAAAGATGTAATCAGAAGCTTAGATCTTTCTTCAGTGACCTGTGTGAATGCAAATCAAATAAATGACTCAATAACGAGACTAATTTTTTTGCAAGTGCTACACACGCAGCAGAAGAGGAGTAACAACAATTCAACTTCCAAATCATATATACAGGGTCTTTCAAGTTGAATGTAGAGGAGGAAAACAAGAGCTAATTCTGGTAAGATCAGATTCATATAGGATGTTTTCTTCTCTAGAATGGAGAACAACAGAAATATGTCAAAAATTAAAAGAAACCACCAAACAACAAAAACAAAAATCAAAACAAGCAAATGATTGACCCCAAAATACACAGGAAAGGAAAAGGGTTTGATATTAGCAAAAGATCAAAAAGGAAAGAAAGCACATAGAATTCAAATGACCATAAAACTTATGCAAATGAAACACAGCCCTTGCAATTCACCAATAAATTCAAAACTTACAAAGCTGGTAAATGAAAAAAAGAGTATCAAGAATTTCAAGATCCACTAGTAGAAGAAGAAACCACTGAGTGATTGAAAAAGCAATTCCAAAAACAAATATAAGACATGCAAATCAATTATCAATCAAAGCATTAAAGACAAACTAAATGGAGAAAGAAAACAAACGAAACTAAACGTGTGCAGAGGTAACCGTGAAGACCGTTGGCGGAGCGGCACAAGTGACGGGTTCGAGGGTCGCCTTCACGACCCGGTTACTTGAAACCCCAGAATGATGTGCGACCTGAACCCTCTCCCTTCAACGGTGGTGCGATCTCAAAAATATGTGCACGAAGAAGCAGGAGGACGAAGCAAAGAAGGAGGACGAGGACGATGAGGCGGTGGAGAAGTTTAATTGATGTTTAGTTTAATTGATGTTTCCCTCTGATTGATGTTTAGTTTAATTGATGTTTCCCTCTGATTCTCTCACAAACGGTGAAGCGTCCAGACGGCGTAAAGCTGGACGCAGAAGTGAGGCGAAAGTGAAGTCCGAGGACGAGGACGCAGTAGCAAAGAAGGAGGACGAGGACGATGAGGCGAAAGTGAAGTCTGACGGCGTGAAGCTGGACACAGAAGTGAAGCTGGACGTCACTAGGTTTTTGTTTTTCTTTAGTTTAAGGGTTTTGTCTTGCTAAATGAGAAAGCATGGGAATGAACTTTTTGTGAAACCTGTATTTTTTAGTTAAACACAGCGAAGGGATTGAAAAGGTTTTTGTTATTTTTTTGTGCTAATAAAAACTTTTGATTATATTTTCCTCAAAAAAAAAACACATTTGATTATATTGGAGGGAATGAAGAACTGGGAGGGAAATTTTTTATCCTAGGGAGGGAACAAAAATATTTTAGGAAAAAAATAATGTGTCATATAGCGACTGCATTTGCGACCGAACGAGTTAAAATTAGCGACCGGATTTGCGACCGAGAATAAAATGGGTAATTATATTTAAAATTTTTTGAAACAGAACAAATTTTCGCCTTAGCGACTGATATTTCGGTCGCTAACTAATCAGTCTCCAAATCGGTCGCTAAATTTGGCAATTATTTTTAAAATTTTTTAAAAGGGCATAAAATTTTGGTTTAGAGACCGATTTTTCGGTCGCTAAATAATCCATCTCTAAATCGGTCGCTACATTTGGCAATTATTTTCAAATTTTTTTAAAACGAACTAAAATTTTGGTTTAGAGACCGATTTTTCGGTCTCTAAATATTCCGTCTCTAAATCGGTCGCTAATATATTTTTTGCGACCGATTTAGCAACCACTATTGTTTGATCAATGATTCTATGAATTTGGTCTCTAACTCAGTCGCTATTGCGACTAATTTTTTTCGGTCTCTAAATCGGTCACTAAATACCTAATTTCTAGTAGTGAAGGCATCATTCGAAAGAAGCATAAACATAGTGGAGCACAGGCACAATAACAGTTTGTTTATCAGATTGCATGGATTTGTATGAAGGACTGCACTACAACTTACTGCCGACGAGTGCAGTAGAGTGAGTTATGTGGGTATTGATAAATCTGCTTGTGGTTGCCTTATCAGAATGACACATGGGTTACCTTGTGCTTGTGAGTTGGCGGAATACATGAGGCTGTTTGCTTCTATTCCATTAGAGGTAGTTCACTCGCACTGGAGGAGTTTACATTTTGGTGAATACCAACTGCAACAACATCAAGTTGAGACAGAAGGCAGGGTGTCAGAGGAAGAGCTTGTGCTTCAGTGGGATGCATTGGTAATGCGATTTTGATCACTTAACGTTATTGGCAAGAGGATATTGTTTGCCAAAGTGTGTGAACTTGTATTTTCGGACACAACTTCAATGTATCCACCTCCTCAAAAGGTGAAGACCAAGGGAGCACCGAAAAAGGGTAAAGGTAAGGCCCCAACAATGGATGTATATGATGTTAGGCGCGACCCATCATATTTTGAGCATGTGTACAACATGTATTCTGACGTACCATCTGGGAATACATCAAAGGCAGCTAATGTACCATCTAATGTGCCCACAAGGAAAAAGAAATAATTGCCTTATCTGAGTCAATTTCCTCCACAGTTTCATTCATATATTGAGGAAATAGTGGATGTTAAAGATGATGGAAACTTGCGGATGTCATTCGATTGTAGCATTACTTGGTAAATCTGAGGACAGATGGTCTATAGTCCGACAAGACTTGGAAAAAGAGATCAAAATGCATTATGATTTATATGGTCAGCTTGTTGGAGATCAATATCAAGCATTGAGGGAGTCGCTGCTAGGTGTAACTGGTAGCTGCTTTCATGACAAGTGGATGACCTTACCAGACATGGGCTACGTAATAGCAACCAAATATAAATTGATTCTAGTCTCTTTGAATGAGTGCAGTCGAACATGTTGGACATTTTTCCCTCTTAGGGGCATGTGTCACCCAACCCAGTCAAACAACGCCATAATTTGTATTGGGTTTGTCAACCGTAATCATTGGGTACAGGTAATTTTTTTACAACAATGTGTTATTTTTAACTTAATTTTACCTTTTTTTAATGTAAAATGTGTTTAATTAATTTGTATTTTTCAGGTATTTCTTAAGCTCGGATGTCCATTGCCTAACGTCACTCCCAGTTGGCGTTAATATTGTTATCCGGAGGCTCATTCATGGGCAATACTATATGTTGCTCGATTACAGGAATGGTTTACATTATTTCCACCGTTGCATCAGAATACACCACAGGAGCCAGATGACCGTGTACGCTCGGACGACGATTGATTACATTGTTGTGATCTATAGTACACTTTATTATTTTTAAATTTTTTATTGTGAAAATAGCTTCCTGCATTGCTGTTATGCTTTTTGCATCGTTGGTGCTGTATATGTCTTCAAATGCCAGGGGTGTATTTCGATAGTCATTCCTTTAGTAGGCAAATCTGTGGATTAGGATCCAACTCTATATGTGTTTGGTGTAAATAAGTTGGTGTTGGGCATTTTGGTGGCGTCAGCATCATTTTGTACTGGCCAAGTGTATGGTTGGTTTTGTTGGCCTATTATTCATTATTCTCTGTTATTGTTTCCGCTGCTTTGCTTTATGCAGAACTTAAATCGTGTACTTAATTATCTCTTTTGTTTTTTCTTAAGCGTACTTAATGGAACCTGTAGCTTATGGCCTAAGTCCTTCGCTGTTTGGTGTGCTGCTGTCTTGGCATTTGGTGCCATGGCACCAGATTCGGCACCTGCATTTGTTTAGTCTTTGACTGTTAAGTTAGTTATAGATTATGTTATGCTGTTTGTCGTAAATAACAGAATTAGTTTCTCTCTCATTCTTTATATAAATAACACTTATATAAGTGGAGCTTGATTAGGCTTTGTAATCATATTGAAATCATTCAATTCTGAGAGTGCAAACTAGAATCTGTTTCTGTGAGAAAGAGAAATCATAGTTACTGTGGCAATATCTTGTAACACTCAAGGTTCATAGTGGATTTCCAGTTCTTCCTCTGCCCGTGGATGTAGCTAACACACTGTTAGTGAACCACGTTAATTCCTTCTGTGTTATCTTCTTCTCCCTTGATCTCTTCCATGTGTTTTGCATTCGGGTTTCTTGGAGTTTTCGTGAGTTATACTGTTTCTTCCTAACAAACTGGTACCATAGAGCTTAAGTTTAGATCACCTCGGTTCTGTTTCATTTTGTGGATTGTCATTGATCCACTTCTGATCTCGTATCTTGGATCCATGTTCTTTCTTGATTCTACATTGCTGTAATTCTGTGGAATTCTCCAATCTATTTTTACTGCAACTCTATTCCACATTCTGTTCAAGAAAGATGACAAATTCGATCAAGATAGAGAAATTAACGGGAATAAATAGCTTCAACCTATGGCGCATCAAGATGCGGGTATTACTCAAGGAACAAGGAGCATGGGCTCCATTATTGGGCACTAAAGGAAAGGGTGCCAAGGATTTGGCTGGTCAACAAGAAGAGAAGGTAGATTCTCTCATTCTTCTCTCCTTGGCTGATGATGTTCTGTATGAAGTCTCTCAAGAAAATATTGTTGCGGCTCTCTAGATGAAATTGGAAAAATTGTACATGACTAAGTCTTTAAGCCACAAGCTGATGCTCAAGAAGAGGTTGTATGGTCTTCAAATGAAAGAAGATACCAAACTTAAATCATATCTTGATGATCTGAATTCAATTATGGCTGAATTGTGTGATAGTGATGTTACTGTGGATGATGAAGATCTTGCCATGATTTTATTAATTTCTTTGCCTCCATCATATGAGAATTTCGTCAATTCCATTACTATTGGTAAAGAAAGTATTACTTTGGAAGAAGTCAAGGCTAGCCTATTCTCTAGAGAATTAAGAATTAAGGTTGTTGCACCCCTTGATGAAACTACTACATCTGGTTTAATTGCCTCAAGTCCTCTGATAACACCAAATATTGCGTCATTTTTATAAGGATATTAGAATGTGATTTGAATAATTATTAAATATTATCAATTGAAATTCGCTCTCTTTTAATCTAAATTGTGCAGAAATGGAAAATTAGGCAATATGGTGGTCAAATACAATTATGGGCTTGAAATTGGACCAAAACTAAGCCCAGAATGCTGAGCATAGCCTTAGAGCACGACCTTGCTAAAAGGCAGCATGACCTTGCTAACATCCAGCACGACCTGCACATGGCAGCACCTCCTTGAGGCGGTTTAAGAAGCAGAGCACAGCTTCTTCATTTGACCGGCATGGCCGTGCTCAACAGAAAAGATCTCATGAGACTATGTCAAAGACAGCACGCCAGAAACAAAGTCAGAAGAGAGCACACATCTAGCACTACTGCCGCGTCGAGGTCCGTGGCTCAACCCAAATTATTGCCTATAAATAGAGCAGCGCAGTTTTCAGTTTAGGGGTTGTTCTTTTTGGGAGTTGAGAGCATTTTAGACTCATTTCTTCCTCTCTTTGCTTATTTCCTTCTGGTATTTTGTCATTTCAGTTCCCGTTATTGTATTTCTTTACTCTTTTTATTATGATATGGATTTTGGGATTAGTGTTGTGTTGTTATTTTCAATAATAATGTGTAAGTAAGTCTATTACTAAGGTGATGGTGAATCTTTTACTATGCTTATAATTTTAATCCAGTTTATAATATGAGTTCTTAATTCTTATGATTAAATTATTCCTAGTAATATTACTTTAATAAGAATTAGCTACTCTTTATACAGTTAATTAATTGTGTGGCGATCGTACCTTCAATTAGTTAACGAAACTCTAGGAATAATTGAATCTGCGTGCTCTGCCGGATCAAGGATTGCGTGTTCATTTCCAGTCAGTCATTGAATTGATAAATCTATTGACGCTTTATGCTCTTTCTATTTACTTGCTTTGAATGATCAAACAAAGTAATAAATTAGAAAGAAGACTGTTAACATTGCATGATCATTGGGTGTTAATAGCTTTTGAATAGATAATTGGTAATCAGTAAGTATATTCTCTCGGCTCTTTTTATAAACTGGTTAAGCAAATAAGTATTAGTATAAAGTGAACCCAGAACCTTAGTAACTCCATAATCATAGTTTTTATTTTTATTCCAATCTTTCTTCTCTCTTTAAATCCGATTTCACTCGAACCATTTGTCTAAATAACAAATTAATCTAAGTAGAGCGGTAATCATTACAATTCTCTGTGGATACGATAATATTTTATACTATAACTTGACGTAATCGTGCATTTGCGATTTCGTTGGAACACCTCCCAAACCTTTCAACAAGCCTAAGGGCTAGGGTAAAGGGAAGAAGAAGGCAACCAGCAATGTGAATCCAAAGGACATAAGCAATTACTGGAAGACTGTGTCATTTGGAAGAAAGATTGTCCCAAGAAGAAGAAGAAGAAGAAGGAGTCAGTAGCAGCCACAGTTCAGGGAGATTGTTATTCAGATTCTGACTATGCACTTACAGTGGCAGATTTACATCAAGATCCTGATCAGTGGGTCTTGGGTTCGGGTTGCTCTCATCATATGAGTCCTAATAGGGACTAGTTTATGACATAAGAAGAAAGGGCCGTTGGTAATGTTCTCATGGGAAATAATGAGCCTTACAAAACTGTTGGTACAGGCTGTAGCCACATCAAAATGCATGATGGTGTGGTTAAGGTCTTGATCAATGTTAGGCATGTCCCTCAACTCAAAAGGAATCTCATCTCAGTAGGTGCCCTTGATTCAAAGGGTTACACTTGTTCTGTTGAAGGTGGAGTTATGAAGATCAAGAAGAATGATAAACTTGTAGTTATCTAGGTAACTTAGCACAAAAATCTGTATATACTGCATGGCACCACTGTCACAGGCATTGCTTTAGCAGTGTGCACTTCAGAGGATAAGTCTACATATCAGAATGGTCTATGGCACATGAGGTTGGATCACATGGGTGAAAAGGGAATGAAATGGCTTAGCCTTGCTTTTGTCAACAAAAAAACCACGTCCTACATTAATCAAATAAAGTATATGGTGTTCAAGCTTTCATACTTGAATGGACTAGGTGACACTTGATCCCCGTGCATATAAATCAATGCACGCCACCATAGACAGAAAAATCACATCGGCACCTTGCTTATACAAATATTCAAATGGAATTTAACGAACATAAATGTCAGAGTAAACCCTCGTTTCGGTTCTCGAAAGATTACAGTGTCGTCAATTAGGTCATTTGAAAGTTGTTTGTTACCAATCAAGTCCTACATTAGTCTTTCTATGTACTTAAATGATGATAAAAAAAATTCCAATACAACAAAGCCTTACATCTTTCAAGGACTCAATTGACAACAACAAAATTTCAAGGAGTTACTCGCGACACTGTTAATTGTAAATAAGCACATGCCTTATTAACTTAAGAGTTAATTACATAGATGATTAGTTAGTTAATCTGTCAGTTTTGTATCTAGCTAGTTTTCAGTCTAGATTCATTCTGCTTGTAATCTTATAAATAGATCATCCTGTACATTGTAGTTCTTTAGTTCATTGAATGGAAAATATGAGTACAATGCTCTTCAAACCAATATTTCTCCTCTTCACAGTTTCTACATGGTATCAGAAGTAAATAGGGGAAACTCTTCCGTTCCTTGCACTCTGATCGTCTCATTCTTCGATCATTCTTCCATTCTTTGAATTCGCACATTGAAATCTCGATTAATTTCATCTTCAACATTGTGTTTTCTTTCGATTTCTTGAATCAATTTTCAAGAATCTAACTCACATTCATCTTTCGATTTCTTCATTTTCTCTGAAGATTTATTTCTAAAATTTCTGTTATGGCTTCCAATCCTCTGGATGTTGTCGATGATGGTTCCTCCGTTCATACTACGCCTCCTCCTCCCACCGCTCTGATTCGCAATTGCCAACAAGATATGTTGGATCCCTATTTCATGCACCCGAGCGATAATCCTGGTGTGGCACCACCTTTGAACAACCAGCATTATCACTCGTGGTCAAGATTGATGCTCGTTGCTTTGCAATCAAAGAACAAATTGCGATTTATTGATGGCACTCTGCCTCGTCCTGAAGGTGACAATCGTCAATCACTTGCCTGGGATCGTTGTAACACAATGATCATTTCTTGGATCACTCATTCGGTTGATCCAGATATAGCTCATAGCATCATGTCCATGAGCACTGCCGCTGATGTTTGGCAAGATCTGAAGGATCGCTTCTATCAAGGTGACATCTTTCGAATTTCTGATATCAAAGAGGAGATATATAATCTTAGGCAAGGTGATGCTTCTATTAATGCCTATTTTTCAAAATTGAAGAAACTTTGCCTGGAATTAGAGAATTTTCTCCCTTTACCTACATGTAGTTGTGCTGTTAAATGCACAAGTGCTTTAGTTCCCAAAATCAAACAATACCGTGAAGAAAATTATGTGATACGGTTCCTTAAAGGATTGAATGAGCAGTATGCTCCTGTTTGGGCTCAAATCATGCTTATGGAGCCTCTACCTAATATTAGCAAAGTATTTTCCCTTCTCATTCAACAAGAGAGGCAGTTTTTTGTTCCATCCACCAATACTGGTGCTGTGGTAGCTCAGTTGTCCAATTCCTCTGGCAGAGGGAATTCTGGTAGAGGTGGTAATTTCTCTAATAGAGGTGGCAGAAGTGGCACTTATGGCAGAGGCAGAGGGACTTGAATCTGCACTTATTGTAACAAGACAGGTCACATGGTGGACACTTGTTATAAGAAACATGGCTTCCCTCCTCATTATGGAAAATCTGGTGCTGTTAATAACAGTTTGAATGATTCTGGTGATCAAGAGGATGATACCCGATCCTAAAAGTTTGCTTGTCATGAGGAAGGTAATGAGGACCCAGGGAAATTAGGTTTCACAACTGAACAACATCAAGCATTGCTGACTCTCTTACAAAATTCTAGTAGATCTCAGTCTCACACTCTCAACCATCTCACTACCAGCCCAACTTCCAATATTGGTAATCATTCCTCCTCCTTTCTTTCTAAAATAGAATTGTGGCTTATAGATACTGGAGCAACGGATCATATCTGTTTCTCCAAATCTTCTTTTCAGTTTCTAAAGACTATCAAACCGATTTCTATTAAACTTCCCAATGGCAATTCCATAATTGCAAATTCTGCAGGGACTATTTTCTCTACAAACAATTTTTACCTCACCGATGTCTTACTCATTCCAAATTTTTCATTCAACATCATATCAGTCCCTAAACTTGCAACCACACTTCACTGTGATCTAACTTTTGATCTTGAAAAATGTGTTCTAGAGCATCTTGTGTGGGCACCCCTCAACAAAATGGAATTGTTGAGAGGAAACACCAACACCTTTTAGGTGTGGCTAGAGCAATACTTTTTCAAGAAAAATTGCCAACTTCTTTTTGGGGCCATGCTCTTAACCATGCAGTCTATATAATCTATAGACTGCCCACAAAATTTTTAGATTTTAAATCACCTTTTGAAGCAATATATAACACATTGCCTGACTTTACATCTTTGAAAGTCTTTGGTTATCTATGCTTTGCTTCTACATTACAAGCAAATAGAAAGAAATTTGACCCAAGGTCCAAAAAGTGTGTCCATCTTGGTTTTCAAAGTGGGGTTAAAGGACACATCTTACTTGATTTACATTCCAGACAACTTTTCATTTCTAGAGATACTGTTTTCTTTGAAACCATTTTCCCTTTTGTTTCACGAGACATTAAGCCTTTCTCACCACTTTCTTCTGTTACATTTCCTCCCAATGCTTCTCTTTATGATTTCCTTGATTTCAATCCTACATCTTTTTCTGCATCTGCATTGCCAGTACAGTCTGCATCTGCACCTTCTAAATTTGCATCTGCATCTTCTACATCTGCATCTGCAGTACCAACACTTTCTGCATCTGCATTACCAGCAACTTCTGCATCTGCATTACCAGAAAATTCTGCATCTGCCTCATTAACCAACTCTACTTCACCACAACAAACTGCATCACCTACTATTCTTCCCACTGATATTTCTGCTTCAGTCACTGCACCCACTAGACAGTCCACCCGAGACATATCTTCAAGACTATCATTGCTCCATGCTCACTAGTAAAGTTCATTCTTCAGCTTCTACAACTACTGGTTCTCCATTATCATCTTCTAGTTGTAAGTATCCTATCTCACAGGTTCTCTCTTATGATAGTCTTTCTCCTAAACATAAACATTTCTGCTTATCCATTTCCTCTCACCCTGAACCCTCTAATTATGAGACTGCTATGTGTGATGAAAATTGGAGGAGAGCTATACAATCTGAACTAAGTTCTCTGGTTAAGACTAATACTTGGGAACTCACTTCTCTTCCTCCTAACAAGAAGGCCATAGGATGTAAGTGGGTATTCAAACTCAAATTCCATGCTGATGGTACTATTGAGAGATACAAAGCCAAGTTAGTGGCAAAAGGCTTTACTCAAACAGCTGGAATTGATTACTTAGATACCTTCAGCCCAGTTGTAAAGATGACTACAGTTCGGCTTCTCTTGGCTTTAGCAGCCTCCAACAACTGGTATTTATATCAATGTGATGTCAACACTGCTTTTCTTCATGGTGACTTGCATGAGGAAGTATACATGAAGCCTCCTCCAGGCTTGCTTCTTCCTAATGAGCAAACGATTTGCAAACTTAAGCGATCTTTGTATGGCCTCAAGCAAGCCAAGGCAATGGAACTTCAAGTTGACATAAACTCTGCTTGCTTTTGGTTTTATTCAGTCCAAAGCCGATTATTCCCTCTTTACCAAGTCCTCTTCTACTGGTTTCACTGCTATACTTGTATATATTGATGATTTGGTGCTTGCAGGCAATGATCTAAGACAAATTGAAAGTATTAAGCATCAGCTGGACTGCAAATTCAATATTAAAGACTTAGGAATCTTGAAATACTTCCTAGATTTTGAGGTGGCAAGGTCTAGCAAAGGGATCAATGTTTGCCAAAGAAAATATACTCTTGATCTCATTGAGGAAACTGGTTTATCAGCAGCCAAACCTTGTTCCACCCCTATGGAGTCGAACACCAAACTGCACTGCAAGTCAAGACCACTTTTGAATGATCCTTCCAAATATAGAAGACTTATTGGTCGCCTCCTTTACCTTACACATACCAGGCCTGAAATCTGCTATGCTGTGAGCCGCCTAAGTTAGTACCTATCTTCTCCTACTGAAGATCATTTCCAAGCTGGCTTACGCATCCTGAAATATCTTAAAAGCAGTCCTAGACAGGGCTTATTTTTCAGCAGTGATTCACCTTTAATTCTCAAGGGTTTTAGTGATTCCGATTGGGGCTCTTGCCCGGACACTAGAAGATCAAGAACCAGCTTTTGCTTCTTCTTAGGATCTTCCTTGATCTCTTGGATGAGTGAAAAGCAATCAATTGTATGACGCTCTTCATCGAAAGCATAGTATCGCGCCCTTGCACATGCTACTTATGAGGCTCAATGGCTCATCTTCTTGTTACATGATCTTCATATCTCTCATTCTTCACCAGTTGCTTTGTATTGTGACAGCAAGTCTGCTCAATATATTGCTGCAAACCCAGTGTTTCATGAAAGAACGAAGCATATAGAGATTGACTGCCATGTTGTGCGAGAAAAGGTCCAATCTGGTCTGATTCATCTTCTGTCTGTCACCTCTAAAGACCAGATTACAGACATCTTCACCAAACCATTACATCCAGGGCCTTTCGGTTTCTTACATGCCAAGCTTGGAATGATTTCAATCCATTCCAGCTTGAAAGGGGATGTTAATTGTAAATAAGCATGTGCCTTATTAACTTAAGAGTTAGTTACATAGATGATTAGTTAGTTGATCTGTCAGTTCTGTATCTAACTAGTTTTTAGTCTAGATTCATTCTACTTGTAATCTTATAAATAGATCATCCTATACATTGTAGTTCTTTAGTTCATTGAATGGAAAATATGAGCACAATGCTCTTCAAACCAATCTTTCTCCCCTTCACAGTTTCTACAGACACCATAATCTTTTGAGGATTGAACTAGATGAGCTCTCAATCAATATTAGACATTTTCCTTATCTTTGAATTGAATAAATACGAGCATATGTTTCTAACATAAAGAAGCAAGACGAGACCGTGTAACCACCGATTTAAAAGGAGTCTGATTAAGTTCAAATAATTAATGTATAAAAAAGTATTAGATTAGTAGCTTAATCCTACAACATATTAATTACTATAATTATAGCAACTTTTATTTGCTTCCAAAATTGATTGACCCCAATAAAGTGAATCAAACCTATAAGTTACATCACTGTCACAATTCCTTTTTTTCTAGATAAATTAGTGTCAAAAATTTTACGATCAGGTACTCCAACAAAACCTGATTATTCAACAGCTTTAATCCTCTTGTACGTGTTTATCAATTGCGTTTGTGCGTCATTAGAAACTAGTGAATGTTCCTTGTATTCCATTGTGAATTCGCCTTTTCCGTGCAGTTATTTAAGAACCAATAGGAAATTAAAAACCAAATAGAGAAATGATAGTTGTACAACTAAAGTAGACAACTTTTCGACAATGATTAGTGGAGTTCAAAGTTGTGGTTAATGAGTACACATATAGTAAATTGGTAACTCATTAACCATTCACTAAACTGTATTAACTATCCACTGAACTTGGTTAATGCAGTTCGGAGGGTGGTTAATGAATTAGCCATTTATCATTGTGTATTCATTAACTAAGTTCAACACATCATTAACAACAATTTAAATTGCATTAACCATTGTTGAAAATTTGTCCCAACAGTTGTCCCATTTAGTTGTACAACTACAAATAACATAACTGAACCAAATATAAGCTAAAATTTAAGACAAGGCATATATTATTGTCTGACATGACATTCACCTATGTCATTGAACGAAGAGCTGTAGAGTACCCAAACATATTGTTAAGAAGGACCTGAAATAATTTATAACAGCAAACCATTCAGCAAGGACAAATGGGCAAACAACTTTGCTAAAAGTCCACAAACTACATTAACCTTCCGAATAAGCAAGCAATATAAACCCAAATGAAATAGACATTTATGTACAGGAAATTCAAGGGCCCATTTGCTTCGTTTCTAGTTTCCTGTTTCCATTTTATGTTTTAAATAATAATTGCAAAAAATGCCATCTTTTTTCATTTCCTGCTTTCAAAGATTTGCTTTCAAAGATTTGTATTGTTTTTACAGTTCATATATAAACTGTTTCCTGTTTTGAAAGATTTGTATTGTTTTCACTGTTCATGTATAAATTTTGGAAAATAGGAAACAAAATGAAAACAAGACGGTCTTTTTGTAATTATCAATGAAAACAGGCAATGGCAAGAAGAAACTGGAAACAAAGCCAATGGGACCAAGTTTTTCAAATGCAAATAATATTTTTACACCATCATAAAGTTTCAGAAACAGATTACAACCCCGACTTCCCATTAGTGCACCCAAACCTTGGAGAATGCTCTCAACCGTAGTTTAGTGAAATAGTAGTAGTATCAAATCAACTGTAAAAGTGTGTGGATTACTTGGTCAAATGTGGCTTTGAGGCTTCTACACAATTAGAGTTGGTTAATTCGGTTAGTCCTATTCTTGGATTGTATATTAACAATGATTGTCGAGGGTGTCTCACCCCGCGATTTGTTTCTTAGTTATTAAACTTTGTCTATTTTCTTATATATAAAAAAAAATCAACTGTAGAAGCTTGCACATACAAAATCATAAAGTTGTCGATGTCTTACGGCAAAAGCTAGACTAGTTGACAAGTTTAGTTTTTACACTCAGGATCATCTAGAATCACGTCAAGAACACGAGGTCACACTTTCTTGAATTAGCTGCTTCAGCTCCGACGTGATTCTGGATGCCCCTATGCAAACCCAAACATGCTCTCATGACAATTTACACTAACAGCATATTTGTTTGCCTTCCAAATAATGCAACAGAAACAAATTTAAATTAGCCTGCGCCCTTTGTATGCAAATCGACAATCAGAAGTAATGCATACAAAGGAGATCCTAAATGGCTAATTTAAGTAAAAGAAAAAAGAACCAATCTAGATGTACATTCACCTTTTATACCATCAAAATTTTGCACAATTCCACAGATCAAACGTGGAGACTAACTATGAGTTGTTAAAACAAATATTTGTTAGGTACTTACGTGGGCAATAATGACAGAATCGTCTCCTTCTTGATCATTTCCAACAATAACACATTTTCTCCTTTTCATGAGTTATATAAGAATGTTAGAAAATTCCTAAAATTTACTAAATATCCAGTTTAAAAAAAAGTAAAGAACCCTCACTTGTTGAGGTCACCAGCAACAACACCCTGAAATTTTGTTGGTACTTTCAGCTCAATAACCATAACAGGTTCTAAAATAACAGGTCTGGAAGCTGCATAGCACTGTTACAGAAGATGACACAATACATTGTCCAGGAGGAGATCATTATTGCTATGGGAAGGAAGGAAACATAAGACATGTGCAATGTTGTTCATAAAAGGAGAACAGATGAAAGGACCTGTCTAAAAGCATAGATAAAAGCCAACTTGAATGCAAGTTCACTGGAATCAACAGCATGAGCAGCACCATCTGTCAAGACAACTCGGAGATTTTCAACGGGATGCCCAATCAAGGCACCCCTGTATGAAGAGCGAAATTAGGTTTGACATACCACATGTAAGATCTTTTTTTGGTCTAAACCGGGTATCCTTCGTGCACAACTGCGGAGACTAATCCCTCGAGCCGAGTAAGACCACAAGGACGGCAAAGCTGTCCCTTAAGAGTTTTAATGCTGCTGCATTTCCAGGGCTAGATTCGAACCCAGGACCACTAGTTAAGCTAGAAGATACCCTTACCATATCATCCAAGCGCTCTTGGGTTTTACCATATGTAAGTTCAATCACACTCACACGCCCAAATTGTATAAACAAAAAAAATCTAGATTATTAGATTAACAAAGAACAGTATCCAATATGATTGTCGAAAATAAAGTATGATCATGTATTTATTGTATAGGATCATATAATTAGGAGTATAATATCATCCAATTAACAGTAGGATATTATGTATTTATTTGTATTAATTGACTTTAAGTCTATATAAAGCGACTTCGCTATGTAGTTGAGACATACGGTTTCACAATCATATGTCTCTATCTCTTTTCTCTCTTTCAACAACCTAAATTCTGATATAGTATCAAAGCCTATCATAGATCCTGTTAGAAAATAAGAGAAATATATATTTATATCTATTTTATATCTTTAGATTATTTTAGAGTATCCTAGATGATACGTTAGGATTTTATATTATATAAGTTGTTTCCTTATTTAAATAGGAATAGAATCTCCTATATTTAATTGTATTTAATTATTTATTGCTTTAAGCCTATATAAAACGGACTCCGCTGTGTAGTCAAGACACACGGTATTCATTATGAAAGAAGTAGTTAGGTATAATTTGTTAGAGAAAAAAGAACAAAATCTATGCGGTAGCTAAGCTCAGCAATAGTGAGACTATAAGTGTAATGCCCGTAATTCAGTTAACATCGAATCAGAGTCATTAAACAAATTACGATACAGAAAAACATGGATAAATAAAAACTTGATTACTAAATAAGTCGTAATTCATAAAGAGTTACATATTCATGATAATACAACCCAAGTGTATTTCAAAATACAAGTTACAAAAGTCCCGAGTAATTAATTTATATAAGGTCCATAACCCTCAAAATGAAATTACATGTCAAAAACATTAAGAACTTGCTCCTAATAATTTTTCTCCATGCTTCAGCCACTCACCATGAACCCGTGGTCTAAAAACATTAAATGGAAATGAATGAGATTTGAAAAGCCCAGTGAGTCCTTCACGGACCTTTTACCATTACTTTACTTATCATGACATCATAGATCATAAAGCATTATATACAATGTGACATAATTCACAAAGAATCCTAAAATGTACCCCCATGGCTCAATTGAAATTGAGTTAAGATCCCCATTATCGGGTAACAAGCAAGAGAGTCCCCGCCCCCGAAACTTATAATAATCCGGACTGACGGGTTTGCCACCGAAGCTTATAGCAATCTGGACCGACAAACATCGTATACACAAACAATTTCAAGAAATCAATGCATCACTCATACATTCATTTAATTACATGAAATATTAAGCAATACACTTCATTTGTTAGTGCATCATAACTAGGGTTGATGAACGTGAACACAAGAAGGGGGGTTGAATTGTGTTGAAAACTTTTCGCAAACTTTAAGTTAAAAGCACTTAGAAGACAGGTTTTTTAAAACAGTTTGTTAAACGGATATTTGAAATAAGCCATTTGGAAAAACAGTTTGTGAAAACTTGTTTTTAACACAGTAAGATAAAGATAAATATAAAGCAGTAAGGCAATAAAGCAAAAGACACAGAGATTTATACTAGTTCACTACCAAACTGGTAGCTACGTCTAGTCCCTTCGTTCCTGAAGGATTTTCCACTATAATCAATCTGATTACAATTTCATCAAGAGTATTCTTCTATCACAAGCTTGACAATACTCTCAACTTCTCAAAACGACTCAGTACAGTAGAGCCTTTGAGGGAACAGCCTTAACTTGGCTAAAACAACTTTTACAAGTTAAGTTGAATACAAGTATAAATAACTCTCACAGAGAGGATAAAAATTAAGCTCAATATAGAAATGCTTTCTAAAAGAAAGTGTCGGACGCTGAGTTCAGTTCTTGTAGTCCAGAGACTTGGCTCGAAACTTGATTGCTCACAGAAGCAGTGTTTTTAGAGTATTGACTCTTGTAGTGTATAGCAACAATGCTTGTTCTCAGTAAATGAAGCAATATTCTCTTGTAGAGTTTCGGCAGTTTCTTCAATGGATACCTTGGGGTATTTATAGGAGTTCTAAAGGATATTACCGTTACAGTAAAAATGGCTCCTTTTCATGGAGTGAGGTGATTTCAAAAAGTTGTCTCTTTCTTCCTTTCCAGAGAATATCTCAGTAGTACACATTACCGTTTCGTACTATCTTGTTTTTCATAATTGCTTGTACGATTTTTGTCTTGTAGCTAAAGGTGTCACCTTTGATACCTCGTACAACAATTTTGGCGCATAAGATCAAATTCGAAATCCGTTCCAGAATCTTCCGAGAGGAAGAGCGACTACGTGACCAGCAAGTGATTTATAATGAAGTTCGGACGCTTGCTCAGAACGGAAGATCGGACGCTTAGCAAATGGATAAGAATAGTGTCACAAGAAGATAATTCCAGACGCTTATGAGGACAGTATAATAGGATGAGCCGGATGCTGACACATGGAATGTATCATTCTCTTGAGAGATTCTTTCTTCTTGTTTAAGTGACTTAGAAATATATGTAATATTAGTATCTGTACACTTCAAGAATTGTTAAAACATAAATTGTTCTCTTGTGAATATTTTGTTATCATCAAAATTAATGAGGGTCTAAACTTCTCAATCGTTTAGGTTCCAACAATCTTCCCCTTTTTGATGATGACAAATATCTAAGGTTGATAAACAATTTAGTTTCAAAATGACATCAAGGGTCTCCCCCTGAATTTAACAATTTTGATATATAAGATAATTCTAGTATTAAGGCGATAGTTGATAAACAAATTCAATTAAGTGATCGCAAAACAAATACGTAGATGTATCAGAGTAAGATCGGATACTGATCAAAAAGATTGATTTAATCAAATTGTATCAAATATATTGATCATTATAAGAGCACTAGTACCAAATTTATTTATCATTATAAGAGCACTAGATCAATGAATATTAGCGCATTAATAAATAACCACACAAATGCTATGTATGAAATGCTATGCATGATACTTCAGTTCCAGCGTATTCATTGGAGTGTGAACGTCGGACGGTGGGTTAGTTAGATTTTCACGTGTTCATCATACCTTTCTTTTACTCCCCCTTTTGTCATCAGACAAAAAGAGTGTAAAAACACATCATAGTCAAAATAAGACTTAGAAAAATTTGAATATAATTCAGATGTAAGTATATATTAACAGATAATCAGAGCAAAATTAGTGTATATATATATAAGTATATCAACAAAGCAAAGAAATAGTTTATAAATTCAAGGGTTTGGAAGAGGTGGTGGAGGGATGTTGAGACATTCATATAGTAATTTCAGAGCAGTCTCCAGCTGAGTGACTTTCATGTTTGTGGCCTTCATTTCTTCAAACTCTGCTTTGGGAATAGTGACCATCTCAACTGCAGGAGTAGAAGTAGAAGGTCCAATTTCTGGTATGGGTGCAGGTTTCATCTTCTGATGCTCTGCTAGCGCCCAGTTGGATAGCGCCAGTCTCAATTCCTTCTTCTGTTGAACTCTTAGAAAAAATGCATCATTTGGTATAGACCATTTGAAGAAATTTCCAAGTTTTCTGAGCTCAGATTCTGTTTGAATTTCCCATTGATACTTCACATCTTCTGGATACAGCATATTCATGAAGATGATTTCTCTGTGTAGAACTACATCAGCAGTGAAAGCATCAAACCTATTTCCAGCTTCTTCTCCCCATATATTTCTGATAAAGACACTTAATGCTTCCCAAGCGTAAGAGAATGCTTCATTTTCTGCCAGGTAAATTCTTCGCAGATTTTCCCTGTCATCTTCTTCTAGCACTAGGGGGATGAGGTATGGTAACATAACTTTGGCTTTCCAAGACTCAGACCATTGACTCCAAGTAAATTCAATGTCGAAGTGCTTAGTCACAGCAGCCCATTGGTCATATATCTTCATGCAGTCAAAAGGCCTGATTACTGAGCATTTGAACATATCATCGAAGTAGACTGTTCTAAGATTGATGTCGATGGTCTGGCGGATTGTGCCAATTGTTGGAATAGTGGCCTTCTCGGCATTGCGCAGCTTGGAGGATCGATTCTCCATTAATCTTTCTTGAGCACTTAGATAATACCTTCGGCATGATCTTTAGAGATTTTCTTTACCTAAGTGGGTAAACTCCTTGACCTTGTAGTCTCTGGGCGCTTTCTCATATTCCTTAGGCCCTATCTTACTGAATGGCATTTTGCCAGGTGCAGCTTCCTTTCTTTTTCCAGGAATAGACCAAGGTAACCACCTTTGCCTATCTGGAACAATCTTTATAGAGACAGATAATGGGTCTCTATATTGTCCAATGACTTCAAGCTTTTTCTGCTCATAGCAATGAGCCATCATACAGGCTTCATCTTCTGTAATCCATCTACCACATTCCTCTAATGTAAGAGGTTCATTCTGGGGTAGGAACCTTGGTACATCAACAGAAAAGGGGATAGCCTGTTTGTTTGGTTTGGGTCTCACCTTCCTTTAAAAGACATCTCAACATTGTCTTTTCCATCCTTGAAGACGACATTCATTGGAGGAGATATCTCCGGCCTTGAAACTCCTAAGTGAAGGTCTTCAAGTGCCATACGGATGGGTAATTGTAGATAGAGTTATATGACTCATATCCGACAAATTTTGGTCTAATGTCAAGAGGATGTGTTTCTTTGGAATTAGGCGGTAGTTTTAGGTGTCACTTCTTGTGATATTATACTTGGGAGGAATGTAGGGTTTGAAAGGATTAAATGGAGGGACTTTGAAAAGGAGGTTAAAAGGATGAGAATGAAGTTTGGAAATGTATGAAGTGAGGGAGGTATATGTGGAGGTTTGAGGTGAGGAGATGGTGAGTGTATTGGTCTGTGTTTGGGTAGGTTGTTTGAGGGCTATAGAAGTGGTTGTGTTTCTGGTTTTCTGTGCACGGGTTTGAATGGTTGATGGTTGTGCAACAGATATAGGTGGAGCAGGAATGGTATTATCAGTTTCAAAAACAGATACAGAATCATCAATAGAATTCAGTACCTTTGGCTCAAGTTCAGACTGCCTGACAAATCTCTTTAGCGTCTGTCTAGGGGCAGCAGCTGGAGGCGGACGATGAATTGCCTTCTTTTGTGCACCGAACGCTGAAACTTATTTCTCAGCTTCTGGCTTGCTTCTTTTCATCAGAATCTGACTAATGGGAACGCGGTCCTCAACTTCTGATTCAGTCTTTCTTTTAGGTGCATAAGCCACCTTCTGCTTCTTGCTTCTTGTCGCCTCTTCTGGAGAATCAGAAGTCCTTTTCACACCAGTTACTGAACTTCTGGTGGTTTTGTCAAAAGTAGACTTCTTGCTAAGAGAGGGACCAGATTCTATTCCCTGTTCCTTTTTCACCTTCTTCATTTGTTCACCAGTGATCAATTTCATTCTGACCAAGCTGTTAACTCCGAAGGTGTCAGGAATCACAACATTTTCAGTGCCAAAATACTTCACCTTTTCTTGATCTGGCAAAGCAGTCAGCTTGTTTACAACCAGATTCTTGGTCATCATCTTAGTGAGCAGAACACCATAAGGAATGCACTTGTAGGTGTTTTTCTTGTCAGCAACTCCTTTCCTCGAATTAACCAAAGGCATTAATCAGGTTGTTGTAAATCAATCTTGGCAGGTTTACCTTGTTACCAGCCATGTAGTGCCTCATAATGAACTTCTGTTCATAGTTGACTATGTCACTAGAGCCAGCCTTCAACCAGGCACTCTTGGTGATTATCTTGTGAAGAACTCTGTAATGACTCTTCAAATTCTTTGCAGTAGGAGTTTCACCAGATTCTTTCAACTGTTTATAGTTCTCAAACAAATCCTCATTGACCTTCTCAAGGCCATGAAATGCATCAGCCCAATCTGTGTAGTAAACGATACCTTCACAGGGACAACCAGTGACTTCAGAGATGTTGGTAACGGTAAAAATGAACGTGTAACCTCTCACAGTTCCTTCAAAAATACCACCTTGGTCTAAACGAGCGTTATCCCAAAATTCCTTGATAGCAGTAACCAGAACCTCAACCTGTTTCCAAAAGAAGTAGTGTTCCCAACCCATTGCCTTGAAACCACTGTAGAAGTCGAAGCCATAGAGTTTGAAGTTCTCTAAATCAACTTGATTTTCCAGCAAAACTTTTCCTTCAGCCATGGTGTCGTAAATGGCAGTATACTCAGAGGTTGTTACACCAGACATGATTGCAATTGAGAGATAGAGAAATGGAGGTTTAGGGTTTTAGGACAGTCACGAAGAGAAGAGAAGGAAAACTGTTTTTCAGACTGAAAACAGAGAGAGTGATTGTGGAGCGAAAAAGAAGGAGTAGTGGGAAGGCTTTGTAATTAAATGCGATTACTTTTCAAAATATCGCTTCGTATTTCCACATAAAAATTAAATCAAAAAGAAAAGAAAATAAAGATTCGCCTTTTCATTAAATGCAGACGCCAAAAGAAAAGTAAAATCAAGAAAAAGATTTTATCGAAAAACATAAACAATTATGACTCAGTAGATATGATGAGACGCTTGAGTCCTTAACACGTGTGACACGTGTGGATGTGCTCGGACGCACGCAACCGATTCACCGGATGATGAGTTATGATGCATATGACAAATAAGATGCACATACACATACATGCTTATGTCATATCAGATGCTGAGATTATGTTTATTTTCAGACGCTGAGATTAATCATTCTTCTATAAGATGAAAATTTAAATTTCTTCTTATAAAATTGAATCTATCTTCAGCAAGGGGTTTTGTAAATATGTCAGCCCACTGATGATCAGTGTCTACAAAATTTATTTCTAGAATACCCTTCTGAACATAGTCTCTTATAAAATGATGCTTAATCTCAATGTGCTTTGCTCTAGAATGCAATATAGGATTTTTAGTAAGACATATGGCAGATGTATTATCACAGAAGATAGGAATGTTACTCTCTTTTGCTTGACCAAGATACAAGATTTGCTCCAAGGAATTGGCAGCCTCCACTTGTGCTTTTTCTTTCAATTCGGTCTCCAGCAAAGTCAGCATCACAGAAACCTACTAATTTGTAATCTTTTAATTTCTTATACAGCAAACCAAGATTAGTAGTTCATTGCAAATATCTGAATATTCTTTTAACAGCACTTAGGTGTGATTCTCTAGGATCTGATTGAAATCTAGCACATAGGCAGACGCTGAACATAATGTCAGGTCTTGAAGCTGTAAGATTAAGTAGAGATCCAATCATACCTCTGTACATTTTCTGATCTACCTTCTTACCAATTTCATCTTTACTAAGAGTGCAGGTAGGATGCATAGGTGTACACATAGGCTTGCAATCCAGCATCTTGAATTTCTTTAATATTACGTTGATTTTTTTGCTTTGATGTATATAAATACCATCACTGCATTGCTTGATTTGTATTCCAAGGAAAAACTTTAATTCTCCCATCATGCTCATCTCAAATTCAGCCTGCATAAGCTTAGAAAATTCTTTGCAAAGGCTTTCATTAGTGGCTCCAAAAATGATATCATCAACATAGATTTGAACAAGTATGAAATGCTTGTTAGAGGATTTTCTGAAAAGAGTAGTGTCAACTAAACCTCTTGTAAATCCATTTTCCATTAAAAAGGAACTTAGTCTATCATACCATGCTTTGGGAGCTTGCTTAAGACCATATAGTGCCTTTTTAAGTTTAAAAACATGTTCTGGAAATTCAATATCTTCAAAACCAGGAGGTTGTTTAACATAAACTTCCTCAGTTATAAAACCATTTAGAAAAACACTTTTCACATCCATTTGATATAGTGTTATCTCATGATGTGCTGCAAATGAAAGTAAAATGCGAATAGCTTCTAGTCTTGCAACAGGTGCAAAAGTTTCAGTGAAATCAATACCTTCTTTTTGTGAGTAACATTGAGCAACTAACCTTGCTTTATTTCTCACAACTTTACCATCTTCATCAAGCTTATTTCTAAATACCCATTTAGTACCAATAGCTTGCTTATCTTCTGGTAAAGTGACTAGCTTCCATACATCATTTCTTTGGAACTGATTCAGCTCATCTTGCATTGCTAGAATCCACCCTTCATCTTCCAAAGCTTGATCAATCGTCTTAGGTTCCATTTCAAAAAGAAGTGCAAAATCAGCATGCTCCTTGAAAGAGGATCTGGTTCGTACTTTATCACCAGGTTCTCCTATGATTTGATATTTTGGATGATTGGTTTTGTACTTCCAGCTTTTTCTTGCTTCAGCTTCTGCTTGAGTAGAATTCTTCATTTTGTCACCACCGGATGATGAAGATGCATGTTCACCGTCTGACTTGTCACCGAGGTTTAATTCTGAAAATAACTCATCTAGCTTTATGCGACCAATTCCAACTATTTTACCTTTCTGGTTTTCTCCGAAACCAACGAATCTAACTTCTCTAGGTCTTAGTTCTTGGAACATATGCTTTTCTCCCGTCATGTGACGCGAGCATCCACTGTCTAAGTACCAAGATAGGTGTGTTGACTTTGTTGCTAAGCAAGTCTGCAACATAGACTATTTTATCTTTAGATACCCATATCTTTTTGGGTCCTTTCTTGTTAGTTCTTGAAGGATGCTTGTCTTTCTTAGTTGTAAACACATTACACGCACTTTTCAAATGACCAGATTTATTGCAGTAAGTACAATGCAAGCATTTACTATGATTATTGGACTTATCAGATGCAGAATCATTTTCCAAAAGAGGTTCATCTGATATATAACCTAGACCATGAGTTGTCGTTTTACTGACACCCCAAATCATAGAAGCTTGCTTGCTTCGAGTTACACTCTCTGCAAGAAACTTTTGAAATGCATGTTCATAGTCATTTGATTTGCAGTTAGGATTGCCTGTAACTACAGAGCTTTTAACTTGAGAGCTCTCACCGTTGCTTGTTGGCTTCCAGACGCTGGTTATCCACCAGACGCTAATTTTCGCCAAATTTCTGGTTCTCTTCATTGAGTACAGAGTTTTCATTGTGTAAAGAATGAAAATCTTGTGATAGTTTTGAAAATTTCTTTTTCAGATTCTTATACTCAATGGAGAGAGTGGCAGAATCCTTTAACAGATCATCAAATGCAAGTTGAAGTTCAGAATAAGAATCATATATTATTACCTCTTCAACTTCTTCTTATGAATCAAGATCAGTGTCTGCCATGAGGGCAATGTGAGCTTCTTCTTCTTTATCTTCCTCTGAGGAGGATAAGTCAAGATCTTCCCATGTTGCCATGAGACCTTTCTTCTTTTTCTTGAAGGAGCTTCTTGTGGGCTTTTCCTTAAGATTAGGACACTCGGACTTGAAATGTCCAGGCTTCTTACATTCATAGTAAATGACTTGGGCTTTGTCCTTGTCTTTGCTTTCCTTCTTGTCCTTTGTATCTTTCTTCTGAAACCTCCTTCTGAAGTTTCTCTTCTTCCACATTCTCTGGATCTTCTTAGATATGAAAGCTAGCTCATCATCTGATCCATCATAATCTCCTTCCGAAGCTTCATCATCTGATTCTTCTTCTTCAGCCTGAAAAGCTTTAGAAGTACTAGGTTTATGTTGATTAACTCTTAAAGCAATAGACTTACTCTTCTTGGTAGGTTCTTCTTCATTTAGCTCAAGTTCATGAGCTTTCAAAGAACTCATAAGATCTTCAAGCCGAAGGACATTTATATCTTTTGCTTCTTGAATAGCAGTGACTTTGGGTCTCCACTGCTTAGTCAAACTTCTCAAGATCTTTCTCACATGGTCAGGTGTAGTATAACTTTTTCCAAGGGCCTGCAACCCATGAACAAGTGTTTGGAACCTTCCAAACATAGTTTCAATGTTTTCTCCATCTTCCATTTTGAATAGCTCATACTGGCAAACCATCATGCTAGCCTTTGTTTCTCTTACTTGGCGTAACCTCATAAGACAAAACAAGAGAATCCCAGATTTCTTTGGCAGTATCAAACTTACCACATTTATCATATTCTCTTTCTGTCATAACACAAATGAGAATAAATCTAGCCTTCTGATTGGTTTGATATCTCTTTTTCTGATCATCAGTCCAGTTGTCCCTAGGTATTGCAACACCAAGGGCATTAGCGGGAGAAATGTACCCACTTTCAACTATATCCCACAAATCAAGATTTTGTGCCTCAAGGAATGCTTTCATCTTATCTTTCCAGTAATCAAATTTTTCTCCATTGAATAGAGGAGGACGGTTCATATGACCACCTTCAGCAGACATGTTCACAGTAGGATCTTTACTCTTAACACTGTTAAGTGCTCAACCAAGAGGCCGAGCTCAGGTACCAACTGAACGTGAACACAAGAAGGGGGTTGAATTGTGTTGAAAACTTTTCGCAAACTTTAAGTTAAAAGCACTTAGAAGACAGGTTTTTCAAAACAGTTTGTTAAACGGACGCTGGAAATAAACCGGACGCTGGAAAAACAGTTTGTGAAAACTTGTTTTTAACACAGTAAGATAAAGATAAATATAAAGCAGTAAGGCAGTAAAGCAAGAGACACAGAGATTTATACTAGTTCACTACCAAACTGGTAGCTACGTCTAGTCCCTTCGTTCCTGAAGGATTTTCCACTATAATCAATCAGATTACAATTTCCTCAAGAGTATTCTTCTGTCACAAGCTTGACAATACTCTCAACTTCTCAAAACGACTCAGTACAGTTGAGCCTTTGAGGGAACAACCTTAACTTGGCCAAAACAACTTTTACAAGTTAAGTTGAATACAAGTATAAATAACTCTCACAGAGAGGATAAAAATTAAGCTCAATATAGAAATGCTTTCTAAAAGAAAGTGTCGGACGCTGAGTTCAGTTCTTGTAGTCCAGAGACTTGGCTCGAAACTTGATTGCTCACAGAAGCAGTGCTTTTAGAGTATTGACTCTTTGTAGTGTATAGCAACAGTGCTTGTTCTCAGTAAATGAAGCAATATTCTCTTGTAGAGTTTCGGTAGTTTCTTCAATGGATACCTTGGGGTATTTATAGGAGTTCTAAAGGATATTACCGTCACAGTAAAAATGGCTCCTTTCCATTGAGTGAGGTGATTTCAAAAAGCTGTCTCTTTCTTCCTTTCCAGAGAATATCTCAGTAGTACACATTACCGTTTTCGTACTACCTTGCTTTTCACAATTGCTTGTACGATTTTTGTCTTGTAGCTAAAGGTGTCACCTTTGATACCTCGTACAACAATTTTGGCGCATAAGATCAAATTTGAAATCCGTTCCAGAATCTTCTGAGAGGAAGAGCGACTACGTGACCAACACGTGATTTATAATGAAGTTCGGACGCTTGCTCAGAACGGAAGATCAGACGCTCAGCAAATGGATAAGAATAGTGTCACAAGAAGATAATTCCAGACTCTTATGAGGATAGTATACTAGGATGAGCCGGATGCTGACACATGGAATTTATCCTTCTCTTGAGAGCTTCTTCCTTCTTGTTTAAGTGGCTTAGAAATATATGTAATATTAGTATCTGCACACTTCAAGAATTGTTAGAACATAAATTGTTCTCTTGTGAATATTTTGTTATCATCAAAATTAATGAGGGTCTAAACTTCTCAATCGTTTAGGTTCCAACAGTTGAAACCTATTAATCAAAGATCAAAACACTAAATCGAATCTTAATTTTCTAACATTTAGAACTCCAAGAGTCAATTGTCTTTAGCCCTAAAAGCATTTGGAATAAAAAAAATTGGAAGACAGGGCGTGCTCCCCGCGCGTTTCCTCCACTGCATTCTGTTTGTCCGCGTTGCCTAAGGGGTGCGTCACGCGCGGACCTGCAGAAATTTGATTTTGAGGTTCCCAAACTTCTCAAATCCAGTTTTCTCACGAATCCAATCCATTTGTTATGAAATCAGGGCTTCAAACCGGGCATCCAACATGGTAATATCAAATAACCATATCATACAACATCAAAACCACGAGCTACTTCTTATTCCAATGTCATAAAATTTATCAAAACATGAACAACTCACCCTAAAACCCATTCCCCTCATATGATCCTCAAGCATCCCCAAATAGACATCAAGCAATCATTCAAAGCAAAAAGGAAATGGCAGCCTTAATGGGGTCTTATGTGTTGGAACCTAAACGATTGAGAAGTTTAGACCCTCATTAATTTTGATGATAACAATGTATTTGCAAGTGAACAATTTATCTTCTAACAAGTCTTGAAGTGTGCAGATATTAAAGTTGCTTATATTTTATAAGACACTCAAGCAAGAAGAAGCAATTCACAAGAGTTGAATACATTCTAATGTGTCAGCATCCGGCTCACTCCAGCGTCTTGTGTAAAGCGAGCGTCCGGTAGTGTTACTCTTTGACACGTGGATTACCCAATTGCTGCGAGCGTCCGTCCTTTGTTTTGAGCAAGCTTCTGGTCTCTTTAATGAATCACGTGATGATCACGCTTTTGCTCTTCACCTCAGAATGTTCTGGAACGGTATTCGAATTTGATTTTGTGTGCTCAATTTGATGTACGAGGTATCAAAGGTGACACCTTTAGTATAAGACAAAAATCGTGCAGAGCAATTGTGAAAAGAAGATATTACATAAACAGTAATGTGTACTATTCTGATATTCTCTAGAAATGAAGAAAAGGACAAGCTTTTCAAATTACCCCACTCAATGATAAGGAGCTGAAATTTACTGCAACGGTAATACCCCTCAAGGACTCCTATAAATACCCCAAGGTATTCATTGAAGAAGGTTACCGAAACTGCAAGAAACTACATTCTGAAAGTGCTAGTACTCCAGTGAGCAATCAAGTTTCGTGCCAAGTTTCTGGTCTACAAGAACTGAACATCAGCGTCTAATACTTTCTTTTAGAAAGCTATCTTGTTTTTAAGCTTAATATTTTTATCTTCTCTATGAGAGCTATTTGATTGTATTCAAAAGAATATTACTTTGTGAAAATTGTATTGCCTAGTTAAGGCTTTGTTCCTCAAAGGCTCGAACGTACTGAGTCGTTTTGAAAAGTTGAGAGTATTGTCAAGTTTGTGGCAGTAGAATACTCTTAAGGAAATTTGTAATCGGTTGATTATAGTGGAAACTCCTTCAGGAACGAAGGGACAAGATGCAACTACCAGTTGGTGGTGAACTAGTATAAATCTCTGTGTCTCTTGCTTTACTGCTTTTCATTTACCTTTATCTTACCCAGTAAAACAAGTTTTCATCAACTGCTTTTCCAAAATCCGATAACAAATGGTTTTGAAATATAAGTGTTCTAAGTGTTTTTAACTTAAAGTTTGCGAAAAGTTTTTAACACAATTCAACTCCCTTCTTGTGTTCACGTTCATTATGGTTACCCACCACCTAAGTGAGAAGAACTCACATCAACCTCAAAGAAATAGTGCAAGAAGCTTAGAAATCTCTCTTTCTCCTTTTTCCTCTTCTTCTTGATTTCGAGCTCCTCCTTTTTGCCAACTTAGGGCATCTCTTAAATCTTCAATGATGGCCAATGCTCAGCCTAACCTTCTGCCATGGCAAGAAGTGAATGAAATCTTCGAGCCTTCCCCTTCTTTCTTCCCAAGCTCGAGAACCCTAGCTTTCCCCCTTTCTCCATTTCTCCTTCTTTTCTTTCTTTTTTCAGCAACAAATCTAGAGAGGGAGAGAGAGGGGAAAATGGGGGGCTGAGGGGGAGAGTGAGAGGGAAGAAGAGAGGAAAAATTAAGTGTTGACCATTTGTCCTTGTCTCCTATTCTAAGTTTACAATCATGCCCTTATTTTTACTCTAGTTCTCATGTTGCCATTACTTTCTACAAAACATTTAAATCATTAATCAATTTAAAACATACAAGTCCTAAATTAATTGGGCTAAATAATTAATTCAGGCAAGATGTTACAATGAGCAGTAAACAAATACTCATCAAACATCTCAACAACACTACACTTTTTTACGTAACAAATGATAGCCCAAATCGGTGCAAACGCCAGAGCATAAAACATTATATTTATAGGGGAGAATAAAGCATATTTGAGGGCCGATTTTTTTTTATTTTTGGCATAGGATGTTACTATTTTTATGTGTTCAACGAAAATAATTATCGGTTTGTTAATTGCTGATCGTGTAGTAATTCACGAGATTTTTTTATTTAAAATTTTAAAAATGTATTTAATTATAATATACGACCTATATACAACATTCTTATTTGGTATTTATATTAATGAGTAATTGATATAATTGATTTTGTCAACAATTATAATGTGCTAATATATTGGTTCCAAATTGGTAACGGATAATGCACACTGGTCTATTTATCTATTTAGATGATTGTTATTAATAACTATTTATTTAATTGCCTATTTTATGAAATACGTTACTTATTTTGTAAAAGCTCAATAAAATTCGAAATTAATTTTTTTAGTGCTGTCGTAAATTGTTTTTTTGTTACACGTGAACATTTTTTTAATAACCCAAATGACACCTCATTTTTTTGTTCATACGTGGATTAAGTTGCCAAATATATATCGACACATCATACTTATGTATTTTTTTTCATAAGGTAGCATTAAAATATCACATTATAATAAAATTTAACTATTTAATAATATATTATTAATTTAATTTGTAGATGATAATTTTATAAAAAGTGGTTAATTATTTTTGTAATTTACTTTTTATCATCTTATTCCAAATAAACACGTAGCATTCAATATTTTTTACTCACTATGTAAGTTTTTAGTAAGCATTAAATATTAAATATTTTAATAAGGTTATTTTTTTATAATTAGAACCAAAATATGCATAATTTTTTTTTCTTCTTATAGTTATAATAGTCGGTACCGGCCAACAAGGGGTTGGTGCTGCAGTTGTACCCCTAAGCTTAGTAAACTCTTTAAGCAGGTGAACCGGGTTCGATCCCGTGAATAAAAAAAAAGGGGTCGGTATCGGTCAATCCGCTTACGATCCAACCCGAGTCGTAAGAACATTGGCTTTCAGTCCTACTCCATCAAACCCCACAAAAACGACAAGGAAAATACCTTCCAGCACCATGTATCGTTTCTCGAGGTACTCCGCGCCGCGCCTCCTCTACTTCACCGTATGCTCCTCCACCGCCCTTCCTTCTCCGTCCTCCTCCCTCCTCGCCTCCACTTTCCACCTCTGTCACTTCTCGGCGGGGAACCTCGCGCGCGCCAAGGATTCGAAGGAGCCATGGTCGAAGGAGTCAGTGGAGCGGCTGCGCAACATCTGGATCTCGGCAATCATCGACCCAGGCGAGACGACGCTGAAGGAGCCGGGCCTGTTCCACGCACGTTGGTTCCAAGAGCACCTTCAGCAGAGGAGAAGAAAAAGCCCGGCGATTGAGTACATGGGTTTGGGGAAGACTCTCGAGACAGCTGTCACTTACTGCACTTGGAAAGACTATAAGGTAATATATCAAATTTGCGTTTCAAGTTTAATTGAATTGTAGTTAGTTTTGAACTTTTATGGGATACCGAGTTTTTTGAAGTGTGTAAAATAGGAATCAGGAAAAAGAAAATTTGAGGTGTTTGAGTTTTATATGGTGTTTTTTGAAGACTATAAGGGATAATAGTTGAGCTTAAGTTGAATTGTAGTGAGTGAATTTTAGACTTTTTGAAGTATGTATAACAGGGGGGCCCATCGCATGAAGCTCTATTTTGTGGCGTTTTGGGAGGGTAGATGCATGTAGCCTAACCCCTGTATGCGGGAAGAGGCTGTTTTCAGGATTTGAACCTTGATCTGCACTCTGCACTCACAAGACAACAACCTAACCGTTAAACCTCTTAAAGTATGCATAACAAAAATCAAGAAAAAAAGTTTGAGATGATGGAGGATTGAATAGTGTTTATGAAGACTATGGGGTATACCAATTGAGTACAAGTTGAATTGAATTGAAGTGACTGAATTTTGAATTTCAAGGGACGTCGGGTTTTTTGAAATGTATCAAATAGGAATGGGAATCAAGGGAAAAAAAATGAGGTATTTGAGATTTGAATGTTGTCTTTGAAGGCCATAAGGCAGAACAGTTGAGCTTAAGTTGAATTGTAGTGAGTGAATTTTGAAGGAATATTGAGTTTTAAAGTATGCATAACAAGCAATGTTGTTAAACATGTAAATCAGACTTGGAACGGAAAGAGGGTGACAACTCGTAACTCGGAGAATCGTAACACGACTCGTAAGAGTCTAACAAATATTAAGATCGTGACTCGGACTAGAATCGTAACGTAGAATCGTAGAATCGTAACCTCTAAAATATGACAAAAAAATGAAAATATGTAAAATCAAAGTATAACAAATAACAAATTTGAAACAGAATTAAATCTGAAACAGAAACATAACCAAATTTGAACCAAATTTATAACAAAACATAGCCAAATCCGTAACCAAATCCATAAGTGCAAATCATAACAAAACATCCAAAACATAACAAACAACTCAAGTTCAAAAACAAACACACAACTTCATAATTAATCCTACTCCAGCAGAAACTAAAATTCTAAATATCTAGGATAGCATTCAATCCAATTTCAGGAAAGTCATCTTCCATATGATCTTCATTCTCATCGATTGCATCTTCTTCACATTCATCATCATCAATAGCATTAGGAATCTCCAAATCATCTCCAAGTGCCGGTTCTTGAATGCCACCACCATTAGCATCTTCTTCAACATGATCAAAGTCATCCTCAATTGAAGCATCCAAATCTGAATTTTCATCATTCTCCACAAGCCATTCATCATCAGAAGAAAGTTCATCAATGCTATAATCCTTTGCTTTCCTAGCTTTCTTCTTGTTGATTTTTGAATTGACCATCACAAAGACCACATCATTCATGGTCTTTTGCATTAAGCGATTTCTCTTCTTGGTATGAACCTAAACAATTACAAAATCAATTAAAACATAATACCCTCTCAAAATCGGAAATCAGAAATCAATTATAAAATTAAAATCAATTAAAACATAATGAAGTCAGAAATCAGAATCATACCCTCTCAAAAGTACTCCAATTGCGCTCACAACCGGATGAACTACATGTCAAACTTAGTACCCTAATGGCAAACCTTTGCAATTCTAGATATTCATCGCCATAAGACTCCCGCCATTGTGCCGGAGTTTTGGTCTTAAGTGCACACATAGCTACTGCACTACCAAAAAACCCCATTTTACCTTTGAAATGCTCAAGCTGACCATCAATGATACTTATTTGGTCCCTATCTCCCACCAACCTTTACAAACAATCATACAGTCCTTTCTTTACTTCATAATCAACTTTAAAATTTGGACCATAATGCAATATGGGTTTAAGGTAATAGCCCGCAGCATGCAAGGGCTTATGCAATTGCCTATCCCATCTTTGGTCAATGATTTCCCATAAGGGAGTGTAGCTAAGAAATGAAAAACAAGCATAATTAATGGTTTTATAATCAAACGAAGTCTAAAATAAATTATTGTAAAACTTAAAAACAAGCAATTAACAAGTGAGAAGTATTACCTCCGACTAACTTCTTTGAAGGCACTTCGTATCCTCTCTTTAGCAAGATCCATTTCTTCATAAATGAATCCCATGGCTGGCTTCTCATCGGAATCCACCAAACGTAGCACTCTAATTAGGGGATAGGCACCCCTCAAACAGTTCACAACATTGTTCCAAAATCCCTTAGTATCAAGAATCTGATTTTCAACAAATACTCCATCCTTAGACTTTGCAAAGACGCTTGATTTCCATTGTTGAGATGTGAACATTCTTATCAGCTCTCTCCTCTTATCATTCAAGCAGCCCAAAGTTAGATAAGAAGTAGCAAAACGAGTTGCTCCAGGTCTTATCAAGTCTCCACCTTTAGTGAAGTGATAGTAGTAATTTTTTTACCGGCTGTGATTGTATCTTTGTGGAGGGGAAGCTTCTTCTCGAAATCCTCAAGCATCAAGTCGATGCAATGAGCTGCACAAGGTGTCCAATACAGGCTCTTTCTCTTCTGCATCAACGAATCACCAGCTGCCTTGTAATTTGCTGCATTGTCTGTGACAATTTGGACAACGTTTTCTGCCCCAATCTCCTCAACAACATCATCCATCATCTTGAAAATTTTATCAGCTGTCTTGCATATGTCAATTGCATCAATAGACTTGAGAAAAATAGTTCCTTTCGGATTATTTACCAGAAAATTCAATATAGTCCTCCTCCTTCGATCGATCCATCCATCAGTCATAATGGTGCATCCCATTTTCTTCCAATAAGCCTTATGTTCTTCCAAAACCAGATTTGTTTCTTCTACTTTTTTCTTCAACAAAGGCACCCTAATTTCATGGTAGGATGGTGGCTTGAATCCTAAACCATGTCGGGCAATGGCACCACACATATTTTGAAATTCTTCACTATTTGCCACATTGAAAGGAATGGCATTGTTGTAGAAAAAAGAAGCAATCTCCATGCATGCATCTTCCCTCACAGACTTTTTGAAAATGCTGTTGATAGTAGACTGAGTTGCCCTTCTCTTGAAAAGGTTTGCAGAAGGATTACCATCCTCTTGAACCTTTCTTTTCCCAGCATCATCAGATGATTCAGAAGTGCCAATAATTTCTTCAAACTCTCTTGCTTCTGTCTTTTTAACAAGACTTGCTTGCAATTTGGTAGCAATATCCAACATTTGTTTCTTAACATCATCTGGAACACCAACACAGGCTCCAACATCTTTCGTTGTTCCTGCCAAATGACGTTTCATCCGATAAACACCTCCCGTAATCAACTTCTCACAGTATTTGCATTTTACTTTTTTTCTGTCTCCATCAACCGAAACACATTGATTCCATGCCAAGTCAGTCCTCATTCCAGCTGCTTTTTTGTTCAACATCCTAGAAATTCCACCACCAGTTCCACTTCCACTCACTGGTGTTGAACCTGAACCAGTTCCAGTTCCACTTCCACCAACAGGAGTTGAAGACATTTTTGTTCTTCAAAACAGAAAGCATAAAAATAGAAGTTATAACAAAGATAGAGGCAGAACAGAGGTAGAGGTAGAACTCACAGTGAACAAAACAGAAAGCATAAAAATAAAAATAAAAATAGAAGTTATAACAAAGATAGAGGCAAGGTAGAGTTCGCATGAAAAAACAGTGGGAGAAGGAGGAGAAAAAAAAAAAGAACAAAAACAGAGACTCAAATAGAATAGAATAACAAATAAATGATGCAAAATAGTAACTCACAGTGAACAAAACAGAAAACATAAAAATAAAAATAACAAAGATAGAGGCAGAACTCACAGTGAACAAAACAGAAACCATAAAAATAAAAATAGAAGTTATAACAAAGATAGAGGCAAGGTAGAGTTCGCATAAAAAAAACAGAGGGAGAAGGAGTGGAAAAAAGAACAAAAACAGAGACTCAAATGGTAGAGTTTGCATAAAAAAACAGAGGGAGGAGGAGTAAAAAAAAGAACAAAAACAGAGACTCGAATACAATAACAAAGAATGATGCAAAATAGGAACTCACAGTGTTTGATCGGGAAAAAAAAAGGAACTCACAGTGAAAAAAAGGCTCCAAAAGTTGAAGAGACTGTAGCTGGTAAAAACGAGCAGATGAAGAGCACGTCGAATACTACTGAACATGGTAAAAAGGAGCTTTTATACGTAGGTAATTTAGGTCAAAACTGAGAAGGTGAGTGGGCTTTTTTTAAAACAAGCAGATTGGGCCCTTTTTTAAAACATGCAGGTCAAAAAATGGGTTTTTTGTTCACGCGGGTCATCGAAACCCTATTCCCCTTTTATAACCCGATTAAAGAATGACGCGTCTTCTTCACCTGTCAAACACAGAAACGGAACGACGCGGCGAGCCGCGATTCTGCGTTCCGGGACGGCGATTCTAGGCCGTTTCTACACGGCGGCGTTCCTAGTTCCGAGTTGGCTCGTTCAGGCGACCTCAACTCGTAGAATCGTGCGATTCTACGTTTCGGAACGCGATTCTAACACAGTGATAACAAGAGTCAATTTTTTTTTTTTGACATGCTCGAGGATTGAATATTGTTTATGAAGACTATGGGGTATAACAATTGAGTACAATTTGAAGGGATATTGAGTTTTGAAGTATGCATAACAAGTTGAATTGAATTGAAACGAGTGAATTTTGAATTTTCAAGAAGTAGGGTGTTTTTTGAAGTATGTTAAATGGGAATCAACAGAAAAAACCGAGGTGTTTGAGACTTGGATGGTGTTTTTTGAAGACTATAAGGTATAACCGTTGAGCTTAAGTTGAATTGTAATTAGTGAATTTTGAAAGGATATGGAGTTTCTAAAGTATGCATGAAAAAACTGGGATATTTGAAGATGGAATGGTGCTTATGAAGACTATGGGGTATAACAAATGAGTACAAATTGAGTTGAATTGGGAAGGGAATATAATGTAGTTTTATCAGTTGATGTCTTGATGAAGAAAAAGCATATATGAAACAAAAGCAAATTGTTTCTCGAAGTTGATTAGAAATTTTGGAAGTTAGATAAAGAATAATATTTTTCTTGCTTGCATTATTGACCGGAAGGTATTAAACTGATATATTCTTCAAGCCTTCAGTTATTTTTTCAAATATTTTTCTTACATTTATTTTTCTTTATAATCCTGTAAAACTTGTCCTTGCAGATTAACATAATAGAGACACCTGGTCATGTTCATTTCACCAATGAGGTTAAGAGGGCTTTGCGTGTCCTTGATGGTGCCATTCTTGTTCTTTCCAGTGTTGATGGGGTGCAATTTCAGTCCATTAATATTGATTGACTAATGAGAATATATGAAGTTCCAATACTTGCATTTATCGACAACCTTGATCAGATGGGAGCAAATCCGTGGAAAGTTTTAAATCAGGTAAACTTGAGATTAATTTAAGTCATCATGGATTCTAGGTTTTGTAGTTTTATTGTGTTAGAATATATGAAATATCTCATAATATGTTGATATTATGCTTGCATATCTTGAATTATGTCATAGGATTAATCTTGTATCTTACATTATCTCCTAAGATTAGTTTCCATATTACTTAATTATTAATCATTATTTGTTTCCTGATTTCCCTATTTATTTAGGTTTAGGAGCCTTGTATCCCTATAAATATTAGATAGTGTTTAGTCTTTTGTATCGAGTTAGTATCAAGATATTATCAATTATATACATAGTTTCAGCATCTTTTATCTCTATTTTATCTTTTTCAACAAGGTATCTGAGTAGTACCATCCTCCATGACCTGTTCCATTACTAATCCGTTGTCGAGTTCTGCTAAGTATAATGGAATTCTATTCATCTTGTTAGCCATACAAAAAAAAATTGTTGCCATTTTTCTCCCCTCCTTTGTGTACTTCACTTTTTCGGACCACCATCCGTCGTCGCTAGCGTTTTCCTGCGAGAATTGCACCATCAGGAGTGGAATCTCCTTATCTATCCAACCTTGAAGTTGCGGGTTCAGGCTCCTTATCACGTGCTCGCTACCAACAGTTCTGAGAATTTCCCTTTCGGCCGCCCCCCAGCTGTGGCCGCGCGTGCGAGCACGTCTGGCAAGCTTTACGTCGTCGTTTTCATTCACGTAGGCCGTCGCAACTGTCTAGTTCTAGATCTGGCCTTGTTTTCGTGTTTAGGAATGCGGTCTGTTCAAACTGCCCTATTTCAACATATTTTCTCTCTCCTCTACTATGATCCGTCACTGTTTGGTTCTGTTGTGACTCCAAAACATGACTTCTTCTTGTTACAGTCGCGATTTCGTGCTCATTTTGTTGCTGCTACTTTGCCTTCTGCTCGTTTTCTGGGCATTGTGCGTTTCTGCTGATTTTGTTGCTCTCTATTGAGGTGCGCACAGCTCCACTCCTTACACTGTCGGTGCCATTTGACACGTCAGACCCTCTTGGTTTGTTTGAGACTTCTTCCAGCTTGTGGGTCCCACTTTTGAGGGTGTCTTTGCTACTGTTTGTTGCATTTGTTGACCTCGATCAATACTTTTCAGTTGCATCTTGTTCATCTACGTTACTGTTTACGCGTTTCTACATTTATTCAATGTTTTTTTGTGAGTTCGTCACACATATCACGTTTTCTACTGTCTGCATGTTCTTCGTGATTTCTTCTGCATGCTCTGGTCTCAGCCTTTTCCCGTCCCAGGTGCACTGGCCTTGTCTTTGTCCCAAATAGGCGTGGCAATGGGCCGGGTCGGGGGCGGGTTTTGCCTTCCCCGAGAAAAGCCCGAACCTGCCCCCGATCCCCGCCGGGGGTGAAAAAGGGGTCCCATCCCCGCCCCTGACTGGGGTCGGGTTTCCCAGCCCCGCCCTGCCCTGCCCCCACTAACAATATCATATTTAACAAATTATTATAATTATTAAAAAATAAAAAAATTATAAAAACCTTTTAATTTGTTGAAAAGATGGTTCTGCAAGTTCCAAATTCCAAATTATCCAAACAAATTCCAAATTCCAAATTACCCAAACAACCACAAAGTACATTACAATCCAACATATAAATAACAACCAATTTCCAAATTGGCATACAAAGTCTTATGAAAACAAACATAATAAAACGAATCCAACGTTCCAATTCTTCTAATACCAAGGCATCTAGCGATCCTCTTCAACAAGGGAAGTAACACCACTAACCATTCCGCTTGTATTAAGAAAAAATAAAAGTTATATTATAAACATTAAGCTTTATAAAATGTAAAGCAAATAAAGTAAATAAAACCTTCATCATTAGACTCCAATTCGTTGAGCAAGGTAGCAAATTCGTTGCCTACTTTAGAATTAGAACCACTTACAAATATAAAATACGATACAATATAAAGAATTAGTTAAGATATGCAAACTTATTTGTCATCTCGTAAGATATTTGAATGAATTTGAATTTAAACTTACTGTCATTCTCAGCACTCCATAACCAACTTTTAGAACACATCAAGGCCTCTAAAGTAGTTCAATGAAGTCGACTACGATGAGGACTTAAGATATGACCGCTAATACAGTACTGAATGCAGATTCAGAAGCTACGGTAGAAACATGAATCACTAATACATCCTTTGCAATTGCTTGGAGTGTTGGATACTTGATGCCATTCAACTTCCACCACATTAAAATATCAAAATCTGAACTTCTTGGTAAAACATCCTCCTCTAACTAATGATCCAAGTCAGTTTTAACAAATGAAGTCTTAGCTCTTTTTTTTCCTCATGATATATGCATCATAGTCTCTCAAAGCATCACCAACAACATTACTAGCATCCAACATTGGAGCGTCACTAATAGAGACTTGATTCATTTTCAATTAATAATTAGAAACCAACTCATAACACAATTGTTTGATCTTCCTAATTTCATCCCAAGTGTCAACTGGATACAATTTGTCATAATAATATTCAAGCATATCCATTTTGATTCTAGGGTCGAAAACAGTAGCAACCCCAATTATATCATGAATGACACTCCAATATTTTTCAAACACTCCAATATTCTTCAAATTTGTTAGACATCTTTTCTGTCATTTGTTTAATCAATCCATTGGGGTCGTCAATCCACTTAGATATTGCCAATTTGATCTCACAGATCTTAGGAAAATACAACTTTGCAGTTGAATATTTTGTGCTAGAAAAAATCTCAGTGATAGAATTGAACACGTCCAATTTTACACAAACTTCCTTTTGCAAATTTCCACTGTGAACTAGTTTGCAAACAAGTGTATTGAGATTCGCGTTGTTTTAACCGACTGAATACGTCTTGATATAAAATGGCAATCTCAAGCATATTGTAAGTGGAATTCCATCTAGTAGGACAATCTAAAACCAAATTTCTAGTGCAAGAGACTCGTAATTGTTTGGCTGTCTTCTCAAATTTTTCCTTCTTTTTAGGTTTTGCAACCCAATACGATACACTATCTCAAATCTTTTCTATCCCGTCTTTCACCACTTCCAACCCTTCTTTTACTATCAAATTTAAATATATGTGCACAATAACGCATGTGAAGTAAGGACCCATCCCTTAACAAATACGATACACTATCTCAAATCTTTTCTATCCCGTCTTTCACCACTTCCAACCCTTCTTTTACTATCAAATTTAAATATATGTGCACAATAACGCATGTGAAGTAAGGACCCATCCCTTAACAAAGTGTTTAACTGTAACTTATCCTTAATTTTGCTAATCATGACATCATTTGTGCTACAATTATCTAAAGTGACAGTGGACAATTTCGTTTCAATATTCCAATCCATCAAACATTCAACCAATGCATTAGCAAGTCTATCACTTGTGTAAGGAGCTGGAATGTAAATAAACTTAACATAATAAGATTCATGTTCAATCATCATATCATATAAACGGACTAAACAAGATGTAACATAAAAACTATAAAAACAAGAATTTATTAATACCTCAAAATGTGACTAGTTAAAGTCCAAGAGCCATCAATGTAATGCGCAATGACAGCCATATACCCTTTTTTTTGATTGCTCGCAGTGTCAGATGTAATTGCCACTCTGCTTTCAAGACTATCCAACAACTTCAGGGTCATTGATTTCTCAGAATCATACACTTTGAATATCTCTTTTTTGATAGTGTTTCGAGAAGGGACTTGAAATAATGGTTGGAGAGCGGACGGGTATCTCTTAAAACCAATATGATCCACTATTGAAAGTGGATATTCATGCGTAATTATTGCATTTGCAAGCTCTTTCCTTGCATTATCAGCATCATAAATTCCGGTACCCAACTCATGCTTACCTTGCAAAGCCTTGGGCATAAGAAATGTTTACCCTTTACTATTGTTTCCTCGCGTGCTAATCTTGCGTTGAACACAGATATCCATGTGTTGGTGCAAGTGCCTTGTTCCATTTTTTGATTTTCCACCAAGATATTTCTTGCAATAATTACATTGAGCCTTATCTTCCCCGTTAACGTCTTGGTAAAATGTTGCCATACAATACTTTTAAGCCTGCTTGTATTGTCGCCTCCAAATTATCACCTGTCTCCCCCTGAGGTGTGCTCTCAGTCCCACCCTGTTGTACACTTCCATGTGAAATTTGTAGTTGAGAATTGCCAACATCTGCCATGTCTATAACCTGTTAAATTATACATAAGGGAAAATTAAATTAAGTAAGAAACTTTAATTTACAGCGGAAACAAACACCAAATTATTGTATTTCCACCATACCACATTATTCAGTCTACACAGTAAAGCAGTGAACTCAAAGAGAACAGGCAAAATCTCAAACAGATGAACTAATTTACATACAAAATCTCAAACAGATGAACTAAGCATCACAGAATCGTCTAAGCTAATGTGATTAACCAATATCTATATCTGGAAATGGAAAAGGCCATCAAGAGGCAGATCTTTAAACAAATGAGGCATGAAGACAACACCGCATCTTCACCTTTTCTCTTTCACTTCACACCACAAACTAAAAAAAAAATAGTAACAGAAGCGAACCTCGTTAACTTCTTCAAGTGGAGGAGGGGGCAAGAACTGCTTGACCTTTGAGCGCGAAAGGCCGTGAGGGAGCTGGATTTTACATCTTAGATCTATGGCGAGGTTAAAAATGGCCGTGAGGAAGCGCCGGGAAGCTGGATGTGTGGAGCTTGGTTCAACGGAAGAGAGGGGCGGCTGAGATGTGCACAAAACGTGGCGGAGAAACGGAGTAGAGAGGGGTGGGACTGAGTGTTCTGCTACTGCCGCGGAGAAGAGGAAAAACAGAAGAGAGGAGAGGAAGAAAAGTGAAAAAGGCTAGGGTTTCATTTAGATCCTCTACTAATGTGTGTGTGTGTGTATATATATATGTGTGTGTGTGTGTGTGTGTGTGTATATATATATATCTATATATATGTGTGTATCTATATATATATGTATATGTATATGTATATGTGTGTGTGTGTGTATATACATATATACAGTGGCAGAGCCAGGAATATTTTCTCAGGGGGACCATGAGATAAGTGCGACAATTATAAACCAGTTGGGTGAAGATCTTTTTTTTTTTTTTTTTGGTCTGGAATATTACTGGATTTCCATTGAACAAAAACGGCCCATAGGAACTACAACAACGACACATCGCTGGACACACTGGTACAAACACTCCTATAGGATATAGTAGACCATCAAAAGCAGAGGAGCACCAGATAAAAACGATAAAAACGCACTGAACAATGAATCTAATGAAACGGGAAGTACACTCCCAACCTGACAAAATCTAAAACTACATCGAATCATAGAGATTTAACCCTATCTCCCAAACTCAACACTACTCAGATCTCAGATCCACTCCTACCCCCATACAACAAATGGGCTCTGACTGAGGTCGGCTACATTCACTCGATTACGCGTCACCGGGAGGTGGGGGAAGAATGCAACCAGATCTGGTTTGGCTAAACTGATCACCATAACCCATTGAGCACCTGCTATTTGGGTAAAGATCTTGAGGTCGGCTACCTTCACTCGATTACGCGTCACCGGGAGGTTGGGGAAGAATGCAACCAGATCTGGTTTGGCTAAACTGATCGCCATAACCCACCGAGCACCTGCTATTTGGGTAAAGATCTTGAAAACGTGGGGGGGACCATGTATCTGCGTCGGGCCGAGGAGTGGCCTTATTAGTATTTAGATGGTATATGATTGAGGGAGAGAGAACCAGATGACCTCGTACACGTATTGGCTCAGCCACTGAACGGGTATATGAATTTTTTTTTTGGAAAACGCGGGGGGACCATAGCAACCAAAGGTCCTCCCTTCCCTCCGCCTCTGTGTGTGTGTGTGTATATATATATATATATATATGTACATGTATACATATGTATGTATACATGTGTAGATATATGTATGTACATATGTACATATATATCTACATATACATATGTATATATCCAAATCGGGGGGGACCTTTTTCAATTCTTCTATCTCGTATGTACATATATATCTACATATACATATGTATATATCCAAATCGGGGGGGACCTTTTTCAATTCTTCTATCTCTCGTTTTAATTCATCTATTTCTTTCATTAATTTTTGTTTTTTCTTCTGTAGATCTAATTCTTGTAGTCTCTGAATAACTTCATCCATAAACTCTAAAAACCTTTTTTCATCTTTTTCCGATTCGATACTATCTTCCCACATAAAAGTAAATAAATTGATTAAATCATCATAACTCCATCTCTTTTTATCTTCAACAAAATTCTCACTATTATTATAGACAGCATATTCAGGTTGATCATTAAAAGCTTCATTTTGAAGATATTCTTCAAATTCGGCTCCATTATATCCATCAAAATCTTGGGAATCATAACCTAAATCATCCGATCCAAATGAACTCATAATTGAAAAAAAGATCCTTACTATCCTTTTAGCAAAAATTCTCTGTTTACAAAGGTTTTTTACTCTAATTAACAGTAAGAGAGTGTAACGAGTTTTGGGCCTACCTTGCTTCCTTAATAGTTTCGGATGCAAGCTTGCCGACGGTAATGAGATCTCACAACGCCTTCCTGGCTAAAAATAGTCTCTGACAACGTCCTCGGGCTTCCTGTCACGGTTCTATCGGAAACTAATAAACTTAAACTCACGTTTTTCTCTCAAACTCTTATTAGACTAAATAAACATGAAGGAGAATTTAGACCAAATAGGATTTCAGAATCTAGGGAATTTTATTAGAACATAGTTGATATTTTACAATACAGATAGATGGGTTGAAGACTCGATGCTTCGCACCGAATACATAAAGGGTTTTTATAGAGGTCCGTCCTCTGATTACTTAGCCTAACTATAGTTACATAGAGATAAAAAGTAACTAGAGTTTACTGACTAGGGTAACTTTTTATCTTAAAGGAATCTCTTTTTATCAGCTTCAGACTTTATCCTTGTCGGCCATAAACTTTCTGTCACATCTTCTTTTCACTTTCCCTTGCAGTAATGACACGTATGCTCGCCACTATTCTTGAGAATCTGACAAAATTGTTAATGACTTTCCAGCTGTCCTTGGAAATTATTTCTTTCAAATCTTTGGATAAATAATTGTAGTGTCCTTAGGGTTCGTGGTTGCTGATTTTTGTCTTTTTTTACATATGACTATAGCCTTCTCGGTCATTGCATAACTCCAAAATTTTCCTTGATCATATGTATCCTTCATAATCTTTAGAAGCACATGAAACCCAAGTGTTCTTCTTCGACAGATCCATTCTTCATTGATAGTTGGGATTTCTCTTTCTTCCTTGGCCTTATATTGTTGTGCCTCAATCTGGTCTTCATTTAAAGTTCCAATCTTTACAAAATAAACTGCATCTCCTTCACAATCTGGACTAGCTGTATAGATTTTGACAAAAATCATCTTCTGAGGATTGACACCTTTGATATATGCCTGAACTCCATTAAGGATTGGCTCTGGGAAATGTTTTAACTTGGGTAAATTATTGACAATGTTACTTGGATCAATATATATCGAATCAATATATCCAAATCTTTAGAAGATCATTAAGAAGAGTTATATCTTCCCAATCATCTAAGATTATCATAATTCTTGGATAAATTCCCTTGTATTCAATAATATAGTCATTGAGATGTCTTGGATTTCCTTTGTACATAAAATTTACCAAAGATTGGTAAATTTCCTTGAATTTATCAATTGGCTCTCTTGAAGGGGAATTAATAAGTTTATCTTTAAAAGTAATATTTCTTGTAAATTTAAGCTTCGTAGTTTCCTTATTGACGACTACTTTTTCTTTTTCCAAAAAACTCGTTTTTGAAGAACTAGGATATTCGGAAATATTAAGAATTTTAATAACTTTCTTTATTTTCTGATCAAAATATTCAGAAAATGCTTCCATTTTTTTATCAATTTCAGCAAATCTTTCATCAATACCACTTGCCATGTTGAAAAACTGTTTATGGACTTCTTCAAACTTGGTGATGATAATCTTGGCTTTATCCTCTTGTAATTGATCACCCATCTGGTCTTGATAATTGATCTGCAAAACAATTATTAAACAATTATTAGATCCTTTAATATATACTACCTTGAAAGTAAAATGACTTACTCTCATCTGCCATCTTATCCTTCGTCGATTAACGATATTATCTTTTATTTTATTTTCTAAAAATGCTTTCACTTGAGTATTATCAGTTTTAACAATAAATTCCTTTCTAGCTAACCAGATCTTAAAGGACTCAGTTGCTTTTATAACTGCTAAAACTTCTTTTTCATTTATATCATAATTCAATTCTGCTTCTCTAAAAGTTCCTGAGGTAGATCTTAATATCATATTATCACCTTGTCGTCTCAATACTGCTCCCCAATACTTATCTGATGCATCTGTTTCTATATACAGATCATCCTCTTCTCTAGGTAATGAGAGTCTCTCTAAATTCTTAACCTTCTCCTTAATACCTTGTACCCATTGAGTATCTTCTTCAGTCCATTCAAACTTCTTATCTTTTCTTATTTTTTCTTGTATTCTACTTTTTAACTTAGCACAATCTTTAATAAATTGTGAAGCATAATTAATATGTCCTAAGAAAGATTGAACTTTTTTAAGGTTTTCTAATCTATCTGGAAACTCTAATATCTTTTCAGAAATATGAGGTTGAAGTTCTATTATCCCTTCATCTATAATTAATCATAAATAATCAATTTTCTTTTTAGCTATTTCAGCTTTCTTCTTGCTTAACACTAAACCATTCTCATATGCTCTTGTAGCAAATGTAAATAAATGTTTATTATGATCTTGAATATTCTGACTATATACCAAAATATCATCAATGTAAATAATTATAAAATCATAACAATCCTTATAAATTTTATCTAGTTTTTCGTGAAATATTCCAGGACTTGTTTTTAATCTCATTGGTAAAACATTCCATTCATACCTACCTTGTGGAGTACTGAAAGCTGTACAGACTTTACTATCTTCTTCTAATAAAATCTGATAGAAACCTGATTTAAGATCAAACTTGGAGAATATCTTACCTTCTTTAATCTTTTCATAAATCATATCTTTCCTCGACAGAGGATAAGGATAATCCTTTACAACTTTATTTAATGGTTTATAATTAATAACCATTCTAGGTTCTCCTCTTTTTATCTCATTATGATTTCTAACTAAGAAACTAGCAGAATTGTATGCACTCTTAGTTTCCCTTATTAAATTAAACTTTAAAGGTTTATTCATAATATTGATATAATCATTTTCATCTTCCTTAGTATAAATCATAGGATTTTCACAAACTGGTTTACTAGTCAATAACTCTATCTTGGCAAAATATTGTTTTCTCTTTGAAAATGCTTGAGGATCTTCTTCGTAACAATTTTCTAAAAGATTTAAGATTTTTTCTTTAATAATAAAACCTTCTTTTTGGTTTAAAAAGAGTGGTATAATCTCACTACGCTGGCTGTGCTTGTAAATATATCTATATGGTTGATTAACTATAATAGTTGAAAATTGAGTTAAACATGGATTAGTAAAATATACTTTTGTATTATCTATAGTAAATGGCAGATTTCGATTAATAAAATGTTGTCCAATAAGAAAATCATAAACAATATTGGGATAATAATATATGTTATCAAACCTAACCTATAAATTTCCTATGATAATCCAGAAATTAATATATCCTTGATCCAAAATTGTTTCTTTATTATGAATATCTCGTCCTATAATTTTATCAATCTTTTTAATATTAGGAAAATAATGACTTGTAATACTAAAACCTGATCCTAAGTCAATCAATGCATGATATATCTTCTTTTCATAAATAACTTCAATAACTATTGCATTTTGTCGTTTATTGATCTTTTTACATTCTGCTAACTTCAATCCGTTTTCCATTATAAAAAAATTCTATATATCTATCTTTAATAGAATAATCTTCAAAACAACGTAAAAAATTCATTCCTAGAAGAAATTCTGTACTTACACTATCTTTTACTTCTATTGAAATTGGGATTTCATATTCTTTAATTAAAATTAAAATAACTATGTCAGCTTTATGAGTAATATGATGTTTATTATTATAATAATCTAAATAAAAATATTTATTTTCTAATTCTTTGATAGGTATTCCTTGTAATAAATCTATAGTTATATGACTTGTTCCTGCTCCTGTATCTATCAAGCATTTAATAGGGTTTTTTCCTAATTTAATACCTACTTTAATATAATATTGAGTACTTCCTAATCCTCTTTTCTCAGTTAAATCTAAACTTTTTCTAAATACATTTCCTAGATTCAAATTTCTACTAGAACACTCACCTATAGATGTTGAGCTTCGAATGATAGCTCTGGTCTTATCACCTGTAATCTCAGGAAAACTTTCATAAATTCTTGGCATTTCATCAGTTCTAATTTCATCAATATAAGTCAATTGTCTAGGGTTTAACCGTTTTGGGGGTATCCATTCAATTAACCCATCAAAAATATCTTTAAAACTAATCTTTTCTGGTTTAAACTTAATTGTATGATGACTCGAACTGATTCCAAAAATTGTTCAGTAATAGAATAACAATGACTACCTTTTGGCATTTCAAAATTCTCTAATTTATGATATAAAACTAATGCTTTATCAATGTTTTTATCATTAATAGAAATACTAAAATTAGGTTCATATTAAAAAATAATCTTACCATAATATAGATTTCCCATAGCTGCACCAAATAATGCATCTTGAACATTGTGAATTATTCTTTCATCAATAAGATAGATAGCTATTGGTGAATCTAATTTTTCTTGGAAATATCCTTTTATCATAACTTGTACTTTTATTAAATCTACAACTTTCATTTTCTTTTTCTTTTCTTTATCTAATCTAATTTACTTAATACTGAATCTACTATCTCCTTAGTGATTAATGGAATTCTACCCTTTCTTTTTGCATTCTCTATTTCTATACTTGACTCATGAATTTTCTGTATTCTAACTGTCCTATATATTTTCCAAATCTTTCTAACAGATTCTTTGTAGGTTCTATATCTATATCCATCTTCTTGATTTCCTCTAATTTTTCATATTCCTGTATACTAGAAAATTCTATAGAATTACTATCAACGATTTCTTCAATTTCTCTATTCATTATCACTATTACTTTCTGAGTTTTTACTAGCACTATATATACTACAATTTGATTCTATTTCTGATTCTATTGGCTCAAGTCCATATTGGTCTATTGATTCTAATACCTTAACATTTTGTTTATTTCTTTTTGGACATTGATTTGCATAATGACCTTCTTCTTTGCAAATAAAACACGTACATTTTTTTGATTTCTGGTCATTCGATCTATAATTACTAGGCCTTTTTATCCTAAAATATCTATTTTTATTTCTAAATTTGTTTCTATAGTCATATCCTCTAAATCTAGATTTCCTAAATTTCCACTTCTTATTTTTTCTATATGGTTTTTTATCATAACATCCATATTGTCCTATATCACTATTCTCAGAACAACATAATCTTTTCTTTTGATACTTATAAATCTGTCTTTGTTCTCTAGCTTGTATACAATATTTCGTGATCTTTTTCTTAGCAAACCAAATTCTAGATCCTAAAGTAGGATTTTTTAATCCTTGATTATCAAATTCTGTTATTAATCTGGATTTAAATGGTTCTGGTAACTTTTCATAATATAAAAAATCATATTCAAATGATTGATATTTTAATCTAGCTTTATAATACCAATCGATATATTCACATGTATATTGATCAAAATAGCACATATCACAAATATTAATATTCATCATTCCTCTTATTGCTAATTCTTTATCTAAAGCCCATATTTGTTCAATATTAGCAGTTGATGATTGACCAAGAAATTGTAATCTTATAAGCTTTTCTAGATTACTAGTAAAAGTAATAGCATCTCTTGAACTTGCTTTTATAGATTCAAAAGTATCTCTTAGACCTTCTATATATCTCTCTACACTTCCTCTCATAGTTCTTCTAAAAAAATCTACAGTTTGATCCTTAGACATTCCTTCTTTATTTATTATCGCACCATTTTCTTTAAGAGTTATGATATTCAAACACCACAATTGTGGCCACCGTATATGGCCATCGTATTTCCGTACAGTATGGACTTGTACGGATCTGTATGGGGTTTTTTTTTTTTTTTTACAGGAACAGATTTTTTTTAAGTGGTTAACAGAAGTTATGTAAGTGGTTAATACGAGTTGTGTAAGTGGTTAACGCAGTCCACTAACATTAATAGACACAGATTTTTTTAAGTGGTTAACAGAAGTTATGCAAGTGGTTAATACGAGTTGTGTAAGTGGTTAACACGAGTTTGAAGTGAGATACAATATATTTTGAAGTGGTTAACAGGCTTTCTGTAAGTGGTTAACACAAGTTATGTAAGTGGTTAACACGCGTTGTGTAAGTGGTTAACACTACTTTGAAGTGAGATGCAGTGTTAACCACTCCAAACTCGTGTTAACCACTTACACAACTCGTGTTAACCACTTACATAACTTCTGTTAACCACTTAAAAAAAACATGTTCCTGTAAAAAAAAAAAAAACTCATACGGATTCCGTACGGATCCGTACAAGTCCGTACCGTACGGAAATACGATGGCCATATACGGTGGCCACAATTGTGGTGTTTGAATATCATTTTTCTTTCTTTAACCCATAAAGATATCATTTTTTCTTTATCTTCAACACAATCTAGATCTAAATAAATTCCTGTCGGATTTAATGCTTGTGGTTCTTTATCATAAGGAACATATTTCATTGGTATTGGACTACTATTATTTTTAATAAAATATTGTCTACGATCCACATATTTTTTTTCTCGGCTTTGCCTGTTCTTCTTCTTCCTCTCTCCAATTTCTATTACTCCATGGTACTCTTATACTTTCTTGTCTACTTGATGATTCTTCTTGCTTTGGAGTTGATACAACTATTGGTGGCATAGTATTGGGTTTAACATCTACCTTTTCTTCTACTTCATTATTGATGTCTAGTTTTTCTAATTTCTTTATGACTAAGTCTTCATAGTCACTATCACTATCCATTTCTAAATAGTGATTTATATTCATAGCTACGTTTTCTTCTTGGATTACTATAGTAGCTTTTTTCTTTTCATCATTCTCTTCTTTTTCTAGTCTAACTTTCTCTTCCTCTTTCTTCCTCCAATCATACATATCTAGGACTGTAGGGGATAAATGATGTTCATTTTCTTTAAGCATATCTATAATTGATTTTTCTTTTTCTTCATTTTTTATAGGTTCTTCTCCTATAATTTCCTTTACAAACCTATATTGTTGTTCATTTTCTAATAAAATATTAACAATTTCTAATCGCTTCTTGATTATTTCTAACTGCTCATTCATGGAATTTATCTTTCCATTACTTAATAACTTCATAAACGTTTGTGTACACTTGTCCTTTTCTAGGCTTTCTATTTCTGCCTTAAGAACTTCTATCCTATCTATATTATAACTTTTGAAACATTGTATACATCTGCTCTAATATCTCTTTTCTACTACCTTCTGCTTTCTCAATTTTCTTTTCTAATTGTTCTTCAATCTGATGTTTATAATAACAAATAACAATCTTAATTTGCATAAGTTCCTTGACTGTAAAATCATATACATCTAAACCATCTAATTGTCTACATGGTCCTGTCATATCTTGGAGTAAATCATAATTTCTAGAACTACTACTACTACTTGCTTCTGGTAAAACTATATATATATACCCGCCCCCGACCCCGACTTTGTAAAGCCGGAAAACCCGAACCCAAACCCAGTCAAACCGGGTTTTTTCCGTCAAAATCGGGATGGGTTCGGGTGGGTCCCCGCGGGTTCGGGTCTCGTTGCCATGCCTAGTCCCAGATGCACTGGCCTCGTCTATGTCCCAGAAGCAGGTTGTTAGGCATAGTTTCAACTTTAAATATTTTGTGAAGGAAGAACCTTGCTTTGCTTCATTGATGGCTAAGAAATTTCTCAAGGTCATTCCAGCTATATAGCTAAGCTATCTTTCTAGCAATCTCTCTGACTTCTCCAGCATTCCTGAGTTGCCTTCCCAACCTTTATTTTTATTTTCAGGGAAATGTATTGTTTTCTTAGAACAAGCTTAATGCTTAGTAAGCTTTAGTTTGAGGGGGGGAGTGTTAGAATATATGAAATATCTCAATATCCTGATATTATGCTAGCATATCTTGAATTATCTCATAGGATTAGTTTTCTATCTTACATTATCTCCTAAGATTAGTTTTCATATTACTTAATTATTATTATTATAATTTGTTTCCTGATTTCCCTATTTATTCAAGATTATGAGTCTTGTATCCCTATAAATATGAGATAGTGTGTAGTCTTCTGTATCAAGTTAGTATCAAGATATTATCAATTATATACACAGTTTCAGCATCTCTTGTCTCTATTTTCTCTCTTTCAAGAATTGCCATTTAAACAGTTTTGTTTAGTTTAAAAAGAGAACTCCAGTTAAGGTTGTCAAACACGAGAGTCTAGACAGATTCGTGGAGCATAGGTAGACTCGACTCGTAGACTCGTACGAGTTTACCTAATGTTTAAAATAATATTAATGGGAGAGTCTAGGCAAACTCGTGAAGCATAGGTAAACTCGACTTGTAAAATCGTACGAGAGTTTACCTAACATTTAAAATAATATTAAATAAATCTACATATCACAAATACTTACTATAATAACATCAAGACAAAAAAGTCAATATTTATGGGAGATCCTGTGCATTTGATTTGCTTCTATATCCCACACAAACTTAATGTGTTGAAAAATTCAAAAACTGTTACAGAAACTAATTATTTATTTCAACAATTTCATTATTTTTCATTTTTTTTAAAATTTATATTAGTAATGTGTTTTAATTTACATAATTTATTTTTATAATCTAATCCACAAATTAAAGTTTTATCTCCTTATATATAATTTTGAAAATTTTATTTTGCAAATAATTTTTAATTTTAAATAAATATTATTACTAGTTATTAAATAATAAATAAAATAAGAATGAAGTCCAATGATGTGCACTAGAATCGAGTACTGACATTGTATGTATAAACTATAAACTTTTACTTTGTTATTTAGAAACCTATAATATTTAATTATTATTGACCTTGGGCATTTTTATTATTTTTTCTCAGCCTTATTATATAATTCAAATTCAAATTGTTCTCATTTTTAGACCATTTTGTTCTATTTTTCAGGCAAGATCTAAGCTTCAGCATCATAGTGCGGCAATCCAAGTTCCAATAGGCTTGGAAGATGATTTTAAGGGACTTGTTGATCTCGTACAGTTAAAGGCCTACTATTTTAATGGTTCAAATGGGTCTGTTTCTGAAACTTCTGCATTGTTTATTCCCGTGATTAAGTCTCCTTGGCATTATTCTTCAGATTACTCAATTATTGCTTATTGTAGAGAAAATGTTGTCGCTGAAGAAATTCCTGCAGATATGGAAGCCTTGGTGTCAGAAAGAAGACATGAGCTCATAGAAACTGTGTCAGAGGTTGACGATAAACTCGCTGAAGCTTTTCACAGTGACAAGCCCATATCAGCTGCTGATCTTGAGGTGTGTGGGAAACTGTCTTTTTTCCTTCGTAGTTTTGTATGTTATTTGTTTGATTCACATTTAGTGGAGATTTGTCATATGTGTTCTACTTATGACAATTAGTTTATCAGCCTATTGTCTGCTAAGGATCTTGAGGTTTGAGCATCCTAGATGTGTATCAATCGAAAAAAGCACAGATGTGTCAGCTTGTCATGGTATAGAATGTTGCATGGGTGCTAATACAGCCTAACAGGTATCGGATAGGATACCATAATATAGTGAATGAAATGATCCCTTGCTCCTTTTCTTCCCCATACCCTTGATGCTTGCTCTCTTATGCTCCACCCTAGCTTCTTCACTACTCCACTAGAGGTGTGGGCCAGCCCAACCCTAGTCCATATGGGCAATGTTGTCAAATACGTAACTCGGACTTGAATCAGTAGGAGGCTGAAAAATCGTAACAAGGAGGATCATAACACGGATCGTAAGGTTCTATCAAATCGTAGGGTCAAAACTCAGACTAGAATCGTAACATTCAAAACATAATCAAATTCATATAACTATAACATGTAAGAAACAAATTCACAAAATCTATAAAGTCAGAGAGTAAAGAGTGGACTATGGGAATTGCAGAGACAAAGTAATATCAATACGCAGAGCCAGAGAGTAAAGAGGCAGAGGGAGAAGAATATTAGACTGCCGTTTATAATTTTATAAGGGAGTATCTTGGGTTTGGAAGTTGGAACCTTTAGCATTTGTAATTTGCCCTTTCATGTGCATTCATTTAAACGTGGGCAGAAAAACGTGGCCGGTAGAATATTGGAACGACACATAAAAACGTGGGCCTCAAAAAAATTTAAAAACGTCGGCCCAATTTAAATGACGCACGTGGAGAACAAAAATTGAACCGACAGCACGTGGGTCAAAGAAACGAGTCTCCTTTTCAGAAAAAGGGTCGCGAAAGCTGCGACCTTCAGCAGAAACCCAAAAGCTGTGGACGGCAATCGACGGCAATTTCCTAGCCTTATCAAACTCGGAACGGGCGCGATTCTGCGATTCAGAATGACGATTCAACACCGATTCACCAAGTTTACGATTCTTCTACCGATTCAACTCGGTTTTCTGCGCATGGCTTGTAGAATCGAACGAGTCAACAAGTTGACTCATGATTCTGACAACACTGCAAAGCATGCATTTTGAGTTTGGTTCTTAAGTCACAAAACTTGGTGGAAGACGAGTTTTGTCAAAGAATTTGCAAGTTGATCAGCTGCAGTGACATGACAGACTTGACGAGACTTTGAAATGGCTTTTTTCTCGTACAAAATGGATACCCAATTACATATGCTTTGTTCGGGAGTGCAGAGTAGGTTTATAGGACGATGCTACTGCACTAAGATTGTCACAATACAGAGTAGGGGTGACAAAAGAGATGCCCAGTTCAAGAAGAAGTGATTGAATCCAAAGAACCCCAGCTGTTACATTGGCCATGCTTCTATACTCGGCTTCGGTGCTGGAACGGGCCACTAAGGGCTGCATCTTTGAGCTCTAAGAGACTAAATTTGAACCAAAGAAAATACAACATCCAGAGGTAGACCTACGATCGTTCGTATCACTTCCCCAATCTGCATCCGAGTAGGCCTGAAGTGAGAAGGAGCCTGGTTTGGCAGGTTGCCGCAATAGCCCATTACTGCATAATACCTTTGAGATACCTTAGCATATGCTTGATAGCTCTCCAATGAGACTCCAGGGGATATTCCATAAACTGACAAGCCTTATTGACACTATAAGCAATTTCGGGTCTGGTAAGAGTAGCATATTGCAATGCTCCAACAATAGACCTGTACAGATGCTGATTGGTCATAGTATCAGTCCCACACCTACTCAATTTGCAGTTTGTAACAATAGGAGAGGCAATGCCTTTAGCATCCAGCTTGTTTTCCCGAAATAAAATATCCCTAATGTATTTAGGCTGGGAGAGTAAAGGAGAGCCATTAGATAAGTGTTTGATCTCTACTCCAAGAAAGCAATCCAAGTCACCAAGTTGCTTGAGAGCAAAGTGAGCATTCAGCTTGGAAATCAGATCTGAAATATGTTTAGATGAGGAGCCAGTGATGATAATATCATCAACATAGATCAAGACATAAATTGAAATGCCGCACTTGTGTAAGTGAATAAGGATGGATCACAACGGCCCAAAAACCCATACTGCAGTAGTGAAGAAGTGAGTTAGTCATACCAGGCACATGGGGCTTGTTTTGTTGCATATCCTGCCTTTTCTTCCATTCCCCTGTTTTGTTATGTTTCTTGTTGTTATGACTTATTGTTATTAATTATTTTATTCTACCTTGGATCAATGATCACTGTGTCTTTAAGCTATGGCTTTTGCGTGTCAATGATGAATATGTCCTAAGTTTTGTGTATTGTATTTTGAGTGTCATGCATCTATATTTGTGTATTAGAAATTGTTTTCACAGTATCCACTATCTTTGTTGTACCAGCTGCGCTGCGATCAACAATACCACTGTAGTATTTTTTGTTTCGGCTACTCCATGCGCTATCCAGGATTAACTACTATGTCCGTGCATCGCTGTAGTCATTTTAACGGCAAATTCCTATTATGTAGTTTGCATTCCCCCCTGATTCATGTATCTGTGAATGAAATGATTTATATGTGATCTCATCTAAAAGTTGTCAGTGTCACCTCAGTTCATGTTTGACTCTAATATTTGTCACTCGCTTTGCCTTTTGTTAGCAATCACCATCACCAATAAATTCTCATGTAGTGGTAGTACTACGTTCTCCTTTACCTTTATGTGTTTCCAGATATAGTAACACATGAGCACCAGTTGTTACTTCCCCCTCGCCCCCCTTTTTTGATTTTTAATTAGTTTCTTTTTTTTTTTTTTTTTTGTGTGTGTGTGTGTGTGTGTGTAGGAAGCAGTTCGCAGGGCCACCATAGCACGAAAATTTATACCAGTATTCATGGGTAGTGCTTTCAGAAATAAGGTAACTATTGAATTAGCTTGAATTCATATGCGCATTATGTGCTGTATGGTCGTGACCTTCATTCCTCCCCTTTATCAGATAGATACATTATGTTCTCTTTTTCTTTAATTTTGACTTAATGCTATGATTATGATGTGATTTAGTTTGGGTCTTCCAGAGACTTCACTTTGGAAATTGAATTCACTTGTAGCATTCTTAGTACCATGATGGCTACTGGTGGCATCCATGACCAATCATAACTGTCAGGTCACTCTGCAAACTTTTCGGGTCTAGTCACATCTTATGCCCCAGCCCAGAATTTAATACAAGGCACTTTATAGGCTTAAACAATAAATAATAAAAGAAAAATCTGTCTGATAAAATCTACTTAGAATCCTACTGTTTTAAACAATAGGCTTAAACAATAAATAATAAAAGCTAGCTATTATTTAAGCTGCTCCATTCCCTTACTATGGTTATGTGGGGGGAAAATCTGATTTATGATCTACCACTCCTTTGAAAAGTTGGCAACTTTCTTCTCTAATAAGGCTTTGTTACAGAAGTTTTCTGTTGGATTATTTTTTGTTTGAGTTGGTTATTTGTTCCTTTTTAGCATTTATCTTCACTCGATTCAGTGACATTGTCATATTTTTTTTATTATAAAAATGAATACAAAACTGGAGACTAAGACATCCTCACAAACAAACAAAAAGATAATGACAAAACCTATGAGATATTGTCATGCACAACGTTGTCAAGATCGAGATCCTTTTTTTTTTTTTTTTAATTCTCAAATATAAGTAACATTAAGATAGACACTATACATGATACTGTCACTCAAAACCACATTCTTTTTCAACATTCTGGATCAATTTAGTGCCCGGTGAAGTAAAAGGCCGAATTCTAATCTGACAGAACTTTGCCAGCCATCACATACGTTTCCCTTTCATAACCGACAGGAGGGGGTAGCAAGATTGTAAAATGTAAGATCGTAACAAGCAACGTAAGAACCTAGCAAAATGAAAAATTATACTAAGGAGAAATTATAGAATAATGTAGATAGAGAACTGCCTTAAGATATAAGGAGAAATTGTTGCCAATTCGTAGGGCAGATCCAGTTCTCTCCAAAAACCCGAAATAGCTTGTTCCAAAGATAATTTGCTGCAAAACAATGCAGAAAGTGGTAGCCGTTTGATCCGAGGCTGATACACACACATCAGGAGACAAAGCACCAAGAAGTTTGCGCTTCTGGAGCGCTTTGGATTCTTAATTTGAGACATAATATTTCTTTATAATTTATTAAACTTCTTGATATTAGTTGTCTAAATATGAATCTTTTTGCATCAATTCATCTAGGATATCATCCTTGCTTTTAAGTTTTAAACCCCCATAATATTCTCTCACATGCATGCACACACTTAGGCATGCCCAAACACTATTTAATTATCAATATGATCCAAACTTGAACATTCTATATTTCATGCATGCTCATCACTTGTTTCTCATTACCTTGTGTCTTTGATTGGATACTAAGTTCTGGGCCTAAGTCAGATAATGGGACTGAACAGGACTTGTATCAAACGTTGGATTCAAGCCAAACGAGACCTATTATTTGGAAGATTTATACCAGAAGGCAGAAAGGTGGGCCAGCGGGGAGATTTAGTTGTTATGCTGAGTTGGCCAGTTAGTTACACCTAGCTATGGGTTTGTAGTCAGGAGGGGAGGAGAGTGAGGATCATACTTGTGTCATTTAGGGTGTGTTTGATTTGTAAAAAAGTAAGGGACTGGACAACACAAGAGTACTTGTTCCATGGGTTTGTAGTTAGGAGGGGAGGAGAGTGAGGGTCATACTTGTGTCATTTAAGTTGACAGAGAAATATTTCCCTGAGGAGCCTATGGCTCTGGTGAGGTCCTTTCTTTGTAAGCGCTTTTGGTATTTTGGCTTGAATAATACATACAAATCGGTTCTTAATTCTGTGTTTTATCAGTCTCTTATATTTTTCATTTTCTATTGTTGCTGGTACAGGGGCAACAACCACTCCTGGATGGTGTACTTAGTTATTTGCCATGTCCAATTGAAGTTAGTAATTATGCTCTCGACCAAACTAAGAATGAGAAGGTACCTGATTCAAAGAAACTTTATCCTTGTTTTGCTTTAATAGTATGTTGCTATCATGATTGTCAGAAGAAATTGCAAGTTGAGTTTTGAATTTGATGGTCAATTTCTTGAATCTTGAATCATAAGATTCACTATTAAGATGGTGAAAATTGCATAGAATGTGTTCTACGTAATAAAACATAATTCAGTCATTCAGAACCAAGAAGTATCAATATTTGACATATTAATACATGTGCATTAACCTTATAAGTTTCTAACCCCCCGAAAAAAAATCTAAATTAAATGCATCAAGATATAAATCATGATGATAGTCAAATTACTTTAAAATTTGAAGATATAAATCACTACTTAACATTTTAGAAGAAAGATTAACTTAGAAAGGTTTAGGTCCCTGTCTTCTTGCTCATTAATTTTTTCCCTTTTAAAAAGAAGGCTGAGAATTTCGGGTTAGAGTTGGGGCTTCAAACTCATGATTCAGAAAGATCAGTATTATTATTACTATTGGGGTACATTTGAGTGGCATCCGCACAAAAGAAAAGAGAAACACGAGAGACTACAAAAATAGAAACTGGGTCAAGTTTCCCTAGTTATAGCATTAGATAAATCTTGCCAACTCCATGGGAGGATCTGCAATAACCTGAAGGCCGTGCTTCTTGCTCAAGCTCAATTGTGCCATCCAGTCAGCATAATTACCCTCTCCAAAGGTATGTATGAACTGGGTACTCAATCCTTACTCCTCCGAGACCAGATTCGATGACTCACAGTTATGGTGCAATAAATTTTCTTCCAAGTTGATGTTGATATTAATTGTAGCTACTGGTTCACTTTCAAATTCAACCAGCCTGTAACTAACACTTCCTGCATCACCTGTGTTGCCTTTTGAGTCCCCATTAGAGTTCACCTTTATTGAACCACCAAAAGGGAATCTTCAGCAAGCATCAACTGTGGTAGACTGGGCTGTAAAGGTACCAAATCCTTCCTGCAGGTTGGCATTGATTATATATTGTGCCTGTTTTCTTATGGATAAAGCTGGGTTGAGAGGTCTATGGATATTTTTCCCCCCCCCCCAAAGGTCACTCGATTCCTCCACTTCCAAAGCCACCAACGTGCTGTCATGAAAGAGGTCTTCCAGCATGAATACAGGTTTTAGAAAAGGAACCCAGATATTGGATGGCATTGGACAATCCTTAAACACATGTAGAGTTGTCTCTTGAATATCGACAATATGGATGCAATCAGAACTGCCCCCATTCCATTTACTTCTCTTCTTGTTGGCATGTAACCTCACAGTCTTTACACTCATGGACCTTGTACTATTGCGGTCCTTTTCGCTGCTAGTGTGTCAACCATGGGAACGTATTAATCCCGTATCACTACCACCAGCTAGGTACCTGCTGTGTTCGTACCAATCTACCCAACTCTTTCTATTTTCGCCATTCTCATCACTAGGAGGAGGAATGGGTAAACCATATTCACAGATTGTGCGGGAAGCAAAACCCGAAGCTGTGCGATATCCAAATCTGTTTTGTGGTTCACAAATTCGTTCAACAATGCCAAAAGGTCATCCTTCGTGCTCGTGCTCATATAATTGACTCTAAAGGAATTTTCTCTCTTATGGTTAGCAACTGCAAGCTATGTCGTTTCGGAACAATCATAGATCCCCACCTTTACAGATCTGTTGTTGGGGATCTTCAGTATTCTACTCTGACCAGAGGAGAGTTTGCCTTCAGTGTGAACAAGGTTTGCCAATCCATGGCCAACCCTTTGGAAAGTCATTGGCAGGCTGTGAAAAGGATCCTTTGTAACTAACTAAGGTTCCTCCACTTTTGGCTTACTGCTCAAGCCTACCCTCCCAGCCCAACCCTTCACTCGTAGGTCTCACAGTGATGCAGATTGGGCCAGTGACCCTGATGATCGTAGGTCTACATCAGAGTCGTGCATGTATTTTGGCCCCGATCTCATTTTTTGGTGCTCAACAAAACAACTGGTTGCAGGTCTAGTACTGAAGGTGAGTACAGAGCATGGCTAATACCACTATAGAAGTCCTCTGGATCCAATCTCTGCTCACTGAGCTTGATGTTCCAGTCAAGGCTCCTATCCTGAAGTGTGACAATCTCAGTGCAGTTTCTCTCTCTCGTGACCTTGTCTTGCATTCCCGCGCCAAGCACATGGAGCTGGACATTCCCTTTGTTTGTGACTCCTATCCTGATGTTCCAGTCAAGTCTCCTATCCTGAAGTGTGACAATCTCAGTGCAGTTTTCCTCTCTCATGACCTTGTCTTGCATCCCTGCGCCAAGCACATGGAGCTGGACATTCCCTTTGTTTGTGAGAAGGTTCTTTCCAAGCCTGTCACTATTAATTATCCTTGCTCCTGCTGCAGACCAACTTCCTGACTCCTTCACCAAGCCTCGCCTTTCCAGTCAGTTCTGCAGCATCCAAGGGAAATTCAATGTGTTGTCTGTCATCATCCACCTGGAGTTTGTGAGGGGGCTAATAGAGTAATAGAATATTGTACAGCTGTGTTATGGCTATTGCAAGCTAAGCTCCTAAACTTCACATTTGACTGAATATGCTGAGTCGGCATTATTCAGTTAAGGCTCCTATCTTTAGTGTATTGCAAGGGTGAAGCCTGAACCTATATATAGTTCAGGTCACTCCTCTTGTAACTAACTAATCATTTTAAATACAATTCAAATTAAGATTCCCCCCCCCCCCCCCCCCGCTTTTTCCTCCTATGCTCACTTTATCATAGATTAAGTGGATCAAGAGTAGCAAGATGCAATCTCATGAATCGTGATTTTTCAAGAATCAAGAATTACAATGGACAATTGCAGCCCAATCTTAACGAAAATCAGAAACGGTGACCCCCTTAACAGATCACGTAGAGCACCAAAGAAAAGCCAAAAGCCTTATTCTATTCCACAACATTTCTAGAGACAATGAAACAACTTGAAAAATCTGAGTGTTCCTCTCTGATCTTATGCACCACAGAATAGCAGAGACAACACAGTTCCACAGAATCTTGGTAAACGTTATTGTTATGCTATTTTTTAATCTACTCAAAAAAGAATATTATTTGGTTATTTTAACAGTGTATACTTGTTTAGGTTGAGTTGTCTGGAAGTCCTGATGGGCCACTTGTGGCATTGGCTTTCAAATTGGAGGACATCCGGGCTCTCAATTTGCGGGGTCGTCAATTTACATATCTAAGGTACCATAACCTTTGGATGTGGTTAACCCTATTTCAAACTGTCTGTTTTGCCTTTTATATATATTGATCGTTTTTTTATTGGGTGAAGAATCTATGAGGGTGTCATTCGGAAGGGGGATTTTATTATCAGCGGTAACACTGGCAAGAAGACCAAGGTAAATTTAAGGCTCCTCACTATTCTAGTTTGATTGCTTTGGTCTTTTGCACATGGGTGTTTTGCGTTGTGGTTCTGCTTTTCTTTTTGGCTATGTTACATAAGCATGCTTTTCCTCTCTCCGTTTGTTCATTTCTGAGAAATGTACTACTCAATTCAAGATTGCATTCATGATATTTTTTTTTTCTTCAAACTATCTACAGTTTTTGCTGTTGTAATTAAATTATGTCATTAGAAGAATAAATTACAAAGGCATACAAAATTAAGGGATCCTTCAACATTAATTTACCCTCAGATTATTCAATTCTTATTAGTACATGGATTCAAATCTGTAATACTAAGTGCATGGATTCAAATTCTTACTTGCTACTTCCTACTAGCAATATATATTGTTTTTTCAAGAACCTTATCCTACAGAAAAAAGGTATCTCTTTAACCATACTTCTAATGTTTTCCTCATGCATATTCTGGTGTTAATAAAAGCTAAAACTAGTACCAGTTTTTGTTGTAGCAATGTTTTTAGAGAAAAGTACAAAATGAGGTGACAAGAACAGAATATGTAGGAGGAAAACATTAGAAGTATGGTTAAACAGATACCTTTTCTCTGTAGGATAAGTTTCTTGAAAAAACAATATATATTGCTAGTAGGAAGTAGCAAGTAAGAATTTGAATCCATGCACTTAGTGTGAGAGATTTGAGTCGATGTACTAATAAGAGTTGGATAATCTGAGGGTAAATTAATGTTGAAAGATCCCTTAATTTTGCATGCCTTTGTAATTTATTCTTCCAATGACACAATTTAATTACAACAGCAAAAACTGTAGATAAGCATGTTTTTCCTCTCTCCGATTGTTCATTTCTGAAAAATGTACGACTCAATTTAAGATTGCATTCATGATAATTTTTTCAAACTCCAAATCTACAGTTTTTGCTGTTGTAATTGTATTATGTCATTGGAAGAATAAATTACAAAGGCATACAAAATTGAGGGATTTTTTCAACATTAATTTACCCTCAAATTATCCAACTCTTACTAGTATGTTTTTCCTCTCTCCGTTTGTTCATTTCTGAAAAATGTACGACTCAATTTAAGATTGCATTCATGATAATTTTTTCAAACTCCAAATCTACAGTTTTTGCTGTTGTAATTATATTATGTCATTGGAAGAATAAATTACAAAGGCATACAAAATTGAGGGATTTTTTCAACATTAATTTACCCTCAAATTATCCAACTCTTACTAGTACATCGACTCAAATATCTAACACTAAGTGCATGGATTCAAATCTGTAACCCTAAGTGCATAGATTCAAATTCTTGCTTGCTACTTCCTACTAGCAATATATACTGTTTTTTCAAGAACCTTATCCTGCAGAAAAAGGTATCTATTTAACCATACTTTAATGTTTTCCTCCTGTATATTCTGGTCTTAGTAAAAGCTAAAACCAGTACCGGTCTTTGTTGTAGCAATGTTTTTAGAAAAAAAGCATGGTTATCAGTATCGCTCGAATCGTACGATTCGAATCGCGATACGAGTCAGTTTGAGGGGTAAACTATAAGAATCGCTTGACAAATCGTTTTGGGTCTGGAATCGTGCTTGAATCGTTTGTATCGTTCATCGAATTGCTGAATCGCGAATCACAGCTGAATCGCGCCATTCAGAACACGGCTGAAACGCGGCGGATTTCATGCGAAATGCGGTGGGCTTCTTCGCGAGCGAGGTCTGGTCACGCGACCCATTTGGGCCTTTCAACTTTTTTGTTTTTTTTATATAAATAAAGGGGAACAAAACGTGACTGACCTTATTGTAAAAAAAGGAAAACGAGTCTCTTGAGCTTCCATCGACAGACTTCTCTTCGTCTTCGAGAGTCCCTCTTCTTCTCTTCGTCATCGCCACGTGATTGTCTTCCTCTTTATTTCCTTTTTTATTCTCTTCGATAGTCCCTATTCCTGTTCTTTATTCTTTTTTTTTTGTACGTTTTGTTAGTGTCTCTTTATTCTTTTTTTATTGTCCCTGTACCCTGTTCTTTATTCTTTTTTTTTTTTTGTACGTTTTGACTTTTTGTTAGTATTGGTCCCCACTCCCCACCTTGTTAGTATCTCTTCCTCTGTTTTTTATTCGTCTCATTCTAAATCTGTCTCTATTAGTATCGGTCCCCACTCCCCACTTTGAGGGTTTTTTTTTTTTTTTTTTTTTAATTTCTTCAATCTAAAAGTCAAGGTGCTGTTTTTTATTTTTTTTAGTGATAAAATATAATGGCTCAGACAAAGAAGAAAAAAGATGTTGATATCACGTGGAGCCACCACTAGTGGAGAACATTATTTTTTGAGCGGTTGGACCTTTTATGCTTATATTTGACTTGAATTTTGGATTATTTTGAAGTTCATCTATGAATGTTTTTTGCCTTATGTTACTTATATTTACTTTAAAATGTCATATTTTTAATGTTCGTGTATCTTACGATTCGCGATACGATACGATACGATACACGGTTTAAAAAATAGGGTCAACGATTCACGATACGTATCCCGATTTGATAACCATGGAAAAAGGACAAAAATGAGGTGACAAGACCAGAATGTGCAGGAGGAAAACATTAGAAGTATGGCTAAATAAATAGCTTTTTTCTGTAGGATAAGTTTCTTGAAAAACAGTCTATACTACTAGTAGGAAGTAGCAAGTAAAATTTGAATACATGCACTTAGTGTTAGAGATTTGAATCGATGTACTAGGAAGAGTTGGATAATCTGAGGTTAAATTAATGTTGTAAGATCCCTTAATTTTGCATGCCTTTGTAAATTTTTCTTCCAATGACATAATTTAATTACAAAAGCTAAAATGGTAGATTTGGAGTTTGAAAAACTTTTCATGAATGCAATCATGAATTGAGTCGTACATGAAACATGGTTGAAAACAATGTGCAGTAGTATGCACTCATAAGATCATTTCCATGTCTCAGCTTTCATTTATTGTATTTTGAGACCATAATGATTTTGTGGCTTAAGCCTTTCTTCTGCAATTGCAGGTTCCTCTTTTGGGTCGGATGCATTCTAATGAATTGTTGGTTAGTTTTAGATTTTCACTATGATTAGTTGGATCTTCCCATTAAATTGAATGCCTTTTTTTTTTATGGAATTAAATTGAATGCCTTTGGAGAACTATTTTATAATTGTTATTCTCTGCCATCTCTTTTTAAATTCTAATTGGTATTCTTCTCCCAAATCGGCAGGGCATTCAAGAGGCTCATGCTGGGGAAATAATTACTATATTTGATGTCGATTGTGCATCAGGTTCTACTTTTCTCTTTGCTCAAGTGTTTGCCGCATTTTCTGAATTCTACATTGCTTTGTTTTGCAAGATTGAGTTTTCCATGAATCAGTTGTTGGTGGTTTAAGCTTTTTGAAAACGTGTACATATATGGTTTTAATTAAAAGAGTAAATTTCATTTGAGGGGTTGGAAAAAAACAGAGAACTGAACTGCATCAGATAAACTTAAAGAAGTTGTAAAAACAAGATGTTGTCCTTAAAATATGGGCATTCTTCTCCAACAAAATATGCAAGAGAACCCTATATTCCACGCATGGCTACCAAATTTTGGCTCTTATTCTTGCCATAGCCTTCGACATGTAACTGCTCCTATTTTGTCAGGTGTGATGCGTACAAAATGGCTCATTTTTTATCTGTTGCTAGAAAAATGTTAAATGTTAGTTTTTATGATGTTTGGTGATGCCAACCACGGACACAGATACAAGCACACACCAAAATCTAAAAATTGTAGGACACAGACACAACATATGTAATTTAACTGATAATTTAAGGGAAAATACGTATAGGTAGTGTTTGGTAACCACTAGCTTTTAGCGTTTTTTCAGATGCTACTTGAAGTAGTGTTTGAGTTTATAGCTTATACAACAACAACAAAGCCTTATCCCACTAGGTGGAGTAGGACGACATAGCGGTCTATCATAAATCATATCTATATCTTATAGTGTATCATTTTTTACTCTCTTTTTACCTGTATTATTTTAATTAAATTTCTCATTTATTCTCTATTAAATGAAGTAAAAAATTATTAATATATATAATGTCTCATTTATTAAAATGTTATTTTATGTCATTTTGTATTTATCGGCTAGTTCAACGGCTAATTTTACCAACACTTCAAATTCGATCTTCTATCTTATCCGCTGTAAGCTCGTCCGCTATTCGCTAGCTTATCTGCTATCTACCTTTTTGCCAAACAGAGCCTAAAATTGCTCAAAATTTTGACAGTCCCAAGTCCCACCCTTTATTTTACGTTCAAATTTTAAATTGGCCTTGACTACGACGTGCCCCATCGAGTGAGCTAAAAAATAATAATTTAAAATTGAACATGTATGGATGCGAGTTGGACACGTGACACGTGTTGTCATTGTGTTGTACTAAGGGTTGTGTCGGACAACACCACCAAGGACACCTCTGCTTGTCAGGAACGCAAAATGATAAACACATTGAATTGCGTGTTTGAGAATTGAGTAATGAAAGTTTGGGGGGGGGGGGTGTCGTTTATATCTGTTACTTTCTCAACTGAATCTTGTGCTTTTTGTGTTAAATTCTCAACTGAATCTTTTTGTGCTTTCTGTGTTCGATAGGCCAGAGATGTGTTATTGTGACAGTCTTTTTTGTGTTCATTATTTAATCAGGAGATACTTTTACTGACGGGTCAGTTAGATATACAATGACTTCTATGAATGTTTCGAAGCCGGTCTCAAAAGATTCTGGAGGGCAAGTGAGTAGTTTCTTGTGACTCGTTAACTCCCTTGCCACAAATTTAACTAAAATGTATATCACATAATTGTCTTGTTTCGTGCATTGCTTGTAGTTGTCAAAAGCCAGTGTTGTCAAAAAGCGACAATGGCGGAAGGTGGTGGCTGGATTTCAGTAAACCGCAACAATCTAGGCTGCGGCGGGGCGGGTTCTGCATGGGTCATGGTGGTCGCTTCGCGTGTGGCGGTTGTGACAACCACACCAAAATTTAAATGGAGCCGCCACCAATATTTATTTTTTAGTAAAACATTGGAAAACCTATTTTTTTTGAATATTTTTGAATTTAACGATGAAAAAGGTCTTTGAACCAAATTTGAGTTCGGGAGTTGGTTACGTCTAGGGAGAGTATTAGCACCCCTAAAAAGCTCATAAAAATGGCATTTTTAATTATTTGAAAATAAAAAATGTTTACCTTATCAAGAATTATTTTCGAAAAAAAGACAAGGAGTGATTATTTAATGAGTCTAAATTGAGAATGAGGCAAGGGCCCAAATTATTATTTCTTTTTTAAAAAAAAAGACCTTTTTTTGGTAAAGGATTAGCCAACTAAAAATATAAACCAGGGGATATAAAATTAGAATTTGGTCTCAAGCCAACCAATTTTGACGCCACTATTACTACCCGAATTAAAACTCAAGGGAGAGAATGAATATATATAACATATGAAACGCTGGATTAATGGATCAGAGAGAAGGAAAAAAAATCGAAAAAAGCCATCATTCATGGTCACAATGAGATAAAAATCTGCATCTATTATTGGAAATTGAAATTATGGCAAAACCAACAATTATGAGCACATGATAATAACTGGAGGATTTTCCCACATTTTATTTTTAATAAAAAAGATTAAATCAAAAAATGAACAAAAATAATAGAGAAGAAGAAAAGCTCAATATAATCCCAACGTCATGTATTTACGAAGAAGATCTACGAAAAATAAGAATAAAAATACAAAGGGAGGAGAAAGTAGAACCTTGATCTTTGATTCATACAACACAAACCATCAAATACAGGAACATCGAATGGAAAGAAAAGGGGATCATAAAATCTAAATTGTTTAGGTATTTTTTTTCTATTCTCTCTGCCTTGCTTCAGTCTGTATCTTCACTGCCTTTCAATAGCTCTCCTCCCCCCGTTTCGTAATCCTAGAGGTGGGTAGCCTTCAATAGGAACCCTTTTCACCCTCTGAAACTTTATCTTCTCTTTCTTATCCCTGCAAAGCCGAAACAGAAATACGAATTAATAAAATAGATAATGATAAGAATTTTTGAAAAAAAAGGAACAAAATACTCCTTTTTTGAGGCCGATTTCTTTGGGGATAAATCCATGACCCTTCCTTTCTTTGTTATGTCATCGAATTTGAAAAGATGAAATCGTAGGAAATTTGAGAAGAAGATAATGGATAAGATGAGCATAAAGGGATGAGGCCGAGAGATGAGGGAGATAGGAAAAAATGGGGTGGCCGAATTAGGGTTAGGTTTGTTGTTGGGAAGGAAGAGAAAAGGAAAGAGAAGGAGAAGATAGAGGAGGAGGAGAAGGGGGACGACTGAAAGAGAAGCAAAAAGAGAGAAATGTAAGGGGGGAGCAGCTCTCACTTGGGAGAATGAGAGGATTGAGAATTTAGGGTTTGAGGTGGTGTTTTTGGACCAGGTCTGATGCTAGGCGTGTTGGGCTAAGCAAAAACGGAGTGTATGAAATAAAATAGGGGGTGCAGTGCTAGAAGCAAGGGAGGCAGCGCGGCAGGGGTTGCTGCGTAGAAAAATTAGGGTGCGCGTGGTAAAGAACAAAAAAGGCACGCAGGGGCTGCTTTGACTGGCCCTGGGGTGTCCACTAGCAGATTGCTAGTGGCACCCCCAATTTTATTATTTGCATCCTACTTTCCTTTTTATTCGTTTCTTTTATTCTTTTTGCCTTCTTTTCTTTATTCATTTTTTGTCTTCTTGTTTTTATTCCAAAACAAAAAATATCATAATTATTTATTATTATTATTATTATTATTATTATTTATTTAATTTTATTACTACTAATTTAATAAGAAAAAATAAAATTTAAAAAAAAAGACGAACAAAATTAGGGTACGATAGCGGCCATGGCGGAAGGCGCGCGCCATGGCAGAAACCTCGCCCAAAACGCAATAAAACACCCTGTTTGGCTACCGCGCGACCCGAATCCGATCCGGCTAAACACGCAGGTAGAAGGAAGAACACGCGCGAAGAAGGAAAGAAAATGCAGGAGTGGAAACTTGAAGAAGATGAAGAACACGCATGAGTCGAAACTGGAAAACAAAGAACACGCAGGAAGAAGACGACGAACACGTAGGGGCGATAGTGGCATTGGCGCTGCTGAAGGGTTGGTGATTTAGGGTTTCAGGGAATTGGGCCTTCTGGCCCAAACATTTTTGTGTGTGTTTTTCTTACTTCTTTTTTTGTTTGGGTTTGTTGGGAACCAGATAGAAATGAAGCACGAAGCGCGAGAGTCAAATACAAAGTTTAGTTCTTCTTTTATTTTTTTTATAATAATAATAATAATAATAATAATAATAACTACTAAAAAAAAGCTTCTCTCTTTTATTTCAATTAATAGTCTTAAATAATTAATTTTGATGTAAGAAAAAATATTTTTTTTTAATTTTTTTTCATTCTTTCTGTTTTAATTTTTTTCAGTTTATACTTTTTAGTTTTATTCTTTTTTTTAATCTCTTTTAATGCTGTTTTTTAATCTTTTCTCCCTCAATTTTTGTTCCTTTATTAGTGAGGAAGAGGACTAGGCATTTACTTGATGTTTGATGTCTTGAACATATGTTTTATTTTTTTGTTATTTTGATATTTGATGTCTTGAACTTAATGTTTATGGTCTTGGATTTGGTATTTTTGCCATTTTGGCTATGAACTTATGATATTTACCATCAATTTAGTTCAATAGAAGCATTATATTTTAGTTATGTAGTATTTTTTCTGCATTACATCTGTAATTCTGTCATTTTATATATATATATATATATATTGTATTTTATTTAGTCCGCCATTTCTCGCAAAGCAATCCGCCTTTTTTTATGGCGGATTTTCGGCTGTCCGCCATGGACCGCCATTCGCCATTGATAACATTGTCAAAAGCTTTGAATCGCTTCCAAAGAGAGGATGCTAATTTCCGAGTTGGTTTGGACCCATAGAGTGGACAAGTTGTCTTTTATTCTTTTTACCTTTCTCGTTTATGTGACAAATTTGATGTTCTTATCACTACTTTAGTACACTTTCCTTTTGGTTCTTAAATAATTGCAGGGAATAGGCGAATTCACAGTGGAATGCAAGGAATATTCACAAGTTTCTCAAGGGGAATAAAGTTGTCGATAATCAGGTTTTGTCATAGTACATGGTCCTAAAATTTGTGGCAATCATTTTTCTAGGGAAAAAAAAAATGAATTGTGTCAATGGTGTAACATAAAGCCAATATTAGTAGCTATAATTGTAGTAATATGTTGTAAGAATAGACTACTAATCTCGTAGTTTTTTATATATGTATTATATAAACATAATCAAACTCCTTTTAAATAGATTGTTACATGGTCTCATATAGCTTCTTTATATAAGATACATATGCTCGTATTTATTCACTTAAAAGATGAGGAAAATGTCTAATACTACCTTCGGTCCTATATATAAGAGACAAATGCACTTTCTAAGTTCATTGAATAACTGATGTATCTGGTCTATATATAGACCAGATACATCAGTTATTCAATGAACCTAGAAAGTGCATTTGTCACTTATATATGGGACTGGAGGGAGTATTATTCAGAGCTTCTGGCTTCTTTATGTAAGATACATATGCTCGTATTTATTCACTTCAAAGATGAGGAAAATGTCTAATAGATTTAGGGCTTTTCTATATGTAACTTTTAGTGCAAACTCTCAATCCAATCCTCAAGATTATGGAGTCGTCGTGTAGCTCCTTCAAAATTTTTTGCCGTCAATTAAATCCTTGAAAGATCCAAGTCCGTAGAAGGACTAATATAGTGACGTTTTAAATCTTTTAAGGACTTGATTGGTAGCAAACTACTATCAATGACCTAATTGATGACACTAATATTTTGAGAACTGAATTGACTAATATTTCAAGAACTGAATTGAGGGTTTACACCCTAACTTTTATGTTCGTTAAATTTCATTCGAATATTTGTGTAAGCAAAGAATCGATGTGGTTTTTTCTGTCTAAATGGTGGATTGTACTGATTTATTTGCTCGGGGATTCAAGTATGAAAGCTTGAACACCTTATATTTGATTAATGTATTTGGTTAGCATTTGCCTATTTTGATTATTTAATGAGTACATTTAAATTGGCATACTCGAGATTTCATGAATACTTAACGTAAATATTTTAATAACCGGTTGTCGAATCAAAAAAGAGAGATGGTCGAGGTTTAACTTGTGTCAAATTGAGATTGAGCTAGGTTTATTTTTCTAAGCATATATAACTTTTCTATATGTAATTTTTAGTGTAAACTCTCAATCCAATCCTCAAGAGTCAAGACTATGGCGTCGGCGTGTAGCTCCTTGAAATTTTTATGTCGTCAATTACATCCTTGAAAGAACTAGGGCATTGAAAGTCCCCCCCCCCAACAAATTAAGTCTGTACATGGACTAATGTAGTGACGTTTTAAATCTTCAAGGGTTTGATTGGTAACAAACTACTACTACTACTATCGATGACTTAAATGATGACCTTATAATCTTCTAACAATTGAATTGAGGGTTTTCTCTAACTTTTATGTTCATTAAATTCCATTCAAATATTTGTGTTAACAAGGTACATATATGGTTTTTTCTGTCTAAATGGTGGTTTGTACTGATTTATTTGCTTGGGAATTAAGTGTCACCTAGTCCACTCAGGTTTTTTTTTAAACAAAAAAGAGGAAGGGAGCATCGTTAAAACTTTCTGATGCAAAACCCTCCTTAGGGAAAAAATATCTATAATGAAAAAGAGTACTCCCGCTAAATTTTATTAATAAAAAAGAGAAAATAGCAACAAAGGAAATGGGGAGACTAGGCCAAAACCCATTAAAGAGGACAAAAACAAGATCAATAGGCGTGATAATGAGTCCTATACAATGACAAAATCTAAAATAAACAATAATGGTATGCAAATGCACCACTATAATGTCTTCCATCCCAACGAGATTGGCACCAAAGACATTAACAATCATTTTCAGCATACCAGAATTAAAAAATAATGTGGGACCAAAATAGACCTAAAAAATCCAAAACCAATAAACAATTATCTGAAACAGTAGCATGGCAGGCCATATCTGTTACGAGTGAAATCTTCAACAACGAAGGAAAGGATAGTGTTCCACCAGGTGAGACCAGGGTAGTAGATACCATTATTCGCCAGCTTGTCGGCGCAGGAGTTGCCTTCTCTATAAATATGAGAGTAGGTGAAGGTCATATTCTTGGTGAGCTGAATGCATTTTAACTAACGATTAAGTAGTTTCCAAGGAACAATAGCATGATTCAAAAAAGCCAGAACCACCAACAAAGAGTCACACTCAAGCCAAATTTTATTCCACCCGTTGCAGTTGGCCAACTCAATAGCTATGATAGCACCCAATAATTCAGCATAAAAAGCGTTGGCTATCCCAATATGGAAAGTAAAGCACCCAAGAGTGGCCGCTCTACTATCTCTAAAAATACCCCCGCAGGCAGCAAGGCCCGGAGCAATGTTTTAAAAATCGGACCGGTCGTTGAACCAGTGAGACTGCCGGGTCATGGTTCAATTGGTTCAGTCGGTTGAATCGTCGGTCGAACCAGATGATAAATAAATAATTAAATAAATAAAAAAGTACCAATTTTGAGGAAAAAGTAAATAAAAATAATAAAAAAACAAGCTAAACCGGTCCAACCTGGTCCAATTGACCGATCCAACGCGGTTCGATCCGGTTCTGGGCGGTCCAACTAGACTGCGGTCCAACTACTGATTGAGCGGCCATTTGTGTCTTGGTCGACGGTCGGACCGGTCGGACCGTCCGGTCCGGTCCGGTTTTTCAAACACTGGCCCGGAGATCCCTTAGTTACGCCATCAGTGTTAACTTTGATCCAACTACAATTAGGCGGATGCCAATTCACCTCAATAATTTTTGGAGCTTTGCTCAGCTTACCAGTAATGAAGAATTTCTTAAGAAAGACAAATTCCTGAATATTACCAGACATAGAGCCAGAGGAGAGGTTACCTGTAAGGTTGACATTAGCAACGATCATGTTCAAAGCCGCTGCCATCGTAATTTTATTATTCTCAAAGCAAAGCTGATTCCTGCAATACCAGATAGCCCAGATAGAATTAGCAATGGTAGCAATGAGTACCTCTTTAGACTGGGAACTCTAGGAACGATGACAAATCTGTAAGACAGACAAAATGGAGGAGGTATCCAAAACCATCCCAACACATTGACCCAACCAACTCCAAATGTGAGAAGCGAAAGCGCAACGTAAAAACAAGTGATCAGTAGTTTCATAATGGGAACCACAAAGACTGCACATAGAAACCATGTTGCATCCCCTCCTCCATAACTGATCATCTGTAGGATATCTGTTATGGATTAAACGCCAAATGAGAAAGGATTTTGAAGGAGGGATTGAATGTTTCCAAATCAACTTGGACCAAGAAAAGAGCTGCACAGAAGTGGATTGAGCAGTATAAGCTTCTTTCAAAGAGAGCGTCCCCAAATCAGTATGTTTCCAAATCCGAGTGTCAGAGCTGGGAAATCTGGGAATCTTAATTTTCTGAATCTCAGAAACAAGAATGGGATAACGCTGCAACAAAGCCTGAGGGATGTGCCTTCATAATCAACAATGAAATCGCTGACCTTAGCGGTAAGTGAACCATGCACAGAGTTCGGGATATTTAACAAATTGACAATCGGTTGGGAGAGCCAGCAATCCAACCGGAAATTGATACTAGAACCATCACCAAGCTACCAAGAAGTATAAGAGTCAACTGTATTGACAAAGTGCTTCAAACCAGCCCAGATGGAAGAGTTAATATGATAGCTAATAGAGGCCTTGTTCTTTAAAACTCTAGCTCTAAGAAGCTGGGCCCATTGAGCAGTGGAAGACGTAAGCTCCCAACATCTCTTTAATATAGCGACCTTGTTGGTGGCCTTTAAAGAGCGAAGACCTAAACCACCGGCATCATAAGGATTGCACACCTTATGCCAAGCAACTGTGACCACTTTAGAGGCGTGAATGTTGCCAGACCAAATAAAATTCCTGATACATCTATCCAACAAATTCAGAAGAGAAACCGGCCAAGCATAGACCTGAAAAGAGTATGTCAGCATACAAAAAATCACAGACCTAACTAATTGGACTCTTCCAATAAAAGAGAGCATGGAGCCTTTCCAAGAAGCAAGCTTTAGAATAATCTTATCTGCAATAGGTTGAAGATGCTCCTTCTTAGGCTTCCCTCTGAATAAAGGCACGCCACGATAGGTAAAAGGAAGCTGACCCCTATTAAAACCCAAGATTTCAGAAATAGACTGAAACCGAGCATGAGGAATACAACCATCATAAAATTTGGATTTCTCCTGATTAATGTTCTGACCAGAAGCCTGACTGTAAAGCTGGAAAAGATGCATGAGATGCTCAATGTTTCTCTTAGTACCTTTGCAGAAAATAAGAATGTCATCTGCATAAAGCACATGACTAGGGACTTTGTAGCCTCTAGGACTAGCCATCTGCAACAATGTACCTTGCTGAACTAAATTCAAAATGCCTCTGCTGAGAACTTCTTCGACAAGACAGAAAAGAAGAGGAGAGAGAGGATCTCCTTGTGTGACCCCCCTCTTGCAAGCAAAGTAACCGGTGGCTTTCCCATTGACGAATATAGAAAGCTTGGCAGATTTGAGAATGTTTTCCACCCAATTACAGAAGACAGGATCAAAGCCAACTTGTTTAAGCGTCTTGAGAAGAAAGGTTCAATCAATAGTATCAAAAGCCTTATGAATGTCAATTTTGAGAGCAATGTTACCACCAAAACTTTTCTTATGGAGCAGGTTGATCGCTTCAGATGCAACACCAATATAGTCAAAGATTTGACGCCCTTGAATGAAACCTCTTTGATTTTGAGAAACAATTTTAGAGGCCACTTTAGCTAGCCTATCAGCAAGAACTTTAGTGATGATCATAAATTTGAAGTTGGCTAAGGCGATAGGCCTATGTTGGCCAATAGAATCAGCTTCAGTCTTGGGAATAAGAACCACCATCCTAGAATTAAAGTTTGGAAGAATCCAACCTTGCCTGAAAAACTGGAGCACCGCATTAAAAACATCCAAACCAATTAAATCCCAGTACTTTTGGTAGAAGAAGCCCCCAAAACCATCAGGAACAGGAGCACCATTTGCATTCATAGAGAAAACAACATTTTTAACCTCATCCATAGAAGGTAAGTTAGTCAGCATCAAATTATCATCAACAGTTACCTCAGGAGAAATTATAGAGTCAATCAATCCATTATCAACACAATTATTATCAACAGCAAAAAGAGAAGTGTAAAAATCAAGAGTATGTTTCTCAATATCAATAGGGTCACTAAGAATATCATCACGTGATTTGAGCATGGTCATCCTCTTTGTGGCGTTTCTGATTTTGGTTATAGTATGAAAGAAAAAAGTGCATCTATCACCATAGTTATGCCAGTCGAATCTCGACTTTTCTTTCCAAAAAGTTTCTTGGAAATGCAAAGCTTGATTGAGACTAACTTGAGCCAGTTTCTCTTGATTAACCAAATCTTCTGAGTACCCATGCAAATCAAGCTGCTCTTGAATGGTAGAAACAACTTTCATGGCAGCCTGTACCTTAATATTAATATCCCCAAAGCAATCTTTATTCCATTGCTTGAGCTTTTCCTTAACTAACTTAAGCTTTTGAGTGAGCACTACCATTGGACAGTCAGAGAAGGAACTACTCCAAGCATCTCTAATAATGCCAAAGCAATCCTCATGGTCAGCCCACATTTATAGGAATTTAAAAAAAGAAGGGAAGGCACCATCATGCTTGTTAAATTCTAGCAAGATAGGGTGATGATCTGAATGAGACTTGACTAAGGTACAGCAAGAAACATTACTCCAAGTAGAGAGCCAATCCCGGTTACACACAGCTCGATCTAACCTCTTCTCAGTGAGGTTTCTGCCCTTTCTACCATTGGACCAGGTGTATAGAGCTCCCCTAGTATTAATATGGACCAAGCTGGAAGTATAAGACCAATCTCTAAAGTCTGTGAAAGCTATTTGGGTCGGTCTGCCTTTACCTCGATACTCATGGGATCCTAGAATAGTGTTAAAGTCACCAAGAAAGCACCAAGCACCTTGATTAGCAGCTTAAGCATCAATCAGATCCTGCCATAACTGTCTACAGGTAATGTAAGAGGTGGAGGCATAGATAGCAGCCATGTTAAAAAACTGATTCTGCCACTCCAAAGAGAAGGCCACAAACTGGTTTGTAACAGAAATAATGGAAGGATTTAAAGAAACATGACAAATGCACCAAAGATTTGGGGAGAGAGGCTGTCTCTTGTTCACCTCAAAGACCTTGTAATTTAAATTAGACCAAAAACGTTTAGGTAATTCATCTATCCGAATCCAAGGCTCAGAAATAAAGAGGAGATGAGGTCTATTATCAATGACTAATTGTTTGATAACCAATCTAGTATCAGGATTGGCTACCTCTAGCATTCCAATAGATAGCTTTCATTAAGAAAAATGTTTAGTAGCTGCCCTAGATCGGGTATTGTAGTTCTTCTTAGCACCAACTTTTGCTTTTTGTCTAATCTTTCTCTTTTGAGATTTGGATAACACCTTAGTGAATTCAGTTTGTTGGTCTAAATCAGTATCTAGATTGGCAATCAGATATTTTGAAGGTGAACTAGACTGGATGTCATCAGTGTTTTCAACATATTCTATCTCATCCTTATCCTCTGGCTCATCACCCCACAATCTGCCCATAACAGCCAAATCCTTCCTAACATTGTTATTAGGAGATGTTGAGGAGTGTATTGGAGTATGTAACAGAGTCTCATTGATGTCTTTGTTGGGAGAAACATCATGGAGCAGTTGCACATGACCTGCATAAGACACAGAATCAGGCACAATAGAGATATTAGAATTAACAGAATTATGAACATGCATATTACTTGCTGAGGTTGTTCCATGATTCTGAAATTGATTTTGGACCGGCACCTCCATCTCAATATCTGTCTCATTATCAGAGGAATCAGAAGCATTTTGCACAAATCCAAGCATAGGATTGTGGCCATAGTTCAATAACTCAGCAGCATTGAAAGGGACATTGTTGATCCCTTTGAAAGCATTAGGATTGTGTATCCTCTACACCTCAAATGCTATTGACTTGCCTCTATTGTTGGTATCTGGTTGTCCCTTAGCTGATTCCAGATTTCTGTGATTTTGTTCACCACAGTTCACTGTTACATTGGTATTGACCTCATTCCTCTCGGTATCAATCCGTTTATCAGAGTGAAGATTATGTGCCTGCAGTGATTCATGATGTGTGCTAGAGCCAACCTCAGGAAACACTGTTACATTGGTATTGATCTTAATCCTCTTGGTCTCAACCCCTTTATCAGTGTGAAAAGCATGTGCCAACAGAGATTCATGGTTTGTGCTAGAGCTAACATCATGAATTACTGTTACATTGGTATTAAACCCAATATTCTCAGTTTCACCCCTATTAACCATGTTAACAGGTTGCTCCTTCACTGAATCATGGTTATTGGCTTCGCCAAGATTCCCTGTTACATTGATTTGGGGTCGATTTTTATCAGCTACTGTCACTGGACCTGTTTCCCTAGGATTTTCCTGCCTAGTGCTATAATTCTTTCGAATTATCTTTGGGCCATGATCATGAACTGCAAGATCTTTAGCCTTATTCAAATCTTTATCCTTTTTCCTGCAATTTGATGCTGCATGACCTAATTGCTTGCAAGAAGAGCAAAAAAGTGGTAGGTTCTCATATTCAAGACCCACAAAGAAAGCATACCCTAGCCTTTCCACCAAGAGTTTGCTACGGAGGTTAGAGTTTAAATCTATATCAATGAGGATACGGGAAAAGTGACCATATAAACGCTTATTGGTGGCTTCATCAAGACATATAGGGATACCAATGCTACCTGCGATAGCAAATATTGTGCGAGGATCCCAGTATTCTTGAGGCAACCCTACAAACCGAACCCAACATTGTGCATTAGTTTGTTTGAGATTTTTGGGGTCAAAATCAGGGATCCAAGAGAACAACCTGAGAAAGCCCGGTTTTAATTGCCAAGATGTGATCGATCTAACACTGCGCAGATCCTCTACAGAAGAGAATTCAAACTTATAATACCCTTTGCCAAGAGGGATCATGTGCCATTGTCCAATAGGTTTCCACGGAGCTTGAAGCTTGGTGCGCAAGGCAGCCGCTTTAATGGGAATATCTCTGTAACACCCTAACTCTAATTAGGGCATTACTAACTAATACAACCTGAATTAGAGTATAAATAGACTAGGAAAATTCCATATTTTCAAAAACTTTGCTTGAACAAAACCGGTAAATACATAAAGACTTATAACCAAATTTGGCACGAAAGCCGTTTTAAAAAAAATCATACTAGAGCACTAAGTTGTAACATATAAATCAGAGTTTCAAGCGGAATATCACTTAGCTATTACAATCTCTTTTTCAAAAGAATAGCCAATTAAAATAATTACACTTATACATAAATTATTAATTACACAAAAACGCAACTTAGGAACTAAGACTCCGACTCGTGATCCGGTGACTCAATATCTCGTCGAAGAGCAAGACCGAACACGCTTGTGCTCCAATCCCCTTCCATCATTTGTATCTGAAAACAACGCCCCAAAGGTGAGTTTATAAAACTCAATAACATAGACTTAGAATAAAAAATGGGTTTACCGTTGTTCCAGCCATACGTGGTGTGCGACGTATGAGAAAAATCCTCCCCTTAATGCATATGCATATTTAATCATTCTAAATACCTTAGCTAATCCTCAAACTTAATAATGCAACTGAAAGTTCAGACATCGATCACACATCAAACTCATAATCTAATCATATACGCTTGGTCACTTAGTATATTACCAGGCGATTCACATAATACAAACCTCAAATCATATCTATGCAAACAACTATTTATCCAATGTTGTTTACAAAGCAAATCACAAATCATAATTACAATCACTATGGATGTACCCACTTGGTGCCACTCAATAATCCAAGAAAAGAGTGAGAGCTATTCTGTTATATACCGCTCCACCAAGGGATGTTTACAAAGCAAATCACAAATCATAATTACAATCACTATGGATGTACCCACTTGGTGCCACTCAATAACCCAAGAAAAGAGTGAGAGCTATTCTGTTATATACCGCTCCACCAAGGGATCCCCGTCAGTGGAAAAGCCCTAAAGTAACCAAAGACGAGTTTGCATTATTAACGCAAACACCCTCAAACACAATCAAACTTATTCACAATACATTAACAAATAATGCATTGCTATTTCACATTGCAAACCAATCCTAAACACAATTGGAGTAGATCCAAGACAAGTTTACACATATACATACTAGGCATCAAAGGCACATCAAGAATCAAACCAATAGAAATCTTAACATTCTTATTCACAGGATTATAGATCAACACTTCTAATTTCAACAACAACATTTATATTAGTCCATTACAACGAACAACAAGTACATGGTTAAAATTAGTAAATGTCGTTCGATACACTTAGCCCAAGCTCAATTACCTCACACATTCCAATTCAATCCAAGATTACTTCAACAAGGATTTCAAGGCTAATACATCACTAGGAATTCAAAGACATGTCAAGAAGCCAAGATAAACAGTGAACTTAACATGCATAATCCACAACCACACCAAGTGAACACATATATATCCTAGTGCATACAATTTCAAACTCATGTAACTTATAGCCCAAAATTCATACAAACGGGCTAGCTCAATTCTTTGAGCCAATTCAAATCAAATCATACATATGTGCACATATAACAACAATTCGAATAATTCGATTGGAGCTCAATGGAACTCGTAATGGCGACAAACAACACACATTGGTTTAGGGGGGTTGAGGGCAGCATCCAACCCTATTTCAGCCAAACCCCATACAAGACTATTTCAGATTAATCAATAAACTAATTATAGAACTAACATATTTAATATTAAAAACCTAGCACACCCTAAGGGAGATTTTGGGGGAAGTCTATGTTACCTTAATAATTCCAAATTAGGGATTTGAGCTCCAAAAATCCCCTTTCCTCTTCTTCCATCGTTCTGAGCTCAAATTGATCCTCTCCACCAATTAAGTCCACATGCAAGTAAAAACATTCATTCATAAATAATCTAAGCTCATTTGCATTACAATCTAACTAGGATTGAAACCCTATAGGTTAAGGACCAAAACCATAACCCAAATCTACCAAAACAAGGTAGAAATTAGTGAAGAAACAGCATGAAACACGGCCTGGTCGTGCTGTGCAAAACGGCCGTGTCAGGCCTCTGCAGAATTTCTGCAGACGAGCGTCAACTTTGCAGATTTTATTAACATATCAAACGGAGTCGGAATTGGGCAAACGACCACTCATTAGAAAACTTAGGATGTCTAGTTTATGAATATAATTTTTATTTTGGAAGATATGCATCAGATTAGTGCAGCTTTAACAAACAATCCACTGATGTCAGAAAACAGGACATCATTCATACCTGAACTTGTAAATTCTATATCTAATTCAATTCTTAACATTTTCAAGTGATTCTTGTGCCTAAAATGAAGCCCCTCATGTCTAGCTTACTCAGAAATAAGAAGCATTTCAATCCAAGGTCTATAGAGAGAGTTATACTCGAAATACCAGAGGAAGTCTTAACATGCATGTTCACTAGGTTGTAACCCAAACTTCTACTAAGTTCAACATCAAATTCCCACTCCACAATCTGAACCTTAGACTAACTAAACCACATGCAAAAGGAAATAAAAACCCTAATGGGGGTCTTATTGGTTGCCCACCACCTAAAGGAGAAGAACTCACCTCAAAAAGAAGAAATGGAGTTGAATAGCTTGAGTTCTCCTCCCTTCTCCCTCTTATAATTTCGAGCTCCTCCTTCTTGCTTCCTTGAACCAGCTCTTGAAGCTTCAACAATGGAGGATGTTCAGCCCAAACTCCTCCTTTGACAATGATTGAATGGAGTCTTCAAAGCTTCACCCTCTTCTAGCCCCAAAACCCTAGCTTTCTTCTTCTTTTCCCCATTTTTCTCTTCTCCTCTTCTTTCTCTTCTTCCTTTTCTTTCTTCCTCTTCTTTTTCTGTTTTGGGAACAGGGGGGTCACGATGGAGGGAGTATAGGGTTCCAAGAAAGGGTACTAGGGTGGAAGTAAGTGACTTGTGGTGTATGGTGGAACCTAGACCTAGTTTTAATTAAAAAAAATCTTGCAAACAAGCCCTTATTAAACCTCCTTATTCTAACCTTTGGTTTCTAACAACAACTTGAGTAATTTTAATTAATTAAAATTACTCCTAATTGCTTAGTCCCATAATCCCTAAATTGTTGGGTAAAATTACTATTTTACCCCTGAGTTTCAAATTGGTTTTAAACTACCAAATTAAGGCTGTGTACTATATTTAATCCTTAGGGATTAAATCTCTTTTTCACTTAGGTTTTCTAATAATTAGGCTTAAGGGTTTTGGGATGTTACATTACTCCCCACCTTTTAGGAATTTTGCCCCCAAAATTCGCCTTATCTCCTAACCTTATCCTTACATAGGATTTGTTCTCAGTGCTTCCGCTGCATACTCAAATTCTAGGCCACTTCAAAAAGGTAAGTTCTCTTCTCGATCATTCTAAACCTTTGAAAATCCAAGAGGAATTAATAACGATAGTAGATCAACTATCCGATGAATTTGGTGATTCAACTAATCGGTCACAAACCAAGTCTCATTCCCAACAAAGTTTTTATTAAGTTAAGATAAGGTTTGTAATTGGTCAACAGGATCACTTCATACGCCGGTGAATGAATCTAGCATCGACATTAATTCCTTAGAATTCTCACCGATTTACCTGTAACTAAGACTCTTGTAGTCCAACGACTATGGTCTACCACTCTTCCTCAGGCTAATTATTCACACACGGTCACTAGGTCTAGGAGACTTAAAGTTTTCTAGCGAATCAAGGTTCGACCACCGTCAAGGTCCTCTAGTTACAACTGAGGCATTAAGAAATCTAGCTCATCACTACCCTTTTTAACTTCAGAAGTTGCTACGGCATTTCGAATCAAAAGTATTATAGGTTTCGTAGATGGCTTTGTGATTATCAATCAATTTGGGATCCATTCACAATAGTTAGGTCAAGCAAGCTTGTTTAGTCAATAAGTGCCGAGAACTTAAACAATTATGAATGCCCATCCTAAATTGATTAAAACCGCCATGCTAAGAATCCTTACTTACCAATTCTAGATGTGCTAGGGCTGAACGGATGGGACAAGGGTCCAAGAGGGCTATAGACTACCCTCGGTATATCCCGAATGACCTTCCCAAGATTAATAGTTGGAAATTGGTCATGTTTACTAATACTGTTAACAGTAAGGTCACCATTAGAAGTACTTACCTATTGAGGCACAACTATGGAATCATCGTTCACAAAATAAGCATATAGCATAATCCTCAATTATAATTAATGCAACAAATTTTCAACATGGTTTACACATGACAATCACATTTCACATACCTCAAATCATGTACGCAAAGTATCAAACACATACACCAGCCTCATATAGACATTTATCACGATAGCATAGAGATACATATTTAGCAGCAACTTTAACGAATTTATAAAAACATCTCCAAGGCTAGAGAAATCATGAATAAATTACAGGCCATCAAAATACATGTCAAGACTCTAGAACTTATTTTACTAACTCAAAAACCACATTTCCAGCCGCCAATAAAAATTAAAATCCCCATATACTCAAAAGGTGCAGAATTTGACAATTTTTACGCTATTTAAAATAGCCATTTTCCTACCATATCAAACGAACTCCGTTTCTTAAGAAACTTTTTATACAAGTCCTTGACATACATGTATTCATCAACATATTTTTATTTTTGGGTAAAAATCATTACCAATAAATGCAGAGAAATCATTTAATTTTCGGATTTAGGACATAAATTCTTCATCAGGACTGTTTTGGGTTCATAATATGCTAGAAGTCTCAAAACTTATCCAAAAATTACAAAATTTAATATGGAAAGTCCTAACACACATATAAATCATCTCCAAGTGGTCCCATGCCAAAATCGCAATTCGATAATTCCCAGTAATTCTAAACAGAAACAGACTTTTCATGGAAGATATCTAATCACCCAATCCTTCATCTTTTAACAATTTAACCCAACATACATTTATCAAATCATCTAACAAACTCCAAATCAACCAAGCAAAGGAACTCACAACATCCTGATTATGTGTCTTTCAGGTAATAGCCACTCAAGATTCCAAAATTTTATGGACATATAATGTCACCAGACTTGCAAAGACTTAGAATTAAAATATTGAAAGTAAGTGCGTCCTCCACAATGGGAGCAAGCCAATCAAAAATTTGCACACACAATTAGGTTAATGCAGTACTTAACAAGCAATCAATTTCCCCTCATGCAACAAGAAGGTTGAAACTTCAAGGAAAGTCAAATTCTCACATGCGTTTATAAAACCAACACATCCAAATTGAACATAAAGGAGATGCGAATCTTAACTCAAGTCATCAATACCTCAAGTTTTAAATCTAACCAATATTCATGCTTGGACTCAAAACACAAACACAACACATAAGTCCCTCAGTCACACAAGTAGAAGGCACTTACCAACACTTTACTGACCAAGGTATAAGGATTATACCGATCAGGCTCAAACACATCGAAGCTTACTTCGATCCTATAACAATTAATTATCATAAGTAGTAAGTGATGAGAAACTTACAACTTCACATGAAACTTATCATTTAAATCACTCACCACCAAAATTAAGTATCATATTAAACATTAGGCGGCTGCTTCTAAATTTTTTTCAATTCCCAAATGATCATATAATTCATTCATGCAAGAAAGTGGAAATAGCAAAGTGGAAATCAATACGAAAGAAATTAATTCACAATTACTAATTTATAACTTCCGCAATAGTTTTCTAGCTTTCAAACTTTGTGTTTTCAAAACCAACACTTTTATATTATAAGAAAAGACTTCCAATTCTTGAATCATTATTGTTTATCAAATACCAAAATATCTAATCTATCACAAAGGTTGCGGTTTCTTCGAGAATATCCCATAATACTCTCGTAGTCCCGTAACTACTTTGATCATCAAATTCGTTCTTCCAGAACTTTCGTAATGAGCTTCCAGCTGTAGCAGAGTTTAACGTGGCCACTATACTCAACTGCGTCCAGGTATGCACTCCGTGGACTTAGGCAGGCTAGAGTGGCTTCGAAGGCGACCAACTCCCCTCACTGCAGCCAGGTATACATATATACATATATACATATATATACCATGGACTTAGGCAGGCTAGAGTGGCTCCCAATCTCACGACCTGAACTATCACTGGACGATCAATACGGAATCTGGCAATGTACTTAGGAATAGATACATATATGAGGATGTCTCGCAAAAAGAGTACATGCCTCTAATATTTCCTGCAATTCTTCATCCTCCTCGTTCCTTAGATGAATCCTTGAGGTGGCCTACCTCAATAATTCACCAAAAGAACTTAGAAAACTTAGACTTACAGACACAACTGACTATTTCCTAAACCGGATCACCTCTAGACTCAACTGATTCACAGTTCGAGAGGGTCGAACTGCTCTGATACCATAGTGTAACACCCTAACTCTAATTAGGGCATTACTAACTAATACAACCTGAATTAGAGTATAAATAGACTAGGAAAATTCCATATTTTCAAAAACTTTGCTTGAACAAAACCGGTAAATACATAAAGACTTATAACCAAATTTGGCACGAAAGCCGTTTTAAAAAAAATCATACTAGAGCACTAAGTTGTAACATATAAATCAGAGTTTCAAGCGGAATATCACTTAGCTATTACAATCTCTTTTTCAAAAGAATAGCCAATTAAAATAATTACACTTATACATAAATTATTAATTACACAAAAACGCAACTTAGGAACTAAGACTCCGACTCGTGATCCGGTGACTCAATATCTCGTCGAAGAGCAAGACCGAACACGCTTGTGCTCCAATCCCCTTCCATCATTTGTATCTGAAAACAACGCCCCAAAGGTGAGTTTATAAAACTCAATAACGTAGACTTAGAATAAAAAATGGGTTTACCGTTGTTCCAGCCATACGTGGTGTGCGACGTATGGGAAAAATCCTCCCCTTAATGCATATGCATATTTAATCATTCTAAATACCTTGGCTAATCCTCAAACTTAATAATGCAACTGAAAGTTCAGACATCGATCACACATCAAACTCATAATCTAATCATATACGCTTGGTTGTTACCAATTGACTTCAAACACAAGAGGGGGGTGAATTGTGATAGCGGTGCTTATATAAAAAATTACAGAAAATAAATGACCGAATAATAAATAAAGAACAAAAATAAATAAAGTGCTTGAATGATAAAGAGATGAGAGCAAAAGAAGAAGACGCAAAGAATTTATACAGTTCGCCACCAAACACCCCCTGCGCTCTACGCCCCTGGCCCCCAAAGCAAACCACTATGGGATTTTCACTAAATCACTAGCTTTAAATCGTGTTCAATAGAAACCTTTACAACTCTATACTGTAGAACACGCTCAAGAGATATCACCTCTCTATGAACACCGGGATTCCACCAAAATAAATGATTTTCACAAATAAAATGAGATCTAAAAAGATACACTCAATAGTGCAGATATAACAAATCAAGCTCAAATAATACAACTCAAATTTTGTAGAATAAAAAGACTCTTCGTAAAATTGTGCTCAAATAAGTGAGTGATGAAAATATTTGACAGAGTTTTTGGCACAAAATTAAGCTAATCGCTGTTGTATTTTCAGTGAAGAAAGAGTACAAAGGTTGTTTATATTTATAGACCGATCGAGAGCGCTTCAGCCTGAAATGATTTGTCTGCTGGAAGATTTGACCGCTGCACAGGATCTGCCCGCTGGAATGAATATTAAAAGGATTTGTCAGCTGCAGAAGACAATAGGCAGACCTCAAGACATTCTACAGACGCACTCGCCACACACCGACAGACGACTCGACACGCCTTTCTAAGATATGACCTCGAACGCTGGGCAAATGACCTCAAGACACCCACTCCCTGACACAAATCAGATACGACCTCCTCATCGCCTCTGGCCTCATAGCTCAAGACGCGATCATCAAGACGACACGCCGACTCCTGAAGTTTAACCATCACCGACACGGATCATCACCAAGACGCCGACAAAGTTAGCTCCATCACGCCACTCCAGACGCTGACCTCATAGCTGACACGCCGACCTCCTCCTCAAGACGGCAGATACTACTTCCTCAGAGCTCAACATCCGACTTCCTCCTCGCCCGACATCCGAATTACTCAGAGCCTCGACATACGACTTCCTCAGATCTCGACACGCCGACTTAATCCTCACCGACATCCGAGCTCCTCATCGCTCATCCGACACGAGATATGCATGTCAAAATATTTTGTGCGTGTGTGATTTAATTTTAATCGGTAGAGCTTTTATTACTACTTACAAATTGTCTTAATAAAGATAAATAAATACCTGTAACCCAAAGACTCAGAAACAATCATTCTTGATACGCCTTGGTATTCTTTTTCCACTTTTGCACCTGACTATTTGTAAAGCTCCTTGTCACAATCATCAAAACCATCCCGGCTACGATTCATTCACAGACTTCTTTTGATTTGATGACAAACATCTCATGGAGGGAATTTAGTAAAATATAATCATGATATAGCAACGAGATATAAGTATGGTTTTTCAATAAAAATATCGTGAGACAATATTTAGAAAACTCCTCACAATAGCAATACTTAAATATCACTCTCAATCATGCATTCATAGTAACTCTCCCCTTTTTCAACATCAAAAAAGTGGGAAAGACAAATAAAGCAAGGCATATATTCAGATTAAACAAGATATTTTGATAGTTACGCATGATACCAAGTCAGGTGTGATGATGAGCCGGGTTGACATGATTAGCTAGTTGCATAAGACAAATGCGCCACCCACTCATTATTCCGCATTTAAAGAAAATGGAAGCGGAAAAGACTCAAGATAAACTCAAGTAGCACACTCAAACGCCCAAGTTAGAATTTATTCAAAAGAAAATGCAACCACAGCAAATACTCAATGCATGACATTGGTCTAAAATTCCTAACTCTGGGTCTTTATAAAAAAGCAGTTTTCTTTAGGCAAAGGTTTAGTAAAAATATCCTAAGTTTGTTTAGATGTTTCCACAAACTCAATCACACAATCTCCTTTTTTGAACATGATCTCTAATAAAATGGTGCCTAATCTCTATATGTTTAGTCCGAGAGTGATAAACCGGATTTTTAAAGTGAGGTTTATGGCACTAGTATTGTCACACTTTATTGGAACAGCTTTCAAATTAATCCCATAATCATTCAACTGCTGTTTCATCCAAATAATCAGGCGCAACAACTACCACGCCGCAATATTCCGCTTCTAAGCGGGACAAAGCCACACTGGCTCGCTTCTTACTATGCCATGAAACCAAGGCATTCCTGCAAGTGACATGTCCCACTGCTTTTTCTGGCCCATTTTGCAACCCGCAAAATCCGAACCGAGTACCCAATAAGTGTGCAACAAGACTCAGGGGTACCATAAACCCATGGTCAGGTGCCAGAGATATCTCATGATGCTTTACCGCTAGAGATGTGATTCCTTAGGATTTGCTTCTGAAAACGTGCACACATACAAACACTAGACATAATATCCCATCGACTAGCAGTGAGAGATAGAGAAGAGATCCTATCATACCTCTATACTTACTTACTTCACCGACTTACCACCTTCATCTTTGTCAAGATAGCATGACGTGCTCACGAGTCGAGATTTCTCATGTTGCTCATTCCAAATCTTTAAGCAACTCCTCGCAATATTTGGATTGATTTATAAAATTCTTCTTTGTTTGTTTGATTTGAAGTCCAAGGAAGTAATTTAGCTCTCCCATCATCGACATTTCAAATTCACTTGTACGATATCGTAAAAATTCCTTACACAAGCGATTCATTAGTAGCACCAAATATTATATCATCGACATAAATTTTTATTTTTTTTTTATTTTTTTTTTTTTTTTTGTTTTTTTATTTTTTTTTTTTTATTTTTTTTATTTATTTTTTTTTTTTTATTTTTTTAATAAAGATAAATAAATACTAACCCAAAGATTTCGGAACAATCATTCTTGATACTGCCTTGGTATTCTTTTTCCACTTTTGCACCTGACTATTTCAGAAAGCCTCCCTCAATCATCAAAACCATCCTGGGCCGTTTACAGACGATTCACATTGGTCACTTAGTATATTACCAGGCAATTCACATAATACAAACCTCAAATCATATCTATGCAAACAACTATTTATCCAATGTTGTTTACAAAGCAAATCACAAATCATAATTACAATCACTATGGATGTACCCACTTGGTGCCACTCAATAATCCAAGAAAAGAGTGAGAGCTATTCTGTTATATACCGCTCCACCAAGGGATGTTTACAAAGCAAATCACAAATCATAATTACAATCACTATGGATGTACCCACTTGGTGCCACTCAATAACCCAAGAAAAGAGTGAGAGCTATTCTGTTATATACCGCTCCACCAAGGGATCCCCACAAGGAAAAGCCCTAAAGTAACCAAAGACGAGTTTGCATTATTAACGCAAACACCCTCAAACACAATCAAACTTATTCACAATACATTAACAAATAATGCATTGCTATTTCACATTGCAAACCAATCCTAAACACAATTGGAGTAGATCCAAGACAAGTTTACACATATACATACTAGGCATCAAAGGCACATCAAGAATCAAACCAATAGAAATCTTAACATTCTTATTCACAGGATTATAGATCAACACTTCTAATTTCAACAACAACATTTATATTAGTCCATTACAACGAACAACAAGTACATGGTTAAAATTAGTAAATGTCGTTCGATACACTTAGCCCAAGCTCAATTACCTCACACATTCCAATTCAATCCAAGATTACTTCAACAAGGATTTCAAGGCTAATACATCACTAGGAATTCAAAGACATGTCAAGAAGCCAAGATAAACAGGGAACTTAACATGCATAATCCACAACCACACCAAGTGAACACATATATATCCTAGTGCATACAATTTCAAACTCATGTAACTTATAGCCCAAAATTCATACAAACGGGCTAGCTCAATTGCTGAGCCAATTCAAATCTGAAATCATACATATGTGCACATATAACAACAATTCGAATAATTCCGATTGGAGCTCAATGGAACTCGTAATGGCGACAAACAACACACATTGGTTTAGGGGGGTTGAGGGCAGCATCCAACCCTATTTCAGCCAAACCCCATACAAGACTATTTCAGATTAATCAATAAACTAATTATAGAACTAACATATTTAATATTAAAAACCTAGCACACCCTAAGGGAGATTTTGGGGGAAGTCTATGTTACCTTAATAATTCCAAATTAGGGATTTGAGCTCCAAAAATCCCCTTTCCTCTTCTTCCATCGTTCTGAGCTCAAATTGATCCTCTCCACCAATTAAGTCCACATGCAAGTAAAAACATTCATTCATAAATAATCTAAGCTCATTTGCATTACAATCTAACTAGGATTGAAACCCTATAGGTTAAGGACCAAAACCATAACCCAAATCTACCAAAACAAGGTAGAAATTAGTGAAGAAACAGCATGAAACACGGCCTGGCCGTGCTGTGCAAAACGGCCGTGTCAGGCCTCTGCAGAATTTCTGCAGACGAGCGTCAACTTTGCAGATTTTATTAACATATCAAACGGAGTCGGAATTGGGCAAACGACCACTCATTGGAAAGCTTAGGATGTCTAGTTTATGAATATAATTTTTATTTTGGAAGATATGCATCAGATTAGTGCAGTTTTAACAAACAATCCACTGATGTCAGAAAACAGGACATCATTCATACCTGAACTTGTAAATTCTATATCTAATTCAATTCTTAACATTTTCAAGTGATTCTTGTGCCTAAAATGAAGCCCCTCATGTCTAGTTTACTCAGAAATAAGAAGCATTTCAATCCAAGGTCTATAGAGAGAGTTATACTCGAAATACCAGAGGAAGTCTTAACATGCATGTTCACTAGGTTGTAACCCAAACTTCTACTAAGTCCAACATCAAATTCCCACTCCACAATCTGAACCTTAGACTAACTAAACCACATGCAAAAGGAAATAAAAACCCTAATGGGGGTCTTATTGGTTGCCCACCACCTAAAGGAGAAGAACTCACCTCAAAAAGAAGAAATGGAGTTGAATAGCTTGAGTTCTCCTCCCTTCTCTCTCTTATAATTTCGAGCTCCTCCTTCTTGCTTCCTTGAACCAGCTCTTGAAGCTTCAACAATGGAGGATGTTCAGCCCAAACTCCTCCTTTGACAAGGATTGAATGGAGTCTTCAAAGTTTCACCCTCTTCTAGCCCCAAAACCCTAGCTTTCTTCTTCTTTTCCCCATTTTTCTCTTCTCCTCTTCTTTATCTTCTTCCCTTTCTTTCTTCCTCTTCTTTTTCTGTTTTGGGAACAGGGGGGTCACGATGGAGGGAGTATAGGGTTCCAAGAAAGGATACTAGGGTGGAAGTAAGTGACTTGTGGTGTATGGTGGAACCTAGACCTAGTTTTAATTAAAAAAAATCTTGCAAACAAGCCCTTATTAAACCTCCTTATTCTAACCTTTGGTTTCTAACAACAACTTGAGTAATTTTAATTAATTAAAATTACTCCTAATTGCTTAGTCCCATAATCCCTAAATTGATGGCATTAAGGGCACGATAATCCACACAAAAATGTTGTGTTATCCTTCTTCCGAACAAGTAACACTGGGGAAGAGAATGGGCTAGTGTTGGGCTTAATAATGCCCTCATTTAGCATGTCATGGGTCATTCGAGTCATGATGGCCTTGTGGCATGGGGGATATCTAAGGAGGGGAATCGGGAAAAATGTGTATGTGATGGTCTTGTGTGCTAGAAAGAGTGGCGTATTGGTGAATGAGTGAGCTTAAATCAAGGGCTACATTAGTAGTATCCAAGGATAGGGAGTCCTGGTGAGGGGGAAAAGGATCTTGGTTGAGGGTGACTGTATGAAATGTGTCTAGTGAGTGGGTAAAAAGGTAGCAGAAAAATTGGGCAAAAGAGGCATAGGTTAAAAGAGGTAGCTGACTGTTTGGTTTAATTGCGAATGATTAAGGAATTGATTTATCTTCTTCCCCGCTCCACCATTTGAAGAAGACTGTCACTTCAAGAAGCACAAACAAATAATTGCGACTACAATTTTTTTTATGAATTTCTTTTAACGAAGGTTAGTGACGGTATATAACGCACAAACTTGTCATGCACAATTGGCTCTTACAATCCTTGAAGCCTGGATTTGCCCATGTGGATAGTTACAGTGTCAACGTTACCAATGCGCTATAGTGAGTTATATTTATATTTGTTTTCTTCCCTTGGTTAACTTTTTTTATTAAAATTATGAATATCGATAGCTTTTATCTGAACTAACTTCAAATTATAGTAAAAAAAAGAAATAGAAAATACATATTTTATAAAAATATCATTATTCAAGCTTTTGTCTAGTTTTCAGCAACCAAAAAAAGGCTTCCGTCTAGCTATTTAGAATATAAGACATATAAACACAGTCCAAAGCTGTAAAAGTTGAAGGTTAATTTGTTTCACTGGATGTTGTTGTTTGGTAGATTTTTTTTCTTCATTTTATCGCAAAAAGATGTTTTTTTGTTCGCAATTTATAATGTATGGAGAGTAATGATAAAGCGAAAAAGAATAATATGTAATTAAAAATATATTTTATATTAAGGAAGACAAAGGCACAATCATTAATTTACATGAAACTCTTGAACAAGTGAAATAAACTCTTGCTGAGTAATTTGTAATATGGTGGCCTTGCCCCAAAAGAATAGCACTAGTGCCACACCCACAATAACGACATAGGCCCTTTCCCTGTTGCTATATAAATGTTGTGTGTCAACTGGGTCTCTGGTGTAACATCCCGCTAAATTTAATTATTTAGCTCAATTAATTTAGGCTTTATTAAATTCTTAATTGATTGTTGAGTAATTAAATTAGATGAGTGTTTATTAATTCAAGGGGTGTAAATAGAAGTTGCAAGTGGAAATTTGAAAGAAAAGGAAGGACTATTAAGTACCTTACCTATTAAAGTGAGGGATAAAATGGTCCAAGTGAGAAATATTAATTTTTCTCCCCTTTCCCTTTTGTCTCCCACGAGCAGCTTCCCCTCCCCCATTCTTTTCATCTTTCTTGTTCTCCTTTCCTTCACATAAGAGAGAAAAAAAAGGAGAAAGGTTAGGGTTTTATGGATTTTGAGGGAAATTAGAGAGAATCTTGTGAGAAGCTCACTTCCCCTTCCATCCTCCTTACTCTCTCGATCAGCCCATTCTTCTCCTCCTCCCTCTCATCTTCCTTTTTGCTGAAAGAAGAAGAGAAAGAAGAAGGAGAAACCCAGGGTTTCAAGAAATTGGAAGGAAAAATGGAGGAAATTAGAAGAAGCATCTCATCATTTGCTTAGAAAAGAAGATGGAGTGTTGAGATTTAGCATTTGAAGGAGGTCTTGATGAAGCCCTAAGTTGAAGAGAAGAGAAAAAACGAATTTGAAGAAGAAGAGAAGGAGAAGACCAAAGTTCTTCCTCCATTCAACTCGAGATCTTCAATTGATTGTGAGTTCTTCTCCCTTAGGTGGTGGGCAACCACAAGACCCCCATTAGGGCTTTTCTTTCCCCTTTGTTTTGCACGATTTGCTTGACTTCAATTTGATATTGATAGTGGTCATATGATGGGAAGAGGGTTTTGGAGTTAGTTAATCATGATTTAAGTGAGTTGGTTGTGGTTTGATGAGTTTGTATTGTTTGAAGTGTGTTTTGTTCATGACTTTTATGTTAAATGATTTGATGCTACCATGTCATTGTGTTTGAAATTTGATTTGGTGTCTTAACCTTATGATAAAGGATTTTTGGATTAAGAAGAAACCATGAAATGGGTTTGAAGAATATGAGTAATTGCTGAATTTTGAATGGGTGAGTTTGGTGATGTTCTTATCATGTATATGATTATGAATTATGTGCTATATGAGTTGTTACTCCATTTTTTCTGTGTTAATGATTGATTTTGAGTCTCAATATGATTAGAAATGGTTTGGATTGAGTAGGAGTAGTGGTATTTTAGTAGGATTGGTTAAGGGTTGGATGGCTGCCCCCAACACCCCACAAACATATGTGAGATGTTTTGCCCATACTGAGTTTCACAGAGCTCCAATTGGGATGAGCTTTGGTTTATGTGAAACTAGACTCAAATTGCTTCAAAATGAGCACAAGAATCACTTGGAAAGGTTACGAAATGAATTAGATATAGAATTTGCAAGTTAAGGTATAGTAGCTGTCATGTTTTTCTGGAATCAGTGGATTGTTTGCTAAAATTACACTAATTGGGTGAATATCTTCCATAATAAAAATTAGAATCATAAACTAGACATCCTAAAATTTCCAACGAGTGGTCATTTTCCCAATTCCGATTTCGTTTGCTATTTTAATAAAATCTCTGAAGTTGATGTTCTGCTGCATAAATTCTGCAGAGGCCTGGCACGGCCGTGTTATAAGCTGTTTCCTAAGCTGAAAATCTTTGGTTTTGGGTCATTTGCTTCCCTTAAACATGCTAGTACTTAGATATTACCCTTTGTTGGAACCTAAACGATTGAGAAGTTTAGACCCTCATTAATTTTGATGATAACAAAGTAATTCTCAAGAGAACAATTTATCTTCTAACATATCTTTGAGTGTACAGGTATCAAAACTTCATATATATGTACAAAACACTCAAGGAAGAAGAAGAAATTTACAAAAGAATTGAATACAATCCACTAGTGTCAGCATCCGAACTCACTCCAGCGTCTTGCTAACAGCAAGCGCCCAGTAGTGTTACTTCTTGACACGTGGAACACTCAATTGCTGCGAGCGTTCGTCCTCTGTTCTGAGCGAGCGTCTGATCTCTTTAATGAAGCACGTGATGATCACGTTTCTGCTCTTAGTCTCGGCATCGTTCGAACAGATTGATTTGATTTTATGTGCTCATTTTGATGTACGAGGAAGCAAATGTGACACCTTTAGCATAAGACAAAAATCGTACAAGGCAATTGCAAATAGCAGATAGTACGAAAACGGTAATGTGTACTATTCTGATATTCTCTGGAAAGGAAGAAAAGGACTACATTTCAAATTACCTCACTCAATGGAAAGGAGACATTTTTACTGCAACGGTAATACCCTTGAAGACTCCTATAAATACCCCAAGGTATTCATTGAAGAAATGTTGAAAAAAAAAACTGTGAAGAAACTTCATTCTGAAAGCAATATTACTCAAGTGAGCAATCAAGCTTAGTGCCAAGTTTCTGGTCTACATAGAACTGAACTCAGCGTCTTATACTTTCTTTTAGAAAGCTATTCTGTTTTGAGCTTAATCTTTTCATCCTCTCTGTGAGAGTTATTTTGATTGTAATCAAAAGTATAATCTCTTTTGTAAACTGTATTTGGCCTAGTTAAGGCTCTGCTCTCAAAGGCTCGATCAGATCGAGTCGTTTGAGAAGTTGAGAGTATTGTCAAGTTTTTGACAGAAGAATACTCTTGAGGAAAATTGTAATCAGTTGATTATAGTGAAAAATCCTTCAGGAACGAAGGGACTAGACGTAGCTACCAGTTGGTGGTGAACTAGTATAAATCTCTGTGTCTCATCCTTTACTGCTTTACATTTATCTTTACCTTGCTCAGTAAAACAAGTTTTTATAAACTGTTTAATTTCTGCATCCGGTTTAATCTGCACCTGATATACAAACAGTTTTGAAAAACCTGTGTTGACGTTTTTACGTATAGTTTGTGAAAAGTTTTTTAACACAATTCAACCCCCCTTCTTGTGTTCACGTTCAGTTGGTACCAGAGCTCGGCCTCTTGGTTGAGCACTTAACAGTGTTAAGAGAAAAGATCCTATACTGTGAACATGTCTACTGAAGGTGGTCATATGAACCATCCTCCTCTATTCGATGGAGAAAAATTTGATTACTGGAAAGATAAGATAAAAGCTTTCTTTGAGACACAACAACTTGAGTTGTGGGATATAGTTGAAAGTGGTTACATTCCTCCCACTAATCCTCGTGGTGTTGCTATAGCCAGAGAAGATTGGAATGATGAACAAAAAAAGAGATATCAAATCAATCAAAAGGCTAGATTCATTCTTATCTGTGCTATAACAGAAAAGGAATATGATAAATGTGGCAAATTTGATACTGCCAAAGAAATCTGGGACTCACTTGTCTTATCTTACGAAGGCTCTGCCCAAGTAAGAGAAACCAAAGCTAGCATGTTGGTTCGCCAATACAAGTTGTTCAAAATGGAAGATGGTGAAAGCATTGAAACCATGTTTGGAAGATTTCAAACACTTGTTCATGGGTTACAGGCCCTTGGAAAATGTTACACTACACCTGACCATGTTAGAAAGATCTTAAGAAGCTTGACTAAGCAGTGGAGACCCAAGGTCATTGCTATTCAGGAAGCAAAAGATCTAAATGTCCTACGACTTGAAGATCTTATGAGTTCGTTAAAAGCTCATGAACTTGAGCTAAATGAAGAAGAACCTGTCAAAAAGGGCAACTCTATTGCTTTGAAAGTCGCTCAACATAAAGTCAGTTCTTCCAAAGCCCTTCAGGCTGAAGAAGAAGAATCAGAAGATGAAGCTTCAGAAGGAGATGTTGACACATCAGAAGATGAGCTCGCGTTTATATCCAGGAAGATACAAAGAATGTGGAAGAAGAGAAACTTCAGGAGGAAGTTTCAGAAGAAAGATACTAAGGACAAGGCTCAAGTCATTTACTATGAATGTAAAAAGCCTGGATATTTCAGGTCCGAATGTCCTAATCTTAAGGAGAAGTCCACAAGAAGTTCTTTCAAGAAAAAGAAGAAGAGCCTCATGGCTACATGGGAAGATCTAGATTTATCCTCATCTGAGGAAGATAATGAAGTAGAAGCAAATCTCGCTCTCATGGCAGACACTGACCTTGATTCAGAAGAAGAAGTTGAAGAGGTAATAGTATATGATTCCTACTATGAACTTCAACTTGCATTTGATGATCTTCTTAAGGACTCTGCCACTCTCTCTGTTGAGTATAAGAATTTGAAAAAGAAATTTTCAAAATTATCACAAGACTTTCAAGCTTTAAACAAAGAAAAATCAGACTAATAAAGAAAATCGGTTTAAAACCGAAAATCAAGATCTGATGGATAACCAGTCTGACCGCTAACAAGCAACTGTGAGAGCTCAAGCCGAAAGCTCTAAAGTTACAGCAATCCTAAATGCAAATCAAATGATTATGAATATGCTTTTCAAAAGTTTCTTGCAGAGAGTGTAACTCAGAGCAAGCAAGCTTCAATGATTTGGGGTGTCGAGAAACGACAACTCATGGTCTTGGTTATATATCGATGAACCTCTTTTAGAAAATGATTCAAAGATCCGATAAATCCAATAATCATAGTAAATGCTTGCATTGTACTTACTGCAATAAACCTGGTCATTTGAAAAGTGCATGTACTGTTTTTAAAACTGTGAAGGATAAGCCTCCTTCAAGAACTAACAAGAAAGGACCCAAAAAGATATGGGTACCTAAAGATAAAATAGTCTATGTTGCAGACATGCTTAGCAACAAAGTCAACACACCTATCTTGGTACTTAGACAGTGGATGCTCGCGTCACATGACGGGAGAAAAGCATATGTTCCAAGAACTTAGGCCTAAAGAAGCTGGATTCGTTAGTTTCGGAGGAAACCAGAAAAGTAAAATAGTTGGAATTAGTCGCATTGGTAAAGGCTCTCATCCCTCTATTGATAATGTACTGTATGTTGAAGAACTTAAACATAACTTATTGAGCATAAGTCAATTATGTGACAATGGTTATGAAGTCATCTTTACAGAAAATGGATGTCTAGTAAAAAGCAAGAAAGACGGCTCTACTTTCTTTACTGCTAAGAGGAAACAAAATATTTACAAAATTGATCTCTCTGAGCTTGCAAAACAAGATGTCAAGTGTCTCATGTCTATTGACGCAGAACAATGGATTTGGCACAAGAGATTGGGTCATGCCAATTTGAGATTAATCTCAAAATTAAACAAGCACAGTCTTGTTAGAGGCTTACCAAATCTTAAGTATCAATCCGATGCTCTCTGTGACGCATGTCAAAGAGGAAAACAAGTTAAAACTTCTTTTCATTCAAAAAATGTTGTTTCAACCTCTAGACCACTTGAGCTTTTGCATCTTGATCTTTTTGGTCCAACAAGGACAGCCTCTTTAACTGGAAAGAAATATGGGTTAGTCATTGTTGATGATTTTACTCGATGGACATGGGTTAGATTCCTTGCTCACAAAGATGAGTCATACAAGGTATTTACTGTATTCTGCAAAACATTCAAAATGAAAAAGGAATTTGCATTTCTTCTATTAGAAGTGATCATGGGGGAGAATTTGAAAATGAAAGCTTTCAAAAATTTTGCGATGATAATGGCATCTCCCACAATTTCTCCTCTCCTAGAACACCTCAACAAAATGGTGTTGTAGAAAGGAAGAATAGATCCCTCCAAGAAATGGCCAGGACCATGATCAATGAGGCTAATATTGCAAAACATTTTTGGGTAGAAGCAGTAAACACAGCTTGTTACATTCAAAATAGAATTTCTATTAAACCTATTTTGAAGAAGACTCCATATGAACTGTGGAAAGGAAGGAAACTAAACATATCATATTTTCATTCATTTGGTTGTACGTGTTACATTTTAAATACTAAGGATCAGCTTGGTAAGTTTGATTCAAAAGCTGACAAATGAATCTTTTTGGGATATTCTGAAAGATCTAAAGCTTTTAGAATATACAATAAAGAAACTATGACAGTGGAAGAATCCATTCATGTCAAATTTGATGACAAGAAACCTGACACAGCCATGTCAGAGCTAGATGAATTATTTTCAGAATTAAATATAGGTAATACTACAAATAGTGAACCTACATCTTCATCGTCCGGTGGTGACCAGACACAAGAATCTTCGTGGTCAATTGAAAAGAGTGGAAGTACAAAGCCAATCATCCTAAAGATTAAATCATAGGAAAACCTGGAGATAGAGTAAGAACCAGATCCTCTTTTAAAGAGCATGCAGATATGGCACTACTCTAAAAAATGGAACCTAAAACGATTGATCAAGTATTGAAAGATGAAGGCTGGATTTTGGCCATGCAAGAAGAGTTGAATCAGTTCCAAAGAAACGATGTATGGAAGCTGGTTACTTTACCAGAAGATAAGCAAGCTATTGGTACTAAATGGGTATTTAGAAACAAGCTTGATGAAGATGGAAAGGTTGTGAGAAACAAGGCAAGATTGGTTGCTCAAGGTTAATCACAGGAAGAAGGTATTGATTTTACTGAAACATTTGCACCTGTTGCAAGGTTAGAAGCTATACGCATTTTGCTTTCCTTTGCTGCACATCATGATATAATTCTTTATCAAATGGATGTGAAAAGTGCTTTCTTGAATGGTTTTATAACTGAGGAAGTCTTTGTAAAACAACCTCCTGGATTCGAAGACATTGAATTTCCAGAAGATGACTTCAAACTCAAAAGGCCTCAGTATGGTCTTAAGCAAGCTCCCAGAGCTTGGTATGAAAGACTGAGTACATTTTTGATGAAAAATGGCTTTACCAGAGGTCTAGTAGACACTACTCTTTTTAGAAAAACATCAAACAAGCACTTTATAATTGTCCAAATATATGTTGATGACATTATTTTTGGAGCTACTAATGAAAGCCTTTGCAAAGAATTTTCTAAGCTAATGCAGGCTGAATTCAAGATGAGCAAGATGGGTGAACTGAAGTTTTTCCTTGGAATTCAAATCAAACAATGCAATGATGGTATATATATACATCAAAGCAAATATATCAAGGAATTGCTAAAGAAATTCAAAATGGTGGATTGCAAACCTATGTGCACTCCTATGCATCCCATATGCATTCTTGGTAAAGATGAAACTGGTAAAAAGGTAGATCAGAAGATGTACAGAGGTATGATTGGATCTCTACTTTATCTTACAGCTTCAAGACCTGATATTATTTTCAGCGTCTGTCTGTGTGCTAGATTTCAATCAGATCCTAGAGAATCACACTTGAGTGCTGTTAAAAGAATCTTTAGATATTTGCAAGGATCTACTAATCTTGGTTTGCTTTATAAGAAATCAAAAGATTACAAGTTAGTAGGTTTCTGTGATGCTAACTTTGCTGGAGACCGAATTGAAAGAAAAAGCACGAGTGGAGGCTGCCAATTCCTTGGAGCAAATCTTGTATCTTGGTCAAGCAAAAGGCAAAGCACGATTGCACTCTCAACAAACAGGTCGAGTATATTTCAAAGCCAAGTTGCAGCTCTTAACTTCTGTGGATGAAATATCAACTTGAAGACTATCTGATAAAAGAGAGTAACATTCCTATCTTTTGTGATAATACTTCTGCAATCTGTCTTACTAAAAATCCCATATTGCATTCACGAGCCAAGCACATTGAGATTAAGCATCACTTCATAAGAGACTATGTTCAGAAGGGTATTCTAGAAATAAAATTTGTAGACACTGATCATCAGTGGGCTGACATATTTACAAAACCCCTTGCTGAAGATAGATTCAATTTTATAAGAAGAAATTTAAATTTTCATCTTATAGAAGAATGGTTAATCGCAGTGTCAGATAATATGCACAATCTCAGCATCTGGTATGACATAAGCATGTATATGAATAAGCATCTTATTTGTCATGTGCATCATAACTCATCGTCTGGTGAATCGGTTGCGTGCGTCCGAGCACACCCACACGTGTCACATGTGTTAAGGACTTAAGCGTCTCATCACATCTACTGAGTCATAATTATTTATGTCTTTCGATAAAATCTTTTTACTTGATCTTACTTTTCTTTTGGCGTCTGCATTTAATGAAAATGCGAATCTTCATTTTCTTTTCTTTTTGATTTAATTTTTGTGTGAAAATACGAAGCGATTTTTTGAAAAAGGACTGTACCATTTTCTATCAACTTTCCCACTACTCCATATTTTTCGCTCCATCACTTCACTCTGCGTTTTCTTGCAAAACTGTTCTTTCTCTCTCTCTCACTGTGTGTGTGTGTTTTCGAACCCTAAAACCTCCATCACCCTCTCTGTAACTGCTACCATGGCCGACAGAAAAGTTGGACAATACACTGCTGCCTTCGATGTCTTCTCTGAGGCAAAACTCATGAATGAGAACCGGATCGATTTTGAGAACTTCAAGCTATACGGTTTTGATTTTGAAGAAGGTCTGGAGAAACTAGGCTGGAAAAATTACTTCATCTGGGAACCAGTCGACGTACTGAGCTATGTTATTAAGGAGTTCTAGGGGAACGCTTACTTACTTCCGGGAGAAATCATAGAAGGACACATCAGAGGCTTCAAGCTACGCTTCACCATCAACTCTATTGCTCAGACGTTCAAGTGCCCTTGTGAAGGAATCAGTTACCATGCAGACTGGGCTGACGCATACAGAGGACTGGAAAACGTCAACGAAGCCTTGTTTGAAAACTACCGTGAATTGAAGAAGAAGAACATTACTCCCACTGCCAAAGACTTGAAAAGCCACTACAGAGCACTGCACAAAATCATCGCTAAGAGCGTGATTCTGAAGGCTGGCTCAAGCGACATAGTGAACTACGAGCAAAAGTTCATTATGAGAAACTACATGGATGGGAAGAAAATCAATCTGTCAAGGTTGATTATCAACAATCTGATAAATGCTCTTGTCTTCTCAAGGAAGAGTGTCGATAAGAAGAATATCGTCAAGGTTATCCCTTATGGAGTTCTTCTCTCCATAATGATGATTAAATACGGTGTTGTGAGGAAGCTAACTGACTCTATCAACACAGAAGAAAAAGAAAAATACTTTGGTGTTGGCGCTGTTGTTCGTCCAGAAGTTTTTGGAGTCAACAGTTTAGTCAGAATGCAGCTAATAACTGGCTCTATGATCAAGAAGGTGAAATTAGAGCAACAGGAAGGAGAAACTGAAAAGAAAACCACCAGAAACTCAATGGCTGGTGTGAAGAGACCTGCTGAGTCTCCTTCAAGGGAGACAAGAAGAACAAAACAGAAGGTGGCTCCTGCACCTACTGTTGAGGAACCAGAAGATGAGGATATAATTCCCATCAGAAAGGTCTTGGAGAAAAAGTTTAGGCCAGCAGCTGAAAAAGATGCTTCAGCGTCCGGTCAAGGGAAGCAAGTCCCTCCTCCTCCTCCTCCTGCTGTTGTTGTCACGAGAGGATCAAAAAGAAGGTTGGTTAAGTCTTCAGAGCTTAACCCAAAGGTACTCGACTTTATTGCTGATGAGTCAGTATCTGTCTTTGATGCTCATGATATTATTCCTGCACCCCCATTGTCTGTTTCACAACCACAAACACAACCACAAACCAAGAAAACCAGAATGAGCCTCCGACAAACCTCTACCCTCTCTAAACCTACCCAACCATCATCCTATACACTCAACCTTGACCTACCACAAAATTCTTCAAATACTTCACTTACCACATACATTTCCAAACTTCACTCTCATCCCTTTAACCTATTATTCAAAGTACCTCCCATTAATCCCTTCAAACCCTACACACCTAAAACCTATTCAATCACCAAAACCACTCTCATTTTACCCACTATTACCCTTAAACCTACAGACTTTGGTGGAAGGAATAATGTCTCATGTATTAACAAACCACGGTTTGTTAAGTATGAGTCATATCACAGCATCTACAATCGTCCCTCTACATGGCATTTGAAAACCTTCACCTCTGGAGCTGCCAGACTGGAGATTGCCTCTCCGATGAATGCTACCTTCAAGGATGGAGAAGACCACTTTCAGATGTCATTCAAAGGAAGATTGAGACCAAGACTGGTAGCAGAGCAATTCCTTCTCTGCTGACCTTCCTAAATCCCTACCTCAAATCAACCTCTCACACTGGAGGAGTGCGGAAGGTGGATCACAGATGAAGAAGCTGCCTTCATGGCACACTGTCTTGAGATGAAGAAGATTGAAGTAGTCGGACAGTTCAGGGATCCTTAGTCCAGATCGTTGAAGATTGTACCGCATGCACAAAGGTGGCTACCTTGGTCTATCCCCTGAAAAGGAAAGATCCCGCTCTGGCAAGCGACCATTCAAAGAAGATCGGGCTCACATAGTATGAGAAGGCTCCCAAGAAGTATAATCTTAAGGAATTCTCTAAGCTTCCGATTGCCAAGATCACTGAGGATCATGCCAGAGGGTTTTACCTGAGTTTTCTGAAGGAAGATGAATTGAGAACTGGCTCCTCAAACTGCTGCAATGCCGAGAAGGCCACAATTCCAACAGTTGGCACTATCAGCAGAATTACTGACATCAATCTGGGAACAGTCTACTTTGATGATATGTTCAGATGCTCAGTAATCAGATCACTTGACTGCATGAAGACATATGTCCAATGGGCTGCTGTGACCAAGCACTTTGACATTGGATTTACTTGGAGTCAATGGTCGAAGTCGTGGAAAGATAAAGCTATGTTACCATGCCTCGTCCCCCTAGTGCTTACAGAGGATGACAGGGAAAATCTGAGAAGATTATACCTGGCAGAAAATGAAGGACTCTCTTTTGCTTCTGCAGCATTGAGTGACTTCATCAGAAGAATATGGGGAGAAGAAGCTGGGAATAAGTTTGATGCTTTCACTGCTGATGTACTTCTGCATAGGGAAACTATCTTCATGGATTTGCTGTATCCAGAAGAGGTGGAGAAAATGAGAAGAATTCAGTCAGAATCTGAGCAGAGGAAACTTGGAAGTCTCATTAAATGGTTTATACCAAATGATGCGTTCTTTCAAAAGGCTCAACAGAAGAAGGACTTGAGACTGAAGCTTTCCAACTGGGTGCTAGCAGAGCATCAGAAGATGAAACCTGCACTGAGTCGACCTTCTACTTCTACTCCTGCAGTTGAAATGGTCATCATTCCTAAAGCAGAGTTTGAAGAAATGAAGGTCACTAATCTGAAAGTCACTCAACTGGAGAATGCACTAAAGCTGTTATATGAACGCCTCAACATCCCTCCACCACCACAAAACCCTTAAATTATTTTTTGTGTGATATAAATTTTTTTTGGTACTCATATTTTTTTTATATATATATTCTGTGTTTTTCTGATTATTTGACTATACATACCTTTATCTGATTATCTGTTTATATATATTCAAATTTTTCTAAGCCATTCTTTGACTATGATGTGCTTTACACTCTTTTTATCTGATGACAAAATGGGGAGTAAAAGAAAGGTCTGATGAACACGTGAAAATCTGTTTAACAAATTCATTGTCCGATGAATACACTAAAACTGAAAGTATCATGCATATCATTTCATACACAGCATTTGTATGGTTATTCATTGACATTCATTGACCCAATAATCTAACAATGATCAATAAAATTGGTACAATGAAAATCTTTTTGATTAAATGAAAATCAGCATCCGATCTCACTTTGTTAAAAATATGCTCTGATACATCTACGTATTTTTGCAATCACTTAAATGAATTTGTTTATCAACAATCGCCTTAATACCAGAATTGTCTTATATATCTTAATTGTTAAATTCAGATGGAGACCCTTGATGTTTTTTTGAAATTAAATTGTTCATCAACCTTGGATATTTGTCATCATAAAAAAAGGGGAGATTGTTGGAACCTAAACGATTGAGAAGTTTAGACCCTCATTAATTTTGATGATAACAAAGTAATTCTCAAGAGAACAATTTATCTTCTAACATATCTTTGAGTGTACAGGTATCAAAACTTCATATATATGTACAAAACACTCAAGGAAGAAGAATAAATTTACAAAAGAATTGAATACAATCCACTAGTGTCAGCATCCGAACTCACTCCAAATGCCTTGCTAACAAAGAAGCGTCCAAAGAATGTTACTTCTTGACACGTGGAACACTCAATTGCTGCAAGCGTCCGTCCTCTGTTCTGAGCGAGCGTCTGATCTCTTTAATGAAGCACGTGATGATCACGTTTTTGCTTTTAGCCTCAGACTGTTCTGGAATGGAATTCGAATTTGATTTTATGCGTTCATTTTGATGTACGAGGAAGCAAAGGTGACACCTTTAGCATAAGACAAAAATCGTACAAGGCAATTGTAAATAGCAGATAGTACGAAAACGGTAATGTGTACTATTCTGATATTCTCTGGAAAGGAAGAAAACGACTACATTTCAAATTAACTCACTCAATGGAAAGGAGATATTTTTACTGCAACGGTAATACCCTTGAAGACTCCTATAAATACCCCAAGGTATTCATTGAAGAAATGTTGAAAAAAAAAACTGTGAAGAAACTTCATTCTGAAAGCAATATTACTCAAGTGAGCAATCAAGCTTAGTGCCAAGTTTCTGGTCTACATAGAACTGAACTCAGCGTCTTATACTTTCTTTTAGAAAGCTATTCTGTTTTGAGCTTAATCTTTTCATCCTCTCTGTGAGAGTTATTTTGATTGTAATCAAAAGTATAATCTCTTTTGTAAACTGTATTTGGCCTAGTTAAGGATCTGTTCCTCAAAGGCTCGACTGTACTGAGTCGTTTTGAGAAGTTGAGAGTATTGTCATTTTTTGACAGAAGAATACTCTTGAGGAAAATTGTAATCAGTTGATTATAGTGAAAAATCCTTCAGGAACGAAGGGACTAGACGTAGCTACCAGTTGGTGGTGAACTAGTATAAATCTCTGCGTCTCATCTTTTGCTGCTTTACATTTATCTTTACCTTGCTCAGTAAAACAAGTTTTTATAAACTGTTTAATTTCTGTATCCGGTTTAATCTGCATCCGATATACAAATAGTTTTGAACAACCTGTGTTGAATTTTTTACATATAGTTTGCGAAAAGTTTTTTAACACAATTCAACTCCCCTTCTCGTGTTTACGTTCATGGCCATCTGTGATTTTCAAGTCACACTCTTACCAATCTCAAAGTGTTTGCAGGTATAGTCATTAACACTCAGATTTTTCAAATGAAAAGGCATTACCATAAGCTTGTACATTGACCAAAAACTCTACTATTAGAATCTATAAGACATGTAAAAGAGGAATAAAGGTCTTTCATTGGTTGTAACAGGGCCAAGGTAATAATGTTTGGTGGGATAAAAAGAAAGAAAAGGTCATGCAAAGGGTCAGAAACAAATCAACTAAAACAAGCAACCTAATTCTTTTTCACTTTCAAGAGCAGGCAAAAATCCAAATTTTTTCAATCAGTAAATTTCTTTTTAGCAGATTATGAAGGCATGAGCATGATCATTTTTTTTTCATTGCTCTTTCTTTTCTTCTCTTTTTTTCTTTTCTTTCCTTCTTTCATGCATTTATGTAGCAATCAATCATTTTTAACAACTAGGAGGGGAACAAATTGATAAGCCTTCCCTTTTTGTAAACAAATAGATTACAACATTATTATCTTTTTGATTTTGCCACCAATTGCTCTCAGATAAAATTTTCTAAGGTTGCCTTCACAAGAAAATAATAAATAATAACAAGAAGGGTGCCAAAGAAATTAAATATAATATTTTTAGGCTCAAAAGTGGGCAACTAGTGGGATAATATATTCAAAATGGTAGTAGCCTAAAGAATTCCTAAAAATTGTCTTTTCCAAATTCACATGCAAATAAATTCATATTCACTTCGTAATGGTCTCAGCATAAGTTCTAGAATGTACATTTCATGAAAAATATCACTCAACAAAGAAGAGAGACAAAAGTATGATGTTGCCTCTTATTTCAGGCTCAAAACTCACATTTAATAGCTACACAGAAAGTCAAACTTACAGAACTTCAATGCTAATTTTCAGCAAATTCTAAAACTAGCAACGAATTGATTCGATCAAAAGTTGTCATAAAAAAATTGTATAGCCCCTAAATCAGCTAAAATTTAAAGCTCTTCTATAATTATAAGTAGTTATAAGCACATCCAAGTAATGAGCTCTCCCCACACTTATTTCTAGTAGTGTCCCCACTGCGACTGTTTCAAAGCAAGCATAACAATATAAGATGAAAACTAAAAATAAGTGTTGTAAAAGAATGTGGAAAGTGACTCCCCTCTGAAAAATATCACGAGCAAATTGGATGGGGATATTGGCAAAATATTCTGTTTCCTTGTCGCAATACTGATGGTAAGCGGTGAAAGAACTGTGCAACATAAAACTAAAAAAAGATTTAGAAGCATAATAAAAGAAAAATATAATAATAAAATAGAATAAAAGCTAAAGCAATAAAATAACATATGTCCTACGGGTGTGCCAATATATACATCTCTTTTTAATACAAAAGCAAAGCCTAAGTACTAAAAGAGAAAATAAGGAAAGGTCCCACATCACTCGGCAGGAGGGAAAGGCTGGAAGCACTGAAGGTGCTCCAAAATAAGTGCCAGCTACTGGTCCACATGCATTCTATGCTCCACAAAGCTAGTCTACATCTGGTCAAGACGCTTCATGACATCCTCATAGGAGTGGCCCTGTGCTGCTAGCTGAGGTTGTGGCGGTGGTGGTGGATGCTCCTCTGCTAGGAGGACAAAATCTACAGCCTCGTCCTGCTGCTGCTGCTCCTCCGGTCTAATGACCTCATAATCCTCGTGCGCCAATCTCTGCAGAACACCGATGTTCAAAAAGGTCTGAAGGCCAATGGGCTCCATCTCAATCATCGTAGCTCCAACTCCGGCGTGAACTCTGAGGTGATGGGCTAGACGGGAGATAAAAGAACCCAAGACAATGTGCCCGGTGTTCTAGATCTGAAGATGAACGCCCAACTGGGTGCACGTCTGCAAGAAAAACATCTTGGTGTCGCAGCGGTGTCTTATCGTCATGGCCCAAAGCAAAAATAAGTCTGGCCTCGTCACCGTGCTGTCGCTCAAGGCTCTCCCGTTAATGGAACGGGCAATCCATCTGCAGGCATCAGACGCACAAATGGGTCTCTTATCCCATCGTTTTGGCACGGCTGGGAATGTAGTGGCCATCCCCAGTGAGAGCTCTCCAACTCTCAGAATCCTGCTATCCCTCTGGGATCTCCAAAAGGGCCTCCATATACTCCGGTGTCTAAACTGACTACGTCGTCTCGAATCCGAGTCCAATGTTGAACTCGACCAATGTGATCTCGTGGTGAGTCCCACGGATCCAAAATATAACCACGATCTCCTGCTCTAGCTCTTCCTCTCCATCCGCATGCTGAGGCTCTCTGTCTCTCATGTGATAGCCACAAGTGGCTAAGAAGTCTATCACTGCCTCCACGTAGAAGGGCTGTCTGACTGAGGCTGCCTGGAGCCATCCTATCCCTCGCAGCAGGGTCTCCACCTCCTCCCGCAGGCCAACCTACTGAAGGGCATCAAAGTCCAAATATCTCTGGGTGTGGGTGTGGAAATCCTGTAGCTGCCTATATCTGTCTCTGAACTGTGCTGGGATAAACGGAGGCACTGGCCTAGATCCACGTGCTGCTGCAGCAGAAAAAGAAGAACTGTCGGTCTTTTGATGCTTAGGCAATTTCCTGCAAAAATAAAATAGAAAAAATTAGAATTTAAGTGAAACCTGTGTTAAGTACAACCGTTCTTCGTTAGGTACAACCGTACTGATGCTCTAAGTACGCCTTTATTCAATGGGTCAGTACGGCCTGACTTAAGTTATGTGTACGGATGTACGCTGCTACAAGTACGCTCGTACCTATGGTTAGTTCTCAACCCTAAGGCCACCAGTACTGCCTTCAGTACGACTCGTTCTTGAGAGGTACGGTCGTATTGCGCTACGGTTTTGTGAAAAATCTACCCTATGATCAGATTTTCTCAAATTTAAGCCTAGATTACAAGTCTCTAATCATTCCTAGGGTCTCTAAGCATGCAAAACCAAGCAACAACTACTCTTAATCACCTAAAATTAGAGTTAACAAAATCAAAAACCTAAACTAACTAAAAACTTAAAATAACCAGTAGAACATCCAATCAATCCACAAATTGAGTTTAGAATAAGTACTTGGATGATCTTGTGAGTGGAAATGCAAAGAGAATAAGAGAAAAGAGTGCTCTAATAGAGGGGTTTTGGGGCGTATGGCATTTAGGTACGCCCTTATCTCTCACTGTTTACCTTTTATTCAGCCTCTAGACACGGCGTACGACCATACCTGGTTTATGTGCAGCCGTACTTGTCTGTTTCTCCGCGTTTTTGAAGATGAAGCCGTGTGGTACGGTCGTACATGGTGCAAGGTGCGCCCGTACCTACTGGTTTTCTGAAGAAAAAAAATTTGATTTTTATATTTTATAATTTTTTTGTATTTTTAAATATTCCTAAAATAAATAAAAATAGAGATAAAACAAACAAATAGGAAATAAAATGTTAATAACTAAGGTTGCCTCCTAGTAGCGCTTGTTTAACGTCCCAAGCCTAACGGGTCGGAGGACTTAAGAATTAGTCCTCAGCAGGCAATGGACCGTCCTTGACATTACCTTTGGTCTTCTCACCATTGGGGAACACAGCAAAGTAGTCACTTTTTTCTGAGTGGCCCATCCATGCAGGCCCTGAGCACTTGTTTGGTGGGTTCATTGTGTACCCACAGTCTTCACATATGTAAATTGGCTTCTCTAAGTTGGGTGCAAAATTTCTAACGAATTTCTTCACCAAGTTGTTCCATGTGTTCACTTCATCAACTGGTAGGAGATAAAGTCAAATCTTGACTTCCTCATCTAATGAGAATGGGAAAATCATTAGCTTTGCTTCATTTAGAGATAAGCCTTCAAACTTTGCATTCCTTATCTTTTTGCAAAACTGTCTCATGTGCTCAATAGGATCTTGTCATGTGGTTCCTTTGAATTGCAAACTTGACACTTCCAAAATTATAGATGGATCTAATTTAAAATCTGTAAATTCCTCTTGAGTGTCTTTCTTGGATCCTAGAAAGAATTGGAATAGGTCCAACTTTCTTCTGGTGTGGACTTGAAAACTCTTAAAAATTCTTTTTTTAATTCCTCCCAACTTGAAAAGTGGTGCTTGGGGTAGATTGAGAACCATTCTTTTGCTATTCCTCCTAGAGAAAGGGGAAACAATTTGAGCTTTATTCTTTCAGCTTTGGCTCCTGTAAGATTGTTAGATTTTTCCAAGCCATAAAAATTCAATAAATGACAAGAAGGTTCATCACTATCAAGTCCTTTAAACTTTCGAATACATAATGCATCCAAAATCAAAGAGGGGGTTATGTCTTTATCTTGCTCTATAGAATCACTATCTTGTTCTTCAACTTGCACTTCTTTACCTTTTTCGGCTTTTATGTCCTGCAAGAAACAACAAAAAGCACTACAGGGATAAATTTTGTTAGAATTATATATATTAAATACTTCTTCCTCATCTTTAATTCTTAGAGTCATGGTTCCCTTCTTCACTTGGATGGTAGCATCTCTTGTTGCCAAAAATGGTCTTCCTAAAATAATAGGAACATCTTTGTCTTTTCCATATCCAAAACTATAAAATCCACAGGAAAAATAAATTTTCCTACCAATTGAACAAGAAACAATAAAAGTTCCTGGATCTTTAAACTTAGGTAGTAATTTTTTTAAAAGAATAGCAAAGCAATCCTCATTCAACTTAACAGTCTCATCTTCCATTCTATTTTTGTTAGAAATTATTTTTTTCAAAAATTTAACATATTTAGGGACTTTAGAGACAATTTTAGTCAAAAGAATATTAACAGGCAATTTTAAAAGAATATTAACAGGCAATTTTCTAAGTTTTTCTAATAATCTCTTATCTTGCCTATTTTTACAAGAATTTTTAGAACCTTGGGAAGAGTTACTTACCTGCTGAGACTCAGTTCGAGTCTTCTCCTCTTTTGGCTCCTCTTCCTCTATGCAGATTGCATTGCACTTTGCATTTGGGTTTGGCTCCACTTGACTTGGGAGTGCTCATTTTTCTCTTTGAGTCACTGCTTTCAACACAAGTATCATTTGTTCACTCAATGTTTTCTAGCCTGCTGCTTGCTCAGTGACTATTTTTTCCAAGCTGCTACACCTTTCATTCATCTGTCCCATCATACTGCTGATGTCATTTTCTTTGGGACTTTTATCATTCTGGGCACGATTTTTATGTGGGGGCTTATAAATATTTTGATTTTGCCCCTGGGATTTCTGTTGATTTTTTCATGAGAAGTTTTGGTGATTTCTCCAACCGTGGTTGTAGGTGCTTGAGCATGGGTCGTCCTGTTTTTGCCCAATATAATTCACCTCCTCAGTGCAGTCCTTTGAATTATGAATTGTAACTTCACAGAAATTGCAAGATGCCTTAACTGTCTTATTTTCTATAGCCTTCAATCTTTCTTCAGCCTTCTCCATAAAACCGGCTAAAACTCCCATACATGGGTGTCCGTGTCTTTCCATATATTTTAACATAGCCTCTTGCATCCCCAATTTTGGGTCAAAATCTTTCTGGCTTATAGCATTGACTTCATCCAATTGTCCTTCAATTTCCATACAACCCCAATAATTTTTAGGATTAGACTGGGTTTGCGCTGCCATCAAAGTCTCTAACTTCTTAGTCATTGCCTCCAATTTTGCTTCTAGAGCTGTGTTGGCGTCCACTCTGTAGATACCTGCTTGCTAGTTCTTCTTTACGGGCTGTCTTTCATTTGCTGACCACTGAGCATTGTTCTGAGCCATTTCAGTTATAATATCAAAAGCCTCAGTGGGTGTCTTCTTTCCAAAAGATCCTCCACAAGCAGCGTCAATAGCTCATCTGGTTTGCATATTGAACCCATTGTACACAATCTGAAGCTGTTGCCACTTAGTGAAACCATGATGAGGACATCTTCTCAATAAATCTTGAAATCTCTCCCATGCCTCATGCATTGATTATCCTTCATTCTGGGTGAATCTAGACATATCAGCTCTTAGATTCGCAGATTTTGCGGGAGGAAAGTACTTGTTTAGAAACTTCGTTTTCAGGTCCTCCCAAGTAGTAATAGAATTAGGTGGGAATGAATCCAACCATAGATGTGATTTCCCTTGCAGTGAGAAAGAAAACAGTCTTAATTTGATTGCTTCCGGTGATACTCCTTCACACTTGACAGTATTAGCAACCTTCTAAAATCTCTTAAGATGGGCATTCGGATCTTCAGAAGATAAGCCAGAGAATTGCACTGCAGATACCATAGAGATCAGTGCTAGCTTCAATTCGAAATTGTTGGCCTCAATTGCCGGATAGTTGACACTGTCAGCCACATCTGTACTTGGTGTGATGTACTCGTTCAACGTCAGTTCCTCATCCATTACTAACTGCTGTCTTCTCAACAATCTGAATGTTCTCTCAATTTCAGGATCAAAAATCAATTCAGGATATTGAGACCTTGTCTGCATACACCAAAGAAAACCAAATTAGAATGTCTCAGAATTAAATAAAAATAACAGAAAATTAAATAACTAAATAAAATTATGCCTAATGCGAATAAAATCTATAATTCTATTAATATCGCAATCATTCCCCGGCGAATAAGCGAGTATCAGTGAATTATAATTCTATCCTATTAGGCGAGCAAATATTGTAATTAAGCAAGTAGTGTGTATAACTGAAAGTAAAGCAATAACGAATTAAATGCAAGAACGGTTTAACGAGTTATGGGAAGCCTAGGGGGAACCGGGTTCACCTATACTCTACCATTGAGTTCATAAACCAATTAATATGAGTTATCTATCATGCAAGAGCATTAACCACCCACTCTAAATTACTGGAGGTTGTCCTTGCGTACAATAGCCTTCCTCCCAACTAATTACTCCGTTTGGTCCAGGAAATAACTAAGGGAAAGAGCATTAAGTTCAGGTGGGTTTGCTAACTTAATAACTGATTAGAAATAAGCTCTGACCTATCCGGCGTATAAAGCTAGTTCTTTTAATTATCCTATGGTTCCATTAACTAAATCATGATCCTGTTACCACAATTAAGCCAACTAAAAAAGGGTGATCAAGCCTTATAAAATTAAGCACGATAGGAATAAAATACTCAAGCAATCAATAGAAACTCATATAATTAAAGAATAAAACATCAAAGATATTGTAAAGGATCCCCCATCACCCCTAATGATGGGTTTAGCTATTCATTCCTAATGATAGTAACATAAACAAAGATATAAATTCAGAACAATTCATAACAAGAGAATAAATTCTAAATGGGGACACCCTTTCGGTATGACGACGGTCCTTAAGCACGTTCTTCGCCTCCTCACAAGTTCCGGTAGTGAATCGAGATGGTACCAAGCTTCAAGGAGACAGGAACTCTTCGGAATGGGGCAAGGGTTTGCTATCAACTCCCAATTGGGGCTTTTGACTCTCAAATTCGTCAAAAATGTCTTTTTAACATGTTAAGAGCCTCTATTTATAATGTAGGCCGCGAACTAGGTTATCTGGCTTCAAAACTGCACTGATTAGGGACGGGGTACGGCCGTACCGCATATATACACGACCGTACCGAGCTTCGAAGATGATGTTGACCCGTACCCGTGCGTGTTGTTGCCCTGACATCATTTGTTTACGGCCGTACTGCTTTTGGCACGACCGTACTGGACTATTTTATTGGCGCCAGGTGGTACAGACTGAGGGGGTACGCCCTTACATGGGTTTTGCTCTAGGTACGGCCGTACCGCTTGTCCAGTAGTGCTAAAACTCTTTAAAACTAGCCAGTTTTCGGTCCTTTTTCGCATCTTTTGCTTCAAGTGGTGTCTTCATGATAATTCTGCATAATAAGACATAAATCATTACCTTTGTGCATTATTTAGCGCAAAATAGTGTAATTAGATACTAAAAATACCCTATAAATATAGATAATTTGGTTTGTTAACAAAAATCCCATCAAGAAGACATATCACATTCAAATATTATATGGGAACCTTGCACCACAGGGTTCTGTTGCTAAAATTACTGGGAAAGAGGGGTTGTACTTCCCTGGTGAACTTTCTTGTGCTGTTTTCTTGGAGTTGTAAAAAAATTTACTTTAATCATAGTTGTCCACACCACGACTTATTGATGACAGCGATTATTCAACAGGCTCTGCACTTGTTTTTTGAGGAGAAGAAGCAATGATTGCTGCCATTTTAGAGGATCCTTTGAGTTTTAAGGTATTTCTTTATTTAACATAGAGCTCAAAGCATAAGGACAATTCGTACTGTAGGGTTGTCAAGAGACTTAAGACTATTGTTTGGATGAAGTATCAGGATTTGAGATTTTGAACAGGTCTGGCGGTACACAAGCGCTGATAATGTAATCATCCTATATTAAAGTCAAATTGTTTAGATTTAAGTTAATCAGAGTCTTAATAGCACTGGATGGAAGCACAACGGAATGAGAAAGGGGGCTGGGTATTGTTACAACAAAACGAAATAGACACAAACTTGGTAGAGTGGAAACTTTGGAAGTTATCTTAGTAGAATGAAACTGCAAAGACTATTAGAGATATTGGAGGAATAAAAAGCACTTACACATGGTTTTTGTTGATATAGAAAAGGCATGTCATAGGGTTCCTACTTCCTAGAGAGATTTTTTGGAGGACCAGAGAAAAAAGAGTTTGTCTCGCTTACATTTGAGTAATGGAGGAATGCTTTAGCTATAATTTAGCTATGGAGTTTATCATATGGTTTGGTTTTTCTAACGCTATGTTAATCATAATATACAAGTAGGGTGATGAAATGGAGAAATGCTTTAGCTGTAATTTGTGTTAGATAGGCACCCATCAAGCTTAAAAGAAATTTTACTGCACAACTAAAAGATCTGGAATTATTTATAGGGTTAAATGTCAAGTGGTAAAAGCCAATGAGAATGTAATATTAGTATTGCAGAGGTGAAAATGTTATGATAGTTGAGTGGACACACAAAACAAGATAGGATATTGAATGAAAAAGGCTTTGGTTTGTTGATATTAAGGAGTTTTGTTGACTTGTTATGTCATTGCAAATCTTTTGACTGGCAAATAAGCAATCTTCTAGGACTATCTTAAACAAGGCATCCTTTAATTCTTTCATAACTACTTTATATCACCTAAATAACTAAATGAAATCCCTAAAATAATTCTTACATAGGCTACCATAAGATTACCAAAGTTGAAAATATCAGCACAGCTTTGTCATGCTCGTGCTTAACAAAACTTAGACTCACCTTTTAAGTCGTTAGACATTAATGTTTCCTTATCAGACTGCGGAGTTTCCTTTTTTAAAATATATTATGACTGTAAAGTAACAGAAATTGCAGAATGAATATTATAAAATTCAATTTAGTTGAGCAAACTCGTTACTGCATGCATTTTAGCTACTAGAATATCTGATTAGTTGTTGTTCTAATTCTTGTGCTTGTTGCACTAAATGTTTCTTTTGCGCTATACATATTATGGTTTCGGTTCAAATTGCTGCCATTTCACAGCCATGTGACAATATTGATACAGTTTTACACAGAGATAACCACACTCAAAGGCAGCTAAATGAATATCTTATCTGGTTCTTGTGTATGATATGAACCATTACAGGGGAAAATGGTTGTAATTAGGGGAGAGGGACCTAAAAGGTGATCCGAGCATGCCTGAGATGTTAACACTGACAAGTGCAATAATGGGTGCAGGACTTGGAAAGGTCTGTCTTAGTTTGTATTAGTGTTTCTCCATGTTTCTCTGTTTACTTTGTTTGTAACAGTGTTTTGTCCATTATGACTATGAACTGACCTATAGAGTTTTACATTTTAATTATACTTTTTTTTGTATTTTACCCATATTGTAATACAAACTCAATAAACATGATCCTTTTTTATATTTGTTTTTAGCCTAATGTGCCTACAAAGATGCTTCTGTCATTAGTTTTTTTAGCAGAAATTGGAATGCCTTTTTTCTAGCTTTATGAATTGTGATACTAGACAACCCATGATGAAGTGAAATTTCTTAAGGATATTGTCTTTCGATGCTGCAGGATGTTGCATTATTGACTGATGGAAGATTTTCAGGAGGTTCACACGGGTTTGTGGTTGGCCATATTTGCCCCGAAGCACAGGTGAATTGACTATGCTCCGTATCATTTTATTGCTGCTAGAATATGCTAAAATATTCAGATGCATCATATTCAACTGTAATCTTTAAATTTGATCAAATGATAATGGGGTATGCATTTAATTGTCTAATAATGTAAAGGAATGTTTATCAATAATATGTCTATATGTGTATTTTTTTTAAAGGGATTAGAACTGTGGCTTGTGCAAGTTTTGGAACTGTTTATCGTCACTCTTGAACTTCATTCAGAGACGTGATTGTGAATTTGTGATGTGTTTGTGTATTTGGAAAAATGCATACTTTTAAAAAAAAATTGTCCTTGTCCTTGTTGGTATTAAACCACTTTATTTGCAAATGCACTTGAATGCATTTTTCAACGTTCAAGCTATTCTATTGTAGTGGGTGTGATTGCGTGAGAGTAGAATATCATTTCGTGACTGTTCAAGATTAATGTCATCATGCTTTACTGGAATCATGTAGAGGTTCACTTTTAATGTTATATATTAAAACTTAAAATGTTCATCAAGAAAATTTGATGTACGCTTTAGCATGAGTCATGCTTATATTTTCTATTTCTTCTGGGACATGTTCATGCATTTATGAAGATAAAGAGAATTTCAATTATAATTTCTTGTACCAATAATATTTTTACTGGCTTCATTGATTTTATAGGAAGGTGGTCCAATTGGTTTGATTTAAAATGGAGACATTATCAACGTCGATATTCAGAATAGGAGAATTGATGTTTTGGTATCAGATGAGGAGATGGAGGCACGCAAGAAGAAATGGACTGCTCCTCCATACAAAGCTAACCAAGGAGCTCTGTACAAGGTATGAGACCTTAGACAACTCCTAGGCAAAAAAAGAGTGTGTTTAAATATTTTTACAGACATGTTACTTTTTTGTTCTTTATGTTAATTGAATTGAAATTAGAGGACCAAACAAAATCTCCACTTCCCCTCTTTAACATATGTACCAGACATCCGTCAAAAAAAAAAACATATGTACTAGACCAAAAAAAGGGGCCAAACAAAACCGTGTTTTGTATTTAAACTCTTAATGAGTAACTAGGAATGCACATACCATATTTACCAAAAAAAAAAAAAAAGAATGCACTTACCAGCACACCTTAGACTCCTTCTAGGCAAAAAAAGAGTGTGTTTAAATATTTTTACAGACATGTTACTTTTTCGTTCCTTATGTTAATTGAATTGAAATTAGAGGACCAAACAAAAGCGTGGTTGTATTTTAACTGTTAACTGAATAACTAAGAATGCACACACCAACACCTTATCTATAATGAAATATGAGCTGCACTTTGTCTCTAGTTTTTTCTTCCATTGTTTTAAGCATATATATTGTTTTTCTGGATCCAGTATATTAAAAATGTGAAACCTGCTTCTAGCGGATGTGTGACAGACGAGTAGAGAGGACTCATTTTTGGTGGCTTGCAGGTCGAGATCCGATTATTTGTATTAGTAGCTTTTTGATTAGGTATTACTGTTTTTCCTTAAACGGTACATTTCTATGGATCTCGATGTATTTTTATTCGATCCTCATTATTTTTTTGGTATATTATTCTAGACTTGAATCCCACCTCCTTTCTTTTCTCTGCTACCTCTTCTCATATGTAAGTTCTTTTGTTTTGTTTTTGTTTTGTTTTTTTGTTATCCCATGGGTTTAGCAAGTAGTACTCCTTATTGGATCTGTAGGAATCCTTTGGTGATTTTAGTGATTTTAGCATTTGGTACCTTTGGTGCCTTTGTTCATTTCTCTCTCATTTGATACTTTCTCTCTTATCTTATCTCGTTTTTTTCTATCCAAAAAATGCCTAAAGGCACCAAAGTTACCATATATGAAATTCACTGAATCCAATCCTCATTAGTTTTCGTTGTCTCTGTTGCTTTTATTTCAATTGGCAAAAATTCAACACTAGTAAAAAGGAATGTTAGCAAAATTATTCTACAACAAAGTCTTTATAATTGTTTTAGTTATTTAAAAGTTAACGCGTTTTTCAAAAATTTTGTAAAAAAACATTTTCCAAAAAGCAATTAATTGAGTTGAGTTTATTGTTTTTTATATTTAAAAAAACTGATCAATTATAAAAACTGTGTTGAAAGAGTGTGTTTAAAATTATGTTGATAGCATTTTCCAGTCCATGATAAAAAAAATATGGGTGATTACAGGAGAAAAAGAAATTGGCCGCTCGGCTGCATCTTTTGGGCGGAATTGGCAGGAGTTTCGTGACTGACAGTGTGTGGTTGGGTAAGTGGAAGTGGGGGTTTCATGCAGGGTTGATGGATGTTTGTGTGGTTGAGGGTGTGAATTTTGTAGTGGTGCTGGTTGTAAATCTGTATTTTCTCTGGTTCACCCAAACTCTTGTATCTTTGTACTTTGGTGGTGGTATACTCATTTTTCTCTCCTAGTCTTTTTCCCAATAGGTTTTGGCTTTAGGAGGTTTTAACGAGACACTTCCATCCTATTGGAGTACACCTTGTACTCCTTTTTTAATAAAGTTTCTTTGCTTATAAAAAAGAAAAAGAAAAAGAAAAAGCCAAGCTTGAAAAGAAAACATCATTTTTAGCATTTATTTATTAACAATGTTTATGCATCGAGTATCGAGTGTTTTTAAAATATTAGAGAATTTGAACACACTGGCATTTGAATGTCCATGTGATGTAATTTTTGCAGATCTAACTTTTTTTTTTTACAAATGTAGATCTAACTACTGAATAATAATTATTCATTATATTCTTTGTTTCTGTCAAATCTTGTAAAATTTAAGCAATAATAAATTATAATTAAACAGTTACTGTTTTCATATATTCTAAAAGTGTTGTTTCAAGTTTCGAACACAGCTGCCGTTGTTATTTCTGTAAATACTTATAGAAAATGAGGTTTTGTTGATCTGATAAGGATCGAGACGCCTTGAATGATAACATTGATAAGGCATCGAGTTAGATATGAAAATTAGGCCACATAATGAGTCTTTGGGGAAAAAAATCCATATATAGAGGACCAATTGATTCTCGCATTAATCTTTGTTTTTAATATTTTTTATCACGACATTCATTTATCTTCTTTTTTTCTTCGTATTTCACAATCTACCAAGAGATGCAAAAAAAGCCTTTATCTTTTCCACGTCATTTTCATTACCAACAAATTCACCCTGTTTAATAAACCACATGGATACGTGATCTTGAATAAGTACAAATGTTATTAAAAAAATATATTGTTCACTGAACATAACAATTTTCATAATTGAGATTACATCATATTTGGCGTCAAATAAAGGGCAAAACAAAACATCCACGATTTCCTGTTTACAACAAAGCAAACATTTTATTTTAGGAAAATGCTTTTCCGTGCGAATTCTTGATATACTCGAAAGCAAGAAACAGAAGCTGCAACATCCAACGTGGCTAATCTGAATGCTTCATAAAGCTATGACATTCAAGAGGATGAACAACTCTTATTGTGGAGCAATAACGAGGAGCTGAAGCTTAATTTGGAGGAAGCAAGATCAAACACCAAAAGATTATCCTCCAGCTGATGTCCACCAATAACAATTGAAGCTTTAACAAACGACATTCTTGGCTTTGTCCCTCCATCAACAAATGCAAGACACGCTACATTTTTCTTTGCCATTACCATGGAATTGGATCCATGAATAGTCCATTGCACTCCACCTTGCAGCACTAGATCAATTTTCGGCACAACCAGTCCAGTTGCAGAATTGCCAATGGTGGTTGAGTCAAAACATGCCTCAAATGGCGCCACTGATGCCACTCTCTTTAGTTTTCTATCTGAAGCCTTCTTGAGGAAATCACGAATAAAGGGCTTGTAGACAGAGCTTTGTAATTCAGTAAAAGGAGCCATGGTGCTAATTTTAGTGCCCCCATTTCCCTTATTGTCAATGGACAACAAGGAAGGCTTTAAGTTCACAACCTTACCATCAATCTTAACTGATTTCACATCAATGAAATATTCCTTGGAAGCAACACCCTGCACAGACACAGCACCTGTGGAAACTGGGTTCACAATTAATGGGGTGGTTTGAACAAATTTGTTACCCTCTGATTCAACAAGCAAGTTAGTGAACCCTTGTTTGTTTGAAGAAGGCAAACAAAGTGAAAACTTGGGAGAAAGCTTGTTTTTCAATGCAAGCTGTGTTGGTAGTGAAAGGTTTGACCTTGAAAGGCCAATAATTCCTTTGCTGCTTTTGGGTAACCCATTTAGTGCTGAATCGTTGCCAGTGAATGATGGGAATCCATCAGTGTCAATACAGCTAGAGAACAAGCCAGAGACTTGTTGTTGAGAAATGAAGATGATATCCTCACCAAGGCCACCACCAAAAATGAAATTGGCCAATGTGTTGATTGCAGAAGCAGGACACGTGTTGTTTGTGCAGCCTGGTTTGAAAGGGCCGTTGCAGCCAACACATCCAATTTCGGGACATCTCTTTGAGCCACACTCTATAGGACGGTAGGATGATGAGTTGTAGTGAGTATCACAGTCATACCAAAGGTTTTCTCCTGAAAGATCAATAACTAGATTGAAGTTTTTTCTAGGAGTTCCAATGCCAACTGAGGTATAAAACAGATTGGTTGTTGGGTCTTTGTTGATAGAAAGGATAAAGGGGTGTGATTTGGTGTTAGGAGTAGGTGATGTTGATAAGCAGGAAACTGAGAAAAGGGCCAGTGAGAGGAAAAAGAAATGGATTGCATAAGAAGAAGCCATTGTCAGCATGAAGGCAATGGTACTGTTCGTTGGTGTGTTTAGCTCAGATGGTTGGTTTCCTTTTATAGCAAGGTGGCGGGGCACATGATTTATGTAAATAAAATGTCGGTTTGTCTTGTCAAAAGAGTCAAACAAAATGAAGGCGGCGGCACCTAGCTTTGCAGCAAGGAAGAAGTACGGTATGTTAATACTTAATGCTATGCTATCACTTTTCATACTTTAATTTATTTATTTTAAATTTTTTTTGATTAAATTATTTATTTTAATTTATGTATAATATTATTAAAAATTAGAATATTACTTTTTAAATTTATTCTCATTTTTAAATGTTTTTATTAAATAGAATCAGATCATATAAATAATATAATATATTCATATATTATATATATAATGTTATTTTAGCAGTTAGGATTTTTGTCTCATTAAACGGGGGTTAAAGGAGAAATTTAATTAACATAATAAGCGTAAAAATGAGAATAAGAATAACTAAATAATCTGTTACCAAACATCTATTTTATTAAATTCATTGTAAGCTAGCAAATTAAATCTCCTTGTTAAATCTAATAGTTTAGCCGGCTAGACTTGTCAAACAAAACTATAATTGATGTATTACAAGGAAATATGATTTGTTTTGTGTAGCTATCTTAAATATGTTGTTATTTTTATCTGATCCAAACCGGAATTTTCGATCTTCCAAAATAATAAAATAAATAAAATACACACACGTGTTAATTAGAAGGGTCTAGCTCTAGTCTCAACCATCGCTGTCCCTGGCACACGGCTTGTTCAGTTCCAACTTGTTGATGTTCATAGTTTTGGATAAACAATCCAGCTATAGCTTTGGTTGCCATTGTTGAAATTCCGTACACGGTATTTGCATCTTTCCCTCCAGAGACTGCTAGAAATGCGTAGTCAATTAGTCATCCATGACTTTTCCCAAATAACCCTATCAATAACCATAGATATATTATTATTAAATGTAGTGGTCCAGATTTGGAAGGGCAACTTGTTACTCTATATTGTTGGTTACAAAAAATTAATTGCCACAAGGTCCTTATGCATTGGTGTATTTTCATTATTTTCTTTTTGTTTTTAAACAATAAATGGGGTTTTCTTGTTTGAATAATTTCGTTCTTTTGTGTTTTTTAGTCCCCACTAGTCCCTTTAAGGTGGGGTAAATATAATTACATTCCTAAGTACTCAAAGAGCCCGGAGGTCTTCCCTACCTTGGACTGAAGCGTTATCCCCTCACCCTAAATTTTTATAACCAAAAATTTTTTGTTTCTTTTTATAGTATTAAAATTTAATAACGTTAATTTCTTTAATAAATGCATTGTGTTAGTATAAGAAGTTTGTGATGATTTATAATATTGAACTTAAAACGGTTATTTAATGATATTAAATATAGATGATAGCTTATAAAAATAGGATCATTAATTTGAAAATGTAGTGATAGCTTATAACAATAGGTTCAGTGTGTAAATTATTGATTCCCTAAATTGTTGAAATCATATTTAATAATAGGTTAAATTTGTTTTAGATGGTAAAATTGCTAAAGTGTGATAGTTATATTAGTTTACCAGATATTTGTATGTAGGGTATCGAATAAAGGATTTTTATTTTGTTAATCTGAATATGTTTTTTGTTTTTATTTTTATTTTGATAATCTGAATATTATTTTTTTCATATCCAATGATTTGGAGTTGATAAAACGTGTTACCCCTGCAGGAATAATGTGACTTTTTTCTTGTTGAACAATATTGATAGGTTTCATTTCTTTTAATGAAATTATTGGGCCTAATTAAGTTGGAGTTTGTTCTTTATCTAACAGCAAGGTACTCATATTAGAGAGAATAAAGCGACTTAGTTATATAAGACAGCAAGCAAGAGTATCCCAGTACAGATTAGAATGAAGCATAATAAGCAAATTAATTTAATTAAAATATAACACAAAAGTGAAGAAATATCAATCATCGACCAAAACCACAAGATGGCCACATTAAGAAGGTTTGGTGACACCATGAACTCATCCCATGCTGGATAACACCATTTGAAAAACTCGCAGGTTTTACAGGTGTAGACTAGTTTATTAGGATTAGGAGGAAGTTTGCAGATGGTGATGTCTGCCACTTTGCCACACTTCTCACAATGCTCATCTTCATATGCACATTGTTTGCCAGCCACTTTGCAGCTCCCCATGTAAGATCTGAGCTTGAAGATGCCATTGTTGAATAGATCTCCTAACGAAAGTAAACGAAAACGACGAAACAACAATCTCGCCGATTTTGAACTTCCATCTTCGCTATCGTTAGGCCAGAGGGAAAGGGAAACGTTCTAAAAGATCCGTGAAGACAAAACAGCATTTTTGTTGTTGATCGGATCTACTAACCCATTTTGATTTCGATGAACGCGGAGGTAAAAAAAATCGCAAAAGCATTTTATCTAACGAAGGGTTGGATGAATTTTGTTCTCCTGGTGGTGTTTTCTTTTGTGGGTAAAGGTTAGATATCAGTGTTGGGACCCCCAGATATTCTCATCTGGCATCATAAAAAAGGATTGGGCCAAATTCAAACAAATGGGGCACAAATGGAAATTTGAAGAAGTTGAGGGGAGAATAATTGAACAGGCAGAAACCAGGCAATACAGGCTATTGGGGGTCACATTCACATTTGACCACCATGGGAAAACTAGCTCATTTCCCCACCATAAAAGCACCCTTGCAACGTACTATCTCCGGAATAAATTATAAGGAAATAGAGCTAAATTTAGTTCATTGAATAACTAAATACATTGGTTATTCAATGAACCAAATTTAGCTTTATTTGCTTATAATTCATTTTAGAAGGAATATATCCTAACCTTTATATCCCAAGTTGATACACGGCATTTTTATGGCATTGGGGAGGAGATGGACCCTACGTCGTAACTCGTAATTGTAGCTCTGATACTATTCCTTTGGGGGGAAGTTGCCATATAAATTACTGATTAATTTTTTAGAGAACAAAAGATTTAAATTTGAAGTGTTTATTTGATTAGTTCAAGAGTTCCATGTTAATGTTAATGTTGAGTAAAGAATGTACCTTATCCTAGTGGCAGATCCACGTAGAAGTGAGAAGTTGCATATGTCCTCATTCCTTTTTTTTTAAAAAAAACACTATTTTTTTACCGGTTATAAAGCACTATTTATTATTTATAAAATTTATATTTTGACCCACTTATTTGATAATTTTGCACTCATGCCAATATTTTAAATTTGCAGCACCTACGTTTTTTTGGTAAAAAAACTGCAGCACCCATATTTGATGTTATCGCACTGTGCATCGTGAACATTTTTCACTCTCATCTAAGCATTTTTTTCAATATTCCTTCTCACGTTTTAACTTCTTAGCATTACTTTTCATGTTTCTGTTTTTACTTCTCAGCATTGTGGTACTGAACTAAGGATGAGAGAATCCACTCTCAAGTTTAGAACAGAGAATCCACTCTGTTTTAAAGGAATCCACCCTCACAATCAAGCAGCTCTCATTTTTATATAAACTTCAATATGATAATACACTAAGGCATTGGCCCTATTTATACTAATCCTAGAAGCCAATTTGTAATTGAAAATAGCTGGAATTAATCTGAATGCAAGTTGTAAAGAAATGCAAGTTGTCAACAATAGTGGTTTGGTTGGTGGAAGTTGGAAAGCAGAGATGGGTTTCTTGTATCACTTGCAAATTATTATTAATATTTATTTTTTCAAAGTAAACTAGTAACATACCCGTGCTTATGCACATGTCGCGCGACATTGGTTGTTAAGAAATCTTATATTTGTTTCTTTTAAGACTACAGCATAAATGTAGGTATATAAAAATCGAATCTTTAGATATAATTCATACTTATACTGTAAATATAAATTGTCTTCTAATATGATATATGAAACAATTATACTAATAATGTGTAATGTATGGTTGTAATTTTTCTTCACATTTTATACCAAGACTCCTTTATAATAAAACATTTGAGGATTGCAAAATATGTCAAAAGCACAAATATCCCATACATGTACATCATACCACAAAATCACAAATATTCCATATATAACATAGAGGATAATAGTTGATCCCTTAATAACATGGCATAAACACGTCCACATAATATTTTTACAATAAATAAAAGATATCATAAAACATACACCATATTCATAACATAAACAGTTAAACAAATCATAATATATACACAAATACATGATAAATGACTAATTATCAGATCAAAATTATATATAGCTATTAAATATTACATGTATTTAGGAAGACAGTAAATATGTGTTCAAAGACGATAAAATTACACCGACAACATGTAATGTTTTCTCATAGAGACTAAAGCAAAATTATCACCTATAAATAATAAAGATATTTATAAAATTGATATATGTTCGAAAATGGTAAATTTACACCGACAACATATGTAATGTTTCCCCAAGGGGCTAAACATTATAATGAAATTTACACCGACAACATATGTAATAAATACATTTATAAATTTGATATGTGTTTAATGATAATGAAATTACACCAGAACATGTAATGTTTTCCCGTAGGGATTAAAAAGTAAAATAATTATTTATAATAAAATTACACTGAAAATATGTGATATTTTCCCATAAGGACTAATATTTATATTCAAACACGATAAAATTACACCCATGGCATGTAATATTTCATCGTAAGGCCTAAAAAACAAAATAATCATTTACAAATGATAAAAACATTTATTAATTTGATATGTGTTAAAAGACGATAAAATTGCACTCACAACATGTAATGTTTCTCCGTAGAGACTAAGAAGCAAAATTATCATTTATAAATAATAAAGACGTTTATGCTCGTATAAAAAATAAACATTTTATGTTTCTCCATCTGGACCAAAAAGAAAAATAATCATTTATACCGATAATATGTAATGTTTCCTCCCGTTAAGAGTCAAAAGTAAAATAATCATTTATAAATAGTATATAATAAAGATATTTATAAATTTTTATGTTATGCCGACAACATTTTATGTTTCTCCATCTCTACCCAAAAGTAAAATAATCATTTATACTGATAGTATGTAATGTTTCCTCCCTGAAGAATCAAAATTAAAATAATCATCTATAAAAAATATATAATAAATATATTTATAAATTTTGATACATGATCAAAGACGATAAATTATATTGACAATATATAATATTTTCTTATTGAGACTTTAAATTAAAATAATTATTTATAAATAATAAAAAAGTTATAATGATAAAATATAAAAATATAGATAAAAAAGAAATAGAAAGAAGTTGACAAAAAAAAGAAATAGAAAGAAGAAAAAGAAAAGAGAGGGTGTGAGAGAAGAAAGAGAGAAAGAGAAAAAGTGTCACATTAGACAAAGAAGAGACAGAGAGAGAGAGAAAAAAAGTGAAAAGTGATAGAGAAAAACGTTAAAAGTATGTAGAATAAATTAATTTTTTTATGTGAATGTAATTTTTATTTTGATTTATTTTTATTTAAATTGACATATTTGTCCTTTAAAATGATAGGTGGCAAAAACATAGTAGTCTAATTTAGAAATTTTGTCTGCGCTTTCTATGCTTATGCTTATATTTATAGTAGATTGCTTCCACTCACCAAGGGTGTGTTGGATACACCACTACCTTATCGAATGAGATTGACTTAGTAGAGACATGTCACGTTAGTGAATGGAGGAAATGTGTACATGAATTCTTCTTTTATTAGGAGGTCTCTAGTTCATCTCTTTTGAAAAATAAATCTCTTGAAAAGAGTTTTAACCCCTATTCCTCTTGGTAAAGGGATTTTGTCTCTCTTCTCTCTCTTTGTTTTTTGTCTTGACCATCATAACCACCCATAAGCTTTTGAATTATTAGTGTACCGATACTCCGTTCTTATTAGGAGACCTTTGTGTTTGCTGCTTTGTTCATCACTATGCCTTCTATGTGCTCGGTACTACTTCGCCACCGAACTCTGCCACATACTCTATTCTTTCTTTTAAGGTTATAAAGCTTTTGTGATTAAGGAATTCCATTTCGAAGAAGAAGAAAAGACAGTGAGAATTGAAGATGACAAATAATCAAATTTGTTAATATGGCAAAAAGATGCTACTAATTGAATAATTTAGGTGATAGCACTACAAAGTGTGCTTTAGCAAAAGTTATAGGGTTAAATATATTTTTAATCCCTATAAAATTGATAAAATTTAATTTTGGTTCTTATTCGCTTAGTCCCAAAAACATAACAAAAATTGTGTGCTTTTAGTACCTACTGAGGGACTAAAATACACTTTTTAGTTAAATATAGGGACTAAAAATGAATAAAAAAATTTTATGGACCACAATCAAATTTTATCAATTTTATAGGACTAAAAATATATTTAACTCAAAATTATATTTATTAACTTCTTCCTCTGATTAACTTTATTTTTTTGTTTAAATTATGAACGTTGCTAGCTCATATGAACTAATTTCAATTTATAGTAAAAAAAGAAATAGAAAAAAGATTTTTCATTAAAAAAATCAAAACTCTAGGTTTTGACTAGTTATTTTTAAGATTTAAATATGTTTTAGGTCCCTCAAATTATAGTAGAGTTCGATTTTGGTCCCCCAAGAATAAATCGTAGCTTTTTAGTTTCTCATATTTGAAAAAAAAAATATTGTTCGTCCCTGTATTAACTCTGTACAATTTCCAACATTGTTTATATAAGGGACCAAAACCAAACTTTTCTATAATTTGAGGGACAAAAAACATAACTTTTCCTATATGATTGGTAAATCACCAAACTTTTAGATAATTACTTCTGCTATGAGCCAATACGTTTGATGCAGTAACTATACATACACAAATTTCGTAATAAATTTATGGCAAATGCTAACAAGTGCCCTAAGGGCACTCTTTAAGAAATCAAATATAAAAATATTATATTGGAAGTGGTACATTTAATTCTTTGAAAGTTTAAAAGTTGTTGTTTCCAATATAAAACTATTTTTTTGATTTCTTAACAAGTGCCTTAAGGGCACTCATTAGCGAGACCCTAAATTTATTTAGACAATTTTTTTTTTAAAAATAACCACGTATTATTATATTTATTGACCTCAAGCATTATTTTTAGTAATAAAAAAATAATGTGCCTAATAATGTGAGAATTTAGGCATCCGAATGGTCCCCTCAAAACTGGCTTATGAGGGGGTGGTCTACCCAGCTATATAAGCAACGGCCAGGCTCGTTAACCACCCGATGTGGGACTCGCCCCACGCCCCCTCGAGCCTGGGCTCATCACCACAAGCGAGGGCTAGCGGCACTATCCACACCACCGGGTAAAACGTGGCTCTGATACCATGTGAGAATTCAAGCATCCGAATAGTCCCCTCAAAACCGGCTTATGAGGGGGTGGTCTACCCAGTTATATAAGCAATGGCCAGACTCGTTAACCACCAGATGTAGGACTCGCAACAAATAATGTGCTTTTGAAAGAGCAATTTTTTTCAAAGAGCAATTTAACTCTTCTAAAATTTAAATTAACAAGATAAGAGCTTATAGTCATGAACAAGTTCCTAAATTCGTCAGATGATGTTGAACCGATTGGAAGAGACTCAGCTACAATATCAAACACACGTGTCAAGGGAAAGTCGTAATCCTCACTAGATCTTAAGGCTTCAGCCATGGCCAAGTCTCCGTGATAGGAATTCTAGCTCGGGACACTCATTAGAGCTGGAGTAATGCTCCAAAAAAAAAAAGTAGAAGACAATTGGAATTTTTCATGCTTATTTTTGACGTTACGATATATGGCTATATAGCCAATTACGGTTATAATTTTATAACATGTTTTATTATAATACTTCGAACTTTTTCTCTCCCCTATGGGACGGCTCTCTCCTCTATGAGAGTTTTGTGCGTTTTGACCTAGTTTTGACCTAGCTGTTTGACCTTGCTTTCTCAATGCCACGACCAGCATGGCGTCTTCCTCATCAACCAATCCTCAGATATCGATCGAAGACGACGAACCAGAGTTGGAGATTCTGGAGAATGGAGCCACCGTAGAAGAAGCGAAGCAACCTCTCTGTCTTGTGGGGCGTTTTCTAACCAACAAACCAATCCGAGTGCAGATGATGATAGACCGCATGGGGGACATTTGGCAATCAGGTAGAGGTGTCTCCATAAGGCAAGTTGATCCGAGCTTGTTCATATTTAAGTTATACCACCAACTTGATATTTAGAAGGTCATGAAACTTGGCCCATGGTCCTTCGACAATCACCCACTTATCTTGGGCGTTCTTCCCGACGACGAAAACCCACGCCAAGTTTCGCTGCACACGGTGCCATTCTATATTCAGGTACACAACCTACCCTCATGGTTTAAGTCATTAGCAGTAGGTGAGCAGATAGCAAACTATATGGGGGAATTTTTGGAATACGATGCAAAGAACACCTCTAGTTTCTGGAGAGATTACATGCGGGTCCGAGTTTTGATAGATGTGAGAAAACCTCTGAAGAAGGCCAAGAAAATCAAGAAGCAAGGGTCTGATGTGAAGATAGTCACGTTCAAGTACAAACATCTCGGGACATTTTGCTATCTCTATGGCTTGCTTGGTCATCTCGATGCTCAGTGTGACAAGCTCTTCGACATGGCGACGGACGATGGGAGAAGGAACTGGGGGAATTTTAATGTCACACCTAACCCTAGTGCGGTGGATACGGCAGGTACTGGTGCAACAAATAGCTCCAAGTTTTCTTTGGCGAGTTACTATAAAAACCTGCAATTATTCTCTCCAAACCAGGCGAGTCAACGCAACTCTAACATTCAGGGCCCCACTAATGTTGATGCCACGATGATAGATGCTTCAGCAGAGGAAGTTTTGATCGTGGAAATGACAAAAAAAAGAATGAGGACAGGTAGTAATGAGAGAGGGGATGATAGTGAGGTAGGTGTGCTGGCAGCTTCAGAGAACAACAATTCAGTAGAGGTACATGTGACAACTGGCAACAATAATTTTTTAGCGGTGGGCCCTGACAAAGAGGCCTGCTAGGGATCATGAGTATTCTTAGTTGGAACTGCCGGGACCTAGGCAACCCGAGTGTAGTTCCTTCCCTCCAGGACCTCGTTCGGTCGTACCAATCGAATGTTATTTTCCTCTACGAAAATTTGGTACAGGCTACTAAGATTGAAGAGATTCGAGTTTGTTTGGGGTTTGATTTTGCTTTTGCTGTTAATAGAAGTTGTAGAAGTGGGGGCCTAGCTCTTCTTTGGCATCACCCTCTTGATAGTCGAGTTATTAGTTACGCTCAGAATTTTATTAATGTTGAAGTTAGCCAACAAGGCCAGCCTCACTGGTGTTTCACTGGTTTTTATGGTTTCCCTGATTCGGAGAGGCGTAGAGAGTCTTGGGACCTTGTCAGGACCCTAGCAAGGGATAACTCTCTTCCATGGTGTACAATGGGTGATTTCAACGACCTGCTCTCAAATGAAGACAAGAGAGGCCCAGAGCATCCCCCATGGATGATTCAGGGTTTTAGAGAGGCAGTGCAGGATAGTGATCTTATTGACCTTCCTATGGAGGGTTACCAATTCACCTGGATAAAAAGTAGGAATGCTCCGCATCCAACCGAGGAGCGGCTTGATCGTGCTCTTGCTACACAACCTCGGTTAGATTCCTTTCCCAATTACAGGTTTCAAAATGCTATTGCTGATGGCTCAGATCACTTTCCCATTCTTTTGCGTCTTTACGACCATTAGCGTCGTCCAGGGCCTCGTGTCTTTAGTTTTGAGAACGCTTAGCTGGAAGAGGCTGAGCTGGAGGAGGTTGTGAAGAAAGGGTGGGCGAGAGACTCTACAAATATGTTGCTAGCTAAGCTCCATTGTTGCACAGAAGAGTTAGATGATTGGGGAAGGAGAGTGAGGACTCGTTTTAAAGGAGCCATAGACAATTGTAAGAAGGAGGTGGAGGTTTTCAGGGATGGTAGAGATGCCCAAGCGGTTACTAGATACAACGAGTTGAGAAAGGAGCTGAGTAACCTCTTAAAAAAAGAAGATATGTTTTGGAAACAACGAGCCAAAGCTCACTTGCTCAAAGATGGTGATTCTAATTCGAAATTCTTCCATGCAGTGGCTTCTGCTAGAAAGAAGGTTAACCATGTGTCCAATTTTGCTAGAGAGGATGGGTCTATTGTCACGGACCACGCAGGCTTGAGCCATATAGCCCAAGACTATTTTGAACACCTATTTACTAATGGGGCTGCCAACTATGATGATATTTTGCGCCATGTTTCGCATGGGGTCACAGATGCAGATAACGTGACTCTTGTGGATCCCTTCAGCAAAGAACAATTCAAGCAAGCCTTGTTCTCCATGCACTCGGATAAGGCAACATGACCTGATGGCTTGAAACCAACTTTCTACAAATGCTTCTGGGATCTTTGTGAGGAGGAAATCTTTCATGCTTGTGTATCTTGGCTAGACCAAGGGTGTCTTCCCCCTAGCCTGAGTGACACCAATATTTTCCTCTTTCCTAAGAAAGAAAACCCCACCTCCATGAAAGATCTTAGACCAATCTCTCTGTGTAATGTGGTTTACAAGATTATGGCCAAGGTCTTAGCTAACAGATTGAAGCCTCTCATCTCCATTTGGAATAATCTTCTTTTATCAAAGATAGATCTATTCTTGATAATGTTCTAGTTGCTATAGAGACTATTCATCACATGAAATGTAAGGTGAGTAGTAAGGTAGGCGAGATGGCTTTAAAAATTGACATTAGCAAAGCTTATGACCAAGTTGATTGGGGCTTCCTTAAAGGACCTTAGTGGAGATGGGTTTTTGTAGTAAATGGGTGGAGTGGATGCTTATGTGCCTTGAATCAGTTCAGTATGATGTGTTGATGAACGGGGAAAGAGCTGGGCATGCCGTCCCTGGGAGAGGTCTTAGACAGGGGGACCCGCTGTCTCCCTACCTTTTCATTATTTGTGCTGAAGGTCTCACCTCACTTATCAAGAGAGCAAAAGTTAGAGGAGACATTCATGGCATTCGTGTGTGTAGAGGGGATCCTACCCTTTCACACCTTTTATTCATTGACGATTGTTTCTTATTTTTCAAGGCAAATAAGAAGGAAGCAACTTGTATAAAGGAGATTTTGTCAGTCTATGAAAGAGCTTCAGGCCAGGCTGTGAACTTCCTAAAATCTGAAATCTTCTATAATAAGAACACACCACAAGATATGAGAGAAAAAGTCACTAGCATCCTTGGAGTGACAGAGTGTCTTGGCACCGGCAAGTATCTAGGCATGCCCTCCATGGTAGGCAAGAAGAAGAAAGCTTTTTTCAATTTTCTGAAAGATAGAGTATGGAAAAAAATTCAGAATTGGACTAGGAAGCATCTCTCTAGAGCAGGCCGTGAGGTGCTTGTGAAGGCGGTTGCATAGGCTATCCCCGCTTACTATATGAGCACTATCCTACTTCCAACCTCTCTGAGTGAAGAGTTGGAGAGGATGATCAATTCATTTTGGTGGGGCTCCAATAGAGGCACAAGTAAAGGTATTAACTGGCTGCGTTGGGAGAAACTCACTATAAGGAAGGAGTATGGTGGGATGGGTTTCAGACATTTCTATGGCTTCAACTTAGCCATGCTAGGGAAGCAAGGTTGGAAGCTTTTGGCCAACCAAGATGCTATCATTTCTCGAGTCTTCAAAGCTAAATATTACCCAAACACGGGGTTCCTTGAGGCTCGCTTGGGCCATAATCCAATCTATGTATGACATAGCATCCATTCTTCCTGGGTAGTGGTCAAGAGAGGCGCGAGATGGCGTATTGGTGATGGACGAAGTATTAATGTGTGGGTTCAGCCTTGGTTACGGAATGATGACAATGCCTTTGTTTCTTCACCCACCCTTCAGGGCTACGAAGGGCTATTGGTAGCAGATCTTATTCATGAGGAAACACACGAGTGGAAGTCAGAGGTGGTGCAATAAATGTTTCAGCCTAGGGACGTGCATGAGATTCTAAAAATCTATACCACTCATGCGCATGGCTCGAATAAGCTGATTTGGAGGTTATCCAGGGATGGTGTTTATTCTGTAAGGTCTGCATATCATTTTCTAATGGAGAATATCATTGACTCCCAGCACCTCCGCACTCCAGGGCCTTGGAAAGATATTTGGAGGCTGAAGATTTCAAACCATGCCCGGGTCTTTTTGTGGAGAGCAGCGCGAGGAGTGCTTCCAACCAGGCAGCATTTGCTGCAAAAAGGAGTGCCTTGTGACCCTAACTGCTCTCACTGTGCCGCAACAGTGGAGAATGAATGGCATGTGTTTTTTGGCTATAGCATCGCGCAATAGGTGTGGCGAGAAATCGGCCTTTGGATTGCGATTGAGCCAGCATTCCTAGCTGCTGAAGGCTTCCACGAGCTGATCTTCTCCCTGCTCTCTACCACAAACTTTCAATAGAAACCACTCATGGTCATGACACTTTGGAGCATTTGGGGACAGAGAAATAAAAAGGTATGGGACAATTCCACTTTGAGCTCGTTTGAGGTGTCAAGAAAAGCTGTTGAGACTCTCGATGATTGGTCTCAAGTTTGGGTCAAAGAAGACCAACACACTTCACCAGTGACCAACCAGCAGATCACTTGGAAAAAACCACACGATGGGTACATGTCATGTAATGTTGATGCCGCAATTTTTTCAGAGGTTAATGGTTACGGCATTGGAATGTGTTTGAGGAACGATAGAGGGGAATTTGTGAAGGCTCGCACCATCTGTTTATCAGGATCTCCGCAACCTTTAGAAGCCGAAGCAGTGGGTCTCTTAGACGCTATCACTTGGCTTAGAGATATGAACGTTGCCAATATCTCCATTGAACTGGATAATTTGACAGTGGTGGAGGGAGTTAGAGACAACAGGAGTACTCACACTGAGTTTGATAGTATTATTACTAGATGTAAACTGCTCTGGAATTTGTCTACTAACTTTGGGATAAGTTATGTTAGGAGACAAGTTAACCGAGTTGCTCATGAGCTTGTTAGGGCATCTCGGTTATATGCTAGTCACCAGGATTTTGATTATATACCTCCCTGTATTGTGGATGTTGTTTTGAATGAAATGAGATAAGTATGTTTTTATAAAAAAAAAAAAAGCAAATTACGGTTCTTATATTTCGGATCATCATTCATCTGTAAGGTGCATCATGGGCTAATGAAAACAAAAATGAAAAGATTCTCACTGAATGCAGGGAAACGAAACAGTGAGAGGATATAATCTTGACTTAACTTCATATCAAAAAATAATAACTTGTTTTCAGTTATAATCATTTAACCATGCCCGTGCTCTTTTCTCACGTTTGGGCCTATTTTCCATGGGCCCGGAGTCCATTAGTGGTCCAATGTCATCACTAGGTGGCCCAGCTTCACCACTTGTAGCTGAGTTACCAACACTTCAAAATTAACTTTGTACACAAGGTTAGAGTTAGGTAACGATTACTTCTAGTTCAAGAAACCCTAACCAGTGAATTAATGTATGTCTTCGATTGCCTTTGTCTGTCTAAATCGTGCAAGTTACTATCAACTTTAAGGGTTGGAGTTGCCAATGCGTCCCAATAACATGGTCGCAAAGAGGGGATGCTTGTTGGTGGGGACCTGGGAAAGGGTTTAAGCTTTAAAACATGGAAAATGGGGCGAATGTGGGCGCCCAGAGGAAGCTCGAGCTCATAAGCCACCAGACCAATGGTGCACAAAATCTTGTAGGGTGTGAAGAAGCACCTAACCCCAGCCTTTAAAGAGCGGTCTTCGCGATGAATATTATCCTGGGATCATATTCGCATTTGAGCATGAAAAAGGTTTTCTCGAACAATGTGGAGAAGATGGTGTCGTTGTAAGAGGATTTCATATAGTGAAGCCACCGCGGTGGTGCCCGCGACATAAGAGCGAAATGTTGCCATTGGCAGTGGCCAGCCATACAACACCTCAAAAGGGGATATATGAATGGCTGATTGGAACTTTGAATTATGCCAGAATTCGGCCAAATGGAGATAACGGGCCCAAAGCTTGGGTGCGTCACTGACAAAACATCATAGGTAAGTCTCTAGAATTTGATTCGTTACTTCTGTTTGGTCATTTGATTGTGGGTGATAAGCATTACTAAAAGCAGGCTTAGTGCCACTGAATCAATACAATTCTCTCCAAAGTTTACTGACAAAGACTTTGTCACGATCATTAACAATCGATTTTGGCATACCATGCGAGTGATATACCTATGAAAAAGGAAGACTGCTCCAAGGGCAGTAAAGAAGAACTGAGAGGGAAGAACAATGAAAAAGAAAACTTGAGTTAATCAATAATGACCCAAATCACTAATTTTCCATGGGCCTGAGATAAGTGAGTAATGAAGTCCATAGATAAGTCTTCCCATATTTGAGTAGGAATATATAATGGTTAGATGAACCTGAGAGGCTTGAGTAAAGTATTAGTTGGATTGGCAGGTCAAACACTCATTGTTGAAGGATTTCACATCTCTAGACATGTTGGCCAAGAAAAGGAAGCGGCGAGTCATGCCAAGGTACCTCTGATCCGTAAAATGCCTCCAACTGGGGAGCTATGGAAGTCATCGAGCAAAGCGAGGCAAAGTCTGTGTTGGTGTAAGCCCTGAAGGCCAATGTTTTTTTTTAACTTAGATTGTATCATGCTATTTATCTACGATATGAGGCATTTCAGTTATTATGCTTGTTTTAACGTAATAAAGCCCTTGAGTAAAAGTTTGATTTTAATAGAACATCGAGTGAACAACTCGGTTGTGAGATACTATAAAACTTTACTTTTACGCATCTGTAGTCGAGGTGGTGCAGATGGGTGGCGGGGAACAGAGCTAGGAGGAAGAAGATGATGATGGGTTGAGGTTGAGGTTGAAGAGGGAAGAAAGGCGGGTTGGGGTTAGAGAAGGCATCGGGGTGTTAAAAGAGGGATCTTTTCGCCATTGGGGGCGAGAGAGGATAGTGACGATCTGGGAATGGAGATCGGGTTGGTGGGGGAGAGGAGAGAGCGAAGAGAAGTGTTTGAGGAGAAGAAGGAGATTGTGGTGGTGGGTTTGAGTTAAACCGGAGGGAGAAAGAGAGAGTGTTCTACTGTTGAGGGAAGAAGAAGATGTGGTGGAAAACGAGGTGGAACAACAGAGGGAAGAAGAAGACGAGGTGGAAAACGTTTGCTGACCTGGAAATTGAGTGATTGTACTTTAGTGAGCCATGTCACTTTTTTTTTAACGGAGATTGACAAAGATTGACATCAGGGACCAAAAATGATGGTTCCTGACTTTACAGGGACCAAAACTGAAAAACCCCGATATCTGCAGGAGAATAAATAACTAATAGAAACGGCTACTCAATTTAATTGGCTTTTTTATTATATAAATAGAATAGAGTCAAGTTTTAAGAGTTGTTCTATTTATGGGGTTTCATTTGGATGGTGCCTTTGATTTTATGTTCATTAAAGATAATATGTTCTTCATGTTGATTTTAGAGTTATGTGAGGGTGCCCAATCTTTGGCCTTCTTAATTTTTGGTCTCTTTGTTGCTCCTGGACAATATGTTTTTTGCTGTTACCCAGGAGTTAACTGACATTGCTCTATCTATTTTTATAGAATTGGATAGAGAAAGAGTGGTTTTCAAGGCTCTTAACATTCAACATGTGCCTGCTGCTTTGCAAATAGCTGCTGCACTTACAAAACCATTGCCTACAACTCAATTTCAAGATCTAAGGACCAAGCTCAAAGTTGTTGCTCCACAACCCCCTTGACCTTGTGGGAGGAGTATTAGTGTAAATAGACTGTTGACTCTTTGACTGCCAGCTGGCACAATCAGTTAGTTTGTTAGAGCTGACTGCCAGCATGGCAGTGTTTGTTAGTCTCAGCTGCCAATCTGGCAATGCAGTTAGTAATTCTATTAGAGTTGCAATCTAGGTATATCATCATTGTTGTAATAGATTGCAAACTCAGAGTTTCTATTGTAATCATTCAGATATTGAAATGAAGCTTTTCTCTCTAATCTTCATCTCTGTTAATTCTAGCCCCAAATCAATTTTACCTAGAAGCTAATATTTGTAGCTTTTGCGGTGAAATGAAATCAATTCTCAAATTTTACACACCTAAAAGCAATTTTGGTGCAAAATATCCAAACATGAATTGATAATAACTACTTTTTCGTGAATATATCAAAACATAATTCACTTTATGTTCAACTCACTTTTAATCAAAATCAATTTTATAAAATCAATTCTGTCAAAATCAATTTTTGCCACCGCAGAACCAAACAAACGCTAAATCCTAGCTTCAAGTTAGAATTAATTATAGAGACAAAATCAATTTTACTCGAGAATATTCAAACATGTCAATATCAATTTTATGTCACTAGAATAACTTTTGACTCTTGCAAAAGTGAATCCAAACATTATAGAGTCGGGAGTTGTCTTTTTCTCATTTTCTCCTTGAAACGAATCAAGTAGCAGATTTACTTGCAAAGTTTGGGTTGTATTTATTGTGTCTACAAATTCTGGGCCTTAGACATAATGGGGGGAGGAGGTGATGGTGGCCTTAGACATAATTATTAGAAGTATATAAGTTATCAATCTTAAAGTATTTTTTCAGTTTTTTAAACTATGAAATCACTAATCACAGTTTTATAATACACGACATTTTACCCTCAACATATAAATAATCAATTTGTAATGTTATTCATCTATTCAACCCATTCTTATATCCCTTTTATGTTAAAGTATATCATGAGCTCTTTCACTACACAAAAAAATATCATGAAGTGTAACTATATAACATGCAATAAAATAGACACGTCTAATACGATTTAAGACAAACTAATTTACTAAAAACTAATTATAAAATATTGACTATTTAAATAATCACTAAGTATTATGAATATATTTCATCACATTATGAGATCACAAAATTTGTAACACGGTTATTAATATAAAACATCCACGATCAGTGACGGATCTAGAAAATTTAAGGTGTGGGGGCAATATTCACACACACATATTTCTCATATTAAAAATATAATTTATTAATTTTTTTGGCTAAATATAATTTATTATTTTGAAAAATATAAATATACATCATAGTATCATAATGTATTAAAGTATAAATATAATATATTCTAATGACATGAACGAGCATCTGTATAAAAGAAATATATATTTTAATTGTCATACACATACTATTGAATTGTCTCGCATATTGGTAAGACATCTTTTTAAAAATATCGGACCATGGTTTGATCATCAAGGAAATATACTTTAGCAAATATTTGTATTTTGTAAATGACTGCAATAAGTTTGGACGGAAAGAGTTGTGAGAAGAATTGAAAGGCTTAAACCCAAAGTTAGAAGTCAGTAGATAGAGAGATAAGAGAGTAAACATGTTTCTACTTTCTATGTTGGAAAAAATATAGTATATTTTTTAGCTCATTTTCTATTTTTTCTCTTTAGTGATGTTAACACTTATTTTTAAGTGCAGGCAAAAATAAATTCATTCAATAACCAATAAAAAAAATATAAGCTAGTGCGGTCAAGTGGATCCGTCCTAGCCACGATGTCCAAAAGCGTTTTAGGATCTAAGAAGTTTTTCACCATAAATATAAATATAATTGCATCCTTACGGGCATTACAAATCTTTCAAAGATTTTTACATGTATGTAATTGTCAAATATGTCATTGTCAAATAAGCCACAAATCAATTATTCATGGTGATCATGGTGCAAGTTGTGTAGGTGTTTTGCAGGATGAAAATGGATACCTGTTTGGAGATTTTTTCGCAACGTAGGAGCCTAGAGTGTTCTCATGGCAGAGTTGTGGGGCATTCTTACAGCTCTTAACTTAGACTGGGACATGGGTCATCGTAAAGTTCGGGTTGAAAGTGATTCTGCTACGGGATTGCTCTTATTTTGGGTTCCATAAATATTGAGCATCCTTATGTTGTTACTCTTAATTGTATTAACACCCGGCTTTTGAACCCTTGGGATGTTAAAATCACTCATACTTATAAAGAAGATAACATGGACATGGTGGCAGATTGGCTCGCTGGTTATGCATATTATTAGAGGATAATTTTTATCTCATCATTTGTAACTAACCATCACACCTAGATAGCCCTATCCTTATCTGTTTGTTATCAGTTTGTTACTAACATAATTTGTTAATTTGTTATCCAATAGGATTAGTCTCTTAGAGCTATATTATTTTGGCTATAAATATAGAACCCGATACACTTTTATAATCAAGCTTGAGTAATACATTGAAGAAATATTCTTCCAATCCTCTCTCTTTCTCGAGCCCATTTTTCTTTCATACTTCCATATTCAATCAAGTTTATCATGGCATCAGAAGCAGGTTCCAATTCAAACTCTGATTCAGAAATTGAAAAGAAAAGCACTACCAGCAGTAAAGCACAAAGCACTACCACCAGTAAAGCAAAACCCTTTGTGGTCACACCATCATCTCCCTACCATCTCAACTCATCTGATAATCCTGGAACTCCACTGGTAGAAGTGCCTCTCACGGCAGAAAATTATCGCAATTGGACAAGATCCATGAAGACTGGTCTGCGAGCCAAAACCAAGTTGGGTTTCATTGATGGAACCATCAAGAAACCAATGGAGACCTCACAAGAATTTCAAGCCTGAGAGAAAGCTGACTCTATGGTCATTGCCTGGATTATCAACTCCATAAATCCTTCACTTCATGGGAGCATATCTCATGCAGCAACAATAAGAGATATTTGGATTGATCTAGAAGAAAGATTTGAACAAACCAATGCACCGCGCATCCATCAACTATGGAGAACTCTGAGTTTAATTCAACAAGAACCCAACATGACAGTGACAGAATATTACAGCAAATTCAAGAGTCTCACAGATGAACTGAGTGAGCAACAACCATTGCCTGAATGTTCATGTGGTGCTGCGAAATCACTTCTGCAGAGGGAAGAGGACAATCACACCCATCTCTTCCTTGGAGGCCTTGATGATCGTTTTGGTCAAATCAAGGGAAGCATTCTTAACACCGATCCCTTGCCATCTCTTAGAAGAGTCTTCAACCACATATTGAGGGAAGAAGCTAGACTTAGTACAGATAAAAGCAGAGAAGAAAGACAAGAAACAGGTTCAGCTTTTCATTCCTTCAAGCAGAGAAATAAAGATGAACCAAGAGTAAAATGCGATCATTGTGGAAAACTTGGGCGTAGCAAATCCAAGTGTTTTGAAATAATTGGATATCCTTCTCACTGGGACACTAGCAGAATCAAGAAGGGAGGCAACAAGCCAGGCTCAAATTTTGTAGGAAGTGCCAAATTTGCCTTGGCAGAAGGAAATCAAGGCAGGAGCACAAATCAGGAGCATGCTCAAACCAATCATGTCTCACAAGGAAAGAAGAGCAGTGCAAATGGAAGCAACCCTTCTGGTAATCACAATTGGATCTTGGATAGTGGAGCATCACACCATGTGACTCCACTATACTCGATTCTAAAAGATGTGCACAACCTTGATCAACCATTGCGCATTGCCTTGCCCACTGGGAATATTGTCACGGTTAATGAGGTTGGGACAGTATTTCTCAATGAGGAAATTAAATTACATGATGTCTTGTTTATACCTGAATTTAATTGCAATATTTTATCAGTTCACAAATTCACTTGTGACTTAAATTGCACTGTAACATACTCTATTGATGGCTGCATTATACAGGATCAAACCAAGAAGAGGACGATTGGCTCTGGTGATTTGCACGGGGGGGTCTATGTCCTTAAGATAGAAGCAAATGGTTTCTCAGCAGCAGTTTCAGAAGATTTAAATTTTGTTTGTCATGCTAGGATGGGGCACACTTGTATTCAGAATTTGTCCAAATTGTCAAATATTCTTAGTTTTCATTTTGATGACAATAAGCTAGGATATTATGATTCAGACTGGGCAGCCTGCCCCATTACTCGTAGGTCGGTTTCTGGCTATCTCATGAAGCTTGGTCCTACCCCAATCTCTTGGAAAACAAAGAAACAATTCACTGTGTCCGAAATTATCTGGCTGCGCAGCCTCCTTTCCACATTGTTAGTACCATGCACGACTCCCACAACGCTTTATTGTGATAATCAAGCTGCTATACACATCGCGGCCAACCCCGTATTCCATGAACGGACAAAACACATAGAAATAGATTGTCACTTTGTTCGTGAACATTTACAATCAGACAACATTGCTACTTCTTACGTGCGATCTCAACATCAACAAGCAGATACATTTACCAAAGCACCCGTGCATTTTCATACTTTGTTTGGCAAGTTCGGAGTTCATAATCCCCACTCTCCAACTTGAGGGAGAATATTAGAGGATAATTCTTATCTCATCATTTGTATCTAACCATCACACCTAGATAGCTCTATCCTTATCTGTTTGTTATCAGTTTGTTACTAACATAATTTGTTAATTTGTTATCCAATAGGATTAGTCTCTTAGAGCTATATTAGTTTAGCTATAAATATAGAACCCGATACATTTTTGTAATCAAGCTTGAGTAATACATTGAAGAAATATTCTTCCAATTCTCTCTCTTTCTCGAGCCCATCTTTCTTTCATATTTCTATATTCAATCAAGTTTATCACATATGATCTTCCATGGGGGCTTCACTTTTTTGGTAAACCACCATAGGTTGCAGATTTTTGCTTTAGCAGGATGTTATTGGTGTTACTTTTCCTCCTAGAACTAGGATAGTTTCCTAGTGGGCGAAATGCCTCCCTTGTATAAAAAAAACGAGCCATAAATTTTATGTAACAAAGAATAGGGTAGGCACTACCAAAGGTTGCCTCTGGCTGTGGTTCCTATATATCCCTCCCTCCCATGTTATGTTTATGAGTTTATTTCTCTCTTTCACAGGCATTCAGAAAATGTTTGTGAAGAGAAACATAACACACTTCCTGAATTCTGAGCTAAGAACCTTTCTCGGCTTTTTTTGTGTGGAAGTAATTTTATTCACGTAGTACGAGCAAATTTTTGTTTGGTTTTTTGGTTTGTATTCGTGCCCTTTATGCACTTTAATTCACTGATTGTGTTCATGTGCTATGTGCTCCTTATCTCCATTTATAATGAAAATTGGTATCAGAGTTGTGTTGAAATGTCTGATTGATGGATTGATTGAAAGTAGTAGGGGGTTTGTGTTTCTGAGATATTGTTGCTTGGGTTGTGAATAGGGGTTGCTGTTTGATCATGTTAATGAAACATGTCGTCATGAATTCCCAGTTACCCTTGTTGCGTTGTGCAAACACTTTTATGCTACTGGCTTGTTCACCTGTTTTCAGAAGACAGCAGTTCTTCATAAGATCTCTTGGAGGTGGAATTGATCATCACATCCATTCTAGTTCTGGAAAAATGCAAGACCTAAGTTCTGTTGAGGCTGATGCCGAGAGCATTACTCGAGCAATTACTCCTGCCCTAGACCCTCGTAGACATAAAGGCCAGGCAGGTACACAATTCTTCCAAGTCCATCTGATCCTTTTTTAAAAAAAAATAAATAAATAATAATAATAATAATAATAATAATAATAATAATAAAAGATCATAGGAAATATACACGTTTTCTGTCTGTCACTTTATGTGTGCTATTTACTTGTTATACTTAAGCTTATTTCAATTTTTTGTCCCTTACTTTTTTCAAGACATTCCATGTGATGTGATAAAATCTTCCTTTATCACCAAAAAAAAAAAAAAAGTTCCTTAATCATTGCAAATATGCCTGCCATGGAAAGTTTCTGTCTTGTATATTTTTTTCCCATTGCATTTCATTTGGCAGCTGTGGTGTGTTGTGTTAATCTAAGAAAGTTCAGAAAGTAATATGTCATCTATTATGTCCCGAGGACTTGTATTTGATTGTGGCTGGATAGAAAGTAATTTTTTACCACTTATGTTTGATAGCAGGAAAAATAGCTGTTATTGGAGGGTGCCGTGAATATACAGGTGCCCCGTATTTGCGGCTATTTCAGCGTTAAAAATTGTCAGTACCTGTACTCTTTTTTTTTTCCCCCTCTTTGGAAGTTACTGTACGTTATTTGTCTATGAAATCATCCTACTAAATGTCTATCCATACAGGGTGCAGATTTGTCCCATGTATTCTGTACAAAAGATGCTGCTCCTGTCATCAAAAGCTACAGTCCTGAGTTGATTGTGCACCCTGTTTTGGAAGAATCCTATAGTGTCAGGTACAACTTCCATGTAATCTTCATCTTTCTATCTTCACATTTCCGAAAAGTCCAAGTGAATGTTGTTTTTAGCGAGGGAATAATTTCAGGGAGGAGGACAAGAAAATCATATCAAGTAAGGTTCTTGCTGAAGTTGACTAATGGATAGAAAGATTTGACTGTCTAGTCATTGGTCCGGGCCTTGGAATTGGAAGAGACCCATTTCTTCTAGTATGCTTTCTCTAGATAAGCTTCACTGCATCCCAGTTTTATTACACACATGAAATAGCTTACTTATCTTTAGTTTCTTGTGTTTGCTTTTGGACTTTAAATGTTCTTATCTTTTCCAGTATGCATGTCTGATAGAATGCATGCAGATGAACCTAATTATAACTAAAGCATAATGATGCCTGAAAGACTATCAAAGAACTAGTGGTTCTGAAAATAACCTGTTGGTGGTGATTGGGGAACCCAAAAGGCAGATTTTACTTGCGTAAAAGATCATTTGACATAAGATGCGAAAAAGCATGGGCTTGTAGCTTTTGAAACTTGATATTACTTTGTACTGAAAGTCTGATAACAAAGTTGAAAATGGCAAGGATGAATTGGATCGCTTTGTTGCCCAGATTTTGGTACGATGTCAAAAAACCACACTGTTTAAAAGTCTAAGGCTTTAAGCTATTGAGCAAGGGAACTACTGGGTACATACTACATAGATTTTATGGCTATTCGAGAAATTTAGGCTTTCAAGCTGTACTCAATGTTTACTAAATAAGTAAATATACTGTTTTTTCATCCTTCTTGTGTTAGAGGAACTCTTTTCCCCCATTTGAGTTTTATGATACTTGTGACCTACCTGTTGCCAATGTCCTCCATCCTTACTCCTAGTATTTGAACAATGTTATCAGGACTGTGTGAGTGAAATCATGAGACATGCAAGACAGTCAAACATCCCAATTGTAATAGATGGGGTATGTATGTTAAATTTTGGACACCTTATAGTCTGATTAAGATGTGCATGTTTCCTGCATTTTGTATATATTTGATCATGCTGTTCAAATTTTTGGGCATTTTCCAGGATGGACTTTTTCTGGTTACAAATAATCTTGACCTTGTTAGTGGCTATGCCTTAGCTGTTCTAACCCCGAATGTCAATGAATATAAGCGACTTGTACAGAAAGTACTGAGTTCTGAAGTAAACAATGAAGATGCTAATGAACAAGTGTTATCTCTTGCCAAACAGTTAAGCTCTTCATTTTACGTTTCTGATTTTTATGCTAAACATTTTTCAGTCAACTGATCATTCACTATTTGTTGTTTGCTATTTATGAGATGTGTATCTGTTAAGGATAGTCAGTTCTTTTCTGTAACCACATGGATTTTCAGCATGCTAGGCTGTGTAAATCCAATGAAGCATGCCACTCATACTGACAAAGATCAAAACATGTTTCATTTCCGCTGCTTTCCATATTATGAAATTTACTCGGCCAACAGTAATTTCATCTAAGCACACATTACAGGATCATGGTCATTCCAGATAATCAACAATTTTTGAGGACTTATCTGGAAAATGAGTCATATAAATGTATTATTCAATATTCATGCTAGATACTGCTCAATTTTATGTTCACATTTGGACCAGGTAACTCTTACCAAATGTATACTTTAATGATAAATGGTTGGTTGCATTTCTCAATTGGTAACTCTATTCTTTTCAACCATCTGGTTCTCAAATAACAGAAATAACTACCTTTGCTGAGCCCCCTCTGCACAATCTCCATAATTTGTTTTCACTGTTTCTATAAAGCTCTGAGAACTTATTATCTCACGATTCTAACTGGAACGAGGCTTTATATTTGAAGTCTTGATGATGGACTGTATTATGGGCAGTGAGATTTGGTTGATGCTCAGGCTGATTCATGACATATGCAGGTCAAATATTGTCGAGGCAGATTATAATCCTTTCATTTCTTGCTAGAAGAAATTTAAAGCATTTACAATAGAAAGAACTAGAGCGTGATAAATTGTTTGATTGGATCACAGATACGTTTCAGTGCATTATTATCTGACACTAAAGACCCAAGTTTAATGACTGTTGTGGACTGTTTTTTGCAGAATTGGCGGTGTTACTATCCTAAAGAAAGGAAAATCCGATCTCATAAGTGATGGTGACACAGGTAATCTTTGATAAATATAAAAATCTTGTTCTTCAGTTCTTCCTTCCTTTCTTGTTTGTTTCTTTTTCTTTTTTTTTGGGGGGGTGGTGGTGGGTGGGTGGTGTTAGGAAATTACGCAAAATTTCCCCATAGTCAGATTACACTACAAGAAAACAGCTCGTTACCGACGGAATTTTACCGACGGCCCCGACTCCGTCGGTAATATTTTTATTACCGACGGCTAAGCCGTCGCTAATGCGCAGGAAAAATATGACTTGCGAAATTATTTTTTTCCGACATTACCGACGGCTTAGCCGTCGGAAACGTCGAAATATAAAAACGATTTTTTCCTCGTTATCGACGCTAAGCCGTCGGTAATTTCGACGGCTTTTGAGCGTCAGAATTCGACGGCTAAGCCGCTTGCACAAAAATTATGTTGGCGGTAAAAATTTTTGTTGTCCCGCTTAATTGATTTGGCATCGACGGCGGAGCTTTACTGACGGCTAAGCCGTCGGTAATATTCAAAGAAAATTTTTGACTTATCTGTTCTAATTTTCCTCTCCTCTCATTCTCAAAACTTCCCTATTTTCATCTCTCTCAACTCTCGCCTTCTTGCTCTCGAGTCGCCTCACCACCTCCTTCCTCATTGTGCCACACCATCGCCACCTTACCTCGCCGCCACGGTGCCATCATTGTTCGCCTCCACCACCACGCTCTGTGCCGCCTCACCTTACTAGAACAGCTTCGCCTCTCACGGTCTCTCTGTTCTTGACGCTGGTCGCAGTGTCCTGTGGGTTAAGGCACGCAGCGTCTCTCGATCTGCTCTCTTGTTGGTGAGTTTTTGTGATTTTTTGCTCTCAATTTCTTCTGCCTCTTTCCATCGTGACTCCCTCACTCTATTCTCCCTTTTTACTCCTTTCGCCATTTTTGTTGGATCCCCCTCTTCTCTGTGTTTCCTGGTTTCTTGTTCTCTTGTGTATACGATAGTTTATCGGAGGAACGGTGGTGGGAAGCTGCTTGTGTACATTGTGGAGAAAAACGAGAAATAAAGAGGGGGAGGAGGCTTGCTGCCTCTCACGTGGTGGAGAAACGTCGGCGTCCGGCCATGGCGCCAGAGGAGAACTCCCCTCTTTTCCTTTTATTGTTCCTTTTCTCACTCCATGTATAGCTTTTTCTTTGTGTCCTAATTTCTGAGTTGATGAGACTATTTTGATTTGTAGGTAGATATTGAAGTAATATATAGGATTGTTCCCCTGCAACCCAAGCTTTCTTTAGTTCTCTGGCAAGAATCTTAGGAATATTGTTGGTGAAATTCCTCGGGGTAGAACCAGTACATAAATATTCTTTATTTGTTCTAGCTTAGTAAATGAACATGTTTCTACTTTCTTGATGCAGCTGAAAAAACATCTTGTCACTGCTAGCTATGTTGATAGCTCCATGTCAATGCTAGATGATAAGGCTAAAGATGCTGGTATAACAATTCTTGGCGAGATGGGCTTGGACCCAGGAATAGGTATGAGCTATTCTGATAATTAATGAACGTTTTTTTTGCAACATAAAATATTCTATAATAGCGCATCTGGATTTATGTACATATTATAAAATCAGTTTTTGAACTATTGTTCTCACTTCTCGTAGATATTTTCTTTAAATTTGTGATTTTGGCATTGCACCGCTTTAATTATTGTATGTGCTTATATTACGATGGTATGTACGACTAGCCTACAATGTTTTTCATCCGATAAAGTTGAAAGAAATCATTAGAAAATATTGATTTAATGGACTGCATGTTACATACATATCATGTCATCAAATTTATACTAGTTTCTTCAAAAATACTTGGTTACTTGTTTTCATCCCAGCACATTGGCTGAAACCAGCTTCTGAAAATTATAATCTCTAGAAGCTTGACATATTTCCAACCAAAATGGGTCTTGCAATAAACTTATACTTGATTGATGATCCAGATCACATGATGGCAATGAAGATGATCAACCAGGCACATATGCAGAAGGGGAAAATAAAGTCTTTCACTTCTTACTGTGGTGGACTTCCATCTCCTGAAGATGCTAACAATCCGTTAGCATATAAATTCAGGTACTTCTTGGAATTTCTGTATCTATGCGAACAGTTCCCTAATGGTTCCAAAATGAAAACTCTAGCTTCTGGTAGTTGAAGAGCCGGTATTTTGTCACGTATGATATCATGAAGCTGTAAAATTTTCCCTTGAAAAAGCATCACATGTTGATTTGACGTGATGACTTAGTGATCTATAGCTTCATATCATGGTTGAATTTTATGCAACATGAACATTCTCTATGAAAGCATACTTGTTACAAATTCTGGACAAACATTGCCATTATTAATAAGCGATAGAATTAATTAACCAAAAAAAAGTGATAGAATTCTTTAGGAAGAAGTTAGAACATAAAATAACCTGTGAAGCTATGGTATAGGACAAATCTCAGACAACAATACAAATCCTAACCATTCTTCTCTATGTTTGGACATTTAATATCATATAATACATTAAGGACACTTGCTAGATGGTTTGTACTTTGGGAATATTGTCTTATTTCTTTTATGTAATTATGATATTTTCTCTTTTCTTACTTTGTCAGTTGTTTCTAGCAGTTTCTAGCAGTTAATATCATTAGCTAATTATCGCTTGAGCATTTTAGTCATATTTCTATGCCCTTTCTTTTATTCTGTCCCTTTTCTTTTTTGTGGGTTCATCAATGAATTGTTTTCATGACTTGAACCCATTATCAGTACCCAAATTCCCATCCACATTAAACTTGGGAAATTTATGCTTCAAACCAAAGAAAATTGTAATGATCAAGAGACCTAACTCACCTCGAGTATTCTTGGGAATTCAATTACAAAATTTGCATAGGTCTCATTATTTAGCGTTACATTCTTGGTTCCTTGATATTTTAAGACTCTTGAACTGGGCTTTATCCAAGCTTGAAGTTCAAGTATCAAATCCTCATCCTAGTTTCAAATATCTTCAAACTGACTGGTAATATCTGTGTTGACTTCGGTAATAAATGTACAAGTGTTGTTATTGGTCTTGATTCGGCAAAAGCTCTTAATAGAGTTTGGTATTGAGGGTTGTAATTTGTTACCTTGAAAGCCCTCCTAAGAGATCATACAACATTGTATTTTAACTTCAAACACTTCAGATTTATTTTTGGCAAATTCTTGCATAAACTATTAGAGGAACAAATCTTGATTTAACTAGATATGATCTATAGAGCATATGCACATGGTAGTCCAAGTTTCAAAAACTCAAATACTTCTAAACTTCTCTTAATCTTATAGTGTTTTTATCTTGTCCGTCTTTCAATCAGAAAGTATCACATAGTTATTTTTCCTTGCTTAGTAAAAAAAATTGATGGTTGTTGGCTTTGCTATAACAACTCATTGGGTTACCCATTATTTCAGCTGGAGTCCTATTGGGGCCATCCGAGCTGGGCGCAATCCTGCCACCTACAAATACCATGGTGAAATTGTACATATTGATGGTAAGCTTTTAATAATTTTGGAGTATAATTTCAAGAAAGTAGCAAGCAGGATTTTTCTGTATTCCTTTTTGGTTTAAAGGGCCTTAACATGCTTCAGACTATGTATGCATGCATTTACTTTCAGTAACATACATGGAATTTTCTATATTTGACCTTCGGAGGGGTCTGTCTTAATTTTGATAAAGATTACTTCATCTGTTCCATTTTGAATGGATCTCATCCCCCGGGCCGACTCTGTCACTGTGTTACATTTGCTTGAATTGTTCATAAGCTCAATGCATAACACTTGTTTATTGGACAGGGGACAATCTTTATGATTCAGCTACAAGACTAAGGATACCTGACTTTCCTGCTTTTGCTTTGGAATGTCTTCCAAACCGAAACTCATTACTTTATGGAGATTTGTATGGAATAGGGTCTGAAGCATCAACTATATTTCGTGGAACCCTCCGCTATGAAGGCATGGTTTCAATATGTTTCTATTAATTTTTTTTTAGGCCAATATTTGACACTGATTATTACCGTTCTCTGAAACATGTTTAAATTAATAAGTCCATGTCTTGTGTGTTGGAGTATGAAAAGTTTAAGTTTTTTTTTTTTTAAATCTTTATGGAACTTATTTAGTAACTCTATGTACAGGGTTTAGTGAGATTATGGGGACACTTTCTAGGATTGGCTTATTCAACAATGAAGCTCATCCGATTCTAAAGAATGAGCAGAGACCAACTTTCAGAACATTCATGTTTGAACTTCTGAAAATTGAAAGTGAAGATCCAGATGGACGATTGATGGGAGAGGAGGACATCACGGAAAGGATATTAACACTAGGACATTGCAAAGATCAAAGACCTGCAATGATGACAAAGAAAGACAATCATGTAGGCCGTTTACCTGGAAACGGAAATAAGTGTGTTAAGAACATAAGTGTGTTGGAGTTGGTTAAAGTCTTTCCCAACTCCATGTATTATAAATAATATTTGTTGTGTTTTATAATTTAGGCAAATTTGGTGCCAGTAATTGGTTGTATTTGGTGCAAATTTAGTTGCCCAGTATTCTGTTTGTACACTACAAGAAAACAGCTCGTTGATTGCAGTGGGAGTACCATATTATAACCTTCAAAAGGAGGATTCTTTGATTTTTTTTAACAAAGTCATTTTTTACATATTCTTACATGTTGTGATTTCTTTGGGGCTGCTTAAAAACAAAAATTTCGTAAAAAAAAAAAAATAACATTACCGACGGCCAAGCCGTCGCTAAATTAATCCAGATTTTGAGGGGGTTACAGACGGCTTAGCCGTCGGTAAATTACAGACGGCTGTATATAATTTACCGAAGGCTAAGCCGTCGGTAATACCGACGGATTTAATTGGCCGTCGGTAAAAAATTTCCAACGAACGATTTTCCAAGGGCCCCCGAGGCCGTCGGTAATCCGTCGGTAATCACGATTTACCGACGGCTTTCTTGAGTTACCGACGGAAAATGGCCGTCGGTAATGACGAAAATTCTTGTAGTGTTAGTGGAAGAGCGAAAAATAAATGCGGAAGCACACACAAAAATTGATAACAGAGTTCGGCCAATAATGCCTACGTCTCCGGACTGCTGCAGACCTTATATTGAAAAAAGGAAATACACACTGTGTTTACAAACACTCACACTCTCTCACAAAACCCACAACCCAATTACACCCAAGAATTTCTCTCACAAAATTCTGTCACTAGAATTTTATCTCACAAATGCTTATCTCTCTAAGCTTTGGAACTCACTTGGTTGGAATTCTCTCAATGTTGGAATGATTTGCTCTTGCCTTCAAGCTTCTATTTATAGGAATGGTTTGCAATGTGAACATATAATATGAACACATCAAATTGGATGGCCACCTACCATCATGTGTTTTATGACTTTCCAAATTTTCTAACCCATGTTTTTCTTATTTTGGTTGGTGGCTTGCCTCTTTTGACTAACAATCTCCCACTTGAAGACTGATTTCAATCGGTCTTCACACCTCGATCAATGCAGCAGCCTTTCCTGATGCATTATTCAAGCGAGTCAACCGGTTGAGCACAACTTCAGCTTTGTCGATAGTCACCACCTTTGTCAACATGTCTGCCGGGTTCTTACTTCCTTGAATCTTCTTCAACATTAACACCTCATCCTCAAAGAGATCCGATGAAGTGATAACGAAGACCAATGTGCTTTGTTACGAGTGAAATGCAGAGTTCTTTGCCGATGTATCGCACTGACTATCACATGCAAAACACTCTTCTCCTGTGTGAAACTTCAACTCGTTAACAATCCCTGAAGCCATATCAATTCTTTCTTTGGCTTCTTCGCTACATACTCAGCCTCTGTAGTGGATAAAGCAACAATCTTCTGTATCCGCGACATCCAATTAACTGATGTAGTACCAACAGTGAATACATAACCAGTGGTACTTCTTCGATGATCAACTTCACCTCCAAAGTCTGCATCTACGTAGCCTTGTACTTGCAATTCTCCTTTACCAAAGTACAGACACTTCTCTGTAGTGCCTCGTAGATACCTCAAAATCCATTTCACTGCTTCCCAATGAGTTTTACCTGGATTTGACATAAACCTGCTAACAACTCCCACTGCATGGCCAATGTCTGGCCTCGTACTGACCATTGCGTACATCAAACTTCCAATGGCTGAAGCATATGGTATCTTAGCCATGGATTCTCTTTCTTCCTCCGTCTGAGGTGACTGTTCCTTGGATAGGCGAAAATGATCGCCAAAGGTGTGTGGCCAGGTTTGGCGTTACCCATGTTGAATCTTTGCAAAACACGGTTGATGTACTCACTTTGAGATAATCGCAAAATTCCTCTTTGCTTATCTCTCGTGATTTGCATTCCAATGATCTTCTTTGTTGGACCCAAGTCCTTCATGTCAAATTCTTTTGACAAATGCATCTTCAAGTTTCGATCTCGCCCATATCTCAACTCGCTACTAACATATCATCGGCATAAAGTAACAAAATGATATAACTGGACTTATATCTCTTGAAGAAACAACAGTGGTCGGAGTTGCACTTCTGGAAACCTTCCTTGTGCATGAAGCTATCAAACTTCTTGTACCACTGTCTCGGAGCTTGTTTCAGGCCATACAAGCTCTTCTTTAATCTGCACACCATATTTTCATTGCCTTTCTCCGAGAAGCCTTCAGGTTGGTGCATGTAGATCTCCTCATCTAAGTCTCCGTGAAGAAACGCAGTTTTCACGTCCAACTGCTCAAGGTAGAGCTCTTCGCTTGCACAATACTTAACACTGACCTGATAGTATTGAAGCTTCACAACCGAGCAAAAATTTCATAGTCAACTCCTTCCTTTTGCTGGAATCCTTTAACGACTAGTCGGGCTTTGTATCTCTTGGAGCCATCATTCTCCTCCTTCACCCGATACACCCATTTGTTGTGAAGTGCCTTCTTTCCCACGGGTAACTCAGCTAGTTCCCATGTTTGATTGGAGATCAAAGACTTCATCTCGTCTTTCATGGCAAGCTCCCACTTGCTAGCATCTGCGGTCTGACATGCTTCTGCATAATCTTCAGGCTCCCCTCCATCAGTCAACAACATGTAGTCCATGTATCTCCTGTTGGGCACAGGAACTCGAGAAGACTTTCTCACTGCCGGAGCTGGAGTAGGAGGCTCTGGTGCATCAGACTGCTGTTCTATTGATTCCTCTGATTGAGGATTCTCAAACATAGGACTTTCTGGGACATCGTCCACCTCTGCATATACTGGCCCACTCGCTCGAGTTCTTGCTGGTGTCTGTGCTATGCCTGTCCTTGTACATCACTCTTTCATTGAAGATCACATCTCTACTGCGGATCAGCTTTTTGTTTTCATCATCCCAAAGACGGTAGCCAAACTCATCTTCACCATAACCGATGAAAGTTGACTTCTTCGATTTGGGATCAAGTTTATTCCTGCTTTGTTCACTGATATGCACATACGAAAACTCTAAGATGTGAGAGTTTTACCTCTTTTCCGCTCCATACCTCTTCTGGTATTCTGTGCTCCAATAGTACCGATGGACCTCGGTTGATCAAGTAAGCTGCTGTGTTGATCGCTTCGCCCGTAATCGCCTTAGCCTGACTGCACCCGCAAGCTTCTGGCTCTCTCTGTCAACGTTCGATTCATACGCTCAGCTACACCATTGTGTTGAGGCGTACCTGGCACGGTTCTCTCCATTCTGATCCCGTGCTCATAGCAGAACTTCTTGAATCTGGTGTCTTCATATTCACCACCATTGTCGGTTCTGAGCTTTTTGATCTTCAATCCTGTCTCGTTTTCTACCATGGCTTTCCACATCTTGAAAGCCTCGAATACTTCAGACTTATGTTTCAGAAAGTATACCCATACCTTCCTAGAGTGATCATCAATAAAAGTCACGAAGTATTGCTTCCCACTGATGGATGAGACAGTCGTTGGACCCCAAACATCAGAGTGAACAAGCTCGAGTTTCTCTTTCTTTGGGGTTCTTCCACTTGTCTAAAAGCTAACTCTTTTCTGCTTCCAAATATGCAGATCTTCACACATGTCAATTTCTACCGATCAAGACATGGCAATTTGCCCTTCGAGTGCATGATCTTCATCCCTTTCACTCATATGGCCTAGTCTCTGGTGCCATAGATTGGGATTTTCATTTGTTGCAATCGCAATCAAATGGCATGCTCTCTTTGTCTTGTAAAGAGTACCACTTTTTCTGCCGCAAACAATTGTCATTGCACCCTTTGAAATCTTCCAATGATCGCCGTGGAAGATTGTTGTGTAGCCGTCACTGGCCAACTGGCCTACTGAGATTAAGTTTTTCGTCAGGTCAGGAATATGTCTGACATTTTTCAATTCCCATACAGACCCATTCAACTTAATCTTCACCACACCTTTGCCAACAATCTCACAAGATTGTTCGTTACCAAGGTAAACTTTACCAAGGTTTTCGGGTACATAGTTCTCGAAGAATTCTTTCTGCGAAGTGGCATGAAAAGATGCTCCAGAGTCTAACACCCAAGACTCTTCCTTGCTCTCCAAAGAGCATATCAACGCGTCACCTCCTCCTGAGGTGGAAGCAACATTTGACTCGTCCTTCGCCTCCTGGTTCTTCGGTGCACTCCTGCACTGATTTTTGTAGTGCCCGGTCTTCCTGCAATTCCAACACTCGATAGTCTTCGAGTTGGAGTTTTGAGAACTATGATGATTTCTGGATTTGGACCGTCTGCCCTTTGATTTGCCACGTCCATTTCCTCTAGCTGAATTTCTTCCCCTTGACTCTGTATGCAATACTGAAGAGGATGAAGATTCACCCGACTCTCTCCGTCGGATCTCTTCGCTGAGAACTAGATCACGAACATCGTCTGATTTCAACTTATTGTTTCGCTGAGCTACTCACACCGTGTGACAAGAGCATTCCAACTCTTGGGAAGAAAAGACAAAAGTATCAATGCTCGTACCTCATCATCAAATTCGATTCCAACTGAACTCAACTGGGTTGTGACTATGTTGAGTTCATTGAGATGTTGTGCCACCGATGCGCCTTCCGTCATCCGCAAGTTAAACAACCGCCTCATCAAATGAACTTTGTTTGAGGCCGACGGCTTTTCGTACATGTTGGAAAGAGCCTTCATAAGATCTGCCGTGGTCTTTTCTTTTGCAATGTTAAACGCAACATTACGGGATAACATCAACCGGATAACGCCGAGGGCTTGTCTATCGAGAAGGATCCATTCATCTTCCTTCATCTCCGCTGGTTTCTTTCCTGTGAGAGGTTGATACAGCTTTTTCTGATACAGATAATCATCGATCTGCATCTTCCAAAAGCCAAAGTCTGCACCATCAAACTTTTCAATTTTCACCTTTCCTTCATCTGCGGCCATCACTCCCACTCGAGTCTGACTTCTCAGGATCGTTTCTGACAATTTCTGCTAACCACCGTGCTTTAGAACACCTCCGTGGACAAATTGGTAGCGCCGACCAATTTCACTATTCACGAAAAATTACTATTCACGTGAATAGTACTTCACCAAGATTTAGCGTAAATAACCAACTAGCTCGATATCGGTTGTTAGGAAATTACGCAAAATTTCCCATAGTCGATTAGTGGAAGAGCGAAAAATAAATGCGAAGCACACACAAAAATTGATAACGGAGTTCTGGCCAATAATTCCTACGCCTCCTGACCGCCGCAGACCTTATATTGAAAAAGGAAATACACACTGTGTTTACAAACACTCACACTCTCTCACAAAACCCACAACCCAATTACACCCAAGAATTTCTCACAAAATTCATCACTAGAATTTTATCTCACAAATGCTTATCTCTCTAAGCTTTGGAACTCACTTGGTTGGAATTCTCTCAATGTTGGAATGATTTGCTCTTGCCTTCAAGCTTCTATTTATAGGAATAGTTTGCAATGTGAACATATAATATGAACACATCAAATTGGATGGCCACCTACCATCATGTGTTTTATGACTTTCCAAATTTTCTAACCCATGTTTTTCTTATTTTGATTGGTGGCTTGCCTCTTTTGACTATCAGGTGGGTTGTGTATGCCATTTCCTTGTTCATCCTTCTTTCATTTGAGCAGCATTTTTCAATTCAAATCAAGAATGTGATGTTCATGGGCAAGCCATACTACTTCCTAGTGGCTGTATGACATGTTATTTACGAGATAACAGAACTGAAAGTTTACAAATGAGTGCATTTGTTTAAGCTCTTTTGTTGAAAAAATCACCTTTTTTTTTCCTAATACAATCACTTCAATTGTTTTTAGATTGTTTGGATAATACTTTGAAAAAGAAATAGAATCTAAAAAAAAAAAATGTATTTCTGATTGAATCGAAAAGCTACTTCGAGTAGCTTTTGATAAAAAAAAAAAATAGATGAGATAGAATGTTAAGTGGGAAAAAGGCTAAATTATAAAATTAATCTTCTAAGTTTATTTTAGGTTTCAATTTGGTCCTCTACGTTTTATTTGTTTCGTTTTGATCCTCTACGTTTTATTTTAGTTTTCAATTTGGTCCTTTCCGTCACTAAAAGTCAATTGTCCGTAGCTAGAAGTCCATTTTCCAAAATGTTATTTGGCTTTTAGCTACGGACAATTGGCTTTTAGTGACGGAAATGACCAACCTGTTGTAACTTTTAAAACGTAAGGGACCAAAACGAAACAAATAAAACATAGAGGACCAAATTAAAACCTAAAATAAACATAGAGGACCAATTTTGTAATTTAGCCTTGGGAAAAAAAGTACTTTTTATAATTATGAAAAATAACATATGCTTATAAAAAATATCTGAAAAATAAATTGTTTTTACATAACCTCAAATGTCTTTTTTGCTTGACATTAAACAAATGGGCCGTAATTGTACTCTCCTGAATTCATCTATGGAATAGGGGTTCTACATTATTGGAACAGACACAATGTTCAACGAAGCACGACATAAAAACTAGTGCTGGACAATATATTATGGTATAGAGACTGTTTTATCCACATAGATATCTATATTATAGTGATCCTTAGATGTTTGTGAATCATTTGATTGTTGCTGTTATTTGTGCAGTCAAATCAGTGAGCATCTATGGTTCTCCTAGACGCTGTGGTGGCCAAGATGATATCCTTTCTGGAAGGCAAGTAATTTTTTCTTGATATTTGTGAAATCCCTTCCTGGAAATTTTATGTTGTATGCTTAGATCTTTCATGAGTTGATCCATTAGTTGTAGAAGTAATTAATTTTAAACCCCAAGGGGTTGGCCTAGTAGAGCATGACAGGACTTATATCCGACATGTAGCAGGTTCGAGTCCCCGCTAGTCCCTTTGAGATGAGGTAAATGTAATTACCTTCGTAAGTGCTCAAAAAGCCCGAATGTCCTCCCTACCTTGCATTGGGTGTCATCCCTTCACCCTAAATTTTTTTGTTTCAAAAAAAAAAAGTAATTAATTTAAGTTGTTAAGTTGGGATATCTATTGTTTGTGAGTAAGGCATCCTGCAGTTTTCACTTTCTCTATCATTGACTATTTGAAAAAAGATCCTTTGCCTTAAATACTATTAAAGCAAAACGATCAGTGATCAGTAAAAAATAGAGATTAAATGGCAGTTTTTACATTTATGTAGCTGGAATTTAATATTTTTTTACTTGTTTTAATTGGTACAGTGTTGCTGTCTTTTTGTCATGGGCACGCCAACATATTGTAGCTGCTGGTCCAGATTTCTCAGGTTATATGTCATTGCTTTTCCCAGATTCTACAAGGAATATTTTCTATTTTGCTTAGATATGTTGTTTATTTCAGTTATATCCTTAAGGCTTTAATTACATGGACTAAAAATATATTTAAACCTGTCTTTAATTATATTTTTGTTCCAGTTGTAAAAATCCAGCAGTGCTAGGATGCATTGCTGGATCTGCTATGATGAGGAAAGCAGCTTCCCTTGCTTTCTCGAATAAGAAAAGATCAACAGTTACTGGTGACATCATTGAATGCTTGGGGAAAAGGTTGCGTCTTCTTGAAAAATTTAGAAACATTTGTTTTATTATGAGCAAGTTGGGTTACGAATAAGCTTCTGCATTCTTTCTTTCAGTTTGGAAGATATTAGTCCTGCCAGTTCATGCTGTTTGTAACCTCCAGACACTTGTATAAAAACGTGTCAAGTTACTGGTATGATTTGCCTAAAGAACAATTTGTACTATTTAATAAAGATATTTATGCTGTTTGTGACATCCATTCACTCAAGTCTTGTACAAGGTAACGTTTGTGTGGTCTTTACATGTGAATGTCTTGAATTTGAATGATAGCCAATTTAGGAAGACGATAAAAATGTGACAATGCTCCCAAAAAGAACAAATGGGAATGACGTTCATGGGCCACCCTTGTTTAAACCTTTTAAACACAATTTGTGTTATCATTGCATGTTAACTTTGATAATTTATGAAATGTTAATAAAGTGATATCAAGTTATGAAATTTGCAACATGGTTTTGGCAAATAAACTTGAGAAAGGAAGAAAAGCAATCATAGAGAATATCCAAATCAGATTTTTAGACATTATTATCCTCCATTCACTGGAGATTTCTTCCTAAAACACAATATTGCAGGGCATACCAACTTGCCAAGCCTCATTCAATGCTGTATTTACAAATCATTACAAGTTTTTTGTTAATGTTTTATTTTATAAATTTATTAGCAACTATCTTAGTGTTTTGCAGATACTTATGAATAAATATGAAATATAAAAATACAGCAATAACCAAGTCTTTTTCTGCAAGGTGGGGTTACTAGATAGATCAAGGGTCCTCCTAAAGCTACCTTGGAGTTATCCCCCAAATTGCTGATGAAAACAGTTTCATACTTTATTTATTCACACAAAAACTAGTACATTAATTCACTTAACATAAAAATAAAAAAAAATAAAAAAATAAAAAAAAGGCAACGGGCGGAGGGTTATATTACATATGGGGTGGTTTCAATCAAAGCTGAAACTGATTCACTGCAACTAGTGCCCAGTAAATCTCAGTTGCTCAATCATCCGAATCCTGAGAATGATCTTCCTCCTTTGGGATTTGCAACGCTCTAGTTGCAAAAGGATGAGGTACTGCTGGTAGCTTCTGCCTATAATGAGGTTGATCATAGAAAGGCCTTCCCATAAGCATTCTTGGAGGAGGAAGAGGAGGACCATATGATGGACCAGCAGCAGCATGCTGAGGTGGCACTGGCACGGGCACAGGCACATAATAATAAGGAACATTCCCAATTGGAGCAGTGTCCCTTCTCGGCATGCCTAGAAACACTTCATGCTCCATGCTGTCTTCCTTTGGGACAATATCAACCAGAAAATCAAAAACATCAGTCCCTGAGATTGCAGATGCAATGTCACTCTTCTGAAGGGTCCTTCTCTTGTTCACCTCCGCGTTGGCCCAAGACCTCATTGTCAGCTCCATGATGAACATTTCACATGCCTTAGCAAACAGCACAGGTGCCTCAGCTGATATCATCTTCACCTCCTCATCAGATTTCATGATTTTCTTAATCCTTGCCAAAGGCAAGCAGTGAGTTTTGAAATCAGTGCTGTCGTCCTTGATTTCCTGGTACTGTTTCGCCCAGAATTCGTCGAGGTTTTTCTGCAGCTCTTGTTGTTGCAGATAGTGAATGTTTTGGGGAGAATGAGAATCATGAGAATGAGAATATTGTTGGTTTCTCGGGTAGGCTGAAAAGGCAGAAGGACCTGATGTTTGTGTTGGAGGGCGGGATAGTGGATGTGGCATGATTTGGTTCTTGCCTTGTGCTTGTGCAGCTGGAGTATCATTCCCTTCTTCTGGTTGTTTTTGCTTCTTTTGATCCATGTTGTTGTTATGGACTACAACTACAAGATATTCTTTGACCATTTAGATGCATAAGAAAAAGCAAAAAGATTCATGAAAAAATAAATACGATAATAAGAAAAACAATTACTAGATCTCGAATAAAAATAAATGCGGAAGAAAAACTGCCATTGGTTCAAAACACAAATAAGACTGGATACAGTGTTTTAAAAAATCAAATCGGACCAACTGGTTGAACCGGCCCTGTTTACGGTTCTGTTATTTGATTCGATCGCCGGGTTTCCCGGTTCGAGTAGTTTAAAGCAATTGAACCATGATCTGAAGGTCTCATTAATTCGATGTTTGATGCGGTTTTAAAACATTGATAGAGTATATGAACGGGAGTCTCAGTTTCTATATAACTCAAGAACACTCCTCAAATTGATCATGATAAAGAATCATGAAAAATAAACACCGTATATGCTGTAAGGGCAAAAAAAAAAAAACAATAGAATCCTTGTAAACACCAATTCAAGGTTTTAAATCGAATTCGCGGTTTCATCGCGATCTTGAACACTATTAGTAGAGTTCAAATAAAATGTTAAATTTTTTTGTTTATTACCCACATGGCCACAACCAGAATCCCAGGAAAAACAGAGGACTAAAATCAAAGATTTGTCGAATAGCAATAATTTTAAAAAATTTCGCATAATATATTAAAATCACACATACCCCACTGTGGGCTATTTTTACACGTAGCCAACAACCAGAACCACAACAAGCACCAAAAGGGATAAGTTAACTCAATGTCGTTGGTTCTTGTAATGAAACAACATGCTGAATATTTTAAGTTCATCAATGTGAAAAAACTCACAACAAAACTAACAAATATACATGCAAGTATTTATGATGTATGAAATCAATTTGTATTTGATAATCACAGACAAGAAGAAGTTCACACAAAGAAAGGGGAGAGCAAGAGAGAAGTAGAAGAAGAAAAAGATATACCTCAACTTCACTGTGAAGAGATTGAGTTCGAAACTGAAGAAAGAAAAACTGAAATGAAGAAGAGAGGGGTAGTAATGGAACAGCAAAAAATGGTGTGAACTTAGTTCATTTTAACGTCATACTATACTGTATTTATATTACCAGGATGACGTATTGGTCCTTGCAATAAGGTTTTTATTAGCTTTCAACCAAGGTGGCACAAAAATAAGTTGATGATTTGGAACTGCTTCCCTGCTCAGGTGGCAGAAAGAAATTTAAAAAGGAAGATATAGGTGATTTTCCTAGTGTTGCTCATATTTCTAGTGTGAATGTGCATATATTTATTAAAGAACAAATAAAATAATAATTTTATTATTTATTGCAATTAAAATGTCGCATTATACGGAGTGAATTTGGCAAAAAGTGAATGCCATGCCGCATTATATGGAGGGAATATCAGGCAAACTTTCATTTTTAGAACAACCTGTCTTAGGTAAATGCTACACATTGATGAGGACCTTGAAGGAGCTAATAAGGAGAAAAGCAAGGGAAAGGAAAAAAACAAAGGAAAATACAAGATATTCTTTGACCATTTAGATGCATAAGAAAAAGCAAAAAGATTCCTGAAAAATAAATATGTTAATAAGAAAACCCATTAGTATATCTCAAACAAAAACAAATGCCGAAGAAAACCTACCATTAGTTCAAATCACAAATAAGATAGGATACAATGTTTTAAACCGGACCAGACCAACCGGTTGAACTGCCCCTGTCTATGGTTCAGTTATTTGGCGGCTCGATTGTCGGTTCAAGCAGTTTAAAGCAACTGAACCATGACCCGGAGGTCTCACTGATTTCTTGTCCGATTCAGTTTTTAAAATATTTTCAGAGTATATGAACCGGAGTCTTAGTTCTTATATAACTCAAGAGGACTCCTCAAATTGACCATGATAAAGAATCATGAAAAATAAACATCATATATGTTGTGAGAAAAAAAATAGAATCCTTGTAAACACCAATTTAAGGTTTTAAATCGAAGTCGCGGTTTCATCACGATCTTGAACACTGTTAGTAGAGCTCAAATAAAATGTTAAAAATTCTTGTTTATTAACGACAAGGCCACAACCAGAATCCCAGGAAAAAAAAGAGGGCTAAAATCAAAGATTTATTAAATAGTAATAATTTTAAAAATTGTCGCAAAGAAAATATTAAAATCATACAAACACACACACACACACACACACCACTGTGGGCTATTTTTACATGCAGCGAACAACCAGAACCGCAACAAGCACCAAAAGGGATGAGTTAAACTCAATGTTGTTGGTTCTTGTCAATGAAACAGCATGCTGAATATTATAAGTTCGTCAATGTGAAAAAACTCACAACAAAACTAACAAATATACATGCACGTATTTATGATGTATGAAATCAATTTGTATTTGATAATCGTAGGCAAGAAGAATAACACACAAAGAAAGGGGAGAGTGAGAGAGAAGTAGCAGAAGAAAAAGATATACCTCAACTTCACTGTGAAATGAATGAGTTCGAAACCGAAGAAAGAAAGACTGAAGTGAAGAAGAGAGGCAGTAATGGAAGGGAAAAAAGTGGTGCGGATGTTATACTGTATTTATATTACCAGGATGACATATTGGTCCTTGCAATAAGGTTTTTATTAGCTTTTACCAAAGTGGCACAAAAATAAGTTGATGAGTTGGAACTACTTCCCTGCTCAGGTGGCAAAAAGAAATTTAAAAAAGAAGATGTAGGTGACTTTCCTTGTGTTGCTCATATTTCTAGTGTGAATGTGCATATATTTATGAAAGAACAAATAAAATAATAATTTTAATACTTATTGCAATTAAAGTGTCGCATTATACGGAGTGAATTCGACAAAAAAATGAATGCCATGCCGCATTATATGGAGTAAATATCGAGCAAACTTCCATTTTTAAAACAAACTCTCTTAGATAAACGCTACACATACACTAAAATCATATAAGTCGTGTCGCAGAAAAAATATTAGCGCGTTTTGAAAGTTAAAGTTATTAAAGTTGCATTTGAGTATCACATTTTCAAGTTTCCTGGACTGTACAATGTATATGTGTGGTTGGACCCTCTCATCCTACAAACTAGCTTTTGGGAGTAAAGCCCAAGTCTATTTAACATGGTATCAAAGCATTTATTGTATTTTAAAATTCTTCAGTTATCTTCTAGCATCTATGTCCTTTCAAACTTGGATTCACATGCTTCACCATATGCTTATGCTCTCTATGCTTGAACTGTGGCTTCCTTCTTCCTCTTTAACTCTTGTCACCTTCTTCTCATTTCTTCATCTTACCCTTGTTAGATTTTTTTAATATATGAACCAACATCATTAGTTGAGCATAATATTTCAAATTATATGAAGATTTGGCCTTTTTGAAATGGTCTCGCGAGAATTGGTTTTAGGGAATTAAAGACATCTCGTTTGGTTTGTAATAGGTGTAGATATTAAATTTTATTTTTGTTTTTACGATGGGCTAAAATAGAAATTGAAAATCATCAGTCATAATTCTTCACGAAAAGGGTTCATTGTTATTATTTTATTTTATTTTTGTACATAAAGAGGACCAAAGGCCCAAAAAAGCAACTAAGCTACCGATCTACGAAACCTGGGTATGGACACCCCATTCTTATCATCAATAAGCAAATGCCTCATCTCGTCTGGGCAATGATGCAACACCTGAACATCACAAGGCGGTGAAGATAAGTTGAAGTTGGTAAGCCAATCAGCATTACGATTTCTTTCTCTCAACGTATGGACAAAATCCAATCAGCACCTGGGTTCATTGTTAATTCTTCAATAAAGGAAATGTTATTATCAAATAAAATATAGGAATTGAATATTTAAATTTATATAACTTCTATAAAAAAAGTTATCATTATTATTCAAATTTATAAAATATCAGTTATAAAATACTTTTTTAATAAAAAAGTGAACGGTGTACCACAATATATTGAGTGAATTGGACAAAAAAAATGAATGACATGCCGCACTTTCACTTCTCTCCCCCTCTCCCCCTCTCCCCAAACCCACTCTCGCTCTCTCTCTCTCTCCACACCCACTCTCACTCCACTCTATCATTCCCACAAGCACACACACTACCCTCAATGAAATAGTCATCTACCACACTAAAGACACGTAATCACCCTCACGGAATACTCCTTCAGTCTCGGATATAAGAAGAAGAAAAACTACCTCACACCCTTTAAGAAAGTAAGTCACTGTCATTTATTTTTCTTAATATAATAAAAAATGTAATTGCATTTTTGAAATTACCCTTTCACGGGAACTTGTTCCACGAAAAAAAAAAAAGAGTTATTGATAAATAAAACCTAAATTAATTAAAAAGTATATTATGAATAATGTTATTAAATGGGATGGAATTAGTTAAGATTTGTTTATTTTTGATATCACCAAAGATAAGTTTTTTTATTGCTTATTTTCGAGACTGGAGTAATATACAATTAAGTTTAATACAACTGTTAATCAATACCATACAATTAAAGTAATCACTTGTGTAGATATATCATTCGCAAATATTCACTAAGGATTTTTTTGGGGCGGGGGAACAAAGCCACCCAGAGTAATTTAATTGAGATAATATACGTAAGTTGTTTAAAAAAATATTATTCACTGACTTAACATTTGAAATTTGTGATTTGTCAAAAGAAAATTTACACATGAGATCTCATATTTGACATGTGAATCACTTTTAGATATAAACAGTTATGCCTAATAATAATTTAAGCTTTGGAGTGTCTAAGTTTTTACACTCTGAATTGGTTAGTCTAATATATAATATTAAATTTAATGGTATAGTATGTGAGGGCGATTATATCTGTGTGTAGTGTCGACTGTGTCGTGGTTCCTAGTGAGTCTATGTGTCATTGTAGTGAGAAAGTGACGCGAGTGAGAGAGTGAAGTGAGAGTGGGTGCAGCAGGAGAGAGAAGAAAGAAAAGTGAGAGTGGGTGTGGTGAGAGAGAGAAAACAAGTATTGCAAGTATGATGAGATATAAAAGAATGGAAGATCGCAAGTATTGCTCTTGTTTTTGCCCTTTTTACTGTTCATGTAAGAATGAACAATATAACGTAATGCACTTGAAAGACTAAGATGACTATTACCTCTCTTTGCATATATTGGAAATTTCAGTGGCAGACTATTTGTATTGCAAAGTGACATTAAAAATATAGTTATATAGAAATGATATTAAAAAGAGATGTTATATGGAACTGACATTACTTTGTTGATGGTCAACGTTCTGGTAAGACCATACTTTTCTTGGTCAACTCTGTTAGTAATCAACATTGGCAAAACTATGCTCTGGCTTAGTCAACTCTGTTGATGGTCAACGCTCTGGTAAAACCATACTTTGAATTGGTTAACTCTGTTAGTAATCAACATTACCAAGTCAAAGTATGGTCTTACCAGAGAGTTGACCAAGTCATAGTTGACCGCCAATAGAGTTGACTCCCAACAGAGTTGACCAAGCCAGAGTTTGATTTCAGAGCGAGGCACAGCTATGCATTTTCTTGCAATGATTAATTGAGAGATAAGAATGATGAGATATAGAAGAATGGAAGATTGCAAGTATTGCTCATGTTTTTTGCCCTTTTTTACTGGTCATGTAAGAATGAACAATATAACGTAATGCACTTGAAAGACTAAGATGACTATTGCCTCTCTTTGCATATATTGGAAATTTCAGTGGCAGACTATTTGTATTGCAAAGTGACATTAAAAACTATTTGTATTGCAAAGTGACATTAAAAACATAGTTATATGGAAATGATATTAAAAAAAGAGGTTATATGGAAATGACATTACTTTGTTGATGGTCAACGCTCTGTAAGACCATACTTTGACTTGGTCAACTCTGTTAGTAATCAACATAGGCAAGACTATGCTTTGAAATGGTCAACTTTGTTGATGGTTAACGCTCTGGTAAGACCATAATTTGAATTGGTCAACTCTGTTGGCAATCAACATTTGCAAGAGCGTTGACTAGAAATAGAGTTGACTCCCAATCATCGGAGTTGACCAAGTCAGAGTTGACTTCCAACAGAGTTGATCGCCAGCATAGTTGACCAAGTCAGAGTTGACTCCCAACAGAGTTGACCACCAATCGAGTTGACCAAGTCAGAGCATGATCTTTCCAGATTGTTGACTACCAACAGAGTTGATTCTCAACATAGTTGACTGCCACAAGAGTTTGATTTCAGAGCGAGGCACAACTATGCATTTTCGTGCAATTATTAATCGAGAGATAAGAATGATGAGATATAGAAGAATGGAAGATTGCAAGTATTGCTCATGTTTTTGCCCTTTTTTACTGGTCATGTAAGAATGAACAATATAATGTAATGAACTTGAAAGACTAAGATGACTATTGCCTCTCTTTGCATATATTGGAAATTTCAGTGGCAGACTATTTGTATTGCAAAGTGACATTAAAAACATAGTTATATGGAAATGATATTAAAAAGAGAGGTTATATGGAAATGACATTACTTCGTTGATGGTCAACGCTCTAGTAAGATTATACTTTGACTTGGCCAACTCCGTTAGCAATCAACATTGGCAAGACTGTGCTCTGGCTTAGTCAACTCTATTGATGGTCAACGCTCTGGTAAGACCATACTTTGAATTGGTCAACTCTGTTAGTAATCAACATTACCAAGTCAAAATATGGTCTTACCAGAGAGTTGACCAATCATCCGAGTTGACCAAGTCAGAGTCGACTCCTAACAGAGTTGACCGCCACAGAGTTGACTCCCAACAGAGTTGACCAAGCTAGAGTTTGATTTCAGAGTGAGGCACAACTATGCATTTTCTTGAATTATTAATCGAGAGATAAGAATGATGAGATTTAGAAGAATGGAAGATTGCAAGCATTGCTCATGTTTTTTTGCCCTTTTTTACTGGTCATGTAAGAATGAACAATATAATGTAATGCACTTGAAAGACTAAGATGACTAATCAATCAGAGTTGACTAAGCCATAGCATAGCCTTGCCAATGTTATTTTTTATAAGCGAAATGACTTTTTGACAACCGAATTTAGACAACTTTCGCGTTAATTTGCCGAATAGTTAACGCAGTTCAAATACGTTGTTAATTATGTTCAATAAATGGTTAATGGATATATCAGGTGTCAAAAACTTATTAACCATCAACGTAACCCCATTAACCACGAATTTGAATGTGATTAACCAAGATTTCCAAGTTTTTAACTACATATAAATTTGAACACCTAAAATTCATGGTTAATAACGTTCGAATTCGTGGTTAATGAAGTTATGTTGATGGTTAATGAGTTTCGACACCTGTATATTCATTAACCATTCACTGAATGCAATTAACCACATATTTGAACTGCATTAATCATTAAGAAAGTTGTTGCGAAAGTTGTCTTATTTTGGTTGTTGAAATAACATGACCATTTTTATAACTCCCGAAAGGTGTCAATTTTTGTTACTAGTTCTAAGGGGTGTATTTAATAGTTCACATTTTATAATATATTTTGTTGATGCTGGAACTCGGGTAACTATTATTAATAAAATGACCCAAATAGATTTATAATTTTTTTTCCATTGGGCTATTGAGTAAAGACAAAAGAGTGGTTTTACAGGGAGGAACTTCCAGCAGCCCTCATTTTTGCCAACAACACCCTTACTCCTTAATATTTCCAAAATACCCCTGTCCCTTTGTTCTCTCATGCCGCACCATTCCATTTAACTTCCAGCAACTTGTCAGAAGGTAAATTTTTTGTTTTTCAAATTTTTCTTCTGGTAACTTAGTAGTTGAAAGCCTGAAAGGTAAAAAATTTGAAGAAAAAATGTTTTTGACAAAAATGGGAAATGTTTTACCTTTTGATAACTCAATTGCCGGAAACAAATTTTGCTTTTGACAACTGAGTCGTTGGAAGGTAAATGAAGGCGTGGAGGTAACGGAGATAGAAGGACCAAAAAAATTTCAGATATTTTTACTTCCCGACAACTAAATTTTTGAAGCAAAATTTGTTTTTGTCAGCTGCCAAAAGGTAAATAGAGGAGAGGTATTTTGAGGGGGAAAAAGGATTTGGGGTGTTGTTGGTAAAAATGGAGAGTGTTGGAAGCAAGGTAATCAAAATCAGACCAAAACGAGTTGACTGATTCAACCGGTATGACCGAGAACTAGTCCAATTGAACCTCTAAACTGTCTTGCAAGGAAATCGGCGGCCGAACCGGCCAAAAACATCTCAAACTGGGCAAAACCACCAAAAAACTTGTTTGTAGTGGTTTAGGAAAAATTGCAAAAATTTGATTTTTTTTAAAAAAGAGTAAAAGACGTCGTTTTTTGCACATGAGAGAAAGTTTTATCTATTTGTTATCTATGTTGTTAGATTTTTTTTTTGAGCATAAAAGTTTATTGCATTTCATTCATAATCAAAACCTCAATACAAAACGGAACATGATTAAAAACTTGGTGACTGGCTATGAATAATGCTTCCCTAAGTAAGGGATTGAGCAACATTATTCGCTTGTCTCCTAACACAACTTACACTAAAGTTTGGAAAAAGAAAGAAAGGATCTCAAGGCAGTCATTGATGACCATGCCAAATTCTGAATTATCAGTCTTAGGGTGATTAATCTATGTTGTTAGATTAAATCAAATAATATAATAAATTTTAAATTAAATTTGTACAATAAGGTTATTATGAGAATACTTATATTATAGTATTTGCGGATATTTGATATTAGAATGTTATGTTATATTTTATTGTGTAATTTTGTATGTCATAATTCATATATTGACTTATGACATATTAAATGGTGTTTAATTTTTAATAGTATGTAATTATGAATATTATGTTATTATTTGTTTATTATTAGTTTGTATATTGTATAAAAAATGTCCAAAATTATATTTTAATTATTATCTGTCTGACTCTGTCCGACCCTAATTAGACCCTTAGACTTTAAATCGGTGTCTACACAGTGTGGAGAATATGTTGTATTGTGAATTACCAATGCAATTAGCAGGACACATAGTGTGGAGATTCTTTTTAGTTTTTTTTTTTTGGGGTACTTTTTGTCCTTCCCATATATGGCCTCCTCTCTCGTTCGCACTAGATATAAAAATAAAAAATTGTCATAATTCCCGACATTTGACATTCGAAAAGGAACTTGCTCCCTGTTACCCAAAAAAAAAAAAATTTGTCCCCAGTTCACACCAATGAGACCTCTTAAAAATGAGAAAATGAAAATGATACCCCACACGCCTACTAGTACTGACCTCTACTCCAAAAGGCCTGTCTAAGAAGGGATTTTAGGGAATAAAAGGAGAAGAGGATCTTAAAGGGCTAAGTCTATATGTTGATATATATTTAAAATTTTAAAAAATTGAAAGAACAATTTAATAGATGATTATATAACGTTTCAATCACATTTCATTCGTTTTTAAAAACATGTTATAGCTTCCTTAATTTAAAATAAAAAAAAAATAAGTCATTCCCTCGCCCTCTCCTAAAACCCCTTTCCAATCAGGCCTAAGCTAAACCCTTGTTCACTCTTACCTCCTTCGCCGTTGCCGTTACCTACAAACAAACAAACTATAAACAATGCAGTCGACTCTCTTCTTTCTCACCCACCACCTATTCCCCTATCCTCCCAACTCTATCCCACTCTCATTCTCGGCGCGTGGTCAGAGCTTCAATCGCCGTGGAGTCTCCCTCACCACCGGAATCCACACACACAAAACTAAACAAATACAGCTCCCGTATCACAGAGCCAAAGTCGCAGGGTGCCTCGCAGGGCATCCTCTATGGCGTTGGCCTTTCCGAAGAAGAGTCGGGGTGTCCTCAGTCTGGTATGAGGGAAACACCTGCAACATGCACCTCCTCCACCTCTCCGAGGCCGTTAAAGAAGGTGTCGCCGAAGCCGACATGATTCCCTTCGGGTTCAACACAATTGGTGTCAGCGATGCCATCTCCATGGGCACCAGAGGCATGTGTTATAGCTTACAGTCTAGGGACCTCATTGCTGATAGCATTGAGACCGTTATCAGTGGTACGATGCCAATATCTCCATCCCTGGTTGTGACAAAAGTGTAAAATCCCTTTCTTTTTCTTTTTTAATTTTTTTTTTTTTTGCTGTTTTGTTTTTGATGTTGTTGTTGTATTGTTTATTTTTGCAATTTTGTTATGTTATGTATCTCATCACGGTTTTATAGATGCCAGGTACAATCATCGCAATGGGACGGCTCAATAGACCGAGTATTATGATTTATGGTTAGACTATAAAGTTATGGTGGTGGTGGTTCAAATGTTTTCTGAACTTATAGAACTAATGGGGTGATATATGTTGTCAATATGTAGCATGCAACTTTTACTATTCCTTCAAGTTAAATATCACTTTGCTGGCCTTTATTTGTTGCTTAAGTTATCTAGTATATGTGTAGGCAGGGTGGATTGTAAGGAATGTTTTATGGTGAGTTGTTTTGTTTATGATTTTTATGGAGTAAGGGTTGTGGTGTTGTAAAGATTAAGGCCATTAATATGGTTTTGTTTGAAATTGATCATACTGCTTGTGCGGATGGTATGCATTTGTCAATACTTACTGGGATTTTTTGTGCAATTTAATGTAGTGTAGAATCCCCTGATTAAAGTTGATGTACTTCAGGGGATATTTGGATGGTTGAGAAGTGGAACTAAAAGTCGTTACCTTAAATTTTGCATTGTATTGGAGGGTTTTTGTTTTTTATTTACTGTATAAGCTGTATGTGCCGTTCCTGCAACATTTATGCAGTCATTATCAACTACTGATTGCTTATTTATTAATAAAAGATTATGAAAGTTGTTGTTCTTATTATTGAAAATGTGGTTCCAATTCAGGTATCTTTGTTCTGTTTTTTTCCAGCCTGGTCATTTTCAGGGAGATACGTTTGACATATTTCAGGTACTAGAAACCTTGGCCAATCTGTTAGTATGTTTAATTATTTTTCCTTTTTTTTTTATTTTTTACTCATGCGAACAAAACTAACTTTTGTTAAATAAAAGGTTTTTTCAAGAGAAGGAAAAGAAATATAATGGAGGAGTGTAAGAAACCCTCTTTGACAATTAAAAAACAGAGAGGAATAGCAAAAGATCATAAACTTGAAAGAGCTCTCCTAGCCCATTTTTACACTAATGAGATATTGTAAGGGAAATTTTAGGGCATGTTTGGCTTTAGAAAGCATTTTCTGTTCTCAATTTTTTTTTTCATTTTAATTACAAATGTACAGGCCTTTACATTGTCAAAAAGGATGGTCCATCCTTTTTTTGTTTTTATATCCTCTTCTTTTAGTAACTGAGTTTTTCTTTCTAAACAAAAAATGAAAAAAGTGTTATTTGTTAATGTTGAAAATACTAGAGTTGAAAACGTGTACTATTTGGTCATGAGTTAAGCAACTCATGCTATTCATGTTTTATTAATTTTTGGTTTTCCTGCAGTGCTATGGAGAATATGTGAGTGGATCCATTAGCGATGACCCCAAAATGTTATCCGCAACTCCTGCCCTGGTGCTGGGGCTTGTGGCGGAATGTATACAGCCAATACCATGGCTTCTGCAATAGAAGCTATGGGAATGTCTCTTCCCTATAGGTAAGTATATGTGTAGGTTATGTTGGTTGTCTTTTTTCTTCTTCTTCTTCTTCTTTTTGAGTGTGCTTATCTTTTTTGTAGATCATCTACCCTTGCTGAGGACCCACTGAAGTTGGATGAATGTCGTTTAGCTGGGAAATATGTTCGAGTTATTGAAGATGGACTTGGAGCCCCTTGATATCATCACTCATAAATCGCTACGTAATGCTATGGTCATAGTTATGGCACTTGGTGGAGCTACCAATGCTGTGGTGCATTTAATTGCTATTGCCAAGTGAGTGAAACTTTAGTTCTAGAGAGCCTATTGATATACAATAATCATCAGAGAAACCTCATGTAATGATTTTTGCAGGTCTGTTGGCATCTGTGAAGCACGGACACTTCCGGCGAATACTGTGCCTCCACGTCCGACTCGCGTTCGACACCGACACACGTACGACACCCGTACGATGCGTGTCAGACACGTGCTACAGGTGTCCGCCTTTTTTTAATAAAAAAAAAATAGAGACGCTGGACGGACACATGAGGGACCCCGCCAAGAGAGAAAAGGGACATGGCCCAGCTTAAAAATAGTACGCAGTTCCTCTTCTCTCTGCGTTTGCTGTTTGTCGACAGTTCCTTGAAGGTTTGCCGTCGCACTGTTCTTCTGTTCCTCTTCTCTCTGTGTAGCGCACAGTTCGCCGTCAACGTAGCGCGCCGTCGCACAGTTCCTTGAAGGTTTTCCGTCGTCACTGTTGCGCTTTTGCTCTGGTGTGTTTGTTCTGTTGCCGTCTTTTTTTCCCCGTTTCTGTGTTAGTGTTTTTTAATTTTTCTATCACTGTGCACTGTTGTGTGTTTGCTTTTGCTGAACACGTTTCAGTAGCTTTTTAGTGGCTATCAGCTGTAGTGCACTACTAAATGAATAGTTTGTCCACATTCATCTATTTTATTATAATATAATAATATATAATGGTTGAAGTAAAGAAATCGTTTGTCCACATTTATCTATTTTTTGCTTAGTTTATTTATAGGTGTAGTAGTTTTTAGTTGGTAATTTATATATTTCTTTATATTTGTAGAGATGAGTGCTCTTAGTTCAATTTAGATAAATATATAATTTATTATATATATATATATATATATATATATATATATATATATATATAGCGGTGTCGGTGTCCTATGTTTTTGACATGAGCGGTGTCCGCGTGTCCGTGTCCGTGTCGTGTTCGGTGTCCGTGTCAGAGTCCGTGCTTCATAGGTTGGCATTGATTTGACTCTTGATGATTTTCAGAAGGTTAGCGATGAGGTTCCTTTTCTTGCAAATCTTAAGCCTAGTGGGAAATATGTTATGGAAGATGTTCACAAGGTATGCATTTTATAAGTTTTAGAGAGGAAAAAAATACTTTTATTCTCTCGTAATAATATTCATTGGAGTACAGTGAATATATAGGAAAAGAAATAACCTAGAATAAATGACCTAGAATCTGGTCAAATGTCAAATTGATATTGACTAGATTTATTACAATATAATTAAGGTAAGAAAGGAAAGAAAGGAAATAAAATAAATAGGGAAATAATTGTGATATTGATGGACCAAATCGGGTCCATATCACAACACCTCCCCCCAAGTTGGTGCATAGATGTCTATCATGCCCAACTTGCTTACAAGTGATTCAAAGTTGTTTCTGAACAGTCGCTTAGTGAGAATATCAGCTACTAGCTGTGAGGTTGGGACAAAAGGCCTGCAAATAGTTTTGTTCTCTATTTTTTCTTTGATGAAATGTCGATCAATCTCCACATGTTTGGTACAATCATGCTGGACAGGATTCTGGGCAATGCTGATTGCTGCCTTGTTGTCACAATACAGCTTCATTGGAAGTTTAGTAGCCATTCCAAGTTCTACAAGGACTCCTTTCAACCAAATCAGCTCACATACACCATGTGCCATCGATCTATACTCAGCTTCAGCACTACTCCTTGCAAAAACACACTGTTTTTTACTTCTCCAAGTTACAAGATTCCCCCATACAAACGTACAGTACCCGGAAGTGGACCTCCTATCAATTATGGAACCTGCCCAATCAGCATCAGTGTATGCCTCAACAGATTGCTATGTAGTTATTTCGAGTAGTAGCCCTTTACCCGGTGCACTCTTCAAGTACCATAGAATTCTATAAACTACTTCAAGGTGTTCTTCATAAGGAGAGTGCATAAATTGAGTTACAAGACTCACGTGGAATGCAATAGCTGGCCTTGTATGAGCCAAATAAATGAGTTTCCCAACAAGTCTTTTGTAGCGTGTAGTATCCACAGGATCCACTTCCTTGCCATCTCCAAGTTTTTTCTTTGGATCTATGGGTGTCTCGGCTGGTCTACACCCACTCATACCAGTTTCCTTTAGGAGGTCAAGGATATACTTCCTTTGTGATAGCACAATTCCTTTCTTTGACCTTGCTACTTCCATTCCAAGAAAATATCTCAAAGGGCCTAAATCTTTAATTTCAAATTCAGCGTAAAGAGTTTGTTTGAGCCTTCCAATTTCTTGTAAATCGTCACCTGTAAGGATAATGTCATCTATGTAGACACTGAGGACAGCAATTTTCCCTTCATTTGATTTCTTCACGAACATTGTATGATCTGTTTGGCCTTGGGAGTATCCTTGCTTCTTGACAAACTGAGCAAACCTCTCAAACCAGGTCCTGGGGGACTGTTTTAGCCCATAAAGGGCCTTCTTTAATTTGCATACTTTGGGATACAGTCCTTGTTGGAAGCCTGGTGGTGCATCCATGTGAACTTTTTCCTTCAAGTTTCCATTTAGGAAAGCATTTTTTACATCCAGCTGCTGTAAAGGCCAGTCAAGATTTGCAGCCAGAGATAAGAGAACTCTAATGGTGTTGAGTTTTGCAACTGGTGCAAAAGTTTCTGAATAATCAATACCATGGGTTTGGGTATAGCCCTTAGCAACTAGCCTGGCCTTGTATCTTTCAAGAGTACCATCAGAGTTGTACTTGATGGTGAATACCCATTTGCACCCTATTGTTTTCTTCCCCCTTGGTAGCTTCACAATCTCTCATGTCTTAAGTTTTTCAAGAGTTCTCATTTCTTCTAAAATAGCCCCCTTCCACTCGGGAACCTTCAAAGCATCTTGTATATTATTTTGAATTTCCCTGCATGACAGCTGTGAAGTAAAGGCTTGAAAGGAATGTGAGAGATTTTCATAAGACACAAAATTAGATAGAGGGTGTTTGGTACATGACCTCACACCTTTTCTAAGAGCAATAGGAAGATCTGAATCATCTAACATAGGTGACTTACTAGCAGTATCAATAATGGTATTTTGTAAAGGTTCAGAAAGAGATTTACCTTGTGGTTCCTCGGATTCATGGCAATGTAGAGATTGATCTTTGGACTCATTCTCCTTGTTCTTTTTTTGTCTTGTGAAGACATCACAAAAGGTTTTATGCCTTTGTGAATTTCTTTCTCAATTCTGCCTTTCTCTAAACGTTCATTGTGTCCTTCATTTTGAACTATGTTGTTTTCACAGTCCTGCCCATTACAGTCCCTATTTCTATCACTGTTATCCTACCGATTACAGTCCCTATTTCCATCACTATTACTAGGAGAATCATTGCTGATCTCATCTCCTTCTACTCTATCAATGTCCACCAAATTTTCAGAAAAAAATTCAGAATCATTTTCAATCGAAATGCAATCTATTGGTGAATTAGTTTGAGTCCACCCTAATGTCCACCAAATTTGTTAACTTATTGCACATTCCTTCAATTATTACTTTTTTCTGGTCATGCTTATGGTGTTTATGCTATTTCATAATTATTAATGATGCTTGAAATCCCTATTTCTTTTCTTTTCTTGATAGATTGGAGGGACCCCTGCAGTTATCTGCTGCCTTCTTGAGCAAGGCTTTTTAGATGGAGACTGTATGACTGGAATGTCTACTTGCATTTGTGTTTGAAGAACAGAGTATTCATTTCCAAAAAATATACACATTGCTAACACGAATATACCTCCTCTCTAGTCACTGGAAAGACCCTAGCTGAAAATGCAGAACTTTTTCCTCCTTTGACCAAAGGGCAGGTTTGAACATGATGTTTTTTCTGTCACATTTTATCATATTCTAATGCTCCCCAATTGCAACCGACAGTTTAATAAATTGATCTCATGAAAAACTCTATGATATGTGATTCAGGAAATAGTAAGGCCAATAGAAAATCCCATCAAGAAGCAATGTTATCAATGGCGGATGGCGATCCACGGCGGAAAGCCAAAAATCCGCCATAAAAAAATGGCGGATTGCGTTGCGGGAAATGGCGGACGCCATGGCGGGCAATATATATATATATTGTAGTGCAAAAAAATGCTACATAACTAAAATATAAGGCTTCAATTGAACTAAATTGAACTAAAATATATTACTATTACTATTTGATATTTAATTTAATTTATTATATTTTTCTGAATTTTTTATTACTATTGTTATTATTATTTAGATTATTATTACTATTGTTATTATTATTTAGATTATTTTTTATTACTATTGTTATTATTATTATTTAGATTATTTTTCTGAATTTTTTTATTAGTATTGTTATTATTATTTAGAATATTATTACTATTGTTATTATTATTTAGATTATTTTTTATTACTATTGTTATTTTTATTATTTAGATTATTTTTCTGAATTTTTTTATTACTATTGTTATTATTATTTAGATTATTTACTGAATTTGTATAGAATGCGTTATTTAGATTATTATTATATATATTATATTGTATGTTAATATTGAAACACATGTTATGGCCATATTGAGGCCCATATGGCCACATGGCCCAATTTGTGAAAAGCCATAACTGGCTAACTCGATCATTCAACATCCAGCTGAAGTCACCGCCGCCACTGTTTGAAAATGAGCAGCTGCAAATGGTAGAAAATAGAACACGCAGAATCGGGTCGGACGAGCGCAGAAAACTTTCCTTCTTCTTCCTCCATACTTCTTCGTTGTGTAGCCAAATTCGAGCGTCTCTCGTCTCCTCCTCCGAGGCCGCACGCCCCGATCCAAGAAAAAATGCAGAACACCTAGAACCGGGTCGGATCCTAAATCGGGTCATCTAGGCAAACACGCACGGTTTCACCATTTTTGGCCGGGTTTCCGCCATGGCGCGCGCCATCCGCCCTGGCCGCCACACGCGAGGCGGCCGCCATGATCCGCCATGCAGAACACGCCCCGCCACCACCTGGCTTGTTGCGGTTTGTTGAAAATCCGCCACCGCTTTCCGCCATAGCACCACCGTGGCCGCTTTTTAACAACATTGTCAAGAAGACAGCTCACATTCGAATATTGTATGGGAGCCTTGCCCCACAGGGTTCTGTTGCTAAAATTACTGGAAAAGAGGGGCTGTACTTCTCTGGTGGACTTTCTTGTGCTGTTTTCTTGGAGTTGTAAAAAAATTTACTTGAATCATAATTGTCCACACCACAACTTATTGATGAAAGGGATTATTCAACAGGCCCCGCACTTGTTTTTGAAGGAGAGGAGGCAATGATTGCTGCCATTTCCGAGGATCCTTCAAGTTTTAAGGTATTGCTTTGTTTAGTGTAGAACTCAAAGCATAAGGACAATGCATACTGTATGGTTATCAAGAGACTCGAGACTGTTGTTTGGATGAAGTATCAGGAATTGAGATTTTGAACAAGTTTACTAGTTCACAAGTTCTGTTAAAGTAATCAACCTATATTTAAGTCAAATGGTTAGATCCAAGTTAATCAGAGCCTTAATATCACTGGATGGAAGCACTACGGAATGAGAAAGGGGGCTGGGTATTGTTGTAGCAAAACGACATAGACACAACTTGGTAGAGTGGAAACTTTGGAAGTTAGCTAAGTAGAATGAAACTGCAAAGACTATTAGAGATATCGAAGGAATAAAAAATACTTACACATGGTTTTTATTAATACAGAAAAGGCATATCATAGGGTTCCTACTTCCTAGAGAGATTTCTTGGAGGACTAGAGAAAAAAAGAGTTTGTCTTGCTTACATTTGAGTAATGGAGGAATGCTTTAGCTATAATTTAGCTATGGAGTTTATCACACAGTTCGGTTTTTCATATGGTTTGGTTTTTCCAATGCTGATGTCAATCATAAGATACAAGTAGGGTGATGAAATGGAGGAATGCTTTAGCTATAATTTGTGTTAGATAGGCACCCATCAAGCTTAAAAGAAATTTTACTGCACAACTAAAAGACCTGGAATTATGTATAGGGTTAAATGTCAGGTGGTAAAAAGCCAACAAGAATGTAAGATTAGTATTGTTATGATAGTTGAGTGGACACACAAAATAAGATAGAATAATGAATGAATTCATCAGAGAAAAAGTAGAGTAGCTCCTATTGTAGAAAAGATGGTCTAGTCTTTTCTTAGGTGGATTGAGCACGTATAGAGATGACCCATAGATACATGGACTAGGAGGGTAGACAAGATGAAAGATTGTCCAATATTAAAAATAGGGGAAGACTAGGAAAACTATAGGTCAAATCATTAAAAGAGTTTTGGAGTTAAATCGTTAGATATGATTCACTGGGATGGCAAAAAATACCCGTACATATGGGTACCCATGATGGGACGAGAAATGGATACCTGTTCCTCTATACGCATAATTCATAAATTTTTTTTAAATATATAATATATTATTGTAAATAATTAGAGTAAATAGTTACTTTTTTTATTGTAACCTAGTTTAGTTATTTGGCCCATTGCTTAGGCCCATAAGGTTAAGCCTAGCGTAGCCTATATAATAAACATTGGTGTGTGTATACCGAATGAGTTAATAATATAATTCAGATATAATTTTTACATGGTATCACGAGCTCTCGTTCTTGAGGGCCTCGCTTGCATAAACCACTAGCCGATCACCGTTATTGTGGTGATTGTTTTGCTGCCTTTAGTGCGGTTTTTCTGCACGCTTAGTGCAGTTTTTATCTGCAGATTTTGTTCTATTCACGTCTTGTTCCGCCAACTTGTTGCGTTGCACCCAAACACCAACGGCGTCGCGAATATCGCAGTGACCCCACAGCGGAGTTCGACTCGTCAAAAGCAGGCCAGACCACCAGCCGTGGCCGTCAGAGACCTCACGCTTGATTGCCAGCCGCGCCAACTCGGGGCCTCTCGGCAGCGTGAGACCACGCCGCTTCCAGTGCGTTAACGCCCGTTTTCTCCCGGATCGTAGATCGGGTCCCTCTCTTTCCATTTTGGGGGTTCAGCTCTCGATCCGAGAACTTTTATTTTTTGAGTTATTTCGCCTGGTCAAGCTGCGCCTTCCCGCTTGGGTCAAGACTTGATCGCTTGCAAAACCTTTCGACTCCTTGCGTAAGCCTTACAGTTCTAGTTCTGACAATGGTGGTAGAGCTTATGTTCTCGATCATTCTGCCTGGTACTATTCCTAACGATGCATGGATTCGGACTCTCACGGTGCTCACGACCATATGACCTTGACTCTAAATTGTTTTCCACTTATAGCCACTCGTTCTAGCATTCCCTATGTGCATTTGCAAATGGTTCTCACACTTTATTGTAGGTGTTGGAGATATTAATCTCCACACCCTTGCTCTGTTGAGAAGTGTGCTTTATGCTCCGGACTCTCAAATAACTTAATTTCTATTCATGCAAACTTACCCGAGGATATGAGGCTGCGGTAATTTTTTTCTCCTACTCATTGCCTTTTTAGGATCACCTTGCAGGAAAGACGATTGGAGTTGCTAAGGAGCAGGGAGGTTATACTTTCTATCGGGGAAGAATCTGGTTTGAAGGTGTTGTCTTCCTCCGCCCTTGATCTCAGAACTACTACTCAGTTTGGCTTGACATAAGCGTCCAGGGCATCCTCCATTTCCTTTACTCAAAACTATGTTTCCTACTTTATTTTGCAAGAGTACGTTGAGTCATTTAATTGTGATGTTTGTCAATTTTCCAAACACAAAGCGTGTGTCTTTTCCTTCTAGTTGTAATAGAAGTGTTGAACCTTTTGATCTTATTCATTCGATGTTTGGGGACACCCTGTTCTAATATTTCAGGTGCGGCGATATGGTTTGTTACTTTTATTGATGATTGTACTCGCGTTAGTTGGCTATTCTGATGAAAGATAAATCTGAAGTATCTCGCCATTGTTCATTCAATTTTATCACATGATAAAGACTCAATTTGACAAATGTATTAAAAGACTACGGCTTGATAATGGTCGCGAATATGTCAATCAATGTCTTTCTTCATTTATTAGTCAAAATGGTATTCTTCATGAACTAACGTGTGTTGATACTCCTGACAAATGGAGTTGCGAGAAAGGAAAACCGTCAACTTACTTGAAATTGCTCGCCGCTTCTCTTCCAAACAGGCTCCCAACTTCGTTTTGGGGGAAGCGGTGTTGATCTGCCTATCTCATCAATCAGTTCCATCCCAGTTCTAGGTAATTTCAGTCTGTTCAATCTATGTTGTCTTTTTACCCATCTGCTCTATCGTCATGCGAGTCTAGAGCCTCGAATATTGGTACATGTTGCCGTTCATGTCCACAGCAGACCATGATAAGTTGATTCTCGAGCCGTATCCGATGCATCTTCCCGGGTTACGCTCCCCAATAAGCGAGGTACAGTGTTATCATCCTTCCGATCGTAAACACTATGTCTCTATGGATGTCACCTTCCATGAACATGTTCCGATTCTTCACTCGTCCCGAACCAGGGGAGAATAGTAGTGATTTGAATCACGATTCGAGTTTCTTCTCCTTGGTCGCGCATCCCGAGTCACCACGCTGTCAGTTGATTCTCTGAGCCTCACTGTTGTTTTCCGAGTCTCCATCCCCGAGTCTCTGCTTTGCTCCCAGTTACTACCTCCTGGAGTCTCCAACGCTTCAGGTCACTGTTATTGTTTCTTCTTTACCTTATTTTGCAGAAAGCGGCACCTTCGCACCAAAGACAAAGGCTAGTGAGCGACTTTAACATATCGAGAGGAGAGGAAAACCCGACCTGGTCGAAAGCAACCCACTGCCTGGCTAGGTGGCATCTGAAATTAACCCTGTTGCTTCTGATTCTTCTATTTCCGATACACTTGTCCTTGATCCGAGTTGACCTTCCTGTGCCTTGAGAGAAAGGAAAAGGGCTTGTACAAATACCTATTTCTCGATTTGTTTCATCTAACGATGTTTCCAAGAAGATAAGGCCTTTATGTGATTGACTCTGTAAGAATCCTGCGCATCTATTAAGGAAGCACTTAAAGATGAAAGTGGATCAAAGCCATGAATGAGGAAATGAAAGCTCTTGAAAAAAATAGAACTTGGGAGATAGTTGAAAAGCAGGCAAGCCAGTTGGTTGCGGGTGGATTTACACCGGCTGGATAATCGCGGCACTCTTGATCGATATAAGGCGGATTAGTAGCAAAGGTACACCCGGACTTATGGCGTGATTATGAGGAAACATTTGCACCGATGCAAAGATGAACACCGTCCGTATCTTACTTTCTCTTGCGGCTCATTCACGGGTGGAGAACTTAATCGGTTTGATGTTAAAAATGCATTCCTGCATGGAAATTTAGAGGAGGAAGTGTATATGGAGATCGCCAGGATTTGATCCAACTCATGGGGTAAATAAGGTGTGTAAATTGAAAAAGGCCTTGTATGGGCTAAGCAGTCTCCTCGGACATGGTTTGGAAGATTTACAAAGGCTATGTTGGGCCTTGGTTACAAGCGAGTCAAGGAGACCATACCTCTTCTTCAAACATTCACAGGGGAGGAAAACTAATGATGCTCCTTGTTTATGTTGATGATATTATTATTCTGAGGAATGACTTGATTGAGAGAGAACTCCTCGAAGAAATTGTCTGCGAGAATTCGAGATGAAAGATGCAGGAACCCTCGAAGTACTTTCTTGGGATAGAGGTAAGCTTACTCAAAACAAGGAATTTTTATCTCTCGGAGAAAATATGTTCTTGACCTTCTACGAGGAAACCGGAGCTTGGTGTAAACTGCGGTGTTCGATAGAGCAAAATCATAAAATGAGCAATCGAGAGAGGAATGTGCTAGAGATCGTGAAGTCCCGATGCTCGAGAGATTAGTGGGAAGGCTAATTTACTTAGCACACGACTAGACGACTTAGCTTATGCGATGGCGTAGTCACCGATCGATTTATCATGATCCAAGGATGAGGCATTTGCGGCGTGATGGGCGGATCTTGCAATACCTTAAAGCGACTCCAGGAAAGTGCATTGTTCAAAAGAAGCGGAAGGCCCGGCGTTGGAAAGCCCTATCGCGATCGATTATACGCAGGCTCGATTGAGTGATAGAAAGGTCCACGATGCGCTCTTTGCACATTCTTCCGTAGTAATCTTGTTACATGGAGGAGCAAAAAGCAAAATGTGGCGGATCAGTCTTGAGCAAATTTAGAAGCGATGGCTCATGGGATTTCAGAGCTATTGTGGATGAAGATTATACTTGATGATTTGAAGGTGAATTATGAAGGCTCAGTAGGTTGTTTGTGACAATAAATCAGCAATCAGCATTGCTCGTAATCTGTACAACATGACGGGACCAAACACATTGAGATAGATAGACACTTTATAAAGGAGAAGCTGGGTGTGGGTGATCACAACGTCCTACATTCCTCTTGGATACCAACTGCAGATGTGCTACAAAGGGCTATCTACAGCGACTATTTCGCAACTTACTTACAAGCTAGGAATGATTGATATCCACTCACCAGCTTGAGGGAGTATTGTAAATAATTAGAGTAAATAGTTACTTTTTTTATTGTAACCTAGTTTAGTTATTTGGCCCATTGCTTAGGCCCATAAGGTTAAGCCTAGCGTAGCCTATATAATAAACATTGGTGTGTGTATATCGAATGAGTTAATAATATAATTCAGATATAATTTTTACATATATATTACACTCTTTTAATCACTTTGAAAGGGGATAAAAATTATTTTTCTATTATTCATAAATCATAATGAACTTTTTAGTGAGTTAATCCATAATGATAAAAATTGTTATAATGCATATAATTAAACTTCATATATGATTTGTAATAATCCTTCAACTTTATAAAAAATCATTTTTTTGTTGAAGTTATGTGTTTTGGATAGAGAATGAGAAGAGAAAGAATGAAGATTCTAAAATATGATTGATGATGATCTAATGATGCAAAAAGCTTAAGCACTAATCATGATAATAACTAAGTGATAAGAACCTAATCCTATGAGATAATTTAAGATATTCTAAGATAAGATAAGATATACTCTAAGATTAGATTAGATACGATATTTTCAAATATTATAACATTAATAAACAAAGTTATTATATGATGTTAGTTTATATAATATGATGCTATTTTTTTCTTTTATGTAGTTTAAAATTTTCAATATCCATGGATATCCGCTACTAGCGTGGATATTCGCTGATAGAAATTGGGATGCATATGGGTGGGTCACTACTGCTTCCGCCCCGCCTTTCTGCCATCCTATTCATTACAGAGCATTATGACATCAATTGCTCCATATAACGGACTCCACATACTAGGAAAAGGCTTTGGTTTGTTAATATCCAGGAACTTTGTTGTATCTTGTTATGTCATTGCAAATCTTTTGACTGGCAAATAAGCAATCTTCTAGGACTATCTTAAACAACACGACATCCTTTAATTCTTTCATAATTACTTTATATCACCTAAATAATTAAATGAAATCCCTAAATAATTCCTACATAGGCTACCATAAAATTATCAAAATTGAAAATATCAGCTTAGTTTTGTCATGCTCATGCTTAACAAAACTTAGACTTACCTTTTATGTCGTTAGACATTAATGTTTCCTTATCAGACTGCAGAGTTTCTTTTTTTAAAAATATATTTTGACTGTAATGTAACAGAAAATGCAGAATGAATATTATAAAATTCAATTTAGTTGAGCAAATCCCCAGAACAATAAAGTTACTACTTGCATTTTAGCTGCTAGAGTCTCTGATTTGTCTTGTTCTGATTCTGGTGCTTGTTGCACCAGATGTTTCTTTTGAGCTATACTTATTATGATTTAGGCTCAAATTGCTGCCATTTCACAGCCTTGTGACAGTATTGATACAGTTTTACAGAGATAACCACAGTCAAAGGCAGTTAATTGAATATCTTATCTGGTTTCCTGTGTATGATACGAAACATTACAGGGGAAAATGGTTGTAAGTAGGGGAGAGGGACCTAAAGGTGGTCTGGGAATGCCTGAGATGTTAACACTGACATGTGCAATAATGGGCGCAGGGCTTGGAAAGGTCTGTTGTAGTTTGTATTAGTGTTTCTCCATGTTTATTTGTTTACTTTGTTTGTAACAGGGTTTTGTCCATTATGACTATGAATTGACTTATAGAGTTCTACATTTTATTTATACTTTTTTTTCTTTCTATTTTTCCCATATTATAATACAAACTCAATAATCATGATCCTTTCTTTTTATATTTTGTTTAGCCTACTGTGTCTACTGAGATGCTTCAGTCATTAGTTTTTTTTGATAGAAACTGGAATGCCTTTTTTCAAGCTTTATGAATTGTGATACTGGACAACCCATGATGAAGTGAAATTTTTTGAGGACATTGTCTTTCGATGCTGCAGGATGTTGCATTATTGACTGATGGAAGATTTTCAGGAGGTTTTCACGGGCTTGCCATTGGAAATATTTGCCCCGAAGCACAGGTTAATTGATTATGTTTCATAATCATTTTGGTGCTGCTATAATATGTTAAAAATATTCAGATGCATCATATTCAACTGTAATCTTTAAATTTGATCAAATTATAATGGTGTATGCAGTTAATTGTCTAATGTAAAGGAATGTTTATCAATCTATTATGTCTCTATTTTTTTTAAGGGATTAGAACAGTGGCTTGTGCAAGTTCTGGAACTGTTTATCCTCACTCTTGAACTTCATTCAGAGAAATGATTGTGATGTGTTAGTGTATTTGGAAAAATGCATAATTCTAAATTTTTTTTGGTCCTTGTCCTTGTTGGTATTAAACCATTTTATTTGCAAATGCACTTGAATGCATTTTTCAACGTTCAAGCTATTCTATTGTAGCTGGTGTGATTGTGCGAGTAATATATCAGTTTGTGACCGTTGAAGATTAATGTCATCATGCTTTACTGGAATCATGTAAAAGTTCCCTTCTTTTAATGTTCTATATTAATAACTGAGAAAATTTGATGTACACTTCAGGATGATGAAGAGGTTATGACTTGTCATGCTTTTATTTTCTATTTCTTCTGGGACATGTTCATGCATTTACTTTATGAAGATAAAGAAAATTTCAACTATAATTTCTTTTAGTGAACCAATAATATTTTTACTGGCTTCATTGGTTTTATAGGAAGGCGGTCCAATTGGTTTGATTAAAAAAGGAGACATTATCAATGTCGATATTCAGAATAGGAGAATTGATGTTTTGGTATCAGATGAGGAGATGGAGGCAAGCAGGAAGAAATGGACTGCTCCACCATACAAAGCTAACCAAGGAGCTCTGTACAAGGTATGAGACCTTAGACTCCTAGGCAAAAAAAAAGTATGTGTTTAAATATTTTTACAGACATGTTACTTTTTTATTCCTTATGTTAATTGAATTGAAATTAGAGGACCAAACAAAAGCGTGTTTGTATTTTAACTCTTAACGAGTAACTAAGAATGCACATACCAGCTCCATAGGTGGACCCACGTTTAGTTCAGGGTGTGCACTTGCACCCCCTGAACTTTAAAATTTTTCACTTATCTCCCCATAAAATTTTATTTTTGACCCCTCTGAAAATTATTTTTTGCACCATGACCCCAGATCCACCCTCACTCCTCCTCTGCATAGTGCACACTCAACTTTCTCTCTCAGTATCTCAGAAAACTCATTTCTCTCTCTCGCTCAAACCACTCTCTCTCTCTCTCACACACACACACACGCTGCCGCCATTGTGCTGAATGCCGACCGGTCAGCTCCCTTTGCACGGGGCCCAACTCATTCTCTCTCTTACAATTGCGTCTGCTCTGCACTGTCTTTGTTCACGCAGTTAAAACGACTTTCAGATCTCCATCTCCGACCACTCTTGCTTTCGCGCAGCGACCATCACCTTCTCTCCATTTCCTGTTGGTGGTGAGTTTTTGTTGCCTATGTTAATGTTTTCCCCTTGTTTTCCCTTCAGGTTTTCCCTAATTTTGAAAACCTTATTTCCCCCTTGTTCTTAGATTGTTGTGGCGGTGTTGTTGCCTCTTCTAGGCCTTCACAGTTTCTGTTCCCTTCATCTAATTAGTAATCCCTAATGGGCTAATGGCTAATGCCTCTTCTATTCTTGGCCTTGTTCTACGATTATGGACTCATGGGTTACGGCTGTTGGCCTTTTTAAATATTTTTTCAAAGATGCAGTGGTGTTGCCTAGGAATTTTAAATTGTCTTCTCTTTTCAAAGATGCAGTATTGCCTACGGCTCTTCTCCTTTTAACTTCTAATAATTTTAATTTTTTTTTTCAAGGATACCATTACCTGTTCCGTTTGTGTTTTTTTAATATGATTTTTTTTGTAATGGAACAGTGAATATCATCCATCAAGGATCAGAGAAACTGTGAAATAACAATCTTGATAATAGAAAAATATTTGAAGAGGAGATTACCATCAAATAAGCAACGACCATGCGGATCGAGTTCACAATAACAACACTTTGATAAAGTTTTATGATTTTGATTTTTATAATGACGTATAATATTAAATATTTTTGCACCCCCTGGCCTAGGGTCTTAAGTCCGCCACTCCAGCACACCTTAGACGACTCTTAGGCATAAAGAGTGTGTTTAAATATTTTTACAGACATGTTACTTTTTTGTTTCTTATGTTAATTGAATTGAAATTAGAGCACCAAACAAAAGCGTGTTTGTATTTTAACTCTCTGATGAGTAATTAGGAATGCACATACCTGCACACCTTAGACTCCTTCTAGGCAAAAAAAGAGTGCGTTTAAATATTTTTACATACATGTTACTTTTTTGTTCCTTATGTTAATTGAATTGAAATTAGAGGACCGATCAAAAGCGTGTTTGTATTTTAACTCTAAATGAATAACTAAGAATGCACATACCAGCACTTTGTCTATAATGAAATATTAGCTACACTTTCTCTCCAGTGATTTCTTTCAATGTTTTAAGCTTATATATTGTTTTTCTGGATCCAGTATATTAAAATGTGAAACCTGCTTCTAGCGGATGTGTGACTGACGAGTAGAGAGGACTCATTTTTGGTGGCTTGCAGGTCGAGATCCGATTATCTGTATTAGTAGCTTTTGACGAGGTATTACTGTTTTCCGTTAAACGGTACATTTCTATGGATCTCGATGTATCTTTATTCGATCCTCATTATTTTTTGGTATATTATTCTAGACTTGAATCCCACCTCCTCTCTTTTCTCTGCTATCTCTTCTCATATTTAAGTCCTTTTTGTTCCTCCTTTTTTTATTTATTATTATCCCGTGAGTTTAGCAAGTTACTTCTTGTTGGACATATAGGATTCCTATAGCAAAAATATTCTATAACAAACTCTTTATAATTGTTTATTTAACACATTTTTAAAAACTTATGTAAAAAACACATTTTTCAAAATGCAATTAATTTTGAGGTAAGTTTATTGCTTATTTTTTAAAACGGATCAATTATAAAAAAAATGTGTTTAAAAAATTATGTTGATAGTATTTTCCATGATAAAAAATATGGGTGATTACAGGAAAAAAAATGAAAAGGCCAAAGCTTGAAAAGAAAACGTCACTTTTAGCATTTATTTATTAACACTGTTTATGCATCGAGTATTGAGTGTTTTTAAAATATCAGAGAATTTGAACACGTTGGCATTTGAATGTCCATGTGATGCAATTTTTGAAGATCTAACTATTGAATTACAATTATTCATTATATTCTTTATATTTCTGTCAAATGTTGTAAAATTTTAGCAATGATAAATTGTAGTTAAACAGTTACTATTTTCATATATTAGAAGTGTTGTTTCAAGTTTCGAACACAGCTGCCGTTGTTATTTCTGTAAATGCTTTATAGAAAATGAGGTTTTGTTGATCTGGGCAAAAACAAATTAGAAATTATGGACTCGCAATACAAGTCCGGGCCTCTTCATGTTTCGGCTTTGGTAAGCACCAGGAGTGCCACGGTTCATGGTACACGCTACCAGCACCCATTACAAGCCCGATACAAATGCTTGCTTAATCTAAAAGCTTAAATACAAATCTTTATATTCCCTGCACATATTGTAATTAATAGCAAAATAATGTTTCCCATTTCCAATCCTTCATTTCACCAACCTAAGACACGATGCAACGGCCTCAAGCAAGAAGCCTAGAACATCGCCACTCCACACCCTTCTTATGGCCACATCATCACATTCCTTCATTGAATGCTTGAAGGAACCCACCAAATCTATATGAGCACCATCGTTCAACCTCTCTCCCTTCACAAGTGGTGTCTCAGAGTTGGTGGCACAAACTCAATATCCCCAGAATCATATCCAAGCATTTTGTGTGCGTGTGTGTTTTTTGGGGGGGTAATCAATCAACCTCTTCATCTTGCTCATCCATTTTTGCCTATATAAGAATCAGACACATGACATCCTTTTCTAGCAGTGCAAGTCTCCAGAAAAATATTCATGGATTCAGAAAAGCCTCTTCATTTTGTCATGTTCCCATGGCTAGCCATGGGTCACATATACCCATGCTTCGAGCTCTCTAAAATTCTTGCACAAAAGAGTCATTTTGTCTCACTTATTTCCACCCCTAAAATCATTTCAAAAACTAAAACAAACAGAAGTGAGGCCTCTGTCAATGTCTTACTATATATCAGCAGGGAAATTCTCTATCAATCTACTTAAAGATGGAAAACCAAACCTGGTTTCATATATATATCCACAACCATTAAACATTTTGTACTCAAGAAGAAGGAACACAAGATAAGAATGTAAAACCAACTATCTCTGCAATCAATCACTATACTAAATAAAGATCTCCATATTCTATCTCATACTACAATACTTTTCCTTCACCCTTTCCTCAAGCTCTTAATTTGGCTTTCAACTTTTCCTTCACCCTCAAATTTCAGCAGTCACTGCATGCACAGGAAACAAACAGGAAATTATTTGATGAGCACAACATCCAGTGTTCCAGAAGCAATAATAAATTAATAATTCAAAATTTGATACATAGACTTTTTTCAACAAAAGATACATGGTTATCATTACATTAAAAAAAATAGAAGAAGAAAACCCAATCTGGTGTCCAACAAGCATAATCCCTCGACAACAATCATAAAATTACAAAATTCAATAAATAGTTTAACACAGACAAAATAATCTAATTATCAGTTTTCCTGCGTTTTCTTTTCACATATAACTATCAATTATCAGTGTCAACACAGACTAAAAGAAACCACCAGCTAAATATTTGACCCACTAAACATCTCATAATATGTAGAGTTCGATGAAGTGAAAGGATAGCGAGTACAGAATACTGCAGAAATTAACACTGTCCTGCAACTCATCCTTGTTAACAGTTAGTTAAGTTGAACGGTTTAATATAACAAAACACAAAAATAAATGTTTCTAATAAGCATGGCCACGTTGGCATGGATCGAATCCTACCAATTTTGGTGACATCTCGTGACACATTATTTATTTTAGCATTCCAAACAAGACTGCTTAAATCAAATACATAATACTTGGTGAATATTTTTTTTTTTGGCAAATGAGAAAATGAGTCTCGTTAAAACTTAGTGAATATCGAAATATATATTACTCTAAGAAATCAATCAAATAAGGGAAATTAAAAAGGAGTTTTGAGTCTTTCACGTACTCTCGTCCCAAAGCTTTTTCACCCAAGGCAGATGTCTCTTGCTGACAATCCCCAGGATGGAAGAGCTATGTTTGGAAAGTTCCAGTATCCCATCTATCATATACCTAGATGAATGAAATCGAAAGAACAAAAAATAATTTGTGATAATTAATTTTGAACAAAGCTATATATACAAATTCATACTAATTACTTATGGTAAGTAATTGCACCTGTCCAATTTAAATAAAAATATTTTAGTCTAATGGTGTCATTTTATTATAGAAATCAGTAAATCAAATCATTTTCTTAAGAATCGTGAAAAAGCAAAAGAGACTACTAAAATAAGATCGATAGGGTAATAGTCAAGATCTTTTATAATCTAAAGATAGATAGATTAATCCATTCCTGATAGAAACTGCCTTAGAAAACCACAACCGAATCTTCAAGTAGTGCCACCTCAAATGTAATTGTTTGCCTTTCTGGATGCATTGTAAAATCTGCATGAAATGTGTCAAAAATCAGTGTTGTTTTAAGTATCCGCCACTAATCTAATGCCTAGCCACTAAAATTTTTATTGTTCCAGTTTTGTTAAGTTAGAAAAAGAGAAGTTTCTAAATTGACTTGAACACTGATGATGTGGGGATAAAATTTTGTGTGGCAAATTTTTTTTTATAGGCAAATGTTAGTTGTTAGAAATGTTAGTTTCCTGGGTTTAAACCCGGGACCTCCAGCTTACACTCCTTTAACGTCCCTTAGCTCACCAATCGAGCTACCTACTTTGGACTTGTGTGGCAATTTAGTTAGTAAAAGAAATGACCTCATTGACGTCACTGGGCCAAGGTAGTAGCATAAGCAGGATTTTTATATGCACAATAATACTTACTAGTTTATGTAAAGGTACGTTGACCGCAATAATTGTCAGTTTTTTATTGATATATTATTTTGATTAATTAATTCTATATAATATAATTATTAAAAAACATTTGAGATATGCAGATTAATAATTTGTAAATTCACTTTACATATTTAAAATTTAAAAATATATAAAAGTAATTTTAGAATTATATAACCACGTGAATAATTATTTGCATGATTTAGAGTTCTTTAGTGATGCCAATTAATTTCTTAGAAAGAATAGTTAGTAAGTAGGAATAAAAAATTACAGTAAAAAAAAAGGTAGAATAAAAAAAGAATTTATAAATAATTTGATAATACTTCTAAAACACTTCGGGCATGCCTAAAATATACTATTACTTTTGAGAATATAAATTTTTAATGTCAGAGTAAATTAAGTTAAACCCGTATTTATGATACTGGCAATTATAAAAAAATAATCAGATTTGATGCAACAAGTTAAGGTGTAGCTGCATGTGTTCTGGTCATATAAGATGCAGTGTGAATGCCTGAACGGCGTTCCTTGTATCACCGACTTTAAAAAAAAAAAAAAAAAAAAAAAAAAAGAGGCATCACATCGGTGGACACCGGTCGGTTTCGAGTCAAAAACTATCAATCCGATCAAAACCAAAGTTTGTAAACCAAGAACTGTTTCCTCCCGTTTGAGTGTTCGGCTTGGTCGGGTGACGGGTTAGTCGGATATGCGGGTGAGCGGGTGGATTGCCTCGGTTTTGAACCAAATAAAATCAGGAACTTTCTGTGAAAAACCAAAAAATCAAATAATCCCACAAAGACGCCAACAGAAGCAGCAAAGATACATATAATTATGTAGAAGCATGTATTATTGTTTGGAGCATAAAAAGCACATCATAAATAGTAAAGAAAGCAAAAGAAAGTAATAGGTATTGTCGTGAATCTCACTTCATATATTTTTTTAACAAGCTCGAACATGATTAAATGAAAACAATTGAAAGTAAATGGTTAAATGCAAAAGTCAAGAAGACCACATAGAGGAGGCCGACAAGAAGAAAGTGGGCACAGAGGCCATGAGCAAACCCAGAAAGAAAGTCTCATCATAGCATAGCACTAAATGAACGCCCCTTCTTCTTCTTGTTCTTTGTGGGTGGTAGATCTGGAGGGAGTGGGTGTTGATCTAGACGACGACATCGACTTGTGTTTCGATTCCTCCTTTCCAAGCCGATAAAGGTGGTGGTCCGGTGAGGCAAGAAAGAGACGTAGAGGGTGGGGGTTGTACCAGAAAAGGAGACGCAGAGTCGAGAGTGAGAGAAAACAAGGACGCGATTGTTGTAGGGGAGCTCAAAGGTTTCTGAGTAGATGACTATGGTTTTCTTCTTTTTTGAGATGTAAAGAAATGGCTGTGAAAGACCACGTTGATGTTGGGGGAAAAAAAATTTGGGTTACTTGAAGAAACACACCAATGTGAAATCTTAGTCGTCAATGTTGCCAAGTCATTGATCGTTGTAGACAATCGAACGGTTATAACTATCACAACTCTTAAAAAATAAAAACAAATATTTGCGGTCGGATACGGGTGGTGGCGGACTTTGCTTACTACACCCGAGCCCGCCCAATGGTATCCGTGTGTAACTGACAAACTCAACCTGTGGCCCGCGAACCCGTAATAATCCGCCCGTGTGTTATCGAATTTTACCAGGTCATTCGGTTTCGGTTTGGTAGCATTTATTTGTCCACCCTACTATCGTAACACCCCGTTTTCAGAGCGCTACTGTGTAACCCAATCTAATGTTGAAAACATTTTATGCTTGTATGCTTTTAGTTAAAAAGTACTCTTATGTATTTCGCAATGGAAAATAAGAGTATTTTTTTTCTTTTTCTTCTCTTTGAAACCCTTTTCAAAATGAGACATAAAGAGTACTACAATTTTCTAAATAATACAAAATCAATCTTTTGCAAATATTAGAGTATAATACATCACAATCAATACTTTACATAACATAAAACATAACTTAATCTTTTCGCACTGAGGCGAGGTTTTATGGAAAGAGTTATTACAAAACAATGGGTAATTACGCAAATAACAACGACAAAACCCTAAGCTAAGCTGACCAATAGTTATAACTCTTACTGAGAAACAGCTCAGCAAGGTCAACACACGAAGCACTCAGAGAAATCTTTTTCTACTGGCTCAATCTTCAACGCTCCTGAAAAGAGAAACTGCAGCAGCTATGGAACTCCATCTGGAAGTGACATCTATAAAGGTGTCCAATCCATCAATAATGTAAGAGTAAATTCTTTGTTCACGAGTCTATCATAGGCTATGTTGCATGCAAATAATATACATATATAATACAACAATATGTCTATATATACATATATATATATATATATATATATATATATATATATATATACTTAATATACCGCAATTTGCCATTGAAGAAGATGAGATTTTTTTTTTTTGGAAAATAAATAAGCACTCATTTACTCGTTGCATTCACCTGATAGACGCTCGAGTCAAAGCGCAAAGCGACATAGACCAGATCAAAATTTCCACCGGCGTGGGTATCTAAATTTAAAATCCATGGAGAAATTCAATCCAAAAAAAAAAATCATGGAGAAATTTATACAGTACTTTATTTATAGCAATATTTCTTTAAGCAAAAAAATAATTGAAAAGGATATAAAATCACCATTAACAACAATGTCTCACTCATTTTATGTATTATATTTATAATTTATAATATTTCTACAAAAAGGATTTCATACTAACTCAAAAATTTAGGGTGCGTTATAAATATTTTAAATAATTTAGTGGTATTATTTTTTATGAACGTATAATTTTTATTTTAAGATAATATTTTTAACAACAATATTATAATAATTATTTTAGGTTTTACATTTTTTATAAAATATTCACTTATATATCTTAATAATTTAAAGGAAAATAATTTTTGAACACACAATTTTGACAATAATACGCGACATCGTATGTGTCCGTGGACTGTATGTCCCTATATGTACGGACAATTTTTTTTTCAAAAAATTATTTTTAATTTTTTTTCCAAAAAAATATTTTTTTAAGATTTGACATTAACCAGATAATAAATAGCATTAACCAAATATGTGAACTTGATTAACCAGATAAGAAAGTTTTAGGATTTGGCATTAACCAGATATGTGAACATGATTTACTAGATAAGAAAATGGGATGTCCAAAAGTTTCAGGATTTGATATTAACCAGATAATAAATAGCATTAACCAGATATGTGAATTTGATTAACCAGATAAGAAAATTAGATGTCCAAAAGTTTCAGGATTTGACATTAACCGTATAATGAATAACATTAACCAGATATGTGAACGTGATTAACCAGATAAAAAAATCTGTAATATTTTTTTGAAATTTTTTTAAAAATAATTTTTTGGAAAAAAAAGGGTCTGTACATGTTGTCGTCGAATGTGTCCAATTCGTGTGACCCTAATTTAAATAACACACACATATCGATTAAACATATATTCCTCCGGAATGAATAAGCAAGTTTTACCTAACTCACGTTTATTAAAGTGATTAGTTAATCCATGGAAAAAACCCAAGTCCCACATGGACTAGAGTAAATGCCTCAAAAGAGTTTATAAGTAAGTGGCATCCCTCACCTTACAAGCCGGTTTTGTAAGGATGAGTTAGGCTCAAAATCCTAATATAATATCAAAGCATATCATAGATCCATGGGCCACTCACCGCAGTATATACACGCACTAAGCCCAATGGTACTGGGCGTGAGGGGTGTATTGGGAAAAACCCAAGTCCCCATATAGACTAGAGTTAAGGCCTCAAAAAAGTTTATAAATAAGTGGCATCCCTCATCTTACAAGCCGGTTTTATAAGGATGAGTTAGACCCAAAATCCTAATAATTCATAATCTCATGTGAAAAAGTATATATATATTGTCTAAATTACCCTTTTAGCATTATTTATTGTTGATAGAGTAATAGTATTGAAAATAGTAAAAATAAATTAAATGAGGGATATTTTTGACATACCGTTATTAAATATGATAAAAACAATTAAAATTTGCTTATATTTCATTCCAAAAAATATGAGCTAAAACTTACTTATAATTCATTGCGAGGGAGTACATAATATTACTCAAGAAACACACAGTTTTAACTTTTAAATCAAAAGTCAATATAGTAATTTTTTTTTTCTTTTTCACGGAAAGTCAATATATAGTAGTAATTGTGATCGTTAATTAGAACCTCCAGAAACTGATATGTATTCCTTTATTACTGTCTTACGGAAGCATGAGGGCAGCCATGATATATACAAATCTTACATCAAGAGTGTGCTTGATTTTTTTTTAACTAAAAAAATATTCTTTCATTCAAATTGGTAAAATACATCGAAAAAATACAAATTTAACATCGTTAAAAATCAAAAATGATGAATCTGCGAACAAACTTACAACACTCAGGTTAATAGCATAAAACGGCAAAATACCTACAAATGTGACAAAATCAAAATGACCAGAATATCTATGCCTCCGGATTTGTAATATTGACGCTCAAGTCTTGATTGAATATGTAATGAATTGAAGCTGATGTGCTAATATAAACCAAACGAACACCGTAACAAAATGGAAAACCAAACAATACTACACCAAGATGACGAACAAAATAATATCGCACTCAGACGACGAAATCACGGAAAAACACGAAAGAAAAATCATATCTACGTGAAAAATAACTTATCAATACTATTTGACAAAAGTGATCCCCTAATACACGTGTCCTCACAAATTTTTTTTTTCTTCTCGCCAATTTCTCTGCTACGATTCGTTTTTTTTTTTTCACATTCTTTGCTTCTGTTCGCACAACTACTTTGCTACATTGTTTTTTTACATTCTTTGCTATGTTTCTGTTTCCTATTTTGTTATTTTCTACGGTATTTTATTATTTTGCTGCAAATTTAGTCACAAAAAATTTTTCTCTGCACATTTTTTTCTTTGAAACACGGGACAAAAAATTTGTATGAGTAAATAAATATTCAAATTGGTTCCCACAAATATGATGGAGATCAATTTAATCCATAGAAATAAAAAAAATACCAATTTGGTTTTTAAAAATCTCAAATATGGGTCAAATTAGTATCTGATAGAGACTAAAATGATCCTTAAAATTATCATAAAAATGACTAATTTGACCAATATTTAATATATTTAATAACTAAATAGTATTTTTCATGTCTCTAGAATTAAATTAGTCTCCGTAATTTTTATCGATAACCAATTTAGATATTTACTCATTTTATTTATTAGCAAGACAAAAACGTATATGACATGCATTATATTTTCACTCCTCATTTTCTTTCTTTTTTCATTTCATCCCATGCTCTAATTATTTTTTTTATCTTTATTTTATTCTCTCATTTTTTTCCGTTTATGCTTCTTCTCCTTTCTACATCAGGAAGTCATTGGATCTTCCCTTTTAAACACATCAAATTTATAAATATTTTAATTATTTATAAATAATTATTTTACTTTTCAATCCCTGCGGGGAAACAATACATGTTATAAATATAATTTCACTGTCTTTGAGTACATATCAAATTTATAAATGTCTTTATTATTTATAAATGATAATTATACTTTTAAGTCCTGATAGGGAAACAATACATGTTATTGGTATAATTTCTTTATCTTTAAGCACGTATCAAATTTTATAAATGTCTTTACTATTTAAAAGAATATTATTTTGATTGAGTCCCTACCGGAAACAATACATGTTATCAGTATAATTTTATTATCTTTAAACACCTATCTAATTTTATAAATGTCTTTATTATTTATAAATGATGATTGTTTTTTTAAGTCCCGATGAGAAATATTACATGTTATCTGTATAATTTCATTGTCTCTGAGCACATATCGAATTTTATAAGTTTTTATTATTTATAAATAATTATTTTATTTTTGATTCCTTACGGGAAACAATATATGTTATGACATACTTTCATTATCCTTGATAACGTATCAAATTTATAAATGTATTTATTATTTATAAATGATTATTATGCTTTTGAGTCCCGACGGAAAAATAATACATGTTATTGGTATAATTTCATTGTCTTTGAGCACATATGTCATTCAATTTTAGTCCTGACAGTGAAATATTATTGTTATCAGTATAATTTCATTGTCTTTTAGCACGTATCAAACTTTATAAATGTATTTATTATTCATAAATGATTATTTTGCTTTTGAGTTCCGACGAGGAAATATTACATTTTTAAAGAACTAAAAACAACTATTTATGTTGTCAAAGCGTAAAACTTTAATTTTATAAAAAATGTATTTTAAAGAAATTGAGGACATTGCAACTAAAGTAGTCATATTGGGAATATACGATTAAATTACTATTATTTATCTAACTCATTCCTCATGATATAAAATAACACATGCTTTCATTTTCTCTTTTACACTAGAATTAAAATAGAGGTATTTGAAACATGTGAACAAACCAACGTGACCGGTGCGATAGCTATCGCACAGGTATCTGGCTAGTTTAGATAAAAAGAGAAAAAAAATGATGTAGAGGGGTGATTTCAAGCCAAAAAATGGCTCAAAACCACTCCTTTCAGTTGATGAGGAAGAAGGAAGTGTGGAGGAGGGAAGGTTGAGAGAAAGGCGCCACTAGGCTTTCTTTCCAAGAGTGTGTTTGATGAACTTTATATCACCTTAAATATTAAAAGATGTTATAAGAGTATCTGTAATGTATGGTTCTTAAGGCATTCTTAACTAATAGTTAGTTTACGTTTTTTTTTTTACTGTTGGACCTTTTACGTGGTGTGTGTTGTCTCTTAAATTTATGAGACGTCTTTTATATAAGAGACTTTTAAAAGAAATTAATATATATCAGTTAAGAGACATCCCTTGGCATAAAAATATAGTATTTTTTGCTCAAACTCATTAGAAATTAAATATTAAATTATTAAAGTGCGGTATATGATGACCGCTTAAAAAACTCACTTAAAAAATCAAGTATTACGTGGCATATAAGAACCACTTAAACAACTCAAAATTGATTGTTTAAATTTTACCGATGGGAGATTCTCTAATAAATTCCGTGCGAAATAATTAAAATGAAGGGGGGCGGTGGGAAAGCTCTCAAGCTTAAATTTATTACAGCAAGCTCATCACTCATGGTATGACACTACGACAACTTCATTTTCCTTTCCTTTTATTATGTTTAGACTAAAATGTATCTTCAATTTTTTAATATAAGGCTAACTCTTCTTCAACTGTCATATTGATAACAAAGTGCTTCAATTGAATATCAAATTTTAACATTAATGTAAATACCCACGTCAGTTTGCCAACACACCTCATAATGACTAACAACTTCAATTTCTATATATGCCAACAACCATTCAGGTTCAATTTGACACAAAACAAAATAAAATATTATATATATATAGTAGTATTATGTTATAAAACAACAAATAATGCTTTAGATTCAGGAATACCGTTGTACGAGCCTCAGTAAGCTCGCATAAAAGAACAATAATGCTGATTATATTTTTGTAGATTATTACAATTTGTGATTTTTTATGACACTCCAGTAAGAATAGTACGCAGCTACCAGACATAAAAATTCGAGGCGTCTCTCTTGCATCGCATGGTAGCAACTAACCCACCAATAATTTGTCCTTTCACATGCAGTTTGCACCATGATTTTAATTTTTTTTTTTCTAAATGTATTCGATGAATATATATCAAGAATCAAATGGATAAAGTAAAGGCATATATTCCGTCTCAAATTATAAGGCCCTTTTGGGTTTTTTATTTATCATAATTTATAAGACTCTTTTGTAGCTTTAATTCATTTTTTCCTATACTACCCTCATTAAATGCATAATGGTAAGGTGTAAAGAGTGAGATGTTGAGTCTCATTAATTGTAATGAGTAATTAATTAAGGGAAGAAAACAAAGGGTAATTTAGGTAAATCAATCAAAATTATAGACAAATTTATTGCTTTTAGTCAATTCCTTGGTAAAAGAGATTTAGCCAAAATGACCTTATAATTTGGGACGAAATGAGTAGTTTACTATTGTTTGCTATTGTTTCAAATATTTGTGACATTAAGCTTCTGGTTGTTACGCGTGAAAAAGGCACGAGAGAGAAACGAGCAAGAGAGAATGTCATGAAATTGACAATTTCGCCTGATTGGTTGCGCAAAAAAATGATGCGAGAGAAAAAAAAAAGTGAGCCCCATGCGTTGAAAATGTTCTTCGCGGAAGGGGTGAGAAAGTGGGTTCCACGTGCTTTTTTTTCTTTTACCATTTCTACCCCTATTCTCTCCTTATATCTCAAATTATTTAAATTTTTAGTCAATAACATTGATGTCTTTTAAAAAATAATCAACACTTCTCTTTTTTTTTCCTTTCTCTTATTCCAATCAATACCCAAATCTACCCAATTTCTCATATTTTTCTCTCTTTTCATACTCTCTCTTTACAATTTCTCTCGTGAACCAATCACACCCTAAGAATTAATCTTTGATGAAAAGACCATATATTTTGATTAGAAGCATAATTTAACATTATAATGTTTGTAAAATGAAATCCATTTCATTTGAATCTTTAGATGATTAAAATGATAATTAATAAAAAAATGTATGTATTGTACAACATCATTAATTTTCAAATTACCTAACCAAGCCATGTACATTATACGAAAATGATTATTATATATTTTTTTACGAGAATTACTATATATACCAAGCCCCATAACATGTCATATTTGGGCAAGTTATAGAAGCATGCCATTAAGCGTATAGGGGGGAAAAGATAGAAGTCAAATGATAATAGGACTCACTTATTTAAAGATATATACATTCAAACCCTCTTCCTCTTCAGAAACCTTCTTTTTTTGTCTCCACCACAATATCACCATACCCCCTTTCATCATAGTGTTAAGATGACGCCAATTTCTGCAGTTTCTAACTTCCCAATCACCATATTTGGGTAAGTAAAAGACTTATTTAAAAATTCTCAAATAGTTCAATAACTTATATAGTAATTAAACCATAATTATTATATTTGCAGTTACTAAAAACAAAAAATACTATATTTGTAGGATCTAAAAGAAAAAAATTATATTTACTGAGACTAAAAGCAAAACATATTACATTTACAGGGACTAGAAGGGGAAAAAAATTATAAGGACTAAAAGCAAAACATATATTTATCGGGACTAAAACAAAAAACCTGAAAACAAAAGGAGAATAAGAAATTTTAGTAGCAGCCTAACATCTCTGTAACTTTATTTTCAAATTCTAACTCTAGAATTAATACACAAATAGATTGTCACTTTAAAATCATGGATTGTGTCTCTATTCTTTCTTTTTTTCCCTCATGATGTTTGTCCTCAAATTGAAAATTCTTCCCCCAGTGTTCACTTTCGAAAAGCCTAACTTGAAATTTCACATATTCAAATAATGGAGAATGTATCCTTTTTTATCAACTTATAAAATTCGAAACCTGAATGTGGACATTCTAATTAGATACGGAAGTTTCTATTTTGAAACAACTTTAGAGGGTGTCGATATTTTAATTCTAAGTTTTAAATAGTGCTCACAGGGATAGCAATGAAACTTTGAATTTAAGGACAAGTTTTACAAAGGTAAAAGAGGAATGTAGACACAAAACTCATGATTTGAGAGTACCAATCTACTTCCATATGCTACTTTTATGATTTCTACATAAAATGTTATTTAAAAAACATGGAGCTTAGTGCATTCTCAAGAAAACATTGTCTATTGTTTTAGATTGTATATCACCTTTCCAAAAAAGCAATATCTAAAATCGTGTGGACATTAGAAGCATATCTAATGTATGATTTTATCCATTGTTTTTCTACTTCGAGAATTTGATCCCTCAGTCAAACAAAACCGTCGTAAACCCTAAACTGAGCATACCATCTCTCTCCTTCTTCAATGTTTTTTTTTCTCATTTATTAACTTTTTATTTTAATTAAAGTGCGGGTAATGAGTCAAGTATTAGTACTTAGGTACCCAACAAGTAACTGTATGAGTATTAAAGTTGTTACTCATGCGTGTACAGTCTGGGTAAAGGTATTTTTCAAAATACAAGTATGAAGACGAGTACTTTAATACCCACTAGACCTACCCATTGTCATCCTTAGTAATACACTGAACTTTTTCCAATTTGTAAATTTAATGTGGTGTGTTGTGGGGTATTATCAGTGAATTATTATGAGAAGAGATGTATACATGAGATTTGTAGTGAGATGTTTTGTGAATAAGATTGGCAATAAAGTTGAAAGAGTGAAACTTAATGGCAAACTTTACAGAAAAAAAGAGAATAAGATAGACTCAAAATACATTATTTTAGAGTGGTGATATACTTCATTTACAATGGTTGAAGTTAAAAATTGAAAATAAAGTTAAAGAGATTTCATGCCAATACTATAATTTATTCTCCTTTTTTCTTGAATTTTAATTTTAGTCCATGCGAATATAATATTTTTTTCTTTTTTGCCCTTGTAAATAAAGTAATTTTTGCTTTGCGTACATGTAAATAATACCATATGACACATGACAGTGGCACAATCATCCTACATACTAGTGAATATATATATTTCTATCAGCCACGTCATCATTCTTTGCAAGGCATAAACACTAAGGATAAAAAGATAGTTCTGACATTTGATGACTTTCCATGGATTAAACACAACAAAAAACTTATAGAGAGCCAAAAATTGCTGTATTCAGAGATTAAATATACATTTAAACCACTTAATTACTAACAGACTGATTACTCAGTTGTACCGAAAGTTACAATGGCTGACCTTTTTCTTCAAGTAATATACCTTACATCATATGGAATCGTATGACGTATCATGGTTAGCAACACTGATCTCACCTAAATTCTTTCACTAAAATCGACATAACGGAGTGGTTTATAATGAGATGAGATATATGCAAACAAATTTTGTGCAAATTTGGTCTTAATTTAAAGATAAAAATGGTTATTGATCAAAAAAAGATAAAAATGGATTGGTTGTTAATTATAAAGGGCGACACTAGATTACTTTCACAGCTTAATGGACACTTTAAATTTTGAGGGATCCACTGTAGTGACCTCACCTCATTACTGACCATTTACTACCAGCTGATTATTGAAGCACAAACATCGTAAAATTAATTGAACATAAAACAGATAGGCACAATGCCATCGAATCTAAACACCAAATAAGTATTCAGCAAGCAAATTTATAGGAATACAAAAGTCGGTTCCGATAAAATTTTAATGTTACTAGCAATCAAAGGGGAAGGGGGGAAAAAGGATCAGAATCGTTTTTTCAATGGGACACAGATACGAGACAAGCAACTCCATATAAAGAACAGACACATGAAGCAGTGACTTCTCAACTATAACCCATTTGCTGCTGCTGTTGCTGCGGTGGTTGGTAACTCGCATACCCCGGATAGCTGCCATACATGTTGGGATCCTGCCCAGCAGGAGGAGCATACCCATAATTCTCATAACCCTGCCCATAACCATAATATCCACCAGCACCAGCACCCGCACCCCACTAGTTTACATGACCCATCATGGCCTAATACCCAAAACCAATCCAAATTTAACCTAAAAAAACCTAAAATCTCACTATTCCCCTCCTTATCTTCTCCAGGAACGCCGCTGCCCCTCTCCCCACTTCTCTTTCTCCATTTATTTTTTTTCCTATTTCTCACCCACATTTAACTCCTCATTATTTCTCACCTGAATCTTCTTTCTTTTTCTTTTTCTTTTTCTCCTTTCATCCATCGAACCAAAGCATACAGTCATTGAAACAATCGGAAAAGACTTCGAAGCCAATTCAGCACAGAATTACAATGCTCAGCAAATATAATTACCTGTTTGTTTGAAGGACTGCGACCCCATGAGAGACGAACATTTTGTCCACCCAACAAAGTTCCATTTAAAATCCGTAGTGCCTCTTCTGCACAGCTCCTGATGCATGAAAAATGAAGGCAGTCAGTGTGCAGCTTAGACTTGAAAAAGATTTCACACAAGTTAAATATCAAACATACGAGTTGTATTACCTGTCCGCAAATTGGACAAACCCACATCGCTTGCCTGCTGGAATCTTAACGTGAACTAATTCTCCATATTGGCTGAACACTTGCCTCAGATGATCATCAGTGACATTAGGATCCAAATTGCCAACAAAAATCTGCAATAAAAAATAAAGTCACGAAAAACAATGAAGCTGCAGAATGAAAGTGAAGTAAAACAATGAATTATGAAAACAAAGAAGGAAGCAATTCATGAAAAATGAAAAAGAAAACATTAGCAAAGCAAAAAAAGACGATATATATATATATATATATATTACATCGGCACAATGTAAAACATTCAAATATTTAGGGAGCAATCTCAGAAGCAACAAAATCGACAGTGCCTTACATTTACATACACCGGAGACCTTCAACTAACAAAAATAACACTATTCAACAATAGAAATTAAGTCATACTGCCATTAAAAAAACAGAAATTAAGTCATACAGAATAAACAAAACATAGTTAACAAGGGAATATGTGGACTAGACTAAGACAAAGGGCGAAGTTGAGAAGCAACAAAATAGTCAACGCATGCTGCCGGCATACACACACCATATCTTTGGACAATGTTGCTTGTAGAAATGAAATAAGTAATAAATTAACCAAGCATTCATATATACTATTATCAAATTCAATGGAGATAGTGGAAAATGCTGCAATTCGCAATTTGAATCTCTTGACCTGATACAATTCAGCAAGCCATGGATTCATATCATGTGATGAATCACAAATAACTTTAAATCGTGTGATGCATGAATAAATTCATATCACACATGAAATACTCAACTCAATAACTTAGTAATGTTTTCTTTCTGGCTTTTTCTTCAATTCTCATTCAAATACATTGAAAAAACAAATAAGCTAAAATTATTAAATGAGAAAAAAAACCTAACGGAGCATTACTGAATTATTTCATTGCTATTTTTTCATTCTTCTAAACAAGAGGCATTGATGGGACATGAGAAACATTGAAAAGGATTATAGTTCACATATTATACATAGACAGGAACTAGACACAGGTAAACGACCTTAAATTTGATCATCTTTGCCATACTGTATCTCAAATTTGCAGCACTTAAGAGAAGGTGCAAATAACAGTTAGAAGATCATACTAGTGAATAGAATGAGCAACAGATAGCAAATTACAACTTTCATTGCATGGCATTGTGCTCAGAAATAGGGAACAGCAGAAAGGAAACAGAAACCCAATCATCATGAAAATACAAAACCACACGAAAACACACAAATAACAAGAATGCAATTTGTGGTTACTGGAGAACCAAAGCAATAAAAACCGACACTCAACATTTTTTTCCTCATGGACTGGAGTATGGAAATTGAAATCAATAAGCACCTGATAGAAGAACAGAAGAAATTGCTAAAAGTAAATAAGATCTGCTTTGGCACAAGGGAAAGCTACAAAAGAAATTCAAAGCTGTAGCCTGTAGTTCGTATGGCAAACTACTAGGAGTAAATTCACGGAGCAAAGACTAAGAATGGTGGACTGAAAAATAAGTAAGCAGAGAAGTTGCGAACTTAATTTGAGTAAAAACTAAACCAACAAACGATATGAAAAGGGCATTTGAAAATAAAGGCGGAAAAAGAAAATGCCACAAAAAAATAATGGGCAAACATAAACGGATAATTGACCTAAGCAAGGACCTGCATTAAAATGGTAACCATTTCAGCTGAAATCAGTTCCAGGCTCCGAGATGACAGAGCCTCTTGACACCCTGCTTTGAGACAACAGGAGTTCTATAAGATTTTGTTATTATATACGATACTATTTAGCCCAAATTTTTAAAGGAAAATTGCTGGAAGAAATGAGTTTGGACGGCAAATCTTCAAGAGCGTAACTGAAAAGAATCATAACTTAAACAACACCAATTAGCATACACCAAAAAAGATTTTTTGAGACACAAGGCGTTGAATTCAACCAACCAGCAGCACTCAAATAAAGAAGACAGCTAAATTTTCCTTTATGCAGCATATGAAATCAGACACTGGCAGCAAAAGAGACAACATACATAGCAACTAAAGATTTAGAGACAAACCTTTCGGCTGACTCTGAGTGGTGGCAGGGTTTTTATTAGAGGCGGGTCCAATCCTCAAGAGTCTTGTGGAACAAAGAACCCCTTGCATCTCAGTCATAGCCCTCATTTGCTCGCTCTCATCTGCAAACCTCACAAAACCATAACCCTTACTCCGGCCAGTGAGCCTGTCGATCACGACTTTCGCGCCCTTCACAGAGTTATAACGAGTCCTAAAAGTCTCCTGAAGAAGATAATCAGCAACATCCGCAGCCAAATCACCAACATAAATGGTATAATCAGGACCATCATCGTGACGGGACCTCTCCCCGGCACTGAAAGTTGCGCAATTCAATCTGAAGCTCTGCCCACCATTCGGCATGATGGCTCGGTTGTACGTCTGAAGCACTCTCTCAGCAGCAGCACGAGAATTAAACTCGATAAAACCATAACCCTCCGATTGACTAGCTTGCTTATTCCTAATCACCTTCACAGAGGTCACCTACAAAACAAAAATACAAAACCCTAAATTCACTAACAGAACAAAACAACACTTACTCCTTCACACCAATAATCAATCGATCCAAAAAATAAAAAATTTGGAGACCAAATAATCATACAAAATCCTAATTGATAATGCACGAAATGGCAGGGCTCTCCTTCTCCTTCGAGCAACGTCCTTTCTCCTCTGATACGGCTGGGGGTACCTGCAAAAGGCACTCCGATGCCTAAGTCAGATAGGGCTTTAGGAGAAGAGAAGGTGAGCTTAAGTGTTTAGGGTTTCAGAGTGTGTAGAGAGTATGCAAACCTGGGGGTCAAGCCCCCTTTATATAGTGGAGTCTCGCATGAGGATGATAACTAACGATCCAAATCCTGCGCGTGGTAACTCCTCTCCCAAGCTTCAGGAGTCAGCTCATCTCCTCCTAATATCTCGCACCTGCTAGGTTTATCACGTACTGGCTACGTGCTCCTCAATCTTCGGAGTGGCAACGGCCTCGAGTGTTGTCTCTGGGCACATCCTCTTCCAGAAGGTTCGAGACCCACAGGTCGGCCCAGCCCTGATGTACTCGGTGCTCGCCCCTGAATGGCTATACCTGAAGGGTGGGTTTGGTCCCCTCCGGGTCGGACGTGCCTCGCCCAAGGTCGGAGCAGGTCGGATTGGCTCTGCTCGGTGGATTGGCGGGAGCCCAGCTCGGAGACCGGTCCGTAACACAAGCTCCCTAGACTCTTTGCACGAAAGGGCATAGGGTCTAACTATCGTTCCCTAGGTCGGTATCCGAGCCGAGTGTTATTCTCGGGAGCGTATCTCATAAGCTTCCACGCCTAGGGCGCTGCACTCCACGCGTGGTACCCTTACTCGGCGTTCTGCCACACGATGGGACTTGGATGGGACACTCGCTCGACCGTCCCCCTTCCCACCGTTGATCGCTTGATATGGCCTGAACCGTTAGATCTGCATCTAGTTTTGAAGATGGAGGGCTCGGATTGGTTCGTCTTTTGGTCTCCCTTCAACAGGGGTTATAAAACTACCCCTTTCTCCTCTCTTCTCCCCTCTTCTTCATCTCTTTGCTCCTGCGACACTCCTTCTGCCTCCTCTCTCTGCATTTGTTCCCGAGCTGTCATCTTTGCCCATTTCCTTCGCACTTCCTGGTAAGTTTCTCTTCTAGTATTGCTAATGGCTTCTTCGTCTTCTTCTCGTCGTCCCCCCTTCCCAATATCTCTGAGTTCTGGGGGTGACTCGTCGTCTGAAACGACGAGCACTGCCTTCGATCTCTCCACGCCACCACGCACCGGAGGCTCAGGCCAAAAGGAATTTTCCTCTGCTCGTGGCTACGATGGCCGCGACCCGGTGCCCCTCCAGGTGGTTCCCCTTGTTTCCTGGGTTCCGGCTTCTCCTCCTGTCACTTCTGTTCCCTCGTATTCACTTCACAAGGAGAGCAAACGCCGAGAGGGAGACGATAGGTCTCCTTATGCTTGGGTGCACCCAGATGTGCTCAGGGTGGCCTCTAATATCTTTTCGGGCACCGGTGTGGCCGCTCTTCGGTCAAGCGTATCTTTTACATGGAACCGGGAACGAGATGAGGAGGTGACATGCCTTCCTTGCTCTCCCGAGGACCGAGTGTGTTTTGGTAAGGGCGAGTCGAGCTCTTCCGACTTCTGCTTTTTCTACAAAACTTTCTTTACCCGAGTCGGCCTTCGGTTTCCCCTCAGTGGATTTGAGTGCAAGGTTCTCCAATGGTTGAATGCAGCCCCCTCGCAACTTCACCCCAATAGCTGGGCTTTCATCCGAGCTTTCAAGCTCGTGTGCGAGTACTTTGGGGTTACCCCTTCTGCTGCCCTCTTCTTCAGTTTCTTCCAACTCAGGCTTGACAAACAGCTTAAGTGGTGTTCGCTTAACAAAATACCCAGCTTCTACATTCTGGAGCTCTTCGACCAATCCTATAAGAGCTAGAAACCCGGTTTCTTTAAAATCCGAGTACGAAGGGGAGACCCCTTTTTCTTCTCCGCTCAAGACGAGCCCTTGTTTCCTTTCTACTAGAGTCCCAATACTCACCCCATAAAAGAGGTGGACTTCAACTCGTTGTCGGTCACTGACCAGACAATAGTGAACTTCCTCGCCCGTTTACCTACATTGCACTGTGGTCCCCTGCTTACCCGAGCTCTAAAGGACCCACCACAGTGGAGGGAATACTTATGTAAGTTTTGTTATCTTCCTCCAGTATGATTTTCGGCCTGAGTCTGGGTACTAACTTTACTTTCTTTTCAGGTACGATGGCCCCGAAGATGAGCAAGAAGGAGATGGCCGAGCTGCTTAAGAAAGCCCAGAAAGAGAAGGTCGCCAAGGTTCCTGGGTCGGTACCTTCCCAAGCTGCTGCCTCCCCTTCTCCTGCCAAGACTGCCAAGAAGCGACCCCACGCTTCTCCGACCCCTGGCTCCAACCAGGCCCCTGTGAAGGCGTCGAGGGGGCCTCATGGAGGGATACCTTTGAACATCCCTGATGGTTTCGAGTGGTTTCTCCACCTCGGAGAGTTTGCTGATCAAGGTGAGAACGCCGAGGACTCCCTTTGGAATGTCGGGATCGATCGTTCCGATCAGATTGACCAAATCATGCATCGAGCCGATGACAGGTGCATGACCGAGGCGGGCGAGCTGGGTTTGTGCAAGGCCTTGGGCATTTATGGGATTCGTGCCTCTGCTATGGCCCAGTTCCTTTCTGATCGGATAAGGGCACGTGCCACCAAGACCGAGTTGACGAGAAGGAAGTACCAAAACAAGGCCACCGCGCTCGGTGAGCTTGAGGAGAAGATGAGTAAGCTGAAGGAGGACTATGCTCGTCTCTCAGAGGCAAGAGACGCTCTAAATAAGAGCAACACTTCTCTGCTCGGGCAGCAGGAGGAGCTCCAAGCCAAGAATGACCTTCTGTTGGGTCAGCTGCGAGAAGAGAGGAAGAAGTCTTCGACCGAGGATGTCCGGGTCGAGGAGTACCGTCAGTACAGCGCCCTTCAGTACAAGGAAGGATTCGATAATGCTGTTGCTCAGCTAAAGGTGATCGCCCCCGACCTCGATATCTCCGAGCTCGACTTCACCAAGGTGGTGAGGGAGGGGAAGATCGTGGAGGAAGAAGAGGAGGGCGAGGAAGAAGACCACGCCGAGCAGGAGAAGGAGCCCGAGGGCGAGTTGGAGAAGGAAAATAAGGTTGAGCTCGAGCCCGAGAAGGAGACCGGAGTCGGGCCCAATATGGAGGTCGCCGGGTCGAGTGTTATGCGGAGGAGGTCATTGAGACCTGAGTCGAGGACCAAGGGAATGCCCTTGTGTAACTTGTTTTTGTTTTGCTTTTGCTTTCATTCTGTCCTGGTGATGTACTTGCTCCTCTAGGAGCTCCCCTTTTGTATTTCCGTTTCAAATGAATGAAATTGACTAAGTTAAATAGTATTCGCATAAACTTACTTTGTTTTGCACTTAGTAGTCGCTTGCCATCAGACTGAATGGGGTGGTCCTCGGGTGGCTCCTACTCGGCTAGGGTAGTCCCCGGGTAGCTTCCCCCGAAAAAACGTGTTTCAACCATTGAGTTTAGAACATTTTCTCCACGCACCGATACTAGCCGAGTGCTAGTTTCCCTACGAAACCTTTAGGTCGGGCACGACCTTCCGAGCTGCGAGCGAGTTTGCCAAGTTTCTATGCTAACTTGGGTTTGGGACCACAGGGGTCATTTAGGTCGAGTAAGACCTTCCGAGCTGCGAGCGAGCTCGCCAAGTTTTTATGCTAACTTGGGTTTGGGACCACAGGGGTCATTTAGGTCGAGTTAGACCTTCCGAGCTTCGAGCGAGCTCAGTGAAGCACACCAATGATGTTATGAATGCAATGGAAGGTGGACTTTATTAAATGTGGAAAAAGGAAATAAGGATGTGCCTCGTTAAAACCTTTACAAACCAAAAACCCAGTGGGAAAAAAGGTCTGCAAAGGAAAAAGAGTACGCCATCCGTTTACATATGGTGTCAACTAAAGTAAAGCTTGAGGTGTGTGGCATTCCACGTCCTCGGTATCTCCTTCCCGGATAATTTTTTCAGCTTGTATGCTCCGTGGCGATGTTCCGATCTGATGCGGTATGGTCCTTCCCAAGTTGGTCCAAGCTTTCCTTGCCTTGTATCTTTTCGCGCCAGTTCAATCTTTCGGAGGACTTTCGGAGGACTAAGTCTCCTACCTTGAATCCTCTTGGTCAGATCTTAGAGTTTTAGTGTTTGGCAATGCGCTGTTTAGTTGCAAAGTCTTGTATTCGGGCGAGCTCCCGAGTTTCTTCCAGTAGGTCGAGCTCTACTCTTGCTTCTTCTCCCTGTGCCAGGGACTGCATGTGCTCTCACCTGATTGAGGTCGAGCTGAGCTCCACTGGTATCATAGCATCCATTCCGTATGTTAATCGGAAAGGTGTTTCATTTGTTGCTGATTGTGGGGTGGTGTGGTATGCCCATAGCACGCCGCAGAGCTCTTCTGCCCAGTTTCCCTTGGCTTGGTCTAGTCGTTTGCGCAGGCCTCCTAGGATGACTTTGTTTGCAGCTTCAACCTGACTATTGGTTTGCGGATGCTCGACCGAGGCATAGGTGAGTCGGATACCAAGGCCTTTGCAGAAGTCTTTGAATACCGAGCTAGTGAACTGTGTGCCATTATCCATAATGATGGTGTGGGGTAGACCGTGGCGACAGACTATGTTTTTCCAGGCAAATTTTTTGACCCTCTCGGAAGTGATAGTTGCTAGTGGATCTGCTTCTATCCACTTGGAGAAGTAGTCTATGGCGACCACAATGAACTTGAGCTGGCCTGGTGCAAGGGGAAAGGGGCCAAGTATGTCGAGCCCTGTGTATTAAAGGGCCAAGGGGCGATGACTTCGTAGGACTTCGTGGGGAGGTGGTCTCGCTTTGCATACCGCTGGCGCTGTCGCACTTTTACGAATTCCATGCAATCCGATCCGATTGTTGGCGGTAATATCCAAATTTCGGAGGACCTCGGCAGCTAACGTCCCAATTCCATAGTGGTTTCCACCTATGCCTTCATGTAACTCCCTCATGATATACTTGGAGTCTGACTTATCTACGCAGCGAGCAATGGCCGCGAAGCCCCCTTTCGTAGAGTCCGCCCCCACCGCAGTGTAATGTGTGGATCGCTTTGGACCTCGCGCGATTCTACGGGGTCATCGGGTAGCCTTCCCTGCTGCAAATACTCTATGATATCTGCCATCCATGATTCCGATCGGTTCACCGAGTTGGTTTCTGCTGTTTCTACACTTGGCGATTTCAATGTTTGAATAACAACTGTGTGGAGATGCCCCTCGGTCTTCATACTGGCTAGCTTTGCTAGCGGTCGCCTTTGTTATTCTCGCTTCGAGGAATGTGTTCGAGCTGGACCTCTTGGAAATTTTGGATCATGGCAGCTACTTTCTGGGCGTACCGAGCTAGGACATCGTCTCGGCACTGATACTCGCCCTTGACTTGGTTGACCATGAGTTGGGAGTCGCTTTTGACTCGGAGTGTTTGGGCGCCTAGCTCCCATGCGAGCTTGAGACCGATCAGCAATGCCTCGTATTCGGCTTGGTTGTTACTGGCTTTAAACAGAAACCTGAGTGCCTGTTCAACACAGATTCCCGCAGGGCTTTCCACGATGATTCCTGCTCCGCTGCCTCTGGAATTGGAGGAACCGTCCACGTAGAGCATCCGAGCATCCAGTACTCGACCTCAGGGGTCGGTGTTAGTTCCGCAATAAAGTCAGCTAAAATTTGTGATTTAATGGGTCCTCTAGGTTTGTTATACCCCAATTTTGTCCGCTTATATTTTCATTTTTTTTTGTTTTAGCACAAGGCCGAGCCGGGAGGTCGCGCATCGAGCCGAGGTCGTATGCCGAGTCAGCGAAGAGGTCGTGACGCCGAGCCGAGGCTCGTGCCGAGCCGTGGAGAGGTCGTGACGCCGAGCCGTGGGGAGATCGCGTCGAGCCGTGGAGAGGTCGCGTTCGAAGTTGGGATCGGTGCCGAGCCGTGGGGGAGGTCGCTTCGAGCCGTGGAGTAGTCGCGTCGAGCCGCGTGGAGAGGTCGCGCATCGAAGCCGGTGGTCGGGTGCCGAGTCAGGCGCTCGCTTGCCGAGGGAGTAGTCGCGCATCGAGCCGAGGCTCCGCGCCGAGTCAGGAGAAGTCGCGCGTCGAGCCGTGGAGAGGTCGTGACGCCGAGCCGGGAGGTCGCGTCTGAGCCGAGGTCGCGTCTCGAGCCGTGGAGAGGTCGTGACGCCGAAATGGGAGATCAGATGCCGAGCCGGGCCATTTTTAGCCCAATTGCAGTTCATTACAAGCGTTATTAACAAAAAACCTAAAATTCAAAACTAAAAATCAAAGTCGATTTCCACACTTCACCCTTCACAAAGTCATCTGCATATCTTCACCAAAGTCCTCTGCATATCTCCTCACCCACTCTACAAACTATGTCTTACAAATATATGTCCCCACATGCCTCTTGCTTTTTCTTCATCTGCCAACCAAGTTTGACAAACAATGCAATTTAATCAAAAAAAGGAGGAGCACCGTTGTTAAAGTTACGGCTGATTGCAATTTTTTTTCAAACCATTGATATCATCTCAGACTTTGCACATGTTACCATCTCCTCAGCATCATTTTAGTACACACTTAGCATACAAGTTGCAACCTTAAGTGGACAAACTGAGCCCTCTATTTTTTCTATAAATAGCAGTAGAGAATAGGGGGGCGAAAAAAAAATGGCACTTAATTTCAGAATTGGATATCTCATTCTTGGTACCAATTATACACAATAATTTGAGAGAAAATTGAGAGAAAAAAAGAGAAGAACTAGAAGAAAAAAAAAAAAAAAAAAACGCAGAAGGAGCAAACAGAAGAAAGAAGAAGCAGAAGAAAAAAAGGTTTCTTCTTCCTCCCTCTCCTTTCCTTTCTCTCTCACGTTCTCTTCTCTCCCCCAGCCACGATCTCCACCCTCTCAGCCTCCCTCACTCTCCCTCTCCTCTTCACTATCTCCCCACTGCTCTCTCTCTCTCTCGCACGTCCCTCGCTTGCTTTCATGACGCACATGCCCAAGGACTGATGCGGCCGCCTCCTCCCAAACTTCTTCTCTCTCTCTCTCTCTCTCTCTCTTTCCCTCCTTCCTCCCGCTTCTCTTTTTCTTTCTTATGTGTACGCTTCTCACTTTTTGTTTTTTTTTTTATGTGTCTAGGTGTTCTCGGCTTTTTGGGTTTCGCATCCCCCTTTCTTTTTTTTTAATTTCCCATCCCTCTCCCTTTCTTTTCATGCGACTGCTTCTTTTATTTCCTATTTTATTTTTGTTTTTTTTTTGTTATTTAAAGTGGTCAAAGCCCATCCTTTCACCTTTTTTTTTATTTTATTTCTTTTTTATTTTATTTGTTTCTTTTGTTGTTTTTTTTAGTGGGTTTTATTTGTTTCTTTTTTTTTTTTTTTGGGCTCAGCCCATTCTCCTTTACTCTTTGGGCTTTAGCCCACTTAACTCCTCTTTTTTTTTATTTGTCAAACCCTTTTCCTCTATTATTTATTCAATAAATATGAACACCTTTTTTTTTTTACTAGTCAAACTAATACGATTTCATTCAACTAAATTTTTCATACCAATTTTGTCAGCCTATTTTTCTTGAAAATCACGTGACAAAAGTCATGAAAATTAATTTATTAGTGATGATTACTTGAGATTGCTTCCCGTTTAGTCATTACAAATATCTTAATTTTCTAAATAAAAATGGGTTATTAATGAGGACCACTCTTGATTGCTTCTTGTTTGGTCTCCATGAAAACCTATCCTCTTCATAAAAAAATAAAATTAAGTTTTTTTTTACTAGTAACGATCACTCGAGATTGCTTCCCGTTTGATCATTACGAACACCGTTAATTTTCTAAACAAAATAGGTTTAGTGAGGACCACTCTTGATTGCTTCTTGTTTGGTCCCTACAAAACCTACCTTTTTTCCATCAAAAAAATATACAATTAAAATCAATTAATACACAACCATTTTCTACCCAAGAACTACGTAGCCTTTGATTTCTCCACTGCACCCGGAGATACGTAGGAGCAGGAGCCCACTCCTGTCAAGCGCAAAAATAAACAACTTTTATTAAACCCCTTTTTTATTATTTCATCATTGTAAATTTTTGTCTATTTTTTTTAATAAGAGGGAAATAAATATTTTTTTAGAAGTTAATAAGATTTGCACAATTAATTAGAGGTAACCTTTTTCGAAAGGATGTTGTAGGGTGCTAATACCTTCCCTACACATAATCGACTCCCGAACCCAAATCCGGTCTTAAGGACCACTTTTCTTCAAAAAAGGTTTTTTCCAATATTTTTCCTTCGAAAATAAATTATTGGTGGCGGCTCCATTAAACTCGAATAAAATCCCTCCGGATTTTTCGGTCACACAAATTGGCGACTCACTGGGACATTTTTTAGAGAGTCAAGCCTAAATAATTGATTGTGCTAAATAGTTAACTCCTATGTTTAGTTTCCCTTGTTTTTATTTATTTATTTATTTATTTATTTATTTATTTATTTGTTTATTTAGTTATTTATTTATTTATTTATTTTATTTATTGTTCTTTTGTGAATATTTGTTGTGAATATTATGCATATATTGAACCTTAGGTTAGAAGACCATATTTTATATATTTCATTTGTTTTGCAGCTTGGGTAATTTTAGGTTGCCTCCATCACACACCTCACTTACACACTTTTTACACACACTTATGAGTGGGACCCTATACCCGGGCCCGAGTGCAGCTTAGGGAGTGAGAGGTTGTTAGTGATAGTCACTTCGGATCTACTTTCGATTTGGGTATCACGAGAACCTCGTCTAGAGTGCGACCGCTTCGTGGATGCCCACACGTAGGATCCTCTTCTTATTGGTGGTCGCATCCCAAAATGGTACTTGGCTCTAGAGACCTTTGGTGAGGAAGTGTTAGTACCGCCTATGAAAGTGTTCACAAGTCGAATGACCTATAGATCATCAGAAATAGAAATCCTCTAATTTAGAGTGACTTTGTTTAGGACACAAAGAGGCAATCTTACTTTTGGTTGACCTTTTTAAATGCTTCTTTTCAAAGTAGTATAGGCATTCCATCATTTACAAACATTTCAAAATATGTCCCTCTCACTAGTAGTTGCATCACTCGTCATGTTCATGCAGTTTTTTTTAATCAAACATGATAAAAGTTCAACATATGGCATTCATCATCATTTCATTTTATTTTGAATAGGTTTACTAGGGAATCGTAAGGAAGAGCTAGCTTGTAAGTATCTACAACAAAATAATATGGGATCAAATTGTGAAACAGTTTCAAAGAAACTCATACATGTCAAAACAATGAGGCCTACGGTTCCCAGGCACAAATAAATAGATTCATACATCCACATTCATTCATTTTTCTTTTCTTACATACTCATATCATTTTTTTAAATCATCATAAAATAATCAAACAAACTGATTCCTCGACACCCTTATCGAACTCGCTCTCAATCAAAGATCATGGATGACCAAGAGGTGAAAGAGGACGTCAACCACCAAGGAACAGATGAGCAAAGTTTTGGAGCTTCGCAATCCCTAAACAAAGACAAGGTTGCAGATGGGGCTTCTCCAGCAGTGAATGATGAAAGTCAAGCTACACCTTCCCACCCACCTGGCTTTGGTCCTATGCAGTTGCAATATGGTCTCAATACTCAAGGGATGATGGTACCTTTTGCAATTTACCCGCAGGTCCTACACCTCACCGCTAGCAACCCTCGTAATCAAGTACCACAGCTCCCACTTTACGGACTCACTTTGGTTACACGCCACCTATGGCCAATGATGATACCGCAAACCATAACCCCAAGGCCCACAGCACAACAGCTCCACTATTTGGTCTCCCGCCTGCTACACACCGCCAAAGCTAACAATAACTCTGCAATCGATTCCCAAGCACTTGTTGTGCAAGATGTGGCTCAAGGATCCGGCCCAGATCAAAACCATACCGGTTCAAAGCTCAACTCCTGGCTTCATAACATACACCTATATACCTGGTTATGCACCGTACCATCTCTGAATACTCAAGGAGTCAAGATCGCCGTAGTACCCCGTGGTAAATCCTCGACCATTTGGTTACCCCTATTATATTCAAGGAAATCCATTGAATCTCCAAACTAACCGCATTGCCTGGTCTCCAACTATAGGGGACCTAATCGAGCATCCCGGTTGGGAATCGATCGTCGATCTGACAGTTGCAAATCCTCGAAGATAAGGCTAAGAGTTTGTAGAAGGAGTAAGTTATCTCGGTTCAAGTATCGCTTCAGATCTTTGTCTCGTCTGGATGTGGTTGTACCGCCAAAGTTCAAGGTGCCGACTTTGACAAGTATAAAGGGACAACTTGCCCGGAAGTCACTTGACCATGTCTTTGTAGGAAGATGGCGCCCTATGCACATGATGACAAACTTCGATTCATTTCTTCCAGGATAGTTTAACAGGGCAGCGTCGAGTTGGTATACACACCTTGAGCGATCTCACATTCGCCGTTGGAAAGATTTGGCGGATGCCTTCTTGAAGCGATATAAGTATAACATTGATATGGCTCTGACGAATGCGCTTGCAAAACATGGCAAAAAGAGACAATGAGACCTTCAAGGAATATGCCCAACGATGGAGAGGATCGGCACCCAAGTGGAACCGCCTCGATTGAAAAAGAAATGGTGGCCATGTTCATGGATACTCTTCAATCACCCTTCTACGACAAAATGATCGGAAGTGTATCATCAAACTTTTCAGATATGGTCATCGTAGGGGAAAGAGTTGAAGGAGGAATGAGGAATGGAAAGATTGACCAAAGTTTTCTTTGAAACCAAGAATATTAAGAGACCCTACAAACTTCTTGAAGAAGAAGGAAGGAAACTAATGTCGTGATGACGAGCCCTGGGAGGACAAGCCCAAGGAAAACCACCCCAATTCTTTACCAATTTCTCACATCATTTTCCATACCCCTACTACCCACCTCCATACATCGCCGCCGCCTCTCATAATCCTAGCCCCTACCAAACCAACCAATGATGCCCTTCGACCACCTTCCCCATCCAAACACAAGCACAACTAGTTGCTCCCACCCAACCAAACCAAAACCAGAAACAACCAAATGACCAAGAAAAGAAAGCAGTCCAATTTGATCCTATTCCCATGACCTATACAGATTTGTTCCAGCACCTCATCAGCAATTCCTTGGTCTCTCCACGCTCAATGAAACCACTCCAACCTCCCTTCCCAAGAGGATATGACCCAAATGCCAAGTGTGAGTTTCATGCAGGGGCAATAGGTCACACAACTGAAAATTGCAAGGCTTTGAAGTACGTGGTTCAAGATCTGATCAATGCCAAATGGTTGAGTTTCAAGGAGGATGGGCCTAATGTGGGTAATAATCCCCTTCCAGGTCACGGAGGTCCAGCAGTCAATGCCATTATCGAGGAGTTTGGGGACCAACCCTCGATAACTAGATTGGAAGGCGTGGAGCCAAAAGATGAGAATATCCCCATCTGTGACATCGTGCAAAGCCTTTGGAGTGCAAGAATGTTGAACCCAAAGCGTATAGCAATCACAAAGATGATCGCAAAGGTCAAGACAACATCGCCAACCTTGTCCACCCTTGCCCGTCGAGTGAAAAACTTGGAAATTTGGAAATTGTTGAGTTTCCGTGATGTTTGGTTCATAATAATTTTGAAATACAAATCCTATTGCTCGCCTAAGGCTTTAGGATGATTTATTGTCAAAAGGGCGCACATGTTTCATTTCAGTATCTTTATCAATAAAATGCTTTTGAATTTTCTAATCATTTCCCTTTTCTTTTTTTCATCTTTTCCATTCCCTTTCTTCTTTTTCATTTTTTCTTTTCGTCGATTTTAACTAATGCAGATTCAAAAATATTGTCTTTGAAAATGACGATATCAGTGACTCATACTATAACTTTGACTACCCCATGAGGACAATTGAGAAACCCCTTCTGAACCGATGAGATTGATGGAACAAGAGGTAAAAGTGATACAACCCCACGAGGAAGAATCTGAAATAATCAAACTGACTACTGAAAGTGACAAAAGTAGTTAATAAAAATAGAAAGAAAACGGTAAAGCAAATTCGCAATTTGCCAAAAATTATTTTTTGTGAAAATTTGAGCAATAAGATTTTGAGATGAAGTTTGGCCATTTTTCTCTATCCCAAAAAATAAAAATATATACATCACTTGCTACCCCTTTTGAGCCTAAAAAACAAAAATTTTTCTTTTAAATACCCTGAACAAGGATCACTCATCCAATGGAGACTAGCACAATAATCTATTCAATTTCGTCTGTTAAAAAAAAAGGCAAAACAAAAGACGCTTGCAAAAAAAAATCAATAAAAATGCCAAAGCAAGAAAAGACAATTGTGCTAGCAACCATCAAAGTGCATCTTTGCACTAAAAATCCTTGTTGAAAAAAAAAATACCTCAAACACTTTTTGACCCTGAAATATCCTTTCTTTTGTGACCCTTCAACCCCGCCACGTTACAACCCTAATAAAGTCCATTCCGATCAAAATCAAATTGCTCATATTTTCTCAAAACTTGATTTTTGGAAGAGGAAATCCAAATAAACTCCTTGTTGCGCTTGCTTTACCAAAAATGTGGAATCGATCTGCCGCCAAAGATGGATGGGGCAATGAGGTCGCAAACGAAAAAGATTGTCCAAAAGATGGTGGTAAAAATTAGAGATTGGCATGAAATGTTCCCCTGTTACTTTGCACGGTTATCAAACTTCGATTCGCACCTCAACAGGCAACCCCATTCTCACCGTATATGGAATGGAAGCAAAGACTTCCCATTGAAGTCAAAATCCCTCGCTAAGGGTATTGATGGAAATGAAACTAAAAGAGGCGAGAATGGGTCCAGGCTCTACCGATCACTAAACCTCATCGAAGAGAAAAGAGTGATGGCCTTATGTCATGGGCAACTATATCAAAGACAGGATGAAGAGGGCTTACGAAAAGAAAGTTCGCCTCTGAATTCCAAGAAGGAGACCTTGTACTCAAGAAGATTTTGCTCATCCAAAAGGATTCTCGTGGAAAATGGACTCCAAATTATGAAGGTCCGTATGTTGTGAAAAAGCTTTTTCTGGAGGAGCCTTAATCCTCACAAGGATGGATCGGTGAAGATCTCCCGCCTCAAGAAACTCGATGCGGTCAAAAATATTATGCCTAAAAAAATATAAAAACCAAGCAAAAGTGAGCTCGCTAGGTTGAAAACCTGAAAGCGGCGACCTAGGCAAAAATTAGAGCGACCCGCTGGATTGAAAACTTGAAAGAGCAATCCAAGCAAAAGTTAGGGTCCAAATCGGACATTGAAGAAGGCCGACGCATCAAGGGCTCTTATCCACTAGGCGCTTCTACATATTTTCAGAAGTAGAGTAATGGGTAATCAAAGTTATGGGTATGGGAAGCTGACATTTGTTCCTACAAAGACACAAGCTATAAAATATCTGCTTAGTTATTGTCTTTCTTTGTTTTTTTTCTTCTTCCTGCATTTTTCTTGATGTATTTTTTAGTTGTAACTTCACCTTGTACACATGACTCTTTTTTGAATACCAAACACCTCCGTTCTCGTATTTCAAAATGTTGTTTTATGATAATAGACACTGAATTGTGAAGCATGTGATGATATGGGAAAGCATTAAGGTTATTATATACATCTTAAGAATCACGAGGAAACGCCAAAATCTCAACAAATAAGTTTCAAAAAGGGCAAAAGGATTACCTTTAAAAAATAATTAGCGCTGCATCGATAACTCGCGCTCCCTCCCAGTCGAAGGCATAGCATGACTAAATCCGATGAATCTCAGTCCGTCCCATATCTTTAAGCACTAGAGATCATACAGGACGAGGAATCAGTAAAAATAATAATCGCATTGCATACATGCATCACATACCATATATCCGTGCATCATCTTCATATCACCACCTTTTAGCCGTTTTGTTACACCTGGTCCGTGCACCAAATTTTGATCCTTCATTCTCGTTTACAAACAATGCGCCTAGCATTGGTCCTTTATTTTGCTTTCTAAGCGACACGCCAAGTATCGCTCACTCTTTATTGCTTTCCGATCACCGTGTCAGTACCCGACCTGGCGGAGATCCTTCTTTATAGTTTTTTGATAAACGCGCCAAGCGTTAATCCCTCATTATTGCTTTTCGATCACCGTGTCAGTACCCGACCTGGCGGTAGTCCCTCATTATTGCTTTTTTGACCAACATATCAGTTTCGGACCTGATGTTGATCCTTCTTTATTGCTTTCCATCGACGCGTCAATACCCTACTCGGCGTCGAACCTTCCGATCACCGTGTCAGTACCCGACCTGGCGGCGATCCTTCTTTATTGCTTTCCATCGACGCGTCAATACCCTACTTGGCGTCGAACCTTCCGATCACCGTGTCAAGACTGACCGCGGAGATCCTTCTTTATAGTTTTTTGATAAACGCGCTGCGTTAATCCTCATTATTGCTTTTCGATCACCGCGTCAAGACCGACCGCGGTAGTCCTCATTATTGCTTTTTGACCAACATATCAGCCCGGACCTGATGTTGATTCTTCTTTGTTGCTTTCCATCGACGCGTCAATACCTTACTTGGCGTCGAACCTTCCGATCACCGTGTCGCGACCGACCTCGGCGATCCTTCTTTATTGCTTTCCATCGACGCCACAATACCCTACTTGGCGTCGAACCTTCCGATCACCGTGTCGATTCGACCGCGGAGATCCTTCTTTATAGTTTTTGATAAACGCCAAGCGTTAATCCCTCATTATTGCTTTTCGATCACCGCGTCAAGCACTGACCTGGCGGAGATCCTTCTTTATAGTTTTTTGATAAACGCGCGGCGTTAATCCTCATTATTGCTTTCCGATCACCGCCAAGACTGACCTGGCGAGATCCTTCTTTATAGTTTTTTTGATAAACGCGCGGCGTTAATCCTCATTATTGCTTTCCGATCACCGTGTCGACCGACCTGGCGGAGATCCTTATTTATAGTTTTTTGATAAACGCGCTAAGCGTTAATCCTCATTATTGCTTTCCGATCACCGCCAAGACCGACCTGGCGGAGATCTTTCTTTATAGTTTTCGATAAACGCGCTGCCGTTAATCCTCTTTATCACTTTTAGATTACCTCGTCAGTATCCGACCTGTCCGTATTCCTTCCTTATCACTTTCCGATTAAACGCATCAAGCCTTGATCCCTCATTGCCATTCCTCACGTCAAGGGCAAGACAAAAGTAATGGATTTAGCTTTAGCTCTATTTTATGACAAAAATATAACAACCATTGTTGTTTGCATTTTCTAATAAAATATAACTAAAGAGGGCAAAGTTATACCCCAATTTTGTCCGCTTATATTTTCATTTTTTGTTTTGTCAAGGCTACGAGCCGGGAGGTCGCGCATCGAAATGAGGTCGTATGCCGAGTCAGAAGAGGTCGTGACGCCGAAATGAGGCTCAGTGCCGAAATGTGGAGAGGTCGTGACGCCGAGCCGTGGGGAGATCGCGTGTCGAGCCGTGGAGAGGTCGCGTTCGAAGTTGGGATCGGTGCCGAGCCGTGGGAGGTCGCCACGAGCCGTGGAGTAGTCGCGCGTCGAGCCGTGGAGAGGTCGCGCATCGAAGTTGGTCGGCTCTTGCCGAGCCGGGCGCTCGCTTGCCGATAGAGTAGTCGCGCATCGAGCCGAGGCTCGCGCCGAGCCAGGAGAAGTCGCGCGTCGAGCCGTGGAGAGGTCGTACGCCGAGCCGCTGGGAGGTCGCGTCTTCGAGCCGAGGTCGCGTCTGCCGAGCCGTGGAGAGGTCGTGACGCCGAAATGGGGAGATCAGATGTCGAGTGGGCCATTTTTAGCCCAATTGCGTTCATTACAAGCGTTATTAACAAAAACCTAAAATTCAAAACTAAAAATCAAAGTCGATTTCCACACTTCACCCTTCACAAAGTCATCTGCATATCTTCACCAAAGTCCTCTCAGATATCTCCTCACCACTCTACAAACTATGTCTTACACCTATATGTCCCCACATGCCTCTTGCTTTTTCTTCATCCGCCAACCAAGTTTGACAAACAATGCAATTTAATCAAAAAGGAGGAGCACCGTTGTTAAAGTTACTACTGATTGCAATTTTTTTCAAACCATTGATATCATCTCGGACTTTGCACATGTTACCATCTCCTCAAGATCATTTTAGTACACACTTAGCATACAAGTTGCAACCTTAAGTGGACAAACCGAGCCTCTATTTTTCTATAAATAGCAAGAGAGAATAGGGAAAAAAAAATGGCACTTAATTTCAGAATTGGATATCTCATTCTTGGTACCAATTATACACAATAATTTGAGAGAAAATTGAGAGAAAAAAAGAGAAGAACTAGAAGAAAAAAAAAAAAAAAAAAAAGCAGAAGGAGCAAAGCGGAAGAAGAAGCGAGGAAGAAAAAAGGTTTCTTCTTCCTCCCTCTCCTTTCCTTTCTCTCTCACGTTCTCTTCTCTCCCCACCCACGATCTCCACCCTCTCACCTTCCCTCACTCTCCCTCTCCTCTTCACGATCTCCCCACCGTTCCTCTCCCTCTCTCGCACGCCCTCGCCAAGCTGTTTCATGCACACATGTCCAAGGATCATGCCACAAGGCCGACTCCTCCCAAACTTCTTCTCTCTCTCTCTCTCTCTCTCTCTCTCTTTCCTCCTTCCCTCCCGCTTTCTTTTCTTTCTTGGCGTGGCCGCTTCTCACTTTTTGATTGTGTTTTTATGTGTGTATGTATTCTCACTTATTAGGTTTAGCATCCCCTTTCTTTTTTTAATTTTCCAATCCTCTCCCTTGCTTTTCATGCGACTGCTTCTTTTATTTCCTATTTTATTTTATTTTTTTGTTATTTAAAGTGGGCTGCTGGCCAACCTTTCACCTTTTTTTTTTTAGTTCTTTTTTTATTTTTTTTTTTTTTTTTTTTGTTTTTTTTAGTGGGTTTTATTTGTTTCTTTTATTTATTTTTTTTGGGCTCAGCCCATTCTCCTTTTTACTCTTTGGGCTTTAGCCCACTTAACTCCTCTTTTTTTTTATTTGTCAAACCCTTTTCCTCTATTATTTATTCAATAAATATGAACACCTTTTTTTTTTTACTAGTCAAACTAATACGATTTCATTCAACTAAATTTTGCATACCAGTTTTGAGACCCTATTTTTCTTGAAAATCACGTGACAAAAGTCATGAAAATTAATTTATTAGTGATGATTACTTGAGATTGCTTCCCGTTTAGTCATTACAAATATCTTAATTTTCTAAATAAAATGGGTTATTAGTGAGGACCACTCTTGATTGCTTCTTGTTTGGTCTCCATGAAAACCTATCATCTTCATAAAAAAATAAAATTAAGTTTTTTTTTACTAGTAACGATCACTCGAGATTGCTTCCCGTTTGATCATTACGAACACCGTTAATTTTCTAAACAAAATAGGTTTAGTGAGGACCACTCTTGATTGCTTCTTGTTTGGTCCCTACAAAACCTACCTTTTTTCCATCAAAAAAATATACAATTAAAATCAATTAATACACAACCATTTTCTACCCAAGAACTACGTAGCCTTTGATTTCTCCACTGCACCCGGAGATACGTAGGAGCAGGAGCCCACTCCTGTCAAGCGCAAAAATAAACAACTTTTATTAAACCCCTTTTTTATTATTTCATCATTGTAAATTTTTGTCTATTTTTTTTTAATAAGAGGGAAATAAATATTTTTTTAGAAGTTAATAAGATTTGCACAATTAATTAGAGGTAACCTTTTTCGAAAGGATGTTGTAGGGTGCTAATACCTTCCCTACACATAATCGACTCCCGAACCCAAATCCGGTCTTAAGGACCACTTTTCTTCAAAAAAGGTTTTTTCCAATATTTTTCCTTCGAAAATAAATTATTGGTGGCGGCTCCATTAAACTCGAATAAAATCCCTCCGGATTTTTCGGTCGCTACAAGGTTCATACCTGATTTGGAACTCGGAAAGCTCAACTGACCACGCCACCATCCGACCTGAAAGCTCGGGCTTCTACAGGATTCTCTAAATGGGGTAGTCCGTTTTAACTATCATCGGATGGGCATGGAAGTAAGACCTTAGCCTTCTTGCAGAGACCACTATCGAGAGTGCCAGTTTCTCCACCTTTTGGTACCTGAGCTCTGCCCCGTGAAGAACTTTGCTCACAAAGTACACAGGGTGCTGCTCGGAATTTCTTTCTTCAACTATGGCCGAGCTGATCGAGCTGTCAGTGGCTGCCAGGTAAAGGAGCAAGGAGGCTCCTTTGGTGGGGCGAGTGAGGATTGGTGGTGATGCCAAGAATTCTTTAAGCCTTTGAAAGGCTGTTTCGCACTCTTCGGTCCATTCGAACCGAGCTGGCTTCCTGAGTACCTGGTAAAAAGGAAAAGACTTGTCAGCAGAGCGAGTTACGAACCTGGAAAGAGGTCGCTTATCCGACCACCCGGCCGTTGCACTTCTTTGACGGAGCTTGGGCTCGCATCTCCATCACAAATTTCAAGACTTATCGGGGTTGGCCTCGATGCCTCTGTGGGTGATCATGAAACCCAGGAACTTCCCTTCGAGTACCCCAAAGGAGCACTTCTCGGGGTTGAGCCTGATGTTATACTTCCTCGCGATGTTGAATATCTCTTGAAGGTCCCGATGGTGTGCGTCAAAACTGGAGGTTTTTACGATCATGTCGTCCATGTATACCTCGATTGTTTTCCCGATCTGGTTGGTGAAGACTTCGTCCATCATCCTCTGGTAGGTTGAGCCTGCATTCTTCAAACCAAAGGGCATAGTGATGTTGTAGAAGTTGGAGGTTTCTGTCATGAAAGCTGTCTTCGGTGCGTCGAGTGGGTGCATTTTGATCTGATTGTACCCCGAGTATGCGTCCATGAAACTTAGCACTTGGTACCCTGACGTGCCGTCTACCAGGGCATCGATGCTCGGAAGAGGGTAAGGATCCTTAGGGCAGACCTTGTTCAGGTTGGTAAAGCCAGTGCACATCCTCCATTTACCATTGCTTTTCTTTACCAATACCATGTTAGAAAGCCAAGTAGGGTACTTGATTTCCTTTATGAATCATGCCTTCAGGAGTTTGGAGGTTTCTTCTCGGACTGCTTGCTTCTTTTCTCCTGCAATCTTCCTCTTGCACTGAGCGATGGGGCGAGCCCCGGGCTCGACGGTGAGTTTGTGGCAGGCCACTTTTAGATCTATCCCGGGCATGTCTTCTGGGCCCCATGCGAATAGATCAACGTTAGCGAGCAGGACTTTTGTCAGGGATTGCTCGCTTTGCTGGGGTAGTTGGGTTCCGACTCGTGCGCTCTTCCCTGACCCCCTTACTTCAACGTTCTTGATATCGTCCACTGGTACTGGTCGGAAGTCGCTCTCGCCCCTGGGGTCCAGCTCGATCATGTAGCTCGACTTAGGGCGATCCCTACTCTTGTCATCTCTGAGACTGTTGACATAGCACTGCCTGGCTTCCTTCTGGTCGACATGTACTATGGCTATCTGCCCATCGGACAATGGGAACTTCATTGCCAAATGGGGGGTGGAGACTATGGCTCCGATCCCGTTGATGACGGTTCTTCCGATTATCATATTGTACGCAGTGTCAGCGGCCGACTCGGCCTCTACTTCCAGTAGGTGTGCATCGATTATTTTGACCCCTATGTCTGCTTTGAAGGTGAGCAGGACATCAAAGTACCCTGTCACCCGAGCTTTAGCACCTGAAAAACCAACCAACGTACCTCGGTAGGGTCTGATTATTGAACTTGGCAGCTTGAGCCGATCAAAGGTTTCCGTGTAGATGATGTCTGCTGAGCTGCCTTGATCGATAAGCACTCTCCTGACGTTGAACCCAGCGAGGTGGACAGTGATTACCATGGGGTCGTCCTGGTGTCGATCTATTCCTCGGTAGTCCTTCTCCGAGAAGGACATGGTCGGCAGGACAGCGGGAGGAGCGGTTACTGAGCTCGAGCTATTGATAGATCTCAAGTTAAGTGAAGGCGTACCTCCATCTTGTCCTTGCCTGCGTTGCCGAGCAGGTGAGCATCTCTCTCTTCCTCCCCGAGCCGGCGATCGGTCGCGCCTGCGCTCGGGCGTACGGGATCTCTTGCGATTTTCGTTGCTTCCTCTAGGGGTTGCTCCGGTCCCTTTGTCCACGTACTTTGTCAAATGTCCTGCTTGTATGAGCTTCTCGATTTTTACCTTTAGTGTCTGGCATTCGTTGGTGGTGTGTCTATAAACTCGGTGGTACTTGCAGTTCCTTTGACGGTCTGCGTCCGGTGGGGAGTCTCTCCGGGGAGGCAGGGTGATGAGGTTGCCTGCGTAGGCTTCCTTTAGCACTCGGTCCCTTCCCACCGTCAAGGGGGTGAACTGTCCTCTATAGTCTTGTCGTCCTCGGCGGTCGTTCCTTCTGTCTGTCCGATCTCTGGGTGGTTCTCTGCTTTTGTCTTGTCGACCTTGAGTCTCCTTTTTGGCAGCGGCGACTTCCTCCATGTTGATATATCCCACAGCTCGGTGTCTCAACTCGTCCAGGGACTCGGCGGGGCGACGAGCGAGGGAGTCCGAGAAAGGTCCAGACTTTAATGCTGACACCATGGCGTGGAGCACCACATCAGTGCTGAGGTTCCTGACTTGGGTCGTTTCATTGTTGAAACTCTCTATGAATGACTTGAGGGTCTCGTCTGATCTCTGCTTGAGTCCGACCAGGCATGTGGAATTTTTCCTGAATGCTCGGCTCGTGGTGAACCCGCCACGAATCACAAGCTAAAGGAACGGATCGAATGCTGGGGGAGGTTGGAAAACCACATCATGGCGGATCTCTTCAAGGTGCATGGGAAAGTCCTGCATTTTAAACCTTCCGAGGTTGCATTTTAAGTAATAATTTTAATACAAATTTTTTTTTTTTCTGTCGTGACGTTTTCATTCCCCAGATTAAGGAAATTCTTGATAAAGTTGTGCAGATGACCGTCATAGACGATAGAGATAAGTAAGTAGTATTAATTTGTATATATATAGCTTTGTTCAAAATTAATTATCATAAATTATTATTTTTTTCTTTCCACATGTATATGATTGATGGGATATTGGAACTTTCCAAACATAGCTCTTCCATCCTGGGGATAGTCGGAGGAGACATCTGCCTTGGATAAAAAAACTTTGGGACCAGAGTTCGTGAAAGGCTCAAAACTCCTTTTTAAGTTACTCCCTCCGGAATGATTTATAAGGAAAAAAGTCATTTCCAGATTCGTTAAAAAATGTATGTATCTGGTTTGGACAAGATACATACATTTTTTAACGAATCTGGAAATGATTTTTTTCCTTATAAATCATTCCGGAGGGAGTATATTAGAAGCATTTATTTTTTGTGTTTTGTTATATTAAACTGTTGAACTTAACTAACTATTAACAAGGATGAGTTGCAGAACAGTGCTAATTTCTGCAGTATTCTGCACTAACTATCCTTTCACTTCATCGAACTCTACATATTATGAGATGTGTAGTGGGTCAAATATTTAGCTGGTGGTTTCTTTTAGTCTGTGTTAACACTGATAACTGATAGTTATATGTGAAAAGAAAACCAAGGAAAACTGATAATTAGATTATTTTGTCTGTGTTAAACTATTGATTGAATTTTGTAATTTTATGATTGTTGTCGAGGGATTATGCTTGTTGGACACCAGATTGGGTTTTCTTCTTCTATTTTTTTTTTAATGTAATGATAACCATGTATCTTTTGTTGAAAAAAGTCTATGTATCAAATTTTGAATTATTAATTTATTATTGCTTCTGGAACACTGGATGTTGTGCTCATCAAATGCTTTATTACCTGCGTGGTGCATTTTGAAAAAAAAATTACCAAAATAGTGTAGTTTGAAAAATAATTACTAAAATGGGGTAAGTCGTACATACCATTTACGACTTTGCTTTTTTCTTTAAGGAAGTCGTACATCTCATGTACGACTTCACTTTTTTTATATAGAAGTCGTATATTGGGTTGACGACTTCAATATTTTATTAATTTTTTTGGAAGTCGTATATCGCATATACGACTTTGCATGAGAATTTCGTAAAGAAGGACTATTTATTGAAATTTAATTTAATTATGTGTACATTAATTATCAGAAATGTTATTTTGACACCAAAAATCGACACCCTAGCTACATCTAGTTAATGACGTGCAAAAGTTTGGTTAATTCAGTTCAGTAGATGGTCAACGAAGAATGTAGCTACACCTGGTTAATGACGTGCAAAAGTTTAATTAATTCAGTTCAGTAGATGTAGGGATGGCAATTTCCACCTGTGTGTGGGGATCCCCGTGGGGACTACCCCATTCGGGGCCCCGCGGGCGGGGAATTTTTCCCCGTGGGGACGGGGACAGGGGAGAAAATCCTCGCAAATGATTTGGATGGGGCGGGGATCACACCCCCGCCTGTGTCCCCGCTCAACATATTACATAACTATCCCTAAAAAATACATATATATGTATTATAATGATTGGTTTTTTGGTCTTTTTATGTCTTTTTTTAATTTTTAAAAACTATAATGGTTTTAGTAAAATAAAACAAAAGAAATGTCATCACTCATCAGATTCACAAATCATGATCATAATGACTTCACATGTTGGACTAGACATGGAAAATTGATTTTGATATTGTAATTTTGAAACTTTTTCATACTTTTGTATTTTTTTTTTCAATTTTATTGAATTTTAGTGTTTTTTTTTTTTAAATTTTCTGTCCCCGTGACTCACGATCCGTGGGGACGGGGATGGGGAGAAAACTCCCATGGATCTGGGACGGAGACTGGGAAAATCTGGCGGGAGCGGGGAGCACTCTGCATCGCCCGCCCGTTGCCATCCCTAAGTAGATGGTTAATCATTAGATGATTAATAATGCAAATATTTGGTTAATATATACAATTCATCGTTAACTATCTACTACATTAACCAAACTTTTGCACGTCATTACCAGATATCGTTGAGGTGTCGTTTTTTGTGTGTCAACTATAATTATAATTATATTAAACATATTTAATAAATAGGGAAAGTCGTACACCCCATGTACGACTTTCCTTTTTTACGAAATTCTCATGCAAAGTCGTATATGCGATATACGATTTCCAAAAAAATTAATAAAATATTGAAGTCGTCAACCCAATATACGACTTCTATATAAAAAAAGTGAAGTCGTACATGAGATATACGACTTCTTTAAAAAAAAAAAAAAGCAAAATCGTATATGGTACGTATGACTTACCCCATTTTGGTAATTATCTTTCAAACTACACTATTTTGTTATTTTTTTTTTCAAAATGCATTATGCAGGTAATAAAGCCGCTCATCAAATAATTTCCTGTTTGTTTCCTGTCCCCTTTCTCTCTCTAGAAATCTCAGATTCGGTGGGAGAAATGTTGCAGCCGGGACCTGGCATGGCTCCTCCCAGCATGGGGCAGCAGCCACCACAGCAGCCGCCGTACGTCTTGATGCCGCCGCCCAAGTGGGCTCCCTCCGCCCAGCCTCCTCCGCAGCAGCCCGCCAGCGCCGACGAGGTCCGTACCCTCTGGATCGGCGATTTGCAGTACTGGATGGATGAGAACTACCTCTACACCTGCTTCGCTCATACAGGCGAGGTATAACCTAATTCTCTCTCTGTCTCTCTGCATCTTATTTGTACGATTAGGATTTTGTATGATTATTTGGTCTCCAAATTTTTTATTTTTTGGATCGATTGATTATTGGTGTGAAGGAGTAAGTGTTGTTTTATTCTGTTAGTGAATTTAGGGTTTTGTATTTTTGTTTTGTAGGTGACCTCTGTGAAGGTGATTAGGAATAAGCAAGCTAGTCAATCGGAGGGTTATGGTTTTATCGAGTTTAATTCTCGTGCTGCTGCTGAGAGAGTGCTTCAGACGTACAACCGAGCCATCATGCCGAATGGTGGGCAGAGCTTCAGATTGAATTGGGCAACTTTCAGTGCCGGGGAGAGGTCCCGTCACGATGATGGTCCTGATTATACCATTTATGTTGGTGATTTGGCTGCGGATGTTGCTGATTATCTTCTTCAGGAGACTTTTAGGACTCGTTATAACTCTGTGAAGGGCGCGAAAGTCGTGATCGACAGGCTCACTGGCCGGAGTAAGGGTTATGGTTTTGTGAGGTTTGCAGATGAGAGCGAGCAAATGAGGGCTATGACTGAGATGCAAGGGGTTCTTTGTTCCACAAGACTCTTGAGGATTGGACCCGCCTCTAATAAAAACCCTGCCACCACTCAGAGTCAGCCGAAAGGTTTGTCTCTAAATCTTTAGTTGCTATGTATGTTGTCTCTTTTGCTGCCAGTGTCTGATTTCATATGCTGCATAAAGGAAAATTTAGCTGTCTTCTTTATTTGAGTGCTGCTGGTTGGTTGAATTCAACGCCTTGTGTCTCAAAATATCTTTTTTGGTGTATGCTAATTGGTGTTGTTTAAGTTATGATTCTTTTCAGTTACGCTCTTGAAGATTTGCCGTCCAAACTCATTTCTTCCAGCAATTTTCCTTTAAAAATTTGGGCTAAATAAATTATTGTATATAATAACAAAATCTTATAGAACTCCTGTTGTCTCAAAGCAGGGTGTCAAGAGGCTCTGTCATCTCGGAGCCTGGAACTGATTTCAGCTGAAATGGTTACCATTTTAATGCAGGTCCTTGCTTAGGTCAATTATCCGTTTATGTTTGCCCATTATTTTTTTGTGGCATTTTCTTTTTCCGCCTTTATTTTCAAATGCCCTTTTCATATCGTTTGTTGGTTTAGTTTTTACTCAAATTAAGCTCGCAACTTCTCTGCTTACTTATTTTTCAGTCCACCATTCTTAGTCTTTGCTCCGTGAATTTACTCCTAGTAGTTTGCCATACGAACTACAGGCTACAGCTTTGAATTTCTTTTGTAGCTTTCCCTTGTGCCAAAGCAGATCTTATTTACTTTTAGCAATTTCTTCTGTTCTTCTATCAGGTGCTTATTGATTTCAATTTCCATACTCCAGTCCATGAGGAAAAAAATGTTGAGTGTCGGTTTTTATTGCTTTGGTTCTCCAGTAACCACAAATTGCATTCTTGTTATTTGTGTGTTTTCGTGTGGTTTTGTATTTTCATGATGATTGGGTTTCTGTTTCCTTTCTGCTGTTCCCTATTTCTGAGCACAATGCCATGCAATGAAAGTTGTAATTTGCTATCTGTTGCTCATTCTATTCACTAGTATGATCTTCTAACTGTTATTTGCACCTTCTCTTAAGTGCTGCAAATTTGAGATACAGTATGGCAAAGATGATCAAATTTAAGGTCGTTTACCTGTGTCTAGTTCCTGTCTATGTATAATATGTGAACTATAATCCTTTTCAATGTTTCTCATGTCCCATCAATGCCTCTTGTTTAGAAGAATGAAAAATAGCAATGAAATAATTCAGTAATGCTCCGTTAGGTTTTTTTTCTCATTTAATAATTTTAGCTTATTTGTTTTTTCAATGTATTTGAATGAGAATTGAAGAAAAAGCCAGAAAGAAAACATTACTAAGTTATTGAGTTGAGTATTTCATGTGTGATATGAATTTATTCATGCATCACACGATTTAAAGTTATTTGTGATTCATCACATGATATGAATCCATGGCTTGCTGAATTGTATCAGGTCAAGAGATTCAAATTGCAGTTGCAGCATTTTCCACTATCTCCATTGAATTTGATAATAGTATATATGAATGCTTGGTTAATTTATTACTTATTTCATTTCTACAAGCAACATTGTCCAAAGATATGGTGTGTGTATGCCGGCAGCATGCGTTGACTATTTTGTTGCTTCTCAACTTCGCCTTTGTCTTAGTCTAGTCCACATATTCCCTTGTTAACTATGTTTTGTTTATTCTGTATGACTTAATTTCTGTTTTTAATGGCAGTATGACTTAATTTCTATTGTTGAATAGTGTTATTTTTGTTAGTTGAAGGTCTCCGGTGTATGTAAATGTAAGGCACTGTCGATTTTGTTGCTTCTGAGATTGCTCCCTAAATATTTGAATGTTTTACATTGTGCCGATGTAATATATATATATATATATATATCGTCTTTTTTTGCTTTGCTAATGTTTTCTTTTTCATTTTTCATGAATTGCTTCCTTCTTTGTTTTCATAATTCATTGTTTTACTTCACTTTCATTCTGCAGCTTCATTGTTTTTCGTGACTTTATTTTTATTGCAGATTTTTGTTGGCAATTTGGATCCTAATGTCACTGATGATCATCTGAGGCAAGTGTTCAGCCAATATGGAGAATTAGTTCACGTTAAGATTCCAGCAGGCAAGCGATGTGGGTTTGTCCAATTTGCGGACAGGTAATACAACTCGTATGTTTGATATTTAACTTGTGTGAAATCTTTTTCAAGTCTAAGCTGCACACTGACTGCCTTCATTTTTCATGCATCAGGAGCTGTGCAGAAGAGGCACTACGGATTTTAAATGGAACTTTGTTGGGTGGACAAAATGTTCGTCTCTCATGGGGTCGCAGTCCTTCAAACAAACAGGTAATTATATTTGCTGAGCATTGTAATTCTGTGCTGAATTGGCTTCGAAGTCTTTTCCGATTGTTTCAATGACTGTATGCTTTGGTTCGATGGATGAAAGGAGAAAAAGAAAAAGAAAAAGAAAGAAGATTCAGGTGAGAAATAATGAGGAGTTAAATGTGGGTGAGAAATAGGAAAAAAAATAAATGGAGAAAGAGAAGTGGGGAGAGGGGCAGCGGCGTTCCTGGAGAAGATAAGGAGGGGAATAGTGAGATTTTAGGTTTTTTTAGGTTAAATTTGGATTGGTTTTGGGTATTAGGCCATGATGGGTCATGTAAATTTTTTTAAATAAAAAAATTAAAACTAAGAAAATTAAAATTAAGTTAATTTTGGATTGAAGACATTCAAATTTAAATTTAGAATCAATCCGATTAAATAACAAAATATGATCCTAACTAACAACAAATTATGATAGAATGACTTTTACCTTATTGTTGAAACGGATTAAATTATTTTAATATTAAAATAAATTTTTTAATTTAACAAATAATAATAATAATAATAATAATAATAATAATAATAATAATAATAATAATAAAAGGTGAAGGTGTGTCAAACACAATCCTCTGCGACAAAAGAGGATTTCTGAGGCACATGCATGCACCGACACATACACATACACATACACACACTGCTATTAAAAAGTGGAACGGCTGGACTGCTTGTGCTGATTCTGGCGATCAAAAACCCGTACACCTACGCTGCGCTATGCTGCCAATCAAAAAGTAAAAACCCTCTCTGTAATCCTCGTTTTCATATATTCTCTCTGTTCCTTTCCTTTCGCCTCCCACTAACAAACAGATTCATATGATATTGCTACTCACACCCCTTCTCACTCCTCCTCCTTCCTAACCGACCACTCCTGACACTTCTCCAGTCCAACACACCACAGAGAGACCTTTCTATTCTCTTCTTTGCAATCGCATTTCCTCTCTCTTGTTCTGTTACCTTATTTACATCTCTCAAATTTGAATTTGAAATCAATCCACTATCGTGTTCAAAGTACCTGACGAAGACGCAATGAAAAAGGAAGAGCTGAGTCGGGACGTGGTAGTGTTACTGTTACTGTTTCATCAGGAACAACAACGAGGTTGTTGTTGTGTGCATGATTTGCATCAAAAGAAGAACGAGCAGGAGTAAAATATCATATAATCATAAAATAATGTGGCAACACATAATTAATTAGACATATGTAAAATCTTTTTACAATAGCAAAGAATATAAATTAAATTAAAAAAAAATTGTTATATTGTTTCCGTGTCTCTTAATATTGATTAATTTACCTGAGTGGGGTATTTTGACCACAAATTTAGGTATTTAGGGTAAGTAAGTCGTATCTTTTTTTTATAAGTCGTGACTATGATTCGCGACATTTTTTTTTTATTTTTTTAAAATTTTTAGGGATTTGTTGTGATTATTACTAACGACCCCCCTATTTTATTTTATTTTTTAATTTTTGGTTTTAATTAAAAAATATTATTTTCACGACTTAGGTTTTTTTTTTTTTTTAAAAATGGACAAAGTCATGGACAAACAAAGGATTCAAAATATAAATTTTGAGAATTTTTTGTTAAACTTTGGGTCCAAAAGATCAAGATTGTAATTTGTTTTTTCTTTTACTTGAACTTTAATGGTACGCTACTGCAGAATTAACTAAGTGAAATTAACTAAGTGAAATTAACTTGAACTTTTGTAATTTTCTTTCACAAAAGTAAATTAACTAAGTGAAATTCAATCAACCATTTTTAATCAATGATCAAGTGAGTGAATTTCATAAAAGTAAATTAATAGGTGTTAAAATTTGGATTTAAAATTTCACCGGATTTCAGACAATGTTTTGCACCCAATAGTACAATCTTGATTTGTTGGACCCAAAGTTTACTAAAAAATTATCAAAATTTATATTTTGGATCATTTGGTTGTCCATGACTTTGTCATAATTTTTAAAAAAAATAAAAAAAACCTAAGTCATGAAAATAATATTTTTTTAATTAAAAGCCAAATTTTTAAAAAAATGAAAAAGGGGGGTCGTGAGCGATAATCACGACTTATCCCTAAAGATAAAAAAAAATAAAAAAAATAAATGTCGTGAACCATAATCACGACTTATTAAAAAAAAGGTAAATCTGAATGACATTCACAACTCATTTAAAAAAAAGGACTTACACTAGACACGTAAATGAATTCTGACTTACCCCAATGTAAATTTGTGGTCAAAATACCCCACTGAGGTAAATTAATCCTTAATACTACATCCTTCAACTTTTTATCGGAAAAAAATAATACATATTCAACTATTTTTCAATTTTCCTCAGTGTCAAGAAAAACGTAATAAACGGCGCAAACAAAAAAAAATTGAGATGAAAAGGCCTGCATAGAGATTTTTTGGTCTCTTCAGAAGAAACAACGCAACATGCAGGGAGTGAAGGTGGTATTCCCTTCGTACAATACTCATAACCATTATTCATCCGAGAAAACATCAGCCTATTGAGGAATACTCATAGCCACTGTCCCTTGGTCACTACCTGATAAAAAAAAACTCTCCCTTGGTCACTTTCTTGCGTTTAAAATCAGCACTATTAATTTTCTCCTCTTTGCTAGTTGAAAGCTTGGTCTCTGATTAATAAAGGTGACTTCTTTTTCCTATTTCCATTTTTTGTTATGTGGTTTGAATTTGAGTTTTGTTTGTTGTTGACTTAAAAGGAAACTCTCGTGTTCCGGCTCACCCATCAAGCAAAGGAAGCTTTCATCTCTACGGTTGCTTGCATTTCCATCTCTGCCGGCCAAATAAAAGGTAACACCTTTTTATTTTCCGATATCTTACTAGGATTGTGTAATGTGTCTACTGAGTAAGAAGCTGAGTACTGTTTTATTGAATTGCAAATGGAAGTAAATCACTCTCAGTGTATAGGCTGAGAAGAATAGTACACTTGAAAATAAGCAACAAGGGAAAACTAGGGCAGAGAGAAGAGTTAGAGAGAATGAGAGAGATAGAGAATCAGAATTTGATTACACATATTCCATAACCTCCCACGACCTCACCTCACTCCTATAAAACCTCCTTTACACAAAGTCACTGAAACTAGAGACAGACATAGGGGATGGCAGGCGTGGGCTGAAGCCCCACCCTCCCCCATTTGTTTTTTCTTTTACTTGAACTTTAATGGTACGCTATTGCAGAAATGGATTCGATTCACTGCATTCGTTAAAACCCTACAGTCGCTACAGTCAAACGAATTGCAACCGTTTAAACCATCTGATGCTTTATCATATATCCACGTCATCGCTCGTAAAATTGAAGCAACTTTGTTTTATCACACCGCTTTACTCCAGCGAATGTGGTGGCAATAGTTGCCTAAGTTGGTCGCTCTCCACCGACCTTCAACTTCCGCACCTTTCAAAAAAAAAAGCACCAAACATGACATTTAAAGATAGTAATGAGTTACACTATATAATGGTTATTTTGGAGTACAAATCCTCTCCATTTCTTAAAAGAAATAGAGAACTCCATTATTATAGTTTTTGGTGAATAAATATATATATTCCAAAAAGAGGGGACATATATTTGGTATTTATGTGCATTTATATACTTAAAACTATTGTAATGGACCCTCAGTTTCTTTTGAGAAATGAAGAAGATCTCAACTCGTTATTTTAGTGGGACATTTTTTAGTATTTTTATCACTTGCATAACACATTATTTATGAAGGAAAATAACCAACAACTACATGTACACAATTTATATTGACATTTGTTTGAAAGAATAGTAAATTTCATACAAGCTAAGCAATAGTCAGAGGATCTTTAATTCACCGGAGGCCCATTCTTCATTCTTTATCTTCTTATGCTAATGCTTTAATATTCCCCCTTCAAATTGCTCAACTTTTGCATTCCAACTCCATCAGAGACATTTTCATTTTTGTCTAGATTTGTTGGTGACTTTCCCTTGACATTAAGGCTGGGCTTATCTTGGTGATAATTTGATATCTTCTATTGTAATAAGGTCAAAAATATTTATAATTGACACAATATTCGGAGTGTAACAACCCAGTACAGCAACAGCAGTACCCTGCTGGTCTTGCCTTTTTTTTCATTTGATCCAAATATTTTGATTTTGCTCTGTCTAGTTTTTTATAGCATTGTAGGTATAGTATAGCTTAATTTTAATTGTTACTACTAGAAAGTTAAAAGGACAATAATGTAATTTTAGGTTTCCCATGCAAATTTTGTAATCATTACGAGATGCATTCCGTCTTGCACTGCAGCATTACGAGATGATTACGTCGTTACAGCGTTTTGGTTCCCTTACTCGTTTGCGCTCAAATTTGCTTTAAGAGTGGAGAGCGGCCTTTCTCTCTGGTTCCCTTAATCTGCTCTCTGGTTCTCACCTTTCTCTCTGGTTTTTTTTTTTTTGCAAAAACCTTTCTCTCTGGTATTAGTACAAAGTTCATTTTTTTTGTGTGTGTTTATTTTTAGGGTCTCTTCGTCTCTCTCTCTCTCTCTCTCTCTCTTTGTTCCTTTGGGTTTTCAGCTGTCAAAGGTATCATTTTTATTCTGTTTCCCCTATTGATCTGTTTTTTGTTGTGTTTCCATTATTCTGTTAGCTCTAAGTTGGAGTGAGTGAAATTGTTTGGGTTTTCCCTAAAATCATAGATCGCCTCCCTAAATTCCCACAAACCCTATCACTATTTGTTAAACTCACCAAATTGCAGGATCACTTTGGGTTTTCCTCTTTCTCATTTCCGTGAGCTTACATTTCCCAGTTCCAGAACCATTGTGGAATGGGTAATAACTACTATATAATAAGCTCCATTTTTGCATTGAGCCTCGCTCTTCTACTTCTACCTAGCAGTGTCTCATGAGCTGCACCACCATTACCACCCACTATTTCACTCACTCCAACTTAGAGCTAACAGAATAATGGAAACACAACAAAAAACAGATCAATAATGGAAACAGAATAAAAATGATACCTTTGACAGCTGAAAACCCAAAGGAACAAAGAGAGAGAGAGACGAAGAGACCCTAAAAATAAACACAAAAAAAAAAAATGAACTTTGTACTAATACCAGAGAGAAAGGTTTTTGCAAAAAAAAAAAAAACCAGAGAGAAAGGTGAGAACCAGAGAGCAGATTATGGGAACCAGAGAGAAAGGCCGCTCTCCACTCTTAAAGCAAATTTGAGCGCAAACGAGTAAGGGAACCAAAACGCTGTAACGACAGAATCATCTCGTAATGCTGCAGTGCAAGACGGAATGCATCTCGTAATGATTACAAAATTTGCATGGGAAACCTAAAATTACATTATTGTCCTTTTAACTTTCTAGTAGTAACAATTAAAATTAAGCTATACTATACCTACAATGCTATAAAAAGCTAGACAGAGCAAAATCAAAATATTTGGATCAAATGAAAAAAAAGGCAAGACCAGCAGGGTACTGCTGTTGCTGTACTGGGTTGTTACACTCCGAATATTGTGTCAATTATAAATATTTTTGACCTTATTACAATAGAAGATATCAAATTATCACCAAGATAAGCCCAGCCTTAATGTCAAGGGAAAGTCATCAACAAATCTAGACAAAAATGAAAATGTCTCTGATGGAGTTGGAATGCAAAAGTTGAGCAATTTGAAGGGGGAATATTAAAGCATTAGCATAAGAAGATAAAGAATGAAGAATGGGCCTCCGGTGAATTAAAGATCCTCTGACTATTGCTTAGCTTGTATGAAATTACTATTCTTTCAAACAAATGTCAATATAAATTGTGTACATGTAGTTGTTGGTTATTTTCCTTCATAAATAATGTGTTATGCAAGTGATAAAAATACTAAAAAATGTCCCACTAAAATAACGAGTTGAGATCTTCTTCATTTCTCAAAAGAAACTGAGGGTCCATTACAATAGTTTTAAGTATATAAATGCACATAAATACCAAATATATGTCCCCTCTTTTTGGAATATATATATTTGTTCACCAAAAACTATAATAATGGAGTTCTCTATTTCTTTTAAGAAATGGAGAGGATTTGTACTCCAAAATAACCATTATATAGTGTAACTCATTACTATCTTTAAATGTCATGTTTGGTGCTTTTTCTTTGAAAGGTGCGGAGGTTGAAGGTCGGTGGAGAGCGGCCAACTTAGGCAACTATTGCCACCACATTCGCTGGAGTAAAGCGGTGTGATAAAACGAAGTTGCTTCAATTTTACGAGCGATGACGTGGATATATGATAAAGCATTGGATGGTTTAAACGGTTGCAATTCGTTTGACTGTAGCGACTGTAGGGTTTTAACGAATGCAGTGAATCGAATCCATTTCTGCAGTAGCGTACCATTAAAGTTCAAGTAAAAGAAAAAACAAATGGGGGAGGGTGGGGCTTCAGCCCACGCCTGCCATCCCCTATGTCCGTCTCTAGTTTCAGTGACTTTGTGTAAAGGAGGTTTTATAGGAGTGAGGTGAGGTCGTGGGAGGTTATGGAATATGTGTAATCAAATTCTGATTCTCTATCTCTCTAACTCTTCTCTCTGCCCTAGTTTTCCCTTGTTGCTTATTTTCAAGTGTACTATTCTTCTCAGCCTATACACCGAGAGTGATTTACTTCCATTTGCAATTCAATAAAACAGTACTCAGCTTCTTACTCAGTAGACACATTACACAATCCTAGTAAGATATCGGAAAATAAAAAGGTGTTACCTTTTATTTGGCCGGTAGAGATGGAAATGCAAGCAACCGTAGAGATGAAAGCTTCCTTTGCTTGATGGGTGAGCCGGAACACGAGAGTTTCCTTTTAAGTCAACAACAAACAAAACTCAAATTCAAACCACATAACAAAAAATGGAAATAGGAAAAAGAAGTCACCTTTATTAATCAGAGACGAAGCTTTCAACTAGCAAAGAGGAGAAAATTAATAGTGCTGGTTTTAAACGCAAGAAAGTGACCAAGGGAGAGTTTTTTTTTATCAGGTAGTGACCAAGGGACAGTGGCTATGAGTATTCCTCAATAGGCTGATGTTTTCTCGGATGAATAATGGTTATGAGTATTGTACGAAGGGAATACCACCTTCACTCCCTGCATGCTGCGTTGTTTCTTCTGAAGAGACCAAAAAATCTCTATGCAGGCCTTTTCATCTCAATTTTTTTGTTTGCGCCGTTTATTACGTTTTTCTTGACACTGAGGAAAATAGAAAAATAGTTGAATTTGTATTGATTTTTTTTCCGATAAAAAGTTGAAGGATGTAATATTAAGGATTAATTTACCTCAGTGGGGTATTTTGACCACAGATTTACATTGGGGTAAGTCAGAATTCATTCAGATTTACCTACATTGGGGTAAGTCCTTTTTTTTAAATGAGTCGTGAATGTCATTCAGATTTACCTTTTTTTTTAATAGGTCGTGATTATGGTTCACGCCATTTATTTTTTTTATTTTTTTTGTCTTTAGGGATAAGTCGTGATTATCGCTCACGACCCCCGTTTTTCATTTTTTTTAAAAATTTTGCTTTTAATTAAAAAAATATTATTTTCATGACTTAGGTTTTTTTTTTATTTTTTTTAAAAACTATGACAAAGTCATGGACAACCAAATGATCAAAAATATAAATTTTGAGAGTAAACTTTGGGTCCAACAAATCAAGATTGTACTATTGGGTGCAGAACATTGTCTGAAATCCGGTGAAATTTTAAATCCAAATTTTAACACTTATTAATTTACTTTTATGAAATTCACTCACTTGATCATTGATTAAAAATGGTTGATTGAATTTCACTTAGTTAATTTACTTTTGTGAAATTCAATCAACCATTTTTAAACTACGAGTGAATTTCGTAAAAGTAAATTAATATATCAGATCTATTATATCATAATATGTTATCATTAAAATTTGGATTTAAAATTTTCCCGAATTTCGGACTGTGTTCTGCACCCGACAGTACTAATTGGACTGTCTTTTTTGGATCCAAAGTTTATCAAAAAATTCTCAAAATTTATATTTTGGATGTCCTAATTTTTTTAAAAAAAAAAACCTAAGTCGGGAAAATAATATTTTTTAATAAAAACCAAAAATTAAAAATAAAATAAAATAGGGGGTCGTGAGTAATAATCTCGACAAATCCCTAAAATTTTTTAAAAAAATAAAAAAATAAATTTCTTGAACCATAGTCACGACTTATAAAGAAAAAGGTACGACTTACTTACCCCAAATACCTAAATTTGTGGTCAAAATACCCCACTCGGGTAAATTAATCAATATTAAGGAAACAATATAACAAATTTTTTAATTTAGGCGTATATTAGAATGGTTTATATCCACTAAAAGTAGATGTTCACGCTCCAAATTTTATCGGCATTGGTCCAATTTTTAAAGTGTTAGTTTTCAACAAAATAAGTTTTAATTTTGAATTGTATTGAATACAGTTTTGGCAATGAACTAATTTTGAATTGTATCGAATTGTTGCACAAATATCGATTTGTAATCACTAGTGCAGAGGGAAGATTTTACATCGGTTAAAATTGACATTTTACACTGGTTTTCGTACAGGTATAATTGCTCCCGGTGTAGTATGTTGGGGTTTTTACAACGGTTATTTAGCCGAAGTGAAATGTGTATTTCTACACCGGTTATATATCAGGTGTAAAATGTCTATTTCTGTTTTATTTTATTTTTTGAAAGATATTTTACACCTGTTATTATAATAACCAGGTGTAAAAAACCTATCTTTTACACCGGTTATTCAAAACAACCGGGGTATAAAGTCTATATTTTACATCGGTTTCATAGATAACCGGCATAAAATGTTTTTTTTTCTTTCTCTTTTTGTTATTCTCCATTCATACCCAGAGACATTCAAGCTGTTGACAATAAATTTGTCACAAATTGACACCAAATGTGCCCAAAATTCAATATCAAATTTACTCTATAAACATATCAAATATAGACATATACTGATATACACATAAACAGAGAATCAATTGTGCTATATATAAAATGTACAAATATATACAAAGTACAAAGAATATATAAACAATGAACAAAGAATTGCAAGTGCTATATATACAAAGTTAATTTGATGATCTTCTAGATCTTTTTGAATTTGATCCTAAACCTTTATTCTCGGCCTTTATCTTCCTTTTTTTTCTCATCAATTATTCGAAAAAGGAATTCTGCCCAAGTATGTCTAACATTGTCAATTTCATTTTGACCATATTCAGATGTGTTATTGAATACCTGCAAGTTCAAGCATATTATATATATAATAAATTAAACCGGCCTAATTAAAGTAATATAACATGTTTTTCATATTACAAATATATAATAGCAAGAGGTTAAAAATTTAATTACCTTTTCCCATCCGTCAACAATATCCCCCGTGACAATTGTTAACATATTTTTCATCACATAGTACCCACAGACCCAACCGTTTTTTTGTCGAGGCCCTTACAAATGAATACCGTAGTAACATGAGTAAAATTTATACACATTAACTAGTACTACAAATGAATTAAGTAAATAAATTTCAGGAAGACAAACTATTTACCTTAAGCTCCACCCATATAGGTGTCTTACCATATATCCTGATAAGAACATGTAATCATCAAATTTAAGCTGCAAATCAGGAGAAAAAGAATCAATGTATATATGATAAATATAAGTTTACCTTTCAATTATGCCCTTAATTACATTGTTTAGTTGAAAGTGCAGCGAACACAACCAAATAACAACATTATCCCTAGGCTTAAAGATAAACAACTGCCAGTGGTCGCTGCAAATAATGAACAACAATATAATGGTTTATCTGAAGCAAAAACAAACAAAACCAAACTAAGCTACCAATTTGACAATAGCTAGTAATATATGTACTTACATATGCAAATACGCTTGGCTCACTCTGTATCTTATTTTCCATGTAAGCTTGAACTTCTTCTGGAGGAAGGGAATAATTGGAGGAAATAATCTTGACTGGGTCAAAGAATCCAAACAGATCGCTGGTGCCCTTTGCGATACAGAGGCGATGCAGATACCTATGATTTTCAAACAAATATTAATTACAATTAGCAAATAGATTTTGAAATAGTTAATTACAATTATACAAAGTGAACAAGATACTAACGTGCACCACAATGACAACGTCTCGGCGGAAAGCCACCTAGTATCATCCATAATGTCATCCACGTCACGCTTTTCAACGGCGACCTCGAAGTCTACTAGGTAGCGATTTCGTTGAGACTCTTTAACTTTTCAAGAAAATTTTCTCTAGGCAGCTCATGCTCCTCCTCAATATCAGGTGCACAATTACTACCCTTAGTGCTGACATGGATGGTAGCCCTAGCAGATGCATCAGGTGGAGGATTATAATTGCTCACACCCATGGATTGCAGCATCTGTATCAAATTAAGTAAACATTACTAACAATATTGATAAAGTTAGTATTTTTTACACATTTCATTAATTGTGTGAAGTTACACATACCTGAAAAACCTTTTGTTTGATCTCGTCCTCGAGGCTTACGCTTATCTCCTGCCGGATCTCCTTTGAGAGCTGAACCCGGAGCTCCTGTTCTCTCTTCTCAATGAACTCCTGTTGCATCTTCTCCTGGAACTCCTATTCACCTCTCTTCAGACTTGCTGCTGGATCTCGTGTCGGACGGCCTCAAGTACCTCACTAGAGATCATTCCTGAGGTGGGGCGTGCAAATCCTCCATAGTAGTACTTTAGGCCCACACACCAACCAGCAGTGTGTACACGGCCAAGGTGCTCTTGTGTTCCAATGGCAGTTGTCAGGATATCCTGACGTCCATGTGGAACAAAAGATCCTTATGTGCTCTGTTCCACCAACTCTTCCTACAACATATATATAAATTTGTCAATTAATACATGGTGCGAGAGAATGCATAAGTTGTAAAACAATTACATTGATGGATCGAAAGAATTGCTTACAATCCTAGCAGCCACTGAGGTTGTGGCCTCAGATGTATATTCTCCCGATGGCTTTTTTCGGGCCATCAGCCATAGCTCATGACGTCCTAGTTCGGTAGGAGGCTCATTTAAAACCGAGCCTACAGCTTCATCTCCCAAATCTTCAGTCATTTTTTAAGCCTCTCTTCCGCCATTCTCTCCTTTAGCTTTACATAACCCCCACGAGACATTCTGTGGGGGTATAGATTCTTTGCTGCATTTTGCTTGTCCTTTTGCCTTTTCGCCTGCTACAAATAACACACAACAAATTAAAAATCATTAAAAAATTTAAATTAGCTAGGCCGCCAATTAAAAAACAACCACTAACCTGAAACTCTTCATCACGTCGGCTCTGGACAAACAACTGTCATGATTCCTTGGAGATAAAAGTATATTTACCTATTGGTGTTGTGTTGCCATCTTTATCTGCCCTACCAAATATATATGTCCTGGAGAGCATTGTCTTAAATTGCTTCCAATGCTCCCCTGCATATACAAGTCATTTCTTCTTAAGCCGCTCATAATCAGGAACAGTGAATTGTTGCTACAACAAAATGGTGGCATTAGTAAATGCATAAAGCTAAACATAGTTTTTATGTTTAGATTATATGCAACAACATTAATTATGTTAATATTAAATACCTGGACATCTTGCCAAATCATGTCCTTGATATCCTTGTGTACGTCTTCCAATTACTTTCATTGATACTAACCTTGCTACGGGCTAGACAGCCCACATAACTCGTGAACTTCGTAGCATAATGACCACTGGGTTGGAAGGTAACAGGATCAAACTCAACATGGAACCTATCACCAGGAGGACGTCTTGCAGTAAAACCAGTCAAAGTCGTGGCACGCCTAGTCCCAGACCTCGTAAGAGAGGAGGCTGAAGGATCAACCATGATGCCTATATAGAAAAAAATAATATGTCAGTCAAAATTGTGCCACTAGCATTAATCACTAAGCATTCAAACCAGGTGCACACATAGTATAAGCATCTTACACAATGCCAAAGTACCCTATTTACAGTATGTTTAAACAATTGTAACACATAAATTCAGAGCAAAATTCACAGAAATAATCACACTACCACAACAACAAACAACATTTGCACACACTGTTTCAAAAACTAACAGACTTCAAAGATGCTACTCTAGGAACCAACATTGAATAATCAAAACCAAAGTCAACAACATTAACAACGCTTGACAATAGAAGAACTTACTAAAAGGGTAACTAGGCATAATGCACAATAGGGTGATGGCAACAAAGGGCAACTAGGTATAAATATCTTGTGTCACACATTATTATTCAACTTCAAGGTCTCAAATGTCATGCCTCATATGTGTTTATTATGTACAATGATGAATCAAACACCCAACAGAAGAACATTCATCGAAAGAAGAAGTCGGGAAACTTACGTGTCGATGAAGCAGTTGAAGCGGTAAGTTAAAGCAGTAGTGAATGACAAATATCTTCCTGATGTAGTAGCAAAGAGTGGACCACACGATAAAATTCTGAGCCAATATAGACTGCAGCTGATTAAAGGAATAATCATCGGATGAGACACTTATGCAACAAAGGTCACGGGTGCAGGATATAAGAATTGGACCTGGATTGCCTGCATTTATAACTTCATGAAGTTCACGCTGTAATAAATCCTGGTCGTCCATCACATATTTCATGTTATACTAATGGGCTTCAAATTTTTGGTCTCAAACCATAAGCTCTCCGATCTGTAACTACGTCACGAAGTTACAGCAGGCAATCCGTTTCCGAATTTAAGTGATGAAAGTGTGTATGTAGCATATTAGAGGAACCAACATCTAGACTTATGGTTGGTGTAGTCATAAAGTAAAGGGGTTGAAAACAGACTTGGTATTTTTGACACAATATTGGTGCAATTACATGTATTGGTGTGGGAGTAGACACAACTTTATTGATGTAAGTATTCATTTTGGTGAATTTTGGCTTACCTTGAGCCTTGTTCACCTGTTATTAGTATTATTGTTTTGCTTCTTAAAAAAATGAACTAATTCTGGTTTGAAAACTAGATGAGGTTTCGGAATCCCTTGGGAATAGGTAGGATGGATGGAGATTAAACCGCACACATGTTTTTTTTTTTTGGTGGATCGCACCGTAATTAGCCATTTGGATCCAGTGGGTCCCCGAAGTATCCCTACGGGTTTGGTCCATTGGACCGCCTATGAGACTAATCTCCAGTCGAGGTACTGTCGGTCAATTAAGGGGACCTCTCTCAAACACGTTTTTTCTATACACAAGGCTCGAACCCGAGACCTTGCTTAAGAGAATCTGAACCCCTTTTGCACACATGTTTTATAACACACCCATTCTAAAACAGTTATTCTAAACTGAGTGTGCAAATCAAAGATATTTTATTTTACATTTTTTATAAAAAAAAACTTACTTAATTCTAAAAAACAAATTCAAATCAAGTTGAAATAAATATTTTCATTTTTCATTTAATCCTAAGAAATGAAATTCAAATTAAGATGAAAGAAAAAAAAATCTTCTCTTAATTCTAAAAAACAAATTCAAATCAAGTTGAAATAAATATTTCATTTTTCATTTAATCCTAAGAAATGAAATTCAAATTAAGATGAAAGAAAAAAAAATCTTGTTTGGGATTTTTTATTGCCTAATATTAGAAGGAAATCAAATTCAAGTTTTTGAATTTAAAATTTTTCCTAAATCTAAAGAAATGGAATTTGAATTAAGATGAAGCAAATGAATCACTTAATCGTAAAAATTTAATTCATATTAGGCTAAATAAATGTTTGTTAAAGAAACAAGATAAAAGAAATCTTTTTAAATTTTTAGCTTATCACCAAATAAAAAAAAAAGTAAATAAAACCCCAACGTTCTTTCTCGCTTTTGGCACACACGTAAAAACTACAAGTTTATTATTTCATTATTATTGCAAACTTAGGACTAGCAACTTTTTGACAAATATGATCACCCGAGGATACTTTGGGTTATTGCCTTTTTCACAATTAGGTATTGAACAAAAGGATACAATTGGCAAGGCATAACAACAGGATACAAGGCAAGGCAAGGATACAGAAAGCGGTGCTACGTACTGGTGCTACGTACTGGTGCCTACTGGCTACTACTATAATAAAAGAATTTGATTTGAAATCTGGGGGGCACCACTGCGTTACTTTGGTCCCCACACTGACACATGCATAACAGAATCAGCCACACAAAGAAAGCAGGAGTGATTTGGTGATTAACTGCAATAGAAAATATATCTTGGCGGGAATTGGAAAACATTTTTTTAGCCTCAACTTTGAGTAAAGTAGTTCGTACTTTGTTCACTTCAAAAGTTTCTTCTATTCTTGACAGACTTTCAATAGCTTCCTATATGGTGCGAGCATGATTGCAGGACCAATCTTCAGAAGTTCAGATATAAAGCAAAGTAAAAGTAAAGCAAAGAAGACACACAAGGCAAGTTAAAAGTCCTTTAGGATTTGAAAAAAAATTTGCTATCCTACCAAGTGTTTGCACGTAATACAAAAGCTTTTCAAGAAATGAATAGGAAGTTAATACCTTAGTTTCTATCTATTTGCAGTGCCCATTCTACATGCTTCCACATAATATTTTGTGGAGGGATAATATTTTGTGTGAATATTATTTGGAATTTAGTATTAAATTGTATAGATTATTTTAGATGAATCAGATTTATCATTTTAGTGGTAATTTGTTGGTTGACAGCACTTAACTCTTAATAGTTGCCGAGGAGCCCTAATTTGTGTTTTCTATGTTATAGATAAATTTTTTTTTCTAAAGGAAATTCCATTAATTGACTTCAACTACATTTCTTTTTCATACCTGATGAGTAGGGCATTTATTATCCTTTTATGCATGAACTGGTTTTTACCTATATAGGTCTTATTTACTTATGTTTCATTTCTTTTGAAAGTGTTACACGTCGCAACTTTTTTTTTTTTTTTTGATCGCAACTCATTTTGGGCATCAATTTAAATTCCTCAACAAATAAGATAAAAAATATAGGCCATTATTAAAGACACCCCCCACCTGGTAAGTACACCCCCCTATTTTGCATATTTTCCAAAATACCCCTCGTATAAAATCATCAAAAATCCTTTTTTTTTTTAATTCCGAACATGTTACCGGAAATTGCAATTTCCGGTATACAAATTGTATACCGGAAATTACAATTTCCGGTAACATTGTGTAAAATTAGTTCTGAATCGAATTTCCTAGATACAATTTGTATACCGGAAATTGCAATTTCCGGTAACAAATTTGCGAATTTCCCATAATGCCCCTTAATAACTTAACAAAAACTCAACCTTTCCCGATCTACTCACACTCACGCTTCCGGAAATTCTAAATCTCTGAAAACGCTCTGTTCTTACCGGAAATTCCAAATCTTCGGTACGTTTTTTTTTGTTATGCAATCATAGTTCCGGAAATTGCAATTTCCGGTATACAATTTGTATACCGGAAATTGCAATTTCCGGTACAGAAATATAAAGCACCGGAAATTGCAATTTCCGGTATACAAATTGTATACCGGAAATTGCAATTTCCGGTGATTTACAAAACATAGTTCCGGAAATTGCAATTTCCGGTATACAATTTGTATACCGGAAATTGCAATTTCCGTCTTAATATAAAGCACCGAAATTACAATTTCCAGATACAAGTGTAATGCGAAATTGCAATTTCCGGTATACAAATTGTAAACCGGAAATTGCAATTTCCGGTACACAATTTGTATACCGGAAATTGCAATTTCCGGTGCTTTATATTTCTGTACCGGAAATTGCAATTTCCGGTACAGAATTTATTTTATTACATTTGAATATAATTGATTTATTTGTCTTTCAGATATGCCTAAGTCGAGAGGGAGAGGAGTAGCTTCCACTCCTGGTAGTGCGCCCCCACGTAGACCACGGCAGCCTGTGACTGTCTCTGAGCGTCAGAGGCGTATTGCTAGCAGGCTGCCGTACGAGGATGTAGTTGGCGACCAGGATCCCCATTTTGTATACGAGGCTCCTGAGGATATAGCTGGAGGAGACCATGGTATAGTTGGAGACCAGGCTCCCTTTCCTGGAGGACCTTACGATGGATCGTTGCTTACAGATTATCGGCATCACGCGTTGCCTATCGGATATGGCGAAGGTATATATCTGGTTGTTATTTGATCAAATGTTTATTATTTTTATATGATCGATGATGTTTATTTGTGTGCAGGATCGTGATGCGCTGAAGGTGGCCTCTCACGGCTGAAGTTGCAAAAATGGTTAAGTGGAAGAGTACCACCGTCTCCTCATGTAAATGAGCATCTCTGAGGCCGGCCTAACCTCCTTGTTATCTTTGCAGCCTTCGGGATGGTTGTGAGCCTTCTTGTCGACCTTTGCGAGAAGATGGCATCGGGAGACAAGCGACTTCCATCGCCGCTTTGGAGAGATAGCGATCACGCTTGATGATGTGTCCGTCCTCCTAGGGCTTAAAGTGAGCGGCTCTTTTTATGTACCCCGGTGATGGATCCGGACATTTCCATATCTTATTTACGACATTCTTTGGGGTGTACATATGAAGAGGCAAACAAGGAGACGACAAGTATGAGGCGCCCATATGAGTATTGACTTCTTGATGAAGACATATGACCCAGCGCATTTACGATTGTCGGTGGGACTGTGCGGCCAGGGCCATGATAATGTTGTTGTTGGCTGTACCATTTTGGTGACAAGAGCCATATATACATTGACATTAAGTACCGGACCTGGCACGTGACTTGGGGCGGTTGGTAGTGTGTCATGGGCTAGTCGCACTAGCCTGGCTTGTACTGGATATCCGGGAGACGCTAGCCGCATGACACTAAGCAGATTGGCGAATACATGACACTTCTTCAGTGCACGCTATTTTTGTAAACAATTATTTATTTAAAGTACATTGTATGGCGTGTTGATTCGTTATTGTTGTCACGAGGCATGGATATATGAGTATTTCCTCGTCTGCAAGAGGAAGGATAACGGCATCACCGGGCATGATACGAGCCATGAGGTGGTCGTCGGTTAAGGGTGACGGCCAGGTGGAGCCCTTCAGAGAAGCCGGATGCGTTGGCAGTCGATGACGTTGTTTGGAGACCGTGGGAGGGCACTAGGGCGAGTTGTCATCCGGCGTGTCTGTTTTCGGGGTACATCCGGTGTGCCTCATTTATTGTGCCGTACCTGCCTGAGAGGGTAGTCAGGCAGTTCGGCTACATCCAGGACATTCCCCGGCCACCACCACCGCGTCCCACAGCTGCAGAGATGATGGATGCATGGATACAGTTTCCTATGCACTCTATCATGTCGACTGTCCCCGATTTATACCTGGCCTCGTATCCAGCAGAGTGCACTGACGGGTACATGGAGTGGTATTGCAGGATGTCGCATCCACTCCTGATCAATGCGGGTGCCCCTCAGGCTGCGACTACTCCTGATTGTGTAAGTGTTTAGATATACATTATGTATTTTTTGTGTTTGTTTATTTTCTCTTATGGCTCTCTGATGTCTTGTTATAATTTGCGCCGCATTGTGATGATATGGTCGACAGTGGCCTCGATCACCAAGATTCTCCAGACGACCTCCGAGACCGACTATGAGATGATGGACCCGCTACGCTGTCGAGTATATTTCCCGAGCACTACAGATAGCGCAGGTGGGACTGAGGCGACCACATCTCATAAGCGTCGGCAATGAAGAAGATAGGGTTTTTTTATGTTTATTATCTTTTTTGTTATATTTGGACATCTTACATTTGTTATATTTACATTTTGTTATATTTGGCGCTTTTTTTTTCTCTCAGAATCTTAGGTTTTTTTTATTTACCGATCTACCATACTTTTTCTTTTAAGTACGATCTACCATACTTCCACAGCAGATGGCGTCTGGCGAGATCACAATCGCACGATGTCCTTATATTTGCGGCATATGTAGATTTGTCACGAGTTCAATCTTGCATGAAGGACTGATTTCAGTTCACAGTTCACATCGTCGGCAATACGTTCGACATCTCTAGTTCGAAACACTGAGCTCGATAAGCTCGACAAGCTCACCACCTGCAGAAGTCATGATTACCTCGGATCCCGGATCTCGACATCTCGAAACACTGAGCTCGACAAGCTCACCACCTGCACGGATCCCGGATCTCGACATCTCGAAACACTGAGCTCGACAAGCTCACCACCTGCAGAAGTCATGATTACCTCGGATCCCGGATCTCGACATCTCGAAACACTGAGCTCGACAAGCTCACCACCTGCACGGATCCCGGATCTCGACATCTCGAAACACTGAGCTCGACAAGCTCACCACCTGCAGAAGTCATGATTACCTCGGATCCCGGATCTCCACATCTCGAAACACTGAGCTCAGTTCGAAAGACGGATCCCGGATCTCGACATCTCCCACCAAGCTTTTCAGCTTAGATGAGGAGGACAACCTTGGATCTCGACATCTCGGATCCAGGACGTCGACATCACAGCTCAACCTCTGAAGTTCTGTTCGGAACAATTACTTAACCTCGGTTGGACTGCAAATTCAACACTAAAAAAAACTAACGTCACATTACATTACATTGCATAACCAACAACATAATTCAGTCTGCCGCCAAACCCACATTTAAAAACAATAAAGTGTACTACATATCACTACAATGTAGTCAATCGTCGTCCAATCGTACATGGTCATCTGGGTACTGTCGTGTAGTATGGCGCAACGGCGGAAATAATGTAAACCATTCTTGCAATCGAGCAGCATACAGTGTTGCCCATGAGTGAGCCTCCGGATAAGCATATTGACGCCAACTGGGAGCGACGTTAGGCAATGGACATCCGGGCTTAAGAAATACCTGAAAACTTATTGCAGATTAATTAAACACATTGTTTAATTTTACATTAAAAAAAAAGATAAATTTAAGTTAAAACACATTGCTGTAAAATTTTTTTTACCTGTACCCAGTGATTTTTGTTGACAAACCCAATACAAATTATAGCGTTATTTGGCTGGGTTGGGTGACACATGCCCCTAAGAGGGAAAAATGTCCAACACGTTCGACTGCACTCATTCAAAGAGACTAGAACCAATTTATATTTGGTTGCTATTACGTAACCCATGTCTGGTAAGGTCATCCACTTGTCACGCAACAGTGCAGTTACACCTATCAACGACTCCTCAATGCTTGATATTGATCTCCAAAAAGCGACCATATAAATCGTAATGCATTCGATCTCTTTTTCCAAGTCTTGGGACTATAGGCCATCCGTCCTTAGATTTACCAAGTAATCGCAATGGAACGATATCCGCGATTTCCATCATCTTCGACATCCACTATTTGCTCAATATATCGATGAAATTGTGGAGGAAATTGGCTCAGGTAAGGCATTTGATGTACATAAGATGGCACATCGTAGCGTTTCTTTTTCCTTGTAGGCACATTAGATGGTAGATTAGATGCCTTTGATGTATTCCCCGATGGTACGTCAATACATGTTCTTGGCATGCTCGTAATACATGTTGTCCACATGCTCAAAATATGATGGAGTCGCGCTAACATCATATCCATCCATTCTTTGGGGCCTTACCTTTACCTTTTTGATTGCTCCTTGGTCTTCACCTTTTGAGGAGGTGGACACATTGAAGTTGTGTCCGAAATACAAGTTCACGCACTTTGGCAAAGCAGTGTCCTCTTGCCAATAACATTAAGTGATCGAAATCGATTTACCAATGCATCCCAGAAGCGCAAGCTCTTCCTCGACACCTCGCCTTCATCTCAACTTTGTGTTGTTGCGATTGGTATTCACCAAAATGTAAACTCCTCCAAAGGCAAGTGAACCGCCTCCAATGGAATAGGTGCAAAGCAGTCTTATATAACCCGCCAACTCACAAGCACAAGGTAACCCATGTGTCGCTCGATTAGGCAACGACAAGTAGATTTATCGATACCCACATAATCCACTCGCCACACTCGTCGGCAATAAGTTGCGATCACGATCCTTGATACAAATCCATGCAATCTGATAAACAAACGGTTGTTGTGCCTGTGCTCCACTACATTTATGCTTCTTTCGAATGATGCTTTTATCTCAGTGTGTTGCAGTGCAATCATATTGTTCATAGTTTCCCAACAATGACATAGGTCACCCCTACTGTTTTGTAGATTCCTCTTCAATGTCCAATGTGCAGACTCAGCCCTAATAACAAACAAAAATTAAACCACATCAAATACCAATGACACCATTTAAAAAACAAAATTATCAACATAATTTTATCTACTGGTTTAAGCATACCTATTTGTTGTTGTATTTCCGAAGTGCATGAGTTGGTTGGTCCATGCCGCAACAAACTTTTCCTTAAAGGGGTTCAACCATGTATTCTTGACATACTCAACAAAAATAGGAAATTCTGAACATACACACTCAAAAGTCATCAACCGTTGCTGATACTCAAACTCGTCAGTCGCATCAACAACACCATCCCATGCATTCTTCACTGCCTCATGTTTGTCTTCATGAAATACCAACTTCTTGCATTTCGCATAGACATTCTTACCTATGTGCCATTGACACAGCAAATTGGCCGAAGTTGGAAAAACAGACGCAATTGCATTCATCAGAGCAAGATCTCTATCAGTAAGAATAACTTGAGGAAATGATTCCTGTCGCACAAACAGACCTTTTAACTTTAAGAGTGCCCATTCAAAGTTATCCTGCTGCTCAGAATCCAAATAGGCAAATGCCACAGTGTATGTAAGGGATGTGCTGGTAACACCAACAATTTCAAATAGTGGCAGCCGATATCTGTTGGTTTTGTAGGTGTTGTCCATGAACAAGACAACGTGAAATGTATTCAATAAATTGACGGCATCTGGATGTGTCCAAAATATCTCTAACAACGTCGTAACCTTCATGTCTTCTATACCAGGACACATATCGATCACGTTGGATTAAATTCAACAAGTGTTGCATTTCAGCTTGGACCTTTACGTGTTGATCGAAACTTATGCCACTCATTATATACTTGACTCGATAGTAGTGAGATTGGCCACATTGCGACTTTTCAAAGGTCAATAGAATGCTTCCGACCTTACGTTGTTCTTTGTCATATCATGAACAATTTCTTTCTCATTTTGATTTAAACGACCAACAAATGGATGACCCATCATGCTTTCAGGTATCCGATAGTTGGGAATTCCACAGAGGACCTTAAGTATCCAGCCTTCACCCATTGACAATGGTCTTCCTTTAAGCGTGACGGACACTCACACTTATGAGATCCAGCTTGACTTTGAAGAACTTGATGACTTTGATTTATACTTTCCACCCCTTTCACAACCCAGAATGACTTTTGTTTTTCTTCCTCTTTGTCCTGTTTCTGTGTCTGATCGTACAATGACAACAACTATATTGTTTTCCTTCCCAACCTCTCGAGCCCAATACAAAAGGTCATCTCGTGTAGGAAATATCTACAAAAAAGTATTAATCTTAATGTTTTGCAAAAAAAAAATACGACATATTCACAATATCAAACAATAATTAAATTACCTGCGTAGTAGTGAATACATCACTACAATCGAAATGTTGGGAAACGTCGGTCGGCTTGTCAGCTTCGTCAGAATTGAAGCCACTAAAATCATCCATTTCCAACGAAACTAAAATGAAACAAACAATAGATTATTACGTGGGGAAAAAAAGTTTGAAAAAAAAAACGTACCGGAAATTTGCAATTTCCGGAAAATGATTAAAAATATAACGTACCGGAAATTCAACATTTCCGGTACACAATATTTTTAATCTTTTTCCGGAAATTGCAAATTTCCGATCACGCTTGTATACCGGAAATTGCAATTTCCGGTAATTTGCGGTACGTTATTTTTGTATACCGGAAATTGCAATTTCCGGTATACAATTTGTATACCGGAAATTGCAATTTCCGGTAATTTTCGGTACGTTATTTTTGTATACCGAAAATTGCAATTTTCGGTATACAATTTGTATACCGAAAATTGCAATTTCCGGAACAAAATTCAAAACGAAACAAAGTACGTACCGAAAATTCGTATTTCCGGTACGAGGAGAGCGTTCTACACCAAGTCTGCGTGCAAAAGCATAAAAAATGAGTGTTTGACTACAAAATCCTTTAATGTATACCGGTAACATTGTGTGTAAAATTTGTTACCGGAAACTGCAATTTCCGGTATACAATTTGTATACCGGAAATTACAATTTCCGGTAACAAATTTTACACACAATGTTACCGGAAATTGCAATTTCCGGTATACAAATTGTATACCGGAAATTCCAGTTTCCGGTAACCAATTTTACACACAATGTTACCGGAAATTGTAATTTTCGGTATACAATTTGTATACCGGAAATTGCAATTTCCGGTAACATGTTCGGAATTAAAAAAAAAAGGGATTTTTGATGATTTTATACGAGGGGTATTTTGGGAAATATGCAAAATGGAGGGGTGTACTTATCAGGTGGGGGGGTGTCTTTAATAATGGCCAAAATATATGTGTAAATTAAAGATAGATACTACAATATGATTTTACAAGATCTTATTTAAGCCCATTTAAAACTATAGACCTTAAATATATAAGGAGGTTCCTTAAAGTAAATTCCTAATATATTATTACACTAACTCTATGATTTTAGATTACGATATCTGCAAAAGGAAGTGAGAGGATTTGAAATAATATCATTGGTAATTCCATGCAAGCAACTTCTCTAATAGTGTGATTGATTCCGAAGAGAAATTGTAAAGAGAGAAATAGGTGAGAAAGAGTATGAAAAGAGAGAAAAATATGAGAAATATGGTAGATTTGGGGTATTAATTGGAATAAGAGAAAAAGAAAAGAAATAAAGAAGAAAGAAGTGTTGATTATTCTTGAATGTACGAGAATTCCCCTAAAAAACTCTCGAGAAAATTAATTTAATTTTTTATTTAAATTCAATTAATTAATTTAGTTTTTTAGTAAGTTAATTATATTTTTTTAATAAACGTAAGTGTAAATAAAAAAATTTGTTCACAATTGTTTACGTGAATACCTAGTGGCAACTTTTCCTAAGAAAAAATACCTGGTGGCAACTTGCTCCACACCAAAGAAATAAAGAACCACAAAAAAAAAAAATCTGTACAATTGTTCACGTGAAGCCCACAAATGAAAGGATAATTTTGGAAAGTGGTAAAAACATTGCATTTCTCTGGTGTTTCTTCTCATATTTGCGAAGATTCAAAAAGTTAGTGGGTCTCATGTGATTTGTTTATCTCTTTCTTATTTCTCACCAAACCAATCAAGGTGGAGATGGTATTTCTACTCTCTTTCTCCTTCACTTGACTCTCTCGTCCCTATTTCACCTGTACCAATCACACGCTAAAGGATCAACCGCAATTTTCTCAAATAAATTTCCTATAGGTGCGATCATACCAACACTAATGCACCGGATCCCATAAGAACTCCGCAGTTAATGTGGTAGGAGCTTAGTCTTGTAACTCCAAGGGACATGGTTCAAATCCCCTCGGGGACAGTTGTAATATGGTTATTAGTGCCACTGAAATAATAATATATTCCCTTCCCTAATCTCCTTTAAAAAAAAAGTATTGAATACTAGACATGAAAAAAAAGGTGCTTAGATTTTCTCCAACGTTGTACATTTTGTTGCATTAAAAAGAAGTGCAAGAGGGGAGAGAGAGAAGATAATGGGATGATGTGTAGTTAATAATGAGAGAGGAAAAAAAATTAATAGGGAGATATGGAAATATGCCCAATGTGTATAAAAAAGGTATCCATATATCTCCAATATGCCCACGGTGTAATGTGGCCATGGAGACTCAAAATCATTTTGTTCCGTGACTGTGAATGGGTTAAAAAGATATGGTTCTCTAGCTCTATGGGTATACTGGTGGACTCTTAGCTTGAGTCTAAGGACTGGTTGTCTCATTTGATTTCTTCAAACTCAGAGGATTTTGTCTCTATTGTTCTTTCTATTTGCTATTCCATCTGGTTTGCAAGAAATAAGTTCAGTTTTGAAAATATAGAGATTCCAAGTCAAGCTGTAGCTACTAAAGCTGAGAAGATTATATATGATTTTAAATGCTCTTCAAATGTTAATTATAGGCAGGTTACCTCATCAAATGTTATTTCTCAGAGATGGCAATTTCCAGATTTGTGCACATATAAAATGAATGTGAATGTTGCTGGTCCAGTGAATGGTAAATGGGGAATTGGTGCTATTATTAGAAATGGAGATGGTGTTGTTACAGCAGCGTGAGCTTGGTCGATTTCTTGTTTGCCGGATTCATCAATTGCTGAAGCTACGGCGGTGAAGAAGGGGTTGCAATTTGCACTTGACATGTTGTTACTAGATCTTCAAGTTGAATGAGACTCAATGGTGGTTGTTACTGCTATCAACTCAAATTCAAGGAATAACAACAACATGGATAATATTATTGAAGACTGCAAAGCCTTGACGGCTCACTTTACAAAAGTTGCATTGCTCCACATCCGAAGAAATGCTAATCAAGCTGCTCATTTTCTAGCCAAATTTGCTTTAGTTAATCAGGATTGTTATTGGTTGGAGGAAACTCCAAAATGGATTTTAAACATTGTAGCTGCTGATTGTTTGCCTTTTTCTATAAATTGAATCCTGATTTCCATGTCAAAAAAAAAAAGAAATAAGATTGTTGCACAAGCTGTAAAGGGGTGATTGCAAGAGAGGATCCAAATCCATATATGATTTTTTTTACAATAATTTTACCCTTGATTCCATTTTTTACGAGTCACGTTCCAACACAACAATAATTCCTTGCAAGCAGATTTCTATCCTCCATCGACTAAACCAAATCACAAGAACAAATAGAAAAGAAACTATTTATGTTTGATTCCATTGTCATTTGTTTAATAAATTAGTTTTAGAGCCTACGATGTTAATTTAGTATATTCATCCTGTTTTGACGTTTTGAGTTACACATATATGGTTTATTGGTTATTTTGATAATTATAAATTATTTACATAATATTTGATTACTTAATACATACACATGCATATCAATATGTATGTTAATAATAATATGTAATTCAAAAAATTTAGTGTAATAAAATACCTGAAATAAATAATCAAATCCCTTAATTAAATTCATAGATATATTCTACGGTTGTTTACAAATCCCAACGGATACATGTCATCTGAAAATAAAAAACAAGAACTGATTGAATAATAGACATGAAAAACAAGAACTGATTGATGATGTTTTTTATGAAGAATTGAGAAGCATCCTTGCAAGGTAATCACGTAATCGAAGTTATAAAATATTTATTTCATTGATATGCTATCTTATTGGTTGATCCTAAATAATGACAAAATATATTTACTTTGATAAAATTTAGGGAAATAAAAAAAAATTCGTGATTCTGAGTCACTACCAATGAAGCTATGATCAAGAGTGAATAGACAATAATATTTGTAACTAAAGTTTTGTCTTTATTTTCATTCGGTTTATGCATTTTATGTATGTTTTTCAAAGTTTGCAATATTACATCGGCCATTGTTAAGTTAGTACAAGTGTTCTATTTTGACGCTTTGAGTGACACATGTATGGTTCATTGATTATTTTGACAAAAAAAAAAACAAATTTATAATTTATTTGATTCTTTGATATATACACATTCATATCAATATATGTGTTATTAATAATATGTCATTCTGAAAAATTAGTCTGATGAAATACCTAAAATGCATAATTAAATATCCTAAAACTAACATTAAATAACAAATTGCGTTAAAATAATACACACTGTAGCGTAGTAGAAATGTGCCCTTCTTGCTGCTAGTATGTAGAATAACGATCACAGGAGTTAACGGAGTAAAATGAGGTTAATGGAGCGGTTATCATTCAATGAGATGCTAGGTCTGACGTGGTAAATTCAATCCAACTATTATATTTTAATTGGGCAATAGCAAGAGCAGTGTATTATAAGGCACTGTTTGTAAGTTTTGTCCTTTTTTTTGGAAGGGGTCGATGGAGACTAATTTAATTAGTTATTACATTATTGAGTTATACATGAAACCCAAAATTGATTTCAGATATTTTTTTTGACAAGCAAAAAATTTATTAAAGGGAGTACAAGGGGTACTCCAACTCGTTACATCAACATGTTTGTAAGCATCCCATTGGGTTACACCACCAATCAGAATAACTAAGGCTAGAATTTCTACCCTCCCTATAAATGAACCACCCCCATGAGACCATTTTAATATGAGATTACAAAATTGAAATTAGCCACACCCTCTTTAAAGATGATTTTATTTCTCAGTAACTATAAACACCATACAACTGCCAGCCACACTATATACTTCACCTTCTTGAGTTTTCTTCCCCTTAAAACAGCCCCATGTTGTAGAAAATGATGGACAACACAATGATACACACCCTCAAATCCCAACCATGCGTATACAGCACACCACACTTTGTAGGAGAAGGAAGATGAGAAGAATAGATGATTAGTATACTCATCTTGGCCAAAACAGAAAACACATGCAGTGCCAAGATTCTGATTAATGATTTCATATTGATCATAGAGTTGGAGCAAGGGTGGGGATTTTATAATTTTTTGGTAATAAAGGTGGAGATTTTATAGTTTGTTTTGGTAGAACGATTTTAATTATAATTTTGTTTTGATAAATAATAAGTAGAGGTGAGTTGGGTCCTAGGACTCATTGGAAAGCCTCAAACTCTTTGAGCGCTTATAATTATAATTTTGTTTTGATAAATAATAACTAATAAGTATAGGCGAGTTGGATCCCCGGAGCCCACTGGAATGCCTCAAACTCGTTGAGCGCTTACAGAGGTATTTACATATTATCTACCAACAAAGTCCTCACATCGGCAACGGGATTTGAACCCACGTCTTTGTGAGATGTGAGCTGAATCCTTGCTTACCAACTGGACCAATGTGTTTTGCAACGATCATGGGACCCAGTGACGTTTGTAGATTTTCATATACGAAATTATTTTTAATCGACTTAAATTTTATTAAAAATTAAGATATGATCGTATAATTTAGATATATGTTACGGATCTATTATGAGCATATTTTTTTTTTTTGAAAATAAAAAAATAACTTAAAAAAATCTAATTATCTAATTATTGTTGGAAAAAAAACTTAAATTAAATGGGTACCGAGATTAATTATTGAGCATATACTCTTTGTTTATATATGTCAGTGTAATATGTACCGAGATTAAATGTTTACATTTTGTATCCCTTACTGTTGGTTGCTTTGACATAAATGAAAAGTAAGCATTTAATGCATTTGAACACTGATGTTATTTCTTATAATTAGACCAAGAAAAATGACCATTTTATTTCTTATAAAAAGCACCGGATGGAGTCAGTGGCGGATCCACCTTGCTAGAGTTGTTGGCAATTGCCCCCACGACATCCTTACTTTTTTATTGAATATACTTAACAATTTTTATTTTGTCCCGATAAAAAATTAGGTGTTGCCCCCTATATAAGACACATTTTTTTAAAATAAGTGAAGAAAGTTAAAAAGATAAAAGAGAGAATAAATTGGTTCTAATTTTATCTATTTATCCTTCTAATTTTTACCACTTCTCAAACGCTAAGCTCATACAGTGACAAAACATATATTAGATTTCAAAAAAGAAATATTGTTCAAGATAGAGAAAGAGATAAAGAGACTCAAAGAGCAGAGACAAATTTTTGATGATTTTCTATTAATATCATTAGACTAAGATACAAAATGTGATACCAGTGAAGCGCACATGAGAGATGAATGGTTAAATAATTATTATTTTTAAAAAAAAAACTGTTTAAGTGATTGTCTGTTACATACATAGAGGTATTTTTTTTTATAGTATTGACATTAAAAAAATTATATAACATTTTCAAAATATGAAAAATATAACACAATTGTAATTTGTAGAAGGTTAGGTATTTTATGTTTTTTAGTCATAAATATTATGTATTTTGTAAAAACTTACAATATTTTTTATATGAAGATATTATAACTATTTCATGCCCCATGAAAGAAAATTTCTGGATCCGCCACCGAAAGGAGTACTAGATATCGAATAATGAGAGAATTGACATTTTATTTGGTTTAAAAAATATTATTTTTAAATTTTGTTTTCAGTTTTAATTATAAAAATTAATTTGTTTTAATTGTTTTTATGAAACTTTATAAACAAAATATGACATAATATTTTTCTAAATAAAATTAAAAATAGAAAACAAGAAAAACTCTAACAAATTTCAAAATATATAAAAATGAAGGCCAATAAAGAAAAATATGAGAGTATATCCATCGCCTGTATAGCAAAAGGAAGAAGCTTTATTAATAAAGAAAAGAAAAAACTTTAGATCGAGGGGTCCTACTCAACATGCCTCATTAGCCTCGTTACACCGTTCGGGTATCACAAATTGGAATTTAACGTCGAAACATTTGGGTAGGGCAGTGAAATTTAAAAAAAAAATAAAAATGAGGACAAGTATCACAAATTCGTACAAACGGGTGCCACCAAGCGGTTGCATGCGATGGCACCACAATGGTGACCAACATTGATGTCACCGGGCTAAACGCCACCAATGTAAGCATTAAGCAAGGAGAAAATGTGGTGGGCTTCAAGATGGATTGCACCCTAGCAGGAAACAATAAACATGTCACAACAAAAACTTTGCAATATTTCAGTGGGAGTATTCTGCTTCTGATTCATCACTTCTAAAATTCTTCTCAACCATACAGCCTTTGTAGCACAGCTGGTTGCTGTCATATATTCTGCTTCAGCTGTAGAGAGCGCCACAACTGGTTGTTTCTTTGATGACCATGATATTGCACCAGTACCAAGATGAAATGCGTACCCTGACGTGCTCTTTCTTGTCTCTAAATCTCCTGCCCAATCACTATTTGTATACCCAACAAGCTTCACGTCATTATTACTAGCATAAAAAATTCCATTGGTCAGAGTACCTTTGATATAACGAAGAATTCTTTTAGCTCCTTGCAAATGACAAACACGTGGCTCTTCCATGAATCTGCTAAGTAAGCCAACTCCAAAGACTATGTCTGGTCTAGTCGCAGTCAAATATCTCAGGCTTCCAATCAAACTTTTATAGTGAGTTGAGTTTACCCTTTTGCCATCACCTTCTCTCGTCAACTTCAACTTCTCTTCAACTGGTGTGGAAACCAGCTTTGAATTCTCCATCTTGAATTTCTTTAAAATATCACCTGCATATTTCTTTTGAGAAATAAAAATTCATTCATTCTGCTGAACGACCTCAATGCCAAGAAAATAGGACATTAGGCCCAAATCTGTCATTTCAAAACATCTTATCATAGCCTCCCTGAATTCTGCAATCATCTTTAGATTATTGCCAGTGAAGATTAGATCATCAACATAAAGGCAGACAATAAGAACATCTCCAGCGTCAACAAATTTAATATATAAAGTGTGCTCAAAAGCACATCTTTGAAATCCATGTTGCAGAAAATAGGAATCAATCTTTTTGTACCATGCTCTTGGTGCCTGCTTCAAGCCATACAAAGCTTTCTTCAGTCTATAGACTTTATCTTCTTTTCCTCTGACTACATATCTTGCAGGCTGATCAACATAGACCTCTTCTTCCAAAGTACCATTCAAAAATGCAGACTTAACATCCATTTGAAATATCTTCTAATTATTTTGAGCCGAAAGAGAAATAATCATTCGAATTGTATCTAACCTTGCAATGGGAGCAAATACCTCAAAGTAATCAATACCTGGCTTTTGCTTGTATCCTTTAGCCACTAATCTTGCTTTATAGCGATCAACCTTTCCATTGGGCTTGTACTTAGTCTTGTACACCCACTTCACTCCAATAGGCTTTTTATCTTTTGGTAAGTCTGTCAACTCCCACGTTTTATTCATCTCAATAGCATGAATCTCATCATCCATAGCTTTCCTCCAATTGTCATCATTTGAGGCTTCTTCAAAAGTCACTGGTTCACAATCTGCAAATAAAGCAAAATTGATAATTTCCTCATCAGATGGGTCATTATCATTACCCACAACACAATCCTCCAATCTGGCTGGTAATCTACGTTGCCTCTGCGGTCTGTTGGATGTCTTTGGCTTATCAGGTGTTGGATCTCCACCTTCATTCTCCTCTTCATAATTTTCTGGAATCACCATATGCTCCTTTTGTGGCTTTGAGGACCAATCCCACATTCCTTCTTCATCAAACGTCACGTCTCGACTGATGATCACCTTCTTTGTCTCCGGATTGTAAAGCTTGTAGGCCTTTGAATTTGTGCTATAGCCTACGAAGATACACTTTTCACCTTTGTCATCTAATTTCTTCCTGAGGTGATCTGGTACATGTGCATATGCAATGCATCCAAAAACTCTGAGATGCCGGATTGAGGGTCTCCTTCCACTCCAAGCTTCTTCGGGAGTCTTGTCTTGAACACTCTTTGTGGGACACCTGTTCAAAATATAAACAGCAGTAGCAACTGCTTCCGCCCAAAATTCTTTAGGCATTTGTTTAGCTTTCAGCATACATCTCACCATGTCCATGATTGTTCTATTCTTCCTTTCAGCAACTCCATTCTGTTGGGGTGTGTATCTGGTTGTTAATTAATGTTGGATTCCATGCTGCTCAACGAAATCTGCACAGGCAAGGTATTCTTGGCCTCTGTCTGTTCTTAGTGCTTTAATTCTACAACCACTTTGCTTTTCTACAAACGCCTTGAATGTCTTGAAGGCATCACACACTTCTGATTTCTGCTTCAAAAAATACACCCAAGCCTTTCTATTAAAATCATCAATAAAAGTAATGAAATACCTACTGCCGCCATGGGTTGGCACATCAACCATGCATAAATCTGAATGAACAATCTCCAGCAAATTTCTCGCCCTCCAAGATCTTCCGGTTGGAAATGATTCTCTGTGCTTCTTTCCCATTTGACAAGTCTCACAAACACCATTTGGAATATTCACAACAAGCAAACCAGAAACATATTCTTTTCGTGACAAATAATTCAGTCCAGAAAAATGAAAGTGACCAAATCTCATATGCCATAACCAATCATCATTTGAAATTAAAGAACTCAAACATGGAAACTTCTCATGTTGAATTTTCAAGGGAAATAGGCGATTAGGAGTCATTTTTACCTTTGCAATAAATCTTCCATTTTTGTCAATCAACATGCAGTAGCCATTGTGAATCTGCATGTTGTAGCCTTTCTCTGACAACTGTCCCATATTTAATAGATTGTGATGAAGTCCAGGAGCATAGAAAACATCAGCAATAAAATTTTGTGATCCATCTTTCAACCTGATAGCAATTTGGCCTTTTCCTAAAATTGGAATATTTGAATTATTTCTGAATTTCACGGTAGATTTTACCGTTTCATCTAGAGAAGAAAATAATTCCCTTTTCCCACACATATGATTACTACATCCAGTATCCAAATACCAAATATTTTCATCTTCTGAAAAAAGTATTACTTGCAAGAAATAGACTTTGTGGATTATTAGAATTTTCACCAACATCTTGGTATTGATTTTCTGCCACGTTTGCCTAGTGTCAAAATCTGCAATCTGCGGCTTTATGCCCAAACTTTCCACAGTGGAAGCAATTAAAATTACTTCTTTCTTGGTAGTAGCTACCTCGTCCTCTTTCTCGGTTGGTAGGCCCATAATTATTTCCACCTCTTCCTTGGTTTGGTGGTCTGAAACTGTTATCTCTTTCTTGGGTGAAATAATTGCCACGACCTCTTCCTCTGAAGTTACCCCTGCCTCTACCTCTATAGTTTCTTCTTCCTCCATTGTTGAAATCATGGCCTCTACCTTCCATGCTTTGATTGGATTCTGGAACATTGTTGAGATTCACCTGGCTTTTCAAAGCTTCTTCTTTTGACTTTTCTGTTTTCTCCAATATTCTGGTCACATGGCTTTCAATGCTTCCCTGCAACTCTGCTACTGTCATGGTGTCTGTGTCGTGGGACTCAATTATTGTAGTCACCACATGGTCAAACTTTATTGGCATGGTACGTAGAATTTTTTCCACCACCTTGCTATCAGGGATGTCTTCTCCATACACCCTCATTTTGTTGACAAGATCTGTAACACGTGAGAAATATTGTTCAACTGTTTCTGAGCTAGACATTTCATACCTTTCATATTCTTTCCGCAAAGTTTGCAGTTTGGACTTTTGGGCTTTCTCCACTCCTTTGTATGACAGCTTCAAAGTATCCCATGCTTCTTTGGCAGTTTTGACATTTGCTATTTTGCCAAAAACCGAGTAATCTACTCCTTGATGAATTTGTGAAAGTGCCAATTGGTCTCTCCTTCGAGCTGTATCATCAGCTCCTTGTTGTAATCCCAGTTCAACAAAGCTCCAAATATTGTGAGCTTTTAAATGAGTTGACATCAACAACTCCCAATAACTATAATCAAGTTTCCCATCTAATTTGGGACCAGACCAAGCAATATTGAAATTGTTCGCCATATCTCTCTTTTAAAATATACTGACTAAAATAAATTTGACACAGTAAGAACTCTCTTGTTCCTGACACACTCAAAATATTTTTGACACTCACACTTGCAGGACACTCCGGTTCTGATACCAATTTGATATCAGAGAGGCATAATAAAATATAAACACACACACACGTTTAGCAGAATAACAATATAGGAGAAGAGGAACACACTTGATTTCAATCAACTCACTTGATTTTTTTTTTAAAATACACGATGCAGTGAAGCCTTTTATAGGCTAAGCTTCTTACAACTAAAACATTAAAAATATTATAAACTTAATAGCTAAGCAAATTCCTAATAGCATGTAGACTTTTGGTGTTGTGCCTTTAATTCCTATTCGGCTGGCAGAGGACTTTGTTGCTTCAAAGATTTGTTGTTAAAAAACAAACCATACAACATGTGGCTTCTTTTATTTTCTTTAGGCGGTGCCCACTTTGTTATTTTTGTCGAAGCTTGATTTAATACTCCTGACACATTCGTTAGTAAAACGCAGTAAGACTGTGTTTACAGCTTTGGAAAGTTGGGTTTAAGAATTGTCAATGATGGGCATAGTATACTATTTTACTCATTGATTGGGTAACATGTTCTTGTTGTGAAAGTAATGTCTTGCATAAACGTTCTTTGATCTCTTTATATTGTCAGATTTTGGTTACAGATTAGTTCAGCAATTTCATTATGGTGGTCAACATTTGTTGCATATCTAATATGACACAGAATGGTCTGGTTACAGATTTTTGTCAGGCAGAAAAATCGTTGCTCTTCAAAAGCATCAGAAAATCCAATAAAGGTAAATATGTGTGCGCGCGCGCAAGCGTATATATGCTTAATCCTGTATAATGAAATGTCATCGATATATCTTTTCTTATTTGCATTTATTATTGATGGAGTAAATTATAGAAATCAAAGTAAATAAGAACGTGGTTTATGGTCGTACCTCTTTTTCTCTTACCCTTTGATTATGAACATATAAATAGAAAATAGCGGTGCCAATATTTTATTACTTTTCATCAAAGTTTTTATTTATTTATTTATTCATTTATTATTTTGAAATTTTAACCTAATCCTGTATTGTGTGTCAATTACCTTTTCTTTTGTTTGAATTATAAAATCGACAAACTGCAACATATAACCTCCTAAACATATGATATTGAGTTTTCAAGACACATAAAATATATGACTAAGATGGAGAATCCTGTTTCTCTATTTGTACAGATATAATATGCGGGAGGCAGCCGCCCGGGGGGGGGGGGGGTTGGGGTTGCCTAAGCTGGCGAAACTTCTGGTTCTGGCAACTGTACGACTTGTGTTTGAATTTAGGAATTCCCTGTGGGTATGCGATTTTTAATTCCACCATAAATCCTCACCAGGGTTGGTTGTGTGCCTATTGTTGGAATGGGGAGAGCCTCTCCTCAAGCTTAAACTTTTAATTACCAAAGAAAAAAAATGCACGAGGCAAAGCCGAACCTGATATCACCTAGACCAAGATCTAAAACCAACTTGGCCTCTCAAAAAAAAAAAAAATTATGGCTAAATACTTCAATTTTGAACCACTCAAATGTGTTCTAGAATGTGAATCATTACGAAAACTCAGCTATCATGCATGTGAATCTTAATTATCCGATTCATGGTTGTCAAATCATGATTTGGAAGTCAAATTGTCTGAATTGCAAATTGAAATTTTGCACTTTTTTCATAATAGTACATGATTGATCATTCAAAGTGACAAACATCAACAATTAAAGCCAAATAAATCACCATGTACCCAAAATTTATGTCTAAACTCAAGTGATTTTGAAGTTCCAAGTCATATAGTCTTCTTAGTAGGGTTTTTATTTTGAAAAAAATCAACCTAGATAAAATGAACTACAAAGCTGAATATAAGATTTAATTAAATAATTTCTTATACTATTTGCCTGATTTCTTTATACAGGCAGTTCGAAGAACGAAAACCTCCCCATTGACTGTAGAGGAGATAGCATGCAGTCAAGAGGTAATTTTTTCTACAGCATTTTGGATTTGAAAATTTTCTGATAGATTGCATTATAATTTATAACTTGCTGATGTATGACAGAAAATACACAGGGTCTTAAGCTTTATAAATTTGATTGGAAGTCAGTGTGGCAATATATTGTTCCACATAGAGATCCATCCTTGCTTCCACGCCAGTGGCGAATTGCTGTTGGCACTCAAAAGTCATACACGATAGATGCAGCAAAACGGGGAGAAGCGAAGATTGTATGAGTCAAAAAGAAGAAAGTTGAAAGCTGCTGCACCAGAAAGTCGGCAAGCTATAACTGATAAAGAGGTTTGTTATTGTCTGAAGCTTAGAAGCATGTGTTTAAATTTATCTCCCAGGTCCTTCCTGCATATGAGATGCCATTATAGTAATCTTAAATGTAGTTTTTGTTAACTGCCTGAATAGCTTATGATGAGTAACACACAGATGCACAATATGCAGTTGTTAGTTTACATTTATGCAATCTTGGTTCATATGTACATGCACCAAAAGTATATAAGAAATTATAAATCATCAGAATTTGGTCTTAATTAGTGTGCTGCTTGTAAACGTACCAATATAAGTTTCCAACATTTCTCAATTATATACTTGACATGTGCATAACAACCTCTCACATCTACATTGGCTAGTCCATCAATCAATGCAGTGGACAATGGGTCTATGGCTCATCTGGGCTTTTATATGGGTTTTTGAGGATTGTAATTAACAGATTCTGGATTTACTTTTGTGGGCTTTTTTTTGGAACTTATTGCAGGATTGTGAGGCTGAAATTGCAGATGGCATGAATTATTCAGTTGTTCCTTATGTCCACCAGGCATTTCTGACAGATTGGAGGCCAGACACATCTGCTCTTAATTATTCAGCAAGGATTGTGAGAAGGAATCCTTGCTCATGATGCTAATCAGCCTGCATTTCCATCTGTATCGAAGTTTCCCCAGCTTTTTCACTCTACATCTGATTTAAGGAGTGGCATGAAAGGTGCTCCTCCTAGTGCCACTACTCCTAAACCCCCAATTTTTTATAAGGTCTCGGAGGGTAAATAACGCTCGCTTGGTGAAATTAGCACCAGACTTGCCCCCCGTAAATCTTCCTCCATCTGTTCGTGTAGTTTCTCAGACAGGTTTTAAAGTGACATCTATGATTTACCCCCCCCCCCCCCTGGAGGTGATCTCAGTCTCACTGCTTTTAGAAAAGATAATTCTGCGCCTCAAATTCCTCATGGTGAGAAAATTGGAACTGTTCATCCAGCCAAAGGTGCAAGACCTCTGCCAAAAGACAGCGTCACAGATTCTCAAGTCTGAAACTGCCGAAGGCATATCTCTTGTGGCAGAAAAAGGCACTTATGCTGATCTCCAAATGCATCCTCTCTTGTTCCAGGCCACTGAAGAGTGCAACACGCCTTATCATCCATTTAAATTTAGTTCTGGTACTTCTAGTTCCTTCAGTTTCTTCTATGGAAGACAACCACGGTTAAATCTGAGTCTCTTCAGTAGTTCTCAGCTCTACTCTGAGTCATGTTTAAACTCGAAGGCCCAGATAATTCATTATTTGGGCCAATCCTTTTTTTGTTGACTAACCTTTATGCTAGGTGGTGGTTGGTCGTTTTTCTTTGCTTTATAGTCTTGTATCATGCTAAGATTCAAAGCCCCATTATTCTTCTTTGATGCTGGTTCATATTCTTAGCAAATTTTTTAAAGTGTCTTTTTTCTTCCCTTATAACCTTTCGGTTAACTTTGTTTTGTTAGGAGGTGCCAATTTCTTCGGAAGAAAATGTTGCAAAGTGTACGGCTTGTATGAAAAAACCATCTGAACCAAGGGCCAATTCTGATACTCAAGTTGATTCTAGTCTCCCTAAAGATGGCTTTGACTAGTGTCAAAGTCTATGCTTCAAGGGGGTACGGTTGGCGAAGATTCTGCACCCACAAACTTTACAATTGGTAAAACAGTTATGGAGGAGGGACATACCACAGACATAGTACAACAGCCAAACCTAGGTCCTCATGTGTTCACCCAGTACCACGAAAACTCAGAAAGGGTTGTGGCAAATTGAAAGCAATTTTGGATATAGGAATGGCTGTCGAAAAATCAAACCATGATGGTAATCGTGAAGATGGTTGATTGAAGTGTTCTGGCAAATGGAGTGCAAATAGGATTCAGGGGTAAAAGTTTAGCCCATGGTGGTAATGATAAAGAATCTTGATTGATGCACCATGCTGCCACCGAGCTTTTTTTGTTGTTGTTCATGATGGTAGCTTTGGCATCTAATATTGTTGCAACTGCTGGATGGCAGTTAATCAGAGGTTAGATGCTACAGGATAAGGAAAATTAGCATTCCATTTTCCCCTTCCCTTTGTCCTTTGATTGAGCTCCTTCATATTTTCTAGGTGCCAAGAATTGGGACTTTAGATTTGTACATTTACTGGTATGGGTTCAAGTAATGTTTTTGTCTTTGTAAATATGTTTTGATGTGTCATGGCCAAAATTGATCTTGATTAGGTCATGTTCACTGGATATAAAATAAAAATAAAAATTTACTGCGGGCGTTCATTGTCTCCTAGTTCATGGTGGAACTTTCGAATTGTATAGAACTATGTTCACTATTTCTGCTCTCCCAACAAGTAAAGTCCAAAGAAGTCCCAAGAACTTGTGAGCAAGTAATCCATTGGATATGCGCACACACCAGTAACATATGGTTCATCCATCAACAGTTTAATTTACCAAGAATAGAAAGTTAGAATATCCCTATGATATTATTTTAAGCTCTTGTAATTTTTTGTTTAAGGTGTTAAAATTATAGATATGTCCTTGGAGAAGACAGGTAAAGACGGATAACTTGAATTTCAGTTTTCGGTCATGGATTTTTTTTTTGCAAGTTGTTTTTAGCTAATATTTATAATTTACCCCATTCGTTTTTTGATTGTAGATGCATTTTGTACATAAATTTTTACACAACTAATTAAATTGTTCATTGAATCACCCCCTTAATAAGATTTTTTTTTTAGGTAAATAAGAGTTTTAACATCTATGCAAATTGCAATGTAATTTATTCACTATGCCTAAAATGGAATCGACTTTGTCCAAGGAAATAAGAAAGAGAGATGATATTCTACCGTCTATATATTATCGAATTAAGAAAAAGTTTAATTGCACTTTTGGTTCTTCAGGTATCGCGATTGTGCGATTTTGATCTCCAAAGTTTCAATTGTGTGAATTGGGTCATCTAGGTATTGAGATTGTACAATTTTGGTCCCTCAAGTTCTAATTGAGCAAATTAGGTTCTCTAGGTTTAATTTCTAATAAAAATATTGATGTATCATGTCTGGGTGTTACTTAGCACATAATTTGGTCTAGATGACATGTTAGTTGACTTAAAAAATAAATTTTTTTTACAACATTTTCAGTTATAAATTAAATGACAATTGAACAGAAGGACCAAAATCATACGAATGTGATACCGAGAGGATCTAATTGCTCGATTAGAACCAAAAGCGCACAATGGTGATATCTTATTGACTCAATTTGCTCAATTAGAACATAGAAGACTAAAATCGTACAATCGCGATACTTGGAGCTAAAAGTGCAATTAAGCATTGAGAAAATTAACTACACTAAGTTCGGTTATCCATGTTGCGTCATATGACAACATCTTCCTCTTTTATATAGAATATAAAAAAAAAATTCTTTTCCATTGATTTTTTCGCACTCGTGCTAAACACGTGTCTCATTTACTAGTCTATTATCAATATAAGAAAATTAATATATTAAGTTTGGTTATCCATATTGTGTCATGTGACAATATCTCCATATTTTATATAGAATATAGAAGAAAAACTCCGTTGGTTTTCTCTCGTACATGTGTTTAGCATGAGTTCAGTCAGCTAATTTTCATAAACTGAAATTTGTGAAACAACCCATGAATTAAAAAAGGCTTAAATATGAAATTGGTCCTCCAAAATATATAAAAGTTAGTTTTTGGTCCCTAAAAAATATTTTGAAGGTTTTTAGTCCCCAAATTTAGAATTTTTTTTCTGTTAGTCCCTCATTGTCACACCGTTATGTGGCACTTATGTAGAACCTTTTTAGGGGGACTAAAAACGAATATTTAGAATTTTGGGACTAAAAACAAACTTTTTGAATTTTTGAGGGACTAAAATCATAACGGCGTCAGAGTGAAGGATTAACAAAAAAATATTTTCAAATTTAGGGGACTAAAAACCTTTAATTTTTTTTAAAGGACTAAAAACGAACTTAACTAATTTTTTTGGACTAATTTCATATTTAAGCCATTAAAAAAATGAGTGTTGTTAAGTTGTGATTTATCAATCAGATATCCATTGATTCTGTCGGTAGTGCTTGTAATCATTTTCATATTTTATTATTATTCATGTGTAACATCATGAGACGGATTTGTAAAAATGAGTCGTTTCATCATGTTTTATGACAAATTCTTTTTTTACAATCATATATTTGTTTTTTATATTCACCCGTTGCATAAAAACCAGATATGAACCCCCCTCCAAAAAAAGTGTTAATTGTGTACAGTTAAATGCAGAAGGAATCACCACTCGAAAAGCCGCATATACCCTCAGTAGACATAAGAGCCACATCAGATTGGTCCCACAAGAATTACTGGTACCATAGCAATCTACTCTCTCCACCAACGGTCAAAATCGTTATCCCAAAACCTCATCCACTTCCTCTCATTCCCTCCACTCATTCCCCACTCTTTTACTTCCCATGGCAATAGACAATCCCAGCACATTATCATCTCATAATAAACCAACCAAATCCACACACACTCACCCTCTTTCTCTGCTGTAATCCCCTTACTGCAGAGCCCCCCCAAAAAACCTCAAGTTTCCAAAACTCCCAACAGCAATGTCTTGCTCCAATGTCACCATGTTGGTGTCCTCCAAACCTTCTCTATCTGATGCCTCTAACCTCTCCTTTCGTTCTGCCTTCAACCCTTTTCAGCTTCCTTCACAAAACTCATCTCCTTGCACCCCTTCAAGATCTTCTGTCACCCCAATTCAGTGTGGTCTCAGAGAGCTCAGAACCCGTATTGATTCTGTGAAAAACACACAGAAAATCACAGAAGCAATGAAGCTTGTTGCTGCTGCAAAAGTCAGAAGAGCTCAAGAAGCTGTTGTTAATGGAAGGCCCTTTTCAGAGACCCTTGTTGAGGTTCTTTACAACATCAATGAACAGCTTCAAACTGATGACATTGATGTCCCTCTCACTAAGCTTAGGCCTGTGAAGAAGGTTGCCCTTGTTGTTTGCACAGGTGATAGAGGTCTTTGTGGTGGTTTCAATAATGCAATCTTGAAAAAAGCTGAGGCTAGAATTGCTGAGTTGAAGGGTCTTGGTGTTGATTACACTATCATTAGTGTTGGTAAAAAGGGTAACTCTTATTTCATTCGTAGGCCTTATATACCTGTTGATAGGTTTCTTGAAGGTGGTACACTTCCTACTGCTAAAGAGGCACAGGCAATTGCTGATGATGTTTTCTCACTGTTTGTAAGTGAAGAGGTTGATAAAGTTGAGCTTTTGTACACAAAGTTTGTGTCTTTAGTTAAGTCGGATCCTATAATTCATACTTTGCTTCCACTATCACCAAAAGGAGAGATATGTGATATTAATGGTAATTGTGTGGATGCTGCTGAGGATGAGTTTTTCAGGTTAACAACAAAGGAAGGGAAATTAACTGTGGAAAGAGATGCTGTGAGGACTAAGACACCAGATTTCTCACCAATCTTGCAGTTTGAGCAGGATCCAGTTCAGATTCTTGATGCACTGTTGCCTTTATATTTGAACAGTCAAATATTGAGGGCATTGCAGGAGTCTCTTGCAAGTGAACTAGCTGCGAGAATGAGTGCTATGAGTAATGCTACTGATAATGCAATAGAGTTGAAGAAGAACTTGTCAAGGGTTTACAATAGGGAACATCAGGCTAAGATCACTGGTGAAATACTGGAAATTGTTGCTGGTGCTGATGCCCTTCAATAGTTTATTTGTTATATTGGAATTGGGCTATTCTCTCATCCATGGTTGGATTTCTTTGTAGGTAATTATAATGGATAATATTGCCCTTTTCATTCCATATGCTTGTTGTTGAAGTATAAGACTGCTATGCTATGCATGCAATTTTTACAATTCTATTGTCTTTTCCAAATGTGCAAACTGTGTGCACTAGGAAAACTGCAATTTAATCTGAAGCGGGCTCTTTTTTTTATTTTTTATTTTTTATTGTTCAGTTTTTTGTTCCCTTCTGAATCATATATATATGTAATAACAGATCTGTATAAATAATATTCAGAGAGTTCTCTGTGTTAATTTGTTCTGAATTACATACTCCATGGGGTATGAATGTAGTATGTACTTCTAATGTAGTTTGTATAAATAATCACAAAGTGTATGTTTGGGAGAGTGTTTGCAAATGTGATTTTGAATATACTTGATTTTGTAAAAATGAGTTGGTTAAAATTGAGTTTGAAGTGAAGTGATTCATTTTTAGATGTTGTGTGAAACAAATTTAGAAATGATGGTAAATAGTTTGTTTTGTGTTTGAACTTTGAAATTTCATAGAATAGCAAACTGAAGTGTTGCCTTAGGGTATCAATAACAGATTATCTGTCCTTTCATATAACAAAAGTGACTCAATTACTGAGTAACAAAAGTAATATCCGATTGAGAGGTTGTGAGGTAGAGTAGGTGACCAATGAGTAGCCTATAAGAGGGAACATTTTTACAGGGCTTGCCACCATCATGATGCAATTTGATAAAGGGATCCAGGAGAGTGCTAACCGGTTTAGAACTTAGGAGACCAAATTCACCAATAAGATCTTGGCAATACATTCTTTAACAAAGAGAGATGCCATTTTGAGAGCGGGCAATTTCTAAGCCAAGAAAATACTTCAAAGCACCCATGTCTTTGATCTCAAATGAGGAATTCAACAATGCCTTGATGCGAGTAAATTCATCCAATGAGTTAACAACCAAAATCACATCATCCATGTACACTAAGAGAGCTACAAAAGATGCGGAAGAGGATCTCACAAACAAGGATTGGTCTGATGCAACATCTGAATATCCTTGTTTCAGCAAGAGAGAAGTGAGCTTCTCATGCTATTTACGGCTAGACTGGTTAAGCCCGTATAATGGCTTCAATAACTTGCATAGTTGAATGGGCTTACTTAGTGGTAGTAACTTCTTGGGGAACAAGCATATACACTGTCAGAATAACACATTTAACATGTGTTAAATGTGTTTAGTGTGGCCTAATAGATGCTGACTAGACGATGACTCATTTGTATTTATTACGTAGATATGCCTTGTACTATAAATTGTTCCCTTACCTCTTGACAAAACAACAATGGGTTGTCGATGGGTTTATACAGTGAAGATTGGGCCAGATGGTCAGATTGACCGTTTCAAAGCCCGTTTGGTGGCTAAAGGTTAGACACAGATTTTTGGCCTAGATTATGGTAACACCTTTTCCCCAGTGGCCAAAATCACTTCTGTTCGTCTGTTTCTTGCCATGGCTGCCATTCATCATTGGCCTCTTCACCAGCTAGATATTAAAAATGCTTTCTTGCATGGTGAGTTGCAGGAAGAAGTTTATATGGACCAACCTCCAGGTTTTACTGTTCCTGGTGGCTCTTGTCTTATTTGTCGGCTCCGCCGTTCTCTTTATGGATTGAAACAGTCCCTTCGTGCCTGGTTTGGACGGTTTAGCTCTGCCTTAATACAATTTGGCATGACCAGATGTGAAGCTGACCATTCTGTTTTCTCCATCCATTCTCCTACTGGCCGGCGCATCTTTCTTGTAGTGTATGTGGACGACATCGTCATTACTGGTGATGACACAGAAGGTATCCAGCGGCTCAAAGCCCATCTTTTCAAACAGTTTAACACAAAAGATTTGGGTCCTCTCAAATATTTCTTAGGGATTGAAGTTGCCCAGTCCACTTCAGGCATTGCCATTAACCAACGGAAATATGCTCTGGATATTCTCACTGAGACCGGTATGCTTGATTGTCACCCTGCTGATACTTCTATAGATCCCAATGTCAAGCTTCTTCCGGGTCAGGGGCAACTATTGAAAGACCCGAGAAGATACCGACGTCTTGTGCCGACTCAATTATCTAACGATCACCAGACCTGATATCACCTTTGCAGTGATTATTGTAGGCCAATTTTTGAATGCTCCTTGTGATAGCCATTGGAATGCGGTCATCCGTATTCTTTGATACATAAAAAATGCACCAGGGAGAGGACTATTATATGAAGATAAAGGCAATGCCAAAATCACTTGTTACTCAGATGCTGATTGGCCAGGATCACCATCAGATAAAAGATCCACTACTGGATATTGTGTTCTCATTGGAGGAAATATGATCTCATGGAGGAGCAAGAAGCAAAACACAGTTGTCTTATCGGTCTGGAAGGCTGAATACCGTATATGGCGGAAATGCAAAGGAGCTTGGATGGCTTAGGAATCTACTCCAACAACTGAAATTAGGAGACCTCCAGGATACAAAGCTTATCTGTGACAATCAATCTGCACTTCACATTGCATCAAATCCGGTCTTCCATGAACAAACCAAGCACATAGAGATAGACTGTCACTATATAAGAGAAAAAGTGCTCTTAGGAGAAATCACCACCAACTTTGTCAAGTCTGAGGACCAATTGGCTGATATGTTCACTAAGGCTCTTAGAGGCTCTCGAGTTGACCACATTTGTAACAAACTGGGATCATATGACAGATATGCTCCAGCTTAAGGGGGAGTGTTAGAATAACACATTTAACAAATGTGTTTAGTGTGACCTAATAGATGCTGACTAGACAATGACTCATTTGTATTTATTACGTAGATATGCCTTGTACTATAAATTGGTACCTCGTGTAATTATCATGATTCATCCAATACAACTTTCTTTACATACACATCCCCTTGTAAATCCCCATGTAAGAACACATTATTAACATCCAGTTGATGCAAATGTCACCTGTTAATTGATGCTAAAGCAAGGAGCATGCACACAATTGTAAGCTTGGCCACATGGCCGACAGAACGTGTCAAAGTAATCGATCCCTCAATTTGATTGTACCCTTTTGCAACTAGCATTGCTTTGAAGCACCCAATGGTTCCATTAGTCCTATGTTTGATTTTGTAGACCCATTTAATGCCCATAAGTTTAGTATTTGGTGGAAGATCAACTAAAACTCATGTATTATTCTCTAAAGCAGTAAGTTCTGCATTTATAGCCTGGACCCAACACTCAGATTTCACAGCCTCAACATAAGTTTGTGGCTTAGTGTGTATGGAAATTGACAAGGAAATATGACATTGAGAAGGTGAAAGGTTAGAGTAAGACATATAACGTGAAGGAGGATAAATTGTACTTGAGGAAGAAGGGCCTTCCCGATCAGTGAAGGTATTGAACACATAGTCAAGAAGTTGAGTAGGTTGATGCCTCACTCGAGATGACCTTCTCAAACTGGATTGATCTGTGACTTTGGCAGGCTATTCTGAGGCGGTATTTTGCAGGTTTGGAGTGGAAGATAGTGTTTGTGAAGTGGTACTTTGGAGTGAGAGATGGTGTTTGTGAAGTGTCAAAAGAAGGATCAATTGAATGATAATTCCAAGAATGGAGTGACTTATTTGTAGTTTCAATTTGTAAGGCTGAATGCTTTCATGAAAAGTGAAATTTATGGAAATGAATATTTTTACATACTGAATGTTCAAAATGCCGAACAATGCAAGTTACTTGCAAACGATTAAGATATGCACAATTAATTAACAATTTGAGAATCTTATGCCATCCATCTATTGACATACAAATTTATGCTGCCATTAAACAGAGAAACTTTCTTCGTAACAGTCAAGCCAATCAATCAGTATTTGCTCAATATCATTCTGTATGTAGTATATGATGAAAGAATTTAATATCATTGTAGCTTGTTGTCGTAAGCAACTACAAATAGAACAAAATTAAACTTCACAAGACATACATTAATCCATTAAAAATGAATCGAATAAAATGGTTAAAATAAGGGTAAGTATTCAAGAAACTGTAAAACGACCTGGGGTCATCTTTGAGGGAATGAAATGAATTATATCATTAACATCTGAATCTTACAGTTACATATATACTAGAGTTCAAGTATGCTAATTGACTACAATTATCAAACTAAATGGAAAAACTAACTAACGTATATATAACTAACTTGAATATCAGAAGCATAATTCAGTTACATGAAAATACATATTCAAGTAGTATCCGATACCCCTAACAAACTGGAGAGTGTATATTAAGCACTCCTACCTTGGAGAGGATTAAGTGAAATGGTAAGGGATTCAATGGTTTAGTCAGAAAGTTAGCCAATTGATCAATGGAAGATATGAACAACCATTTAAAAAAACCATATTGGAGTTTCTTCCGGACCACTTCTTAATGGTTTTCATCAAATCGCAAGTACATGGTGTGGCACATTTACATGTAGGCAAAGGGTCTAAGTGCTTCTAAATCCTCCCAAAGAATCCTTAAATAAATGAAGTATCCAGAAACTATTCTTTGATTCAAAGAGCCAGAGAGAGTGTGTCACAATTTTTCCTCCAACTTTGGCTCAGCTAGGGTTATGTGGCGGCGTTTCACCCAGTTCAATGTGGTCCTTACCCAGTAACTCCTGGCGTTCATCCAGTCTCATATGGCCTCTACCCATCTTGTGTTGGTCTGATCTACATTATTTGTGACTCGCGGCAGTAGTTATTTTTATTGGTTCGGTGGTTATGGAAAGTAATAAGGAGGGCGGTGGAATGGAGAACAAAAAGGGGAAGAGCCATCAGAAAGAAGTGAGCGAAGTGCTTCTGGTGGAAGAAGAAGAAATCTACGAAGAGGAGGCTTTCTGAAAAACCCTCGTTGGGAAGATCTGGACCGAGAGCCCCTACAACATTAGGGCTTTCAAACAAACCATTGTTTAGGTCTGGCGATTGAAGAACGCGGTGGAGGTGTAGGAACTGAACAAGAACCTCTTCTTGTTCAAGTTCACCAACAAAACACGATGTTGAGCAAGTGTTGAGGACTGGCCTATGGAGCTTCGACAGGAACCTCATGATTCTGACTCGGATCTCAGGTGGAGAGAAACCGTCTAAACTCACTATGAACACGGTGTCCTTCTGGGTTAGGGTGTACGACCTCCCTCTTAAAATGAGGCCAGACCCCATAGCTAAGAGGATTGGAGATTCAATAGGTGTGTTCGAAGAGATAGACACGAGGGAAGGCTATCGTATGGAGAAATCCCTTCGTATTAAAGTGGCCCTGGATCTGCGTAATCCACTTAAGTTGGGGACAACTCTGAGGTACCAAGGCAGAGATCTCTGGATTGATTTCAAATATGAATGCCTTCCCACCTTTTTCTACACTTGTGGACAGATAGGCCACCAAATTAACGACTGCGAAGAGAACGGAGGGGAAGAAGATAGGAGCTTCAGTGAGGTGGAAGAAAAGGACCAATCCTTTGGTCCTTAGCTCAGAGCTTCACCTTTGCCAAAGATTTACTCGGAGCCGAAGAATGAACCAAGCTCAGGTACGTGCAGCAGATCATTATTTGATTCTACCAGCAATAGCAAATGTGCTTCTCCTGATAGGAAAAAAAAGCTCTGAGGTAGAGGTGACTCAGGGGACGGGAGGGGGAGATGATGAGGGTTGCTCTATAGGAAGGAAAGAAGGGGGTGATCGAATAAGAAAGGAGGCGAAAGGGGTGGCTGAGACCTTAGGAACTGTGGCCATTTCCAACAATTTTGTGGTGGGGAAAAATCCTAAAGCAAAAAGGGTGAAAAAGGTTTCAAAGTAGTGTAGTAGATACAAGGGATGCAGGAATACCAAGGCTGGGACTTCAATAGGAATTCAAGAGTTAGGGAAAAGGCAACTTGTTGATGTCTTGATCTCTGAGGGGAATTTGGAGGACATAAGGGGTGGGAAGAAAAAAAAAGAAATGTTGAAAAAATGGAGGTTGATCAACTTGAAGGGACCTGCCCCAATGAAAACCTTGAGTTGGAATTGTCGAGGTTTGGGGAACCCTGGTGCAATTCGAGCCTTGTTAAGGCTTATTCGCTTGGAAAATCCCCACCTAGTTTTCGTCATGGAAACTAGGTTAAAGGAGTATGAAATTGAGAAGATTAGGAGGAGAAGTGGTTTTAATTCGGGTCTGGCTATTTCTTGCTCTGGGCAGGGGAAAGAAAGATCTGGTGGTTTAGCTTTATGGTGGAATGATGATATGGATGTCAACATCTCCTCAACTCACTGAACCATATTTGTGGGGAGGTGAGTGATGGGGGGAAGATGGACACTGGTCTTTTGCAGGTGTTTATGGCTTCCCAGTGGAGGGTCAAAAAAATTAACTTAGGAGATGATCAAAAGTCTCTCAACAGGCATGGGAGATAGGTGGATTTGTTTTGTGGATTTAAATGATATCCTCGCTGAAGAAGAAAAAATGGAGGGAATTTGAGAAGCTTCGATCAACTCCAAATTGGAAGAGATGCAGTGAGGGAATGCCAACTTATTGATCTGGGGTTCACTGGATATCCTTTCACTTGGTCAAATGGTAGGGGAGAAGATAGAATCCAATGCCGGCTTGACAGAGCAATGGCCTCTAATGGCTTTTGCAACCGTTTCTCCCCTATTCAGGCTACCCACCTCCCTCGGTTCAGATCGGACCACTCAGTTTTGTCTATTGAATTGGAGAAGGATGGAAGGAAGAATGAGAAGAAAGGGCCTCACATTTTCAGGTTTGAAAAATGTTGGATCAAGGATGAAAAGTGTGAAGACTTGATTAGGAGGACATGGTCAAATGCTAACAACTGTGTCGATGGTATAAAATCCATTGAAGGCACTGATCTAGAATTTAAAGAATATAGGCCTCTGGCATTAGAAAGGAGATTATCAGAATTGAAAAGTTGTTGAAGAAGGAGGCTATGTGGGCTGAGGATGCCGCAAACCTATCAGAGTATAAGGAGTTGGAGAAGCAACATGCTGAGTTGTTGAAAATTGAAGAAACAATTTAGTGCCAAAGAAGTAGAGCGATGTGGCTCGAGGAGGGGGACAAGAACACGAAGTTTTTCCATGGAAAAGCAACTCAAAGAAGAAAAACCAATGCAATTAAAAAGCTGAAGGATGCTCAGGGCCGATGGGGCTGCGGTAGAACAAGGTAGAGGGTATTCTAATGAGCTTCTATGAAGATTTATTCACTTCCTCTTACCCCTCAGGCATGGAGTCAGTTTGTGAAGTGGTGAAAGGAAGACTAAATGAGGAGCATATTGACTAGTGTAGCAAAGCTTTCTCGGGTCGAGATGTTAAGGATGCCATTGACCAAATGCATCCTTTCAAAGCTCCTGGCCCGGATGGGCTTCTTGCTCTGTTCTTCCAACAATATTGGCATGTTATGGGGTGGGGGGATGTTCAATCCTTAGTTCTTGGTATTTTGAATGATGGGAAATCCTCAGAGGATATAAACAAGACTTTTATTGCACTTATTCCTAAGTGTAAGAATCTTGATTCCCCCAAACAATTTCAACCCATTAGCCTTTGTAATGTGGTTATGAAGATTGTTACAAAGGTCCTTGCTAATAGGCTGAAGCTAATCCTTCCTGAAATGGTGGATGTTGAACAAAGCGCCTTTGTCCAAGGGAGGCTCATTACGGATAATGCTTTGGTGGCAATGGAATGTTTCCATTGGTTAAAGAAAAAAACAAAAGGGAAAAAAGGCATGTTGGCTCTGAAGTTGGATGTGGCAAACGCTTATGATCGTATTGAGTGGTCCTTTGTTGAGACTACTCAAAAAGCTATGGGTTTTACACCTCCTCTCATCAAGACAATCATGGCTTGCATATCCACAGTGTCCTATCAAACTCTGGTGAATGGGTAGCCTAGTAAAGCCTTCAAACCAGGAAGAGGCCTTAGACAGGGTGATCCCCTATCACCCTTTTTATTCATATTATGTGATAACGTTCTTTCTAGTTTGTTGCACAGAGAATCCAATAACAGGAATCTTCATGGCATTCAAGTGGCCAGAGGGCCCCCAAGATTACCCATCTTTTTTTTTGCAGATGATAGCTTACTGTCTAGTAGAGCAAATTTGCAGGAAGCTGATACAATCATGAAAGTGTTGGGAGAATACCAAGCGGCCTCCGGCCAACTGGTCAACTTGGATAAGTCAGAAGTGTCATATAGTCGAAATGTGCCCCTCATTGAGAAAGAAATGATCTGTCAAAGGATTAATGTAAAGACTATGGCATCTCACACGAAGTATCTGGGCCTCCCAGTTTTGTTTGGAAGATCAAAGAAGGAAGTTTTCTCTTTTGTTCAAGAAAGAGTTTGGAAGAAGATCAAAGGATGGAAGGAGCAGTACTTGTCTCGGGCAGGGAATGAGACTCTCATAAAATCAGTAGCTCAAGCAATTCCAAACTTCATAATGAGTTGCTGTAAACTCCCTGATAGTTGCTGTGATGCTGTTGAAGGAATGTTGTCCAAGTTTTGGTGGGGATCAACTGAACAAAAGAGGAAGATGCATTGGATCAGTTGGGAAAGAATGGGAGCTTCCCAAGAAAGAGGTGGTTTGGGCTTCATTTCTTTTAGATGCTTCTACAAAGCTTTGCTAGCAAAACAATGTTAGAGACTTATGAATGATAGCAATTCTCTGATGGCACAAATTTTCAAGAGTAGGTACTACCGAAGGGCAAATTTTATGGAAGCTAAAATGGGGTATCAACCAAGCTATTCCTGGAGAAGTCTGATGCAAGCTAAGGAGGTCATATCTCAAGGAGCAAAGTGGATGGTTGGGAATGGACAGAATATACAGATCTGGAAAGACAGTTGGATACCTGACCTTCAAAATATCCAATTGTCTAGAAGGACTGAGACTCTCCCTTTAGATGCAAAGGTCGCGGAGTTAATCAATCCTGAGACAAAACAATGGGATAGAGGTTTGATCTTCCAATCTTTCAACTCCTTTGAAGCAAAACATATTCTGAATATTCCTCTCTCTTTGAATTTGCCAAATGACAAGTTGGTTTGGGCAGGAGAAAGGAATGGTTGCTATTCTATCAGGCCCAACCATCATCTGATCAAAGAGGAGGAAAACAAGAACAAGCCCGAGGCATCCAGCAGGAACAACCAGAAACTATGGAAGAGTATTTAGAAGGTGGCAGTCCAAACTATGTTAGAAACTTTCTGTGGAGATTGGGTAGAAACATCCTCCCAACAAGGTGCAATCTGGAAAGAAAGGGTATCCAACTAGACGTGACTTGCCCTTTGTGTACAACTTAACAAATATTAATTTCTTTACGTATCACACGTTAAGTACCTTATATTTATAAATAATAGTAACAGTGGTATTTTAACATCAATAAAAATTAATATATTATCATAATATTTGTTATATTTCATATTCGGTGTAAAAATTGTGTGTACTTAAATACAAAAATGTTCTCGTGCATGACACGTGTTCTATACTAGTTAATATTCCTTTATAGTAAACCAGCACATACCAAAAAATCTTGTTAATTCAACTCAACAAAGAGTGCTTTGTTTGAAGTTTGAACTCAATCAATCACACTTCAATTGAAGTTTAGACTATCTTTTGGAGTAAGTGTCTAAAATTCAATTAATTTAATTCAAGGGAAGAAGAAACAAACAAACTTCCATTTTAAGTAACATTCAAAATACATAATCCTAGATCTAGCAAATAAGCTTTGCTAGAAATCCAAAGCTCTCAAGAACAGGGACTTGGCTAGACATCTCATCCATGAGTCAATTTAATGAAGCTTCTCCTTGACCCACACCTAAATCAAATCATAATTAAGTTCAAATCGTAGATATAAAATTATCATAAGCAAATTCAATTATAAATGCAATCAAGTTCTAGAGATAGGAAAAGATAATTTACATTAAGTAAGTTAACAAATAAGTTAAGTCATTAAAGCATGAGTTATCAAATTTTCATACAATCGAAATTAACCCTAGGATTGATCAAAGAGTTTGGGTGAGAACTTGGGAGAAATTAGAGCTAGAGAAAAGTCAGAACTAAAAGAGAAAAGCTCTCAACAAAGTAAAGCCAAGTCATCAGTTACAAAAAGAGGTGGAATTGTTTAAGGCCCCCACTTTCATGTGTACCTTTGTATTTATAGTAACTAACTTTTTTTTTTGGGTACATTATAGTAACTAACTTTTAATGTTGACTTTTCTACTTTCTTTATTCAAAAACATTAGTGGCCCAAACCCACAATGCAAATCTATTTGATGATGTTATCATTTTTTTTTGACTCATTGTTATCATTTTATTGAATTATCTATTTCAGTGTTTACAATGATGCACATTACGTATATATATATATTTATTTATTTTTTGGTAACGCACATTACGTATATTATTGATTATTGATTGATATTGGGCTTGAGTTAAACATGTTATGAACTTGTTTATAAAGTTAATTAAAAACGTTGAAAAACAAACCTAGCCTATACACCAAAATTTTCCAATTTAGTAGAATGCAAAAGATTGTTAAATGCATATAGACATGAACACTAATTTTCTCAAAGCAAATCTATTTGATGATGTTATCATTTTTTTTGACTCGTTGTTATCATTTTATTGAATTATCTATTTCAGTGTTTACAATGATGCACATTACGTGTATATATATATATATATATTTATTTATTTTTTGGTAACGCACATTACGTATATTATTGATTATTGATTGATATTGGGCTTGAGTTAAATATGTTATGAACTTGTTTATAAAGTTAATTAAAAACGTTGAAAAACAAACCTAGCCTATACATCAAAATTTTCCAATTTAGTAGAATGCAAAAGATTGTTAAATGCATATAGACATGAACACTAATTTTCTCAAATAAATTCATTTAGGTAAATAATGACTATAGAATGAGAGTAATGTGAGGTTTTCCCTCTTTATATATGTTTCGGCCTATACGTAATAGTACCATAGAGATTTAAAGACTAATCCCTAAGCCTTGAATTTAACCATAATTTGGAAACAAGTTCATCAAAAATAACAACTCTTCTTTTAAACTATGCTTCAGCCACTTTCTCCTTAAAATACACCCAACCATGTTTAAAATACTGATGTCATAGATATTATTTAATTATATATATATATATATAGTTTTTTTTTTTTTTACGAAAGCAAGGCTATTGCATTTCATTCATAATAAGTGAAGCAATACAAGATGTGATATATAGTACCAAACACTTGAGGGCTAACGTGTAACATAGCCACCCTAGTAAGAGAATTTTAATTTGTAGTTTATCATACGTAAAATGTATTCTAATTGACATATTAGTCCTTTAACCTACTTAGAGATAGTTCAGATGATAGACCAGATTAGATTTTCAAAAAATGTTAAACCTTAAAAGACCTATGACAGGTAACAGGCTAGACTTAAGCCATAAATTTTTTAAACAGTTAGACCTATTTAAACAAAGCTTTGTGAGGCCCAACCTGCTTCCATCCTTAATCTCAAGCGAATATAACCTTATGTAACCACATTTTAAAACTTGAGTTGGATAAGAGAAAAACTCCATAGAAGATAGAGTTCGACTAGGACTCAAAGAGCAATATACATGTTCTATAAATAGGGGGAGTTCCCCCAAGTAATTCACTCACTTGACTACTCTAAACCCTTCTAAAACACTTACCCTTTTAAAACTCTTGCCGACTTAAGCATTGAAGTGCCTTTAGAAATACACCTCTCTGAACACTTGGAGGAGTTCTCTTACGGCATCTGCAGAACCCCTCTTGTTACTTCTGGGCAGGAACACTTTCAAGACTATAAGGTGCCTTCGTAATATTTTTTGAGTATGGTATTAAACTATTAATTATATTTGAGTGTAAACGTTTAGTTGCCATGACTACAAATACTTCCAACGAAATCCTAGCTCACGAGAGAGAGAGAATTCAGTTTATGTGAATTTAATTTCCCCCCCTTTCTTGATAGACGCCGAAAGCAAAACGGATTAACCGATTTCACTTTTATTGCTTCGATCACCTTAATCTATCCGTGACTGTGACTAGAACGTTCCATAAATTAATAATTTAACCGAAGATTTTAGTTTTGGCACAAACCTCCCCCAATAAGATTGTCCTCTCTCTCTCTCGTCAATGATTTCTGGCTTCTAACCCTTGCATCCTATCAAGAAGTCTGTAACAGCTGTATACTTCCTTCATATATTGGACTATTGTATCTCGATTCAAATCTTTCACCAAGTCTTCTCCTAATGAAACAATTAATCGTTAATATGAAAATAGATTATGTTATATATACACAGACACAACATAACTATCATAAACTTAAAAAATTATTATTTAGTTCTAAATTATGAATATTTACTATTACGTGATTCTCTCAAGTTACTGTTTAATTTTCATGATTTACGCATCTATTATTTTTTATGTCGCATCAAAAATCTATTAATAGTAGTTTTTTTGGACAAATATTAATAGTAGTTTTTTTGACAAGAAATATTAATAGTAGTTGAAGATAAGAATTCTAGTAACATAATTATAATTCAAAGATTAAATCGAAGTTTTAAAAACATTAAAGATGTCAACGAGTAAAGGAATAATATATGAACAAATGAATTCTCTCTAAACACTTTGAGTAAATTTCTAAATAACTTTATAAAAAACTATGAATTTGATTCTTTTAAACTATTTAAAAGATAAAAGATAAAATTATAATTATTGATAAAAAAACAACCATTAAAAATTGACTTAAATATGGTTTTTTGTTCCCTTAAATATTGAAGATTTTGCTTTTCGTCCTTGTAAATTGTTTATCATATCTACAATTTCCTTAACCTTTGTTTCTAGTTCCTGCAACTTTTTTACTTCCTGTTCTTGTCAATGGATCCTTTCTCTTAATCTATATATAATCCATATTTAAAAGACTAAAATAAAAATAGTCTCTAATTTCAAGAACTAGAATTAAACATGAAGAATATTACACGAACTAAAACCTTATTAAAAACAAAAATTTAGAAAATTTGTTTTTGTCAAAGACGAAAAACAAAAATTCATATATTTACTGTAAGGAAAAACATATTTAGGTATTGGATTATTGAAGTGAGGTGTGGATGAGTATCGCTATTTTTAAATTATTGATTATTGAAGTGAGGTGTGGATGAGTATCGAAATTTTCTTTTACCCCCGTTATCAAATTCATTTTTGTGTTGGCAGTATTTTGATAATTATGATTATGATTATGATATGATATAATATAATATAATAATAGGACAAAACATGAAAATTGGACACCACATTCGATCCTACACTAACCACTGAAAAATTAGTAAATTTGGAGCGTTGGATGTCATCGTGAACTGTCGTTTACTCCCCAAACGAACGAATGAATGTCCATCGCCCCCTGAACAAAACAGAGAAAGTACTCATCGCAGATGCAAATAATAAAGAGTATATACGTGTGGCTGAGGCATAGATGCTCTGAATCGAAACACTTCACACTGATTGGCACCGCCGCACAACTACGACAGTATTTGTTTTTTCATAACGGTTTATTGTATGATTTGGTGCACAGATTCAGAGGGAGCTTGCTGCTGGTGGATCAGTAATTATCAACTCTAACGCATCATATTTGATCAAATGCTCATATAGAACAACAAAACGAAACGTCGTTCAAAGCAAGATTAGTAACTTAATTAGCTACTATGGAGATGTCGTTGCAGTTGCAGCTAAACTGCAAAACGGCGTTCCCCAACAGAGGCGGTTGTTTGAAGCTCACTCCATTTTCCGGTTTCTTCCTTCGTTATCCAACAATAGCTGCAACTGGCTACCAAGTAATTCTTATGCCTCTCTTTCATCGTAGTCACGTTTATGTTTCCCTATGTATCAAAAAACTGTCGTTGTCTTCTTTGCTTTGTTTTTTTGTTTTTTTTTTTAAATAATAATTTTGCTTGAATTGAATTTTTGTTTTTTTGGTTTTGTTTCAGTCTTGTAAAGCAGGTTGGGGTGTTTCTTGCGTCAAAGCTAGTGCAGGTTTGTTTGTTAGTTGCCTTATTTCTTTTGTTATTTTTGCTGTATGATATAAATATACTCATAATACAGTTGCTTCTTCAAATTTGTATTTGATTTTTCTATAATTGGGTTTTTATATTTTGGTAGATTTTTCTCGGAAGAGACAGCAGAAGAAGGGGTCAATTGCGAGGCCTAAGGGTTCTGCTCCGAAGGGTTTTGTCCCAAAATCGCCTATTGGAGCAAGCAGCAAGAGTAGGAGTAAGAAGAATACTGGGGTGAAGAAAGGAGATTCTTTAGCTTCAATTGTCAGTGAGATTTCAGGGGAAGATATTAAACAAACACTTGATGTGGATATTGATGATGATAAATATGGGGCAGTTGAATTTTCCCAGGAGGAGAAGTTTGAGGTTGTAGATGGAACTAATGAAATTGATAGGGAGTTGGGTCAATCGTCTTTGCTAGATGAGACATTGGGTGCTGTTAATGGAAATCGAGGTGAGGAAATTGGAAACAGTTCTATAGTTGATGAGGATGTTGATGGTCTCCAATTACAGGAGGAGGAGGGGACTTCTTACGATGGAGATGTTGGGATTGTTAAAGATTCAGAGGGAAGGACATTGGACTATGAAGAAATTGATGAAAATGTTAAAGGAACAAGTACTGATACTGATGGTGAAATAACTGGGGGTGCCATTGAGGAATCAAGCACCGCTATCGATGATAGAATAAATGAGGAAGCTTCTCGGCTGTTGAAGTTGAGGTTGAAGGAAAATTTGCGAAGGCAGGAAATCGAGAGGATTGCGGAGGAAAACCTTTTACGAGGGATCAAGATGTTTGTATATCCTCCTGTCGTTAAACCTGATCAGGATATAGAAGTGTTTCTTAACAAAAACCTTTCAACACTAAGTGAAGAACCAGACATTCTGATCTTGGGGGCATTTAATGATTGGAGGTGGAAATCTTTTACCATAAGGTTGAATAAATCACATCTCAAGGGTGATTGGTGGTGTTGCCAATTACATGTGCCAAGAGAAGCCTACAAAGTAGACTTTGTGTTCTTCAATGGACAAAATGTCTACGACAATAATGACCAAAAAGACTTCTGCATACCTGTTGTTGGCGGAATGGATGCATTAGCATTTGAGGATTTTTTGCTTGAGGAGAAACGTAAAGAATTAGAAAAACTTGCTAAGGAGCAAGCTGAAAGGGAAAGACAGGCCGAAGAGCAAAGGCGAATTGAAGCAGACAAAGCTGCAAAAGTAGATGACAGGTCGCAGGCAAGGATGGAGGTTGAAAGAAGGCGAGAAACATTGCTGCAATTTATGAAAAATGCTGTAAAATCCATCGATAATGTTTGGTATATTGAACCTAGTGAATTTAAAGGCAAGGACTTGGTGAGATTATATTATAACGCAAGCTCAGGTCCTCTTGAACATGCTAAGGAAATATGGATTCATGGTGGGCACAACAATTGGAAGGATGGATTATCAATTGTTGAAAGGCTTGTCCAATCTGTTTTGAAAGGTGGTAATTGGTGGTATGCTGATGGTATGCTCTTTTACACATCTATTCCTTATCTTTGATTTTAATTTATCTCCTCCGAATTAATCTTTTACTGGACTTAATAACTGTTTGAATAGACAAAATATGTACTATGATGTAACTTGCACAGAGGTGGAGTTTGACATCTTATTTCCAAATGGGCATACGTTTGTCTTCTGAAGGAGGACACATGGTATGCATCGTGGTAATATGCTGATGTAACAGGTGAATGGTATGCTTTTGTAGATGAGATGCTGATAAACGATTCTGAAGTACCTTTTTTTATCCATCAGAAAAACCAATATTGAAGTCAATTGATTCTATAGATCTGCCATGTCCATAATTTAATTTAGACATTAAAAGGCTGCAGATTTCAGGGACTCTGGATGTTTGTTTTTGGATCCATCATTTTATTTAAAAATATTTTGTGAGAATTTTGAACTTCAAAAGGTACACAACCATTTCTAAATTCTCACTCCATTCAACTCATTACTTTGAATTTTTACCATTTGTGCATTTATTTGGCTGACATTTCATAGAAAGAGATAAGTTTCCTATATGAAACATTAGATGTTTACTTCTATACTAGGGTTAAACTCACCTCATCAACTCTTTAAGCGGTTCTAGATAGATGATTGTTTGATCGTCAGCCAAAGCATACTGGTTCAGAAGAGGGATAAAAACTTGATCTTTTCTTTAGGAATAATTTTAAGTGTACAGCACTTTATTCTTATTAATTTTATATTTTATGCAGTTGTTGTACCTGATGAAGCTCTTGTCTTGGATTGGGTTTTTGCTGATGGTCCACCTCAAAATGCAGTAATGTATGATAACAACAATAAGCAAGATTTCCATGCTATTGTCCCTATGGCTACACCTGATGAACGGTATTGGGTTGAGGAAGAGCAGCTGATATACAGAAAACTTCAGGAGGAGAGGAAGTTGAAAGAGGAAGCTATACGTGAAAAGGTTTGTTCTTGCATGAGGCGACTTACAAATTGTAACATTGAGGCACTACCTATGATGTTTGTCAATCTTAAAGATAAACATTTCAGTTGTTTGTTTTCTTTCTTGTGCCCCTTAATATACACGAAAAACAGTAGGAGTGGTGTATTCTTTTTAAGAATAAACCTTCCTCAAGTTGATCCTCCAAAGTTACACGTCACTACCTTAGTCCTCCAAAAAATTTTGATCATCTTAAAAGTCTAAAACATCACTGCATTAGTCTTCAAAAAAAATTGCCGTCAAATTAGCCTCTCAAAGATCTAAAATGTCACCATATTTGTCCTTATGGAGGATGTAGAAAATATATCTGAATAATATTTCATTAACTTAACTTTGAATAGACACACTAATGTTATTATATAGACTACGCTAGACTTAACCTAATGGGCCTGAACAATGGACCGAATAACTAAACTAGGTTACAGTACAAAAGGTAAATATTTACTATTTACTCTAATTATTTACAATACTCCCCCTCAAGTTGGTGAGTGGATATCAATCATTCCTAGCTTGCAAGTAAGTTGGCGGAATCGGTCTGTAGATAGCCCCTTTGTAAGCACATCTGCTAGTTGGTGTCCAGTAGGAATGTAGGGCGTTGTTATCAGTCCACAATCTAGCTTTTCCTTTATAAAGTGTCTGTCTATCTCAATGTGTTTGGTCCTGTCATGTTGTACAGGATTATGAGCAATGTTGATTGCTGATTTATTGTCACAAAACAACCTCATTGAGCCTTCATAATTCACCTTCAAATCATCAAGTATAATCTTCATCCACAATAGCTCACAAATTCCATGAGCCATTGCTCAGATTACTGCCAAAGACTTGATCCGCCACTACATTTTGTTTTTTACTCCTCCATGTAACAAGATTACCACAAAAGAATGTGCGAGCTGGCAGTGGACCTTCTATCACTCACTGAGCCTGCATAATCTGCATCAGTATAGGCTTCCAATGTCAGTCTTCCGCCTCTTTTGAACAAGAGACCTCTTCCTGGAGTCGCTTTAAGGTATTGCAAAATCCGCTCTACTGCCTGCAAGTGCCTCATCCTCGGATCATGCATAAACTGACTGACTACGCTTACTGCATAAGCTAAATCAGTCTAGTGTGTGCCAAGTAAATTAGCTTCCCCACTAATCTCTGATACTGAGGCTTGTCAACTCTAGCACTCTCCTCTTCAGTGCTCATTTTATGATTTTGCTCTATGGGAACACCTGCAGGTTTACACCCAAGCTTGCCAGTTTCCTGCAGAAGATCAAGAACATATTTTCTCTGAGAGATAAAAATTCCTTGTTTTGAGTAAGCTACCTCAATCCCAAGGAAATACTTGAGAGTTCCCAGATCTTTCATCTCGAACTCTGCAGATAATTCCTTGTTGAGGAGTTGTCTCTCAACCAAGTCACTCCCTGTAACAATAATATTATCAACATAAACAAGAAGTACTGTTAGTTTTCCTCCATGTGAATGTTTGAAGAAGAGGGTATGATCTCCTTGACTGCTTTGTAACCAAGACCCAACATAGCCTTTGTAAATCTTCCAAACCATGCCCGGAGACTGTTTTAGCCCATACAAGGCCTTTTTCAATTTACACACCTTATTTATCCCAAGGGTTGGATCAAATCCGGTGGGATGTCCATATACACTTCCTCCTCTAAATTTCCATGCAAGAATGCATTTTTAACATCAAACCGATTAAGTTCCCACCCGAATGAGCAAAGAAGAGATAGTAAGATACGGACAATGTTCATCTTAGCTACGTGCAAATGTCTCCTCATAATCAATGCCATAAGTCCGGGTGTACCCCTTTGCTACTAATCGGCCTTATATCGATCAAGAGTGCCATCCGATTTGTACTTGACAAAGATAAATCCACCTGCAACTAATCAAGCTTCTTGCCTCTTGGCTTCTCAACTATCTCCCAAGTTCTATTCTTTTCAAGGGCTTTCATTTCCTCATTCATGGCTTTGATCCAATTTTCATCTTTAAGTGCCTCCTTAATGATCACAGGATTCTTACTGAGTCAATGTCATAAAAGCCTTATGTCATGGGAAACATGGTTAGATGAAACAAATTGAGAAATAGGGTATTTGGCACAAGACCTTTTCCACTTTTCTCAAGGCAATAGGTAGTCAACCGAATCAAGATCAAGTGTATCGGGAATAGAAGAATCGAAGCAAAAGGGTTACTTTCGATTTACCTCCCGGCTCAGGCGGTTGGGGTTGTTTACGGACTAGGTCGGGTTTTCCTCTCCTCGATATGTCAAAGTTGGCTCACTAGCCTTTGTCTTTCTTTGGTCTTTGAAGGTCTTTGTTTCTGCAAAATAGAAGGTAAAGGAGAAACAATAACGGTGACTCGAAACAACCGGAGACTCAGGAGGTAGTAACTCGGGAGCAGCTGACGGGGAGACTCGGGGATAGGAGACTCGAAAGCAGCAGACTTCGGGAGGATCAACTGACAAAGATGGTGACTCAGGGTGCCACGGACCAAGGAGAAGAAACTTCGGAATCGATTCCAAATCACTACTATTCTCCCCCTTAATCTGAGGACGAGTGAAGAACGGGACATGTTCATGGAAAGTGACATCCATAGAGACAAAGTGTTTACGACTGGAAGGATGGTAACACTTGTATCCCCGTTTGTTAGGCGCATAGCCCAAGAAGATGCATCGAATGACCGCGAATCCAACTTATTGCGATGCTGCTTGTGGATATGAACAAATGCAACACAACCGAATATTCGGGACTCTAGACTCTGCATGATAGGAGCAGACGGGTAAAAAGATAACATAGACTGAACAGGACTGAGATTACCTAGAACACGGGATGGAATCCGATTGATGAGATAAGCAGCAGTCAAAACTGCTTCTCCCCAATACGAGTTTGGAACTGATGTTTGGAAGAGAAGGGCACGAGCAACTTCAAGTAAGTGATGGTTTTTTCTTTCTGCAACTCCATTTTGTTATGGAGTATAAACACACGTTAGTTTATGAAGAATACCATTTTTACTAATAAATGAAGAAAGAGATTGGTTGACATATTCTCGACCATTATCCGACCGTAGTCTTTTAATGCATTTGTCAAATTGAGTTTTTATCATGTGATAAAATTGAATGAACAACTGAGATACTTCAGATTTATCTTTCATTAAGAATAGCCAACTAACGCGAGTACAATCATCAATAAAAGTAACAAACCATCGCGCACCCGAAATATTAGAAACAGGGGCAGGCCCCCAAACATCATAATGAATAAGATCAAAAGGTTCAACACTTCTATTATAACTAGAAGGAAAAGACACACGTTTGTGTTTGGAAAATTGACAAACATCAAACATCACACTTAAAAGACTCAACAGACTCTTGTAAAAACAAAGCTGGAAACATAGTTTTAAGTAAGGAAAATGGAGGATGTCCTAGACGCTTATGCTGAAGCCAAACTTGAGAGGAAGTATGGTGAGACTGGACGGAGGAAGACAAAGACCTTCTGCACCATTCTCTTGGCGGATAGAAAGTATAACCTCCCCTGTTCCTTAGCAACTCCAATCGTCTCCCGTGGTAAGATCCTGAAAAAGACAATGAGTAGGAAAAAAAGTTCTTTGCAGTTCATATCCCGAGTAAGTTTGCGAATAGAAATTAAGTTATTTGAGAGTCCATAAAGCACACTTCTCAAATAGAAAGGGGTGTGGAGATTAATATCTCCAAAACCTACAACAGGAGTGTGAGAACCATCTGCAACAGTAATATAGGGAATGCTTGAATGAGGGTTATAAGTGGAAAACAATTTAGAGTTAAAGGTCATATGGTCAGTAGCACCAGAATCGAGAATCCATGCATCCTTAGGAATAGTACCAGAGGCAGTAAACGATCGAGAACATAGAGCCTTACCAGTCATTGTCAGGGAACTAGAACTAGAAGGCTTACGCAAAGAGTCGAGGAGGCTCTGCAAGCGGTCCAAGTCTTGGCCTTGAGGAAGGTGCGATTGGACCAGATAGAGGAGCAAGTGGGAGTAGATGCTACCACACGTGTGGAGTACCTTTGAGACCTCCAATACGATTAAGGACATTGTCTTTCCCATGCGCCTAAAACATCCGCCCTTTGTGTGCCCTGGCTTTACAAGGTTCACGATGGCGGCCCTCCCTCCCAGGCTTGGATGATCCTTGTTTGCCTGTCTTGCTGGCAACTAATGCAGATCCTTCAGAAGGTTTGGGACCTAGCATGACACTTCGACGACTCTTCACCTCGCACAATATAGAACACTTCATCAAGAGAAGGAAGGCGTCGCGCCCAAAATCAGTAGTCGAGCAGGTCATACTCACTGCTCAACCCACCAAGAACTCAAAAATCCGATCGGTTTCAATGCAAGTATTCAAAGCAAGCGTGTCATTGGGAGTCTCCATCTTGAGAGTCCGATATTGATCCAACTCAATCCGTAACCGCTTTCATAATGGCAAAGTAATCGAGATGCGGACATATTTCCCTGTTTAGTATTGAAGATCCCGCTCTTCAAATCAAAGCGGCAGAGAGGTCCTTTTTCTTGGAGTACGTCTTGCTGAGGCTATCCCAAATTTCCCTGGCAGTAGCAAGAAACATATAATTCCCGCTGATCTCTGGAATCATACTGTTCCACATCCAGGACATAATGAGAGAGTCTTCATTGTCCCAAGTAGGGAATCCAGGATCAGTGGCAGGAAGAGGAGTCCCTTCAATATGATTCAATTTGCCACGACCCTTCAGATTCGTGCGTATAAATTGGGCTCAATTGAAGTAGTTCTTCCCATTGAGGCGATAACTGGGGTGCAGCGTTGGCAGGGCATTAGAATTCATCAAATTTGACGAGTCCACAAGAGGAGATGGAGGAGGAGGCGGCGGTGGAGGATTCTGAACAGTTCCGTCCCCTTCCATAACAACAGATTAGACGTAGTAAAAAACAGGGCAACGAACGAGTGAACGTCAAATAACCCACAAAAATGAAAGTTCTCGGATCGGAGAGTGGACCCCCAAAACGGAAAGAGGAGGTGCCGGGGATGCTACTGTTGAAAAAGGCGTCGAACGGAGGTCTGGATGGCGGCGCGTGAGCCACAAGCGCCCGTGAGGTGAACGGACGGTGGCGGCGTGTGGGTGGTCGGACGGCGGCGCGGTTTGTGGGGCCTGGCTCGGAATTCCTGTGCGAGGCTGATGGTGTGGGTGGTGAGACCAGATCGGCAATAAATGATGTGGAATGAAGGCAAATAGACGATGGCAGTGTGGGTGGTGAACAGTACGGCTGCAATCCAAATAGAAGCTGCAAGGGCAGCCAAACAGAAGTTGCAATGGGGCAGCAAGAAAAAAAAACAACCACCACAATGAAGGTGGCGGCTAGGGTTTATGCGGAAGCGAGGCCCTCAAGAACGAGAGCTCGTGATACCATGTAGAAAATATATCTGAATAATATTTCATTAACTTAACTTTAAATACACACACTAATGTTATTATATAGACTACGCTAGACTTAACCTAATGGGCCTGAACAATGGACCGAATAACTAAACTAGGTTACAGTACAAAAGGTAAATATTTACTATTTACTCTAATTATTTACAATAGAGGATAAAGTGGTGACACAAAATGACTAATTTGGTGATACAAAATGATGAATTTGGTGATGAATTAAATTTAAGGGACTATTTTGGTGAATTTTTTTTTGGAAGACTGTGGTAATGTTTTAGATCAAGGATTAATTTGGTGACCAAAATTATTGGGGGGGCTAATGTGATGACGTGTGTCGACAACCGAGTGAGTGTTAGAACATTATGTAGTGACGTTCGAGGACAACTTGAGGGTGCACTCTTCTTATGATTTGACCACTCACATATCAGTTCACCTTTTTTATTTGGTTAGGTAGATAGTCGAAATTCTTTTGTGAAGTGTGTGTTCTAGATTGATCCCTTAAGCTGTTTCCCTAAATTCTGCTTTGCTCATTTAATCCTTTCTTTTGGTAAGAAAAAAGATTAACGGATATTCAAGCTATAAAATTACCATCTTGTTGATTGGTTCTGTTCATATTGCAGGCTGAAAAAACAGCACGAATGAAAGCTGAAACAAAGAAAAAAACTTTGAAAAGGTTTTTGCTATCTCAAAAACACATCGTCTTCACGGAGCCTCTTGATGTTCAAGCAGGGAACACAGCTACAGTATTTTATAACCCCTCCAACACAAATCTGAATGGAAAACCTGAGGTTTGGTTTAGATGTTCATTTAATCGTTGGACTCATCGCAACGGTCCATTGCCACCTCAGAGAATGTTGCCTACAGAGAATGGCACTCATGTCAAAGCCTCTGGTAAGTCTCTTTCTTAGTTTACACTTGAAATATCATTGGTCCATAGTATTCCAGCAATTAGCAATATCAAGGATTTTTAATGTCCCTTTGTTTGCTCAATTTTTTATTTTTAGGTTAAATATGTTTTTGGTCTCTGTAAAATGAGTAAATTTTAGTTTTGATTCCTATAAAAAAATTTCTTTGTTTTTTATCCCTCCAAAATATGATATCACTATTTTTGGTCTCTACCTTCACGTGACATCATTTAACTGCTTGTGTGTTTAACGGAAGGTCACCTGGCCATTCGAGGTAGCACCCATTAGTGTTTGTGGTGTCATGTTGCATTTGACTCCCCTAAATTTTTTTCTTTGAGCCTAATAAGGAATTCTATTTATCTATCCTAAAATGAATGCTAAAGACCAAAAACAATTATTTCAGATTTTAGAGGGATGTAAACCAATGAAAAATATTTTACTGAGACCAAAACCAAAATTTATTCATTCTACAGGGACCAAAAACAGTACTTTCAAATTTCGGAAGGATGCATACCAAAGAAAATATTTTACATGAACCAAAACCAAAATCCGCTCATTTTATAAGGACTAAAAACATATTTAACCCTTTATTTATTTATTTATTTATTTATTTATTTATTTTTTGTTTCTCTTTTCATATTTTGATTAAAGGGTATCATTTCTGAAATGTGATCTGTCCTCCAAATATATTGCATTATGATTTTTGATGTTATCACCATATATGATGCTAATCTGGTTAGCAGATTACTGGTGTTAAAGGAGACAAAAAGTGACAGCGACTGTCCGACTCCAGAGCTTTCAGATTGCATGTGAATTTATGCACAAAAACTTGATATGCGACGGCATAGATTTAGGGATAAATATAAGGATGCTGAATTTTTTGTGAATGTTTGTATGTTTAAAATGTTGTTCATTGTCTGAGTGCTGAGAGTTCATTGTCTCAAATGTTATGAAGAAAGCTGCACGGAGTTTATGATCCATATCGCTTATAGTTGTATTTAGATTCCATGTTCACGGATCTTGTATAATTGATTAGAAATATCTTTTCATCATGGGCAATTTTATTATAGTTTTGCAAATCTGGCATTGTTCAACTTGATACAAAGTGTAATAACTTTGTTCTCTCCGGGAAAAAGACATTTGGTCCTGAAGAAGCTTGATGATTTTGTGTTTGTGCAGTTAAGGTTCCACTGGATGCATACATGATGGACTTTGTATTCTCTGAGAGTGAAAATGGTGGAGTTTTTGATAACAAATTTGGGATGGATTATCATATACCAGTTTTTGGAGGTATTGTAAAGGAACCACCTTTGCATATCATTCATATTGCTGTTGAGATGGCCCCAATTGCAAAGGTAAGCTAGCCTATTGCACAGAGCCTTAAATTGGCTATTCTTTCAAACTAACATTTCTTGTTCCACTTGTTCTGTATGCTAACATTTCTGTTTTTAGGAGGTTCTTGCATAATAATTATTGTAATCTTCATTATTCTTGTTGAATGTTAGAAAGCATATTTAACATGTGTTTATTATATAATTAATACGTGCTGGTAATTAGGGATATAGTTATACAAATCAAGGATTTGATTTGATCCTTTGTAATTATTATACGATTGTATCCTATGATTATAAATACAGACTGTGTGATCACATAAGACACACAATATTCCAATATTCTTCTTTATTCTTTACATGGTATCAGTAGTTTAGGTTTTGTTCCTATTTCCTTTTATTTCCCTGCCTTAGTTGCGATTCCTGTTTTCTACGTGAACAGTACACGCTGCGACTGAGAAGCCACTTTTCTTCCCAACCGTGACTCATCTCTCCGGTCTGCCACCGGCCGAATCGCTCGAGTCGACCGCCGAGCGTGTCCCCGGCCGTCGCCGCGCCGCGCCCCACGTCGGCGATCTCGGCGCGTGTCCCCTACGCGCGCACACTCAGATCTCGTTTTTCGCCGTTTTCCGGCGCGGCCCACCGTCCGCCGCCACTTCCGCCGCCTTCCCCACCGTCAGTCGCCCCTATGCAGCAGTTTCTCACCTTCAAACACTCATGGGTGACGACTCTGATTCCGACACCGTGACATTCACCAAGGTTCCGCTTATCCAGTGTGAAAAACTGACCGGGACAGCCAACTACAGCATTTGGGCTGCTGCTTTCAAGCTTTGGTTTCAAGGTCAAGGACATGAAGACCACTTGACCAAACAAGCCAAGGATATTCCTACCAAAGATCGATCAAAATGGAAGCAAGTTGACGCCTCCTTATGTATTGTCCTATGGTTTTCCATTGCGCCCAAGCTCCAGCCGCAATATCAAGCATTCACCACTTGCTACGATGTTTGGGAAAAAGCCAAGAAAGTCTACTACAACGACGTTCATCGCCTTTATAGTGTCGTTCTCAACCTCATCTCTCTGAAGCTGGAAAACATGGATGTGCAGACTTACCTTGGTAAGCTTGATCATTTGATTGCTGATTTTCAATCCCTCATGCCCTTTACTAGTGATGCAAAGGCTTGCCGAGCAACACAAAGAAGTTTTTCATGATTCTTGCCGCCTACCTACCACCAGAGCTTGATTCGGTACGCAACCAGATTTTATCAGGCTCCACTGTTCCTTCCTATGACACAGTTAGTGAACAACTGTTGCGTCTTGCTACTCCTCATGCTTTTGGCCACTCCTCAAGTCCTGCTGATTCCTCCGCACTTGTCTCCCACTATCCTGGTCGTGGTGGACGAAATGGAGGACGTGGTGGCCAACGCCGTGGTTCTCACTGCAACTATTGCAATCGCTATGGCCTTATTGAAGCGAAATGTTGCACCAAAGCGAGACAACAACAGTCTAAGGTTGCCAATGTTGCTCATACTGCAATCACCGAAGATGTTACTATTTCGGCCGCTGATTACAATGAATTCCTTAAGTTTAAAGCAGCCCATCAGCCAACACCTTCTGCTGCCGTCGCTCAGTCTGGTAATCCTGTAGCCTTTGTCTCTCAATCCTCCTCTCTTGGACCATAGGTACTTGACTCCGGTGCTTCTGACCATATGACTGGTAACAAATCTCTTTTCTCTCATATGTCTCACTCTGATTGTTTGCCATCTGTCACCATGGCAAATGGATCTAAAATCAAAGCATTGGTCAAGCCCAACCCCTTCCCAACCTTTCCTTACATTCTGTACTTTATGTTCCTGGTTGTCCTTTTAATTTAATACTCGTTAATAAACTCACTCATACCCTTGATTACTCAGTCCTCTTTGTTAATAACTCTGTTTATGTGCAGGAACGACGTACGGGACGGACGATTGGAACAGGACATGAGTCTAGAGGATTATATCACCTTTCACTGCCGGTGGCTTGTGTCTCTGCTGCTTCTCAAACCCTTACGCATCAACGTATGGGTCACCCTAGCCTCAATAAAATGCGTTTTATGGTTCCTAGTTTTTCTAAGATTTTATCATTTGAGTGTCAGTCGTGTCAGTTAGGAAAGCATACTCGTCAAACTTATAGTCAGCGAGTCAATAAAAGTGCTGTGTCACCTTTTGCTTTAGTTCATTCTGATATTTGGGGTCCTAGTCGTGTCTGTTCAACTCTAGGCTATTATTACTTTGTCACTTTTATTGACGACTTTTCTCGGTGTATTTGGTTATTTTTAATGAAAAATCGTTCTGATGTTTTTAGTATTTTTCAAGGATTTTGTGCGGAAGTTCAAAACCAGTTTGGTACTTCCATTAAAATATTACGCACTGATAATGCTCGTGAATATTTGTCATCCCAGTTTTAATCGTTTTTGTCTTCCTAGGGAATTATTCATCAAACATCATGTGCCCACACACCACAACAGAACGGTGTGGTTGAGAGAAAGAATCGTCATTTGGTTGGAACAACACGTACCCTTCTCCTTCACCATAATGTTCCTTTTTGTTTTTTGGGTGATGCGCTCCTCACGGCCTGTTACCTTATCAACCGCATGCCTTCCTCTGTCCTTCATGACCAAATTCCGTACTCTCTTGTGGATCCACAACAGGATCTCTATCCCATTCCTCTTCGTGTTTTTGGTTGCACATGTTTTGTCCATGACCTCACTCCAGGTAAAAATAAACACTCAGTTAAGTCTCTCAAATGTATTTTTCTGGGCTACTCACGTGTACAAAAAGGTTATCGTTGTTTTTGCCCTCAACTACAACGATACATTGTTTCTGCTGATGTCACATTTTTTTGAGACTTGCCCATTCTTCTCCTCTTCTGCTGTACTTGATGTTAACTTCACTGAGGATTTTCGGGATATCCCACCTGTTGTTCCGGTACCTATTGTAGCTTCTACTCCACCTCCTCTGTGTGTCTACTAGCGGCGAACACAGCCTCCAGCGGTACCTCTTTCCATTGATCCACCAGTCTTATCGCCTGCTCCAACTGCCCCTCCATCTACGTCGTCTACACCTGAACTTCCTGTAGCATTAAGGAAAGGTATTCGGTCCTCTCGCAACCCTAATCCTAAATATGCTAGTGTTTTAAACTATGACCGTTTGTCTACATCCTATGTTTCCTTTGTTTCTGCTTTGGATTACGTGGTTCATCCCTAAGTCTACAGGTGAAGCCATGACTGATCCGAACTGGCGTCAGGCGATGTTGGAAGAGATGGCAGCATTGCACTCAAATAACACTTGGGAGATTGTTCCGTTACCTCCAGATAAAACTACAGTAGGCTGTCGATGGGTTTATACAGTGAAGGTTGGGCCAGATGGTCAGATTGATCGTTTCAAAGCTCGTTTGGTGGCTAAAGGTTATACACAGATTTTTGGTCTCGATTATGGAGACACCTTTTCTCCAGTGGCCAAAATAACTTCTGTTCGTCTATTTCTTGCCATGGCTGCCATTCATCATTGGCCACTTCATCAACTAGATATTAAAAATGCCTTTTTGCATGGAGAGTTGCAGGAGGAAGTTTATATGGACCAACCCCCAGGTTTCACTATTCCTGGTGATTCTCGCCTTGTTTGTCGGCTTCGCCGTTCTCTTTATGGATTGAAACAGTCCCCTCGTGCTTGGTTTGGTCGGTTTAACTCTGCCTTAATACAATTTGGCATGACTAGGTGTGAATCGGATCATTCTGTTTTCTCCATCCATTACCCTACAGGTCGGCACATCTTTCTAGTAGTATATGTTGACGACATCGTCATTACTGGTGATGACACAGACGGTATCCAACGGCTCAAAGCCCATCTCTTCAAACACTTTCTGACAAAAAACTTGGGTCCTCTCAAATACTTCTTAGGGATTGAAGTTGCCCAGTCCTCTTCAGGCATTGCAATTAACCAACGGAAGTATGCTCTGGATATTCTTACTGAAACTGGTATGCTTGACTGCCGCCCAGCTGATACTCCTATGGATCCCAATGTCAAGCTTCTTCTGGGTCAGGGGGAGCCATTGAAAGACCCGGGAAGATACCGACATCTTGTAGGCCGACTCAATTATCTCACGGTCACTAGACTTGATATCACCTTTGCAGTGAGTATTGTAAGCCAGTTTCTGAATGCTCCTTGTGATAGCCATTGGAATGCGGTCATCCGTATTCTTCGATACATAAAAAATGCACCAGGTAGAGGACTATTATATGAAGATAAAGGCAATGCCAAAATCACTTGTTATTCAGATGCTGACTGGGCAGGATCACCATTAGATAGAAGATCCACTTCTGGATATTGTGTTCTCATTGGAGGAAATATGATCTCATGGAGGAGCAAGAAGCAAAACACAATTGCTCTATCTAGTGCAGAAGCCGAATACCATGCTATGATGTCAGCTACAAAGGAGTTCGCATGGCTTAGAAATCTACTCCAACAGCTAAAATTAGGAGACCTCCAGGATACAAAACTTATCTGTGACAGTCAAGTTGCACTTCACATTGCTTCAAATCCGGTCTTCCATGAACGGACCAAACACAGAGATAGACTGTCACTATGTAAGAGAAAAAGTGCTTTCAGGAGAAATCACCACCGACTTTGTCAAGTCTGAGGACCAATTGGCTGACATGTTTACTAAGTCCCTCAAAGGCCCTCGGGTTAATCATATTTGTAACAAGCTTGGTTCATATAACATATACGATCCAGCTTGAGGGGGAGTGTTAGAAAGCATATTTAACATGTGCTCATTATATAATTAATACGTGTTGGTAATTAGGGATATAGTTATACAAATCAAGGATTTGATTTGATCATTTGTAATTATTATACGATTGTATCCTATGATTATAAATACAGACTGTGTGGTCACATAAGACACACAACATTCCAATATTCTTCTTTATTCTTTACATTGAAAATAAAGTATGATCGTGTATTTATTGTATAAGATCGTATAATTAGGAGTAGAATAATTCCATGAACGGACCAAACACAGAGATAGACTGTCACTATGTAAGAGAAAAAGTGCTTTCAGGAGAAATCACCACCGACTTTGTCAAGTCTGAGGACCAATTGGCTGACATATTTACTAAGTCCCTCAAAGGCTCTCGGGTTGATCATATTTGTAACAAGCTTGGTTCATATAACATATACGATCCAGCTTGAGGGGGAGTGTTAGAAAGCATATTTAACATGTGCTCATTATATAATTAATACGTGTTGGTAATTAGGGATATAGTTATACAAATCAAGGATTTGATTTGATCATTTGTAATTATTATACGATTGTATCCTATGATTATAAATACAAACTGTGTGGTCACATAAGACACACAACATTCCAATATTCTTCTTTATTCTTTACATTGAAAATAAAGTATGATCGTGTATTTATTGTATAAGATCGTATAATTAGGAGTAGAATAACATCTAATTAAGAGTAGGATATCTTGTATTTATTTGTATTTATTGCATTAAGCCTATATAAAAAGGACTCCGCAGTGTAGTCAAGACACACAGTTTCACAATCTCATGTATCTGTTATCTCTCTTTTAACATGGTATCAGAGCCCATCCTAGATCTGTTATTGACCCATGATTTCTGTTATTCCATCCGTATTTGTCCACGCTACAGATGTCCGGTCCTGGGCGTAAGGGGGTGTGTTGAGATCCTATTATTCCACCCACATTATTGGTCCACGCTTAAGATGTCCAATCCAGAGCATGAGGGAGTGTGTTGAAAGTCCCACATCGACTAGAGATATGGCCTGAGTGGTGTTTATAAGGCTTAGACAATCCTCACCTTATAAGCCTGTCTTGTGGAGATGAGTTAGGCCTAAAACCCAAATTTAAGATGGTATCAGAGCCTATCGTAGATCCATTTGTTGGGCCACCCGTTGTTGGGCCACTCGGGTCACACTCCAGATGTCTAGTCCTGGGTGTAGGGGATGTGTTAGAAGTCCCACATGGAAGAATGAGATGGCTTGAAGAATGGTTATAAGTGGAGGGGCAACCCTCATACCATGAGCTAGCTTTTGGGGTTGAGTTAGGCCCAAATCCAAATTCTAATATGGTATCAGAGCCATATACAAGAATCATCTTGTACCCTCCCCAAACGTCTTGTGCCCATACACCTCAACTGAATGGGGTTGCCGAACGCAAGAATCGACACCTCATTGAAACCACTCGAACCCTTCTTCATGGTGAATCGGCGCCTCATTGAAACCACTCGAACCCTTCTTCTTCATGGTAATGTCCCATATCGTTTTTGGGGGATGCTATTTTAACGACATGCTATCTTATAAATCGCATGCCCTCTTCTGTCCTTGATGACCAAGCACCCCACTCTGTCCTTTTTCCTCATACCCCTCTTCACTCACTTTCACCACGTGTCTTCGGATCCACATGTTTTGTCCACAACCTCTCTCCTGGTCTTGACAAATTCTCAGCTCGTTCACTTAAGTGTGTCTTTCTTGGTTAACATTGGTCCCAAAAAGGCTATCGTTGTTTTTCCCCTACTCTTCAACGTTACCTTATATCGGCCAACGTTACCTTTTTCGAGTCAGTCCCTTACTTTGAGTCGACCCACTTGCCTCCTGAGCCACTTTCTGCAGTCATCCCTGTACCTCCTGCGATTGTTGCTCATGAGTCTGTCACATCAGGGACCCCACCTGTGGACCCCCTATCTATGGACCCACTAGTTGTGCGACCACTACAAACATATCATCGTCGCCAACCACCATCAACAGTGCATATCCCTGCCCCTGTTCCTGCTGCTGAGGCCATGCTAGACTCGCCACCGGCACTATCTCCTTTACCGGATCCGGCCCTTCCACCTGAGTCTGACCTTCCCATTGCTTTTCGTAAAGGTATACGTTCTACTCGTAACCCATCTCCTTATTACATTGCTTTGAGTTATCATCGTCTTTCTCCTTTGCATTACACACTTGTCTTTCCTCTTTGTCTTCTGTCTCTATCCCTAAATCTCCAGATGAGGCCTTATCACATCCAGAGTGGAGGCAAGCAATGATTGACGAGATGTGTGCACTTTAAAGCAGTGGTACCTGGGAACTGGTTCCTCTGCCTCCTAGGAAGTCTTTGGTTGGCTCTCGTTGGCTCTATACGGTTAAGGTTGGGCCTGATGTTAAGATTGATCGATTTAAGGCCCGTTTGGTGGCCAAATGATACGCTCAGATATTTGAACTGGATTACAATGACACTTTCTCACCTGTGGCTAAGATGGCCTCTGTTAGACTCCTCCTCTCTATTGTAGCTATCCGACGCTGGCCTCTTCACTAACTTGATATTAAAAATGCTTTTCTGCATGGTGATCTCAAAGACAAAGTCTATATGGAGCAACCACCTGAGTTTGTTGCTCAGGGGGAGTCCTCTAACATGGTTTGCAGGCTCCACAGGTCTCTCTATGGTCTCAAACAGTCTCCACGAGCTTGGTTTGGTAGATTCAGTTCTATAGTGTAGCAGTTTGGTATGATTCGTAGTAACGCTGATCACTCTGTTTTCTATCGCCATTCAGCTCGAGGATGTGTTTATCTGGTTGTGTATGTGGATGATATTGTGATAACTGGTAGTGATCAGCAAGGCATAATCCTGTTGAAACAATATCTCTCTCACAAGTTTCAGACTAAGGACCTTGGTAAACTCCGTTACTTTTTGGGTATCGAGGTAGCCCAAACCAATCCAAGGATAGTCTAGTGGTTTCACATAGGAAATATGCTATGGATATTCTTGATGAAACAGGTTTATTGAATGCCAAGCCATTTGATACTTTTATGCACCCAAATGTCAAACTTCTGCCTAATCAGGGGGAGCCCCTTTTAGATCCAGGAAGATACAGGAGATTGGTTGGTAAATTAAACTATCTCACAGTCACCCGTCCAGATATTTTCTTTGGTAAGCCAGTTTGTAAATTCTCCTTGTCAGGATCATTGGGATGTTGTGATACAGATCCTGAAGTATATTAAAAGTGCTCCAGGAATAGGTCTCATTTATGAGGATAGAGGTTGTAAATAGTTGTTTATTCACTTATTGATTCAACATGAGTATGTATATATATACACTAGGATATGAACCTGATTCCTAGAGAAATAAAAGCCTATGCTAAGTCCTAGAGGAATAGATACAATGAATGGTAGAATACATTGGATAGGACTCGACCATCCACACCGTCCATATTAATTACAGTCAATACTCCCCTTTAAGCTGGAGCATACATTCATATGCACTAAGCTTGTTACAAATAGATTCAACCTGAGGTCCTTTAAGGGACTTAGTCAACAAATCAGCCAGTTGATCATTGGAACCAACAAAACCAGTCATGATTTCTCCTGAAAGAACTTTATCTCTCACAAAGTGGCAGTCGACCTCTACGTGCTTAGTGCTTAGTTCTTTCATGAAAGACTGGATTGGAAGCAATATACATCGCAGCTTGATTGTCAGACATTAGTTTCATTGTCTTGACATCTCCCAATTTGAGTTGTTGGAGTAATTGTCTAAGCCATGTGAGTTCACAAGCTGTTACTGCCATAGCCCGATACTCTGCTTCTGCACTCGATCTTGCAACTGTGTTCTACTTCTTGCTCCGCTAGGAGATCAAATTACCTCCAACAAGGACACAATATCCTGTAGTGGTTCTTCTATCTGATGGTGAACCTGCCCAATCAGCATCAAAATAGCTAGCAACTTCGGTGTTACCTGTTACCCATGTTCTCATAAAGTAATCCTTTACCTGGTGCACTCTTGATACCCAAGAATGCGAACCACGGCGTTCCAGTGGCTTTCACAGGGAGCATTCAGGAATTGACTAACTACGCTTACAGCAAAGGTAATGTCAGACCCGGTCACTGTAAGATAGTTAAGTTTGCCAACCAGGCGTCGATATCTACCAGGGTCTTTCAATGGCTCCCCCTGACCTGGTAGTAATTTGACGTTGGGATCCATGGGAGTATCACTGGGTCGACAATCAAGCATGTCGGTATCTTCTAGTATATCAAGAGCATATTTCCGCTGAGTAATAGCTACACCTGTCTTAGACTGAGCAACTTCAATCCCCAAAAAATATTTTAAGGGACCCAAGTCTTTGGTCTGAAAGTGGATGGACAAATGTTGTTTGAGTCGATGGATGCCCGTCTGATCATTACCGGTGATGATGATGTCATCGACATAGACAAGCAGCTAAAGACAGGTAGTCGGTGAAGAATGCATGAAGAAGACAGAGTAATTAGCTTCACATCTGGTCATGCCATACTCTTGGAGCACAGTGCTAAATCTCCCAAACCAAGCACGAGGAGATTGTTTCAAGCCATATAGAGATCGTCGTAGTCGGTAGACGTGGTGAGGTGCACCACTAACAGTGAATCCCGGTGGTTGCTCTATGTACACTTCTTCCTATAACTCACCATGTAGGAAGGCATTTTTGATGTCCAGTTGATGGAGAGGCAGCTATGGCAAGGAAGAGGCGAACATATGCGATCTTGGCAACTGGAGAGAAGGTATCCCCGTAAGGCCAAAGATTTCTGTGTATCCTTTTGCCACGAGGCGAGCTTTTAAGCGGTCAATCTTTCCATAGGGACCAACCTTAACTGTATAGATCCATCGACAACCCACTGTGGTTTTGCCATCAAGTAGGGGGACTAGATCCCAAGTACCATTGAAGTGCAAAGCATCTCATCCACCATTGCCTGTCGCCAGCCAGGATCAGACATAGCTTCACCTGTAGTCTTGGGAATAGACACAGAATCCAAGGAAAACACAAAGGCAGAGTAGGATGGAGATAATTTGTGATAATCTAAAAGACAAGCATAAACAGGATTAGGGTTCCAAGAGGACCTTTTACCTTTACGCAGTGCAATGGGTAGTTCTGGTGTAGGATGCGGTGCTTGAGAGTCTGACAGAGCAGGGGATGAGTCCTGAGGCGCAGGAGTGACTTGTGGACGTGGCCTCAGTTGATTGTGTGAATTGTAGGAATGGGAACAAGGGTAGGTGCAATGGGAATGTCAAAGTTATCTGAGGGAAGAAAAAGAGAATTACTTGGATCATTTGACTTATCAGGAGTTGAAGGAAAGAAAGGACGAGTCTCAAATAAGCTGACATCCGCAGAGACAATGTACCGACGAAGATCAGGAGAGTAGCATCGATAGCCTTTCTGCAGACTAGCCTTTCTGCAGACGGGAGTAGCCAAGGAAGAGACACTTGAGAGACCTGGCAGCAAGTTTATCTTTCCCTGGAGTAAGGTCGTGGACAAAACATGTGCATCCAAAGACTCGGAGTGGTAGAGGGTAAAGGTGTTGGTGAGGAAACAAAACGGAGTGGGGTACTTGGCTGTCAAGAACAGAGGAAGGCATGCGATTGATTAAGTAACAAGCTGTGAGAATCGCATACCAAGCATTGTGCGGGCTGTTTCAACTAAATGCCGATTCTTCCTTTCAGCGACACCATTCTGTTGAGGGGTATGAGCACATGAAGTCCGATGGAGGATACCCTGTGAAGTCAAAAAAGATTGAAAAGATGTAGACATATATTCACGAGCATTGTCACTTTGCAAAATTTTTATTTAGGTACCAAATTGTGTTTATTTCAGAACAGAAGGTTTGAAAGATAGAGAAAACATCTGAACGATTTTTCATTAGAAATATCCAAGTACATCAGGAAAAGTCGTCAATAAAGGTAACAAAATATTGATAACCCAAGCATGAAACAACACGACTAGGACCCCAAATATCTGAATGAGCTAAAGCAAAAGGAGACGCAGCTCGCTTATTGACTCTGTTAGGAAAGGAACTCCTGGTATGTTTCCCTAACTGACACGACTCACACTCTAAAGTAGACACTTTTGAAAGACTTGGAACCATAAGACGCAGCTTGGAAAGGTTAGATGTCCCAAACGTTGATGAACAATATTTGGAGATTCAACAGCGGAACATGCAATAGGTGCAGGTGCTGAAAGATAATAAAGGCCGCGAGACTCATGCCCTATTACAATCGTCTTCCCAGTACTCCGATCCTGGACAAGAACAGAGTTATTAGCAAAGGTAACAGAGTACGATAGGGTACGTGTGAGATTACTAATGGAGATTAAGTTAAATGGACATTCAGGAACATAAAGCACAGAGTCCAAAGAAAGTGTGGGTAAGGGATTAGTTCGACCAATGCCTTGGCATTTGGTTTGTGATCCATTAGCCGAAGTAATACTGGGGAGAGTATCCATATAAGTGAGATGGGAGAAAAGTAATTTAGTAATTTGTTACTAGACATATGATCAGAGGCGCCAGAGTCAAGGATCTAGGGTCCAAGTGAAGAAGACTGTGAAACAAAGGCAACAGGGTTACCAGTCTGAGCAATAGAGGCAACATGTGTGGTGGACTGCTGGTGTGCTTTGAGTTTAAGGTACTCTTGATACTCTGTTGTAGAAAGGGAAACCTGAGCACCAATGTCAGAGGCTTCAAACTGAGCAACATTCACAACCTTGGGTTGTGTCTGATAAGCTTTGGTTTTGCATTGCTCCTCAACATGGCCAAAGCGTTTGCAATAGGTGCAGCGAGGTCGAGCCTGATTACCTCCACGTCCTCCTCCTCTTCCACCCCACTGATAAGAACTTGAGACTAGCGCAGTAGAGTCAGCTGGCTCATTAAAGGATGCAGGGGCTGGAGCGAAGGATTGAGGAATCGAAAGACGCAGCAGCTGTTCACAAACAGTATCGTATGAGGGAACAATGGAGCTAGACAGGATTTGATTGCGAACTGAGTCAAGGTCAGGTGGAAGACCAGCAAGTGCCAAAACCATGAAGAACTTCCCTCGTTGTTTAGCATGCGTATCCTCATTGTCAGTAAAGGGCATTATTGAATCAAAATCAGCAATCAAACTGTCGAGCTTACCCAAATAGGTTTGCATGTCCATGTCTTGTTTCTTTACAGAGATGAGATTGGAGACGACATTGTGTAAACGATTAACGTCATTGGAATATGTCTTCTTTGCTTTTGTCTAGACATCGTAGCATGTCTTAAAGGAGCGATATTGTGTCTGATGTTTGGCATCAATGGAGAACCAACGAACACTGCAAAGGGAGGTATCAACTTGTTTCCATTGGGCCTGATCCTTGTTGGGGATATTCTTGATTTGTTTAAGCAAATGGTCCTCACGACCTTGTCCTTGGAACCAAAGCTCAACGGCAACAGCCCAACCGCCATAATTGGCACTACCTACCAATTTTTCGCAAGGAATCAGGGGTGTATTAGTGACACTGACAACAGAAGAAGAGGCTGTAGCAGATCTGGTTCCCGTCATGATGAACTAAGTGACGTGAAAGAGAGAAGGTTGCTGGAAAATCACCAAATGATGAAACGGACCTTGGAAATAGGCAGAGGGGGCTCTGCGACGGCCGGAGATGAAAGATGGTGGCAGGCGGTGGAGGCATGCGCTCTCACGCGCGGATCTGGGGGTGGCGCGTGGGATTCACGCGCCGAGACTACGGTGGCGTGTGGTGGCGCGTGCGGCGGCGGAACGGAATGGAGCAAAGGTGGTTGTGCTTGCCAGAGGGAGGTGCACCTGTCTGTGGTGGTAGCTCGGTGTGGGTCGCATCGGAAAAAGGGTTCCTGGACTGAGTTATGTGAAGATGCACAGGCACAAGAATAAAGCTAAACTACCGATACCATGTAAATAGTTGTTTATTCACTTATTGATTCAACATGAGTACAATGTATATATATACACTAGGATATGAACCTGTTTCCTAGAGAAATAAAAGCCTATGCTAAGTCCTAGAGGAGTAGATACAATGAATGGTAGAATACATTGGATAGGACTCCACCGTCCACACCGTCCATATTAATTACAGTCAATAGAGGTCATACTCGAGTAGTTGGTTACTTAGATACCGATTGGGCAGGCTTATCCATTGATAGGCGATCCACTACTGGGTATTGTGTACTAGTTGGAGGAAACTTGATATCCTGGAAAAGCAAGAAGCAAAATGTAGCAGCAAGATCTAGTGCTGAGGCTCAGAGCCATGGCATTAGTGACTCAAGAGCTCATGTGGTTGCAATTACTTATCAAATTTCTTTTGATAATCCATCCAATTTTTTAGAATTCTAATGTATAAATCTATACATTATGTATACATTATACATATTTCATCTTAATTATAAGAATATTTATTGTGATATAAATTACTTCTGAAAGAACTTAAGTTTGGAGAGGCTATGCCAATGACAGTAATATGTGATAATCAAGCGGCATTGCATATTGCCTCCAATCCCGTTTTCCATGAGATGACTAAGCATATTGAGGTGGATTGTCATTATACCATAGAGAAGATCGAATCAGGAGACGTCACAACTAGCTTTGTCAATTCCGACGATCAACTGGCGGATGTCTTCACTAAATATCTAAGAGGTCCTTGAATCAGTTATATATGTAACAAGCTCGGTGTATATGATTTATATGCCCTAGCTTGAGGGGGAGTGTTGAAAATAAATTATAATCGTGTATTTAATGTATAGGATCGTATAATTAGGATCTTGTATTAAGGAGCTCCAAAATGTATGCCTTTGAGAGACAACAATCCCATTTTTGGATCTTGTAAATTCCATCCCCATAAAATATCTTAAGGGGCCTAGTTTTTTGTCTCAAATTTTGCAAAGAGTGAGTCATTTAAATGGTTTATCTCTAGCAAATCATCTCCGGTGAGCATGATATCATTCACATACATATTTAACATTGCATCTTTCCTTTGGATAAACGTCTTAAAAATATAATGTGGTCTACTTGACCTTGTGTGTAGCCTTTGTTTAATGAACTTAGTGAACATTTCAAACCAAGCTCTCAACAATTGCATTGCATTAGTTCGTATAGTGATTTCTGCAGCATACATACTTTCTGATTGAAATGTGGTTCAAAGCCTCGGGTGTGTCCATATACACTTCCTTCTCCAAGTCACCTTTTAGAAATATATTCTTCACATTTAGTTGTTGTAGAGGCCAATCAAGATTTGCAGCCAAGGATAAAGAAACACTATTCAACTATGCAATAGGTGCAAATTTCTCTAAGTAATCAACGCCATAGATTTGAGTAAAGCCTTTGGCAACTAGATGATCCTCGTTGAATTATAGGAAAATTTTTATTTATATTTCCTCTTATTTGTTTTGTATTAATTGTATAGATTTTATCTCCTTAATTTTAAGATAGCCATTAATAGAATTCATGAGTCTTAGTCTATATGTTGTAGCCTCTTGGTTTTTTACATTTTAGAATCAGTGAATAATATTTGAGTTTTCTCCAAATTTTTTGGGTTGAGTTCGATCTTCGTTAACGGGCCGTTATTGGGCCACCCGAGTCATGCTTCAAATGTCCTATCGTGGACGTGAAGGGATTGTGTTTAGAATCTCACATTGGATGGTGATATGGCTTGACTAGTGGTTATAAGTGAAGGGCACCCCTTGGTTGAGTTAGGCCCAATAGCTTGTTGGGTTGAGTTAGACCCAATCCCAAGTTCTAATAATCCTTGTACCTTTTGATTGATTCCTTTAACCTGTATGTAATTGCAAATACCTATTTGCATCCCACTGTTGTTTTTCCTCTTGACAGTTTAACTATCTCGTATGTTTGTTTATTTTTTCAAGAGCTTTCATCTCCTAAAACAACCTCCTTCCATTCTCTTTTGAGCATTCTGTACATTGTTACAATCCTCAGTCCAGTACTTTCAGTCCCATACAACAACACAAGTCTTATAACTCCGCGGTGACAAGGGAGTGGTACTTTTATATCAGAGATCACACCTATAGCACTCCTTCACTTGATCCAACTTGCTTGAATCCTATGGTTGAGATCTCTCTATCTCTGCACCATTGTGTATAATAAACCAAGGTACTTAAATTGAGACTTGTGGTATTGTATGTTCTCCAATTTTCAACTCAAATCTATGATTTGTGTGTTTCTTCTCTCGGCTCTCCGGTTGAGAATAGCATTTGCAAAAAGCATGCACAATGACATTGCCTCTTGGATATGTTTAGTAAGCATGTCTAGAACTAAGATAAAAAGATAATGGCTCAATTATAATCCTTAGCACAAACCTATAGTTACAGGGAAATCTTTATATACCCACCTTGCATTCTCACATTAGTCCTGACTCCCTTATGCATATCTTTGATTGCACAAATGTGAGCAATCCAAAGAGAATCCTGCCATATAAATATGTTCAAATATAGACAAATTAGATTGCATCGTCACATAGCTAGGCTGCTTCTGAAGGATAATTATTTCCATTCATCAGTTGTTATTGCAAATATTTTGTTCACTAACTGATTGTTACTTGTTATTAATGCAGAGGACATCTGTGGTTATTTTAACATATTTTTTCTGTTTCTGACGGAGTTCATTTTCGGCAGGTTGGAGGCCTTGGTGATGTTGTTACTAGTCTATCCCGGGCTGTTCAAGATTTAAATCACAATGTGGACATCATTCTTCCAAAGTATGACTGTTTGAACCTTAGCAATGTAAGCTATTTTTTTCTTTCTTTCGTACTTGTATTACATCTTATATTCTGCATTAGATATTTAATGTATCTTCCTTAATTAGTGAGTTTTCGGGCCTGTCCCTAACTCTGTTGATTACAGCATGATGTTGTGACTATCAAGAATGATATAGTTTGAGTTTCAATATGAAACTTGTTGATAATCTCGGGCGGGGGCGGGGGCGGGGTGAATTCAAATGTTGTTTGACTTGCATCTGCACAGAAATGCATGGCTTGTTGAGCACATTTCTTAATATTTGGCTGTTGAGCACCTGCATCAGCGGCTCTCTTACAAGATACAAATGGCTATTATTGAGCACTATCCTAACATTTTGTGGGAAACATGCATATTTCGTGTTTTTGTTTTAGTTAACGTTATTGTTATCTGCTAAACACATGGCTTCTGACACAGGTAAAGGACTTCCAATTTCACACAAACTACTTCTGGGGAGGGACTGAAATAAAAGTATGGCACGGAAAGGCTGAAGGCCTCTCTGTATACTTTTTGGAGCCTCAGAATGGGTAAAGACTTTGGTTCTCCATCCTTTTCTCTAACATAACATAAAATAAGTGCTTATTTTATGTCAGAACTTCATATTTTATTTTGGAAAAATACCTTTCTCGCATCAACTTTGTAGCTAAGAGCATTATCCATGATGAGATAACATGCATAATTTATGGTTACTGTAGTCACATAATTAAACATAAACAATACAACAACCATCGAGCCTTCTCCCACTAGGTGGGATTGGATACGATGCTATAATACCTTGTCATGAATTAAGTTTAACGTTAGATCATTTACCACTAAATCTCTCTGAATATTGAACTTAAAACAATATTATAAGAAAATTGCTTGATGTCAGTCTTGAAGGCTCGGATTCTTTTGGACACAATTTTCTAGGTGTAGATTGTTCCTATGGCATGTTCATTACCTTTGGTAGGGTTGAGGTACCAGCATTTTTGAGAAAGAGTAGGAACGGTGGTGATCAGGCACTTGTTATAGCAACTTGCTGGCTAGTGTTCAATGTATTTAATGAACGCTTAGTACCAAGCATGAGAATGAAATATTTCTGAGCAGCATTTAAGGTTGAGTTGGGTGAAGTTCATAAGATTCATCACGTAGCTGTTTCAAAGAAATGACTTTTTGGGTATCAATATTTAGGATGAACATTTGGACAATGCCAAGTCTACTTTCTTCAGATATTAACCCAAATTGTATTTGAAGGTCAACTGCAAGTTTATCTCTGAAACTACGATGTCGTGGCTAGTAAGTACAAGAGTTGAGAACCTAAGATATTTTCCGTATGTCATACCAAAGTATTAGAATTTGGGTTTAGGCTTAATTCAACCCCAAAAGCTAGCTCATAGGGTGAGGGTTGCCTCCCACTTATAACCACTAATCAGGCCATCTCATTCTTCCATGTGGGACTTCTAACACACCCCCCTCACGCCCAGGACTAGACAACTGGAGCGTGACCCGAGTGGCCCGATAATGGGTGGCCCAACAAATGGCCCGATAACACACAAATTGAAGTTGCTGTTGGACCAGGTCGGGTTTCTGCTTGTATCTTTTCCGGTAATATTGCTTCCCAAATTTACCATTATTATCCTGCACTGCATCCTCCTCTTTGTCATCCGTGGCATCCTGTAATGAAAACGACAGCTTAAGGGGCTCAGACTCAGACTCTAGAAGGGACTCAGCTTCTAGACCACTCTCCCCCTGAAGCTGAGGACTAGGGAAGAAGGAAGCTGATTCATGAAAGGTGACATCCATGGAGACATAGACACGACGAGTTTCAGGGTGATACCACTTGTACCCCTTTTTGTTTGGGGCATATCCTATGAAGATACATTTGATGGCACGAGGATCTAATTTTCCCCGATGAGGACTGTGAACATGGACAAAGGCAGAACATCCAAAGACTCGACTATGAAGATTAGTCATAATGGGAATAGATGGATGAAAGGTAGACAAGTATTGTACCGGACTGGCACCATCTAGGACACGAGAAGGCAACCTGTTTATCAAATAAGTGGCAGTTAAGACAGCTTCCCCCCAAAAAGACTTAGGAACAGACATTTGAAAAAGTGAAGATCTGGCAACCTCAAGAAGATGACGGTTTTTTCGTTCTGCAATCCCATTCTGTTGAGGGTAGGGATGGCAATGGGGCTCCACGGGTGCGGGTAGTAGCCACCCGCCACCTGCCCCGCAGTATGGAAATCTGCCCCGTGCCCGCCCATAACCCGCACGGGTATCCGTTTAGTGGAAATCCGTGGATTTTATGAATATCTATGGGTATCCACGGGTGTCCATGGATATTAAATTTATGCATATTAAACTTGGAAGTAACATAATTTCTATCTAAAAATTTACATCAAATTCCAAAATTCAAACAAAACACCTAATATAACCAAAAGTTTACATCCAATTCCAAAATTCAAACAAAACACCTAACCAAAAGTTTACATCCAATTCCAAAATTCAAACAAAACGCCTAACATAACCAAAAGTTTACATCCAATTCCAAAATTCAAACAAAACATCAAAGGCTTGTCATCAACATTTAAGTTCCTCATAGCTATCTTTAGTTGTTTTTTTCCTCCTCTACACATGATTCCTGAAAAATAAAATCAAACAAAATCACTAATGGACAAAATTATTATTATTGAGTTTAAAATGAAATACTAAAAAAAATACTAACATCATCACAATCTGCATCTTCTAAAATTGTGTTAAGTACCATGTCCATGTTCAATTTTGAAGAGCCTGAAAAAGAAAAGAAAATTATAACAAATTTTTAACAACTAATATATGTATATATATATATATATATTAAAAGGGATCAACTCCATTACCTTTACCTTTCATGTCAGTCCATAGCCAATCTTGAACACATATTAATGCCTCTAAAGTACTTGGACGTAACTTACTACGATGAGGAGTAACAAATCGACCACTAGTACTAAAAGAAGACTCTGAAGCAACAGTCGATATAGGAATTGCTAGAAAATCTCTTGCAATCATTTGCATGGTTGGGTATTTTAACCCATTAGACTTCCACCACGCTAAGATGTCAAATTCTTCATTTGAATCAGGCAATGTATCCTCCTCTAAATATCTATCAAATTCTGACTTAAGATTTGATGTGACATTTTTTCTGAAACTCTTATGTTTTGCAAAATCTGACTTCCAAGCTTTTTTTTTTCCCATACACACATCTGACTTCGAAGCTTCTACATTTGAGTTTGGACTTGAAGATGAAGAAACCAAATCCTTACCCTTGAATTTCATATCATACTCTCTTACCAAATCTTGGCAAGTAGCTTTTACCCTTTCAATTTCCTTATCAGAATTCTCTCCATATATTTGAGGGAAAAAATAATCTAATAAGTCAACTTTATACCTAGGGTCTAACACAGTACCTATAGCTATCAATCCATTGATCACACCCCAATACTTGTCAAATTTGGTAATCATGTTTGAAGCCATCTGATGAATAATAAGATTAGGACAACAAAACCAATCAAGCAAAGCCAACTTAATTTCACATATTTTTGGGAACAAAACATTTGAAGTTGGATACATAGTACCCGAAAACAAGAGTGTGACATCATAAAACAATTCTAACTTCTCACAAATTTCATTTGCCATCTTCCAATCATCTTCACTTGGCAAGGATTTATATTGATTCTCCCGCTGTGATAATCGATCAAACACATCTTTGTATTGAATGGCAACTCGGAGCATTAAAAATGTAGAATTCCACCTAGTTTTGCAATCAAGAACCAACTTTTTCCCAAATGGAATTTACTTGGCCACATGTCTCTACAAATTTCTCCTCTCGTTTAGGTGTTGCTGTCCAAAAACTAACACTATCTCTAACCTTTTCAATTGCACCAGAGATTATGGACAAACCATATTTCACAATTAGATTCAATATTGAGCACAACAACGCATGTGAAACAGCTTACCACCCAAAATAAGTGACTTAGGTAAAATCTTACCTAGAATGCGTTCAATCATAGCATCATTTGTGGTGCAATTATCAACAGTCAAAGTGGACACCTTTCTATCTAAGTTCCAATCCATCAAACATTGAAGCAAGACATCAGCCAGAACTTTGCCAGTATTAGGTGCAGGCACATAGATAAACCTAATATTAAAACAAAAATTTCAGAAATAATATCACCCGCTAAACATTAATAATTGCAATCAGCATACTTTAATTTTATTACCTCACAAGTCGACTTTGTAGGGTCCATGAATCATCGATAAAGTGAGCTGTCACAGTCATGTAGCCTTTGTTTTGATGACTTGCAGTCCACATATCAGTAGTGATTGCAATTCGGCTTTGATTCTTTGACAACAACTTCATTGTGTTCTCTTTTGCTTCTTTATAAATCTTCATAATGTCACTGTTGACAGTGTTTCGAGAAATTCCCTTGAATAAAGGTTGCAAAGTAGCGCAAAAGTCTTTAAAGGCCATATGATCAACGATACACATGGGATACTCATGAAGAATTATCATCCTAGCAAGTGCATGCCTTGCTGATGCTTGATTAAATGCATAATTTCCAACAACTACTGTTTCACCCCCTATCTTCTCAGTTTTGATAAACGCTTGCCTTATATCTCGAGTAGTTCGAAGTTTGCAGCACTTGAAATGGTTAGTCAAGTGTGATGTCCCTTGCCTTGGGTCGCCCAAAAGTTTTCGGCCACAATAGTTGCAAACCGCTTTCCATTCTCCATTTATTTTCTGCCTCTTGAAATGATTCCAAACAACTGAAGTTTGCCTTCTTAGACCCTTGACAGCCTCAGTACTTGGAATTGCATTGTCATTTGTGGCTTGAGTAGAATCAATTTCAATATTCATAGGAGCAAGATTCACATTTGGTGCTTCAGCTTCATCACCTACATTTGGTTCACCTACATCAACTTGCACAATCTGAATTTGTGCTTCCAAATTTTGCACATCATCCATAGGAGGGGTAATGACTTGTTCAGGACTAGGAGACATTATTCTACAAATAAGAAAAAGAAATAGAAACCCTAAATAGAATTAGAAATTGAAATAGGCAGATTGCATCAGAAACAAAAAATAGAACTTCTACAATTAATTCGAAATCAAATCGAAATCAGACACAGTGTTTGGAACAATTAAAATTAAAACTAATTAATGCAATTGAATCACAATGTTTTCCAACACAGGAATCAGTCACGATCAACAGAAATAGCACGAAATCAAATCGAAATCAGACATGAAGATCAACAGAAATAGCACGAACTGTGCTTGTAAGGGTTTCACATAAACAAAACAGTCGCAGAAGCAGAAGATGCAGATGATGGTTCAGGCATAAAAATAGCAAGGTTTTCACATAAATAGAAACCATTCATACCGATGCAAATGACGACGGAAGCAGAAGAAGCTACAGCGAACAGCGCAGCAGTCGCGAACAGGAGGAGCGTGAGCGTGAGGAGGAAACAAAAGCAGACGCGAGCGTGAGGAAGAAGAAGAACAGAGGAGGAGCGCGAGCGCCTTCCTCCCTGTTGCTGGCTTACTGCGGGCTGCGGCTGTGTTTTGTAATTAAATTAGGGTAAGTTAGTAAGTTAATTTGTATTTATATGGGAAATTAGGGTAAGTTAAATTTATATAGGTGAGGGTATTTATGTAATTTCATATTTACGGGTACCCGCGGGGCGGATAGTATGAAACCCGCAACCACCCCGTTAGTACACGGGTAGGAAAAAACCCGCCCCGTTACACCCGCGGGTACCCATTAAAGTACCTTTTTAAAATCCGTGGCGGATTTTACCCGCGGATACCCGCGGGTACGGATTTTTTTGCCATCCCTAGTTGAGGGGTGTCCACACAGGTTAGCTCATGGACAATACCATTATCTTTAAGAAATTGGGAAAAATTTTGATTCACATACTCTCCCCCATTATCAGAACGCAATCTTTTAATCTTGTTTCCAAATTGGGTTTGAATCATATTGTAAAAGTTTACAAACAATTGGAAAATTTCGGACTTATCTTTCGTGAGAAATATCCAGGTAACCCGAGTGCAATCATCAATAAAGGAGACAAACCATTTTGCTAGAGAAATATTACAAATAGATGTAGGTCCCCACACGTCCGAGTGAACAAGATCAAAAGGATTGGAACTTTTATTATTACTAGGAGAAAAAGTTGTACGATGGTGTTTAGCAAGTTGACAAACATCACAATGAAAGGACTCAACTGACACTTTTGTAAATAAAACAGGAAATAACGACTTAAGGACACTAAAGGAAGGATGACCAAGACGCCTGTGGTGAAGCCATATCTGGGCGGATGACCAAGATTCTGACTTTGTTGGATGACTGGAAATGAGAGCTTTTTGTCCAATGCTCTCTTTATTCTTCTCATGCTGCAAGTAGTATAACCCGTCTTGTTCCTTAGCAATTCCAATCGTCCTCCCCGTGGCAAGATCCTGAAAAACACAATGGGAATGGAAAAATGTTACTATACAATTTAAATCTTTGGTGATTTTATGAATGGACAGGAGGTTACTAGACAGCATGGGAACATGAAGTACATTCTTTAAGTGATGGGTTTAAAGTTCAATGTTTCCACACCCGGTAACTGGGATTTGTAATCCATTAGCTACAGTGATGTGTGGACTCCTAGGTAAAGTGGTGTAGGATGAAAAATAAGAAGGATGGGGTGTCATGTGATCTGTAGCACCAGAGTCAATAATCCAGATATTCTCAGTACCAGAAGCATTAAAGGATAAGAAACTAGAACTCTTACCAGTCATAGTGAGGGAGCAAGTGGAAGAGGAAGGCTTACTAAGGGAACTCATAAGAGCCCGCAGACGTTCCAACTCAGCTTTGCTAAGAGCAGGGACCTCCTTTTCAAGTTGAGTGGTTGGTGAGTCTTCAACCAAGTTGTTTGAATCAGTCATTGCTTGGTTAGCGCACCTTTGAAAAGGACCCTTAAATCCCCTAATACGCTCCAGAACCTTCTCCTTTCCATGTAGTTTAAAACATGTCTGCATAATGTGACTCGTCCTTCTACAGTGAGAGCACCAACGATCTTCACGATTAGACTTAGCATGAGGCTTTCCAGAAGAGGCGGATTCCTTTACGGGACCCTTCACGGAAGTTAAGGCTAAACTTTCAATGGGTTTATCTTCCAACATTACTACCCTGTGACTTTCTTCACTACGAACAGTGTAAAACACCTCTGAGAGAGAGGGGAGTTTCTCTTTGCCTAAAACCTGAATCCGAATAGGATCAAATTCAGAATTCAGGCCTGAGAGAAACTTGAAGATCCTTGATCTCTCAATAAATGCAGTCAGTGTGACGGAATCATCAATGCACTTCATATTCAAATTTTGATGTTGATCCAATTCAATCCACAAACCATTCAATGTCCCATAATAGTCAGTGACAGAAGAAGTCCCCTGCTTGGTGCTGAATATCTTATTCTCCAACTCATAATAAGCTGAAGTATCCTGTTTCATGGAATAAGTTTGAGACAAATTGTCCCAAATCTCCTTAGCAGTAGAGAAGAACATGTAGTTCCGACTAATCTCCGGAACCATAGAGTGCCAAAACCAAGTCATGATAAGTGAGTCGTCTTCATCCCAAGCTTCGAACGTAGGATCAGTTTTGGCTGGTGCCTTTCCCTCGATATGTTTCAGTCTCTTACGACTTTTGAGAGTGGTGCGAATAAATTGGGCCCATTGCATATAATTACGCCCATCAAGCCGGTATGTACCTTTAAGCACCGGTAAGTCAGAATGACTTAGTGTCAGATCAGCGGACGCCTTTTCTCCAGAAACAGATTTGTCACCTGACATGATTAAAGAAAAAAGGAAAAAGGCAAATAAAAAAACGTCTCTTTAAGGCTGAAGGAGAGAGGCTTCACTGTAAGCCCAAGGTCGAAGTGCCAAACACAGCTGATGACCCCTAATATGGAACCAGGAGGGGCCGGCGAACCAGATGGAGCAAACGACGCGACAAACCGAGGCTGGGAGGGCGGCGCGTGGGTTGCACGCACTCGAAACACAGTCCGACTGTGACGGCGCGTGTGGGCGAGTGTCACGTCGGATGGGCCGGAAATTTTGGGGAATGGTAGATCGGCTGGAGTCGCTCTTGGTGAAGGTGGTTTCACCGGAAAATCTCGTCGGAAAAATTCACTGGCAGCAGCAAACGGCAGTTCTGGCGGCGGCAGACGGGGTTGGTGGCCGGACTCGATCAAACCAGGCTGGTCTTGAGTGAAAACACAGCAATGAAGGCTGCCTGAGTGAGAAAGAAGATAATGCAGCAATGAAGGCTGCCTGAGTGAGAAAGAAGATAATGCAGCAATGAAGGCTGCCTGAGGGAGAAAAAAGGGCAACGCAACAATGAAGGCTGCCGGAGAATGACGGCTAAACCTAGTACTGGCTCGTGATACCATATTAGAATTTGGGTTTGGGCCTAATTCAACCCGCAAAAGCTAGCTCATAGGATGAGGGTTGCCCCCCACTTATAACCACTAATCAGGCCATCTCATTCTTCCATGTGGGACTTCTAACACATAGTATATATATTATATGTGAAATCAGATTGGATGAAACAAAAAGAATCAAATTGTGTCTGAAACCAATCAGTTGATCTTTCTAATTGTATAAATTACGTTTATTATTCGTGAAACAAAATCAACAGTTTGAATTGATTATTGTTAACTTGTGTTTGGCATGGAGTCTTAAAACTATATCTACATTATGATTATTTTCAGTCATTATATCCCATATCCAGATGTGTATGTTTTTCAATCATTTGTGCTCTTTTTCCTTTCATCTTTTTGGGTAACTGCGTTTTAACTCTTTATGAACATTGCCATTAAGCTAACTTTGAAGACCCAAATGCTTCATAAATTGACCTATGCATTACAAATGAATACTCTTTTTATTGCAGATTCTTTTGGGTTGGCTGTGTATATGGTCGTGGGAATGATGCAGAGAGATTTGGTTTTTTTTGTCATGCTGCTCTAGAATTTCTACTCCAAAATGGATTTCATCCTGTAAGGCATACAACTTGATTTGTGATTAAGCTGTTATTTTATTTTATTTTTGAAAAAAAAGCTGTTAATTCAGTAACTTCCAAGATACATTTCCTGTCTCGGCCATGACTGGAACTTAAAGTGCCTATTCTTAGGATGCTAACTCGATATTCTCTCTCATTCACTAGACCCAAAAACATCATATGGATGCAAATTTTTTGAGAGAGTAGACAGTAGTTAGAATAGTGGCGAGAATTTTTTGTCCTTGTTTATTTTAGGGGTATAATGTCCCTATTTTGAGGGTACAATGTCCGTGTTTTTTTACACATTAACTAAATTGATTTTATTCATTTTTGCATTGTTGATCTATGTGTTTCTGCGTGCATGTGTAATTTTAAAAACATCCTATCCATAACATGACCAATAACATTACACGAGAAACAACTGCTTTCAGAATATCATTCTAAATAGAGGCATGTTATTCCAACACCACTTTTTTCCTACATCGTATAGAACACCGTATTTTCCGTACGGTCCGTACGGTACGGATTTGTACGGATCCGTACGGAATCCGTACTTTTTTTTTATTTTTTATACATGAGCATAGTTTTTTAAGTGGTTAACAGAAGTTATTTAAGTGGTTAACACGAGTTGTGTAAGTGGTTAACGCAGTCCACTAATATTAATAGACACAGATTTTTTAAGTGGTTAATAGAAGTTATGCAAGTGGTTAATACGAGTTGTGTAAGTGGTTAACACGAGTTTGAAGTGAGATACAGTATATTTTGAAGTGGTTAACAGACTTTCTGTAAGTGGTTAACACAAGTTATGCAAGCGGTTAATACGAGTTGTATAAGTGGTTAACACAAGTTTGAAGTGAGATACAGTATATTTTGAAGTGGTTAACAGGCTTTTTGTAAGTGGTTAACACAAGTTATGTAAGTGGTTAATACGCGTCCTGTAAGTGGTTAACACTACTTTGAAGTGAGATGCAGTGTTAATCACTTACACAACTCGTGTTAACCACTTACATAACTTCTGTTAACCACTTAAAAAAATCTGTTCCTGTAAAAAAAAAAAAACACCGTACGGATCCGTACAAGTCCGTACCGTACGGAAATACGGTGTTGTATATGGTGTCAAAAAAAGTGGTGTTGGAATAACAGTATTGTTCTAAATATGCAAGTATCAGAAACCCACCTTTCCAAGTGATCATTTTTCCTACTTGGCGTATTTTTCATTCAGATTTAATTAACATTACATTTATATAAATTTGTATGCGGCCTCAGGTTTAACAATGTATATGCTCACACATTATTGGAAATATAGATGTTTGAATTTAATCAGTTGTCTCCAAGGATGTATTGTAATTAGCTCTTATCAATGGGCAGGATATCATCCACTGCCATGATTGGTCGAGTGCTCCAGTTGCATGGCTATTTAAAGATAACTATACACATTATGGCCTTACTAATGCACGAGTTGTCTTCACAATTCATAACCTTGAATTTGGAGCCCAATTCATTGGAAAAGCTATGGCATACGCAGACAAGGCTACAACTGTAAGTGCTGGTTATGCTTTAAATTTGTTAATTTCCTTAACTTTCATACAGTATTTTATTATGTTAGTTATCGTTAACTACCTATCCCCAAAAGATTAAGTTGTTTGGTGAAAGCATATGAATGGTTTGTAACATTACATTTCTATCAAGCCCCCTCTATAAGAACCGTTTGAGGCTTAAATCATGGACAATGTGCATTCCCACCTGCTTTGTGCTAAAATTCAAGATGTCATAAACCAACTACCCCAAAAGCTAAACTTGTAAAATCTTAACTATTTGTCATAAGCCAACTACCATGCAGTTAGTAAGAATCAAACTCGCGACCAGTAAATTACAAAGACTTTTATACAATTCTATAAACCAACTATTGCAAAAACTTGAGCTATTAAGTAAAGGTACATTAACAGTTTTCAACATGTGCATCTCTTTTCTCTCTCTTAACATTGTTCATGATAATTTTCATTCTTGATAGTAATTAGTAATATTATGGTGTAAAGTACCTGTCCTTTTTAATAGGGTTTGTCTACTGGATATGTTGAAAATTTGGGCAGTTCTGCACCGTTGATTCACTCTCTCCCTCCCTCCCCCTCTCTCTCTCTCTCTCTCTCTCTCTCTTTATGTGTTATTTTCTGTTTTGTTCTTTTCTTGAGGATTTCTTATTCTCCCTTTCTCTTTGTGATTTTTTCTGTCTTAATGAATTTCTTCTTTTATTAAAAAAAAATAAAAATTTTAGTTCTAATATTTGCTTTGTTCTTTCTAATACTGTTCTTTTCTTTTACCTTACAACACGGATTCCATCACGTCTCTCATCTCTTTTCCTTCCCAACATGGTATTTAAGGTGTGTTTGAGTAAACAACTTAATTAAGTGCTTATGGATTTCTATGATCGAAGATGAAATAAGGTTAAACTGTTTTCATATAAGTTGTAAGTTGTTTTCATAAGCTATCCTTGAGAGCTTATTGAAGTAAGTTGAAAATAACTTACGGACATGTCATAAGCTATTTTTATAAGCTCACGCAAGCACATATGTAAGTGCTTATGCCATAAGATAAACCCAAATAAGCTGTAAATAAGTTTTTTTGATTGTGCACATGAAAGTTATAACATTTCTTGTCAAGAACTTGATTGGATCTCCCTCGTCTTCTGTATGTTTAAAATCTTATTTTTAAACAAATATTTCCTCTTTATAATATAATGTCATAGAATTGGGACATCAGATAGAGTTTTGGATGTTAAATTGTAAGTTGAAAAGAAGCTTATTGTGATTTTTGCTTCTTTATCATATTCTGATTTTCTATTGTTGAATAGGCATTTTTGTTTTACATGCTTGCAGGTCTCCCCCACTTATTCAAGGGAGGTTGCTGGGAATCATGTAGTTGCTCCCCATCTTCACAAGTTTCATGGTATAATAAACGGAATTGACCCAGATATATGGGACCCATATAATGATAAATTCATTCCTGTAAGTTGATATATACTTAGATCTTTCTTTATCTTTTCTTACACAACTTCAATGGCATGTAGTTATCAAAGTTAAGTCCCAACTTGGTGACTGCTTTATATCCGATGTCTACCTAAGCTAGACAACTCAAGTGGGAAAAAAATGCGTTTTATCTTCACTGTTTACTTCCATTGGACTAGACACAGTAATGCCCGGCTCCATCCTATATAAGTTTTTATCTGTGCCCCTAAGATTAAGCAACTGATTAGGGTGAAGATACTTGCATCATCTTTACTCTGTAACTTTGTGAATGTTTGGGATTGATCATCGTTAAGAAGAACGTATTCACTGGAATAATGCTTCTTGCTCAAATTGCAGTCTCAAAATGCACAACTCCACACATTGCTTCATCTGAGTTTAACATAGAAAAACTTAAACTAGTTGAGTTCTGTAATGACTGCGATGAGTCAGTAGCACTACTCTACCCCCTATAACTGTACCTGTAGTTCAATATTATTTTTATTTTCTCTTGATTATTGATTCAGTTATGACTAGCGCCGATATCACATTATTCCAGATACCGTACACATCGGAAAATGTTGTTGAAGGAAAAAGAGCTTCCAAGGAAGCCTTGCAACAGAAGCTTGGTTTAAGAAAAGAGGATCGTCCTTTGGTAGGAATTATTACTCGATTGACTCATCAAAAAGGGATCCATCTCATCAAACATGCCATATGGCGTACCCTAGAACGCGGTGGACAGGTCTTCCTCTTATCTATTTTAAATCAGTTTGAACCAATGCCTATTGGGTTCAATAGAAAACAGAGCTTATTCTCATACAACGACGTAGTTGCCTGCATAATGGCCGAATGTTCCTTAGTATATGGACTCTAGTAGAACAACTTGTAAACATTTTAATTATCAATTTTTATTATAATCATAAAAATCATTCTTGTTGCTATACTTGATACTTCATAGTTTAAGCTTTTAGGCTAAGCGGTTGTTTGACAACTAATGCAGTATTAAGTCTTTGACTAAGTTGTGTTGAGCTTAATCCCATCACTCTTGTGTTAGAGATAAGCAGCAAGTTTTTGACCACCCCTTAGCAGTTTCAGGTTTTAAGTCAAGTGGTTTAATAGAAGTAACTGTACCGATGTATGATATCTTAAACTTGGAATCCTCCCTATATACTTCTCAAGGGAAAATTTTATGCTCCAAGTAGTTGCTTATGATATTCATTATAAGCCAAGGATAGATGTCGATGTACGGCTTTTGAATTTTTTATTAGATTCTCTTGTTCAATTTAGAAACTCTTCACAAATGTTGCATTGAAGTAGTTGTGTTGACTCTGAAAAGATTTGAATGCAGGTTGTATTACTTGGTTCAGCTCCAGATCCCCGCATCCAAAATGATTTTGTGAATTTGGCCAATCAATTGCTTTGCTCGCATAATAATCAGGCTAGACTTTGCCTTGCATATGATGAACCTCTTTCCCACTTGGTAACTTATGGAACTCTGAAAATCTTTGGTAACATTTTACATGTTATATGTCCAAGTAAGCTCAATGGGGCGCTACTGACTCATTTTTGGATTTTTTTATTCTAGATATATGCTGGTGCTGATTTCATTCTTGTTCCTTCAATCTTTGAGCCATGTGGACTCACTCAACTCATAGCAATGAGATACGGTTCAATACCTATTGTTCGAAAAACTGGAGGTCTGTACATACTTTATTTTTAGTCACTTATAAATGGTCTTGTTGACTTGCCAACCCTGAATACAGGGGCAGATCTTAGTTATGACAGCTTGGCTTCCCCAAGATTTTTTAAATTTAGTAGATAAATATTCATATTTCATCCGCATTTTACATATATAGGCATTGCGTTTGCCTTTAATATATTAAACACTAAGAGTGGTGCAGTGGCTCAGTCAACTTTTTGCAACCCATGGAACTTGATCTCGAATCCAGGATGAGCCTTTTTTTAAAACGCTTTCCACAAATGCATCATGCAAGTACATCGCGTTTGCCATTATATAGTAGCTATTTTTATCGTTCATTTTCACATTTTTTTATATTACTTATATATATTTTATATTTTATATACTATTCATCACACACACACACACACACACACACACACATATATATATATATATATATATATATATATATATAGAGAGAGAGAGAGAGAGAGAGAGAGAGAGAAAAGAATTTACTTAAAAATTATTTGAACTCATTTTATTATATAAACATTATTTATATTAGTATTAACTATATCTACATAAATAAAATCATGATATGTTTATACACTATTTTCAAAAAATAATTTATGAATAAACGTTTAACCATTTTAAAAAAAATAATTTCAGCTTTTGAAAATTAAAATCAACTAACCTACAATTACTTTTTATAGAATATAGCGACTTTGAGTTCTTCCATTAATTTAGTTTGTTTGTAAATAATATTTTTTTAATTTATATTTGCATATTTTATTTTTATTTTATAGTTAAGTATATTACTTGACTATTATAGCTCCCTCAACAAATTCGGTCAAGCTTTGCCACTGCCTAAATAATACATTGACCATTAACCATGTACTTTAATAGATGGAATAACTCGTCTTTTCAATTTCTTTTGTTCATCCAACAAGTTGTGGTTCAGCTGACTTTCTTCTTGATATAATTTTGCAGGACTTTACGATACGGTATTTGACGTTGATAATGATAGGGATAGAGCACAAGCGCAAAGTCTTGAGCCCAATGGATTTAGTTTTGATGGAGCTGATGCTGGAGGTGTTGATTATGCTCTTAATAGGTGAGTTATGTGCCACATGATGAGCCAGCATTATATCATGATGATGAAAAACCCAATTTGCCAATAACACCCAGAAAATTAAGAAATAAAATGCAATAGTACCAACTCATGTTGGTCCGAATGGAAGGGGTTTGAGCCCCTTAAGCATGTGGTTTTGAGTTCATTCTGAAAATACATATATATAGAAAGAATAATGTTAGGACTGTCCACTTTTGACACTCACATCCCAGGGATTAATCTTTCACCTACTGGATGAAGAGATACTGTGGGGGGGAAAACAATGTAACAGCAAGCATAGATATTCAGAAGTTAAACCATACTGTAGTGGTCTAATGTGGATTTTAAAGTCTAGAAACTTGGCTAGTTGGCTAAAAGTTCTTCCAGAATTATATTTATGTCAAGATTCAAGTCTGATTAAAGGCCATACTAGTGCTAGTGGCATCTCCTTAATCTGTAATTGATATTTTCTAGAAGAAAAGATTCTCTTTTCCTGATATCGTAATACAACAACAACAATCACTAATTTTTTTTTTTTTCACTAGGTGGGGTCAGCTATATAGATCATTCGATGCTATAAAACCTTGTCATGTATTAGATCCAAGATAAATCATTTGCCTCTAAATCCCTTTTAATGGTTTGATCTATATTTTTCTTTGGTCTTTCTCTACCTCAAACTATTGGACTATCCTCCATTTGATCAGCCCTCCTTATTATGCTCAAGCCACCTAAGATGAGATTCTGCCATCTTTTCTCCAATGAGGGCTACTATAATGATTGTATTTTTAATTTTTAATGTTGTCTTGTGTGGCCATCATCCAACATAACATTCTCATTTATGCAACACTAAGTTTATTTTATTGTTGCCTTTTTACCACCCAACTTTTTTAATATTTTAAAAAGTTTTTAGGAGTTTTCCAACATTGTATATTTGGAATACATGATCCTTTGAAACAGTCGCTGTATGCTGAATTTCTTGCATTGGAATTTTCATGTGGAAAGAAGCATGGACACAGGAAACCAGAAGCTTTATACTTTCATGCATCTTTTGATTTTGAGCTGTTTTATCTTCTTGCTTGCCCATGTTGTTGCCACACACTAACAGGCACACGTGGGCATCTGTGTTTCTGGATTTTAATGTTTCTAAAAGCAAAATTAATATTGTGAACTTTTTCAGGGCAATATCAGCATGGTACGACGGCCGTGATTGGTTTAACACTTTATGCAAGAGGGTAATGGAGCAAGACTGGTCTTGGAACCGGCCTGCTCTTGACTACTTGGAACTTTACCATGCAGCACGTAAGTTGGGATGAGATTTTAATGGATCAGAAGTCATTTGCAAATTGAGATTCATCCCCTTTGTACAGCTTTAGTTGTAAGCTTTAGTATAATTAGTGCACATAGTAAATCCTAGTGAAAGATAACAGTAAGGCCACATGACATCAATTTGTAGAGACAAGCCTCTTGTTCATTATTTTGTTGGCACGCAATAATGTAGGTAAACTTTACGTTGTTTTAGTATATACTAGCACTAGTACTAGCAGATAAAACCCATGTTCAGCATGGATGCAATAAAATGAGCTGTAAAAATTTCCACAAGGTTAAAATGGTAAATTTACCGGGGTTTTGTTTTCTTACAAATTATAATTATAATTATAATAGAATATTATAGATGCTGAGAGATCGTGCTCTTAATTCTTAAAGGGAATTGTTAAGGGCATCCCAAAATTGCTTGGGGCACCCTATTTTGGGTTGTGTTGACTATTATATCCCTTGTTTTTTTTTGTTCAACTCGCAAAAATGGTTTTTGCGAGTGAACAAATCGCAAAAACCATTTTTGCAAGTTGAGTGATTTTTTTTTTTTGTTAAAAAATATCAACGGATGAGATGCGACCGGCACACTTTTAACGGTTCAGATCTCATCAAGCGTTCTATAAATAGAACCACTTTCACACACCCAAGAGTGGCAAAAACCCTAAATCGATTTCATAGAATCCTTAGCCCGCTCGTGAGTCATGTTAGACACTCAGTCAACTCAGTTCTCGATGGATTCGAGCCTTGCTGTTGTCTATCACGGTGGCAGAATCACAACAAGTGTTGATGGCGTAGTTTTTGAATGCGATGTTCCAAAAATATTTAGGATTAACACATCCATCACCATTGAGGAACTGAAGCAAAAGATACGACGAAAGCTCAGAACTGGATCACGTATAGTAGTAGATCTCTACTATCGATGCCCTGTTTCTATAGGTGGTGGGCGTGTTCAGTATATGCGTATGACACTTCTAAACGACGGCGACATACAACGTATGTGAGAAGCATTCAATGATCATTCTAGCCATAGCCCAATAGAGTTGTATGTTGTGCTTGGTAGATCGATCGACGAGATCCTTGCAAAATGTCGTGCACCAAGAATAGTTGATGAGATCCTTGCAGCATGTCGTCAACCATAGCCATTGCGTTTGTGTGCTGTTGTTGAGCGAGTAGTAGCGAGTTAATATATCTATGGATTTTATTTTTTTAATGTTATAGTTTGGTATTGTAGTTGCATTTAGTGATCATGTAATGTTTTGTCGTTACTGAATGAGTAGTTCGATTTTATTTTGTATTTCTAAACTCACTAGTAATAAACAACAATAATAATAAATAACAATAATATGGAGGATAATAATAATTTTAAATATAAAAAAGTATTCACATAAAAAAAATACATAAAAAGACTACTACTGTAGACCCTCCGCTATCCGAATTATCTCCCGAAAGTAGTCACACAAATCATCTCCCTCCGATGTGTACTCAGCAACCTGGTGCAGCATGGTGGCAAGTTTATCCAACCTCTGTCTCTGGTCGACATAATCCGCCTACAAAAGACATAAATACATTGTAGCAAAAAATTAGATAATAGTACGAATAGACATAATATATACAGTGCAATAACTTATCATTCCTTACCAGAGGGGCACAATCAACATGTGCATCATGTGGAGCCTGTGGAGGTGGAGCCTGTGGAGATGGAGCCTGTGGAGGTGAAGCCTGTGGAGGTGGAGCCTGCGGAGGTATCAAGAGTGGATGCGAGTGCCTATAGTACCAATCCAGGCACCTCCGGTCGCACTCAGCTGGATAAGCGGTCGGCCTGAACTTAAATAGGTATCTAATGGTGTACAGGTGAGACTGCATCCAGTTAAGACTAATCTCCTCAGCCAAGGGACGTGGTAGCGGGTGTCGAGGAATGTCCTGCCTATGCCCAAACTGTCGTAGTACCCTCTTTGGCAGGTACGCCACTATGGTGTTCCCACACCGCAGGTACCCCGAAAAGTATGCCACATTGTCGACTGGGGAATGCTGCCTAACGGTGCCCCACGGCATCCAACACACGCGATCGGCAGACAGCGCATCCAGTGCTTGCCTGAATGGAAGCACCTTCCCATGACTCTTCTTAGGTTTCCAGCAGCAGGCACGTGCATGCTCCCCCTCGTAACCCTGGACAAGCTTCCGGTCTACTACAGAAGTAGGAAAATATGCGTAGATCCACGCCTGTCACAAATAACGAATCAATTACGAAATCGTGTTAGAGTTAAAACTATTGTAAATTTAATTTTCTAATATAATAACACAATGGTACATGGAAGAGTGTCATGTAGCCTGCTAACCCACGGCACTCTAACCTGCTGGCGTCGCCAAGATAATCGTACAAGTGGCATAGGGCTATCGCTCCCCATGACCACTGTCCAACCTGGTCCAACCGACGCACCACTCCATATATCTACAGTCAATACGGGTGCCAGTCTTGTCCGTCAATATAGTCATCCCGAGTAGCACCAATATCAACGCCCTCGCTGCCTCGTCCATCCGATTCTCATCCCTCCGCCTATCATAAATGTCTCGCAACCAAGATAAACTGACAGAAGCCCAACCATAGGGTCCCACCTCCGCCTGGGCCTCCTCATGAGATACCCCCAACAATGTCTGTAGAATAGGTATAGCAAGATCTACGTCCATCTCAGGGTATATGAAAAGGGCACCTCTGATAGGTATGCCCAAAAGGCATGACACATCATCCAGCGTGATGGTCATCTCTCCGACTGGAAGGTGGAACGAGCTGGTCTCTCGGTGCCACCTCTCAGAAAACGCAGTCAGCAGCGCGTTGTCGATCATCGTGTAGCTGCAATACGTCAGAGGATTGTGACCAGATCGATTAAGATGCTCCTGTACTGCAAGTGGTACTTGCTGACGGTCCTCAAACCACTTCCGCCATTTTAGGTCGTGGGCAAAAACCCTAAGAGGTGCCTTTTGGTCCTTCACACATAAAAATAAAAGCCATGTCATTAATTACGCAACTAAAAAGAAAACCCTTAAATGTTTTAAAACGGTAAACAATAATTACTTCTCCCCTCCACAATCGGTAAGCAATGTGCTCCCCGAATGAAGTCAGCAGCGATGTATCGGAGGGTTCTCCAGGAAATGGTCCCTCCCCTGTCTGTGCATCTATATGCATCTCAACTGCTGCCTCGTGAGGAACATCATGCTGATCTCCCTCGTACTGAGGTGGCTCGTACCGATGTTCCTCGTACTGAGGTTGCCGGCACGCTGCCTCGCCTCGCTCACTGCATCACCCCATCAACCATTCTTCGGGTTTGATGCAGTCATGGCCTCCCACTCCAATCGACGCTGTCTATGAGCCTCTCTCATAGCCTCTACCACCTGTCTATTAGCCTCCATCTCAGGCCCCCTGCCGGCCAGCCAAGCTGTTCCTCTTATGCGTGGCATAGCTGAAACAAAAAACAAAAAAAAATAAAATAAAATCAAAACATAAGAAAAAAAAACAAAATAACTGTCGCAAAAACGGTTTTTACAAGTGAAGGAAATTTTCCTCACTCGCAAAAAGAGTTTTTGCGAGTTGGGGTTGGTTTTTGCGAAACTTGCCTCAAATTTGCGAGTTCTAGAGAGATTTTTGCGAACTGAAATTTGAAATTTGTGAGTGAAAGGAAAAATAGGAGGAAAAAAATTCAGTTTTGACATTTTAATAGGGGTATTTTGGGAATTAGGGGGTGCCCCAGCAATTTTGGGGGTGCTCTTAGCAATTCCCATTCTTAAATAGCTGAACTTGTGAAATGCATTGCAGAATAGATCCAGATGTGCGAGTTCTTTTTTGTGCATTACAGATTTAGAAATCCAAGAGAGGAACAAGAGCCATTTTTTAATGTCTTTTCTAGTGACTGACGCCTACGTAAGACAAGGTAGAAAGAAAGAAAAAAATTATTGGATAGTAGTTTTATTTATTAAAAACTGAAATGACTTTAAAATCATCTTCGACCAAGGTTGATAAAATAATTGACGATGGACTTTTGTGTTGAATGTGAATCCATTGAATCTTACATGCAGATTGTTAAAGTTAACTAGTAACATACACATGCATACGCACGGGTAGGGCGTCGTTATGGTAATTAGTTTGCGTTGACAAACAAACTAATAAAAGTACAAAATTAATATCATATTTTCTACGTAAGGATAGAAATATTCTACAAAAGTGTTCACCATCAAAAGCTATAACATAACGGGGCTAAGTTGTTTTTGTAATTGTCGTCGGAAATAACAAAATACGATTGATGGGTCTTTCAAAATGATAACAGAAGGACATATACAACTAAACAACTAAGAATCAATTCCTTTAAGATTAGGGATCATGGATCTTGACAAATTGATTTTCTATAAGAAAATACAAAGCCAAAATTGCATGTGAATATTTTAATTGGTAAAAAAAAAAAAACCAAACACATTCAGGAAGAGTTGTTAATCTTTAATATCACTATAAGAACATTGGATGAAGGATCTGAAATGGTTCATGTTTATAACAAAATAACACCAATGAGTTTTAAGTGTATCTCACATATCTTGAATAATGATAGCAAACTTCTGTATGCCTTGCAAAATATTTGTAGCATATAAGACATTACAACAATGTCAATGGTTTCTATAAGTAATATAGACCTCCAATCCAAAAAATAAGAGGAAACATCTGTAAGTCTTGTAATCCAAAAAATGAGAGGAAACATGTATATGCCTTGAAACCATTGAAGTAGCAGTATTTTGTATCAATAACTGCACATAAAGTAAATATAAATAAGTAGTTAACAACACTGCCAAGGTTATTGGAAAAGTTAGTTTAATTATTAAGCTACAGTGACACTTGAGTAGATGAGCAATACCTCAAAAAATGGAAGCAAAAAGTATTGAAGCAGCAGATTGTAGAATCTGGATAGTATTGGAGCATCAAGACCCATCACAATCAAGCTGTCGAAATAAATCATGTGAATAGCTGTCGAGATCAAGCTCAAGCTATCGAGATCAAACTCAACCTGTCGAGATAAAGCTCAACCTGGCGAGATCAAGCTTGATTTCGACAGCTTGATGTCGACAGCTTGAGCTTGATATCGACAGGTTGAGTTTGATCTCGACAGGTTGAGCTTGATCTTGACAGGTTGAGATTGATCTCGATAGCTTGAGCTTGATCTCGACAGGTTGACCTCGACAGGTATTCACATGATTTATTTCGACAGCTTGATTGTCATGGGTCTTGATGCTCCAATAGATAGTTTAGTCTTCAATGTTACCTATAGAAATTCCAATTCTAACAATAAGTTTAAGTAATACAATATGACACTAAATGTGATTGATAATTGTAAATGTACATACTTACCTGTTAAAGGTTTTGAAAGACCTCCTTGAAAACAACATTAGTTGTTGTTTTTAATGGTTTTTTATCATTATCATGTATCAAAATCTTCAATCCTTGTTTGCTTTGAACTCTAGAAACTGCCACATAGAGTTGACCATAACTGAACACTGGCTTAGGCAAGTATAGTCCAGCACTTTCAAGTGATTGACCTTGAGATTTGTTGATAGTCATAGCATAGGAGATAATAATGGGAAACTGTCTTCTAATTAGCTTGAATGGCCATGATGATTGGGATGGAGACATTTTCATTCGAGGAATATATACCTTGTTTCCAATGTTCTTTCCAGACATTATTTTTGCTTCAAGAACATGATTTGCAAGTCTGGTTACAATCAACCTAGTTCCATTACACAAACCTTCTGCCTGATCTAAATTTCTCAAAAGCATTATTGGAGTTCCAGGCTTCAGTTTGATTTTATGGTTTGGCAAACCTGATGTTCTAAGAGAGTGTAGAAATTCTGGAGTAAGGACCTCAAATGGTTCACTTTCATAAGCTTCAGACTTGTCAACAGAATTTGAGCTCATATATTCTCTTTCATCCCCTATATTCATCATACATGGGTTAATTCAGTCAACATTATACTAACTAATAAATAATGAATAAGTAATCAATGAATCATGTAAAATATGTTGAATAAGTTACCTGGAATTAAATTAAGGACATATTGATTGATTTGATCAACAACCTCAATAGTTGAAGCTAAGATAACCCTAGACTGCAAATACTGTTCATTGTTGTATTGGTGCATTAAATCTGGATATGTACTTTTAACTATAGCTTCAATAGGGTCATCAAAATTGGAAATCAAGAATTCCTCAGAATATCTATTTACGCATAACCATCATTTGGCTCGGATAATTTTCCATCACCAATGTCTAGTATCCATTTGGAGAAGTTAGCAAGTTCTGAAGCATTGGTATTGATTGCACTATTTTGTAAACGCATGTTTTTTGTCAGAGTTAGTACCTGACAGTTGTCCCATAGATATGATGCATTGATAGTTGCATGTACAATGTCAGAACGACTTCCTCTTGGGATGACTGGTAGTATTTGTCTGAAGTCTCCACCAAAAACAACGACTTTGCCACCAAATGGTTTATCTACACTCATAATGTCTCTTAGACTCTTATCTAGAGCCTCAAAACAAAACTTATGTGACATTGGGGCTTCATCCCAGATGATTAACTTTGTTAATTTCAATAGCTCAACAAGTTCACTTCCTTGATGAATGTTGCATGTTGAGAAGTTTAGTGTAGGTACCGGAATTTTGAACTTTGAATGTGCTGTTCTTCCTCCTGGTAATAGTAGAGATGCTATCCCACTGGAAGCCACAGTCAACACAATGTGTTTTTGAGATCGCAAGTATGCAGCTAAAATTTTCCACATAAATGTTTTTTCGGTCCCACCATAACCATAGAGAAAAAAACACACCACCTATATCATTAATGACTGCTTGCATGATTGTATCAAAAATACCTCTTTGCTCATCTGTAAGATAGTTATACAAATTTAATTAGAAACTACAGTTTACAAAAGAATTGGCATATCATAATAATAAACACTTATAGTGGAAGAAAGGTATAAAACCTGTAAGAGTAGCAAAATATTCATTGAATTGACGTTCTAAATCAGCTACATCATAATCTCTTTCTGCATATATGAGTCTATTTCCTAGTTGACTTGTGATATGACCCTTTGGATATGGCATTGATGGGAATTCCTTAAGACTTCTTCGGTTTGCTTGCATTAATTTCTCAATATCTAATAAAGTCAAATTTTCCAATTCTTCATTGCTAAGGTTCAAGTCTGGACAATAGGAAAATCAAAGTAAGAAAGCATCCATATTTACCTAAAGTCAGCCAACATAATTTGATATAGTGTTACTAATTTTAACATAAACGATACCTTGGTTGTTACACAGTTTTCTTTGATCATATAGGATTCCATCAGACAACCATTGCCATGTTTCTTTCCATACATGCTCTGGTCTACTAATGGTAGTTGATGTCAGAATTGTCACAAATAGTTTTCTCAAGTAATGACCTGAACCCCATTCATTGGCTTCTCTTATGGCTTCTATGTATTCTTTATCATCTCCAAGCAAACCCATTGCAAAACATGCTTCTCTGTAAGACGGGTATTCAATGTTGCCCACAGTTCTAATGTCTGTATAGGAAGTTGCCCCTTTTACAACAGTGAGCATCATCCTTAAATAAAATAGCTCACCAGTAGTTGGAGGAACCCACATTAGTCTGCCAATTGTATAACCTTTCTTTCGTGGTTTCCATTGCCTATTCTTCTTGACATACACAAATTTTGACACAAAGTGTGGATAAGTCAAATTTCTACCTTCTGTGTATTGTTTATTTGCTTCCATCCATGATGTTAGCATTGATTCTGTAATACTTGCTTTGGATAGAACATCATCAATATCTTCATGATCATTAAAGTAGACAGGTTGCTCATCTGGAAGGTGAAAGTGTAATCTCTCTACTGCTGGCTGTCTACCATGAATTGGAAAAGAATATATTCTCCAGCAAGCCTCACACGATGAGACATACCTGCAATCAAGATACTGTTTGATTTCATCAAGATTACCTCGCTGAGAGGTTGCATCATTTCTTGTGGAAGCAATAATAGCTGTAGTACGGTCATAACCTTTATTTATGTACTTGAATAAGTACTTGATTGAAGTACTTTGGTTACACCATTCCATGTTGATGTGTGCTTGGTACTTCAACAATAACTTTGGATTATAAGGAACAACATGCTGATTGTCAAGATAAATACCACTCTTCAAAACTGTGTTACCTGTATCTCTTCTTCTATACACAGGATAACCATCTTGGTCTACCACTGTTGTGCTCTGAAATTTCTTAGGATAGTACTTGGAGCACTTCCCATCTATCATGCATGGGTTTGACTTTTTAGCTAAACCACATGGACCATGCATCATGTGAGTTTTTACCAACTTATACAACTCTTTATCATTTTCCTCATCTGGAATCTCTGCTGAAATAATTTTGTCAATGTCATCTGGAGAAGGATACTTGTTAGACGGATGCATGAAGATTAGTATATGTGCATGTGGCAATCCTCTCTTTTGAAACTCGATGGTGTACATATCTGAAACAAACAACAGCAAATATCAATAATAGTTATTTCGATATCAATAATAGCAAATATCAATAAGATGTTGGTCCTCAAGCCGTCGAAATAAAGCTTGATCTCTCCGGTTGAGCTTGATGTCGACAGGTTGAGCTCAACAGCAAATATCAATAATAGTTATTTCGGTATCATAGTTATATTAATATCATTGCAAAAAATAAACTGATGAATGAAAATGATACATACATGCAAGTAGTTTGCCAAAGATATGTTTCTTTCTCAAATCAGACAACAACTCAAGCTGTCGAAATAAATCATGTGAATACCTGTCGAGATCAAGTTCAACCGGAGAGATCAAGCTGTCGAGATCAAGCTGAAGCTGTTGGTCCTCAACCTGTCGAAATCAAGCTTGATCTCGACAGCTTAATCTCGATAGGTATACACATGATTTATTTCGACTGATTGTGATGGGTGTTGAACCTTGAATAGCTGTGGAGATCAACCTGTCGAGATGAAGGTCAACCTTTGGAGATGAAGCTGTCGAGATCAAGCTCAAGATGTTGGTCCTCAAGCCGTCGAAATAAAGCTTGATCTCTCCGGTTGAGCTTGATCTCGACAGGTTGATCTCGATAGCTATACACATGATTTATTTCGACTGATTGTGATGGGTCTTGAACCTTGAATAGCTGTGGAGATCAACCTGTCGAGATGAAGGTCAACCTTTGGAGATGAAGCTGTCGAGATCAAGCTCAAGATGTTGGTCCTCAAGCCGTCGAAATAAAGCTTGATCTCTCCGGTTGAGCTTGATCTCGACAGGTTGAGTTCAACAACAAATATCAATAATAGTTATTTCGGTATCATGGTTATATTAATATCATTGTAAAAAATAAACTGATGAATGAAAATGATACATACATGCAAGTACTTTGCCAAAGATATGTTTCTTTCTCAAATCAGACAACAACTCATCAAATTTGATTTTAAAAACCCTTGACACAATATCAGGTCTATCTTGTGGTTTCAAATTCATGGGCTGAAGTATTCTCTGAATTTCTGGCCAATTAGGATTGCATGTAAATGTTATAAACAAATCAGGAAAGCCAACAAAACTGCAAGTTGTCATCCCATCAAAATATAACTGATCCATGAATCTACGGCTTCCAACAAACGTGGAAGGCAAAATGATCCTTTTTCCTTTATTTGATCCTTGAGTTTGACCATTGTTATCTGATTCATTGAGACTACGGTATTTATCAACTCTTAGCTTTGATTGGTTCCTCCTGATAAAAGACAATCTTTCTGACTCAATCATGGTATAACCATCAACAACGAATTGCTGGAAGAGTCTTCTTGAACGCAATAAAGTCTGTGCCTCATCTTTTCTGGTTTGCAACCTAAAACAAAGCCATTCCCTTATTGTAAGTTTATTCCTTTTGTTTCTGATTGATTTGCCTATATCCCTGTGAAGAACATCATGTCTATAACCATCTTCACCATAAGGGAAAATAAGGGGATATTGATAACCCAAGTAGCTAGTATGTAATTCATCTATTCTTTGAAGTTGACCACATTGCTTTTCCATAACAATATCTCTATTGTTTGCATTGTCGATATCTCCAACAATAAGAGCAGCTACATCTGAAGCTGTTGGTAAATTATCTATTCTACCATCAGTATTTCGTGTGGAAATTAGCCTTAACTTGAGATCTTGCACCTGACTTTCATTCAATCTCTCCCTTGCCATTCTGAAAGACTTGGCATGACTGTTATATGCATCTAGCATGGCTGTCAATTTTCTAACTATTTCTGGATCAATTTTCTCTTGGTTCCTATTAATAAATAATGTAAAAATTTATTCAGAAATAGTAGTGTTCAATATAAGACTATGTACTTTGATGTATTAACACTGACAGTTGTTTCATAAATATGTACGTACCTTTGGATCCCTTGAATTCTATTTTCTACTTCATTTTCAGTATCATATATATAAAGCTGTGCAAACTTTGGGGGTTGACCAGGCATGGGTAGTAGACTGCCAATTCTGTGGCATGTTTGTCCCTGTATTCTAATTGTTGGTGGCCCTCTACCATCATTGATTGATCTATCAAGTTTTGCTCCCGGTGATGTGAATGCAAACATCATATTATAGGATCTAATGTGGTGTTGATAATTCTTGCTTTCAGCTGAATTATTATCATATAGTAGATGCTGAAGCAACTCAGGAGGTGGTTTCAAAAGTGGTAGTTGGATCTTCCCTTGTCCACAACAGAGATAATACTTTGGAGCTGTAGCATGTCTGTTCTTTCTAGTTCTCTCCTGATACCACATATATGCATGACAATCTTGACATTCAATTAGTGGATCACCAATATCGAAGTATCCTATAAAATTTGAAAATATATTGTAAGGCTTAACAGCATAAACACAGTATTAGTTTATAGCTATTGTGCTTATAAAATACACTAAAACATATATACCTTGATTAAGAATTTCAGGTTCAATGTTATTGATGTTGTCATATATTTCTTCTTCCTCAGATGTTGAGCTATAATCTGAAGTTTCACCTAAGGTCATATACAATGCATTGTGCTAAGTGTAAAACTTGATGCTCAACAATATTACATGCCACGACAATTATAAGGTGCTGATTTTTTGTGTTAGTACCTTCTGTTTGGATATCATCAAGATTTGAATCATCTTTTTCCTCATCAACTGAATCATATCTGTTTTGAATATGAACTTGTGTCTTTGTAGTGAAAGGAAGTGGTGCTGTCGAGCTGGATGCCATGTTTGTTGTAGAAGAGGATGCTACATTAGAATTTAAACTTCCAACTACTTCATTGATAGAATGACAGTAATGCTCTGAAAATCTGGTCATCAGATTGACTCCCAAAGCGTTAGTATTGATGCTTCTCCTCTTTCTCTGAGATAGCTGTCGCTGAGTAAGTGGCTGAGTATATTGTTGAGAATTATAGCTCACGCTGCTATATAGTTGACCATGTTTCTGATTACTTTGATTTAGTGCTGCAGAAGTGATATCCGACAGTGGTGTGGTATTTATTGATCTTTGTTGGTTCCTCATTTGCTGGATTCTACTGTATGTTCTATTTGGATTCTTTTCTTGCATAAGACTCTTTCTCTTTACACGTGCTTGTGCTGAAAATTCCTTGATGTTATTTTGTTCATTATCCATATCTGTGCTGCAAAAGTAAAGCAATATTTGTATCAATTACTAAAGTATAGAATGGTCATTATTAAAATGTAAGACTTGGTAAAATTTGAGTCAACTGGAGATGCTGCACACAGGCTTATGTCCAAAAGTTGGAAAGTAGTCGTTTGAAGTTGACTCAACTGGAGATGTTACTTCAACGGGATAGCAGCAGGTGCCTTCTCAATTATTTAGTGCCATATTGTATTACTTAAACTTATTGTTAGAATTGGAATTTCTATAGGTAACATTGAAGACTAAACAATCTATTGGAGCATGAAGACCCATCACAATCAAGCTGTCGAAATAAATCATGTGAATACCTGTCGAGATCAAGCTCAACCGGAGAGTTCAAGCTGTCGAGATCAAGCTCAAGCAGTTGGTCCTCAACCTGTCGAAATCAAGCTTGATCTCGACAGCTTGATCTCGATAGCTATACACATGATTTATTTCGACTGATTGTGATGGGTCTTGAACCTTGAATAGCTGTGGAGATCAACCTGTCGAGATGAAGGTCAACCTTTGGAGATGAAGCTGTCGAGATCAAGCTCAAGATGTTGGTCCTCAAGCCGTCGAAATAAAGCTTGATCTCTCCGGTTGAGCTTGATATCGACAGGTTGAGCTCAACAGCAAATATCATTGGAAATGGATTTTGATCTTGACAGATTGAGCTTGATCTCGACAGGTTGATCTCGATAGCTATTCACATGATTTATTTCGACAGCTTGATTGTGATGGGTCTTGAACCTTTAACAGGTAAGTATGTACATTTACAATTATCAATCACATTTAGTGCCATATTGTATTACTTAAACTTATTGTTAGAATTGGAATTTCTATAGGTAACATTGAAGACTAAACTATCTATTGGAGCATCAAGACCCATGACAATCAAGCTGTCGAAATAAATAATGTGAATACCTGTCGAGGTCAACCTGTCGAGATCAAGCTCAACCGGAGAGATCAAGCTGTCGAGATCAAGCTCAAGCTGTTGGTCCTCAAACTGTCGAAATAAAGCTTGATCTCGATAGGTTGAGCTTGATCTCGACAGCTTGATCTCGATAGCTATTGACATGATTTATTTCGACTGATTGTGATGGGTCAACCTGTCGAGATGAAGGTCAACCTTTGGAGATGAAGTTGTCGAGATCAAGCTCAAGATGTTGGTCCTCAAGCCGTCGAAATAAAGCTTGATCTCTCCGGTTGAGCTTGATCTCGACAGGTTGAGCTCAACAGCAAATATCATTGGAAATGGATTTTGATCTCGACAGATTGAGCTTGATCTCGACAGGTTGATCTCGATAGCTATTCACATTATTTATTTTGACAGCTTGATTGTGATGGGTCTTGAACCTTTAACAGGTAAGTATGTACATTTACAATTATCAATCACATTTAGTGCCATATTGTATTACTTAAACTTATTGTTAGAATTGGAATTTCTATAGGTAACATTGAAGACTAAACTATCTATTGGAGCATCAAGACCCATGACAATCAAGCTGTCGAAATAAATAATGTGAATACCTGTCGAGGTCAACCTGTCGAGATCAAGCTAAACCGGAGAGATCAAGCTGTCGAGATCAAGCTCAAGCTGTTGGTCCTCAAACTGTCGAAATAAAGCTTGATCTCGATAGGTTGAGCTTGATCTCGACAACTTGATCTCGATAAATACCTTTGGAGATGAAGCTGTCGAGATCAAGCTCAAGCTGTTGGTCCTCAAGCCGTCGAAATAAAGCTTGATCTCTCCGGTTGAGCTTGATCTCGACAGGTTGAGCTTGATCTCGACAGCTTGATCTCAATTATTCATTGGAAATGGATTTTGTTTTGTTTCTTTTAAATGACAGTCATCTTTGTCTCCTTTCTTTATATCAAGCTCAGGTGGGTGCAACCTCTACTTTAGAGAATAACATGGCAATTTGTTAGCAAGTAGCAAAAATAGTTGGATGTAACAAATATGAAATCACTTTTCTCCTAGAAAGACAAAAAATAAAGCCATTAGTTATAAGCACAATAGCAATAAAAAAATGACAGAATTGCTGTATAATTAAAATAGCAACCAATATAGATAATAAAAATAATTATTGTTTACTTGCCTTACCCCTAAACTTCTTCTGAAGCTGACAAAGAAGCCTCACATGAATCTTCAGATTTAACTTAATATTAGAGGAGGATAGTATTGATGGCAAAGCTGTGAACAATGACTTGTCATTAAATGGTGCAGATCATAAACTTCATTAATCATGCAACTAATTCAAATATTTAAAAAGCACTAATGGAAAGGGAACACTCCTGTGTTCTCTGTGTTGACTTAAGAGATTTTTTCCAGCCCCACCCTTCTGTATATGTCAAGAGCTTTCAGAGCATGTTGCCGTTGCATCTCAAAAAATGGTAACAATAGTACCATAAATACATAGGAAGTTACATGAAGCTGCAAATTCATGAAGAGAACCATGCATACCTTCTCAACCATATTAGCAGTTTGATCAGTAATAGCTTGATAAGGAACATCACCTCGTTAATGTTGTTCCTTATATTGTTATAAAAAAAAAAAGACTACAAATAAGCTTCCTCAGTATAAAAAAAAATGAAAGTGGTACCTTGTTGTGTAAATGATTTATGGAGTCAAAAACTGCTACCTAGTGACTAAAGATTTGGTTTGCTTGAGGAAGATAATGGCAGAAAAACACTGGTTTGCTAATACATTGGTTGCCCACTGTGCTATTCCTTTGTAGCTTTTGTTTTTTTTTTGGTCAGCTTTGTAGCTTTTGTTTAAATCTGTTATAGTTCTTTTTTAGTTTACCCGCCCAATTTTTTTGCTTGTGTCAGACTTACCATTTCATTGGCAGCTATACATTTTCTTGTGTCATGATGATTTTCTATAACAACTCCCAAGATATGTACGTCAAGTATTCTGCTCTCTTTGATTTTAAATATATTATAGCTTGTTATTATAATATAGGTAGTAATAGATATTGAGGTCTGGTTATCCTAGACACAGGTGTGTTGATGGCTGCATACAACAACTCCCAATAAAAGTAGTATTTATTTTAATATTTGCTAATAAAATAATCAACTAATGTGACTTAGGCTAGGCTACATCTATGCGATAGTTATCTGTTCAAACCAATCCTTGCTTTTGTCTTTTTGCTTTATTTGTAGCCTTAGGCTTGTAAGTAGAAAAGTTTAAATAATACTCCCCCATAAGTGGTATATGAAGGTCTTGTGATTGTGAGATATGCTTCATAGTAAACGGTGCTTCTGTCCGGACTTCTTATATCTCAACTTTAATCTTTTCAGTAAGCTTTTTGCATTTTTATTTTCCTTCTAAAAGAGCTGTGCAATTAGGTACATTGTGAGTTGCTTGCTATCATAGGTTTCAGATTTTTTTTTTGACAGAAGTTATCTTCAAAAGGCTAAGCTAAACCTTGTTGGAGTGTGTGCATGCTTTCTCCTGTATAGCCTCTTTTTGAGGCATTAACCACACAAATACATGAATTTTTGGAGCTACAATGTCAGGTCATGCTTTTGAAGCTAGAATATATTCTACAAATCTATGATGTTGTGGTCTTAAAGTCAGCCTGCCAAATATCAAGAAAACAAATAAACCATGAGATATATAGGTTGTAAACTTATTCAACGATTGTATGCTGATCCAAAAACATACAACTGATAAGCAAGACCAAGGACATGCATATCAAGTTTCAATAAAAGCAAATATTTTTACCTTAAAGGAGTACCCTCCAAAATACATCCATGTACATTATGAATGAATAAACTGAATTGATTTCCTCTTGCATGGACATTAAGTATATCACATAATGGTGGTCGAGCATGTTCATATAGAATTGCAGCGAGGAGTAGTTTGCTCTTTGTTTTCATTTGAAAAATTAAAAACACATTAAACACGTCACCATCTTTTTGTTTTAAAGCCAGTTAGCACTACCGCAACAGTTTTTTTTATTTAACTCAATAATAAGATATCATGATAGCATGTCAGTGACACAATTCAAGGGACGCATCTTTGAGAATAGAATATACCTATTCTTCTATACTTGTGAAGAATTTAAGAATACAAGACAATCATTCAAAGTTGTGATCAAAACTTCATTTGTGGGAAGAGGCTAAAAACTATCAGATGCAACAGTTGGTAATATATGCTGAATTCAACTTTATTTGTGGGATAGTGGTGCTTCTAATCTGCACATAATTTGCATCACACTTTGAACCTATTCCACTTGTATCCTCACCAAAGGAATTAAATATTTTCTGAAACATTTGTTACCCGAATATTGCTATTGAATTAAAAGACACTGGATCCAAGAAGCATAGTCTAATATATGCTGTAGGTAATAAAGTTAGGTTGTTCCAAAATACAAAACACATTCAACAGTTTCAAAGTACTAAATGATCATAATCAAGCATCAAAACGATAACATGGCATCTTCAATCTGGTAAGGCAAAAAAAGAGATATGGATCCAGTGTTGAGCTATCATTCAGTTTTGATATGCTTTGTTATCTTCGTAGATGATAGTTGTGCAGTTGCAATTTCTTGACTGAGCATCTCACCGAAACGGCTTTCGGAGGAGATTCTCTTGGCTGGAGTAATGGAAGAGCTGATGTCTGGATCATGCTCTGATGTTATAGACAATGATTGCTGTATTGTGACAATAAAACCATGTATCAGGTTGTAACCATTATGAACATCTCAAGAAAGAAATTAAAACTAATTATACATGCTAGAAATACTTATAGTTTCAAAGTGAACATCCTCATTCATATTAGACTTTGCATTATCTAGTTGAGATGTAGGCTAAAGATTTAAATAAACAGATGTTAATAACTCTAATTAGTTTTCATAATTTTATACATAATGAGGTATTATTATATATACCTCTTCACGTTCATCCTCATTGACAATAGACTTTGCTTTAGCTAGTTTAGATGTAGGCTAAAAAACAACAGATATGTTAAGAAATACTATAATTTGTCAGATTTTTGTAACTGCATGATCTACGACTTAATATACCTCTTCAGGTTCTATATGGTCCATTATTGTTTGAATCATTTTAGGGTCATCCCATATCTTAATTACAGATGACTGGTTTGAGGACGGTTGAACTATGATTCTGAATGCTAAAGTTCTTGCCAGCATATTATCAAGAATCTTGGGATAAACCATGGGGTTGTCTTCTCCTGCCTACAAAAGCCACATGACACTCAGGTTATAATTATGTAATTCAGGTCATGTAGAAAATTGATTTCAAAACTTGCGATTGATTATTATATACCTCAATCATCATTTGTCTAAGTTGAAGAGCTGTGAAACCTATAAGATCAGTACAATCCTTGTCCCAGAAGATAAATTTAGTACTTTCTTTTTTATGAACAACTTCAATTTCCAATTTATACCTATTAATATTGACATAAAAAAGAAGTGAATGTATTAACAAATATGATTGAACTTTAAATTCGTACTCTAGGTGTAATTGTAAATGTGTTACCTTGGTACTGGAATTTCTGTGTAATGCTCCCTTTGACATTTGAACCCATTATCAGTTCGGTTTGTCTTTTTTGTGCAGACACAACACCCATCATAAGCCCACCCATTTTTTGAAACAATAATTTTTCCGGTTGTGCCAACAGTCACACAGGTTGTATCCTGGAACATTGTAATCAATTTGTAGTCAGGAGAATTTATAGAGTAAGATGAAAAGATTTATAAAGAAGCATAGCGCTGTGAATTAAGTTGGATTTAACTTCTACCTGTTGAAGACCATTAATTTCTGCTATACTCTTGATTGTGCCTTATACATAAATCGATCATGATCGTAAAATTGGGAGCATCCTGTGGTCTGGGTCACCATTTGACTTGATGATTCATTCACTTCAGTTACTAACAGTCTAAAAAGAATAGAAGTTAATATGTAGATTGTCATGATTAACGATTAATAGAAACATATCGAGTGTACCTTTTTTTGAAGTCATGTATCTGTACTAAATCTTCATTAATCATCATCTTGGTTCCATTCCATGAGTTTGAAATCGATGGCGGCCAGGTTCCTTACATAGAAATTATTGAAGTAAACACAGAATATTTTAGATAATTGAGATATTAACAACACTTGCAATGCAATACACAAAAAATAATAAATAATGATTATGTATTTGTTTTAACCTTGTCCTTTGTTTATCTTTACACGTGCGAGGATGATAATAGTTTGTCCTGAATCACCGTTGCGGTTGCGATAATCAATGAATTGCATTGCAAGTGATTCCCATAGAGTACAAGTCATCAAGTTGCCACTACAAATTCATTAAGTGCTTAATTCATTTAAGTGAATAATATTAAAATACATGTAGTAGATAGGAACACTATCATTAGTCCAAATATAGAGGACTACATTAAATCTTTGATGGTAAAAACAACCTTCTTTGGGTCGAGATTGGAGTGCAGAAAAAGTTACTTGATGTAAGGCACCAATGCAATCTACATTAAGAAAACATTTAAGTTATCCATGATGAATGGAGAAGTCTAAGTATTTAATTGGTACGAAAGATCAAAACACCAATAAGTAGATAATATAATGAGAAAATTACCTACTAACAAATCCGGGCAATAATTTTCGCTGAGTATTTCACCAAATTCCTTAAACATATATACAGTTGAAGGTACATCAGGCAGCTCTTTCTCTTTGAAGATTGTACCTACACTGAAAACCAATTTATAGGCATGATCACATGCCTTAAATCGAAAATCATTCCGGTAGACAACAAAGTTTTCAAAAACATAAGTATTTTTATCCTTCAGTCTTGACTTCCATGTTGCCAACTCATCTCGTGGAACCACAGCCTGAATCCTACCACCCTAATCAATTGAATGGCAGCAAAGGTTAATATGTTAAAAATAAAGAAAGAGTTATACTAATGACTTAATTAGGAAATAAGTTTACCATTGCATCCATAAAGACCATTTCTAGATGCTCATGTTTTTGTTTGTTGAACACTGACCAAATATCAACAATTCTAACTCCAATCTTCCAGAGTTGTTTTGTATCATTTATGTCATTGATCGCGTCAAACGGACGTAAAACATCCACCTACAAAGAAATTCAAAAGTAATCAAAGTAATTGTAGAATCAGTCATGGTTCACACTCTTTTATACAGCAGAATAAAACTTAGACAAAGTCAGCAAACATAGTAAGAAGTAAAATAGTACTCCATTGGTTAACATGTTGTAAGAATTTGTAACATTTAAAAAATAAAGGAAATCATATATATCATATATATTATTATGAACACTGTAAAAAGTTTGAATGAAAGGATGAAGACCCATCACAATCAAGCTGTCGAGATGAAGCTCAATCTGTCGAGATCAAGCTCAACCGTCGAGATGAAGCTCAACCGTCGAGATCAAGATGTCGACATCAAGCTCAAGGTGTTGGTCCTCTTGCTGTCGAAATCAAGCTTGATCTCGACAGGTTGAGCTTGATCCCGACAGGTTGAGCTTGATCCCGACAGGTTGAGCTTGATCTCGACAGATTGATCTCGACAGCTATTCACATGATTTATTTCGACAGCTTGATTGTGATGGGTCTTGATGCTCCAATACTATCCAGATTCTATAATCTGCTGCCTCAATACTTTTTGCTTCCATTTTTTGAGTTATTGCTCATCTACTCAAGTGTCACCGTATTGATATAATTAAACTAACTTTTCCAATAACCTTGGCAGTGTTGTTAACTACTTTATGTGCAGGTGGAGCGTCTTTGCCTTTTCTCAACCATGGGGGACAAACATTGAGAGCTATTAGAGTCTATATTATAGTAAAGCTAAGCCCTTTTTGCCTCTGTACAAAGGGAAACTTGTTTTTTAAAACAAAGGTTTGGGCAACAACAAACCTCATTTTCAACAAACTCAGCAAATATCATTTTTCACCATTATCATGAAGACAACAACAGAACTAAAAACGAATACCGAAGATTTCTTACCTTTGCTTGACTCATTGTTTGAGGTAACATACAGAAGATTTCTCTGTGCTCAGCAGAAATGAGACTTTGTAAAAAAAAAAAAGAAGAGAGGGGAGAGAAAAGAGAAGAGATAAGAGTGAAGAGAGATAAGAGAGAGGCAAGTTATTTTATTGTAGCAGAACAGAGAAGCAAGGCTGAGGAAGAAGATAGGTGGCGTGTAGCTGGGAGAAGCAGAGAGAAGCAAGGCTGAGGAAGAAGATATGTGGCGTGTAGCTGGGAGAAGCAGAGTAGATGGGTTCTCTGATGGGACAAGCAGAGCTTTTGAAATAATGTTAATAACCAATTTTAACCCTTTTTTATACACGTGTCAATTAAATGCGATGTCTAATATTGTAAATTCAGGTGGTATTAAATGGTATATTATAAGGAGATGGGTTGCTATATCTCCACCTCCCTTTTTAATTTTCCCACCTCTCTTCCCAACTAAAAAAGACAAGATTATTTTTGTCCTCTTAAACTCTCTCTCTCTCTCTTTCTATTTTCTCTGCAACCCTCCTCCCACCCCCATCCCATTACCCTCTTCCTTTATCATCGCCCTCACTTTCCCTCACTCCCATTCCACTGTCCCTTTCTCTCCACTGCCCTTTCTCATTCATGTTTGCAGTACCCCATCATCAAACCCATATTTTTCTAGCTTCGCAACCCTTTTAGAAACAAAATTCTGAACGTGTCTGGCAATTAGTTTTCTAACGTGTAAATGACACACTTTTTACACGTCCGGAAACTAGTTTTTGAAAAGCAAAAAAAAATTTGTCTTCCACAAAACTAAAATTTGCTACGTTCAAAATTTAAGTTTCAGATGTGCAAAGTTATATGGCTTTTACACGCCTAGAATCTAGTTTCTGGAAGGCGATAAAAGTTGTCTCTATTTATTTTACACATTTGAAAACTAAATTCTGGACACATACAAAATTTAGTTTCCAGAAAGCTTGAAAACGCAGAAAAAAATGGATATCGCGAATGCAATGCCGATGGACGAGAAGGTGGGAGGTGGAGGGAGAATGGCGATAGAGATGGGAGATGGTGGTGGTGGCATTGAGGGGGACACATGGAGGTGGGAGGTTGGGGAGAGGGTTTAATGTTTATTTGATAACTAGAGGATCAGACTTGGTGCGATCGGTTCTCTCCCAAGTTGATCAGATTAATAATGCTTGTCTCGGCAGCTTGAATGGGATGCTTAAGCCTTCGAATACCATACTGATATCTTGGATCTCCCTAGCTAGTGGTTGGCTAAAGCTAAATACAGATGGTGATTTGAAAGTTAACCGGGACTTGCCGGATGTGGTGGTGTGCTTCGCAACGAAGATGGGACGTGGCTGACCAGTTTTGGTGCAAATATTGGCCATGGCACAGCTTATAAAGCTGAATTATGGGGCCTCCTAATGGCTTGAGGATGGCTTGGAACTATGGGGCAGAGGGTCGGCCCAAGGGTAAAGCTACTAAAGCCTTAGCTTTAGGCCTACCAATAAAAAGTCATTAGATTTTATAAAACAAAAAGGCCACATATCCTAACAAAAATGTCAAACCTCAAGCTTTCTCACTTAAAATAAAAAAGTCTATATTAAAATTTGTTTTAGGCATCACTCATTATAGGACATTATTGGGTCGTCCCTGATAGAGCACGTAAGTTAATCATGCGCCAAACAATAATACGTAATCAATAGACAGTAAGTTATAGATAAAGCATTTTTGCCTTCAAAGCAAAACATATAGGTCCATCCTTGGTGTCTATACCCCGGACAGTAGTAAACTGGTTCTTTTCCTGGGCTTTTGCCCCATTTTAATACCAAAATAAAAAAACTAGAGATGTGTGTGATGTTTCACCCGGCCTTAGGGCAACTTTAATGCTGGTCATTTATTTGCTGTGTCCAAGTTTTTCATGTGGGCCTTGTTGCTTTATTCAGCTCAAAAATAACGCCACCATTGCTTATTTTGTTGACGCAAGGCAAAAATAAAAGAACGCAAACTTACATGTGGCTACCAGCAGTACAGCGAAAAACTCGCAATAGCTTTACGCAACCGCGTTAAAGCTGCTCTTAGGGAGGCCAGTGCAAATGGTTAAAAAATATTGTATCAACCCCCATGTACCATATGAGATGCTACTTTACCTTAGCATTTTCCACAAAAACTTTGCTTAAGATTTTGTTGCTACTCTAATTGAATGAGCTGTTTGCCATTAAAAATAAAATAGCATGAAGAAATTATTGGACCAAAATATTGATATCACAGTTTGGACCAAGAAGTCAGAAAATAAGAAAATGAATAAGAAAACCCGATGTCATCCACACTTTGGACCCCTCCTTATAAATGCTCGTTGTGTGTATTTGGGTAACACAACTATGCATTAATTAGAACCGGCGTTCTCCACGCGTGACAAAAAAACAGAAGTTATAGTATTGCTAAATTTTTTGATTGCAGTTAAATTTTTTTTTGGGTGAAAAAATAGTTTTTTACGGAAAAACGAATGAATCTAGTTTTACTACTATTTTTAGTGTAATTAAATTTCTTATATAAATAATAGAATAAATAAAAATAAAATAATAAATAATCACAACCCAAGATTAGTCTAGTAGTATACTATTTTTAGTCTTTATTATAAGAAATTTTTTTGTGTACTCCCTCTGAAATAAATTATAAGCAAACAAAGTAATTTGGACTAAATACATGTACTTTGTTTGCTTATAATTTATTCTGGAAGGAGTATTTTTTGTTCTGATTATAAGAAAAAGTAACCCATTTTAATATGCATTAGTTATTAGAATTTCTTTTATACCCCGATTTAATGTCAGGTTTATTTTTATTAGAAACTCATTTTTTTATACACTCTATTTAATATCAAAGATATATTTAAAATAATATTTCAATTTTATTGTATTAAATAAACTTTTTTGATTTAGGTGAAATTTTTTTTTTCCTCTTGCATTAGGTTGTATTAGGGAACAAATGGAGTACGAGATAAATAAATAAAGGCTCAAGAGAGTTGAAACTTGAAAATGTATCGTCATCTGTCAGCAAAATCCCACTACAAATCTCAATGTCATAGTAGTAATAGAAATGCAAGAGGAAAACCCAATGAGAAATGGCTTTTACTTTGTCCTAGAAGGATGAGCTAAGAGGGAACAGATGGAGCTCAAGCTTTGCTACAGAGTTGAAGATAAGGTTTTGGATTTGGTAAGGTACGGCCTCACCAATCATCCCTTACCACCTCCCCAAATCAAAATGCAGCTTTTCAAAAGATCAAGAGAGAGAGAGAGAGAGAAACTTTTTAAGTATTGGCAAAAGAAGCAGTGGCCTCGACCTGTGTTTCCTCTTCTTAATTAGAAATGCTATGCGATGCTATGATCATGACGGACTCTCTCTCTCTCTCTCTCTCTGGGTTTGCTCAACGCCTTTGCGCCCACTTCTTACTTGTCCTTCCCCTGCCTCCTCTCTGTGCCCTTTTGGACTTTTGCATTTTTTAACCCCTCACTTGATTATTTCCAGGTAATCATTATAATTAAATACTCCTATATGAACTGAGATTCACGCCAATACCCACGGTTCAATAAAGTTACACAAACAGTTTTTTTTTTTTTTTATCGGTACACGAATGAGTGGATTGTCGTCACCACTACGTGATTCTAACACTTCCGCGACCACCATCATCTTTAAGATATCTTTCTCTATCCGTCCATAGAAATTGATTTCATGCTGCCGTCATAGCATCGAAATCTAGCACCTCTCCCCTGTTTTGAAACTCCCTTCCCTTGTTTTCGTAAATTCGCTTTAACTGTCATCCTTCGGCCGGTCAATACCCCCGACCAAAACCACAGTCGAATGCCCCACCCTATGGCCGACCTGTTAGACCCATTTTTCAACCTGCCCCGCCTTCGTAACCTCTGTAATCGTTGTTAGTGTACCAATACACAAATGCACCGTAAAGATGCTCCCCGACCAATCATTTTCTTGGCTCCATTTAAGGTATCTAAGTAAAAACTCATGTACCGATATACAAGCAGTGTATTTTTCACACCGCCGCCACATTTTGGCATCGATGTCGCCTGCCTAATCTCTACGCCACCTTGTCTCGTCTCTATTTCGCTTTGTCGTCTTGTGGCATCACCGCATCAGCTCTATCCGCCATTCCTCGCATGCTATTTTCTTAAACCCTCTCAAGTTCTTTCTGCAATCCAGTTTGATTACCCTACTCTGGCCAACCAACACCTCGATCGGCTCCATCCTCAACTGTCCCACCCTGAGGCTGACTTCCTAGAGTCCTTTGTCGCCCCACCTTACTATTGTAGCTCTAATTTGTTAGGTACCAGAGTATCGGAATGGTGCCACACAACTAAAATAAGAGACGAGAAAATAAGGAAATGAACACACAAAATTTACGTGGAAAACCCTCAACAAATAAGGGAAAAACCACGGGGCAAGACCAGAGAATTTCACTATGTGGGAAAATATTACAAAATACCTCACAAATACTCTCACAATACTCTTGTTGAGTATAAGAAATAATAAAAGAAGAAGAAGAGAATATTTGGGATGATATATAAAAGCATTACTAAGCCTCCTTATATAGGCTCCAAAGCCTTCACCAAAGCAAGAACCCACCGATGTGGGACTTGCTGTAACATTCTCCCACTTGAAGATTTTGATTGAGCCAATCATATCTTCACACCACTCTTTCTGCCTTGCCATTCCATGTCGCTTACGTTTCTGATAGGCCATAGGAGAATCGACACCAAATAAACTTGTCAGCATTGATCGGCTTCGTCATCACATCTGCTAGGTTATCTTTGGTGTGAATCTTTTGCATATCCACGGTTCCTTTCTCTACCACTTCACGAACAAAGTGATACTGGGTATCTATATGCTTTGTCCTGGAATGAAAAGTTGGATTCCTTGCAATGTGCAAGGCACTCTGACCGCCACAATACACGATAATCATCTGTTGCTTATGCCCGAAGTTCCTCCATTAAACCTTTAATCCAGATAGCTTCCTTGCAAGCCTGGGTAGTCGCCATGTACTCGGCCTCTGTAGTAGACAAAGCTACAACATCAGAATTTAGATAACCACTCACCGCTTCCGTGCAATTGTGAATACATACCCAGTAGTGGATTTCCTTTTATCAAGATCACCTGCAAAATCTGAATCAACATAACCCCTGACAATGAATTCTGATCCTCCGTAACATAATGCAACATCTGAGGTTCCTTTGATGTATCTAAGAATCCTCTTAACAGTATTCCAATGCTCTCTACCTAGATTTGCCATAAACCGACAAACCGCTCCCACTGCTTGTGCAATGTCTGGTCTTGTACATATCATGGCATACATAAGGCTTCCCACCGCTGATGCATACGGTACTCGAGACATTTCCATCCTCTCCGCTTCATTGCTAGGACTCATACCTGAGGATAATTTAAAATTGACAGGAAGAGGGGTAGAAATTGGCTTACAGTCTTGCATGTTGAAGCGCTGCAAGACCTTCCTTAGATAATTCTTTTGAGAAAGCCAAATCTTCCTATCATTTCTGTCTCGGTGAATTTGCATCCCTAAAATCTTGTTTGCGGGTCCCAAGTCCTTCATATCAAACTCCCTAGCCAACTGTGCCTTTAATTCCTGGATTCGATCTTTGTTGGGGCCTACCACCAACATGTCATCCACATACAACAGCAAAATGATGAAATCATTATCATCAAACCTCTTGTAGTACGTATAATGGTCTGAACTCAGTCTGTTGTAACCAAGGCTAATTATGAAGGAATCAAATCTCTTGTACCAACATCTGGGCGCCTGCTTTAGACCGTACAAAGATTTGGTCAACCTACAAACCAAGTTTTCTTTTCCTTGTTCTTTAAAGCCTTCTGGTTGGAGCATATAAATTTCTTCTTCAAGTTCTCCATGAAGAAAAGCAGTCTTTACATCCAACTGTTCAAGATGTAAATCAAATGCAGCACACATTGCCAACACTACCCTAATAGTAGTAAGTCTGACAACTGGAGAAAATATCTCGTCAAAGTCTATCCCTTCTTTCTGAGCATAACCTTTGACTACAAGTCCGCACGATACCGCTCCACTTGATCATTGCCGCCTCGTTTACTTTTGACCACCCATTTGCTCCCGATGGCTTTCCGACCCCTTGGAAGTTCAACAAGTTCCCAAGTCTTATTTCTATGTAGGGCTTCCATTTCTTCCTGCATTCTTTGTCATCCATTGAGAAGCATCTGAACTGTTCAACGCTTCTTGAAGAGCTGATGGTTCACCTTCTTCGGTCAAAAGACAGTATGCATCATGGCAGGCCATAACATAGTCTAAGTGCCATGATGGTGCCGTTATCTGACGTGTTGATCGTCGAACTCCTTCATCATTGACCTCATCTGGTTCTTGTTCTATGTGCTCTGGTTCTGCTTCAGAAGAATTATTTTCTTGAGTCTTTCTCTCCAACTGCACTATAGCAGTCTCCTTGGAAGTGCTGTCATTTTTCTGCTCACTTTGCAGTTCATTTTCTGCAAAGACTACATCTCTGCTAACAATAAGCTTGTGGGTAGTGGGGTCCCACAAGCGATACCCCTTGACATTGTCAGCATAACCCAAGAATATACATTTTCTGGATTTTGGATCCAATTTTGTTCTTTCTTGGGAGTTGTACATTACGTCTGGCAGGACATCCAACCACATGTAAAGACGAATACTCTCCCGGCTTTCCTTTCCACATCTCCATTGGTGACTTCAAACCAATCGCTGTTGATGGCGATCGATTTATCACGTAACAAGCTTGATCGCTTCGCCAAAAAGATTTGGCCAATCCCGATGTTCTCAAAGATAGCTCTTGTTCTTTCTAGGAGAGTCCTGTTCATCCGCTCTGCTACACCATTCTGGCGAGGTGTATGTGCAATGATGAATTGTCTCGTAATACCCTCTTGCTTGCGTAATGATAGAAAGTTACCATCTACATATTCTCCCCATTGTCCGTCCTCAAGCACTTGATTTTCTTCACGCTTCAAGCTCTACTTGTGCTTTGAACTCCTTGAATACCGGAAACACATCGACTTCTTCTTGATTGGGTACACCCACAATCTCCTGGAGTAGTCATCAATGAATGATACAAAATACTTTGCTCCCCATGGATGTTTCCGCGACTCCCACACATCAGAATGTATCAAGTCTAGTATCGTTTGCTTCGGTAGCTACTTTTGCAAATTTCAATCTATGTCGCTTACTTGTCACACAAAGGCTCACAGAAGGGTAAAGTTACCGTCTTGAGCCCGGGTAAGAGATTGCGTTCCGCAAGAACTTTCAAGCCACGTTCTGACATATGACCTAGCCTGCGATGCCACATCATCGTTGATTCTTCATGGCTCGCTGATGCAACTGATGCATCCGCCTCTTGCAACGTATCTCCCAAAATCATGTATAGATTGCTTGTGATCTTTTCTGCTTTCATCACCACAAGGTTGCCCTTCACTACTTTCAAGACTCCACCTTCAATATGGATCTTACACCCGAGATCATCCAATTGCCCAGTGGACAATAGATTCCTTTTCAAGCCATTCACATGTTGTACCCCTTGTATCTTACGAACAGTACCATCTTGCATCTTTATTCTGACAGTACCGATTCCAACAATTTCTAAGGTGTGATCATTTCCCATAAACACGGATCCTACCGAGACAGGCTCATAAGTACAAAACCAATCACGGTGTGAAGTCATGTGCCATGTCGCACCTGAGTCCACTATCCAAACATCATTGAGTTTCCTTCCACCTTTAGGACTTGCTGCTCCGCTATACAGGATTTCTCCATCATCTGAGGTACTTGCAACACAACCTTGAGAGGTTGATGCTCCCGAGGTCTTCTCTCCATTCTTCTTGTTCCAACACTCCTTCTTCAAGTGCCCTCTCATGCCACAGTTGTAGCATTTGAGATTCTTTCTTCTTCGAGATTTTGATCTACCATGATCTTGGCTCCCACTGGGGCCACGTTCCGTTGATCTGCCTCTCGTCATCGATAAAGCTTCTGCTTGCTTCGAACTTTCTGACCTTTCCTCCTTATTCTTGCGCCTGGATTCTTCTTCAAGAATTGCACCGGCAACATCATCAAAGTGAAGAGTGTCAGCAACATTATTGTTTGTAATGTTGATGATGAGTTGATCATACGAATCTGGTAAACTCTGAAGTAAAAGTTCTGCACGTTCATTTTCTGCTATTTTGAAATCTGATGCTGTGAGCTGAGCAAATAGCGTGTTCAGGGTGTTAATGTGATCCGTCACCAATGTGGATTCACTCATTCAAGAGTGTAGAGTTTCCTCTTCAAGAATATTCTTGTGTGAAGTGACTTAACCTCGTACAATTTGTTAAGTACATCCCAAATCTCCTTTGCAGTCTTCTTTTACGCAACACTTGACAAAACCAATCCGCCATTGCTAGGTGCAAATTGGCAACAAGATTGCCATCCTTCTCTTTCCACTTTTCATCACCATATCTGCAGTCTGCCTTTCAATTGCTTCAAGCAATTATCCTTCCTCAAATCGCCACCTTCAATTTCCACAGGAGAAATTACTCCCATTGAACTTCTCTATCTCAAATTTTCTTTGCCATGGTTGTACGAGCGAGCAGGATTACACTATTTCACTTTGTGAATAGCACAAGATAATCGTGAAACGATGTTATGCGTATCCCGTATACTAACAAATCCAAAGTATATGTTAACAATTCTGTAAAGTATACAACCACACGTGTGAATAGTAACCGTGTCCGTGAATAGTACTATATACCGAAAAAGTGATCAGAGTCTGTAAAGAGTGCACCAAGTAAGTTCCAGAAAGAGAGGTGTCGCTAAGCGCACTTAAAAACCTTGTCTTTCCTTAGCCGTAACTTTACTAGACATACACTTTTGCAAAGACTCACACTATTTCCGATAACAATTCTTTTCTCGATGTGGCGGATCGGACAATGCCGCAAACCACAGAGCATACTAAGAACCAACACCTTCCTAAAGTGACGCAATGGAATAGTATCACCAACCTTGGAGCTCGATACCACCGTTAGGTACCAGAGTATCGGAATGGTGTCACACAACTAAAATAAGAGACAGAAAATAAGGAAATGAACACACAAAATTTACGTGGAAAACCCTCAACAAATAAGGGAAAACCACTGGCAAGACTGCAGAATTTTACTATGTGGGAAAATATTACAAAATACCTCACAAATACTCTCACAATACTCTTGTTGAGTATAAGAAATAATAAAAGAAGAAGAAGAGAATATTTGGGATGATATATAAAAGCATTACTAAGCCTCCTTATATAGGCTCCAAAACCTTTACCAAAGCAAGAACCCACCGATGTGGGACTTGCTGTAACATAATTTTATACCGCGGTACAGAAAACCCAATAAAAATCACCCATTATCTTTTACTTTCTTTACTATAATATAGTTACTACTATAATATAGGATTACTATATAGGATGTACTTCTCTTTTACTCATCTACATTATTACATGTACATTTGCTGCTTCAACTGGCCTTTTTTCTCCCTCCCCAACCCCCCGAAAATTGTCTTTTCTTAATATTTAGATACTAGCTAGTGTCGGATTTCCAAGGTTGTACTTGTCGGTAATTCAATGAAGAATTTTATTTTTGGAAGGGGAAAAAAAAAATCTTATTTCCTTTTAGAGGGCATTGAAAACCAAAGCAAGGGAGATTCCTGATATTATTCTCTTATTACACCTCTTTGCTTTTTGATTCCCAAGAACAAGAAAAAGAAGTCCACTTTGTCTCATTAGAAACCACAATGCCATTAGGTGGAAGTGTTTCAGTTCTCTGTGGCTATATATGCTGAAATAGGTAACTTTGTCATCACCCCTCATATCTCACTCTCTTTACACTCCTCTGTCTTTTCATAACCACCCCCATCCATTCCATATTCAATGGCAGATAGGGGTGTTTTGAAGAACAAAAGCATCAGTTATGTTGGGGGAGGAGCAACAATGGAGCACAAAGATTTTGATGAAGAAGATGTCTGGGGTGTAGCCAAGGCATCAAAGGATTCCTCTGGCTCTTCCTCTGCATGGCCCCTACCTGCTGCTCCAAGAAAAATTCCAAGGGCTAATAGTAATATACTACCTGTTTCTGATGCCCCTTCGGTTACAGGATCTTCAGCACCTATGAACATCCCTGACTGGTCAAAAGTTTATGGCAGGAATTGCAAGAAGGGAGATTGTGGTTATGGGGATCATTTGCATGAAGATGGAGGTGATGATGATGATGATGATGAGGATGATGATATGGTTCCTCCTCATGAATGGATTGCTAGGAAGCTTGCAAGGAGCCAGATTTCATCTTTCTCTGTGTGTGAAGGAATGGGGAGAACACTCAAAGGGAGAGATCTTAGCAAAGTGAGGAATGCTATTTTGACCAAAACTGGCTTCATAGAGTAGTACTTAGTGGAGTCTCTCTACTACCATAATCGTCTTCCATTTCATGTCACCAACCATATAAGTTTCAAATTTTGGCACCATCACTAGTCCTAGCTATCATTTTCTAGAACTCGGATCCCTCATGCATTTTGTTTTGCTTTGATTATTCTCATTAATATAGTATGGAACATTGTGTCCTGCTGCTAGCTGAACTTAAAATATCTCTAATACTTGATGAAGCTAGTGCTGCTTTGTTTTTCTTCTCTCTTTTTTGTTTCTGTTCTGAATTTTTTGGGGAAGGAAAAGGAGTGGCAGTGGCAGCCTCTGAAGTTTTTCAGGTGAATGCAACAGCTATTACTTACTACCGGTCTTCAAGTTTTTCTCTCATTGTTTAATGCTCTTTACAAGTTATCATTCATGCATGACATAATTTATCTGTTAACAACGGTTATTAACTTATTATTATTATTCCGTCAAAAAAAAAACCTTATTATTATTATTATTATTATTATTATTATTATCCTTTCAAATATAATCTCACCTTCTCATTGCTGTTTTTATTTTTAAACCAATGTTTGCATTCAAATTTAATGTCCTATGGATTGTGCAAAACAAAAAGAGAACCCCACAATAGTTTTTTCTTTTTCAAAAGGATGAATCTGACATCCTTTTTCATTAGAATCAGAGGCCACCACCCAATATGGTATAAACTAGGATAAATTACAAAATTGGTCCTCTAAGTTTATTTTAGGTTTTAATTTGGTCCTCTACATTTTATTTGTTTTGTTTTAGTCCTCTACGTTTTATTTTAGTTTTCAATTTGGTCTTTTCCGTCACTAAAAGCCAATTGGCCGTAGCTAGAAATCTATTTTTCAAAATGTTATTTGGCTTTTAGCTACGGACAATTGGCTTTTAGTGACAGAAATGACTAACCTGTTGTAATTTTTAAAACGTAAGAGACTAAAACGAAACAAATAAAACATAGAGGACCAAATTAAAACCTAAAATAAACATAGAGGACTAATTTTGTAATTTAGCCTATAAACTATAAAAGTTAAAAGAGCATAATGCTATGCATTCCTTCTGTGGATAGACATTCTTGCTCCCCTATCAATTGACATTTCGATTAGGAATTTAAGATTTAATTACAGCATCTTTAGTGCAGGTTACCTAAAATTTAAGAGAACGCAAGTGGTCAAGCTTTTTCCTCCGTGTCATCCACCTCATCACATGCGTTATCTAATTTTCTCCCTCCGTCAACTAATAAGAGAACGGTTACGAATTGTGAAAGACGTTTATTTTCTCCCTCATCATGACAAAGCATTTAAAGCAATAGCTGAAGCATTTAATTGAATAAACAAGGCAATATGGTCTCACACAAAAAAAAGAAGCAACGCATGTAAATTAACTCGCGTTAAAATTTTTTTAAAGATAACTTAAAATTAAAAGTATTCGATCGAGTACTTCTGAAATATTCGATCCTCCTCTTTACAAAATGCGACGAACAATAGCTCCCTTTTGCCGACACAAATCATAATGATCAACTTCGAGGTGTTACTGAATTTTTCGCGGGAGCAACTAGCAGAACATGGATTGTCACAATCCTGTTATTGGGTCGATAGCCGGCTAAATTTTAGGGAGTAAGTATTAAAGTATTAATACGTCTGTTTTTCTAGCATGCACCCCTACTTGGGAGTTAACTTTTCAATGAATATTTTTTGTATTTCGGAAGTTTAGTTTCGGACAACTTATGTCGTCCAAATATAAACTTACGGACAAAAAATGGTATTTGGAGGTGTTTTAGCAAAAACATGGTGTTATATAACTTAGATGACCTTTCACTGCAAGAATGTTGTCAGTTACCGACGGACAATTACTGACAGCCCCGTGGCCGTCACTAATGAATTTGTTACTGACGGCTAAGACGTCGCTACTCCGACGTTAAATAGACCAAATCTGAATTTTGTTTTCGTGTTATTTATCGACGGCTTAATTACTGACGACTTTTTAACCGTCGATAATTACCGACAGCTTAGCCGCCGATATGTGATTAGGGTGTAACGGTTAAATTTGAGACGGATTTACTGACGGCTTATGCTATTTAATTTTTTTAAAAATGAGACGATTACCGACGGCTTAGCCGTCGGTCATTTGGCTGGTGGAATTAGGTTAACGCATCATTAATTTTTTTTCAAAACTGAGACAATTACTGACGGCTAAGCCGTCGGTAACCTGGCCGGTGGGTTGGCCGGTGAGAGTGATTTGACTGGCATTTAATGCGTGAATTTACCGACGGCTTAGCCGTCGATAATCCTAAAACTGAAAATTAATAAAGTTTTTTCTTTCCCTCCCTCTCACTTTCGTCCTCCCTCTGTTTTCTTCCACTCCCTCTATCCCCCACGACCGCACGACGCCCCTCCCCTCACTTTCAGTTTTCGGCGTCCGTTCCCTTCGCCGGCGGTGGCGTCACTACTTCGGCCTCCCTCTGGTCTCCGTTCCCTTCCTTTCTCCGGCGTACCACACACTTTTAGGCCTCCCTCTGTTCTGTGTTGCAGAACGGCGACCGGTCCCTGCTCCGGCGTGCTTCCATTGCGTTCTCCGGCGGCTTGCTTCCCTTCTCCAGCGTGCTGCCCTTCTCGTGCCCCTCCTTCTCCGGCCTCCATTGTGCGAACGGTATGTCTCTGTTTCTTTCTTCATATGTTTTTCAATTTTTGTGTGTTTATGTTGTTAATGATCCATAATTTCTGTCTTTTCATTCCCATTTTGTGTGTTTGTTGTTGTTGTTGTTGGTTTTGTTGTTGTTGTTCTTTCTTTGTTGTCGTTGTTGTTGGAGGGGAAATTATAAAAGCATAAATGTTGGCTTATATTAGGATCATTCTATTGTGATTGATGCAATTAAGAAATATCATTCTAATGTCTTGCTTATTAAAACTTGTGGGATGTATAAATAAAAAATGCAGTATTTTTTTCTCAGAGAATTTCCTTAGTTTTAAGTAATAGATTTCTAGTGTTGCATTTCAATATGATTTAATTTAGTATACTGTTGAATTACCTCCCTTGGAAGATGAGTACAAGGAGAAGTCTGTTGGCTGTTTTGTGTTTTGATTTAATATAGTTTTGTTAATGTTAAAATAGTTATGCATTAGGTTATTGTTTGGTGTTGTATTTGATTATTGTGTTTAACAGGGTTATTGTCGGTTGTCATTATATCGGGCAAGAACACTGCAGTTTTTATTAGCGAATGTGTTCTTGCCCGATGTAGAGGCAGTTTACAGTAACCTTGTTAAACATAATAATCATTATGCCCAAACTTGGTGGATTATTTAGTGTATTTTAGAATTTATTAGTTAATTGATTTTTGTACAAAAAATATAGCTGGTTTGTTTTGACCACATTTTGAAAACAAATCCGTTTATGTGAGGATCCCTGGCAGCTGGTTTTGATGGGGAGTGTGATCACAGACTTCGTTATCCAGAGTCGCCTGCGACAAGACCTGAGGTAATAGAGAGTTATTCTCTGTGGAGAAACAACTTATAGGCTCTCAGATTACCTCTGGTGAGAACGTAAGTTGTTTCTCCACAGAGAATAACCCTGCTACCTCAAGTCCGCAGGCGAATGTGAAAAACTAAGTGTGTGGTCACAATTTTCATCAAAATCAGCTCCTAGGGGTTCACATATCAAATGATTTGTTTTCAAAGTATTGCCTTGAGAAAGTGATAGGGAAAATGATGGGAAGTGGCCAGGGGAGGAGCCAGACTGTGAGCCTAAGGGGGCGAAATCCAAATATTGGAGATAAAACTTGCTTAATAATAAATAAGCAAGGGAGATTGAAATGCACAAACAAAAGAAAAGAGAGAGTTTTGATAAACCTTAGCAAACCTTCTTTTTGAATACTAGGGTGCGTTTGATTCGCAACAGAGGACAGGACAGACAGAACAGCACTGGACAAGTACCTGAGTCACTGGACAACTTTTAGTGTTGTACGTTGTTTGGTTGTCGACGCACAGAACAAGGAATTTTGTGCTGCGTCTTGTTTGATTTGTTTATGTACTGGACAAACTAGTGTAAAATTGACCACAATACCCTTTGTACTGTGCAATGTTTGGTTTGAATTAGGAAGCGACACAGAACAAGATTTTGAAACTTTTGAATAATTTTATTTTTTACGAGAAATTGAATAAATAATTTAATTATTTATCATAAAATTATTATCATACCGTAAATTAAAACTAATTCAAAATAAATTATTGAAATGCATAAAAAATATTATCACACTGTAAATTAAAAATAATTGCTATTAAATAAAATACTCAAACCAAAAGATAAGTTTGATAAACACATAAACCATAAAGAAGTCTATTGTTGATAACATTCAAAATATAGGCGAGATAAATGCATAAACCATAAAGAAGTCTATTGTTGATAACGTTCAAAATATACTCCTAGTTATTGCGTAAATTATAAATATGTCTTGCCAAACAAACCATCCAAGTATCATCATCAACTTCCCATCCATCTGTCACATCCTCATAATTTTCCTCACAAAAGACATTCTTTTGGGGCCTTCAAACTCCCAAAAGAACTTTTCATATTGTTGGTTATGAGAAAACTTGATAACTAAATCAATTTCCTCTTCAACCAAGTCTCTTTTTGAAGGATCTGGAAGTTTTGCTACCACCTTTGCAAAATCAGTTGTCACCACATCCATTTTACTATCAAAACTTTCAAGAAATCTGGTGGCTAACTGAGCAAGGCGTGGTCGTTTAGAAGGTGGCACAACAGAAGTATTTCCAATAGAAGCAGGTGAATTATCAGGTTGGTTTAGCCACTCATCGTCATCAATAGCTTGGTTCTCAACATTTTCATTTGCCATTCCATCTACACAACCTTCAGACCCACGACCACTTGCACGATCTTTGCCAAAAATACTTTGCAATCTCTCAAACTCTTTAAACTCTTTATTGACATCGTTGCTAACTTTGGGATGTTTCTGCAAGTCAAAAAACAAAAACAAAAAAATCTTACCAAATGAATAAAAATATTGGTAAGAAATTAATACACATAACAAACAAGTTAAATACCTCCAAATACTGAGATAAGACTTGGCTGCTGTCACAAGTGACACACTTTTTTGTGTCATCCCATCCAAATACACTTGTGTTCATCATGTCAACAACATCATTAAGCTTTGTTGACCACCTTTTCATCTTGTTAACAACTTGCCTGGCATTTATAGCAATTCCAGAGATTTTATTTCTCATCCTCTTACAAACTTCTTCATGAGTTCCAGGCTTAAATGTTCCATTCTCTCCTTTGTTTCCAGCCACCACCATCTCTTCTAATATAGTGAGTAGAGTTTCTTCCTCAAGTTCACTCCAATTGCGTCGGGCTTTTATGTTACTTGTCGGTTGTCCACTATTATTCCCACCTTCATTTTCCATTACTAAAGACCACAAAATCAAAATGTTATAACAATAAATATTTCATTCATAATGCAACAAAATTCAATGTCATGTAGCACAATAAGTTCATCCTTCATTCATACCACAAAGAATAATAAAATCCAAAAAAGTACAATGTAATACAAACTTCATTGTAATTAAACGACTTTATCTCTAATGCCTATGTCTATTCCTCCACTCCGTAAACATTTCTTGTGCAAGTGCATTCCTCATTTGAGTCCATTGATTGCTAGGTTCAACAGTTCCAACTACATTGATTGGCTCATCGCCTATAGGTACCTCATCTTCGCCAAAAGGAGCAAATTCTTCAGGATCCAATGCCATGTTCATGCGGATGAAGTTGTGCAATAAACAACAAGCAAGGATCATTCGGGTTTGTATTCTAATGGGATAAAATGATGGGCTTCTCAATATAGCCCATCGTTTCTTCAAGAGGCCAAAACATCTCTCTATTACATTCCTTGCCCGAGCATGCCTATAATTAAACAACTCTTCACGATCTTGAGGTGTGTGTCGACTGGCATTCCACTCTTGCAAATGATATCGTTTACCTCTATATGGGGCAAGAAAGCCTTCCCCATTAGTGTATCCACCATCGACGAGATAACATGAACCTAAAAATATTTACAATAATTCAATGTTTGCAATCACATAAACACAAATTAAAAAAAAAAATTCATACCAATTGGAACAACTAATCCGTTTTGCCTGATTATCGCATCATGTAATACTCTAGAGTCTGATGCCGATCCTTCCCACCCTGCTAGTACATATATAAATCGCATATCCCTTGTACAAACGCCTAAGACATTTGTTGCAAGTCCTCCTTTCCTTGTACGGTATCTAGGCCTATCAGAAGCACTTGGTGTGACAGCTATATAAGTCCCATCTAAAGCCCCTAAGCAGCCCTAAAATTTCAACATTAGGAATCAAAAGTAATTAGAAAATTTAACTTTACGAGTATATTGGGGTGATTATATACATGTTTTCTTTTTATTCACAAAAAAACTATTACCTTAAACCACTTCCATCTTTCATCTGTGCAATCTTGAGGAACCGGTTCTGGTTTGGCAAGTAAATCACTTTGCAACCTCAAAACTGCAGCCAAAACTCTATGACAGTACCTACTAATTGTCTGTCCTGATCTAGAAAATCTAACTTGGATACTTCTATTCTTTGTGTGATGTGCGAGTACATTTAAAAAAAATGCAACTTGCTCCTCAACGGTCACTTGTCTTAGTTGTGTTAATCCTCCTCGCACCCGTAAAACCTCACAAAGATGTGCAAATGTGTTTCTGCACATTCTCAATTCCCATATGCAATGCGAATCACTTGCTCTAGTGATAGAGTCCAAAACATCCCTCCGTGACTCATACCTAGCTAAAGCTCTTTCATTCAAAGCTCTTCTTTCATAATTGTCCCTCAAGATAAAATTTAAGAAAAAAAACCCAACAGCATACATAGCCAGAATGTGGACATACATCCTCCACGCAAGAAGATAATAAAAACTGTGTTCATCATCCATTGCAACTATATAAAATAATAATAAAAAATAAGTAAAATACAATAAAAGAATATGAGTTATTAAAATAAAAATTATAAAAAAAGAAATTAGCAAGCAAATAAAAGTTCTCATATTCAGGATTAAAATAATGAAAAGAAATCAGCAAGCAAACAAAAATTATAAATAAAAAAACAATTGTTTAAAAGGCAAATGGAATATCAAAAAGAAAAAAAATACCAAAAAGAAGGACGTAAGGACGTAGCGACGTTTACAGGGAGGGGAAAGCACACGTTTAATATAGAAATCAAGTGGAATATCACTTTTTTGTAATGTACAGGGAGGGATAGAAATCAAATTTAATCAATATATCAGTATAGAAATCAAAAAGTAGTCAACAGCACAGAAGCACACGTTTATCGTACAGGGAGGGGAAAATAAAAAGATAAAGCAGACAAAAACAAACCAAGACTAACAAGCAAAAAGCAAAAAAAAAAAAACGCAGAGCAGGTACCTTTCAACACGGAAAAAGACAAGCCACTGGCAGAGAGATGAGAAGAGAGGAGTAGGAGGCGTCAGGTTTTGGAAAGAATTTCAATGGGCTTAAAAACGAAAAGACCGAGCGAACAAGGACACATTTGTCTTTTTATTTTTTTTAATCGCTGGACAACTTTTTGTGCGGGAGTTTAGTGGGGGACAAGTTTTTGGGTATTTGTCCAGTCCCACACCCCTTGATTTGTGTTGTCCCAAGGTTATTTTTTAAATCAAACGCTGGACAATTTCTTTTGTCATGTCCAGTCCCCTATTTTTTAGCAAATCAAACGCCGGCGGCGGCGTCACTACTTCGGCCTCCCTCTGGTCTCCGTTCCCTTCCTTTCTCCGGCGTACCACACACTTTTGGGCCTCCCTCTGTTCTGTGTTGCAGAACGGCGACCGGTCCCTGCTCTGGCGTGCTTCCATTGCGTTCTCCGGCGGTTTGCTTCCCTTCTCCGGCGTGCTGCCCTTCTCGTGCCCCTCCTTCTCCGGTGTGCTTCCCTTCTCCGGCCTCCATTGTGCGAACGGTATGTCTCTGTTTCTTTCTTCATATGTTTTTCAATTTTTGTGTGTTTATGTTGTTAATGATCCATAATTTCTGTCTTTTCATTCCCATTTTGTGTGTTTGTTGTTGTTGTTGTTGGTTTTGTTGTTGTTGTTGCTGCTGTTGTCGTTGTTATTGGAGGGGAAATTATAAAAGCATAAATGTTGGCTTATATTAGGATCATTCTATTGTGATTGATGCAATTAAGAAATATCATTATAATGTCTTGCTTATTAAAACTTGTGGGATGTATAAATAAAAAATGCAGTATTTTTTTCTCAGAGAATTTCCTTAGTTTTAAGTAATAGATTTCTAGTGTTGCATTTCAATATGATTTAATTTAGTATACTGTTGAATTACCTCCCTTGGAAGATGAGTACAAGGAGAAGTATGTTGGCTGTTTTGTGTTTTGATTTAATATAGTTTTGTTAATGTTAAAATAGTTATGCATTAGGTTATTGTTTGGTGTTGCATTAGGTTATTGTTTGGTGTTGTATTTGATTGTTGTGTTTAACAGGGTTATTGTCGGTTGTCATTATATCGGGCAAGAACACTGCAGTTTTTATTAGCGAATGTGTTCTTGCCCGATGTAGAGGCAGTTTACAGTAACCTTGTTAAACATAATAATCATTATGCCCAAACTTGGTGGATTATTTAGTGTATTTTAGAATTTATTAGTTAATTGATTTTTGTACAAAAAATATAGCTGGTTTGTTTTGACCACATTTTGAAAACAAATCCGTTTATGTGAGGATCCCTGGCAGCTGGTTTTGATGGGGAGTGTGACCACAGACTTCTTTATCCAGAGTCGCTTGCAGCAAGACCTGAGGTAATAGAGTTATTCTCTGTGGAGAAACAACTTATAGGCTCTCAGATTACCTCTGGTGAGAACGTAAGTTGTTTCTCCACAGAGAATAACCCTACTACCTCAAGTCCACAGGCGAATGTGAAAAACTAAGTGTGTGGTCACAATTTCCATCAAAATCAGCTCCTAGGGGTTCACATATCAAAGGATTTGTTTTCAAAGTATTGCCTTGAGCAAGTGATAGGGAAAATGATGAGAAGTGGCCAGGGTAGGAGCCAGACTGTGAGCCTAAGGGGGCGAAATCCAAATATTGGAGATAAAACTTGCTAAATAATAAATAAGCAAGGGAGATTGAAATGCACAAACAAAAGAAAAGAGAGAGTTTTGATAAACCTTAGCAAACCTTCTTTTTGAATACTAGGAATCTTAGCAATCCTCTCTACCAGGCCAGAGAAGAGAGAACACATCCTCAACGGCCTTCTCTCAGTTGATGGCCTCAAAGTAATATTCATTCCCACTTGACATGTAGGTTTCATACGGGTATCGCTTACTTTTCCACTAGACATGTAAAAGTCAGTGGGGTAAACGTAGGTCCATCTCTGTTTGTGACTGTTAAGTGCGATGGTCTGAATTTGAGATTTGTATTCATAATTTGAAGTTCGATATTGCTCTCTGCTTGTTGGTTGGAAACTGATTACACAATTACAGAGACTATTGTATTTATTGCTCATATATTACAAGTATGTTCAAGTATAAGGTGGGATTCAATTTCTTTTTAGCATGTGATTCATGAGCTACTTGTATTTCTGGTAATGCGTTTATTTTAGATTATTTTACTAAAATTCACTTTTTTTACTTTATTTTAATTTGTTGGGATAATATTTTGAAAAATCAGAACCTGTAAAATAGATCTATTTTCAGCTTATTTTAAAAGTTGTTATAAGTAATTACTCAATAATTTCTGCGATAAACGAGAGAAAGTAAAGTGTTTTCTATATTCGTGGCCAAACACAAAAAGCTCTAATGAATAAATAACTTTTTTAGAAAATTTCAAAATCACTTTTTTTTTATAGGTACAAGAGAGTTTGCAGTATAGGAACATTGCCCGTTCGTCCTTATTGAAGGACCTATCCTACCTTCGTTTTGTGATTAAGTGATTCATTCCCTCTGTACATAAGAGTGGTGCTCATAGGACGAATGGAAAATGTTAAATTATAGATTTTTTTTTTTCCTTGTGAAGGTCAATGTAAATAGGTTACATGGCCGAACAATATCAAATGTTATTCGTCTTCGGGTGTTTAAAATTTTTCCGACTCCAGTTAGTTGTACATCTTATTGTTGGTATATCGTGGCTTCATTATCATTATTACAAGACAAGATAAAAAAAGTGCAAAGTAGGAGGCAGGTAGAGAATGCTAATTGCACTAAGTTAACATCCTTCTCATACATTTATTTTTTGGGAAAAGTCGTTCAAATGTGTACATTGAGCAAATGAGTTGTTAAATAAGTGAATTAGTGCATTGAACATTTTTCCTTTTTGATGAATAATGCTTTGAACAATTTTCACTAGAAGTGGAACTATTGGTCATGCATATCATGGTTAAAATCATTTATCAAGAAAAAGTCCGTAGAATTGCACCAAACAATTGAGAAGATGATGGATAAATTTTTCTAATACACAAGATAGCTTCACAATTAAAGGTAGAGGTTTAATTAGTATGCACCATTGGTATACAGTTTTTTACACTGTCAACCAATTAGAAATCACAATACATATGCCTTTGAAAGTGATTGGAATAAGAATCAAACATTTTCAATAATTTGTCAATTTTTTATTGGTTTATCGTGTACAACATCTAGTAGGTTAAAAATTATATTTACACTATTAATATTAAAAGTAACAAAAAAAATAAAATGTTTTGCGAAAAATAAAATTTTAATTAAATGAAATATAACATTAATCTATGTAGTCATGTTTCGTGCAGCATTTGTAAAAATATTTTCTTTTTATTTTTTTAGTTTGCTTCTCTCCATCCATGACACCAACAACAATATATCGACGTGTCAGTTCTTTTTTTTTTTTGGTACAAAAAATTCAAAACCTCTGTCCATAAATAAAACAAAACCAGTGAATATATATTATGCTGATACTAATGTAATGATTATTTGTAAAAAAAGTTATTTTTATTTCTCCAACATTCTGTGGACCTTTAACGCAGAACATTAATTTTTTTTTTCGTTTTTGGTAACACCCAACATATTAATTTTAAAGGCCCTTCAGCCCGCTGACCAAAACAAAGCCTTTTATTTCACCACCTCTCCTACTTAATTTTTCCACCTCCCATATTTTTAAAAATCTAACTTGTCTTTGCTCTAAAATATCTATTTGTTAAAAATTCAACTTTTCCCACATTTGGATTCTTAAATCCGGATAATTCCGGATTTTAGAATCCGGACACTCTAAATCTAGCAAAAAAATTAACACATCCGGATTTTAGAATCCGGACACTCTAAATCTAGCAAAAAAATTAACACGTCCGGATTCTTGTCTCCGGAGTGATCCGGTAATAAGAATCGGGACGTGTTAATTTTAATTTTACAGATCTAGCAAAAAGGGAGGTGAATTGTTCAAAAACACGTCCGGATTCTTAATACCGGAGCACTCCGGAGACAAGAATCCGGACATGTTAATTTTTAATTTTACAGATCTAGCAAAAAGGGAGGTAAATTGTTCAAAAAATGTCCGAATTTTTATCTCCGGAGTGCTCCGGTATTAAGAATCCGGAGGTTGCAATTTTTCCAAAAAAAAAAAAATAACGTCAACATTTTGAATTCGGAAGATAGGAAAAGTAGAGGGTAAAATAGTCTTTTCCTTAGGTGGGGGAGGTGGGAAAATTAAGTGGGGGAGGTGGGGAAATAAAAGCCCAAACAAAAGCTGACCAAAAAAAGGCCCTTCAGCCCAGCCCATTTGTAACCTTTTATAAACCCTAGTGTTCTGCATCTTCCCTGATGCTGAGGAGCTGCACCGAAAAAATGGCAAACATATGGCCTCTGGAATAAGCGTGTATTTAGTTCTGCTGTGACAAGAATTGATTTTGTAGAATTGATTTTGATTAAAAATGAGTTGAATGTAACGTAATTTATATTTGGATACATTCACGAAAAAAGTGATTTTAAATGATTTAAGTTGTTTAAATAGTGTGGCTCAAAATTGCTTTTAGGTGTACAATTACCAAAATAGGGTTTGAATATTTATATATGTATTCTTATTTTTGTAGATTTTTTTTTTGCTTTATGTTAATTTATTAAATAGGAGGTAAAACTTATATACCAAAATGGATTTTTTTTTGCTTTATTAAAATAAGAGGTAAAAATTTATTTGAAAACTTGATAATTTACCAACGCTTTTTTTTTTGTGGTTGCTTCACTTTTTTTTTTTTTTTGGTCAAATTGGTTGCTTCATGAGTTGAGTTTTGTTTTTTTAGTTGCAAGAACAGTGCTTCTTACTGAAGACCGCAAGGGCCTTTACCTAGTAAAAGAAAACAATCAAATAAATGGGCCTTTGGCCCAATCCTATTCATCATCTCTAATCTAGATTTGAGAAAAGAAAACGCCGACCTGTTGCAAGACAGAGAAGAAAACGCCGCGCAGCAGAACAGAAAGAAAAAAAAACACGCAGATTTGAGAAACCGATTGCAAAGTGGTGTGAAGTACGTATTATATTGCAATTAAATAAACTCTTTTAACTTGCTGTAGCAGGTAAAGAACACTAATGCACTGTTACCAAAGTTTGCTCTTGTAACTCTGTTTGATCTCGTTGTCGTTTTAGCATTTTTGGCTTTGTTTAAAAGTATAGAAAAAAGACAGACACCGTCCAAATTCTAGCGTTTTGCAGCTTTTGCTGCTTGCCCATGGTGGGTGCACGCACTAACTATATAATCAATCACTGCTGCTGCTGCTGCATTTGAGAAAATGAAAATATAGTTAGTCATTTACGAAATCTAAAGACAAAATAAATAGTCATTTCGTCTAGTATTTACTTCGTGTTATTTCGTCTAGTATTTACTTCGTGTTATTCGGGAGCGGCCTTTTCAATTGGATTAAGATTTTGTTTTTTTCTCAATCCCCCCGACGGATCCTCAGTACAACGGTTTTTCCCACACAAAATGATACATTTTATTTTGTGCTTTGCCAGTAACATATTTTGCTAAAGTACCTTGCTATGACAAAATTTCTAGTTTGCTCTTTGGCTGATACAGCCTGATACTGTTTCAAATTTTCGTATTTTCCGTTTTTTTTTTTTGGTTAAAATTTTCCTTTGCTTTATCAAGCCGCATGAAGACATCAAACAATTACTGTTTCAAATTTAAATCACGAGACTGCTCTTGATGTTGATCAAGTTAGCTAGCGGCCAAAAAAGAAACTAAATAGAAGAGTGATGCAGCCGCAAGCAAATGATAGAATAACCCTTATTTTATAAATGCAAATTAGTTAAAGTGCTACGCAAACAATGATGGAGTCGAATTGATGCAATTAAATTTTTTTTTTTAATTCCGTGAAATTTTAAATGCCACGTCCAAAAACGACCTTAAATCTGTGAAATTGATCCGACTAATTACAACGTCGTTAATGTTCCAACTTGAAGTATTTGTAGCAATGATTTGTTACGTTGATTGCATTTTCTTTTATGCTTGGAGCAGGACCTGGATTGACTGTGATCACTGCTTCCTGTTGTTTCCTCTAAACAAGACCATCATGTTTGATAAATCACCCCCCTTAAATTTTCTCTCCCCCCTTTATTACACTATAAACACTCTTTTCTTTTTTAATCTAAGACTGAGATGGAAACAGTACCCTCCTCTTATGATAGGAGATGATCCAAATCCATATTATAACTCGATTCCAAACTTGTGAGAGATGCAATACACACTTTACTAATTGAGTAAACCTCAGTGCCAAAAAACACGTTGGCAACATATATAAACCAACCACAAGGAATTGAGACTCGCAGAAAAGATAAAATTTCAGTATTGATAGATTCCTTCTTCGACTCGAAGGAATGAAGTGCAGTTGCTTTCTGCAAACAATATGCTATTTTTTTTGTAGCAGAGAACCTAACCAAATTTGTTTAACAATACCTATACATACAGCTATACCAATGCAAAATGATTTGGTACTCAAGATGTCAAATTCTCTACCAAAATCTAGTCTAGGGACTAAAAGAAAAGTAAGTTAAATATCTCATCTCTTGTACATTATTAACAAAAAGAGAAATTAAAAGTTCATGACTTGACTTGTGAAGAGAGGTCAAGCAAGGGCTCCATGATATATAGATGACTTGGCCAAAATGGTTGATCCTTCTTTGAATGGTATGTATCCATCCTGCAAAGTCACTGTATTGAATCAGAGAACCTGGAAACAGAACATGTGAATATCATGCATGAGGAAATCCCTCTGCATCTCGTTCATTGATTCAGAAAATGAAGAAGTCTCTCCATTGTGTCTTCATGACAGCTTATATACATCAGAAAAATAACAGCTGTCTAACAGTTTTGCTAACAGCTCATAGAAACTGAATAACTAATCCTGAACTAATTAACTAAAACAATTAACTATTAACTACAGCAGTTAACTAACTAATTAGTACAATTGTAATACTCCCCCTCAAGTTGGAAGGTAGATATCTAACATTCCTAACTTGGAGATGAGTGAGTGAAACAAAGTCTTTGGGAGTGCTTTAGTGAGAGGGTCCGCAAGCTGTTGAGAGGACTTCACATGAACGAGCTTCAAAAATTGAGATTGAACAAATTGTCGAATGAAATGACAATCAATGTCAATATGCTTCGTTCTTTCATGACTTAATGGATTAGTGGCAAGTTGAATGGCCGATTTACTGTCACAAAACACCATCACAGATGACAAGGACACTTCAAATGGTTGAAGCAACTGTTTGATCCATAAAAGTTCAGAGGTAAGAGAGGCCAAAGCTCTATATTCAGCCTCAGCTGAAGATCTAGCCACTGTGGGCTGTTTTTTTGACTTCCAAGACATGAGAGCATCACCCAAGAACACACAAAAACCAGTTGTGGACTTGCGAGTAACTTGGCAACTACCCCAATCAGCATCAACAAAAGCTGTGAGCCGCAGAGAAGATTTGGAAGGAAAGAACAAACCTTGGCCAGATCGCTTTAAATCTCAAAGACAGAGTGGACAAAGATGCAGATGAGGCAAATGAGGTCATTGCATAAACTGACTCAGCCTATTTACAACATAGGTAATGTCAGGCCGTGAGATGGTTAAGTACATCAATCTCCCAATCAGCCTTCTATAGGCAGAAACATCTGTCAAAACAGTCCCATCAGTATCATTTAAGGCTATGTTCGGGTCCACAGGCACAGCAGCAGGCTTGGAGGAAATAAAGCCAGTATCTTGGAGCAATTGCAAGGTATATTTCTTTTGACACAAGTGAATACCTTTGTTAGACTTGGCAATCTCAAGTACTAAAAAATAATGCAAGTCTCCAATGACTTTGAGCTTGAATTTTTGAGCTAGCAATGTTTGAATCTCTTGGATCCGGATCAAATTAGGACCAGCCAATATGATGTCGTCTACATAGACCAAAAGAATGACCAAAGTAGGTCCCGAACCACTGAAAAACAGAGAGTGGTCTGCTGTTGATTGTGTGAACCCGATTTGAGTGATGGTTGAGCTAAACTTGTGGTACCATTGTCTTGATGCTTGCCTCAAGCCATAGAGTGACTTATTGAGTTTACAAACCAAGTTCTCTCCCTGAATTGGATACCCTTTAGGCAGTTGCATGTACACCTCTTCATTTAAATCTCCATTTAGAAAAGCATTGTTAATATCTAATTGGAGAAATTGCCAATTCTTTTGAGCTGCAATTGCAAGCAGAATTCTCACAGTTGTGAGCTTGGCAACGGGAGAGAAAGTGTCCAGAAAGTCAATGCCGGCTTGTTGAGTAAAGCCTTGAGCCATAAGTCTTGCTTTGTGCCTATCTAGAGTACCATCTGCCTTGTATTTCACTTTATAAACCCATCTACACCCTATAGTCTTCTTGCCGTTGGGTAAAGGTTGAAGGGTCCAAGTATTATTTGCTTCCAAAGCCACTATTTCTTCTGCCATGGCTTGCCTCCACTCGGGTTTACCAACAGCTTGGTGATAAAAAGTTGGTTCAAAAACATTAGACACTTGGCACACAAACTGTTTATAAGAAGGACTAAGTTTGGCATAGGAAAAATGATTCTGAATAGGATACTGAACATGATGACACTGATAATCATCCAAGTAAGCAGGTGGTCTATGAATTCTATTAGATTGTCTAATAAGAACTGCAGGAACAGGACTTACAGGAGCTGGAACAACAGATTCTGCAGACTCATGTGCAGTAGACTCTGCAGAGTGAGGTGCAGAAAATTCTACAGAAGTAGAGGAAGAGGACTCTGCATAAACAGGATCAGGACTCAAAGGAGGATTAGGATCAGGACTCAAAGGAGGATTAGGACTCAAAGAATCAGTCAAAGGTTTAGGAATTACCACATCTGAAAAGAAACTAGGCATGGCATTATCAGGTGAAAGAGAGTGAAAAGGAAATACCTCTTCCATGAATGTGACATCCCGAGAGACTAAAAATTTCTTGGTTTCAAGATTATAAAGCTTGTATCCTTTGACACCAGGCGGATAACCAAGCATTACACAAGGATTAGACCGAGGAGAAAATTTATTCCTTTGAGAAGGAATGGTGGAGGCAAAGCACAAACAACCAAATACCTTTAGCATAGCATAGTCCGACAGTTTTCCATGAAGGACTTCAAATGGAGAGGCATTATTAAGACAAATGGCAGGTGTGCGGTTGATCAAATAAGCAGCAGTACAAATGCATGCACCCCAAAAATGTAAAGGAGCTTTAGACTGAAAAAGCAAAGCCCTTGCAACATTAAGCAAGTGTTGATGCTTGCGTTCCACCACAGAATTTTGCTGAGGTCTATGAGGGCAAGAAAACTGATGAATTGTGCCTTGACCCTGCAAAAAAAGAATCCAGCTGCAACTCCTTTGCATTATCAGTTCGTATTGTTTTGATAGGTTTGTTAAATTGTGTCTTAACAAACTTAAAAAAACACTCAATCAAATGGGTAACCTCAGATTTCAGTTTCATTAAATGAACCCATGTATATCTTGAGTGATCATCCACAATGGTCAGAAAATAATGTTTACCATTACATGTAGGATGATGAAATGGTCCCCACACATCACAATCGATCTGCAACACCTAGTTGCTGCTGCAGGTAGAGCTCGTTTTGTTCGGGGACAGAAAAGACAGGGATCGTCTGGTGCAGATCCATCAGAGATTCTTGTTTTTAACTTTTCTGGGCGGGTGCAATCAACACTTACAACTTCACCATCTGAGGGTAGTTCACCAACTCAACCTCCAATATCTACTCTTCCCCCCATTGTTGATGAGGAAGTTGCGAGAAATACTAGTCCTGAGACTGAAGTCCCTCACAGACCCAGGTACTGGTTGTGTATGACTTCAGGTATAAAGAAATTACATCAGTTATTTACTCAGAAGCCTTTTCCTTGAGTGCTTACCTACCGATTTTTCCTATGTTAACTTATTCTTGGGTCATGTTCAGAGTTTTTTACTGTCAGTCACCACCCGAGAGTGCGAGAAAACTAAACACTTGAGATGTTCTCCTTCCCTGAGTCCATCAAATCCAAATTTTCTGCTGCTTCAGCCAGGTAAACATGTTAGCTCTAGGATTCTTTTAAACTCCAAATTACCCTTTAGGACTAATATATCTGAAATCTTGCAACAGATATAAGGAGTCAATTTCTAAAAGTACCCGTGGCCTTAGAGAGAAGTTACTTGCTCGTAATGCCACGGTAAAAGAGCTTAGTAAAGGTGTTCAGTGTGAGATGAATGCAGGGATGATTGAGCGGCTTGATATTTCCTCAAAAAGGTCCGGTTCTACTCTCATTCCTATCCGCGCTGGGGGAACTTCAGGCTTTCCCAAAGAAAGGAAGTCTGTTGAAGAGAATGGTATCGGGCATTCTCCAAATGAAGCGAGTGGAGATGTGGTTCATAATGTTAGTTCAGATGCTCCCTCAATCATTTCTAGCATGGTTACTGGTCGAATGGAAATTCCTCCATGTGTCCAGGTTAGTCCATCTCCATCTATAAAATTTCAAACCCCTTTGTTCGTAATTTGAAAATTTGATTATTACAATATGTTAACTGATGCTGTAATTTCTAGGTAACATCGATTTACACTAACAGAAACAGATTGGAAATAAACAATAAAGAACAAATTTTCTGCCTCTGATCTGAATGCAGCTTTAGCTACTCTGAAATTGGGTAGAAATAAGTTTGCTTTTGGGAATCTGGGTAGCATTCATAAATTAAGATTTTAAATTGTGGCCACGATCGTTTTGCGATTCTAGATAATGCGGGGAATCGTGGTCAAATATGATTGATACAGTCCCAACCCAATCGTGGTCTCATTGCAGTCACATAGACATAAAAAAAAAAAAATGATCCCGTGGCCTAAATTGCATCGCATACCGTTTTTTAAAACCCCGAGTGTACTGTTGCTCTAAAAGAAAATGTGTGATAAAATTGCATTTTGGAAACGATGAATGTGTTTGGAGTAATTTTTTTAATGATATTGCTTTGAAGGGTGACTAATGCTTTCATCATTATTCAGAGTGGACATGATGTTGTGAAGACATAACTTGGGGTCATCATCAGTTTCTACCATGCTTATCTATCTCACTTGTCCAAGAAGTGCAAGAGACGGCTTTGATAACCAATGTTCGTGTTGGTTGGTATGCGTCAGTCCATAATTTGTAGGAATTAAAAGGTTATAAAAGGTGATATCAAAATTATCCTTTTGTATACTAGCCGTCCTTTAATTGAACTTTTAATTTAGAATTATATATTGAAACATTCATAAAATCAAAAAAATTAAATTAATTTTGTTCCATAATTAAACGATTTAGGCAATGCAAATTTTATGTCAAAAATTAAAATTAACATCACGTGTATGTTTTGAATAACGTGTGTGTGTATAGCTGCTTAAGTTTTCTTCATCATTTTCTTCTTACAATCCGGAAGATTATTTTATGATATGATATTATCTTTGAATTTAAAACGTTAAGATAAAAACTGTCGTCGATGTCGTCATTCGTTGCATTAATTTAAAATATGCTAATATATGCTTTGAGAGATAAATGGACCGAATCGAAGCTTTCTCATTTGAGTCAACTTCGGACTACAGTACCTACCCAGGGACGGATTTGGCTTGTATGCAGTCAAAATCGGGTCTTGTCATTGTCTATCACGGTGGCGGAATCACAACAAGTGTTGATGATATGGTTTTTGAATGCGATGTTTCAAAAATATTTAGGATCAAGACATCCATCACCATTGAAGAACTGAAGCAAAAGATACGACGAAAGCTCGGAGCTGGATCACATATAGTGACAGACAGATCTCTACTATCGATGCCCTGTTTCGGTGGGTGGTGGGCGTGTTCAGTATATGCGTATGACACTTCTAAACGATGGCGACATACAACGTATAGCATTCAATGATCATTCTAGCCATGACCCAATAAAGTTTTATATTGTGCTTGATAGATCGATCAACGAGATCATTGCAAAATATCGTGCACCAAGAACAATTGATGAGATCCTTGCAGCATGTCGTCAACCATAGAATGTTGTTTTGTTGTTGCATTTGGTGATCATGTAATGTTGTTTTGTTGTTGTTGAACGAGTAATTGCGTTTAATAAATAGTCACGATTAAGTTTGTTTTTATTATTTTGTTTTGTATTTCTAAACTCGCTAATAATAAATAATAACAAAACTATAGTCAATAATAATAATAATAATTTCAATCATAAAAAACAAGTGTTCGCATAAAAAAATATATAAAAAAGAAAACTACTCAGCGATCCTGATCCTCCGCTATCTGAAGTACCTCCCGAAGGTAGTCACACATGTCTTCTCCCTCCTGTGCGTAACCAACGACCTGATGCAACATGGCGGTAATTCTATCCAACCTGCCTAGCGCATGAACATAATCTGCCTACAAATGACATAAATACATTATAGCAAAAAAAAAAAGATAATGCTACGAATGGACATAATATATATAGTGCAAGAACTTATTATTCCTTACCCGAGGGGTGCAATCAGCATGTGCATCATGTGGAGCCTGTGGAGGTGGAGCCTGTGTAGGTATCAGCAGTGGATGCGAGTGCCTGTAGTACCAATCCAGGTACCTCCCGGGCGCACTTAGCTGGATGAGCAGCCTGCCTCAACCGAAATAGGTATCTAATAGAGCACAGGTGCGAGGATATCCAGTTAAGACTAATATCCTCAGCCGAGGTATGTCGTGGTGGGTGTCGAGGAATCTCTTGTCTGTACCCGAACTGTCGCAGTACCCTCTCTGACAGGTACGACACTATGGCGTTCCCACGGTGTAGGTAACCTGAAAAGTATGCCACGTGGTCGAATGGGCAACGCTGCCTATCGGTGGCCCACGACGTCCAACACACGTCATCGGTGGATAGCGCATCCAATGCTTGCCTGTATAGAAGCACCCTCCCCTGGCCCTTCTTAGGTCTCCAGTGGCAAGCGCGTACACGCTCACCCTCGTAACCATCAACAAGCCTCCGATCTACTATAGAAGTAGGAAAATACTTGAAGATCCATGTCTGCTACAAATAACGAATCAGTTACAAAATCGTGTCAGAGTTAAAACTATTGTAAATTTAAATTTTCTAATTTAATAACACAGTGGTACCTGAAAGAGTGTCATGTAGCCCGCTAACCCACGGCAGTCAAACTTGCTGGCGTTACCAAGATAACCGTACAAGTGGCATAGGGCTATTGCTCCCCATGACCACTGTCCAACCTGGTCCAACCGACACACCAGCTCCATATCTCTACAGTTAATACGGGTGCTAGTCTTGTCCGTCAGAATAGTCATCTTGAGTAGCAACAGTATCAACGCCCTCGCTACCTCGTCCATCCGACCCTCATTCCTCCGTCTATCATAAAGGTCCTGTAGCCAAGATAAACTGACAGTAGCCCACCCATAGGGTCCCAGCTCCGCCTGGGCCTCCGCATGAGCTACCCTCAATAATGACTGTAGAACATATATAGCAAGATCTATGTCCATCTCAGGGGATATGAAAAGGGCACCTTTGACCGGTATACCCAGTACGCATGACACATTATCCAATGTGATGGTTATCTCTCCGACTGGAAGGTGGAATGAGCTGGTCTCTGTGTACCACCTCTCAGAAAACGCAGTCAGCAGCGAGTTGTCAATCATCGTGTAGCTGCAATACATCAGACGAATAAGACCAGATCGATCAAGATATTCCTGTACTGCATGTGGTACAGGCTAACGATCCCCAAACCACTTCTGCCACTTTTTGTCGTGAGCGAAAACCCTAAAAGGTACCGACCGGTCCTGCACATATAAAAATAAAAGCCTTGTCATTAATTACACAACTAAAAAGAAAACCCTTAAATGTTTTAAAACGGTAAACAACAATTACCTCTTCGCTCCACAAGTGGTAAGCGAAGTGGTCCCTGAATGAAATCAACAGCGATGTATCGAAAGGTCGGAAATGGTCCCTCCCCTGCCTGTGCATCTATATGCATCTCAACTGGTTCCTCGTGAGGAATATCATGCTGATATCCCTCGTGCCGATGTCCCTCGTATTGAGGTGGCTTGTACTAAGGTTTCTCGTACTGAGGTTGCCGTTTATATCGTCCCTATCCACTCGGGCCAAGTCTATTGTCAACCATTTTCCAACGTTGTGACGCAGTCATGGCCTCTCGATGCTCTCGACGCTGTCGCTTGTAGCCTCAACCGCCTGTCTAGTAGCCTCCATCTCAACCTCCCTGCCAGCCAGCCAAGCTGCTCCTCTAATGTGTGGCATAACTGAAACAAAAAACAAAAAAAATTAAAATCAAATTAAAAAAAAAACTCGCAAAAGTGGTTTTTGCGAGTGAAGGAAAAATTCTTTTACTCGCAAAAATGGTTTTTGTGAGTGAGGAAAATTTCCTTCACTTGCAAAAATGGTTTTTGCGAAAACCTACCTTAAATTTGCGAAAACCAAAGAATAAATTTTTTGCGAGCTGAAATTACACAATTGCGAGTGAAGGGAAGAATGGGAAACAAAAATTCACTTTTCATATTTTTAATAGGGGTATTTTGGGAAATATAGGGTGCCCAGCAAATTGTGGGGTGCCCTTAGCAATTCCCCTGCTTCAATCGAATTTCCTCAACCCACCCTAAAAGAAAAACATGTACGGGATTCATTTGAAATATGATTTAATTGGTATGCACCGTGAGTGTAGAGATTTTTAGAATACGCAGAAACTGGAGTTCACCATTGGAGAAAATATGGTTGGAGTGTTTAAAATTGATGGGATAATAAAGAGACCTATTGAAAATGACTTAAGCAATCCAAGTTGGGTTCACCATTGGAGATGCTCAACACTTGTGATCTGTATCTAAATGTGCTTCTAATCATTTGTACACTTTAGCAAATGTATGTCTATTAACAAGTTTTTTATTTTACTTTTAGTGCCTGTTCTTATTAACTTTTTGTGCATCATTAATGCCTACTCTCACTTTTTGAGTAATTAGTCACATTGGTCCCTAAAAGTATAACTCGATGTCACTTTGGTCCCTGAAAGAGTGAAATCTAAAAAATAGTCCATGAAAGTGTTCTACATTTTTCACTTTAGTCCCTGCCGTTAACAATTTCATTGACCTCATGAGTAATTGGTCACATTGGTCCCTAAAAGTGTAACCTAGTGTCATTTTGGTCCCTAGAAGAGTAACAACTCCAAAATAATCCCTGAAAATATTCTATGTTTGTCACCTTGGTCCCTACCATTAGCCATTATTTTAAAACGGAGATAATCAAATGGCTAACAGTAGGGATCAAAGTTACAAACATAAAACACTTTCAGGGACTATTTTGGAGTTATTACTCTTTTAGGGACCAAAGTGCTACCGAGTTACACTTTTAAGAACCAATATGACCAATTGCTCACGGAGTCAATGAAATTGTTAATAGTAGGGACCAAAGTGACAAATGTAGAACACTTTCATGGACTATTTTAGAGTTTTCACTCTTTCAGGGACCAAAGTGACAACGAGTTACACTTTCAGGGACCAATATGATCAATTACTCCTCACTTTTTTTATTTTCTTTTATAAAGTGTGTTTCTCTTTAAAATAAGAAAATAATTTTACTTTTGAATTTCATTGTGGTAAATAAATATATGCATTGTTTGATATCCGATGCGGATGCAACAATATGCTCTTAGTTGGGTCAGGTTTCCATGTATGGTGGAGGTGACAAGATATGTGCAAAGACACTCTAATGCTCAAGTTAATGAGTGTATGATGTGGTAGGAAGATGAATCATGCAGTACCTAGTGGTCATGTTTCTTCTCCTATATATTGAGGATGAGGGTGTGACACCCGCATGGCTACATGGGATGCGTCTTACACTACCTATGCAAGTTTGGCAGACATGCCCCCCACTACTTGAATCAGTCCTCTGGTGGCTGTTGGATGGGACCTTGCTTTAATCGTGTATGACTGGGATTAGAGGATAATTATTGGAGATCATCTGTTAGGACAGGTCTCCAATGGCTTGTACGGTCGTGGATAACAATAGAGGAAGAAGGAAAGTTCTAAAAGGGAGTGTGCTTAGTGGATTTGGGCCAGAGGATGATCTCGACCCAGTTGGTCGTAGGCCGATACTTGGGTTCCCGACCCGACCCGAGGTTTTATTACTTGGATCAAAATAGTATATTATAGATTGACTAATGATAAATAACTACCAACTTTAAAAATGAAATCATCTCAAAAGATTTATCTCAAAGAGAATATGTTGGTCTTGCAATTTCAAAAAGGATAAAACTTAGGTAAGGTTCCTTATGTGTGGTTGGTGTTGTTTCTCTCACAAAATAGCTAAATTTTTCTCTCTCTATCCACTCCTAATATCTCTAACCTCTCACTACTACCATTATCAAAACAAATTTTATCATTTTTTTTTGAAAGGAACATCACCAACCACACCTAAGAAACTTTATCTAAGTTTTATCCTTTCAAAAACTATAAGATTCAATGTCTCTTTTTGAATGTTGAAATTCAACATTAAAGGATCCTGGTCTCTATAAATACATATCATTTTTGTCCCTCGTTCATCACTTTATTGCTTTTTCATTGAGAGAACTCATGCTGAAAATGCAACCTAAAATGTAGTTTAGTTTTTAGTGGTAAAATAGTTTTTGCGAGAAAACAGATAAATGAGTTTTTGTCATGTGTCTTTTAGTATAGTTAAATTTGTTAAATAGACTAGTTTTCTTAAAATGGTGCAATTTGGCCAAGATTCCACTTGGCTAAAATTTCCTCGAAAGTTAGCAGGCATCTCTACCTTTGGTTTCGTAGCTGGCTTGGATGCTTGGTATCGTGACTTGTCCCGTCATTGTGTCCCAAATTAAAAGTGAAGAAAATAAAAGTCTTATAACGCGTTGTATTTTTTTTTAGGTTAAAGTAATGTTTTGGTCCCTATACGTGACAGCGATTCTTAATTTAGTCCCTATACGTAAAAAATTCTTAAAACAATCCCTATACGTGACAACCGTTACCCATTTGGTCCCTACCGTCAATCCATGTTAGTTAACAGTGTTTAACAATCTGACGTGGCTGTTAATTATCTGACGTGTCAAGTTAATTATTAATATGTGACATTAATTCGTAATATAGTCCCTATACGTGACATTAATTATTAATATGGTCCCCATACGTGGTACTAATTATCAATATGGTCCCTATACGAATTTTTTTTTAAAACAGTCCCTGGCACATATTGCATCAAATAAACTCATATGCAGTCCCTGGCACCAAAACGAATTGCAGTAAATATTTCATCAAATATTTAGGAAACAACATATTTCATCAAATAATAATAAACGAATTGCAGCAAAACGAATTTTTTTTTAAACAGTCACTGGCACATGTCCCTGTTGAAATAATAAACTCATATGCACTCCCTGTTGCTCTGACTCATATGCGATCCTGTTGCCTGCAACATATTTCATCAACATATTTCACCAAAACAGGATCATCAAAAATTTCTTCCTGGTCATATATGAAGCTTTTACAAATTCCAATATTTCACCATACATTTCAGCAAATATTTCACCATATATTTCACCTAAAGGATCATCAAAAATTTCTTCCAGGTCATATATGAACCCTTTACATATTCCAATATCCAATCACATACCCAAAAAACCACAAAACCAAAACATGAACATCAAATATTTCATCCTGGCCAAGTATCAGACAAAACCAAAAATCTAAAGATACCCTACTTTGACATAAGGCATAGAGGCCAAGTATCCCAAAAAAAAACCAAAAACCAAAAACAACTTCTAATCCTAGTTAGTAACTACTTCCAGTGCTCCTTTTCTTTTTGCATAGCTCCTTTTTTAATTGGCAACTTTGGCCTCACAACCCTGCCTCTCCCTCTCCCTCTCTCTCTGCCTCTCCCTGTTTCAGATGGTTGTGAAGGAGCAGCTGCTTGCGAGCCAACAGCTTGTGAACCAGCAGCTTGTTGTGAAGGAGTAGCAGCTTGTGAACCTGCAGATTATTTAGAAACAGTTTGTGAACCAACAGCTTTCGAAGATGCAGGTTGTGAAGAGAGCATGGTAAAATGTAGAAAGATGAAGAAAATCAACCTGCAGGTTGAGAACCACTATCAGCAGAGCCGAATCTGCCTCGATCTCTGCCTGATGAACCGGATCTGCCTCGACCTCTGCCTGATGAACCGGATCTGCCTCGACCTCTCCCTGATGAACCAGCTGATGCAGTTGTGTTTGGTGGTACCATGTTCTGACATATCTTCTTATTGTGACCATAAATGCCACATTTAGAGCAGGTTATGGATGTGTTCTGCCTCTTGAGTCTGTTTGCCTTTGGTGGCTCATCCCTTTCCCTTCTTCTAGCTTTCTTTGGCCTCCCAATTGGAATCCTGCAATGTGGAGGCATAATAGCCGGAAGGCCTGTTGGTATCCACATTTGCTCTCCATTAATTGGGTTTATTACTTGGCCATACACCTGTGCATATGTGTCAACCCAGTAATATTTGTCAACATAATCATGTGGGTCTCCTTTGTCACGAAAAATTGCTGCAACAGCATGCCTGCAACATATGCACAACTTTCTTTAGGTTTAGAATAAAGCAAGTATTATATCAATTCAAGAACACCAACGAATAGAAAGCAAAACAACAAACGAATGAAATTGAAGAATGGAATAACCTGCAAGGGATCCCAGTGAGTCCCCAAAACCTACATGAACAACTACGCTCCCCCAAATCAACCTCAAACTGTGCAGGAAAACACTGCACTTCAAACTTCGAACCACCTGCCCATGTTGGAGTCCACTTCCCAGATTCCAGCACCTCTTTGTCAAGCCTCTTCCTAACCTTTGGACATATCTTGCTCTTTCCCTTATACTTTTCCACCAGTTGCCTATTCTTTGCAAATCGTGTCATCAAATACACCCTAATCCATTCAAACATAGAGATTATGGGCAACTCTCTAGCTTCAAGAATTCGACCATTGAATGCTTCAGATATGTTGTTCATGATGATGTCACATTTTGAATATTCTGTGAAATGTGACTTTGCCCACAATTTGGGGTCTATACCCATCAACCAGTCATGAGCTTCCTTCGAAACATCCTTCAATTCAAGCATTCTCCTTTGCCATGATGCATAGTAAGTGGCCTTGCAAGCTGCAAGCATCCTATCCCTTAGCATGCTACCACCACCATACTTCTTTTTCATATTTGCATAAACATGTCTAACACATGTTCTATGCTCAAACACTTCCAATAAGTCATGAAGTGTAGGCACCAAACCCTATCCAAGAAAGAAACATAACATAATATAAAACATGCATATTATAGAGCATGTATATTATCAAGCATGTATATGCTAATGGGAAGAGTTCATACCTTTTGTTGGTCTGAAATAAAGACCCATCTTCCATCTCGTCCTATGTCATCTAGCAGGTTAGTCATGAACCAGGTCCATGAGTCTTTGTTCTCAGACTCAACAACTGCAATAGCTAGCGGAAAATACTGGTCATTTGGGTCTCGAGCAATTGCAACCAACAAGATCCCTCCAAATGGACCCTTTAGAAAACAACCATCAAGCCCTATAACAGGTCTACATCCACCCAAAAAGCCTGTTTTCACTCCATGTAGACACATGTACATTCGTAGAAACACTGGATCAGAATCTTCAGTTTGTCTATCAGCAAGAATTAGAAGGCTTGAACCTGGATTTGTTCTCTTCACCTCCTCACAATAATCCCACAGCTTACCATACTGTTCTGCAAAGCTACCTTCCAATTGTTCTCTTGCACGTCTTCTAGCTATGGCAGCCTTATTCACAGAAACTTCAGCACAATAGTCCTTTTTAATATGATTAATGACACCACTAAGGCTGATTTTTTTGTTTGTCTTCATTGAATCAACCAACTTACCCGCAATCCACTTGCTATTGGCCATTGTTCCATTGTAGGTTCTGCCACATGTGTGTTCATCTACCAATTTCTTGCATGTATAAGTCATTGAGCCACCAACCTTACTGACAAGACATAACCACGGACAACCATCTCTGCATACAACCCTGCATCTTACTTTATCATTTTTCTTGAACTTAAGACCCCAGCCATTCAACAAACTCCATTCCCTGATTGCATCCTTAAATTGATTGATGGAAGTGAACTCCATACCAAGCTGGAACTTGAAGCTTGCACACATCTCTGATGGATTATACTTAGGATACTTTGGCTTTTTTCTTTTTTGTTCGTTATCTCCGTCGCTGTCTTCTTCTTCGCTGTCCAGCTCTGAGGATTCATAATCTGAATCTATTTTATCACCTTCATGCGACTTATTCACAGCCACTGTGAGAGCTTGTGTTTTCTGATTTTCAAAACCTGCATCATTGATGTACTGCATCCAACAACCATCATCATGCTCATCCTCACTATCATCAAACCGTTCTTCTTCAACAGATTCAGTTTCAGATTCATTAAACAGTTCGTCTTCAACAGATTCGGTTTCAATTTCATTTTGAGCCTCATCGTCACGTCCTTGTAACAACACATATACCTCGACCTCTTTGGAACATATGCTAAGTGCAGTTTCAGCAATTTTCATTGCACCTACATCATCAAAAACTTCAACCAACCCCTCTTCTAGGCGAATACCTGGCTTTCGGTAGAAAATTTGTAAACTTCCTTTGTAGCCTAGACTCTTTAGAATGCCAGTGATCTCTTGAAAGGACCACTCATCAGGATCACAATCATTGAGAGTGTATTTCCTTCCCCCAACATATTCTAACCACATTCCTTGACTTTTAGTTGGAGTATTCAACAGATGGCCTCCGTGGTGTATAAAGACCGTGAATTTGCAAGGTGTGTTCCCTAAAACCAACCAAATTCAAGGAATTTGAAACAAAATTCACATTGTCAAAACACAGACCAAAAAACAGAGAACAAGAAACATGATGAAACCACAATGTGTCAAACCAGAAACCACAATATCAAACCAGAAACAAATTCATAAACAAACACAATGTCAAAACAGAAACCACAAAACTAGAAACAAATATCGAAACCCAGTCACAAAGAGGCATAAGCAATGAGAACATTTATTTTGAGTACAGAGAACACGAAGCAATTGAAACATGCTCACTCAAAAAGCGAATTGAAACATGCTCTTTTCAGTAAAGCGAGTCGAAACCGTAAACAAAAATCAAGTGCAACTCACTCGTCTGAAGAACACGAAATTTGAAGCAGAAATGATGACGCCATTTTCGTACCTTGGTGAGATGATGAAGCCATTTTCAACCAGATACGTGAGCGTTGAGAAGGTGAGAAGACGTCGCGAGGAGCGGCGCGGTGTGATGGTGGCGAGGAACGGCGCGGCGTGGTGGCGGTGTGGGGTCGGCGTGCGTGGCGCTGCGATTCTTCGGTGTCTTCTCACTTGCCGCGTTTCTTCGTTTCTAACTTCTCAGAGAAGTTTAGCCGTGGGTGTTGTGTTGTGGAAGAAGGAAAAAGACACTTAACCAAAAAAGGGGAATTTTAACTTATTAGAAATTAGAAATGTTAAAAGACACTTAACCAGAAAAAAAAAATGTTAAAAGCCAGGTAGGATTGGGAATGAGGTGAGTGCCACGTATTGACAAGTGTTGGTCCACGTAAGCAATTAACTGCCAACTAAGATTTTTTTGACACTGTTAACTAACATGATAGACGGTAGGGACTAACTTGGTAACGGTTGTCACGTATAGGGATTGTTTTAAGAATTTTTTACGTATAGGGACTAAATTAAGAATCGCTGTCACATATAGGGACCAAAACATTACTTTAACCTTTTTTTTATTTGATAAAGATGTAAAACGTTGTTTGAACCAGGAAAGATGTAAAACGTTGTTAGTTGCTACATGCACTAACAAATTAAGTATGTGTTTGGATTCACGTCAAACTCGCCAAACTCACGCCTGGATGCCATTTCGCCATGATTTTTTTTTGAAGCTATAAAGTGTAGCTTCAGCGTCATCATGATTTCACCAAACTCTCACCGCCAATCCACATACACGCTAAATAGGACATGTCTCTAAATGTGCGAATGATGTGATGCAGCATGGTGCTTGTCATGAAGAGAGTTTTAGGTAGATTTTTAAAAAAAATCATGATGCTTGAACTAAAAAATGGACGATGTATCTAATGATTTGTGTGACAACCACCCTTAAAAATTTTTAATAGAGCCGCCACCAATATTTTCTTTTATAGGAAAAGCATTGGAAAACCTATTTTTGAATATTTTGAATTTGAAAAAAGAAGGTCTTTGTACCAGATTTGGGTCCGGGAGTTGGTTACGCGCAAGGAAGGATTAGCACCCATACGCGCCCATTTAAAAAAATGGTACCCGTTAATTGTTTATAAAAAAAAATTGTTTGCCTTTAAAAATTAATTCCCTTTATCAAAAATTTTTAAGTAATAAGAAAAAGAACCAACAAAAATTATTAAAAAAAAAAAGAAAACCCTTTTTATTGTATTTATTATTGTTTCATTTCCTTTTAATAAAACAGAAATACAAAAATTAATCCCACAAGTTATTAACTTATTTATTTGAAAAGAAAAAAAAAAGGTATTTAAGTGAGGGAATAAATTTCAGGAACTTCTATTTTACCTTTAAGTCCCTCATTGATATCCTATTTATTTATAATAATTTATGAAATAAAAAAAATAAATTGCAAATAAATCCCTATTTAGGGTTTGGGCCCGTTGGAAGACTAAACCCCAAAACACGTATATATGGAACAGAATCACAAAGGAAAAAAAACTTTTTTATTATTTTTTTATTCTTTACATCTATGCCCCTGATAATTACATATTTGCAGATTGACCCCTATTCAGGGTTTGGCCCCATTGGAAGGCCAAGCCCTAACCCTAATTTTGTTCCAGGATCCAACAACAGGGACAACACGAAGATAACAACAACAACAACAACAACAACAACAACAATCAACAACAAGCAGTAATCAACAAAACGATGAAATCACATTTTAGTGCAATTCATAGGTTCATATCAGAATTCAGATTCAGATCAAATCAAACAGAATGCCTAAACAGAGCACTGCGGGTTTACAGAAAAGAGGAGGAAGAAGAGGAAAAAAAAAGAACTCACAGCTTTGATCCAAAAAGAAAGGATGGAATTCAGAACCCTAAATTTCTAATAGTGTTTAAAAAAAATTAAAACTCTCCTTCACGCCTAACTTCAGCTTCCTTGAGGATCTCCTGCTCTCACTGCCTCTAGGGTTCGGTCCCCGTTTCTGTCTCTCGGTTCCTTTTCTTGTTCTCGCTCTCGTTCTCTCGTTTTCAGGGTCCGTCCCCCTTCTGGCTTGCTTTGTATGTCCTTTTATAAGCTCCAATCTTGGTTATCATCTGCGAAAAAGAAGGGGAACAAACAAGTCAGTCCAAAATTTAAAATCAAATATTAGATAAAAAATAGGAAAGAAACGAGGACTCCCTTTTTGGCTTCCAGATTGTGATCTTCAGATCTGATTTGCCTGAGAGGAAACCGTGATTTGGGGAGAGATAAGGGGAGGCCGCGGCTGGAGAGTGTGAAGATTAGGGTTGTGTTTGAAAGGAGAAAGGATAGGAGATAAGAGGAAGAGGATGGAGAGATTTGAGGAGGAAAATTAGGGTGAAGAGAAGATGAGGCGCGGCTAGGGTATGAGAGGAGATGAGGTTGAGAGAGAATGAGGGGCATCGCGTGGAAGGTAGGGTTTGGTTTGGTGAGAGGGCGTGAATGTTGGAGGAAAATTAGGGAGAAGAAGCGTGGATGATGGAGGATGAAGGGAAGGACGAGGGGCGCCGCGGCGCTAGGGTTGAAGAAGAGGGGTTGATGGTGAGGGGAACGAAGAAAGGAAGGAGAGGTTGGAGGTGCGGCTAGGGTGGGCGCCGCGAGAAGCAGAATGAAGGGAAGAATGAGGATGATGATGTTATTAGGGTTCTTTAGGTTAAGAGGAGTTGGGCTGTGCGTATGATGGGCCGCGTGAGAGAGAGCGAGAGAGAGCTGGGGGTGTATGTGGGAAGTGGGGTGTGAGAAGCAAGAAGGTTGAAGGGCTGGGAGGCGCATAGGAGAAAAATAAGGGGTGTGCGCAACAAATGAAGGAAACAAGCTGGGATGGGCTGCTATTTGCACCACCCAGACTTGCCTTTTGCACACCCTTTCTAAAATAAAAAAAATCCTCCTTTTTCCTTTTGTTTATTCTTTTCTTTTTTTCCCTCTCTTTTATTCTTTATTATAAAACCAAAAATATTATTTATATTTTCATTACAAATTTAAAATGTTAAAATAAAATAAAAGGCCGGACAAAATTAGGGTACTACAGCTGCCCCTCCTTAATTACATTTTACTCGAAGGTCTTCGTGCATTCATTGTAAAAGGTAATTAAAGATAAAGGACTCTAATTTTGTTTAGAACGACATTGTTTATGGATGCGAGATTGGCTCCTGACTTTGCTTTAGGATTGCGGAATTGGCTCCCGACTTTGCTTTGGGATTCTAGGTCTGATTCCTAGTGAATTCCCGGTACGACATAGGTTTAGCTCCTAACTTTTAAAATTGGTGAGAGATTCTAGGTTCGATTCCTAGTGAATTCTTGGTAAGGCATAGGTTCGATTCCTAGCTCTTACAAAATTAAAGTGAGATTCTAGGTTTGATTCCTAGTGAATTCTCTGTAAGGCGTAGGTCTGATTCCTAACCCTCACATCTTTGGTATTGATTACTTCCCTTCTTAGGGTAAGCCTGGGGTGCAAGCTTCTTCGTCACTCGTCACAAGTTTTGGGTTAGATTCCCAACAAGGGTAAGTCAGATTCTTAACGCTTGTTAAAAGGTGCGGATTGATTACCTTACTTTAAGGAATGTTCGTGGTATGAGCTTCTCTGTCACTCAATATGGATTCGGGTCAGATTCCCGGCAAGGTATAGGTCAGACTCCTAACTCTTACTAAAGAATGGACTGGTTTTCCTATTGCAGGTGAATGTCCAGTGTACGAGCTTCTCCGTCGCTCGACACAGTTCGGGTCAGATTCCCGACAAGGTATAGGTCAGATTCCTAACTCTTGTTAAAAAGGTACGGATCGATTTTCATGATTGATGAAGATCCGAGATGCGGATCAGGTTCCCGACTAAAGGCTTGGGTCGGATTCCCAAGGTGGTGGGTCAGATTCCCAGCAAGGTATAGGACAGACCAACTGTATGTAATATTTGAGAGGATGGGTCAATGGACCCAAAAACTTTGATGATCATGCAGGATGCAATGAAAGGTATGCCATGCATGAAATGAAATTTTTATTCTTTAGAGAAATGATTTTGAAAGTGGGTCTGAGGCCCAAAAGTATTAATAATTATGCAAAATGCAATGAATGATATGCTATGCACGAATTTTTTTTTTTTGATGATTTCCTTGAGTTCCTTTGAGGATTCTGCCCCTAGACTCGTCGGATGATAACTTTCTGTCAGATTGCTTGTCCGAATGGTAGACTTTGCGCTGCACCAGGTTTGCGTACTTGCCCCTTGGTAAATCATTTTATGGACCTTCAAACTTTCATCTTCATGCTTTGAATGCCTTTGGAAGGGTTAAATTTGACAATTTTGATCCGTAGAGATTTTTCAGTGTCTCTTTGGACTTTGTTCAGCCATGATGGGAAAGATCTATGTTGAGAGACAGATCATCTTGTGTAGTTCTGACATTGGAATGAAATCTTGAATGTGAAGCTTATAGATGATGGGCACAGCTTTTGCCCCTAGCTTCTTGGTTTATATCTAAATCTGTGAGGTCCAATCTGGGTGTACATGTTTGTAAATTTGACCCTAACTTTTGCCTAGGCCGCTCTTTGCAAGTTTTCAACCTAGCGGGTCGCTCTAACTTTTGCCTAGACCGCCCTCTCGGGTTTTCAGCCTAGCGAGCATTTTATTTTATATTCTTCTCTTTTTTAGGTAAAGCAACTGCACTGAGGAGTTTATATGGATCTCCTCCTTCAAAAATCAAGTTTTTGAGAAAATATGAGCAATTGACTTTGATCAGAATGGTCTTTATTAGGGTTGTAACGTGGCCAGAGGTTAAGAGTTATGAAAGAAAGGATATTTCAGGCCCAAAAAGTGTTTAAGGGTTTATAAGAACAAGGATCTTTAGTGTAAAGACGCACTTCATTTTTGCTAGCACATTTGTTTCGCCTTTGCGGTTTCCTTTTTTATCTTCGCAAGTGTCTTTGACACGTTTTTGATATTTCTTTGAATTGCTTTTGATACTTTATTGCTTACTTTGCTCTTCTTCTTTTTGAGAGGACAAAGTTGATTGAAGACTTGTGCTATTCTTCATTGTATGAAACGATCCTTATTCAGGGTATTTGAAAGAAAATTTCGTTTTAGGCTCAAAAGGGATAGCAATGGATAAGTACTTTTTGTATTTGTGGATAGAGAAAAACGGCCAAACCTCATCTCAAAATCTCATTGCTCACATTTTCACAAAACTTAACTTTTGATAACTTGTGCATTTGCTTTACCATAAAAAAAAGAAAAATTCAAATTGCAGTTTTATTGATGAAAAGATGAGAACATAATAAGCCATTTACAAGATATGCCCCAGGGCTTTGGGCAAAACATAAAAAGTAAACAGAGTTATCTTTCTTGAAATCCAACCACTTGGCGTTGATCAGATCTTGCACTTTATATTTCAAAGCCTCAACAATTCTCAATTGAACGACCCACTGCCCCAACTTGGCATGTTGTGATGAGCAGTGTTTGTTTCTTCTTCCATCTCTTGGCTCATACTGCGCCATGGTTGTTGAATGTTGTGGTTGCCAATCCTTCCGCTTATTATCCCTGCTTCCACTCTTTCCCCAACAATGACTAGGTCTGAGAAACTTGAAGAGACATTTCTCATCATCAGACCATAGAAGGGTTGTTGAAGAGTGTCAATGAACGTGGTAACCATCTCTTTCTCAGATAGTGGGGGTTCCACTTGGGCTGCAATCCCTCTCCATCTTTGGGCATACTCTTTGAAGCTTTCATTGCCCCTTTTTATCATGGTTTGCAATTGGGAGCGGCAGGAGCCATGTCCATATTGTACTTATACTGATTGATGAAAGCTTTAGCTAAATCATTCCATGAGTTGATTTTGCCCTACTCTAACTGCATATACCAGCGTAGGGATGCCCCTGTAAGACTGTCTTGGAAAAAGTGGATTAAGAGCTTATCATTACTGGAGCAGGATGCCATCTTCTGGCAGTACATGATGAGGTGGCTTTTTGGACAAGTTAAGCCTTCATATTTGACAAACTCAGGAACTTTGAATTTTGGAGGAATCACCACGTCTGGGACTAAACATACTTCTGAAGCTTTGAATCCAATATGATTTGCCCCTTCAATGACTTTCAACCTATCTTCCATAATTTGGAGCCTCTTCTGATCTAGGGAGTCTCCTGATGGGCATTGGAAGACTCTCGATACTCATTAGGGCTGATGGAATGGTTCTTCTTAGTGGTCAATTTTGGATCCAAGTTCTGCAGAAGGTCAAATAATTTGTCTATCTTACTATTGATTTGGTCAAGCTCTTCTCTCATTGCTTGCTGATTCTGTTCCAACAAGTCCATGAGTCTAGATTGGGCTCGAGTCCGGTAGGGATGCAGGGAAAATTTATTTGTATCTATTTTTCTGTAGAAAAAAAATGAGTTATGTTATGTATGTGCCATGATTATGCATGTCATGAATTTTTTTTATATATTTTATGCAAAATGATATGATGGATAATGGAGAAATATTTTTCTATTTTTTGTTTTGCTTTTTTTTGCTTTTTGCTCTTTTTTTTTACAAAAAAATAAAATAAAATGAATGCAATGATGTTGCTAAAAAGGAGAAAATGTTTTTTTTTGAAGATTTATTTTTTATTTAGAGGGAAAAAGGAATGGAAGGGGAAAGTATTTTTTTTAAACTATGTTTTTTTTTTGCAAAGAAAAACAATAAATAATATTTTTGGAGAAAAATATCATTTATTATTTTTCACAATTTTGAAATGTGAATGAAAAATAAATGGATGATGGAAAAATAGGCAGAGTGTGCCCCTTGTGATGTAGGCCGGTATTTCCTAAGATCTTAGGTCATACAACTTTTGTCACGTGGAAAATGGGATAAGGTATGCTCTTTTCGTGATATGGGCCGGTAACTCCTTAAAAGGATCTAGGGTTTATATTAAGTGTCTTTCCGTTAGGTGGATTTAAGATACTAATCTAAAAAGGGTCCCTAGAGCCGAGGGTCCCATTTGAAAATCTTACCACCAATAATAAGTATATTATTAAAGGATGGTTTTTTCTCAAATGAGCCAAACTCTAGGTGAGGCTTTCATAGGAACCTACTAGCCGTACGTCCAGCAGAGCACCTATTACACAGCCTCTCCTAACTTAAGGTTCACTCGGGCCCGGGTATAGGGCACCCACTCATAGTGTGTGTAAACAAAGTGTATAAAGTGTAGTGTGTGAAGAAACAAACTTAAAACTACCCGCTGCAAAAATAAAAAATGCAATATATATACATGTCTTCTACCCTAAGGTTTCAAATACATATACATAATATTTATAAGAAAAGAACAAATGAAAAAGAATAAATCACAAACAAAAATAAGAAATTTTTTTTTATGCAAGTTTTCTATCTTAGGATTCACGTATACAAACATATATACAAATGAACAAATAAAAAACAAAAAGGGCATAATTCATTTAATAAGGCAAACAAATCATATAAACAATCATAGGGCCTAACTCTCAAAAGTCTCCAGTGGAGTCGCCAGCTGTGACAACCACCCTTAAAAATTTTTAATGGAGCCGCCACCAATATTTTCTTTTATAGGAAAAACATTGGAAAACCTATTTTTGAATATTTTTGAATTTGAAAAAAGAAGGTCTTTGTACCAGATTTGGGTCTTGGAGTTGGTTACGCGCAAGGAAGGATTAGCACCCATATGCGCCCATTTAAAAAAATGGTACCCGTTAATTGTTTATAAAAAAAATTGTTTGCCTTTAAAAATTAATTCCCTTTATCAAAATTTTTTAAGTAATAAGAAAAAGAACCAACAAAAATTATTAAAAAAAAGAAAACCCTTTTTATTGTATTTATTATTGTTTCATTTCCTTTTAATAAAACAGAAATACAAAAATTAATCCCACAAGTTATTAACTTATTTATTTGAAAAGAAAAAAAAAGGTATTTAAGTGAGGGAATAAATTTCAGGAACTTCTATTTTACCTTTAAGTCCCTCATTGATATCCTATTTATTTATAATAATTTATGAAATAAAAAAAATTACAAATAAATCCCTATTTAGGGTTTGGGCCCGTTGGAAGACCAAACCCCAAAACACGTATATATGGAATAGAATCACAAAGGAAAAAAAAACTTTTTTATTATTTTTTTTATTCATTACATCTATGCCCCTGATAATTACATATTTGCAGATTGACCCCTATTCAGGGTTTGGCCCCATTGGAAGGCCAAGCCCTAACCCTAATTTTGTTCCAGGATCCAACAACAGGGACAACACGAAGATAACAACAACAACAACAACAACAACAACAACAACAATCAACAACAAGCAGTAATCAACAAAACGATGAAATCACATTTTAGTGCAATTCATAGTTTCATATCAGAATTCAGATTCAGATCAAATCAAACAGAATGCCTAAACAGAGCACTGTGGGTTTACAGAAAAGAGGAGGAAGAAGAGGAAAAAAAAAAGAACTCACAGCTTTGATCCAAAAAGAAAGGATGGAATTCAGAACCCTAAATTTCTAATAGTGTTTAAAAAAAAATAAAACTCTCCTTCACGCCTAACTTCAGCTTCCTTGAGGATCTCCTGCTCTCACTGCCTCTAGGGTTCGGTCCCCCTTTCTGTCTCTCGGTTCCTTTTCTTGTTCTCGCTCTCGTTCTCTCGTTTTCAGGGTCCGTCCCCCTTCTGGCTTGCTTTGTATGTCCTTTTATAAGCTCCAATCTTGGTTATCATCTGCGAAAAAGAAGGGGAACAAACAAGTCAGTCCAAAATTTAAAATCAAATATTATATAAGAAATAGGAAAGAAATGAGGACTCCCTTTTTGGCTTCCAGATTGTGATCTTCAGATCTGATTTGCCTGAGAGGAAACCATGATTTGGGGAGAGATAGGGGGAGGCCACGACTGGAGAGTGTGAAGATTAGGGTTGTGTTTGAAAGGAGAAAGGATAGGAGATAAGAGGAAGAGGATGGAGAGATTTGAGGAGGAAAATTAGGGTGAAGAGAAGATGAGGCGCGGCTAGGGTATGAGAGGAGATGAGGTTGAGAGAGAATGAGGGGCATCGCGTGGAAGGTAGGGTTTGGTTTGGTGAGAGGGCGTGAATGTTGGAGGAAAATTAGGGAGAAGAAGCGTGGATGATGGAGGATGAAGGGAAGGACGAGGCGCCATGGCTAGGGTTGAAGAAGAGGGGTTGATGGTGAGGGAGCGAAGAAAGGAAGGAGAGGTTGGAGGTGCGGCTAGGGTGGGCGCGAGAAGCGAGAATGAAGGGAAGAATGAGGATGATGATGTTATTAGGGTTCTTTAGGTTAAGAGGAGTTGGGCTGCGCGTATGATGGGCCGCGTGAGAGAGAGCGAGAGAGAGCTGGGGGTGTATGTGGGAAGTGGGGTGTGAGAAGCAAGAAGGTTGAAGGGCTGGGAGGCGCGTAGGAGAAAAATAAGGGGTGTGCGCAGCAAATGAAGGAAACAAGCTGGGATGGGCTGCTATTTGCACCACCCAGACTTGCCTTTTGCACACCCTTTCTAAAATAAAAAAAAATCCTCCTTTTTCCTTTTGTTTATTCTTTTCTTTTTTTTTCTCTCTTTTATTCTTTATTATAAAACCAAAAATATTATTTATATTTTCATTACAAATTTAAAATGTTAAAATAAAATAAAAGGCCGGACAAAATTAGGGTACTACAATTTGTATTTGTGTTTACTGGGAAATTTGGTTTCTTAGTGTATTTCTACCAAATTCAGCAAAGTAACAAATAATTAGTTTAAATGATTATGAGATCGACGAGTTATGTGGTAATCTCGTTTTGCAAACAATGGTTTTATAAAAAAAATGGCAGTCAATTTCTCGACGCATTATTAGTTTTATGACATTCTTGGCTCTGAAGCCATTAATTGTTATGTCTTATGCCAATTTTAGTTATGATAATTCCAACTAACAAACAGATTGTCGTCGAAATAGCATTAAAGTTATAATGAAACAAGATTGGCTGTTGAAAGCCAATTACTTGATCGATAAGTAATGAAATAACAATTTGAACGAAAAATATTCAATGCAATGTTATGAACATGCATTTGTAGAAAAAAAACATACAATTGGAAATTAATGCAAAGATGTAAATGGAAGCAGTTAAATGATTGAAAATCAAACAAAAAAAACTTTTAAAGACATTGGAAAGTAAATGAAAGCATTTAAAGAACATGAATTAAAAGAAAGCTTTTAAATGACTTTAAAAGGAAAAGTGTTGGATGGTTAAATGACAATAAAAGTAAAGAATTTAAATACAAAGCACGGAAATATAAATGACTGTAAAGTGAATGACATGAAAGAGAATACTGGAATTGAAATGAACGTGAAACATAAATTGGTTTTCAAAAGAAAACAGTGTTACAGAAAAAATGCAAGTAAGTAAGTTGAAAATGCTGTAGAAAAGATAAAGTTTGAATGCAGTAAATTTAGAGCCAAAATGCATAAACAGAATATAAAGTTGCAAAAAAGATAACTGAATAAATAATGCAAATATCTGAAAATGAACTTGAATTAATTAAATGCTGAAAGATAAAGTTTGGAAGGCATATGGTGATCGTTTTCCCGCAATCTGCTTTAGCCGTCGAGATGTTAGGAATTTAGATCATGTATCCAATCTGATTTACATCGTAGAAACTACTATTTATAGGCAAAAATATAAAAAAAAAAAAAAAACTACCTATCATCCGACCTGATACGTATATGGACACAAGATCGGTAGTTGTTTCTACTAAAACTACTTAATCCCGACAATAACACTTCCTGTCGAGCTGTACAAGTGTTTCATAACGCCTAAGTCTAATTCGACCATGCCCATATTGACATCTTCGACGTTTCACACACTCCATCGAACAACCGCCAAGTCACTTGGTCTTTCAAACTTAGCAAATTTTTTATTACTTATTTCTGGCTCCTTGCATCTTCACTCGTCGAAGTCTTGAAGTTTTGTCGAAAAACCCAAATCTGAAATTTGGCACCTAACAGATGCCCCCCAAATTCTGAGTTTTCGACACCAATATGTGAAGAGAACCAGAATTTCATTCACTCCACGCGCGACGGTTACTTCTCCGCTTTATCCCATCATAGGTCTGTGCTTCCCACTTCCATAAAAAATAGGACTATTATTATTTCAAAACTAGGCTGTTATAATCCTGTGCGCACACTTGCATCCTAGCTGGGTTATAAATAACCATTGAAGTCCAAGTGAAAACACTTTTGCTTCTCCTGCGTTTTTTTCTGAAGAAAACTTCTGGAACTTTTAATGGCGTCTTCTTCAACTCCAGCTCAAAGCTTCAAAGCACCTCTAAGGAAGACCTGGTGCAATCCCGATGTCGACGAATCGATCCCATGGCAGAAATCGAAGGTAATAATACCTTCTTACATGATCCTTCCTTCCTTTTAGATCCCCCCACTGTTTATTTAGGACCAGTCATGACCCTACTACATTTCCTAAAGATTTTAGTGATTCTTTCCCAAACAAAGAGGGTCACACTGACATTCTTGCTTCGGCTCCTAAACTGCACATTCATTATTTCTCCAAAAGCTCTAGGCTTTTTAGAACTCCCCCTCTTAGCGTAAATGGTTATTCCACTTGGCTCATTAGGGTTGAAGCCAAAAAGGCTAAAATTTGGAAAAAAAACAAGGCATTTACAACATGATAAAATTATCAGAGCATACATTTAGGTTGGACCCTTCCATGTTAGGTGCCTCGATTTTCTTTTGGAATACAAATACTAACAACTTCCATTTTCCTTGTGGAATGATGGGTCCAACTCTCTTTGATGTTGCTGCACTCACTGGCCTCCCACCGGATGGCCAAATGATTCACCCTTTGAGCACTCTGGAAAATGTCATTGACGTTTTCACTGATCAACCGGTATCCTTTTCGAAGTATATTGCTAGCCAGATGCAAAACACCTCAGAAATTTCCGATGAGGAACACATCACTTTTCCTGTTCCATTGGCTATGTGCCTTTGTCGTTTGCAACAAAAATGTTCAAATGTCGAAGGCATTACTCGACCTGGCGAACCTTCTACATGAAGGTTAAAGGTGGGCCCTTGGCGCTTTTCTGTTGTCTAACCTTTATTCCAGTTTGTCGAGCCTATACGACATAGTGAAAGGTGGTGGAAGGAAAATTGGAGCCGACAGCCCACTGTGGCTTTTGCAACTGTGGTTAAATGCCACCCTCCCAGGTCACACCATTGACAAAGCCCCGTCGAACCTCCAAGCTGACACTTATGGCACCTTGGCCATGTATCGCATTCCTAAACATTTTGACACTGAACTTGAAAGCTTCAAGTACTACTTCCAGCTTTTTCATTCTCTCTCCCCTAGAACACCTAGCATCCGCTTCCAACCCTTCGTTAGCAGGAAACACGGACCTGAATGGTTCACCAAACCCTTTGATCCAAAGGATCCAACGTGCAAAACCACTTGGACACACTTCCTTGCTCTCTAAGTCTTTCCTACAGGGTTACCCGGTTTGACGGATAATTCTGCCTTTTCCAGCTTGCCCAATGCTTCTGCCAACAACATTGGAATCCTGCAATCCATCCCTGGTCCTTTTCCTTATAAGAAAGAAGATATTCTTTTGAATGCCATCAATCTCAAAGATGAAACCATCGACGGCATAAAGAAAAAGAATAACACTCGTAAAGCTACTTTTAATCTTGTCCCTTTCACTGCCACTTTGGGTGTGTCGCAAGACTTTGAAGCTTGGTGGGATGAATACTACAACAAATTTCACCCATCTCTTGAAGACCGTATGACAAGATTTGTTGATCCTACTTTACAGGAATAGGATCTCTCAACCAAGACCAAAGGTGAGCACTTGAAGGATATACGTAACTTTGAAAAATTTTACAAAGTGAAATGGGATCCTAGATACGCTCAGTTTATCGTTCAACATGTAAAGAAAATGACTGCCAAATCAAAAGAAAAGCACGAGAACAATTGGGGTATTAAGGCTTTAAAATACAGACAAGAAATAGGTCGATCACTTGTGATACCCCCTTGTCCTGAACCAGTGCCTTTACCCTGTGCAAATTTTGGTTTGGCTGATCTATTTCCAGGGAAACCGACAAGGGCTGGTAACTTCCTTTTCCTAGAAAGATTTCATTTCCATACTAATGTCAATACTTATGAAAACAAAGAAGTTACCTTTACTGGTCGGTTTGCTTTGCCTTTTGAACAATATGATGAGCCTGTCAAGGTCATTTCCCAATTTCCCCAAGGTATTTAATTGTGATTTATTTTTTCTTTGAAAGTCTACCTGCTTTGTGCTTACTTTTTGGTTTCATTACAGCTTTCGCTCTGAAAGAACCCTTAAAGTATAAACAAGCAAGTGGCAAAGCCCAAGAGGATGATGCTGATGAAGAGGATGATGAAGATGATGAGTCCCTTCTTCAGTCAACCACGCCCAAAAGGAAAACTGCCATGACTTCTGTCAAGAAAGCAGATACTAGGAAGAAACCAACCCTGTCAAAGAAAAATCCTGCAAGATCAAAGCGCTCGACCAGCTCCTCCCAATAAGAAACAACCAAGAGAAAAGCGAAAGCCGCCACCCCGAGGCTCAACCCAAAAGACGCAAGATGATAGTGTCTGATACTCCCTCTCATTCGATACCACAAACGGTTTCTCCCTTTCCTTGCTTGTGCAACACTTCTATTTTCCACTTAACACATGACCATCTCAATCACTTGCTTCAAAACTGCTATTTTCTTTTCAGGACTCTCTTGTTGAGAAATCCATCTGCGAAAGTTCCGAAGACATTCCCACAGTTGAGCTCGTAGTGGTAAGCAAATTGTACTACTGCTTTATTGATGTCACTTTGCATTGCACAAGTCTTTTACCTTTTATTCTACCTTTATAGGAACCCAAAGCCAATCCTTCAAAAAAAGGCATTTCTGAAGAATGCTCTTCAAAAGGTCCTCCCTCTGTCGAGGATATTAGCTCGTCGAGCACTGATAAGGTATGTTACTTTCCACAACACTTGGATGTACTTTCCATAAACATCATCTTACTATATTCACCTCACAGGACTCTCCTAAGCGACCATTTGTGGACACTTCCATACCCCTGCAAGTAGTTTTCCCGACCATTGTTCCTTCTGCCACTGAGGTATGACGCTTCTTGTCATTTCATTGGCATCAGCACAATGGCTTACAACTTGCACTGATACACACACACACATATATATACATATACATATATATATATACACACACACACATATATATATATACATATATATATATATATATGTATATACAGGAAGTCCCAAAGATTCAATTTGAACATGGGGTTGAAGAACCTCCTGCCATGGATGTCGATGTGGCTCAGCCTACCCTCTCGACAGAAAATCCAAGTCCCACTTCTACTCATCAAAATGATCCCACACTATACGTGAAAGCAACCTCCGTGGAAACAACTTCTGCGCCCCCAAGCTACTGAGAAAGTACCTCCCATGGTAATTAGGGCAGACAGTGTTGACATGGATCAATTGTTTGATGATCCTATCGTTCCATCTACTCAAACTGCTGCATCAACCAACCCCATGCCACAAGATGTCAATCTTTGGGCAGAACGCGTTGGAATAGATGAATGGATCAGCTTATTATCAGGATCTAACAGCAAGACTTCACCCATGTCAGCGCGTTCTTCCACTCTCCCTGGGGACAATTCTGCTGAGAAACTTGATGGCCAGATGGAAGAACTGAAAGGTTTTTTCTAATACTCATTTGATGAGCTTTACCCCAGTCCAGAACTCAAAGGCAATTTGATGAGTGTAACCAAAGAACTTCACACTGTTCGCAAGAAGCTACCTCCAATTCGTCAAGGTTACTTCAATGCCATCTATGAGTTCGTTAAAGACTTGACTCCTAAGCTGCCTGAACTTGACAACAGCATCATGCCATATCAACAAGCCCTCAAAGCAAAACAAGAACTTCGTGACAAATTGGTGGCCCTTTGACAAGACAAGGCTGCATTGGTCGAACAAGGCGCTCCCCATCCAGCGAAAATACCTGAATTGGAAAGAATTGTTGCTCGTTTGGAATCAGAATTGGCCACTGCCAAGGCCCAACTTCTTGAAGCCACCACAATGTCCTTTTCAGAAGAAATCAAGGCACTCGACCAACAAATGTCAGACAGCTTTGTCGAAGCAAAAGCTATCTTGTCGAAGGTTAAAGATCTTGAAGTCAACTACGCAAATGCCGAAGCCACGAAGTTCGAATTTGCTGCAGCTTAGGAAGACCTCAAGAAAGCACCTTTGTTCGACCATATCTTAAAAATTGTTTAATTTATTTCTGTTGAACACATTTGTTCGACCATATCTTGTACTTTACTGCAACATTGAACTTTGATTTGACTGTTTTCGATCAATCGTTTCACCATCCAGCTAGCACATTTCCTTTATCACTTTAATTTTCAGTTTCAAGCCATAAATTACATTCAAGGCCTTTGATCAGTCAACCTGACTGTTAAAGCTTAACAATTAACGTCATCTTGCACTATAAATAGGGGTGTGGCACCCGAGTTGCCATCACCACAATCAATAACTCTTAAAATTCTATTGGTTTCCTCTCCAAAACTTCTGAGAGCCATTTACTTCTTTATCAAATTTCAAACCCGAATGCAACTCCCTTTTGCCTTTGAACAAACCAACTGAGAGTAACGAATTGCAATGGAAGTCCTTTTCACCTACTTCCAACCTTTCCCACCCGATCCTTACCATTTCGTTTGGGAACCAGGAGACTTCATTCCTTGGAGTTACCGAAAAGGTCTCTATTTTAACGGTGAAGCCGACATTGGGTTTTGGTAATTTGCCTAATACCAACAATGAGTTTTGGTAAGTTGCCTAATGTGGCTTACCAAACTCATTGAACTGTGTGAGAAGGATGAAGGCCTGGTCCATTCTTTCTTTCAGTAGTTTTACGCTCTTTCACACCTTACGTTGGAAATCTTACCGTGAAGGATCCGTAAAACCACTGGAAAGATTTCGCAAGGTCGAGGTCTACTGTCAAGTGCATTATGGCACCAACGACTGTCTCTTTTTGGATCCCAGCCTTCCCTTTGCTCACACAAAGTTAGACATTCATCCTCGATGCATCCTTCAACTTCAAATCCCCGTCGAGTGGGATGTCACACCTTTGAAGCGGCTCTCACAGACTTAATTGTCTGTCCAGGTGACATGCTAGGGAGACCGCTTCTGCTTCCCCTGTTCCTCTCTGTTCCTAAATTCTTCCTCGGCATGAGCTGAATTTTGAACATGGCAAAGCTTCTTCAACTGGACTTATTTTGTAATAGCCTAGGTTTAAGAACTTTTCAGTGCTTGTATCACCAGGCTATAAGCCTATTCGACAATGTATACTGTGTACTGCCAAATGGCTTATGAATAAAGTAATCCAGTTCATACTTCAAAGTTGTATTTTCACTTCGCACATTGTTGGTCTATATGGCTTCAAATATTTGCCATTAATAGACTTAATTCTAAAACCAGGGTTAATTTTAACAAGTGCATAAGCATTTCCTGAGAACACTTGGACGATCTCAAATGGTCCTTCCCACTTTGGGGACCACTTTGCAAATTCTCGGCACTTCTTATCCATTGGCAAAATGACTTTCCAAACGAAGTCACAAACCTTGAACCGTTTATACTTAACTCGACTGTCATAGAATTTAGCTATTCTCTCTTTATGTCGAATTAATTGCTCTAAAGCCACTATCTCTCATCAGGGACTTCATTTAATTCATCAAACATCGAATCCCAGTATTGGTCTACTGATACATCATCTTGCTTTTGAATTCTTAATGAACCAAGATTTATCTCGACAGGCAAAACAGCATCATGGCCATAAACCAACTTATAAAGGGTAGTTCCTGTCGATTCTTTTGGGGAATTTCTACATGCCCAAAGGACTTGTTCCAAAGTTGAGTGTCAGCTTCTTGGATATCTGCCAATGTGCTTCTTTATCAAACCAATGATGATTTTATTCATGGCTTCCGCCTGACCATTCACTTGCGCATAGTATGGCGTCGAAGTCATCATCTTGATCTGCCTCGACTCAGCATACCCGACAACTCTCTTCCCAACAAACACAAATCCTTGGTCATTTGTGATTGTTTATGGTATACCAAATCTGCAGACAATGTGATTTTCAATGAAATCCATAATATCATGTTGCGTTACCTCTTTCAAGGCTACTGCCTCTACCCATTTGGTAAAGTAGTCCATCCCTACTAAGATATATTTGTGCCCTTTTGAAGAAGTAGGAAAGATTTGGCCTATGAGATCCAGAGCCCATCCTCTAAAATGCCAAGGTTTAATGATGGAATGCAACTCACTAGCAGGCACATTTTGTATGTGGCCATGTTTTTGGCATTCCTCACAAGACTTTGTAAACATAATGCAATCTTTAACCAAGGTGGGCCAATATACTCTTTGTCTTCTTAGCACCCATTTCATCTTCTTGCCTGCCTGATGAGCTCCACAAATTCCTTCATGAACCTCTGCCAATGCCAAGTAGGCATCCTCTTCACTAATGCATGTTTCCAAATTACCGTCGACAGACTTCCTATACAAAACTCCTGCAAGTACAACAAACTTAGTTGCTTTGTGCTTAATTTTCCTATCGACGCCAGCACTTGGATTTTTCAAATAGTCAATTATTGGCTTACGCCAATCAGGCGAATTTGACGCATTGGAAACAAGAATATCTCTTTCATCCAAAGGGTACATTAACTCACGGACTTTTATGAATTATGTCAACACCTTTGAAGATAACTTATATCCTGAGGCCAACTGGGCTAATTCGTTAGCCTCTTGATTCAGCTCTCTCGGGATATGCTCCAATTCGACACTGTCGAACTGTTTCATTAACTTGCTGGCTACTTGGCAGTATTTGACAAGATTATGGCTAACACATTTGTATTCTTGAGTTAACTGCCTTATAACTAACTGTGAATCCCCAAAAACTTTGACAGTGCGTGCTTGCATTTCTATCAAAATTTTTAAACCTACAATTAAGGCTTCATATCCAGCTTCATTATTAGAGCAAGCATATTTTTACTCGAACATTAGTTTAGTTGGCACACTTAAAGGTGATATTATGAGAATGCCAACACCAACCCCATTTCTGTGTCTTGAGCCATCAAAATACAAATGCCAAGGCTTTAAATCAACTAGCCCTGTCAATTCTTTTATTTCTAAACATGGATAGTCCGTCAAAAAGTCAGCAATTACTTGACCGTTAACAGCTTTTAGAGGTACATACTGCAAAGAGAATTCAGACAATGCAAGTGTCCATTTTCTAATTCGACCATTCAGAATTGTTTGGGACAATATGTACTTAATTACATTCATCTTTGACATTACTAAGACATTACAACGCATTAAGTAATACTTAAGTTTTGTACATGAAAAATATAATGCTAGACACAATTTCTCTATAGCACTATATCTTGTTTCTGCATCATTTAGCACTCGGCTGAGGTAGTAAACGGCTCTTTCAACATTATTCTCATCCTCCTGAGCCAGTAAACAACCTATAGTTTCTTCTGATGCATATATGTACAACTTTACTGGTCGATGCGGTTCTGCAGGCATCATGATCGGTGGACTTGTCAAGTATTGCTTGATTTGGTCGAAAGCCTCTTGATGTTGTTGAGTCCATACAAAGGCCTCCTCTGCTTTGAGCTTTACCAAAGGAGCAAACACCCTTGTCCTTCCTGAAAGATTTGATATGAACCTTCTGAAAAAGTTCACCTTCCCCAAGAAAGATTGGAGTTCCTTTTTGTTGGTAGGTGGTTTTGCTTCCAATACTGCCTTAGTTTTGTTCTTGTTTACTTCCATGCCTTTCTTATGCACCAAAAAGCCCAAGAACATAGCAGTTGAAACACCAAAACCACACTTTTCAGGATTCATCTTTAAACTGTGCTTTCTCATTTCTTGAAAAGCTTGCCGAAGATAGCTCAAATGCTCCTCTTGGCTCGCTTGACAATCACATCATCAATGTAGACTTCCACAAATTTGCCTATAATTTTATGAAAAATAGTATTCATTGCCCTTTGGTAAGTTGCATCAGCATTCTTTAAACCAAAAGGCATCACTATCCACTCATAAGTTCCAATAGACCTTGGGCAACTGAAAGCAGTTTTAGGTACATCCTCTTCTACAATGAATATCTGGTTGTAACCAGCATGTCCATCCCTGAAACTTAGAATTTCATGACCAGATGCTGCATCCACTAGCATATCTGCTATGGGCATAGGGTACTCATCTTTAGGAGTTGCAGTGTTAAGATTCCTGAAATCAACACACACCCTCATCTTGTCATTCTTCTTTATGACAGGCACTACATTCGACAACCATTCAACATACCTAGCTATGCGAATGAACTTAGCCTTCAACAAGCGCTCAACCTCCTCCTTAATTTTCAGCACAACTTCAGGAGCAAACCTCCTGTTGGCTTGTTCGACAGGCTTATAGTCAGGTTTGAGTTTGAGAGGCAACCTATGTTCCACAAGATCTCTACTCAGACCCGGCATTTCATGATAATCTCAAGCAAAACAATCTTTATACTCGAAGATTAATTCCACAATCTGCCTTTTAAACTAGTCTGGAAACAAAGCACTAACATATATCGGCCTCTTTCTATCTTCATCCCCCAGATCAATCTCCTCTAAAGGATTTTCCAACTCGAAACCATCTTTATCCTCAAGCCCCTTCTCAAATCCTAAAGGGCCATCATCGAATATGCAATCAGCCAACACCCCTTCTTCTCGAAGTTTATCGTTTGGTCGGCCTTGCAAGCCGACGTTTGTATTTGAAGCTTCTCAAGGCTCATTGTTATCGATTGGCCGGTTTTCATTGGCCTCATCTAGCAACCTAACTCCAAACTGCTCCTCCAAGCAAGCATTCAAAGCATCTTTATCAACAACACCACCCTGCACAGATATGGGTTTCAATTTTGGGTCATACACTTTGAAATCCACATGCATTTACTGCAGATAGCATGGGCTGTCATCATCTTCAATAATTTCAATGTCATCATGAGCATTCCAAAAGATAAGTTTCTGATGCACCGTTAAAGGAACTGCTCCGACAACATGGATCCAATCCCTACCCAACAGGACATTGTAACTTGACCTTGAAGGGATCACCACGAACAAAGTAGATCTTACTACTGATCCCACTTGCACATTCAGCATTGCCACACCATCTGTCGGTGCGGATCTACCTCCAAAGTCAGTAACCACCATGTTGGTTGATAGCAAATCTGTTTCATCCTTCCCTAACTTCTTGTACATAGCTCTTGGGTTCAAGTTCACAGATGCTCCTCCATCGACCAACACCCTGTTGACAGACATGCCTTCAATCATTGCCTTAATGTGCAATGGCCAAAGACGACTTCTTTTCTCATTAGTTGGCTTGTCTAAACGAGCAAAATTGTCGAAGATGGTAACCATATCTTGTTTGACAAAGTGCCAACCAATTGGAAAGTCATCAAACTCCTCCTCATCAGGAACTTTTACAACAAATTCATACTGAGCCTGATACTCAGCTGGAAAAATCGATACCAAGTTCACATCAAGATTGGTGAACTCTTCTTTAGTAGCTGTTTCCTCATTTTCCAAATAACTTCCTAACCTCATGTCTTCTTTGTTAAGAAAACATTCTTTAGACCCCAAATCTGACAAGGTTGTTTCCATCGCCATCACCAATTCATCCAAGTCTTTGTCTAAGTTAGTGTCAAGATCAAAATCCTCTTCGTCATAAAGACCAATTGGGTCATCTGGATCATTTAAGGCTTCGATGACCTCTTCCATGGACAAGTCTGTTTTGACAAGACTTGGTTCCATTGGTACCACAGGTTCATCTAGCAAATCAGAATCATTGACTATGATCCTTAATTCCTCCATAGACACATCACTGTTTGTATCTTCGATCGGAGCCACTCGAACACGAAACTCTCCTCACTCGGAGGCCAACTTTTCAGCTTCAATCAAACCTATTGGCCAAAGCTTCCTCTCTTGAACTGTCGACGGAGCCTTAGCAGGCTTGGCATTCCATTTGGAATCTGGTGAAAATGCTTGCCCCTCGGCTTGGGACGTTTGACCCCGTTCAAAATTAGCCCATTTGACGTCAACTACTACACTATTTAATCTTGACCCAACCTCCTTGGGCAGTGGTACTTTCTGGATCCCAACCATGAAGCAGTCCTCACGTTGAGTGTTGGCCATCTCAGCAGTTTTCAGTTTTTGTTTCTGAGCTTTCCTCATCCTCTGTCGACGACGTTTCTGACTCTTCGACAGTGGGGCTTTCTTCACTTGATCACCACCAGGATAGGGTATTCTGCCAAATTGGAAATCTTCATTCTAAAACGGCACCTATCGGGGATTACTCTTCCTAGCCCTCATCCTATTTCTCAGCTCAGGGCAATGAGCCTTGGAAGAATTCTCCACCCACTTGTTCACCACCACATTGGCATCAGGCTTCCTAGTCTTATTTATCACTCGACCAGGAGACGACCCATGGTTGCTTACAATTGATTCCCCTGAGGGCTCAACCAACCAACCGCTAACTGCTCTGTGGGGCTTATGTGCCATAGGCCTCTGCACTCGGTTCACGAAAACAGGTATCTAGTTTATTGGAACGGCATTATAGTTTCTCTCCACATAGCCAGCTCGCATGTGCTAGTGAGATATAACCTTTAGATTGTTCTTCGCTTTTTGAGCAGCTTTCACGTCGAAATACCTGTCACAATGTGGGCATAAACTCAACTGCCCCTTATTGTTCTTCCTTCTCAAAAAGTCTTCAACAGACTCGTGAGGCATTTGGTAAATGTCGAATGGGTCTTCCACATTCACCACATACTTCTGCTTGGTGCTGATATTCACCATGTTGCAGCTTCTCGCATTATGACCTTCGACATTGGATATGCCTTGGCCAAATGGATTCGTGTCCACCTTCATGCTAGGCTTTTGCTTGTCAGCAAACTTGAGTCTACCTTCTTTCAGAGCTTTTTGTATCAAATCTCTGAAACAAAAACACTCATTAGTAGGATGGCCTAAAGCCCCATGGTACTTACAATAGTTTTGACCATTGGAGTCCTCAGACGTTTTTACTTTATGATCATCTGACAACTTAAGCTATTTGTCTTTCAACAGAATATCAAATATTTTATCAGCTTTAGTTATGTCGAACGTATATGTTTTCGTGTTTGCATAACTCATCTTTTTGTTCCCCTTGGAAGGTGTCAAAGCTTGACAGGAATAGGGCGGCCCTTCTTTTAACTCAACAAGGTTTATTCTTGCTCAGTCACAGCCTCGAACCCTTTCCCCTAATTGGGCAAGATCGACAATGTGTTGGTTCACCAATTTCTTTCTAATATGGTAATCCAAACCACTAGCAGCCATTTTAACAATTTCTGCTTCAGGGACAGGTGTAAAACACCTGCTCTTCATGTGTTTGAACCTAGAGATGTAATCATCTATAGATTCATTATACATGCGCTTGACATTGAATAAATCAGTCAAATTAACCCTTAAGTCGCCCCTAAAGAATTGATCATGGAACAAACCCTCCAGCTTGTTGTACCCATTCAGGGAATGCAAATATGAAATACGGTCGATTAGCTTGACCAATATTGAAACCAAGTCTGTTAAGCATCTGCTCGACAGCTTTATTCACATTTTGCTCTATCTGGTTCCCCATGATATTATGCCTAAGGTCGGCGAAACCTTGATGCATTGGTGGCCCTTGATCCTGATTCCTTTGCAAAACTTGAACATGGCCATAAGCCAAGTTGTTCACATTCTGACCAAGATTTTGATTTGGTTGAATGACTTCATTCTGCATCACATTCGGGTTATTCACATCTTATGGGATGCCCCCCAAGTATTGACCTTGAGGCCTGATTCCTAGGCCTTGTTGAACGTTGTCATTCACTGGTGTTGCCAAACCCAACGCCTGATTCAGCCTTTCCATTTGCACAGCCAATGCTTTACATGCTTAGTTGGTAGTTTGCATAAGAGGCGTAATAACTGCATCCATTTGGTGAGTGAACATATTCACCATCTCATGGTTACTGTCATCCACCTGCTACCGAATGCTCACCAATGAATTTTGGGTAAAACCCCCATTATTCTAAGGCATTTTCCTTGATATTTCTCCTACACCAGACCCTTGTCGATTGGTTGTGGTAGTAGTCATGCCTGCCATTCCATGAGTATTGGAAGAATTCCCAAAGGGCAAGAAAGGCTGGTTAACATATTGGTTGAACATGGTCGAACCAATAGCGGGCACTGTCGAGTTATTCAAATAACCATACGACATTCCAAACAGAGGTTGTGTTGCCTGTGGTATTGGCTAACACTTGAATTCCTTGTGCTTGCAGGCAATGCCTGAACTTCTGGAGTACTTTGAACCACTGGGTGTTCATGTACTACAGCGCTTGGAATAGCCTCTCCTTGCGTATTGGCCATTGTCATCCCAGTACCCATCTCAATGATAGTATTATTCATCCGTGGGATGTTAACTACCTCTGCATTCGTACTGATGGTCGAATCATTAGTATTGCTTGACGACGCATTCGTAGTAGCAACATTTGGTATCGTGGCACTGTTATTCGTGCTGCCACTCATGTTTCTTTGTCGCGTTACGTCAGAAGCAGTAATTTTTCCACTTCTTAAATGCATAAAACCATCGTTTAAAAACGAGTTACTCTAAACTCGTCCCCCTGGGCGTGCCAATTTGTTTACTGGAAAATTTGGTTTCTTAGTGTATTTCTACCAAATTCAGCAAAGTAACTGATAACATCAATATTGCATCATTTTATTAGGGATAATAGAGTGTGATTTGAATAAAATATTGAATATTATCAGTTGAAATTCACTCTCTTTTTCTCTACATTTTGTAGAAATGAAAAATTAGGCAATACGGTGGTTAAATACAGTTACGGGCTTGAAATCGGGCCAAAAACTAGGCCCAGAATGCTAAACCAAACCTTCAACACAGCCTGTACATGGCAGCACAACGTTGAGCCAGTGTTAGAAGCAGAGCACGACCTCTTCATTGACCAGCACGGCCTCTTCATTGACCAGCACGGCCGTGGTCAAGCTAAAATATCAGAAAATCATGTCAGCAAGGTCGGTGACGCGTAAAACAGGTGTATATGGAGCACGGCCTTGGAGCACATCCATGCTGGTGTTGTGCTGACCCCAAATTTTGCCTATAAAAGGAACGCTCAGCAGAACATTTGAAGGTTCCCCGGGATTGATTCTCTCCCAATTCTCTTCTTTTCTCTGTAATCTTCTAGTCTTACTTTATAGTTGTTCTGCTAGTTTTAGTTTTGAATATGTCTTTTGTAAACATATTGTTGCTATCTTCAAATATGTTTAGAAACTAATTCCATCACTGAGGTGACGGGAGATAATTTACTTTATCTGTGATATCTTTATGATTTATAATATGAGTGTTTAAATCCTTTTAATTAAATTATTCCTGGTAATATTACTTTAAAAAGAATTAGCTACTCTTTACACAGTTAATTAATTATTTAGCGATCGTACCTTGAATTAATTAACAGAACTCAAGGAATAATTGAATCTGCATGCTCTGCCGGATCAAGGATTGCGTGTTCATTTTCAGTCAGTCATTGAATTGATAAATCTATTGACACTTCATGCTCTTTCTGTTTAATTACTTTGCATGATCAAACTGAGTAATAAATTAGAAAGAAGACTGTTAATATTGCATGATCATTGGGTATTAATATCTTTTAAATAGGTGATTGGTAATCAATAAGAATTGTTACTCATGTTATAAATTAATCAAGTACACAGATATAAGTATCAGTAAACCCATTACCTTAGTGCTTTCATTATCTAATTCCTTTCTAAAATATTTTATAATCTCTTTTCTACTTAATTTTTATAAACTCTTTATTTAAATTTCACTTCGAATCATTTGTCTAAATAACAAATTGATCTAAGTAGAGCAGTAATCATTTCAATTCCCTGTGGAGATGATAATCTTTTATACTATAACTTGATAAGATCGTATACTTGCGATTTTGACCGAACAAGTTTTTGGTGTCGTTGCTGGGGAGTTGTTAATGATATCGATCGAAATGATTAATTGTTAATTTAGACGCTTTTTGTAATTATTTTCCTTTTTCTTATTTTAATTATCACCTCCTACATGGACGGTTAGATTTTATTTTTATATTTCGTCTCCTGGTTGGAAGACTAGTTTTATTCTGTGCAGCGTCTCCTGGTTAGAAGACTGGTTTTATTTTTATATTTCGTCACTTGGTTAGAAGGCTAGATTTTATTTTGTGTAGCATCTTCTGGTTGGAAGACTAGATTATTTCTTCTTTGTTTTAATTTTTCTTTTCTTTTCTTTAAACTAACCTTAAAAATAATTAAAATTTCAGTTTTTGATCACATGATCCAGCTTTGTTGCAGTGTATGCTAACACGCTCTCAAGATCCTATCCTTCAGTTTGATCCTGAAATTGAAAGAACTGCAAGAGCTCTCAGAAGACAAAGAAGAGCTGCTAGAAGACAAAGAAGAATAATGGCATAACGGGAATTAACTATGAATGAATACTTCACACCGACTTGTGAAGAACATGATAGTATCCAATATCCAGCGGTGGAAGCCAACAATTTTGAGCTTAAACCAGACCTAATTTCTATGGTCAAAGATGTGCAATTCTCAGGCTTACCACATGAGGACCCAAATGCCAATCTAAAAAGATTCTAGCGGATTACAAAAACTGTAAAAATTAATGGGGTTCCCCCGGAAGCCATTAGACTCTGCTTGTTTACTTTTTCTTTGCAAGGAAAAACTCAACTCTGGTTGGACTCATTGGAAGCCAATTCCATCACAACTTGGACAGATTTGAAGAGTAAATTTTTGAACAAATATTTCCCACTTGGGAAGTCTGCTAAACTAAGAGCAGAAATTTCTGGATTTACTCAGAAAGATGGTGAAACTATGCATGAAACATGGGAACGATTCCAAAATCTAATCTTAGGCTGTCCCCATCATGGTTTTAATAAATCCCTGTTAGTTCAAATTTTCTATAATGGTCTTTCTTTTCAGCATAAGGCAGCTATAGATGCAGCATGTGGAGGACCCTTAGGCTACAAAACACCATCTGAATGCTATGAGATTATGGGCAGGATTGCCCAGAATAGTGCTCAGTGGGCATCAGGAGAAAGACATATCCCGAAAAAATCTCCGCAGCCAGGTATGTTTAAAGTAGATTCTAATACTGCTTTAGAGGCCAAGATTGAGGGAATGAGCAAGAAGTTAGAGGCTCTCTTAGCCTCAAAGTCTAAAACAGTTGCCTCAGTTTCTCATGACAATGATGAATGGCCTATTGAGTTTAGTGGCATGACTGAAGAAGTTAACGCCATTAAAGATTCCGATCCAAAACTTGATATGCAAGAAGCAATGCTCAAATACATGCAAAGGCATGGACATCCGTGTATGGGTGTCTTGGCTAGTTATACGGAGAAAACCAATGAAAGGCTAAAAAGCATTGAGAAGAAGGGCCCTATGGCCTCTTGTAATTCTTGTGGAACAGTGGGCCATGAGACCAAGGATTGTTTAGAAGAAGTTAATTTTGTAGGCACTAGCTCTAGGCCTAGAAATGATCCATATTCTAGAAAAGATCAAATTGATAGCCTTGTGGGAACTGTTAAATCACTAGAAAATACAGTAAATACTTCAGTTTCCAACCACAAAAACTTAGAAAGCCAAGTTGCCACTCTGGTGCAACTAATGACCAAAAGGGAGCAAGGGTCGCTCCCCAGCCAGCCTGAACAAAATCCTAGGGAGCAAATGAAGGCCATGAGTACTAGAAGTGGTAAAATTCTTAATTTACCGATAAATGAGAGTAGTCTAGTCCCTACTGAAAGGGACTCAAGTGAAAAAATTGAAGAAAAAGAAAAAAATGAACAAACTTCAGTAATTCCTGCAGTTTCATCACTTCCACCCCAAAAGCCTAAGCCAAATATCCCATTTCCACAAAGGCTAAAAGGTAACATAGTTGATCCACAATTTGCCAAATTTTTGGATATGTTAAAACAACCAACAATTAACATACCCTTTATGGAGGCAATTTCTCAAATGCCCAAATATGCAAAATTTTTGAAGGACATTGTGTCCAATAAAAAAAGGCTAGAGGAATTTGCCACAGTCAAACTTAATGAGGAGTGCTCTGCTATATTTCTGAATAAATTACCTCCTAAATTAAAAGATCCAGGTAGTTTTACTATTTCCTGTTCAATAGGTGATTTACATTTTAAAAAGTGTCTGTGTGACTTAGGCTCTAGTATCAACTTGATGTGTTTGTCTATTCTGAGAAAATTGGGGATTCAAGAACCAAAACCCACAACTATCCAAATCCAACTGGCAGATAGATATGTGGTGTATCCGCGAGGTATAGTAGAAGATGTTCTTATTAAGGTAGATAAATTTATCTTTCCGGTAGACTTTGTGGTTTTTGATATGGAAATTGATAAAGAACCAATTCTTCTGGCCATTCTTGGCCACGGGTAGGACTCTAATTGATGTTCATCAATGGAAACTTACTCTAAGGTTAAATGATGAGGAGGTTGTTTTTAAAAGTTTTTAACTCTATGAAAACCCCGTCTACTTTTGAATCCTATAATTTTATATCTTCTGTGGATAACACTAGTGCTTTAACTCAGTACAATTTGTAGGAACTGTTAAGTAGTAACAATCTTGAAAAAGCTTTAATAATGAGTGAGTTTGATTTTTTGGATAATATGGAAATGCTGGATGAAGTCAAAGCCTTGGATGCTGGAATAAATCAAGGAGGAGTTAAATGGAAAGGCCAATATGAAAACTTGGAAAGAGATAATCTACAAAAGCCAAGCCTTCCATTGAAGAACCGCCTGAGCTTGAGCTTAAACCTCTGCCTGCTAATTTAAAATATGCATTCCCGCATCCCCCTTCCTCTTTGTCTGTTATTATTTCTTCATCTTTGACAGGTATAATGGAAGAAAGGCTATTGAGAGTTCTTAGGGAACACAAGGAGGCATTTGGATGGACTATCCATGACATCAAAGGAATAAGCCCATCCGTTTGCACTCACAGAATCCATATGGAAGAGGACCACAAGCCAAGGGTTCAACCCCAAAGAAGGCTCAACCCAAATTTAAAAGAAGTGGTAAAACAAGAAGTTATCAAACTTCTTGATGCAGGTATAATCTATCCTATATCTGATAGTCCTTGGGTGAGTCCTGTCCAAGTGGTCCCAAAAAAAGGAGGGACGACAATAACTAAAAATGATAAGAAAGAATTAATTGCTGTTAGAAAAGTTACTGGGTGGCATGTTTGCATTGATTATAGAAAATTAAATGAAGCCACTAGGAAATATCATTTCCCCCTCCCCTTTACTGATCAAATGTTAGAAAAATTGTCTGGGCATGAATATTATTGTTGCCTAGATGGCTATTCCAGATATATGCAAATACTCGTGGCTTTTGAAGATCATGAAAAGACCACTTTTACATGCCTATATGGAACATTTGCATATAGATGAATGCCATTTGGTCTATGCAATGCACCTGCCACCTTCCAGAGATACATGATGTCTATCTTCTCTGATATTTTAGAAGATTGCATAGAGATATTTATGGACGATTTTTCTGTGTATGGTACATCATATGATGCTTGTTTAATTAATCTGGGACTTGTGCTGAAAAGATGTACAGAAACAAATTTGGTTCTGAACTGGGAAAAATGTCAATTTATGATCAGTGAGTGCATTGTACTCGGGCATAAAATTTCTGAAAGAGGGATTGAGGTAGATCCTACCAAAATAGAGGTTATTGTAAAACTTCTACCTCCTAATTCCGTAAAAGCTATCAGAAGCTTTCTGGGTCATGCTGGATTTTACATGAGGTTTATAAAAGATTTTTCAAAAATTACGAAGCCTCTATCAACCCTTTTAATGAAAGATATGCCCTTTCAATTTTCTGAAGATTGTTTGAAATCTTTTAACACTCTGAAAACAAAGCTGATTGAAGCACCTGTTGTTATGGCACCTGATTGGTCACTGCCTTTTGAACTAATGTGTGATGCTAGTGATATGGCAGTGGGGGCCGTTTTGGGCCAGAAAAAGGATAAGGTATTTCATGTCATTTATTATGCCAGTCGTACTCTTGATGATGCGCAACAAAATTATACGACAACTGAGAAAGAGTTACTGGCAGTAATATTTGCTTTTGACAAATTTCGTCCTTACCTAGTTTTATCTAAAATAATTGTTTATACTGATCATGCGGCTATTAGACATTTGCTTGCCAAACAGGATACTAAGCCAAGACTAATCAGATGGGTACTCTTGCTTCAAGAGTTTGATGTAGAGATCAGAGACAAAAAGGGATTTGAAAATGTCATTGCTGATCATCTATCCAGAATTGATCCTGAGGTAAGACCAAATGTTGTTGAAGGGATAAAAGAAACCTTCCCTGATGAACAATTGCTGACAATTTCTGAATTACCATGGTATGTAGATTTTGTAAACTATTTGGCTGGTAATGTTCTTCCTCCTAATTTATCTTATGCTCAACGAAAGAAATTCTTTTCTGATGTTAAGCATTATTTTTGGGATGAACCATACTTATTCAAGATATGTGCTGACAATATTATTAGAAGATGCATTCCAGAAGTGGAATTTAATTCCATTTTAGAGCATTGTCACTCTAAAGAAGTAGGAGGTCATTTTGGTCCCACAAGGACTGCACACAAAGTTTTACAATGTGATTTTTACTGGCCTAACCTTTTCAGGGATGCATACAATTTTGTCAAAACTTGTGATAAATGTCAAAGAAGTGGAAATATTTCCCGGAGACAGGAAATGCCCCTTAACAGTATTTTAGTCTGTGAATTGTTTGATGTCTGGGGCACAAATTTCATGGGACCTTTTCCGTCTTCTTATAATAATGTTTATATCCTAGTTGCAGTTGACTATGTGTCCAAATGGGTAGAAGCGGTGGCTCTAACTAAAAATGATGCTAGGGGAGTGATTAAATTTAAAAAAAAAAAATATTTTCACTCGTTTCGGTACTCCCGGGGCAATCATAAGTGATGGAGGCTCCCATTTTTGCAATAAACAATTTGAAAATCTGTTAGCAAAATATGGAGTAACTCACAAAGTAACCATTCCTTACTATCCACAAACAAGTGGTCAAGTTGAAATTTCCAATCGAGAAATAAAGAAAATTTTGGAAAGAACTGTTAACAATTTTCGAAAAGATTGGTCATTAAAACTTGATGACGCTTTGTGGGCATATAGGACGGCATTTAAAACTCCTATTGGCATGTCTCCTTATAAATTGTTTTTTGGAAAAGCTTGTCACTTACCTGTAGAATTGGAACATAGGGCCTATTGGGCCATAAAATATTTGAATTTTCAAATAAAAGATGCTGGTGAGAAGCGGTTGTTACAACTGGATGAGATGGATGAATATCATCTAGAAGCATATGAAAATGCTAAGCTATACAAAGAATGCACAAAGAAATGGCATGACAAGCATATTCTGAGACGAGAGTTTAAAGTAGGTGATAAGGTTTTAATTTATAACTCTCGTCCGCGTCTCTTCCCAGGTAAACTTAAATCCAGATGGACTGGACCATACAAAATAATCAAGGTATTACCATTTGGAGTTATTGAATTACAAAAAGATAATGAGGAAACTTTCAAGATAAATGGCCAAAGGGCCAAGATCTATGAGGAGGATTTCCAACAAGAAACCCTTACTGTCAATTTAAACTAAGCTTTGTGAGAAATATATCCGTCAGGCTCGGGACGTTAAACACGCGCTTTGTGGGAGGCAGCCCGTATTTTACTTAAAAAAAAATACGGCACGGACGTGCTCAAGAATGAACAGGTCGTGCTGCTCGTCGTCCAGCTCAAAACCAGAATGAAGAGGCCATGGCTCTCATTAGCACGGCCCTCTTCTATTCACTTCAGAGAGAAAAACGAGAAAATGCTTGTTTTCTTGATCTTTTGTGCAGTTCTTTGTGTATTTCTTCATCAATACAAGCCAGGTTACATCTATATCTCTATTTCCTCTAAAGATCTATGGTAGTTTAGGGATTTATTGATTTTTTTTTTGAGAAATCTCATACCTAGATCCTAAATACGTGAAATAGATGTGATTTTAGACATAGAAATCCAAATAGAACTTGGTTTGCATGTTAAGGGATGTCTATTTTGCATGATTCTGGTTCAAAAATGGTGAAAATTGATGTTTTTGGCAATCTGGAATGATTCTGCGATCTGGAAATCGTGTCTGACAAGGGAGCACGGCCGTGCTCCTCATGAACAGGCCGTGCTGAATTTTTTTTCCTCTTAAAGGCCTTAAATTGTTATTCTGACAAAATTATATTTTTCCTTGTTATCTTGTTTAATCTTTTTTTCAGGAAAAATGCCTAAAAGGGCCAGACATGACCATGCTGTTAGATCCAGAGTGCTAGCTCCTATTCCAGGTCATATCCCTCTGAATTTGAGGGAAAGATACCGCCAGGTCCGAGGATTCGAGTTCCATTTTACCAGGTACGTAGATGAGCACACCTTAGACAGATTTCACATGCTAGGCACAGTCACCACCTGGCTGGAGAGGATCAGATGGACGAGGGTTACTGCTATACGACATCCCACTTATATAAAGCCGGCGATCGAGATTTTAGGTACACTGACGTACTACGATGCACCAAACCCAGAGGAGGAGTACCGGGTCAAATTCATGTTAGATGAGGTGGAGCATGATTATTCTTTAGCGGAGTTCAACATCCATCTGGGGTTCCACAGACCAGAGGAGGTCGAGACACATGCATATGAGGGGGCCCACCATGATGTTCCTGTTCAGAACTGCTCTGAGGAGTTACCTAGGCAGAGATGATAGGTGAGCCAGCTGCTGCTTATCATCCCAGGCAATCCAAAGCAAGTAAGCTCCGCAACCCTATTCTGAGAACCATACACCGTTGGATCTCTGTTGGCCAAAATCGCAAGTGTACGATTTCGTCGTTAAGTAATAAAAGATCGTATCCACAGGGATTGTGACCAATTCTTAACTATACCAACGATGTACTATTTGAACTATCGATTTAACGAGTAGTGTTTTAATTGTGTAACTCGTGTTCAACAATAAGATTATAACTAACAAAACAATTGATTTAAATATTAAGGAGAATAGAGTGACTAGGGTTCGAATCCCTTTGTCTCACCCTTTACGCTCTTGAATCCTATTCCAATGCAAGTAATGATTACGTATTTGAAGTTTGAATCCTCTAAATTAGATTAACGAAAATTCCTTTCCTCTTAATCCCTTTAATTCAACTAATAAGCCCTAATCCCTTAGGTTCCAATTAATCAAATCAAGCAATAAGGATAAGGATTCATACAAACTCATACCAAAGAGAATTATATCCCTATAACCCTATAGATATGTCAAAATATCCCAAAGCAAGTTTAAAACTTCAACTTTCCAATTGATGTTAAACCCTAGTTCAACCCCATGGTGATCAAGCATAGAATCGCATTAAGAACAGAAATAATTGATCAAATAACATACATCAAACTTGCATTGAAAACTCTGAATTCAATTACATAAAAGGATCCACAAAGTTCATCTTACCTTAGTACAAGGAATTTAGCTACTCATAGAAAACAAAAGAGAAAAACAGAAAAATTGATAAATGGAAGAAGAAGACTCCATGGTTGATTCAAAACCTTGTTCCCAAGCTTGAATCTTCTTTGGAGATGGAGAAAAGTGAACCCCTCTCGTGCTCCCTGGTTCCCACGGCGTTTTTAGGTCTTCTCCACGTCCAAAAATATCGTTCGACCGCAAAAACGCGATATTTAATCGATATTGGCGCAGTGCGTGTAAGTGCTCCGCACGCTTTCACGCTACCGACACGTAAAGACATGAATTTTTGCTCTCCAAACGCGCTCCAAATGCTCTTTCGCGGAGAGACAAAGAACAATTTTAATTCCGCTACAGTTGCTCTTAGGATGCTCTTCACGCTGCTCAAACAAGAGGACTGATTTCCGCTTCTTCAAGTGCTCTTCCTGGTGCTCTTCACGCCGTTCAAACAAATAGGAATGATTTCTCGCTTCTTCAAGTGCTCTTCCTGGTGCTCTCAAGCGCACAGAACACTTATTTTGAGCGAGAATCTTGTGTATTGTGAAGGGCTTTGCTCTATTGGTCTTTGCTCCTTGACCTCCTCCCTCTTGGCATTTTTGCTCAACGTTCATGCTTGAATTCCTGTGAAAAAAAAGACAAAGATAGAGACCAAGCATAACTCTGCACACTATAGATTCGGGAACAAACAAGGAGAACCAATGAATTTATCAATTTAAGCACATACATGACTTCAAAAGTTCTTCATTCATCATGCAAAACTCAACTTAAGCTATATAAATATTCATGTGATGAAGATTTATCAATCTCTTCATCGGTGCTTGGTAAGTTCTCCAGTGAGGGGGTTATCTCTAGAGGCGACCTTTTCCTCTTATGGTGCATGACTAGGGAGGACGGACAGCCCTGCAACCCTGGTATGTCGTTTTTACGTACGTGCACTAACCTAGGCAAGAGGTTAGCTGCCAATAACATCGGCCATGTGGTGTTTGATTCATTATTATCCCAATTGGCTGTTAACCTCGGTTATCAGCCTACTGAGGAGACCACTACTATTCCAATGGAGGGGATTACTCAGACTACTTTATTATCCATCGGTGTTCTCCGATGGAATGACCAGAGAGTCTTAGTTATGGATGATGCTACAGAGGAGCCCCAGCCTCTTGCTGAGATGATGGATCAGGATGAGGGGCATGACGAAGATCAGCCAGAGGCCCACGGGGAGGATGTTAAGGATGTAGCGCACGAGTTTGATCAGACACCTCCTCCACCTTCACCAGCTCATGATCAGGCACCACCTCCACCTCCACCACATTATCAGCAGCCATATGACGAGTATTTCCAAGGGCTGGATCAACGCTTCCATGACATAAGGCAACATTATGATGCACGTTTTGACCAGATGGTTGCAGAATTTCAGGGAATGCAGTAGGATTATACCGCTCGATTTGATCAGGTAGACCAGAGTCACAGGCTACTATCATAGAGCTTCTCCGGCAGATGCAGCTGCACTACCCGCATCCACCCCAGCATTGATGCCATGCTTTCATGATATTTTGTACAAAAAGCGTTTTGCTTTTGTATGATGTATTCCAGGACATCTCAGGGGAGTTTTTATCGCTTTATTATACTTTTCATATTTTATTTTGCTATTTGGATACGTTACGCCATTGATATTGCAAATATTTGACGTTCTTTTATTTTTCTTTCACTAACTTTTTGGTATTTAGCTAGTAATAAGTGTGGGGGGGAGAATAACATAACTCATGAATTCTCAATTAAAATTGGAAAATTGAAGTTAATTAATTTTTGGGGAAAATAAAATTTTTAGACAGCTTTAAATTTCTTAAAAGAAAATATTTTCTAAAAAGCTGAGAAATTTGAATAAGCCCTTCATTGACAAAATCTCCAAGAAAAACTTCTATATGTGAGAATTCAAGCCTAATCCAGGGGGTTACATTTAACAGATTGATTTTTAAAAACCCCTATTTTTCATTTGAGTGTTTTCGATAACAATTGTGTTCTAGAACTTGACATGTGACCATTCAAAGCGAAACTAATTTACAAAATTTTTGAAAAATGATTGAGGCACTTAGGATTGTTTCTAGCCTCCAACACTTTGAATTGGAAATTTTTACCAACTAGCTGCCCACTTTGAGCCTTCAAAGATAAAATTCATTTGATACCTCATATTTCTTTGAAAGAACTACAAAATTAGTTATTGAGTTATAAAGAGCAACGTGGCATTGGAAAAAAAAATATTGAGAGGAAAAAAAAGTGCGATGAGGAAGTGTAAAAAAAAAAAAAAGAAGAAGAAGAAGAAGAAAAGAAAAACAAGTTTATGAAAATGTGGTTTCTACACCTAAAAATGTCAAAATTGTGAAACAAGAATTTATGCTCAAAAAGAAATAACTGAATTTTCCAAAGCCCTTGTAAAACCATTTTTTTTTAATCTTCATACCTTGAATTTCTACCTTTAGCCTCATTACAACCTTATACCAAGACCTCTTGATTTCAAAATTTTCTGTGAATTGTTAGTCGAGTTTTGGTCTATTGTCAAGCTTATGGTAATGCATTGTTTCTGAGAAAATTGTGTGAATTTCCCTTAACCATTGAAACACTTGAGAGATTGAAATGGAGCGACATATTCTTGGTTGATTTAAATATCAAAGTGCTTATCTTTTTAAAAGTTTCAATCAAGTAGAAATATTTTTCAAAGAGATAAAAAGCTGTCTTTCAGAAACATTTGCTCTTCCCCATTCATTGTTAGCTGTTGTTGAATTTTTTTTTTTTGAGAATTCATAAAAACAATTTGCTTGAGGGCAAGCAAAATTCAAGTGTGGGGGTATTGATAACATCAATATTGCATCATTTTATTAGGGATAATAGAGTGTGATTTGAATAAAATATTGAATATTATCAGTTGAAATTCACTCTCTTTTTCTCTACATGGCAGCACAGCCTTGAGGCAGTGTTAGAAGCAGAGCACAGCCTCTTCATTGACCAGCACGACCTCTTCATTGACCAGCACAACCTCTTCAGTTGACCAGCACGGCCGTGCTCAAGCTAAAATATCAGAAAATCATGTCGGCAAGGCCTGGACGCCAGAAACAGTGTATATGGAGCACGGCCTTGGAGCACGACTCGCGTCTGTGTCAGGTCGAATTCCCAAATTTTGCCTATAAAAGGAACGCTCAGCAGAATATTTGAAGGTTCCCCGGGATTGATTCTCTCCCAATTCTCTTCTTTTCTCTATAATCTTCTAGTCTTACTTTATAGTTGTTCTGCTAGTTTTAGTTTTGAATATGTCTTTTGTAAACATGTTATTACTATCTTCAAATATGTTTAGAAACTAATTCCATCACTGAGGTGACGGGGGATCTTTTACTTTATCTGTGATATCTTTATGATTTATAATATGAGTGTTTAAATCCTTTTAATTAAATTATTCCTGGTAATATTACTTTAAAAAGAATTAGCTACTCTTTACACAGTTAATTAATTGTTCAGCAATCGTACCTTGAATTAATTAACAGAACTCTAGGAATAATTGAATCTGCATGCTCTGCCGGATCAAGGATTGCGTGTTCATTTTCAGTCAGTCATTGAATTGATAAATGTATTGACACTTCATGCTCTTTCTGTTTAATTACTTTGCATGATCAAACTGAGTAATAAATTAGAATGAAGACTGTTAATATTGCATGATCATTGGGTATTAATAGCTTTTAAATAGGTGATTGGTAATCAATAAGAATTGTTACTCATGTTATAAAATAATCAAGTACACAGATATAAGTATCAGTGAACTCATTACCTTAGTGCTTTTATTATCTAATTCCTTTCTAAAATATTTTATAATCTCTTTTCTGCTTAATTTTTATACACTCTTTATTTAAAGTTCACTTCGAATCATTTGTCAAAATAACAAATTGATCAAAGTAGAGCAGTAATCATTTCAATTCCCTGTGGAGACGATAATCTTTTATACTATAACTTGACAAGATCGTATATTTGCGATTTTGACCGAACAGTAACAAATAATTAGTTCAAACGATTATGAGATCGACGAGTTATGTGGTAATCTCGTTTTGCAAACAATGGTTTTATAAAAAAAATGGCAGTCAATTTCTCGACGCGTTATTAGTTTTATGACATTCTTGGCTCTGAAGCCATTAATTGTTATGTCTTATGCCAATTTTGGTTATGATAATTCCAACTAACAAACAGATTGTCGTCGAAATGGCATTAAAGTTATAATGAAACAAGATTGGTTGTTGAAAGCCAATTATTTGATCGACAAGTAATGAAACGAAAAATATTCAACGCAATGTTATGAACATGCATTTGCAGAACAAAACATATAATTGGAAATTAACGCAAAGATGTAAATGGAAGCAGTTAAATGATTGAAAATCAAACAAAAAAAAAACTTTTAAAGACATTGGAAAGTAAATGAAAGCATTTAAAGAACATGAATTAAAAGAAAGCTTATAAATTGAACGTGAACACAAGAAGGGGGGTTGAATTGTGTTGAAAACTTTTCGCAAACTTTAAGTTAAAAACACTTAGAACACAGGTTTTTCAAAACTGTTTGTGTATCGGACGCTAGAAATAAATCAGACGCTTGAAAAGCAATTTGTGAAAACTTGTTTTTAACAGAATAAGATAAAGGTAAATATAAAGCAGTAAAGCAGTAAAGCAAGAGACATAAGGATTTATACTAGTTCACTACCAAACTGGTAGCTACGTCTAGTCCCTTCGTTACTGAAGGATTTTCTACTATAATCAACTGATTACAAAGCCTTAAGAGTATTTTACTGTCACAACCTTCACAATACTCTTAACTTCTCAAAACGACTCAGTACGTTCGAGCCTTTGAGGATACATCCTTAACTAGGCCAAAACAACTTTTCCAAGTAAGTTGAATACAAGTAAAAATAACTCTCACAGAGAGGATAAAAAATTAAGCTCAATACAGAAATGCTTTCTAAAAGAAATTGTCGGATGCTGAGTTCAGTTCTTGTAGTCCAAAGACTTGGCTCGAAACTTGATTGCTCACAGAAGCAGTGTTTTCAGAGTATTGACTCTTTGTAGTGTATAACAACAGTGCTTGTTCTCAGTAAATGAAGCAATATTCTCTTGTAGAGTTTCGGTAGTTTCTTCAATGGATACCTTGAGGTATTTATAGGAGTTCTAAAGGATATTACCGTTACAGTAAAAATGGCTCCTTTCCATTGAGTGAGGTGATTTCAAAAAGCTGTCTCTTTCTTCCTTTCCGGAGAATATCTCAGTAGCACACATTACCGTTTTCGTACTACCTTGCTTTTCACAATTGCTTGTACGATTTTTGTCTTTTAGCTAAAGGTGTCACCTTTGATACCTCGTACAACAATTTTAGCGCACAAGATCAAATTTGAAATCCGTTCCAGAAACTTCTGAGAGGAAGAGCAACTACGTGACCAACACGTGATTTACAATGAAGTTCAGATGCTTGCTCAGAATGGAAGATCGGATGCTCATAGCAAATGGATAAGCCTAGTGTCACAAAAAGATAATTCCAGACGCTCAACGAGGACAGTATACTAGGATGAGCCGGATGCTGACACATGGAGTGTATCCTTCTCTTGAGAGCTTCTTCCTTCTTGTTTAAGTGGCTTAGAAATATATGTAATATTAGTATCTGCACACTTCAAGAATTGTTAGAACATAAATTGTTCTCTTGTGAATATTTTGTTATCATCAAAATTAATGAGGATCTAAACTTCTTAATCGTTTAGGTTCCAATATAAATGACTTTAAAAGGAAAGTGTTGGATGGTTAAATGACAATAAAAGTAAAGAATTTAAATGCAAAGCACGAAAATGTAAATGACTGTAAAGTGAATGGCATGAAAGAGAATACTGGAATTGAAATGAACATGAAACATAAATTGGTTTTCAAAAGAAAACAGTGTTACAGAAAAAATGCAGGTAAGTAAGTTGAAAATGCAGTAGAAAAGATAAAGTTTGAATGCAGTAAATTTAGAGCCAAAATGTGTAAACAGAATATAAAGTTGCAAAAAAGATAACTGAATAAATAATACAAATATCTCAAAATGAACTTGAATTGATTAAATGCAGAAAGATAAATTTGGAAGGCATACAGTGATCGTTTTCCCGTAAACTGCTTTAGCCGTCGAGATGTTAGGAATTTAGATCATGTATCCAACCTGATTTACGTCGTAGAAACTACTATTTATAGGCAAAAATGTAAGAAAAACTATCGATCATCCGACCTGACACGTGTACGGACGCAAGATCGGTAGTTGTTTCTACTAAAACTACTTAATCCCGACAGTAACACTTCCTGTCGAGCTATACATGTGTTTCATAACGCCTAAGTCTAATTCGACCATGCCCATATTGACATCTTCGACGTTTCACACACTCCGTCGAACAACCGCCAAGTCACTCGGTCTTTCAAACTTAGCAAATTTTTTATTACTTATTTCTAGTTCCTTGCATCTTCACTCGTCGAAGTCTTGAAGTTTTGTCGAAAAACCCAAATCTGAAATTTGGCACCTAACAGATGCCCTCCAAATTCTGAGTTTTCGACACCAATATGTGAAGAGAACCAGAACTTCATTCACTCCACGCGTGACGGTTACTTCTCCGCTTTATCCCATCATATCTGCATGCTCTTTAAAAGAGGATCTGGTTCTTACTCTATCTCCAGGTTTTCCTATGATTTGATCTTTAGGATGATTGGTTTTGTACTTCCAGCTCTTTCTGGCTTCAGCTTCTGAAGATTCTTGTGTCTGATCACCATCGGATGATGAAGATGTAAGTTCACTATTTGTAGTATCACCTATATTTAATTGTAAAAATAATTCATCTAGCTCTGACATGGCTGTGTCAGGCTTCTTGTCATCAAATTTGACATGAATGGATTTTTTCACTGTCATAGTTTCTTTATTGTATATTCTAAAAGCTTTAGATCTTTCAGAATATCCCAAAAAGATTCATTTGTCAGCTTTTGAATCAAACTTACCAAGCTGATCCTTAGTATTTAAAATATAACACGTATAACCAAATGAATAAAAATATGATATGTTTGGTTTCCTTCCTTTCCACAGTTCATATGGAGTCTTCTTCAAAATAGATCTAATAAAAATTCTATTTCGAATGTAACGAGCTGTGTTTACTGCTTCTGCCCAAAAATATTTTGCAATGTTAGCTTCATTGATCATGGTCCTGGCCATTTCTTGGAGGGACCTATTTTTCCTTTCTACAACACCATTTTGTTGAGGTGTTCTAGGAGAGGAGAAATTGTGGGAGATGCCATTATCATCACAACATTTTTGAAAACTTTCATTTTCAAACTCTCCCCCATGATCACTTCTAATAAAAGAAATACAAATACCTTTTTCATTTTGAACTGTTTTGCAGAATACAGTAAATACCTTGTATGACTCATCTTTGTGAGCAAGAAATCTAACCCATGTCCATCTAGTAAAATCATCAACTAATCTTGGTTTGCTTTATAAGAAATCAATAGATTACAAGTTAGTAGGTTTCTGTGATGCTGACTTTGCTGGAGACCGAATTAAAGAAAAAGCACAAGTGGAGGCTGCCAATTCCTTGGAGCAAATCTTGTGTCTCGGTCAAGCAAAAGGCAAAGCATGATTGCACTCTCAACAGCAGAAGCTGAATATATTTCAGTAGCAAGTTGCAGCTCTCAACTTCTGTGGATGAAATATCAACTTGAAGATTATCTGATAAAAGAGAGTAATATTCCTATTTTTTGTGATAATACTTCTGCAATCTATCTTACTAAAAATCCCATATTGCATTCACGAGCCAAGCACATTGAGATTAAGCATCATTTTATAAGAGACTATGTTCAGAAGGGTATTCTCGAAATAAAATTTATAGACACTGATCATTAGTGGGCTGACATATTTACAAAACCCCTTGCTGAAGATAGATTCAATTTTATAAGAAGAAATATAAATTTTCATCTTATAGAAGAATGATTAATCTCAGCGTCAGATGATATGCATCATCTCAGCATCTGGTATGACATAAGCATGTATACTTGAAAGCATTTTATTTGTCATGTGCATCATAACTCAACGTCTGGTAAATCGGTTGTGTGCGTCTGAGCGTACACACACGTGTCACACGTGTAAAGGACTTAAGTGTCTCATCACATCTCACTGAGTCATGATTATTTATGTCTTTCGATAAAATCTTTTTACTTGATTTTACTTTTCTTTTGGCGTCTTCATTTAATGAAAAGGTGAGTCTTCATTTTCTTTTCTTTTTGATTTAATTTTTTTTTGGAAATGCGAAGCGGTTTTTGAAAAAGGACTGTACCATTTTCTATCAACTTTCCCACTACTCCACATTTTTTACTCCATCACTTCACTCTGCATCTACTTGCAAGAATTTCTCTCTCTCTCTCTCTGTGATTTCAAACCGTAAAACCTCTGTTACCCTCTCTGCAATCTACTACCATGGCCGATAGAAAGGTTGGACAACATACTGCTGCCTTCGAAATCTTCTCAGAGGCAAAACTCATGAATGAAAACAGAATTGATTTTGAGAACTTCAAGCTCTATGGTTTTGATTTTGAAGAAGGATTGGAGAAACTAGGCTGGAAAAATTACTTTATCTGGGAACCAGTTGATGTACTGAGCTATACTATAAAGGAGTTCTGGGGGGAACACTTACCTACTTCCGGGAGAAATTATAAAAGGACACATCAGGGGTTTCAAGTTACGCTTCACCATTAACTCTATCACTCAAACCATCAAGTGCCCTTGTGAAGGAATCATTTACCATGCTAACTGGGTTGACGCTTACAGAGGACTGGAAAACGTCAACGAAGCTCTGTTCGAAAACTACCGTGAGTTGAAGAAGAAGAACATAACTCCCACTGCCAAAGACTTGAAAAGCCACTACAGAGTATTGCACAAAATCATCGCTAAGAGCGTGATTCTGAAGGCTGGTTCAAGCGACATAGTGAACTATGAGCAAAAGTTCATTGTGAGAAACTATATGGATGGAAAGAAAATCAACCTGCCAAGGATGATTATCAATAATCTTATAAATGCTCTTGTCTTCTCAAGGAAGAGTGTTGATAAAAATAATATCGTCAAGGTTATCCCTTATGGAGTTCTTTTCTCCATAATGATGATAAAAGATGGTATTGTGAGAAAACTTGCTGATTCGACAACCAAAGAAGAAAGAGATAAATACTTTGGTGTTGGTGCTATTGTTCGTCCTGAAGTTTTTAGAGTCAACAGTCTAGTTAGAATGCAGTTGATAACTGGCTCTATGATTAAGAAGGTGAAATTAGAGCAACAAGAAGGAGAAGCTGAAAAGAAAACCACCAGAAGCTCAATAGCTGGTGTGAAGAGACCTGCTGAATCTCATATAAGGGAGACAAGAAGAATAAAACAGAAGGTGGCTCCTGCACCTACTGTTGAGGAACCAGAAGATGAGGATAGAATTCCCATCAGAAACGTCTTGGAGAAAAAGAATAAGCCAACAGCTGAAAAAGATGCTTTAGCGTCCGGTCAAGGGAAGCAAGTCCCTTCTCCTCCTCCTCCTCCTGCCGTTGTTGCCTCTAGAGGAACAAAAAGAAGGTTGGTTAAGTCTTCTGAGCTTAACTCAAAGGTATTAGACTTTACTGTTGATGAGTCAGTATCTATCTTTGATTCTCATGATGTTATTCTTGAACCTCCATTGTCTGTTTCACAACCACAAACCCAAACACGAACCCAGAAAACCATAATGAGCCTACGACAAACCTCTACCCTCATCCCCTCAAAACCGACCCAAACACCATCCAATACACTTAACCATGACCTATCACAAATTTCCTCAAATACCTCACTAACTACATACATTTCCAAACTTCACTCTCATCCCTTTAACCTATTATTCAAAGTACCTCCCATCAATCCTTTCAAACCCTATACACCTAAAATCTATACAATCACCAAAACCACTCCCACTTCACCACCCTTACCCACAAACCTACAGACTTCGGTGGAAGGAAGAATGTCTCGTGCTTTAACAAACCTCGGTTTGTTAAGTATGAGTCATACCACATCATCTACAATCGTCCTTCTACATGGCATTTGAAAACATTCACCTCTGGAGTTGTTAGACTGGAGATTGCCTCTCCAATGAATTCTACTTTTAAGGATGGAGAAGACCATTTTCAGATGTCATTCAAAGGTAGATTAAGACCAGAACCTGGTAGCAGAGCAATTCCTTTCTCTGTTGACCTTCCTAAATCCCTACCTCAAATTGAACCTCTCATACTGGAGGAGTGTGGAAGGTGGATCACGGATGAAGAAGCTGCCTTCATGGCACACTGTCTTGAAATGAAGAAAATTGAAGTTATCAGACAGTTCAGGGGTTCTTCTCCTGTATCCATAAAGATTGTGCCAGATAGACAAAGGTGGCTATCTTAGTCTATCCCTCGGAAGAGGAAATAACCTGCTCCTGGCAAGCTGCCATTCAATAAGGTCGGGCTCACAGAGTATGAGAAGGCTCCTAAGAAGTATAATCTTAAAGAATTCTCTAAGCTTCTGATTGCCAAGATCACTGAGGACCATGCCAGAAGGTTTTACCTTAGTTCCCTGAAGGAAGATGAATGGAGAACTGGCTCCTCAAACTGTTGCAATGCCGAGAAAGCCACTATTCCCACAGTTGGCACTATCGCAGTTATCGACACCAACTGAGAACCGCTTACTTCGATGATACGCTCAGGTGTTCGATGAATCGTGCCTTGACTGCATGAAGATATATGTCCAATGGGCTGTAGTGACCAAGCACTTTGACATTGGATTTACTTGGAGTCAATGGTCTGAGTCTTGGAAAGACAAAGCTATGTTACCATGCCTCGTCCCCTTAGTGCTTGAAGAAGATGACACGGAAAATCTGCGAAGAGTATACCTGGCAGAAAATGAAGGACTCTCTTTCGCTTTTGAAGCATTGAGTGCCTTTATCAGAAGAATATGGGAAGAAGATGCTGGAAACATTTTTGACGCTTTCACTGCTGATGTGCTTCTGTACAGAGAAAATATCTTTGTGGATTTCCTGTATCCAGAAGAGGTGGAGAAAAGAAGGAAAATTCAGGCAGAATCTGAGCAGAGAAAACTTAGAAGTCTCATCAAATGGTTTATACCAAATGATGCATTCTTTTAAAGAGCTCAACAAAAGAAGGAATTGAGACTAAAGCTATTTAACTAGGTGCTAGCAGAGCATCAGAAGATGAGACCTGCACCAGTATCAGAAGCTGGACCTTCTACCTCTACTTCTACTCCTGCAGTTGAGATGGTCACCATTCCTAGAGCAAAGTTTGAAGAAATGAAGACCACAAACCTAAAAGTTACTCAGCTGGAGAATGCACTGAAATTATTATATGAACATCTCAATATCCCTCCACCACCTCCACCAAACCCTTGAATTTTTTTTTTGTGTGATATAAAATATTTTTTTTGTACTCTTATATATATACATAATTTTGTTCTGATTATCTGTTTATCTGACTTATATTCAAATTTGTCTAAGTCTCACTTTGACTATGATGTGTTTTACACTCTTTTTGTCTGATGATAAAAGGAGAAGTAAAAGAAAGGTTTGATGAACACGTGACAGTCTGATTGACTAATTCACCGTCCGATGCTCAAACTTCGATGAATACGCTAAAACTGAAGTATCATACATAGCATTTGTGTTATTAGTTCATGTTGAAAATACTACAGTTGAATGTATACTGTCGGGGTTAAGCAACTCATGCTATTCATGTTTTATTAATTTTTGGTTTTCCTGCAGTGCTATGGAGAATATGTGAGTGGATCCATTAGCGATGACCACCGACAAAATGTTATTCGCAACTCCTGCCCTGGTGCTGGGGCTTTTGGTGGAATGTATACAGCCAATATCATGGCTTCTGCAATAGAAGCTATGGGATCCCTATAGGTAAGTATATGTGTAGATTCTCATGGGTTTTTTCTCCCCTTTTTTTTGAGTGTGTTTATCTTTATTTGCTATTTCTGTAGCTCATCTACCCCTGCTGAGGACCCACTGAAGTTGGATGAGTGTCGTTTAGCTGGGAAATATGTTCTTGAGTTAATGAAGATGGACCTGAAGCCCCGTGATATCATCACTCGTAAATCACTACGTAATGCTATGGTTATAGTCATGGCACTTGGTGGATCTACCAATGTTGTGTTGCATTTAATTGCAATTGCGAAGTGAGTAAAACTTTAGTTCTAGAGAGCCTATTGATATACAATAATCCTCAGAGAAACCTCATGTAATGATGTTTGCAGGTCTGTTGGCATTGATTTGACTCTTGATGATTTTCAGAAGGTTAGTGATGAGGTTCCTTTTCTTGCAGATCTTAAGCCTAGTGGGAAATATGTCATGGAAGATGTTCATAAGGTATGCATTTTAATATTTTTGTTAACTTATTGCACATTCCTTCTATTATTACTTTTTTCTGGCCATGCTTATGGTGCTTATGCTATTTCATTATTATTAATGATGCTTGAAATCCCTATTTCTTTTTTTTTTCTTTTCTTTTTTTTTTTTTGATAGATTGGAGGACCCCTACAGTTATCTGCTACCTTCTTGAGCAAGGCTTTTTAGATGGTGACTGTATGACTGGTATGTCTACTTGCCTTTGTGTTTGAAGAACAGAGTATTCATATACACATTGCTAACATGCATATACCTCCTCTCTAGTCACGGGAAAGACCCTAGCCAAAAAATGCAGAACTTTTCCCTCCTTTGACCAAAGGGCAGGTTTGAGCATGATGTTTTTTCTGTTACATTTTATCATATTCTAATGCTCCCCAATTGCAACTGACAATTTAATAAATTGATCTCATGAAAAACTTTATGATATGTGATTCAGGAAATAATAAGGCCAATAGAAAATCCCATCAGGAAGACAACTCACATTCAAATATTATATGGGAACCTTGCACCACAGGGTTCTGTTGCTAAAATTACTGGAAAAGAGGGATTGTACTTCTTTGGTGAACTTTTTTGTGCTGTTTTCTTGGAGTTGTAAAAAAATTTACTTCAATCATAATTGTCCACACCGCAACTTCTTGATAACAGGGTTTATTCAACAGGTCCTTCACTTGTTTTTGAAGGAGAGGAGGCAATGATTGCTGCCATTTCAGAGGATCCTTTGAGTTTTAAGGTATTTCTTTATTTAATATAGAAAAAGCACAAGGACAATGCGTACTGTAGGTTGTCAAGAGACTCAAGAGTCATCAAGACAGTTGTTCGGATGAAGTATCAGGAATTGAGATTTTGAACAGGTTTACTAGTTCACAAGTGCTGATAAAGTATCAACCTATATTAAAGTCAAATTGTTAGATCTAAGTTAGTCAGAGTCTTAATAGCACTGGATGGAAGCACGGCGAAATGAGAAAGGGGACTGTGTATTGTTGTAGCAAAACGACATATAGACACAACTTGGTAGAGTGGAAACTTTGGAAGTTAGCCTACTAGAATAAAACTGCAAAGACTATTAGAGATATTGGGGGAATACAAATACTTACACATGGTTTTTATTGATACAGAAAGGGCATATCATAGGGTTCCTACTTCCTAGAGATTTTTTTTTTGGAGGACTAGAGAAAAAATAGTTTGTCTTGCCTACATTTGAGCAGCAGAGGAATGCTTTAGCTATGGAGTTTATCATACAGTTCGGTTTTTCATACGGTTTGGTTTTTCCAACGTTGATGTCAATCATAAGATACAAGTAGGGTGATGAAATGGAGGAATGCTTTAGCTATAATATGGGCACCCATCAAAGCTTAAATGAAATTTTACTGCATAACTAAAAGACCTGGAATGTTAGATTAGTATTGCAGAGATGAAAATGTTATGATAGTTGAGTGCACACACAAAATGAGATAGGATAATGAATGAAGTCATCAGAGAAAAAGTAGATTAGCGCTCCTATTGTAGAAAAGATGGTAGAGTCTTTTCTTAAGTGGATTGGGCACGTATAGAGATGGCCCATATAAATATGGACTAGGACGTTAGACAAGATGAAAGATAGTCCAATATTAGAAGTAGGGGAAGACTAAGAAATTATAGGTCAAATCATTAAAAGACATTTGGAATTAAATTGTTAGATATGATTCATTATTAGGGATGGCAAAAAGTACCAGTACACACGGGAAGCCATGATGGGGCGAGAGATGGATACATGTTCCTCTATACACATAATTCATAATTATTTTTAAAATATATAATATATATTACACTTTTTTAAGATAATTTTGTATTTATTTTTATTATTCATAAATCATAATGAACTTTTTAGTGAATTAATCCATAATGATAAAAATGGTTATTAATGCATATAATTAAACTTTATATATTATTTGTAATATTGCTTCAACTTTATAAAAAATAAACTTAGTTGTTGTAGCTTTGTGTTTTGGATAGAGAATGAGAAGACAAAGAATTAAGATTCTAAAATATATATGATTGATGATTTGATGATGATCTAGTGATGCAAAAAGCTTAAGTACTAATCATGATAATAACTAAGTGATAAGAACCTAATCCTATGAGATAATTTAAGATACTCTAAGATTAGATTAGATACGATATTTTCAAATATTATAACATTAATAAACAAAGTTATTATATGATATTAGTTTATATAATATGATGCTATTTTTTTTTTCTTTTATGTAGTTTAAAATTTTCAATATCCATGGATATCCGCTACTAGCATGGATATTCGCCATTAGATTTGGGATGCATATGGGTGGGTCATTACCGCATCCACCCCACCTTTCTGCCATCCTATTCATTACAGAGCATTATGACATCAATTGCTCCATATAACCGACTTCACGTACTAGGAAAAGGTTTTGGTTTGTTAATATTAAGGAGTTTTGTTGTATCTTGTTATGTCATTGCAAATCTTTTGACTGGCAAATAAGCAATCTTCTAGGACTATCTTAAACAACACGACATTCCTTTAATTCTTTCATAATTACTTTATATCACCTAAATAACTAAATGGAATCCCTAAAATAATTCCTACACAGGCTACCATAAAATTATCAAAATTGAAAATATCGACATAGTTTTGTCGTGCTCGTGCTTAACAAAACTTAGACTTACCTTTTAAGTCGTTAGACATTACTGTTTCTCTATCAGACTGCAGAGTTTCTTTTTTTTTTTTTAAATATATTGTGACTGTAAAGTAACAGAAATTACAGAATGAATATTATAAAATTCAATTTAGTTGAGCAAACCCCCAAAACAATGAAGTTACTACATGCTTTTTAGCTGCTAGAGTCTTTGATTTGTTTTCGTTGCTTGTTGCGCCAAATGTTTAATGTTTCTTTTGAGCTATACTTATTATGATTTGGTTCAAATTACTGCCTTTCACAGCCTTGTGACTGTATTGATACAGTTTTACACAGAGATAACCACAGTCAAAGGCTAAATGAATATCTTATCTGGTTTTCTGTGTATGATATGAACCATTACAGGGAAAAGTGGTTGTAATTAGGGGAGAGGGACCTAAAGGTGGTCCAGGAATGCCTGAGATGTTAACACCGACAAGTGCAATAATGGGCGCAGGGCTTGGAAAGGTCTGTCTTAGTTTGTATTAGTGTTTCTCCATGTTTATCTGTTTACTTTCTTTGTAAAAGTGTTTTGTCCATTACGGTTATGAACTGACCTATAGAGTTTTACATTTGACCTATAGAGTTTTATATTTTATTTATACATTTTTGGTATTTCCCCATATTGTAATACTAACTCGATAAGCATGATCCTTTCTTTTTATATTTTTTTTAGCCTAATGTGCTTACAAAGATGCTTCAGTCATTAGTTTTTTTAGTAGAAACTGGAATGCCTTTTTTCAGGCTTTATGAATTGTGATACTGGGTAACCCATGATGATGTGAAATTTCTTGAGGATTTTGTCTTTCGATGCTGCAGGATGTTGCATTATTGATTGATGGAAGATTTTCAGGAGGTTCACACGGGTTTGTGGTTGGACATATTTGCCCCGAGGCACAGGTGAATTGACTATGCTTCGTAATCATTTTAGTGCTGCTATAACATGCTAAAAATATTCAGATGCATCATATTCAACAGTAATCTTTAAATTTGATCAAATGATAACGGGGAATGCATTTAATTGTCTAATGTAAATGAATGTTTATCAATAATATGTCTGTATGTGTTTTTTTTTTAAAGGGATTAGAACAATGGCTTGTGCAAGTTTTGGAACTGTTTATCTTCACTCTTGAACTTCATTCAGAGAAGCGATTGTGATGTGTTTGTGTATTTGGAAAACTGCATACGTTTAAAATTATTTTGCCCATGTCCTTGTTGGTATTAAACCATCTTATTTGCAAATGCACTTGAGTGCATTGCATTTTTCAACGTTCAAGCTATTCTATTGTAGCTGATGTGATTGTGTGAGAGCAGTATATCAGTTTGTGACTGTTGAAGATTAATGTCATCATGTTTTACTAGAATCATGTAAAAGTTCACTTCTTTTAATGTTATATATTAATAACTCAAAATTTGATGTGCACTTTAGCATGATGAAGAGGTTATGACTTGTCATGCTTTTATTTTCTATTTCTTCTGGGACGTGTTCGTGCATTTACTTTATGAAGATAAAGAAAATTTCAATTATAATTTCTTGTAGTGAACCAATAATATTTTTACTGGCTTCATTGATTTTATAGGAAGGCGGTCCAATTGTGATACAGATACATTGGCCTGCATCTAGAAGCCAGGCATGCACCACCACCAACCCCTCCATGTGAAGACTCATCATTTTCAACTCAAAGCCACTATTGTTGACAACTTGCATTTTTATACAACTAGCATTCACATGTATTTTCTTTTGTATTACAACTTTATCCATCTACCTAAGGCCTCTAGGATTAGTATAAAAGGCCACTCTCCTCCATGTATTGGATATCTTGAAGTTTATGAGAAATTGCGTATTTTGAGTTAGAGAGTTTTTCTCTCTTGTTCCTGAGCCATTGTGGCATCAGAGCAAGTTCTTAGATCCCGGAGTTGAGTTTGAGTGAGAAAATCAACGGAAAGTTAAGTGTTTTAGGTGAGCAAGAGAGTTGTCTGCCCAGAAACTCCACTTTACGGCCATTTTTTCGCAAAACTAACGCCGCCATCGCGTCCGGAAGGGCCGAAAACCTTAGGAACCCAAGTTTCGAGGCCAACGGAGCCTCCACGCGCCTCCACGAGCGTCGCCAGAAAGTTCGCCGGAACTGCTCCGCCGCCGCCGGCAGCCAGTAACCACCGCACGGAGTCAGCAGACCATCAGTTTAAAATCTGAGGTTGAAGACGACCACGCCGGCGTGCCACATCACGTACACGTATCACCTTCACCACTCTCTTCACGCCACGCGTGTCAAGGAGCCACATCACCACCAAAGTCTACCTTTGACTCAAGAGCCACCTCGGCCCACGCCATTCGTGCACCAACCAAAGAATTGCCACGCGTCACTTTGACCAGTCAACATCCACGCTGTCTGAAGTTACTGAAATTATAGATAAGCCCCTATACTTTGCAGTATTTACATTTTCGCACCTAATCTTTTGAAAATTACAATTTAGCCCCTAAACTTTTGAAAATTGCAATTTGGCCCCTAAATTTTTGATGAATTGTAATTTGACCCCTAAACTTTTGTGAATTACAATTTGACCCTTAAACTTTTCAAATTTATAAAATTGCCCCTCTATATTTTTCCCACACAAAGTACCAAATTGTTCTTTGTTATTGGAAAAGAAATTGTGGAATTATAAAAAGTGCATTTCAAGAAAGGTCTGGCTAAGGAAAGACAAGGTTATTGTTCTAGTTATAAAACTACAATCTCCAATCTGGTAACCCGGTACTTCACCAATTTTATTCTACGTCCAAAATGCCTCCCCGAAGACAACTTCTACGAGACCTTGAAATGGCAGAAATGCGAAGACAAATTCAGGAATTACAAGACGCTTTACAGGCACATCAGGTCCTATTAGAGGAACGCCACCAGCCTTCAGAAGAGGAAGAATATTCCAGTGATTCCTCATCAACCCGACGTCCCCAGAGACCACCAGTCAGACATGATGACATCAAAGTTGATATTCCCGACTTTGAAGGAAAACTTCACCCAGATGACTTCGTTGATTGGCTTCAAACAGTTGAAAGAGTGTTTGAATACAAGGAGATTCCAGAAGAAAAGAAGGTGAAGATTATTGCTGTGAAATTAAAGAGATATGCTTCCACTTGGTGGGAAAACCTTAAAAAGAGACGAGAACGTGATGGGAAAAGCAAGATCAAGACATGGGAAAAAATGCGGCGAGAGCTAACCAGAATGTTCTTACCTCCTCAATATTATCAAGACAAATTCATCCAACTGCAGAACCTTCGTCAGAAGAATTTGTCAGCAGAAGAATACACTAGAGAATTTGAGAAGCTGATGATGCAGTGTGATGTACAAGAGAAAGAGGAGCAAACAATCGCCTGTTACCTTGGAGGATTAAACAATCGATATTGCCGATCGTGTTGAACTTCAAAGAATATTGGTCGTTAGAAGATGTTATTCGCCTTGCTACGTGAATAGAGAAGCGATTGCCCAGAGATCCACCTACGTAAACTTCTCCTCCAATAATCCACCTTACACTCGTAAACCACCCACCGACCAACCTATTTCATCTAGTAAACCTCCCGCCAAACCTACCACCACCGAAAACAAAACCAAGGCCGTCAAATGTTTCAAATGCCAAGGCTTTGGTCATATAACCTCAACCGCCCGACAAGGAGAACCATTACCATCATCAAAGGAGAAGCTTATGAAATTTCAAGAAGAGGAGGCTCGAGTAGAACCTGAAGGAGAAGAAGAGTTAGATCCAATATACGATGAAGAACTCATTGTTCTTTGACCATGGTGAATCCTTAGTAATCGCACGAAGCTTGCATACGATGTCGACAAAGGAAGAACCTTGGTTGAGGCACAATATTTTCCACACTCGTTGCACTTCCGAAAAAGTTTGTGACGTTATTGTAGACAATGGAAGTTGTGAAAATGTTGTTTCCAACTATATGGTGGAAAAATTGGATCTACTAACCCAGATACATCCACACCCTTACAAGTTGCATTGGCTCAGCAAAGGAAGTGAAGTGAAAGTTGACAAGCGATGCCTTGTGACCTTTTCCATTGGCCAGAAATACCAGGATCAAGTCTGGTGTGATGTTGTACCTATGGATGCCTGTTATCTCCTCCTTGGAAGACCCTGGCAATATGATCGTCATGCACTATATGACGGTTATACCAACACCTACTCCTTTGTCAAAGATGGAGTAAAGATCAAGCTAACTCCTTTACCGCCGAATGAGCTTGATAAAGGCAAGAAAGAAGCCAAACCATTGGTGTCCTTAGTCACAAAGGAACAACTCAAAGAAGCTGCAAAGGAAGTTCAAACCATGAGCTTTATTCTACTGTTCGAGTCAAATAACGAGACTATCATTCAAGTGGAAATTAAACAGCTACTTGAAGAGTTTCCAGATGTTATACCAGAAGAAGTTCCGGTGGACTACGCTCACGAGACATCCAAAGACGCCATTGACTTCATTCCTGAGCAGTCATTCTTAATAGACCACCATGAATGAGTCCCCAGGAGCATCTTTGAAATCCAGCCAAGTTGAAGGATTGTTAAAGAAAGGATTGATACTGAGAAAGTATTAGCCCTCAGGCCGTTCTCGCAATCCTAGTGCCCAAGAAAGATGGAAGCTGGAGAATGTGTGTTGATAGTCGAGCTGTCAACAAGATTACCATCAAGTACCGGTTTCCCATACCCAGACTTGATGATTTATTGGATCAGTTACATGGTGCAACTATCTTTTCAAAGATTGATCTTCGTAGTGGATACCATCAGATCAGGCTAAGGCCCGGAGATGAATGGAAGACTGCCTTCAAAACCAGAGATGGCCTTTATGAATGGACTGTTATGCCTTTTGGGTTGTCCAATGCCCCAAGTACATTCATGCGCCTGATGAATCAAGTCCTTCGACCCTTTATTGGTAAATTTGTCGTCGTCTATTTTGATGACATTCTGATTTTTAGCAAGGACAAAGAAGAACACTTGGAGCACCTTCGGCAAGTGCTACGGACTCTTCGTGAACAGAAACTCTATGCCAACTTGAAAAAATGTTCTTTCTTAACCAACAAAGTTACTTTTCTTGGTTATATCATCACATCCGAAGGCATACGAGTTGATCCAGAAAAGATAGAAGCGATCAATAGCTGGCCTGTCCCACAATCAATCCGTGAGGTGAGAAGTTTCGATGGATTATCCTCCTTTTACAGAAGATTCATCAAGGACTTCAGCTCAATTGCCGCTCCACTCACAGATTGCATAAAAGGAGACAAGTTTCAATGGGCCAGGTCGCGTAAAAGTTTTGACGAATCAAGAAACATTTGATCAAGCACCGGTGTTAGCCGCTTCCCAATTTTGATCAAGTGTTCGAAGTTAGGCGTGGCGCTTCCAACACCGAATTGGTGCTTGTTCTAAATCAAGAAGGTCATCCCATAGCCTTCTTCAGTGAGAAGCTCAACAATGCTAAACTCCGATATTCTACATATGATAAAGAGTTCTATGCAATTGTTCGTGCTTTGCAACATTGGAGACACTACTTGTTGAATAAGGAATTCATTCTTTATTCTGATCATGAAGCCTTAAAGCATTTGAACTCTCAACAGAAGATTAGTCGCAGACATGCTTTGCTTGAGTGAGTATTTCTGACCTTTTCCTTTCTCGATCAAGCATAAGGTGGAGTTCAAAATATTGTAGCAGATGCCCTCGATGGCGTCATACTCTACTTTCCACCCTACAAACAAAAGTAGTTGGCTTTGAAACAATTAAAGAGTTGTATCAGGATGATCCCGACCTCCGTAAAATTTGGAATGCCACCGAAGTTTCATTCTTCACAAGACTACTATAGGCATGAGGATTTTTATTCAAAGGAAAGACCTTGTGTATTCCTCAATGCTCGCTACGAAGCTATTATTTGGGAAACACATGATGGAGGATTAGCAGGTCATTTTGGACGAGATAAAACTGTGGCTTTAGTAAAAGAGAATTTCTATTGGCCAAGATCGAAAGAGATGTCAACCGAGCATATATAAAGATGTAGAATCGTCATTTGGCCAAGTCTAAAGGCCAAAACACTGGATTATATATGCCACTTCCAGTTCGAAACACCATGGGAAGATGTTAGCATGGATTTCATTCTAGGACTCCCACGAACTCAACGTCGAAGATTCCATCATGGTTGTGGTAGATGATTTTCAAAGATGACCCATTTCATTCCTTGCCGTAAGACCAATGATGTTGTTCAAGTTCTTGATCCAGATTTCAAAGAAATTGTTCGTCTTCATGGAATTCCAAAAACCATCACTCCGACCGAGATGTAAAGTTCTTAAGCCACTTTTGGAGAACCTTGTGGAAAAAATGGGAACTAAACTTGATTCAAGAAGTGCCAGTCATCCCCAGACGGATGGACAAACAGAGGCCGTCAACAAAGCTTTTGGGAAATCTACTTGAAGTTTTGTTGGTAAAAATCTGAAGCTTGATGGGATCTTATTCTTGCACAAGTTGAATTTGCTTACAACAATTCAACTAATCAAGCCACCGAAAATGTCCTTTGAAGTAGTCTATGGCACTCGTCCGCTGAGTCCACTTGATTTAACTCCTTCAATGCACAAGCAACGATTTAGTTCAGATGCGATAATCGAGCAAAGGAGATCAAGAAACCGCATGAACAAGTTCGAGAGCGGATTCAAAGCGAATTCAAGGTACAAATCTCGGCCGTGACAAACATCGAAAGCGACAAATTTTTAAAATTGGAGATTTGGTATGGATTCACCTACGGAAGGAACAGTTTCCAAATCAACCAAATGCTAAGTTGTCCCCAAGAGCTGATGGACCATTCCGAGTCATGCAGAAAATCAATGACAATGCTTATAAGATAGAACTACCAGGATCATATGGTGTTTCTGCAACTTTCAATGTCGCTGATCTTTCACCATATTTAGATAATGAAGCGGATCTAAACTCGAGGACGAGTTCTATCCAACCCGGGGAGTATGATACAGATACATTGGCCTGCATCTAGAAGCCAGGCATGCACCACCACCAACCCCTCCATGTGAAGACTCATCATTTTCAACTCAAAGCCACTATTGTTGACAACTTGCATTTTTATACAACTAGCATTCACATGTATTTTCTTTTGTATTACAACTTTATCCATCTACCTAAGGCCTCTAGGATTAGTATAAAAGGCCACTCTCCTCCATGTATTGGATATCTTGAAGTTTATGAGAAATTGAGTATTTTGAGTTAGAGAGTTTTTCTCTCTTGTTCCTGAGCCAAATTGGTTTGATTCAAAATGGAGACATTATCAACATCGATATTCAGAATAGGAGAATTGATGTTTTGGTATTAGATGAGGAGATGAAGGCGCGCAGGAAGAAATGGACTGCTTCTCCATACAAAGCTAACCAAGGAGCTCTGTACAAGGTATGAGACCTTAGACGACCTTAGATTACTTCTAGGCCAAAAAAGGGTGTGTTTAAATATTTTTACAAACATGTTACTTTTTTGTTCCTTATGTTAATTGAATTGAAATTAGAGGACCAAAAAAAGCTTGTTTGTAATTTAACTCTAACTGAATAACTAAGAATGCACACACCATACTAGCACTTTGTTTATAATGAAATCTGAGCTGCACTTTGTCCCTAGTTTTTTCTTTCAATGTTTTAAGCTTATATATTGCTTTTCTGGATCCAGTATATTAAAAATGTGAAACCTGCTTCTAGCGGATGTGTGACAGACGAGTAGAGAGGACTCATTTTTGGTGGCTTGCAGGTCGAGATCCGATTATTTGTATTAGTAGCTTTTTGATGAGGTATTACTCTTTTCCCTTAAACGATATGGATCTCGATGTAACTTTATTCGATCCTCATTATTTTTTGGTATATTATTCTAATTCTCTAGACTTGAATCCCACCTCCTCTCTTTTCTCTGCCATCTCTTCTCAATTCTCATATTGAAGTCCTTTTTTTTTCTGTTTATTATTATCCTGTGAGTTAAGCAAGTTACTTCTTGACTCTTGTTGGACATATAGGATACCTATGTCCCTCATTACTTTTCGTTATCTCTGGTGCTTTTATTAGCAAAAATTCAACACTGGTAAAAAGGAATGCTAGCAAAAATATTCTGTAACAAACTCTTTATAGATGTTTATTTAAGTTAACACATTTTTCAAAACTTATGTAAAACAACACATTTTTCAAAATGCAATTAATTTTGAGGTAAGTTTATTGCTTATTTTTAAAAACGGATCAATTATAAAAAATATGTTTAAAAAATTATGTAGATAGTATTTTCCATGATGAAAAAATATAGGTGGTTACAGGAATAAAAGAAAAGGCCAAAGCTTGAAAAGAAAACATCACTTTTAGCATTTATTTATTAACATTGTTTATGCATCGAGTATTGTGTGTTTTTAAAATATTCCCTCGGTCTCGATGATAAGCAACAAAAACCTCATGTATTGTGGTTTTAAATATAAGCAAATTTGACCAATTTGACCTTATTTAATACTAACATTCCTAAAATACCCCTATTAAACTCACATGTTGGCTTTGATGTGTATTTGGAAACTAATGCAATAAATGATGATTAGGGTAATTTTGGAATGAATTTCATTTTCTAATTGAAATTAACAAAATTAAATGACTTTCTTAGTTAGCGTGCTTTTTTTTGTTGCTAATAATCAAGACCAGAGAGAGTATAGTTTTTCTAACATATACAATCTTGCACACAATAAGAATCATTAATCATTTTTTCTTTAATTATTTATTTTTCTTTTTATTCTATAGATTCACGTTTATGAAATCTTTCTTCTCCTACGAAATAGAAAACTAGATAATTAATAAGAAAAAAAAAGAGCAATTAATTATCCTTATCGTGTACAAGAGAATTTGAACACACTGATATTTGAATGTCCATGTGATGTAATTTTTGTAGATCTAACTATTGAATTACAATTATTCAATATATTCTTTGTATTTCTGTCAAATCTTGTAAAATTAAAGAAATAATAGATTATAATCAATCAGTTACTATTTTCATATATTTTAGAAGTGTTGTTTCAAGTTTCGAACACAACTGTCGTTGTTATTTCTGTAAATGCTTATAGAAAATAACTTTGTTGATCTGGGCAAATACAAATTAGAAATTATGGACTCGCAATCCAAGTCCAGGCCTGTTCATGTTTTGGCTTTGATATAGATGTTGTTAGAAGGGATCTGATAAGGATCGAGACGCCTTGAATGATAACATTGATAACTTGATAAAGCATCGAGTTAGATCTGAAAATTAGGCCACATAATGAGACTTTGGGAATAAAAATCTAGATATAGAGGACCAATTCATTCTCGCACTAATCTTTGTATTTAATATTTTTTTATCACAACATTCATTTATCATGTTTTTTTCTTCATATTTCAGTCTACCAAGAGATTTCTACCAAAAAAAAAAGTCTACCAAGAGATGTGAAATGACCTTTATCTTTTCCACGTCATTTTCATTACCAACAAATTCACCCTGCTTAATAAACCACTTGGATACGTGATCTTGAATAAGTACAAATATTATTAAAAAAAATTATATTGTTCACACGGTACATAACAATTTTCATAATTGGGATTGCATCATATGTGGCGTCAAATAAAGGGCAAAACAAAACATCATCAGTTTACAACAATGTAGACATATCTTATTTTATTATACTCGAAAACAAGTGAATATATAGAAGTTGCAACATTCAATGTGGTTGATCTAAATATTTCATAAAGCTATAACATTCAAGAGGAGAAACAACTCTTATTGTGGAGCAATAAGAGGAGCTGAAGCTTAATTTGTAGGAAGCAAGATTAAACACCAAAAGATTATCCAATAACAATTGAAGCTTTCACAAAAGACATTCTTGGCTCTGTCCCTCCATCAATAAATGCAAGGCACGCTACATTTTTTCTTTGCCATTAGTTACCATGGGATTGGCTCCATGAATAGTCCATTGCACTCCCCCTTGCAGCACTAGATCAATTTTCGGCACAACCAATCCAGTTGCAGAATTGCCAATGGTGGTTGAGTCAAAACATGCCTCAAATGGTGCTGCTGATGCCACTCTCTTTAGTTTTCTATCTGAAGCCTTCTTGAGGAAATCACGAATAAATGGCTTGTAGACAGAGCTTTGTAATTCAGTGAAAAGAGCCATGGTGCTTATTTTGGTGCCCCCATTTCCCTTATTGTCAATGGACAACAAGGAAGGTTTTAATTTCACAACATTACCATCAATCTTAACCGATTTCACATCAATGAAATATTCATTGGAAGGAACACCCTGCACAAACAGCACCTGTGGAAACTGGGTTCACAATCCATGGGGTGGTTTGAACAAATTTGGTACCCTCTGATTCAACAAGCAAGTTAGTGAACCCTTGTTTGTTTGAAGAAGACAAACAAAGTGAAAACTTGGGAGAAAGCTTGTTTTTCAATGCAAATTGTTTTGGTAGTGAAAGGTTTGACCTTGCAAGGCCAGTAATTCCTTTGCTGCTTTTGGGTAAGCTATTTAGTGCTGAATCATTGCCAGTGAATAATGAGAATCCATCAGTGTCAATGCAGCCAGAGAGCAAGCCAAAGACTTGTTGTTGAGAAATGAAGATGATATCCTCACCAAGGCCACCACCAAAAATGAAATTGGCCAATTTGTTGATTGCAGAAGTAGGACACGTGTTGTTTGTACAGCCTGGTTTGAAAGGGCCATTGCAGCCAACACATCCAATTTCGGGGCATCTCTTTGAGCCACACTCAATAGGATGGTAGGATGATGAATTGTAGTTGGTGTTACAGTCATACCAAAGGTTTTCTCCAGCAAGATCAATGACTAGATTGAAGTTTTTTTCGAGGAGTTCCAATGCCAACTGAAGTATAGAACAGATTGGTTGATGGGTATTTCTTGATGGAAGGGATAAAGTGATGGGGTTTGGTGTTTGGAGTTGATAAGCAACAAACTGAGAAAAGGGATACTGAGAATAGGAAGAAATGGATGACAGAAGAAGATGCCATTGTGAACATAAAGGCAAAGGCATTGTTTGTTGGTGTGTTTAGCTCATACGGTTGAGTTTCCTTTTAAAGCAAGCTTGTAAGGCATATGATTTATGACTCTTTGACCATACCTTGCTTCGTCAAAAATGATGGCTAAAATAATGATGGGGAATTAAACATTATAGAGTAGTTGCAAGTAAATGTCGTTTAGTGTTAGATTAAAAAAATGTCGTTTAGTCTTACCAAAACAAAATGAAAGTGACAGCATCTAAATTTACTGCAAGTAAGAAGTACGGTATGTCAATACTTAGTGCTATGCTTCCGATGCAGCACAGACAAACATATTACAGGCCAAAAATAGCTCATATCACAGGCTAAAAAACCAGTAAATCAGCCACAAACTTAAGTAAATCCAGTTCAAAAAAAATAAAATCGCAAGTGTCGTAATTGTAATCCAGCTAAAAAGAAATCGTTTCCTCTATGTCAGCCACAAACCAAGTGTCGTAATCTAGTAAAAAAGAAATCGTTTCCCTTATGCTTTGCCACTGCTCTCATTCCATAGCCTCTTCATTCCCGGGACATGATCTTTTTCGACTATAGCCAATATTTGGGAGCTATATTTCGAAATTTCCAGCAATCTGTTTGTCATATATCTACATGAATTGAAATACAAAAATTAATTAGTTGAAAATGCTTAATATTTTAAAAAAAGCTATACAAATTAAAACTTACTCATTCCTCTCATTTACTACGACTTGATCTTCAGCTTCCTCCCGAATTTCCCAAATCGAGCTTTGGGGTTTAGATTCCATCAACTGTTGAATCCGATCTTCGAAGCGCTGCGAGTAACCTGTCATAATAGATTTTTTTTTAATAAGTAAATATATTATATTAAAGACAAATTATATTAAATGAGGAGGATGAGTGCTCAAACCTTACTATCCATGTCCCCAAATATTATTTTGGTTTTATAGCGCTGCGCTGCGATGTATGCAGCCCACATTTCGCTCTTGCGCTAAATTAGAAAGAGAAAATTAAATTAGCAATAGCATAGTCAATTTTAAAAACTATTTTTAAGGAAAAAAAATTAAAAGAAATCTATTTGGTAGTCAAATTTCCTAATACTGATCAAAATTTGATAATAAAATAGTTCTAGCTAACATCGATATTTCACTCTCACTGGATAATGTGACAACTTCATTCAAACCTATTTTATGAGATAATAGACTTCAAATAAGATTTGAAAAATTTTAATTTTGAAATGCTTCTTTGAGTATAAAAAATAGTTAATAGTTATGTGTAATTTAGCATAAAACAAAAATTGAAAAGATAGAAGATATCAATAGGAAGATGAAAATGTAATAAAAGAATAAAAATGTTATATATATTAAAAAATTAGAAATCAACAACAATTATTATATTGATAAAAAAGGGCAGGTACGGGGGCATTTTTATCTGCGGAGCCGGTAACGAGGACTACTAATTCGCCCCATTCACATTTCAAGTTGACAAGTGTACGTTTCTATGACAGGCGCGACCAATAATAAGTTAGCAAGTAGGAATGGCAAAGTGGGCTGGCCCGCCCCGTCTAGCAATGAACCCGCGAAAAATGGGGCAGGTCGGGCCGGCCCATCAATTTTGTGGTGGGTTGAAAATGTGAGCCTAGCCCACCCTGCAGCAGGCTCGTGGGTTGGCCTGTCTTAAATAGAAAAAAAATAAAAAAAGGATTTTGGCCTAAAAAAGTGGCGGGCTCGCGGTTGGCCAGCCTAAGCCTGCTATACGCCGGCTCACCAAAAATACAAAAAAAAAATAATTAAAAAAGTAATTAAAATTTAAGAAAGTAATTAAGCCAAAGAGAAATGTTATACCGATTTTAGATAATATCGTGCTTGGTTTTCATCGAGCTCCAAGAATAGTATTTCCGGCTTGATGTGATTAACAAGCCTATATGCTTCCTTTCTAGACTCCTACAAGCAAAACACATTTGCACAAATTAAGAAATCGTGGTGGGGATTTCCCCATTCTAAGTGCCACGATTATTCAAATGCTTTTATAAAAAATGAAGGATAAATACCCGAGTTTCATGTATAATGCCTAACAAATACACGTGGCATAAGCCACCCGCCGCTGTTGATTTTCCTGTAAGAACCTTTATGGTCCTTGCCATTTTTTGAATGGTACGAAATTTCGCCATCGTTCTGAAATTGAAACATCAGTGTATTAGTTAATAATCTGAAAATGGTTTCCCATCACCACTTAACAACATAAATGAGCAAAAGACAACGAAAAGATGCCCAATATTATAAATTCCTTGCATGCCATATGTCTCTCTAAAGATTTAGTAGCTTCAATTAAGTCAGAACTGTTTTTGTGCCCAAAATAAAAAAAATAATAGAAACATAGTAGCATCATTTACATATTGCCAATACCAAAAAGCATCAATTGGCTTTGCCCTTTTGCACGGTGTTCGTTTTCATGTAGCCAGCTAGAAAGAGAGAGTAGCTCAAAGCATACGCCCAGGAACAAACACATTCACTTGTTGAGCTACACTATTGTACTTATACTGAGGATATAATGAAAGGACACACGTTAAAAAATAATTCAATTTGCACATTGAAGATGAGATTGCATTCCAACTGATATATTACCCAAGAGATAGGCAACTGATATATTATCCATTTTGTAATGTGAGATTGCATTCCAACAACTAACAACAAACGCACCAATAAATGAATAGACTTAGATAAAACAAACAACGAGAGAAATAAAATAAAATAAAAAATAGGCTAACAGAGAAAAAACAAAATAATGAAAAAAACAGAAGTTGCATTCCCCTAGCTCGCGGCGACCACTGGTGCTGCCGCATCACCGCAGGTCGCGACACTTCATCTTTCTGGTCATGTACATTTCACATGCCTGAGTGGAAATCGCTTCAGGGCAGCGAGTAGCGACAACTCCGGGGAATCATCAGCATAAATGGGTTTCCCATTTCGCCCATTAAAAACTGCTAAAATCAATTTCATTTCTTGAATACGGAAGCATAAAAAAAAAAAACTTGAATACTAGTATGCAGTTAAAACGAAAAAGAAAAGTAAAACGCGTACTGGTCTAGCCGTGTGGGGGTGACACGTTTCCATTCACTTTCACTAAACCTAAAACACAACACACACACGCACACCTTTCTGCAGGGAGGGGGTGTTTGAAAAAAATACAACTATTATCATTTATTAAATAAAAAAGGAGAAAGGAAATAAAAATAGAAAATACAAAACGGGTGAGGCATATGTTACGCTCACCAAACCCAAAACAAACACACACACACACACACACACACACAAACAATTTCACTAAACCTAAAAACACACACACACACGTTTAGATAGAAGGAAAAAAAAAGAAAAGGAAAGGCCACATCAGATGGAATGGCCGAATGGAGAGACGGAAAAATGGCCAGAGGGAGAGGGAAAGAAAAATGGCCGGTGGGGATATTTTACCTGGTTTCCAAGCTTATAGGTGGGCTGCTTCTTGTTGCTATCCACCCTCCCCTTCTTCAACTGTGAGTTCACTTCCTTCTCCCCTCTCTTAGTCTCTTTTAATTTTTTTCTCTGTGATTAAACTTCCAAAATTTCTCCCCCTTTCTTTTGTGTTGCTCGGTGCCTCTTTCTCCCTAAGTCTCTTTTTTTTCTCAGTGATTCGCCCCCCTTTTTTTTCTCTGTTCTCTCCCTCCCCTTTGTTCTGCTCCTTCTGTGAATTTATAGAGGACGAGGGTTATTGAATAAGCTGATTTTTTTTTCTACTTCTCTTTCTTGAACAGACCAACGTTTCTCTTTTTTTTGATGAGTCAATTTTGCCTTATCCCATTTTTTCCTATTTGATGCTCTATTACACTGGTCCAGGATAATTGCTTCTCCCAATCTACTGCTACTTTCATGGTCTTGGCATTGTTTGACTTTGTTTTGCATAATGGAGCAGAGGAGAATGGTGCCAAAGTTGTCAGGGCTGATGTTGTGTAGCGTGAGGAAATTTGCACTATTTTTGCGTGTTGAAAGGCTGTGCCAGGAACTGGAATTTGGTTTCATTGTCAAAAGTGGAGGGGTGCAACGTGTCCTTTATGCTTTCTTTATTATTTTCTATTTCCTTGTAATTTGAAATTTCCTTTTGTATTTTTATTGAAAGTGGATTAGATCTCTTATATTTTGATATATTTTTTTTTTATTTTAACAAAATAAAATAGAGCAAAAATAACATAATGCACTAAAATAAAGACTCAGATAAAGACTAAAAATTTAGTATTTGTAAAAAGTATTTTTGTTGTTTTTCTTAAAAATATTTAAAAATTTCGGTCGTGTTCACACGTGCAGATAGAGATATTCAGAAGCAGGAAGAGTTGTCGTGTATAATTATATGTTGGTTTCGCATTCTGCAGTAAGAATGCAAGATTTCCCTCAGATGGTGGAGAAATGCATTGAGGTTGTGCAGGTTTGAAAAGGGAAACCCACATAAAAAGGGGAAAAAATAATAATGGAGGAGCTTCATGGGGGGATGGTGTGTGCTATCACATACTGGTGAACCTTGAGCACCCATTTTTATCAGAATCTACTCTAAACAGGTAAGCCAGAGGATAGATTATTCACCAATCAAGATGTTTTTTTTGAAGACATATTTTACTTGGACATTGAATAATTGAGAAAATGTCACCATTATTGGAAACATAGCTGATTAGGCTGTGGTGTTAATGCCTTGAGCTCTCATCAGTATCAAATTGTTCTGACTTTTCCTGTTCTCTGTCGCATTTCTTGCATAGAGGCTTTTTGTTTATGCTTCCGTCCATAGTCAATTGTTTGTACAACTTGCAAATCAACATGGTGGAGTCCAAATCTTATGGAATATCCATAATTCTTTAGTTCATCTAAAATGATAGGCAATGAAATTGCAAACTATATGCTTGAATAATAGGTAATGAAATTGCAAATGGTTCCTTGTAATTAAATTTGTCTGATATGTTGTGGCCTTTTGAGAGAGACAAGGCCACTTCAGTAGTGGTCGATGAACGCAGCTATGGTGATGCTGGGGTATTATACCCTTATTATAGGAAATATTTTTAAATGTGTAGTGGCGATAGTGGAGAATGTCGAGTGACAGCGGTGGAAAAAAGTGTCAAGTGACAACAACGATGGTGGAGAGTGCTTGGCAATAATGGTAGTGGAGGGTATGATGTGGTTGTGTTATTGATGTCCAGTGGCAGCAGCAATAGTGGAAGGTGGTGACGGTGGAGGGTTTCCAATGATGGTGGTGGAGGAGGGTTTCTAGCTATAATAAAAAGTATTGGGTGGTGACAATGATGGTGGCGGGAGCCAGACAACATTAGCAATGGTGGAAGTGGAAGGTGTCAAGTGCAAGGTGGTGATAGATGATGTTGGGCGAAAATGGAGATGTTAGGCAATGACAGTGAAGGTATGGCAGTTGTGGAAGGTGCCTGATTATGGTGGCAGGTGTCTCGAGAAGGTTTACTATTTGTACATAACTTTCTTTCAAACCAAAGGGTTGTTCTCTTTTCTTTTTGAAGAGGGATATTTATATAATTTGTCATGACTCATGTTTCATTTTAATTGTGATCATTGATTAACACGAATGATTGTCACAAAGCCAAGTTTCTCATGGGATTCAGTTACTTGGGTCTTACATCTCCATATAGGTATATACATAAAGATGTCACCACAGTACTTCAAGGTGTATAGTTCTAGCAATTGCAGGGTTCATGTTGGAGAAACAATAGTGCTATTAATGATTTAGTAAGAAAATATTGCAAATGGTTTATAACCAATCATCAAATTGGATAAAAAGAGGAAGTGGATGAAAACTGTCACCACATTCATTTTATAATGATGCATGCTCAATGAATTCATACCAAACATCATTTCTGTTGGAGAAAATATGATTGTGGTTAGAATTCTTTAAACTTTAGCTAGTTACAACATAGAAGCAAGTATAGGAAAGAATTTGAAGGAATATTATACCAGTAGACCAGTGAACCTCAAATTTCCTTTCCAGTTAAATTAACCCTGAACACGCAAGCCAGAGCTTAAAATTGAAGATTTAAAACAAATCTTTATTTGGAATGAAATAGGATATTTTGATTGAAGATAGAATCTATGTTTAACTGCTTAGGCTCTGGCATTAAGGTTATAAACCTACTATTTCATTTATTTGTACTAAATTATTTACACCACTTTTGCTTTTATCATCATTCCTGGCAGAAGGTTTCTGTTTTATGCTTGGCTATGATTTCCTTGTACCTACTTGCTGATAATCTTGGAGTTCTCTTCAGTGTTGCATAATCAACATGGTGGAGTCCAAATCTTACTGTATATCCTCATAACCACTCAAAGTTGTCGAGCAAGGACCAGGCAAAATACCCCCTTACATCAGCTCCTTTCTTGATTACATGATAATTGGGAAAACAAAAAAGGTATTAATTTAATTATCTTCTGGAATTTTACTACAGCCATAAAGCAAAGAGAAGACAGTGAGCAAATTTAGAGTATGTGTCTATAAAAACAAAAAGAAAGCTAGAGCGGCAAATGACAACACAAAAAGTGCGCATGCACACACACAAGGAGTTAAATTTCAGAATGAACTTCATATAACATGGCAATTATCATGATTTTCTTCTATTCCTACCTTATTGCTTCCAGTAGGGCATCTAAATGATCAGCCATGTAATTTTTTCTGTTGAAATCATTGAGGTATTGCTCCTCGGTGTAATTTGGGTTGTCCAACTCAGCATACCCTACAAAACAATTTATTAAAACGTAAATGCACAAAACTTCCATCCATTAAAGGACTCAATGTATCATCATGCTTACCGTTTTTAGTTATGAACATTGGAGTGTTATTGTATTTGTCTTTTACATAGGTGACAATTTTCTCCATGCCTTGTGGATAAACATATTGCCAATCAATTGAAGTCTGCATGCATGTATATATTACTTTCAAATTTTGGTTGGTAATGTAAACGGAGAATGTTAGTTTCATTAATCATTATCATAAGGTTGAAGATACATACAGGGATGCCAATTGGAACTCTATCTTTTATTACACTTTCTTGGTATAAACCCTCTGTTCTGGTGATACCAATTCCTGGTTCACATATGAAGTAGATGCAGTCCTTGACATAGTAACTCTTATAGTAATTGATTCCAATGAAATCCAGTCCTGATCTCTTCAGTTTCTCTCTGTCATTCCTGGAAAATTTAGGTAAGATGTTCCCTAGAATCTTCTTCATAACTGGAGGGTATTCACCAAACATGATTGGTTCTAAGAGCCTGCTTTAGATTATAGTTAACTATTAAACATACATTGTTAGTGAATGACCTTGTCTGCTTTGTGTGCAAGATGAACAGCAACATAAAAAGTGTCATGTGTTGAAGGGAAGGTTACCAGTTCATGGTGAATGCTCGCGCTCTTTCTGTAGCTAACTTGTCTGTTGTGGAATTGCTGATGGGTTCACACCAGTCACAATGGATGACAATGCCAATTCTACCACCTTGCTTGGTCTGAATATTTCATTCACCACTGTTTGAATTAGTATTTTTTTTTTTTATTGTTTCTATTTTTATTTTCAGATAGGATCTCACCCTTATCATTGTAACTAATTTGTGTTATATGTTTTAAACTAACATACCTGGTATTTGGTTTCTATAAATATCTACTGCAGCTGCATGTGGTAGGATTATATTATAGGGTGGCAGTTGTGACACCCTTTATCCCAAAAACGTTTGGTACGTAAAAAGTGCTAAAATACGAGTATCTTTGTTCTCAAAATATAAGAATGAGTTTTCAAAATACTTTTCGCAAGGTATATCACTAGTCCATTTAATCACACAATTCAAGATTTTATAAGATAATTACAAAACAATCGTTAAAACCATTCACTTAAGAAATTACAATAAATATTAATTCTTTGAAAATAACTTTATAACGATATTACAAGGCATAACCCAATCCCGATGTTACATGATTACAGTATTTATTCCTTAATATAAACCATTATACAATAACAACAACAATCAAGATATAACTGCACTATAGCTAATCACATGGTGATCACTAGTGACCACGCCTCTGCTGCTGCACGATCATAGTAGACTGCTCCGCCTTCCTCTGAAGTCCAATCTAAAAAATTGGCGTATGGGTGAGAAAGAATATCCAAACCATATCAAGAACATAGGGCAGTATACTTAAATAGGTGCTCATAATAACAATTACCCCCAATTTATCATATCATACGAATAACATGGAAAAACGGAGGCCCGCAGATATAATTATGCGTTTTTCCGTAGTTTAATTGGTTAACCAAATTCTCTTAATCGATTAAACACAATTTAATTGATTAAACCAAAGTCGTTAATCGGTTAACACGCGGTAAAACGATATTGCCTCATTGTTTTGGTCATAACTTGAGCTACGAGTGTCCTATTGAGGTATTCTTGATGGCGTTGGAAAGCTGAGAGAAAGACATACAAAATAATGTTTGACAATCATAATCAAATTCGGACTCTAGAGTGATGAAAAATGCATTTGAAAGTTTACTTTTTCGTTCCACGGTTTGCATTTGCGATGTTCTGCTCCGAAAAACATATGCGTCTGATTGAGGTCAAACTAGAATGAAATGAAAGCTATGAGGCAAGGTTACAACTATCATGAAGGCACCTCAATCTGATTTGGTTCTTAAATTGATCAAAGGAGAAGAAGATGGCGAAATAACATCAGACGCGGGAGTTGGGCTGCACCTAAACAAGTCTTCGTGTAACGAATATCTATAGAGACGATTAACATCTAGAGAACTCCATTACACATATATAACTCCTACATAGCATGGTCACGAAAATTGAGGTCTTACAATGGTAGTCGAATCTAAAGGAGTGGGAAAAGCATAGGGGGAATGACGCTAGGGCAAGTGGGAAACCAGCTAAGAAAAATGCACAGAGGTTTTTTATAACCAGTTTTTTTATGGGTCTGCGATTAGCGAGTCCCCTTTCTCTGTCTTTTTTTTGTTGTTGTTATAACAATATTAGTTGGGTTCGATCATCGATGGGTTGAATTACACAAATTCAAACCCGACCAAATGTAACTAAAATGTGACTACAGTTGACTCACTTTTTCACTAGAATACTCAAAGACTCATGTAAACGTGCGTGCTGCACAAGATTTGACCATTGTTTATTCGGGTTTGGACATGTTTGGGCTTGATTGTCGCCTATATGTTGCATTAAGTCTTGTTTAGGAGGAGAAGGGATCTGACTAATGTTGTACCCTACTCTTTGTTGAACAAAGTGTTTAAGTTCTTGAATTTGTTGTTCTAGATAGAGGAATATGTCACCCTCCTTGGATGTGCTTCGCCATCTCCTTCGCAGACTGTGGAGGTGGTGGAGGATGAGGAGACAGTGGATGGTAGAATTTAGGGTCATGGTTGTTAGATTATTTATTCTAATTAATCAAAACTATGGATTTGTATTAATTAATTATCAGGAATTATACATAATATGGTAATTATGGTTAATAGCATTTTATCTATCTGATGAATAGTATTGGGCTTTTGTTCTGAATTGGTCGTGATGGGTTGGGTCATTCAATTGATGCTCGATGAGAGGTTCATGCCATCATCCGTTGGGTTTTTTAATCGTTGCCCCATTAGACGGTTAACATAGACCGAAAATCAATCAGGTAGAATGGAGTTTTCTCTCATCTTTGTTCTCTATAAACTTTTGTTCTCTCTCGTGTCCTTCACACTGGTACATACATCTAATTTAATTCTCTTTGTATGTATGACTATAGAACATGCTATAATCTCATATCTACTTGATGCTGTTAATTTGAGGCTTATAGAATTTCATCAATGGTAGGGTGGATTGTCTGCAGCCCTCACGATTCAATTGAAGGCCGAGTCTAAGGTGGCGACAAGTATTGTTCATATTAGAGGTGGGAATAATTGTACCTAGTTCCCACAAATTATGTCAAAATATTACAATTGAGATATGACATGTTTTCGAAGTTCTGCTATGAAACTTTTTTTTTTTTGTCAAATTCTGCTATGAAAGGTTGAACTGCTGCTTGCCACAAAAAAGGAGTGATAGAGAGATAGGGATGCATACATACATTACCCGTCGTATAGAAAATCTAATACTCAAGTCAATATTTAGCTGACAAAATAACAGTAAGGAATAGTAGATTGATTGTATTTTATTCACCAAAAAAAAAAAGATTGATTGATTGATTGTGTTTTCTTTTCTTGACCCATTATAATTTATGGGGCAATGATTTTGGCCCCTCCTCTTTTTAATTTTGACACCTCCCCTCCCTTGAAAATACCATAATTGCCCCTACAGGTTTCTTTTTCCTCCTCACTTTCTCTTTCCCCTTCACTCTCACCCGTTCTCTCAGCTCTCTCTCTCTCTCTCTTTCTCACTTCACTCTCTCTATCTCATTCTCTCCCTCTTTCCCTCAGTTTTGACTCACTTTACTCTTTGTCCCTCTCGTTGCTGATAGGGGGAGAACCCATATCCCTTTCTTCCAGATGACATGTTAACCATCATCATGCAAATAATGCTTTAATGCTAATAATGCGTGTGTATGGAATGGTGGAAAATCCTCATGCAAATCAAATTCCCCTGCTTCCTCTGCATCGTGGATGTCGCAGGAGTTGGACTCAACTGGTCAGCAGAGGTTGCGGTGGGTGCAGAAGAATTACATGATTTACAATTACTATGCTGATAACAAGACTTCCGGATTCTTGATTTCGGACTCTTCCGGAATCAAGTTTCCGGATTGGTGTGTGGTGAATATAAGAAAATTAACACGTCCGATTCTTGTTTCCGGAATGTCTCAGCAATAAGAATCCGGAAGTGTTTTTGAACAATGTTGTTTCACTTCCCTTTTTAATAGATTTGAAAAATTAACACTTCCGGATTCTTGTTTCCGGAATGTCTCGGTAATAAGAATCCGGAAGTATTTTTGAACAACGTTGTTTCACATCCTTTTTTGCTAGATCTAAAAAATTAACAATTCCGGATTCTTGTTTCCGGAATGTCCCGGTAATAAGAATCCGGAAGTAGTTTTTTTTATATTCACCATGCTTCATTCCGGAAACTTGATTTCCGGGAGCTTCCGGAAACAAGAATGAAGGTTTAATTTTTCAATTACAGAGAAGTGTGCCGCTGCTCACTGCGAGATCTCCATATAAAGGCAGAGGAAAAGGCTGTATTCAAAATCCTCAACATTTCTTCTCCCTCTCGTTCAAGCGCAGCAGGCAGCTTTTGTAATCTTTTTTTTTTCTTGGTACAACAGCTTTTGTAATCTTTGTAGTTCCCTTTTTGCTTCTGCTCATTCGATCTGTTCTCAGTTCTGTGATTTATTATGGATCTGTTATATTTTCATTGTGTGGGGAATCCGTAACACTTTCGCCGGAGAATCCAAATGCTGCTTCTTCTTTTTCTCCTCCTCTTTCTCTAAAATCTACTTTGGGAGGTGAAGGTTGAGCGTGAGAGTTGAGGAGGAAGAAGGTTGAAGATGAAGTTAGGGGTCTTTTGGTCATTTTACTGTAAGGGGAGGTGTTAAAATTAATGAGGGGAGGGAGGAAATCATGGGCCTAATTTATGGGCAACCCCGGTGTAACGTCCTAATTTCTAACTGTGCTTTTGGCTTATACTTAAAACAACACACTTTATTTATTTAAGGAAAGTATACAAAGTTCATTATACTAGTACCAAAATCAAAACTAACACCCATAAGGGTGACAGACACAAAACTCCCACTGGTCGTGGCAACGGTATAGTACTGTCTCTAATCAGTCTTCTTGTGTAAACCCCAAGGTCCCAATTCTATCTGTTCTTGTCCATCTGTCAATCACCAAAAACACAGAAAACTCAGGGGTAAGATATTCGTTAATCTTCAATAACACAGGAAAACAACATAGTAGATGACCTGTTACCGTGTATCGCATAGCATACATATCAAAATGTCATGAACAGATTCCTGAACATACGGTTACAAACTTGACCATATTGTCACAATATACCGACAAATCCGACCATATGGTCCACAACCACATCATTATAGACTGACACTTGTCACCGGTCTTTCAGGCTCAATTACCAGCCCCACTGATCCAGAATACTGCACATGTCAGGCTCAATTACCAGCCCTCTCCGATTATAGTATACGACATCCCATACTACCGCATCTAATCACCGGAGTAAGGCACTGTCCGGTGCACTAGGATAGCATTCCCATAACAGGAATGGCCAAGATTGTCTACCCGTCAGACGTGGAGTCCTGAGGCTCGGTTGTACCATCGATCATATCCATCTCAGGTACACACCTACCACACACTACTTCGTACCATCGATCATGTACATCTCAGGTACTGCCAACCTCGGGTACACTGACCCGACCATCACCACTGTCAGACAGGATATCAACGGTAATACTCGCTATTATCGTTTAGGGATTCGCATACCTCAACTAGAGGGCGTCACCCTTGACTAATACGTCAGACTCGTACACAGTCAACAACATGTTAACAACCATCCTTAATTAACACATTGATCAATCCTAGCGTTGCACAAACGACCTACTACTGGCATGTTACCAAACAACACATCTATAGTTATATAGAGCAATCATAACAATAAACATCCATCCTTAAATATTAACAAATCTTTCCTATGGTTGGTAGGTCTACGGTGACTATCCTTAGCCATCGTACACACGCAACCCCTCTCCTAAGGTGTTGATACTACCAACCCCTAGTAGGGCTAAGGAACCCTACACATGCTAACAGATTATTTTACTACCTATTTTCCCTAAAGATTAAGGTATCTTCCCCCTTTTCTGGTCTAGAAGGTCGCTGCCGCCCTCGTTCCTCTCGCTCTTCCCTTCCTTAAGCTCTTCCACGCCTCTACACTCTCCAAAAGCCTTTGAAAACTCTTGGAATGAACAGAGGGGGTTGAGGCCTATTTATAGGCTAAAATTGGCCCGTTGCGACGTGTTTACACGTGAATCCCATCGCGTCGCGATGCAGGACACGTGTCAGCATCCGCATGTGCTGATCCACCGACTTATTCCACCAACCTACCATCGCATCGCGACCCAATTTATACTGGTTTCCATCGTGTCGTGATGCACGCCGCCTGTTGAAATTCCATTTTTGCCCCTCTACACGATTCTAGGGTTTTTTAACCTTTACTAGGGCATTCTAGGCCTCTTATGAGTTATTTTTAAGCCCAATTTAACTCTAACCGACACTTTTAACATCCATCTGTTATTTATTCATATTCTAAAATTATTTAAAACTTATATTACAAATTAGGATGGCACGCTCGACCGCTTGTAGAATTCGGCCACTCTTGGGCAAGGTCAAACCAATAAGAAACAAACAATATTTTTTCCATAGTTACCAAAAGACTATTAGAATTAACAACTTGGTAACGGACAAGCGAAGATCAATTAGTCAATGGGTCTTGCTGATGAGTACCCTTAGAGCACTTATTAAGGAATCAAAAAATAGAAGTTTTGTATTGGAAGCAACTTTTTTTTGATAAGAGAAACAACAACTTTTAAACTTTCAAAGAATTGAATGCACAACTTCCAACATAATTTTTCTATATTTGATTTCTTAAAGAGTGCCCTTAGAGCACCCACAGCGAGGTGTCTTCAAGTTGCCTGTACTTGCGTTGCTTTAATTTCACAGTGGGCCCAAAACGGGACACAAACGCACAAAATCTTGGTTTGTGTGCTGCAACAGTTCTCTTAATTTGTTGCTGCGTTATTTTGTACGTTGACGGTTCACTAAAATAAAAGAACTCAGAAGCCATGTGGAAGCCAGCAATGCTGAAGGACACCGCGTGGAATTAAAGCAACGCACAAAAATTTTATAAAACGAGCTCTAAAGATGCTCTTAAGGCACTTGTTATCATTTGCCTTAATCAATTTATAACTAGATCTATCAAAATGTTTTTTTTTTTGTGAAGTTACGGAATGTTCTATTCTCGACCACCAAATTACTAATGTAATTTTAATGAACCGCGACCCACTGCAATCGCGAATTGACTGTAGGGCATGCAGTCGGACGATCAATCCCGTCCGATTTCGATCCAACGGTTCCGATATAAAGTCGTATTTAAAAAAATAAAAAACGCCTGTATTCTGTGAGCCGTCCGATTCGTAAATGCAATTGCAGTGACTGCAGCGGATTCGATTTCAATTTTAATTAAGGAAGCTTCTGATAGGAAAATAATTCACAAAAAAATACGAATGCATGTAGTATATATGTATCTGGAAAGTGCTCTGTTCATAAAAGCAAGAGAAGGATCGGATCTTGTCACCTACTAGAATACAATACTACGTACGTTGTCAAAAAAGATATCAAAGCTTTAAATAGAAGCAAACTAAACATAAGGATCAATTTGTGTTGTCACTTTAATTAGTCCCTACCACCCAAAAAATAAAGGGAAAAAAAAAGGGTAAAACAAGTTTCCTACCTACCTTACCGAATTCATTTCACACTCCACTTCAAGAAAATTGATCATCACTCCAGGGACACACAAAAATTTCATAATATGGTCCATGTTAGTACGATGAAAATCCTAAGTCATAAGCAGAAGAAAAGCCTCAATTACTGATAGTTTTCTTGAAACTAAAAACACTAACCAGCTCATAAGAAAATGAAAAGCAGAGAAATAAATTAACCTTGCTCCTTTAATGTGCTGCTAAAGAGGAGATAGATATATAGTTGCATGTGATATTGGCACGGCTCAATCAAATAAGAGAGAGCTTTAGAATCATAAAACACTTCCTTCTGATTGAACCGCACCAATATCTCATATCCTTAATTATATCTTTGAATTCTGAACTACCTCAATATAATATTATAGAGCCATCAGTCAAGTTCCTGCACTTTCTGAACAAACAAAACAAGTAACAACCATTTGTTAATGAAATATAATCTCTGTGACAAAAAAAAAGCTTATCTTTTCTCCACATGCATGGTAACACTAGCTCCAATATCCATCACCAGAAATAATACACATAAAGAAGAAGAAGAATGAAAAGCTTAGCATGAGCCTATGAAGAAACAAAAAGTGGTGAAGAAGAAGGTGGCATAACTATGTTGTCCTGTGAGATTCTTAAAAGTTAATGGGTGAGAGAAGGGAGGGACCAATGCAGAGACAGAGATGCAGAGCCTTAAATATGCAAACATTAAATTTGCCAACAACCCAACAACGAATAGGAAATGAGGACATTAAATTTTGAGGTTGGAAACAATAGGTGAAAAGCATAATTTGAATTAATTATCACATGAAGAAGAGAAGGGTCAGTGAGACAAGATGTTGAGTTTAGTTTCCAGGTTCCTAGCTATATTTATGAGGTCACAGGATAAGTTGCCAACCACATTTGAAATTCAAAAAATAGTAACTTTTGGAAAGTAAGTTTGTGGTTGGTGTGATGTGCTTATAGGGCTTTGATTGAACCAAGTTATATTTGGAAGGGAATTCGGTTTCTTATGTGCAAAGGCTGGGGTGGTTCATGAATATCAAACAGGTCACACTTTCTTCCACATTCAAAGGCAAAGATACCTGTAAGTGAAGTTAGTTAAAAAATAAAAAGAAAACAGTCTTTCGGCTAAATCCATAAAAGGAAGCTCTCACGTGAAAGTATATACATGATTCACGCAAATTTTCCTTTTGTTATGAGTATTTTCTTTATTACTAGTTTTTAACAAGAATAGAGGCTAACAGCCAACTTGTTCCTTTTATGCTTTACTAGTTGAGAAAACCCGTGCTGAGCACGGATGATAAAGGAAAATAGAATATAGTGTAGTTAAGTTTTTTATAAGAAAAATAGTTCTTGACTGGGAAACATATAAATAAACTTTTTCCATGTGTCTTTAGTATAGTTAAGTTTTATAAATAGATAATAGACTTTATACTTGAAATAAAAAGAAATAAAATTAATTGTAACCTGGTTACTGCTTAGTTGATGTCACCAATATTCAATGCAGTTTCAAAATTATTTTTTTACTTTTGCAGTTTCTTGAATACATGAACTAGGAAGTTATTGTGATGACCCGGTGATCCTATTCACCAAAGTGTTCAATGTGTCTGGTTTTGCATGCCTCTCTCATTTTTTAGGCGTACAAATATCATCACTCTTTATTTATATGGCTTAAATGGCTTGAAGTAAAACAATTTTGCTTCATGTTTTAATCTCTCGCATGTACAAACATTTGAAGTTTGATTCATTTTCATTTTAGGATTTACTATTTTTTGACAGAAAATTATAACCATAGGATAAATAAATTATTGAAAATATTGCTTAAATGAAAAAATTGATATTGAATCATATATAAAACAATAAAAATAATGAATTAATTAGACCCTACACAGATATAGACATACAACTACCAATACAGGAAAAAAAGTTATTATCGTTTGTTATAATCGTGGTCCCACCTTGTTCCACATAAACTCCTTTTTGTGGTGGAACAACGGCAGATCACAGTGTTAATTAGTTCCGATGCATGCCTGGACCTGTGTCAAGTTGCCTGTAGTCTCTCCGCAAGCAATGCCCGTAAATGAGGGGCAGATTTAATCGGATTCACAGGTTTTATTATTAGAAGGGAAAGGTTTTAGTACTTTAGGAACGCGTTGATGAATAGTAATTTTATTTTCGTTAATTGTATTGTATGTATTTGATTGATGCAAACCTTATGATTTCTTTAATTTTCCTCCTAAGAGTTGAACTAAAATTTAACACTTTTTTTATTGGGTACAAAGGATCACTATTTAACCTTTGTTCGGCAAAAAACTTCACAGTAATTAAGCTTTCGCTAATCCTTACCAGACTGAAATACTGAAATAGTCAATCTGCCTATTGAGATTGAATTCAACTTAGAAGAAATTGGTAGAACAAAAACACAGTAAAGGTGTGAGCCAACGAAGGTAGGTTCTAGTTGGTAAGAATAACTAACTCTCTAATAAAAAATACAACTCATATTTAAGAAGGACGTAAGTTTGAATCTTGTTGTCGATATAAAGACCTTATTGATTGGTAAATAAATATAAGTATCTCTATAACTGCTCTTTAAGCTGTAAGACTTTTCCTAATTCTAGTGAATTCCGAGACCCAACTTGCCTAAACTTTCATTTAAAAAAAAACACATAAAGGTGTGTTAAGTCATTATAATTAGGAAATAATGAAGCAAACTCCATACCGTAGAATTAACGTCGCAAGATCTCTAACCAAACTCTACTGGAATATTGACCGAGGAATGATAATATATACATTGTATATTGAATTTGTAATTTAAATTTAAATTTAAATTTATAATGTTTTTCCTGTATAGGTAGAATGTTACGCACTATACTCTATCAAAATTGTGCAGAAACGATATTGTCATGTATCAAATTTCTACATAATTTTTTATCATCCAAATGACATTTCTGTAGTTATCATGCTAAATACCACTAGCTTTCACTCCAATGAGAGAACCCGAATTTGGTTTTTAACTTACTTTTAATTTTAATGGGTCCTCTAATAACTTACTTCTGCTAAGGTAAACAGAGATGATATTCAAGTTAACTTAAAAGAAATTTTTTTAAATGTAAATTATCCAGCACAATTGGTTACAATCCCTATTTACCAAAAAATTATCTAACATAATTGGTTACAACACTGAGTTCATAAAAGGACCCTTCTCTGAATTCTAAAAGGTTTAAGATGAAGAATCCAATTTTGCAAAACGATCCTCCTCCAAACTCTGAAGAGTTTGAGAGGAAAGGTTCGAGGTTGTAAAACGATCCCCCACCAAACAATCAAAAAGTTTGCATAAAGGGGCACAAGGTTGTAAGATGGCCCTCCCTCAAACTCCGAAGAATTTGAGAGAAAGGGTCTGAGGTCATAAGACAACCCCCAAACTCCGAAGAATGTGGATTATTCCTAACATTTAAAAGCACATGCAAAGGGGAGAGATAAAACAAAAGTGAATAACATAATATAATTTATGTACCAGAAGTACATAATATAAAGAAATAAAGAATGCAAAGGCTATAGATTAGCCTTTACAAAGTAAGCCATGGAAAGACATAAATAATAGGATAATTCCTAGCTAAGAGGAGAGAACTACATCCCTAACTAACTTCAAGGAAAATGCAAGCCCATAAGTATTTTGGAAGATGCAGACCATGTCTATCTGTGACCCCTGCAAATGCCTCTAGAAAAGGTGAGCCTTTATCCTCAGAGAATCCAATAAAACTCCATCGATGGAAAATCCCCAACACCCACGCTAGGAGGACGTTTTAGACCCTCTTAGCATTAACAGTTAACGAGGGAGCTTGAAAACACTACCCAGAGAAGAACAACCTCTGTTTATCCTGAAATTGCTGAGCAGTCAACCCCATCCCTACAGGAAGAATGAAATAGAAATAGACAAGGTTAGGAAAGATAGAACGGGGGCCTTCAGATGAGTGATCAGATAAATCTGAAGATCATGAGGCCATTGGTTGTTGATAGCTCCCATTTGCATAAGCACAAACTAGAGGAAAATGACTCCAATGTCGAGGAAACATCCCCCACAAAGAAGGTCATAAAATAAAGGTGAAGAGGTAAACAAAGAAAGGTTGATAACTAAAAGAGAAGGAAGCGTCACATTTTATAGAGGGGAGCGACACGGGAAGGTATGTCAACAGCCCAAACACCATAAGTAAGATACTTATGGAAGAGGAGAAACACCTCTGAAGACGTGACCGGATGGAAAAACTTTTCAAACGTTGGAGAAGCCACTGGTCATGTCAAAAGCAAGGATAAAACTCCTTGCAAAAGCACAAATGCTTTCAATGTTCCGTATGTACCTAAAAAGATAAAATCATATAATAAGTATGTAAAGGACATTTAGGCATCTTGACGCCAAGGCATAAGACTACTCAAACTCGAGCTGGGGGCAACTAATTTAGCATGGTTATTCGAGGCCTAATATTGGTCAATGGAACGTAAGCCTAATCATTGTCAAAATCATAATGTAGGGCTTATATATCAATGAGATATTTCCGTAGAAAATCCTTAGAAATAAGGCAAAAGAATGGGCAAAACAACGCTCATAGAACACACGAAACTAACCCCTAGCTACCCTACACAGAAGATAAAATGCGACACATTTGGGAGTCAGAACATATGTTCCCTGAATCAAGGGAAACACTTTACCGAGGTCATATCTTGGCCACATACAGACAAAAATGGTGGACCTTAAGTCATTCCCTATAAAAGAAACATCAAGGCATCATGCAAAGGTATGCATCTTATTTCATTCTCTTAGCTAATATTAAAACACAAACTTACTTTAGCATTGGAGCGTCTTTACAAGGACCCACCCCATCGCATCAAATCAGGCCAAACCAGAAGCAATTTCCTACACCGGCAAAAAGAGGCCCAATCGACTCACTAACCCATCAGAGAATCTAGATGGAGCAAAAGGTTTATCTTTCTCTAATTGGTGTAGCTATCCACTTGAATGTATTAGATCCTCCTATTAATTTTGGGATCTAATTTTTTGGTTGTAAGAATTAGAGTACCCCTTGTATTCGCTTTAATAAATTCTTTGCTTATAAAAAAATTAAATGTGAAATGTATTATCATTTGTATTGTACAACATTTGTTTTGCACTAAACATTTGTGTGTGTGTGCATGCATGTGTATGTGTGGAGGGAAAGGGGTGAGTGAGGATAGAGCATAATCGTTATGTGTGTGTGAGAGAGAGAGAGAGAGATGCAAAGGGAGGAAAGATGGGAGGGAGAGAGAAAATCTATTTAGTTAATTTTTTTCTTTCTTTACAAATATGACCGTTACAATGACACAAAGGGAGTAGTATAATTGTCTTTGAGACAAGAAGTTGTTTTATAGTTTGTTGACTAACAAAATTTTAGTGTTTTTTCATATAATTCATTTCTAAGTTTGTTCTATTATACGAATATCGTATGAAACAAAAACTTTTGTCCTAATCCCTCATTTTTAAGTAAATCAAACGGACTCTTACACATTATCTTCATAACAATATAATATATATGCATTTCTAGATAAATATTTTCTCATTAAAGTTATATTTTTATATTATATAATTCATTACATTTACTTTGCAATTATACCTTTTTATTTGCTAATTTTTTGGAATAGTACATGAGTTAACATATTTTATATTTTATAATCATATTTTTATCTAATTTTATTATGCAATGCACGAGATAGATAAATTTTATTTCCACAACACCTTTTTACAGCTTTAACATATACCTCTAAAATCACTATCTATTTAACTACATATTTAGGTATATAATAAAACAAAGTACAAAGCTGCTAAAAAAATTATCATTTTTCCCCGCTCAGAACTAAACCCTTGGGGCGACGTGTTCTATATGTATTTATATATTCCTGCTCAGAACACTCCATCGGTCTCAAGCTTGCCGCATCCATATTTTGAGCTCGGGGTAGTGTTTAAAAAAAAATGACTCTAATCAGTGTTGAAACAGATACTTTTTTTGGACAAAAGGTTTAGGAATGGACTAAGGACAAAAAAAAAAGGTTTAGGAATGACAATGTGAGTTGCGCCCGGCGGGCGGCCCGTCAACCCGCTAAAACGGGGGTTGGATTAGCGTACATCAACCCACCTGGCCATTTTTTTATTAATTATTTTTAATTCGCTTTTCTATTTTTAAACTAATTTTTATGCTTTTTTAAAATTTTGGGGCGACATTTGGTAAGCCAACCCACCACCTTGTAGCCCAAAATTCCTTTTTTTTATTTGTTGACTGGACAGCCCGCCAACTCACCCTTAGGTTGTGCTAGAAATCACAACCCACCACTCCTTGGCAGACCATCCCTCCCCACCCCGTTCAAGGCGAACTGGCGTCAGGCCGACCTGTTTTGTCATCCTTAAAATTGTTATGCCGAGTCAACTCCAAAATATATATCAAGACAAGGGGTGTTTCCTTTGTTAATATATTTTAGAGAAGTACTAGCAACACACTTGAATTTGAACCAAGTAGGGCCCATATGATTTGATGGGACCCATTTTCCAAAACAGTGGGATCCACTTAAATTTGAACTAATAGGAGAGTGTGTGTTTAAAAAAGAGTGATAGAGAGTGTGTTATTAGTATTTCTCTATATTTTACTCGACTTGTCTTCGTATACATGATGCATTTGATATACTCGATTTGTCTTCATATACATGATGCTTTTTTTTTTTACTTTTTATTTACTTGCGTACAAAACAAAATGTGTTTTAGTATTTAAGAAATATGGTCAACGAGGTTGGTACAAATGGTCAGACACTCTATTCACACTAGTTGTGATTTGAGTTCAAGTCCTAAATTCTTTTATTAGCTATATATTAATTTCGTCGAAAATTGATCTTTTTGAAGTTGGTGGTTCTCTCTGACTTTACATGGAGGTATGTCTCCTCTAATTTAAATTTTTATTAAACAAAACAAAAAGTATTTAGAACATGTAGCATGCAAATTCCTTCGTAATTCAGATTTTCTGATTACCAGACGCAGGTTTTGTTGTTTCACCTATTTATTAAATACCAAATAACCCTATTTGTTAAATAAAAATTAGTTGATCTTATTTTATATAAGTACATGAAACTACGTTAATTAGGTTAAACAGGAAAAAGCACGTAGTTAGACATGAATATATCTATCAATGAGCTTTGTTTCCAGCTGTCTTCCCAACCAATAAGGCGGCATGCAACCAAGAAGGAATTAAATTGAAGATAAAATTTTAGAGTTGAAATGCCAAGACGCGCGCTGGATGATGATTGATGTCATTGCTGGACCGTAATTGGGGGTGAGGGTGGGGGAAGGATAAAAGGTAAAGATTCTTTGCTGAATTTACAGCTTTTATATAATGTAAACTGGCAAAGTATGCAGAAAAGTAACCAAACCCTTATTCTGGACCCCAAGTCCTACCAAAAGCACCTTCACTTAATTGCCATGATCTGTCCCTATCCTCATGTGAAATCATGTCTCTTCTTTCACCTTCTTGTACCCCAAAAAACATAAGCTCAACTGGGCAATGCCTCCTTGTTCACATGAACACCCTGCAACTCATATATCACCTACTTTCATTGTTCTATAGCTAGAACAAACTAAATAATTAATGATGGGAATTTAGAGAGAAAATATATGAAATTGGTCTCTAATTCCGTCACTAAAAGAAATTAGCGACGGATTTCATTTTTCCCATGTCTAACTTTGGTCACTAATTTTACTTTTTCTAGCTAGTAGTATACATAGCTAATAAAATCCCAATATTAATTTTAATTAAATTAGTATTAATTAACGTTCAAGACCTTCAATGAACCCTCCAATATAGTTCACATGTCATTGAATTAAATTCAACACCAACAACATTATGTGAATTAAACCATATCATACATTGTGATTCTCAAATTAACTAAGGTTATATAATTACCTTTTAAAAGCGTGTAGCGTAGTCGGTGTAGTTAACTTATGTCCACCAGCTATAAATAGAGGCAGAAAGCAAAACACACAGTGTGTGTGTTTTTCAATAATCAATAGTGCTCGTACTTTTGCCAACATAGTAACATAATAATGCACCTTTTTAGTATATAGAACCTAGACCTGTGTTCCTTGGCCGCCTTCAGGCACCTCTTCTTCAAGCTTGAAGACTGCTCATCAGCACAATGAGTTGTTGGTTGTGTGGAAGTTGAAGGGGTAGAAAAACAGTGATCCATGTTCTGTGGGTGTCCTTAATTTATTTGTTGTGATTGTGAAGTGGGTCTGAGACTCTATTAAAAAGGGTAGGTAGACACTAATAAACAAGCACAGCTAGCTCAGGGACAGAAATTTGGGAGTTGAGAGTATGGTGTTGGGGTGGGGGTGTGAAGAGGAAGTGTGAGTGAGCTAGAAACAAGGTCACCAATAATGTAAGGAGTAAATTGAATATGGGCCAGTGGCCTTGTTGTCCTAGTACGAAGTAACATACACTAAGGCCCTCCACCAAGTGGGTTCGGGATTGGCTCGCCAGAAACCAAAAGATGCGGAGGATCATGACTGAAGAAATTTCGCGTGCTTGAATTTAAAGATTATAAATGATCGAAAACAATTGTATTGAAGAAAAATGAACATAATAATGTGTGGCATGGTCGGTAGATATTTAGGTCCTTTAAAGATGTGGTCAAAAGTTCCAATCCTGACTCATGTGTATGAAAAACATATGCTGAGAGTTGTCAATTACTTAAATAGATCTCAATACTTCCGAGTATTAGTTTTTGGCGTTCAACTTGGGGATACTAGCTAGTTCACAAGAAAACGGACACATTACTAAAAAAATCGATTTTAGAGAAGGACAAAATCCCTCGCTAAATATACAAAAATCTGTCACAAACCACATTGCTGACGGATTTTGTGACGGACACGAATTCGTAACTGAATTTGGCGTCGTAAAAATTTTAACGAGGGAAATCAAGATCCGTCGCAATTTGTGATGGAAAATCTTCCTCACAATTTCATAATAATCTGTCACGAAAGAATAGGCACAAATCAAAGAAAAAATCGCATTTTTTGTCGCTAATAGTGAGGAATCTAATCTATCTATTAGTGACAATTCGTTCCTTAGCTATCAGTGATGGATTACAAAAAAATAATGGAATATTATGGCAGTTTTAACCACCATAATATTCACTTTTTCCACTACAACGAAAACATCATTTCACAATCTGAATCTTGCTTACAGAATATGGGGCACTACTGCTTAAATGCAATCTGAATCTTGGATAAATTTTTCATAAAAAAAAATAAAATTTGTCTAAATTGGCAACTTGTCTATTTCCTGTTACATGTGCCATTTCTTTTTGGACAGTGGATACAATTTTTTTGTATACTTTAAAACACAATAACCTCTTTTTCATAGCACACAGATTACTAAAAGCAGTTAACCGATGTTATGGCATAAGGCTTATAGCCTTTTGCATGTGACACTAGACAGCAATTACATTACTCTAAGTTCAGCAATATCAGTACATAGGCAAAACTATGCTACAACAGAAAACAACCGAGCACTTCAGAAAAGACCAATTTAAACGAAGACTAAAAAGAAGGCTCTTCATGATCGGGCACCATCTTACTCGTGAATAAGTCTTTGATCGAAGTGCCAAACACCCACAAAACATCAATTTCATTAGAACCTAAGGATACCCTTTCCTTTCCTTTCTTACACATAGGAGGAAGTGTCATACAAATAGATAGGTGCAAGGCAAAGTTTATGGACCAAATATGAAAAATGATAGTAGCAATATACATACCATGACCCTTTCTAACCCTTCTCAATTGAGACACATACTCTGTTATCTTCTTAATTGCTTCAATCTGTAGAAAGAAAACCATATGTTTCAAATAAACACATTAGTAATGTTACCAAAGGCATAGGCTCAACTTCCCAGTACATGTTCCCTGCACCAATATACATGTAATGCTTCTCCTTTCATTAGCTTGTGTTAGCAATCTTTCCTAGTTTTTCCAGGACAATATTCAACATAATAACATGGTGAAATTGTCATTTAGCTTACGACAGAATCCGACTTTTTACAGTCCTGAATTGTTGTAAGAAAAATAAAGAAAGAAATTGTAAAAATCACACAATGTTAAAGCAAATATTTTTTTACTAACATTTTTCCTTATTTAAGTTCCAGAAGACTCTATGAATCCCCAATGACACTATGATTGTTCACTCAAAAATTTAGTTTCGATGAAGTGTGCCATTTCAGGGTCATTGTTGCGGTCTGCCACCTATTATTCACAAATCTTCAATTAATTAGCCTTAACAACTACATATCAAATAATTTGTGACCACCTAAAGAAAAATTGCAACACAAAGATAAAGCAGTAAAGAGGCAGTACACTATGCACATTCAAAAGTTTCTCATTTGTTAACTTCTCCATAGACAAAGCTAATTCCATTGCTGAAACAATCAATACAGTAAAACAGAAAAGGCAAAAGTCAGCATATATAAACAACTGAATATGGAAAACCACAATGCTACAAACATCAATGCATTGAAATAAAGATAACTTTGAGAGAGTAATGAAATCAGCAAGCAAGCTCACCATGCAATGCATCTCTTTTTTCCACATGCTTAAATTTTGAGGGCACATTCTTGATGGGGTGAAGCACAACTCTTCCACCACGAATGTTCTAAACAAGTTAATAAGATAAGAGAACTTTACAAAAGTTACTTTTAAATGCTTGATCTGGAGTCAAAAAAAGAAATCAAAGATAATTTAATCTGATATTTCATAAGCTTTTCAGCATGTTCTCTTTCTTCTTCACTAGATTCCTTGAAGATTAAAATTAAATCTGAGTTAGGGTTTGAATGAAAATTGGGGGAAAATCAAAATCTGAGAAAGAAGAGGAAGAAGCACACCATGGAAAAGGAAGGAGAAGGAGTGGCCGCAGGTTCAAACTCCAGCGTGGCGGAGGTGATATCCGGAGCTGCAGAGCTCCGGCGATTTGCTCCGTTTGCAGTTCTTCTTTGTGTGTTATGTTGCCGACGTCATGGGGATCCCAAAAATTAAGGTAGTTTTTTGGTTGAAGGTCTCAGGTGGCCGAAAAGTTACAAAAGTTACTTTTAAATGCTTGATCTGGAGTCAAAAAAAGAAATCAAAGATAATTTAATCTGATATTTCATAAGCTTTTCAGCATGTTCTCTTTCTTCTTCACTAGATTCCTTGAAGATTAAAATTAAATCTGAGTTAGGGTTTGAATGAAAATTGGGGGAAAATCAAAATCTGAGAAAGAAGAGGAAGAAGCACACCATGGAAAAGGAAGGAGAAGGAGTGGCCGCAGGTTCAAACTCCAGCGTGGCGGAGGTGATATCCGGAGCTGCAGAGCTCCGGCGATTTGCTCCGTTTGCAGTTCTTCTTTGTGTGTTATGTTGCCGACGTCATGGGGATCCCAAAAATTAAGGTAGTTTTTTGGTTGAAGGTCTCAGGTGGCCGAAAAAGGAAAAGAAAAATGGCGGATTTGGGGTTTTTAGATCTACTCTGTTTTGCGCGAAGCTTGGGTGTGTTTTGTAGAGAACGACGAGAAGAGAAAGATGGTGGTGGTGGTGCTTTGATTTGCAGCCAGAGTTGGCCAGAAAACGTCATGGAAGGTAAGGCCCGATTTCGGATTCGCCCCAAATGAAAGTCTAAACAGATAGGGAGGAAGAGGAGAACGAGAGAAGTAAGAATCTATGGTTATTTTGGCCAAACACGGCCGGACGAAGGCGGTAGAGGGCAGAGAAGGACAGCGGCGGTGGAGTGAGGAGGGAGAGAGATGAGAGCTTCTCTCTCTTAAAATTAGGGTTTTCAGAAGAAGAAAAAAAATGAGTGAATGGGAAAGAGAGAGAACCGTGTGGGTGGTTAAGTGAAGGGGTAGGGGTGCGCGTAGTAATAGCAGGGGTGTATGCAGCATTAGTGACGGAAAATATCTTTCGCTAATCGTTGAGTTTAAAATCCTTCACAAAATCTGTCACTATTAGTGAGGGAAAATACCCGTCGCTATTTGTGACGAATTTTGTGACAGATAAATTAGCAACGAATGGTTTTAAATCCGTCACTAAATGTATCTTACAAATTTTGTGACGGAGGAGTTAGAGAGGATATCTTTCTGTCCCAAAAATCCCTCACTAAATGTATTTTAGTCAATTTGTGACGGATTTTGTGACGGATAAATTAGCGACAAATTTTTTTCGTCACTAACTCAATCACAAACTAGATACAACTGAAGTTCACCTGATATCTTGTTTTCCGTCGCTAAATCTGTCGCTATCAGTGAGAGATATGCGTCTATCTCAAATTTTCCTCTCTAAAATCGATTTTTCTAGTAGTGATAGTATTTAAGTATTTTTTTAGTTGTGTTATATGTTGTACTTTTAATTTATATTTTTTTTGTTAATTTGTCATTGTTAATGTTGGTATTATAATAATATTTATGTTTTACAAATTTGTAAAAAAAATATTAAAGAAAGCCATATTAAAGTTAAGTAAAACTCATTAATATTGAGTCTAAATATGGTTATACAGATATCCAGGAAAAAAAATATAAATTGAGTCTAAATATGGTTATACAGATATCCAGAAAAAAAAAATATAAGTGTAATAAAAAAATTCAATAAAGATATCACTACAAGAAATAAGGCCAGCGGCGGCGGTCAGTTTGCGGCGGTTGCAGTATGAACCGCCTGTAGTTAAAAAGCGGCGGCAATGTAGGCGGCGGTTCTGATAACCGCCCTTAAAGACTTGCATTTCGCGGCGGTTGATGGATATCGGCGGATCCAATTAAAAAAGAGAAACCCGTGTTTTTGCCTTTCAATTTGCGGCGGTCTAAATAAAAAAATATACTTACCCTAATTTGTAAACCCCACATCTTTGTTTATCCCTCGCTGCTCCTCTTGTTCGCTGCGACGCAAACCCTCCCAGTTCCTCTTGTTTTGTTTCTACTCAGGTTCGATTCTCACTGACATCTCAGATTTTCGATTCTCAGTTCGCTACTAATCTCTGCTCACTTCCTCTTGACATTTTTCCTCAGATTCGTGTGACCCTTTTCCTCTTGACGCTTCCATTGCAAGCAGACACCTTCGCCCTAAGCAACTCCCACTACTCAGTAATGGGTTCCCCATTGGCATCATCCCTTTCTTAGCTCCCACTTCTCCTAAGGAGTTTGGTTCCTTAGCTCTTCAGTCAGTGCTCCCCAATCTCGTTGGTAATGTTTCACTACCCATTATTTTGTTTTTTTTTGTTGAAATTTTTGGTTGATTTTGATTGTATATGTAATTTAATTTGGTTCATTGTGGTGGCAAGTGGAATTTGGTTTTTTGGGGGGTGGTTGAATTTGAATGACTTAAGTGGGGCAATTAGATTTTTTTTGAGTTATTTATTTATGCATTTGATCTTCAGCAAATCCTACTTTGCAAGATCAATTTTAGGAATGAGCCAATCGATCGTCGGGTAATTTTGTATTTGAATAACTGTGATTGCGGAAGAAGTTATTGCCACAAAAAAGCAGCATATTTAGTTAAGAATCAATTGAGAAGAATAAGCCTCAAGGACGCAGCAGTAGATTTCATTATTGAGTAAGTGTCCTGTCTTGGTTTCATTTTTTTTTGTTTTTTACTGTATTCAGTATATATCGATTAGTTAAGAAAAATTTCATGTTGCTTATAAAGGATTGGATCAGCCATTGTTAATTGGTTACTTTGTAGCTAAAGCCTGATTTGTCTTATCGATGTTGTCAATTGCACTTTTCCCTATCAGGATGAGCTTATATCGAAAAATTTCTGAATTCTGGTTTTTGCTCAAGCATTTTTTTCGCAAAGATCAAACTCCTGAATACTCCGATGTAGACGCTCTAGTATCATAATGGAACCAACTCTTCTATTTTCTATTGTTGTTTTGTTTGAATTCTTAATGTTTTGTTATTGTTTCTTTTATTGTGCTTCTGAATTCCGGTTTTTTCTCAAGCATTTTTTTCTTTCTCTAAAAAAATTGTTGATATCGGGCTTCTTTGCTATAGAAAATGGGAAATTGACATTAAGTTGGAGGCACATTGCCATTATTTTTTTCTTTTGAAAGCAATGAATTTATATCACTTCATTTTGAGAATACAGATGTCCATTTCTATATGCTTCCCTGAACCCCAAAAATGAAATAATTATACTTTGGGTTTAAGTTTTATAAAGAAATAAACTTATTTCTGTTTCACCGTAGATTTTCTTGACCTTCACAAAGAGTTTATTTAGTGCAATTTCACTTGCTTCAGTTTATATTTTGTTGTTGTATGGAGTATTTTTAACTTTTTAGTAATCAATGGAGCTGCTCTGTATCAGTTCCTTATTCCTTTCTTGACTTGTGTGTCCTTTTCATTATCTTTCTCTTTTAAATTTATCTTGTTCCAAAATTGCTTTTTGCAGTCTTTAACAATGGACTGGTAATTTGTAAGCCATAAACATTCTGAAAGTGATGGAAAACTTTGTTGTGCTAATAAATAATCATGTGATTATGTTTGATAGTTTAAAACTTGGGTTGTTTTTTAACACTGGTCTGTTCCAAAATGATATATAGAGTATAATTTTCTTTTTATATTTATCATTGCAAATTCACTAAATGATTAACCCTAATTGCTGAAGTGGCTAACCTGCTCCTAATCTTTTATGCCATTTGTAACTTTTTACTGCATAGGAATTAGATTAGTTCATTGCTTGCTTTAGAATTAGGAGTTAAATGTTAGATCTTTTATGCTATTTGCTTGCTTAGACAAACTGAGTTCCTTAAATCCAATTGATAGTGGTATTGTGCTTGAAGAAAATCAATGGATAAGTCATGGATTACGATGCCACAAAATTCATCCGAGTATGACCAAGGGATTAAATATTTTATTGAGTTTGCTTTTCGACGTCCTTCTACAGTGAAAATATTATGCCCATGTCCTCCGTGTGGTTTTAAATATCGGCTAACTAGGGCTGAGGTGTATGACCACCTATGTTGGAATAAATTTCCTAAAGGATACACCCTTTGGTTCTTTCATGGGGAGTCAAGCATAGGGCAAACTACCCAAGTTGATGAGTTAAATGTTTCAAATGCAACACAAGACATTGTGATTGATGAAGATCCAATTCGTAACATGATTAATGAAGCTTTTGGAGTTGATAGGCAATGTGTAGATGAAGACATTGGCGAAGACGTAGGAGGGACACCAGATATAACTCAAGAAGGGGATGAAGCTAAAGAGTTTTATGAATTGGCAAGAGATGATGAACAACTGTCGTATGAAGGGTGCACAAAATATTCCAAACTTGCTTTTATAGTAAAGTTGTATCATATCAAATGCTTATGTGGGATGACTGGTAAGGCTATGACAATGATCTTAAAACTACTACAAGATGCATTTGAACATGCAAAGATTCCAATTTCATTCTAGGAGGCAAAGAAAACTATAGCCAAGCTTGGTTTGGACTGTTAAAAGATACATGCATGTCCAAATCATTGTATGTTGTATTGGGGTGAAGATGAAAATAGGAAAACATGCAAAATATGTAACAATTCCAGATGGAAATCAAGGACAAAAGTTGGTGAGATTGAGGCATCCAATGATGGACGTAGCAAGAAAAAGGTGCCTGCAAAAGTTCTTCGTTACTTTCCATTAAAACCACGTTTGCAGAGATTATTTTTGTCTTCAAAGACTGATGAGGATATGAGATGGCATTATGTGGATAGTAATAGCGATGACATGATGAGGCATCCTAGAGATTCTGAAGCTTGGAAGGCGTTTGACTCAACAAACATCTCATTTGCATCAGATCCGCGAAATGTTCGCCTTGCATTAGCTACTGATGGTTTTAATCCATTTAGTAATTTAAGTACAAGTTATAGCATTTGACCAATTATTCTCATTCCTTACAACACCCCTCCATGGGTGTGTATGAAGCCGACATCTTTTATCCTTTCAACACTAATTCCTAGTAAAAAAAATGCCGGGAAATAATATAGATGTTTATATGCAGCCCTCGATCAAAGAGCTGAAGGATTGATGGCATGACGGTGTAGATGCTTATGATGCGTCAACTCGAGAGATGTTTAAATTGCATGCAGCATTGATGTGGACGATTAGTGACTTTCCTGGTTTGGGATCTCTCTCTGGATGGAATACGTATACAGGACTGGCTTGTCCGACTTGTAACTTTGATTCTATTCTCTGTCGTCTACCCCATAGGAAGAAATGGTATTTTATGGGTCACCGTCGATTTCTTGATCAAAGACACAGGTTTGGAAGTACCCTATAAAGGTATGAGACATAATTGTACACATTTCATTTTTTATTTATCTTTGTTTACTAAGGGTTCTTTTGTTTTTTGAAGGCAAAATTTGATGTAAATGATGAGGGACATAAAAAGGATATCTTTGAAAATATTGGAAAATAGTGGAGGGACAATAGGGCGCGGCTGTTTGCAGAATATTATGACGAGACTCTTAGTCTAGAAGAAAACCTTGAGTCCCAACCAAATGGCATGTCTATGGAGCAATGGGACGGTTTTCTGAGCTATCGACTAAGTGAATACATTATGGTAAGAAGTGATGTGCTGAAAATATTCTAATAAAATCTATCATTTACTAACTTTTTTTTTTCTTAATATTATAGGAGATGGCTGAAAAAATGCAGAAAATCGACAAAAGCAAACTATTCCTCATACACTTGGGTCGAAAAGAATTGCAAGGAAAAAAATGAACTGGTATCACTTATATATTCTTTTAATATTTTTCTATTGTAAAATTTAAATTGATTATTTTATGATATTACTAATTTGATTCACAATGTCAGGAAGTGCAAACTGGGAGAAGTTATACTAGAGGAGAAATGTATTCTATTGCACACACCAAAAACGATGGAAGTTTTGTTAACGATGAAGCGAAACAAACAAGTGTGAGTTCTTTATTTATTTATGAGTTTCAATTAATTTTTAGTACTTAAACATGAGTCTACTGGCCTGTGTGAGGCTTATTTTGGTTTTATTGTGATTTGGAGAGTAATATGTTGCTACTGGCCTGTGATAGGTTCTTCTAGGCAGGTGTGGATTTTGATTGGTTTTTGCTGAATTTATGTGATACTTAATTTGGTAGAACGTGTATTATTCTGATGAAAAGTTCTGGTGCCTATCTGTGCTGCTATTTTAGCGTGTCTGATTTTGGAACACGTTATTTTGCTTTGGAAATGAGAGTGTGGTGCTTAACAGAAAAATGGGTTTTTGCATTTAATACACTTGGTGATGGGATTTAGTTACCAAAGAATGTCTTTAGTTAATTAGTTTGTGGTTTTCTTTTGAACCGATTGTTTTTCAGGTATTCAAGGAGTTAAACTAGATGTGTGTTAATTGAAGTAATATTTAAACTGATGGAATCATTGAACCTGAAAATGATTGGGTGGAATTATGTGCTGCTAATGTTGTCAGTTCCACTTTAGCTTCCTTTTAATCACACAACAGCATGCACGTTTCTGTTGACTTTGCATTTTTTTACTAATTGGTCTTTTGTCTTTAATTTCTGTTCATATTTGATGGTCAATTATAGGCAAATATGACTATGCTTCACATGTTATTTCTTTTCTGCACTTTTTAGGGAATTTCCTTTTAGAAGTGATGAAACATCAGGGTGATAAAACTTGGGTTTGTGTTTGGGTTTAATGAACTCCCTCTTTTCCCTTCTTTCTCTCTTCTGATGCTATTGATGAAATTTAAATACCCTGAAGAACTTTGAATTATGGATTCCCCCTTTGCCCTTTCTTTAGCTCTTAAGTAAATAGGTTTTAAAACATTGATTAGTTGTGGATTGTGACCAACAAGATGAAGTTGCAACTTGCTAAAAAGTGTTGTTTCGTCAACAAGATGAACTTTTATATTATTTTGCGGTTTGGTTTAGACTTCTATTATTTTGTGTTTTATTCGTATATTACTCAATATAAAAGGATGGGTAGTCAATGAAGATAAACTAAATGATCCTGGATTCAATTCTTGCTTGTATTTTGGTTGGTATTGTTGTGTTGTGATTATACAGGTGTATATGTCATTTTGGGGTGTCGATATTTTAAGGGGGGTTCTGTCGAAATTTCGGTAGAAATATCTTTGAAATATAGGCTATTAGAAGATAATATCATGGTTGTTCTTTATGTCAAGTTATGTGTAGTTAAGGCTTGCTAGACTAGTGTAGTAGTCTATGTGTATTTGAGCGTTTTAATTTTGATAACAATAAGTTATGCTTTTCATTATTTTCAGTATTTGTAGATTGTATTAAAGCTTTGTGTATCTAATTACATGTTTGTCAATTTATATATAGGTGGAACTAGATGAGAAAATGGATGCCCCATCTTTTGAAAATGATGCCTATGTTGAGGTGTTTGAAAAAAAGCACCCGGGACGTGTGCGGGGCATGGGGTTTGGCATCACCCCCACACAAGTCTTTGGACCCACTTATCGTTACGGGAGCTCGAGTTCCTCATCATCTGCAGGTCCTACGTCATCTGAATTTAAAAAGATGAAATTAGAACTGCAAGCAAGTAATGAAACAGTTGCAGCCTTAAAGCAAGAGGTAGCAAAAGTTCTCACTTTAGAAGCACAAGTGGCTTATCTTATGCAACACTTTGGTGGCCAATTTCCACCTACACTTAACCAGGTAAGAATATTAAAATACCACAAAGTGTTGTCAAGGAAACCTTTTTCTTTTCATATTATTATAACATGCATAACTACTTTTCAGTTTATAACATGCATAACTAATTGTCATTTAAAAGAGTGTTTAATATTTATTTTTATTTTATGTTTCCAGGGTTCGGATATAGGCTCACCTGCTGAAGTGAGACGTTCTTCAAATGCAAGTCACGATCTTCCAAGTGATGGACATGGATCTTTTCCTTGGTTTTTAAGGATTTATTAATCAACAACTGATACTTTTAAAGAATGTATTAAACTAATATTTCGTATAACTGGACTTGACTATCGATTTCTATTTCTAAGAATTCTTGTGTTACTAAATTTTGCACTTGACTATCGTTTGGTATAATAGTTTTTTGATAAATGTGATGGTGGCTAGATATTCAATTAATAGAATGAATTATAATAAATAGTTTGTTAATAAAAATATTTTATTTTATTGAGCAATTTTATAAAAAAATACGGAATTGTGGTGGTGGTTGGATATTTATTTTATTGTGGTGGTTTTATAAAAAAGTAAATTGTAATAATTACAAATTTAATTTGCACGTCTTTGAAAGGAAAAAAAAAAGGGACCATTCGCGGCGGTTCCTGATCGCCGCAATATCCTTGCAAACTTCTAACCCTGTTTCTATCGGTTTTCAATCGCTGCGAGGGCTGCCGCAAAATCGAAACCACAGCGACAACCACCGCAGGTTACTCTGTCGGCAGTTATACCAACGGTTGGTTATAACTGCCGCGAATTGACATCCCGACAACAATAATTGCGACAGTTTCTGAACCGCCAGCAGGTGTATTTAGCGGCGATTAGAACTGCCGCAAAATGCCTTCAGAACTGCTGCAGTTTACCAAAATTTTTGTAGTGTATGGGTTTGGCTATTATAGTATCATATTGAGACTCTAATGGTTCTCATCTATAATTTTTGTTAACCACTCATGCCAAAACTAGAGATGAATATGTAAGATGACTTCTCTTTGATGGGTTTTATAACAGACCATATTTCAACATGATACATCAGAATTTAAATAAGCCTATAAAATTTAAACATGTATGTATGAAAAAATTTCAACCCTTTAAGAGCATTGACTACAACTCCTTCTATAACAACTGATATGGGTGAGCACCTAATCTGGCCCTAAACTTTTCTCGGGTCAATTCTTTAGACCTTAATCTGTTCTGAGATCTGAATAAACCCGATGCTTTGCGGGTCAAATTAAGATCGGGTATATTTAAGACGAGACCGAGTTGGCCCGAAGGACCACTACAAGAATGTTAAAAGCCCTAGGAAATGCCAAAAAATCGCAGGAAATGCCAAAATTTTCGAGGGCCCACCGAGAGCCGCATGGATGTAGGTTATTCGCTGGTAGGAAATGGTTTCCGAGGGCTAAGCCCTCGAAAATTTCCTAGGGCTCAGAGCCCTCAGAAATTTCCTAGGGCCTTGCCCCTAGGTAGCAGATTGTCATTACCGAGGGCTTTTGGCCCTACGAAATGCCAAGGTTTTAATAAAAAACATTAATTTATTCAGAAACAAAGTTTTAATTTAATTTAATTTAATTAATAAAAAACTAGTTTTCAATCAACCACTCATTAATGTATGCACAGCACAGGGTTCCACGAACTGAACCCCATTTTCCCCAATCTCAGACAATGAAAACATAAGTCACCATGCAAACAAATCACCACAAAACTCAACAGTTTTCAATCAGAATAGGATATTAAAATATCGATAGCACAGGCAACAACAAACACCATTTGGGTCCATCTCCATCCACATTATTATTAAAATAAAACTAAAACTAAAAAGAGTCCAGCCTAAACCGATTTAAAACACGAGTAACTCGTAACTCATAACATGAGTTTGTAGAAAACGAAATCCAGTGGAAAAGGCATAGAAAAATTACAAAAAATTCAGAGGACTTTGAGGATATCATCAGCACCACTAAAAGTGAAAGCACCACCTTCCTCCAAATTGAAGAGCTTCACATCCCCTTCCTCAGCCAACAGAGCGTAACATCTCGACCTCACCTTTCACCTTCAGTTCGCCGAATTTTTCCACGAATCTCGGCACATGCTTCTGCGAGCACATGGGAGTTCAGGCCCCTGGTACGGCGAATTGCACCGCCTTCTTCCCCTTTGTTAGCTCCGATACCGTCACTGTTTTCACCTCGCCGACGGAGTCTAAGTAGCAGAAGGTGCATTCGGGAAGCTTGAGGGGTTTGGGGTGGCGGTGGTTGAGTTTGAGGGTGTTGAAGGAGAATTTGGAGGAGAGGGTTTTAGGAGGTAAGAGAGATGCAGTGACAGTGGTGGAAGAAGATAGGAGAAGGAGAAGCAGCAGGAGCCCAGAGAGAGGAAGGATTCACAACGGTGAGAAGAGAGAGAGGAAGGAGAAGCAGCAGAACCGCACGAGAGAAAGGGAGTTTTAATAAAAAAAAATTAAGTAAACAAAAAAAAACGAGGGCCCAGCCCATCGGTTAGTCCAAATTAAAAAAAAAAAAGAGGCTTGCAGAATCCGAGGGCCTGCCCCTCGGTGCTGCCAAAAAACAAAATTCAGTGCTGGTAATTTCCGAGGTTTTTTCTTAAAAAACCCTAGGAAATTCTCCTATGGGTATTTTTCTAGGACTATGAGCCTAGGTAATTTCCTAGGGTCACAGGCCCTAGGTATTTTTTGTAGCTAATAGGTAAAATTCTTGTAGACTTGTAGTGGACAATTATAATAAGATTGTAAAGTGATCATTCAATTATGACTAAAATTTAGAAGTGAAAGATTGAATATTTGTAGTATTTTACCATGTACTCAACTAAACTAAACTAACATGCATTCCAACTTGAATATTTTGTTTTATAGAAATATCATCACAAACATAAAAAAACTAACAAATTGGTGAGTAAGGGATAGGTTAAGACGGGTTATACCTAACCCTAACCAGTTCCTAAATTTTGGTCATGTCCATTCTGTAGGACCTAATTCATCCTTATACTCAAACAAACCTGATATTCTACTTGTCACCTCTAACTATTGAATAAGACATTTGACATGTATGGTTATTATTTAAAAAAAAATTGAAGTGAAAAATAGAGAGTAAAGCCTCAAATTTATCTCCAATGTTTACCACCAACTTTAAATTCATCCTATACTAAGAAACTCATTTAGAAATTAGGGTTTTCTAGAAACATAATTATCCTAAGAAACATAAACTCGGTGAAGCACCTCATTCATAGGTTTATTTAGGTAAGTTTCTCCTTAACATAAATCTTAATCAAATTGTAATAAGTTTAAATTACAATTCTAAAATCATCTAAGTATATCTATTAAAACATGTGACCAAAATCAAGAAATAAAAAGAGAGAATGCAAATTAGCCCAATCAACAATTCAATAAATAAAGAAAACCATTAAAGTACAAGATCTAAATTAAGCCTATATACAACTAAAGATGAAATCCTATGATTGATTGAAGAGTTCAACAACCCATTAGTTCTGATCTCTTTCAATGTCCTACACTCTCACCCCATCCCAATCAAAATTTGAATATCTGATACCTTCTCTAACATTTTACTTAAATTACTCTATCTCTCTAAAACCTTTGCGTTCTCCCCTTTACACCGTCTTCGACTTTTCCTCATTGTATTGAACTTTCCTTCTTCCACCTTCATCCTGTCGATTTCCCTTCCTAACAAATGAAACAATCGTCAACTTCTCCCTCCAGATATCCTTGGTGTCGTCGGAACTTGGTAAACACAAGTCCATCGCTCCATGGAATACGACGTTCGGTCAAACGACGCAAGCACCCCCTTGTGACAATAATATGATTCCAATACCAATACTCCACATAGAGAAATGGAAAGGTGAGAATTGCAAATAAAAACCACACATGACACATGCCCATACCAAATAGGAGCACAGGTATGGTGCATGAAGCACCACGAAACAAATGAGGGAGAGAGGAGACGGAACAATAATGTCTGGTTTCACGGTGAGAGGAAGAAGAAGAAAAAGAAGAAAAACGAAAAGAGGCACGAGCTTAAGGGTCTGTTTGGTTCAAATAAGGGGAGCGGAAGGGAGAGATTTGAATGGAGTGGGGGGAAGGGGAGAGAAGACTTTGCATATTTGGTTCAGAAGGGGAGGAGATGGATTTTAATGGAGGGAAGAGATTAATTTACTTGTATATCCTTATAGCCTTTTATATTATATTATATATAAGGATATTTAAGTAATTTTATTTTAAATTATTTAATCTCTCCTCTTATCCCCTCCAAAACCCTTCATTTTGGGAGAGAAGCCAAAATTGGGTTATGAAGAATTTTGCTCCTCTCCCCTTAAAAAAATTGAACAAAACAAACATAATTTAAAATAATCTCTCTCCTCTCCAAAACCCCACAACTAAACAGACTCTAAAGAAATCTCAAAAAATGAAACTATTAAGAGGGAAAAAATTGTGAATAGTCTATAAATTGATTAGTTCAAATTTAAATTTTGAAAAAAAAAAAATCATGAAAGACAATAATAATAATAATTAAATTAATAAATTTGAAGAAAGCAACTGTTAATTGGGATGATTGACACCAAAAAAATTGATTGGCCTATAGTATCTAATCAATAAAAGATTTTTTTTTTGACAAAAAAAAATCACACCAATTCATTAATAATCAGAACCGTACAAATGGTAACATGATCACAATTTTTGAAAGTAGCATTATATGTAGCCACCCTTACAAAGGTGTGAGCAACTATACGAGCTCCCTTCTTATAAATCTCTACCACAGAGTTGTGAAAAAAAAAGATAACAGACTCCAATATTCTAAATTAACAACCCAATATTCAACTTGATCCTCCCGAATTTTTTCTATGCTACCCAGTTCAAACTTTGAATCCGACTCAAAAACCTTTTTGGTTAAGTTGAGCTCAATTGCTGGAATATTATATAGAAGGTATTGGGTTTTCCCTTCATACATCTGAAGTCTGTGAGAGTACCAATAAAATATAGCTTTGAAAAATTGCTCTCTTATCACATAATACCGATTGCAATATTCCGATCGTAGGAGGCGTCGATGTTGTTAACCCCCAGAGACCCGCATAAACAGAATAATTGCAATATTCTGCACAAACAGAGACCCTCACAAGGGCCAAGGACATCAAAATGACCAAACAAGGAGAACTACCTTTGTCCGGTGGTTTTCGTGGCGGCCGGTTGGAGTCCAGCTCTGTCGGGGGAGGAGCAACTGCAAGCTGATTCAAAGTGGAGGACTCAGACGGAGAACAGATCCAAACAGAGGACCCAACAGATCCAAACAGAGGACTCAGACGGCCATGGGGCGGTGGCTCAGGTGGAGGGCGTTCTGCCGGAAAACAGGACAATGTGGTAGTGGGTGAGATCTTGGAAGGGGCCTGACCGTGTGTGATCGTTGGCATGCCGCGGCAGTGCTAATCAATAAAAGATAGCATCACATTTCCAATCACTAAAACATAATATCATATTTCCACTTATGTGACTTTCCAAATTTGCAGTTAAAATAGGTAAGATTTAAATCACAATTTAAAACTGCAAATTGAAATAGAAAGATTTCCGATACTTCCCTCAAAAAATAAAAAATAAGATTTCAGATACAGGTTCATTGATTTGACCCATAATTACAAATGACTAATGATAAGTGTCATAAAATAGGAAACTATTAACATATTGGTAAATGAAATCAATTTAGTCATGGATATTGACAAGTATAAAATTAAATTAAAAAATTTATATTTTGGTGGGAATTAAAATGACTAAGTTTTGACACGTGTCATAGTCCTACGTAACAAAACTCAGTTTTATATAATTTATTTATAATTATTTATAATTTATAATATAGTCGATAGTTAATTAGTTTTTCACTTATTAAGAACGTATCACGTAATATCCTTAAGGGTATGTTTGGATGGATGGTTTTGGAGGGGAGGAGCGGAAATGACTTATTTTTCTTTTATTAATTAAGGAAGCTATAAAATATTTCTAAAAGCCAATGAAGTGTGATTGAAATGTTATATGATCATTTATTATATTATTCTTTCAATTTTTTTAAAATCTCAAATATATATCAACCAAGGTATAAAGATATAGACTTAGCCCTCCAAAAACCTCAATCCAAAAGACCCTTAAAAAGAAAACTTATCACCAACTAGCTACTTTTGTGATACAGAATCTCAATTGATAATTAAAAAGATACCTGATACACTGTATGCCAAACTATCAAACTCTAATAGGATGGGCCGAATTCGGGTCACAAACTGAAATCCATACCCAGCCTAAACCTATGTTATTGAATGAAAAATGGAATAAAATAGAAGTAATACGCTGGAACGTCATCGTTTGACGGAAGCCGCACAAAATGAAGTTGGCTCTCGCTAACCACACCCCCTAGTTTGCCTGCCACACCCCCTGTCAAAATTAAAACAAGCACATTGACCAAATTACCCCAGGCTTGCTCGCATGCTCGTCTGAACACGAAACTTCAATCATCCCCCGAAAATTTTAAAGAAAAACAAAAGAAAGAAAAAAAAAATGGAAAGCTAAGTTGAAGAAGAGAAGAAGACAGGGCTCGGAACAGAAGCTGAAAGATCCCTTTCTGTTAAATCATCCCATGCGGCGTTTTTTCAGCTCCAATAATGAGCTGATTTTTCTGGGAGAAGGGGGTATACGTGAACTCCGATCACGTACACTTACGTGATTTTAAATCACGTAAATAAAAACTAATTTTATGGGTGCTATGGCACTCAAATCACGTACCCTTACGTGATTTTAATTCACGTATGTAAAAACTAATTTTTTTTGGTGCTACATGATCTCAAATCACGTATGTAAAAAACCAATTTTTTGGGTTCTACGTGATCTCAAATCACATACGTAAAAATCAATTTTTTTAATGCTAAATGATCTCAAATCACGTAAGTAAAAACCAATTTTTTAGGTACTACGTAATCTCAAATAACGTACCCTTATATCATGTAAGTAAAAATCAATTTTTTGAATGCTACGTGATCTCAAATCACATACCCTTACGTGATTTGAATTCATGTATACCTTCTTCGATGAGAAGAAAAAAGGCAGAAACGAGAGTTGTTCCGGAGCGTGAGGTTCTACAACAGGAAGAGAAGAGAAGGGAAGGAGATCTGGTTCTGCAACTGGTTCCAGGAAGAGAAATAACATTTTCGTGGGAAGGGTATTTTTGGTATTTTGAAAAATTAAAGTGTGTCAGGGGGTGTGGTTAGCAAGCTAGTGGGTGTGGTTAGCTAGAGCCAATGAAGTTTACTTGCGAAAGTGGCGATCCGAGGCTTATGCAAAAACAGAAAGAAAGTATAAGTAGACGTTCCGTGTTAAACTCAAACAGAACAACGAAGAAAAGAACAGAAAACGAAACCCTAATTTGAACTCCATTATCCATTCACCTACCATATAACATCTCTTTTATCTTTTTCCCATCTATTTCATTCACACGGAGGCAGAGACAGGGAAAGAGGCTCTTTCGTTTTGCGAAGCAAAGCCCTCACTTCAATCATCGATCAATTCGTGTTGGGTTTGTGAATTTAGCTTTGTTTTTCTTCAAGGTTACATTCCCTGTCCTCCTTCCTCCTCCCCCTTTACCGATTTGGGAGGTGGACGAAATTTCTAATGTTTCCGTGTTTGAAATTTGCAGAGACTAATCCCTCTTCCAATTTAATCATGTCCAAGACCTCCTTCAAGAGTCAACATCCTTTCGGTACTTTTTTTTTAATTTTTTTTTAATTTAATCCAATTTCTTATGGTCTGGTATTTGTTGGGAATCGGAACCTTTTGATTAGTCGAATTCAAAATCCATGCCTTTTTTGCATTATAACCTTATTTTAGGAAGGAAAAAAAACATTTTTTATTTTTTATTATCTAATTGAAATTATCAGGATACTATGATGGGGATCTTTAGCTTTTTATCAGACGGATAGAAGAATGCGTGTTTACTACGTTCACATGAGTATTTTCTTATGAGTTTTAAAAACCCCTTGTTCATTCGACTTGAATAACAGCGTTTTTTTCGTACATGTCAGAAAGAAGGCAGGCTGAAGCTGCTCGCATTAGAGAGAAGTACCCTGATAGAGTACCTGTAAGATTGTACTCTGTATGGATACGTTGTATCCGTGTTTATTCTTCCTTATGCACTCTTGTTCAAATATGGCATTTATGTGCAGGTGATTGTGGAGAAAGCTGGAAGAAGTGACATTCCAGACATTGATAAGAAGAAGTAAGTGATTTTCTTAAGCTGTCCTTTCCCTATTTATTAGTTATCAGGTCTGAGAATATTGTTTTGCTCCCTGGATTTTTTTGGGTCTTAATGTTGTGAAGATTTTGGAAGGTTCCAATTTTGTGTTGTTATTAGTAGCATAACAAGAATTGTAAGTGGTGAAGGTAGTGAAGTATGAAATGGAGCACCCATGTTGAGTTGATGCTTTGGTAGTCATATAAAATGCTGGTACTTACGGTGATTGAGATTTAATATTTTGTAATATTGTGAAGCTATGAAGCATGGTTGCTATAAAGTTTTTGTATGCTGCTTCATAACTTTGTTTTAATAAGATATTTGTAAAAGATTAACAAGTGAGGCCTGAATGCAAAAATTATATACTTGTTGCATATTCTATTTTGCCAAAGTAGGGCGGTGTATTAGGCCCAGCCATAAATTGTTGGTCACGATAGTGGCACATTTGACCTCCAGCACCACATCCTTGGACTCTACTGCCTGATTTTCATTAAGATATTTAGTTTGAAGTACAATTAGGAATTAACAGAGAAAGGAACGTGGTTGCTTAGTAATATAAAACCAAGTCTCAGCTTAGGGATTTATAGTAATTTGGTTTGTGAATAGGGCATGCTTCATCTGCATATGTGGAATGGCCATGAATAAGTTTTGAATTTGAGATTTTTTCAGATTTGTCCATCTCGACAGTAGTAAAGTTGCCTCCAAAATGAGAGTCTAGTTTAATATTTTTAAGTCTGTCTTGGACATTGAAGGATATGAGCTAGAGATGGGTATTGAAAATCGGAGGATCAAACTTGATTTTCTTTCTATATCCCAACAATAAAAATTTATGTATTATTTTCTTGATCAATGCATATTGTTAGTGTATTCTCAATTGGTTCTGTTGTTCTGCTTGTGATGCTGTAGATACCTTGTTCCAGCTGACTTGACTGTTGGTCAGTTTATGTATGTGGTCCGCAAAAGAATTAAGCTCAGTGCAGAGAAGGCTATTTTTGTTTTCGTTAATAACACTCTACCTTCAACTGGTAAGTATCCAGCCATACGAAATGATGTTTTTCGCTGTTTGGTTGTGCTTATTAACTGAATCCCTTCTTGTTGTAGCTGCACTGATGTCTGCTATTTATGAGGAAAATAAAGATCAAGATGGCTTTCTTTACATGACTTACAGTGGAGAGAACACCTTTGGATCCCACTAGCCATAATTTGCGAAGACCTCTGTAAATAGCTCCCGTAAGATGTAAATTCTCAGCTTTCAATTGTCAAAACATGGCCTGATGAGTATTGTCATCCTGCACTTTAATTGTGTTTTTTATCTTTAAATTATGAATTTCAGTGGATGGATTTATATTTGGTTACCACGCATTTGAACTCTCGGTTGCTTGTTTTCGGTAACATCACCTACTCTATGATGCTATTTTTGGGTGAAAATTACGGTGAAGCACTATTTGTATAAAGATTTGGAGTAGTAAAACTAAAGTGGCATTTGCCGCAAAAACTCTTGCTCTCACATAGTCCATCATAGCTCATATTGACAATTAAAATAACTCGTGAGTTACCACTACAAAATTCGGAGTATGAAAGTGACATTCGCAAATACATATTTTCATTAACTTTATTGTGGGCTAGGTATTATCCGGTCGGGGTTGAGTGAATAGTGGTGTTATACGACTGGATTTGATCAGTTTTAAAGGCGAACAATTATTTGATTTTATTACATCGTTTTTTTCACTTAATCATCTAATTGATTTTATTCTAGTTTTATATCAAATTTATCCAATTCAATTTAAAGCAGTTTGGATTAAGATAAATTTTAGTTTGGTGAGTGTTAAAAATTTATAGTGAGGGTTTCTTTCGTATTGGGCCAATCTTGAAACACTTATAGGGGATGGCTTCTTGCACCCCATTTGTTTGCTTATCACACCCCACTCCTCTAAAAATTATGAAAAACCCAAAATATCCCCACTCACTCAAACCCAAATTTCTCTTCTTTTTCCTCCCGTCTCTTCTTCCTTCTCCTTCCCATCTCTCCTCCACCAGTCTATCGCCCCACCGCCAGAAAACTCATTGGAGCCACCACCCCTCCACCTCCCAACACCAGAACACTTCCCCAGGGGCCACCGCGACCAACCCAGTGGCCATCGGAGGTACTTATGTCCGTTTTCGCGATTTTGGTTTTTTTTTTCTCAGACTATATATGTTCTGACAATTCAGTTGCCAGAATATATTTTCAAACTGGAAGCCGTTGAAAATGTATTCCGGTAACTGAATTGCTGGAACATATCATAATTTTGAAAAAATATGCTTTCGTCAAAACTCAGTTGCCGGAATACATTTTTAAATATTTTTCCAAAATTATATGCTCCGGCAACTTAGTTGTCGGAATACATTTTCAACAGCTTTCGGTAACTAATTGCCGGGATACATTTTCAAAAGCTGTTGAAAATGTATTCCGACAACTAAGTTGGTGGAAGCATATTTTTCCAAAATTATGATATGTTCCGGCAACTCAGCTGCCAGAATACATTTTCAACAACTTCCGGTAACTAGTTGCCGGAACATATATAGTCTGCGGAAAAGGAAAAAAAACCAGAATTGCGAAAACGAACATAAGTACCTCTGGTAGCCACTAGGTTGGTCGCGGTGGCCCCCGGTGTTTGGGGGTGGAGGGTGGAGGGATGGTTGCTCCGGTGAGTTTTCTGGTGGTGAGGTGGTGGAGGAGGGATGGGAGGGAGAAGGAAGAAGAGATGGGAGGGAAAAGAAGAGAAATTTGGGTTTTAAGTGGGGGTATTTGGGTTTTTCATAATTTTTAGAGGAGTGGGGGTGTGGTAAGCAAATAAGTGGGGTGCAGGAAGCAAGCCCCCACTTATATCCATATACCTATAATGGGCCTTTCTCAGAGCCCATGAGCATACTCCAAGAGAGTCATTATCAAAGAGATCTCCATATGATGAGAGACCATGGTAACATATCCCGATAACAAAGGATTTGTCTCCCGCACTATACAATAATTACCCATAGGAGTTGACATCCTTATTTAGGATAAAGAGAGAGGTCCACGACCCACCTCTTACAAAAGGAATATAACACCATGTATGGTATGTATTTAAGCCACGCCAGACAACCGAAGGAAGCATCATTCTAGATCGTTTGGTAAGAGCCCAATCTATCAACTGGCCTATTGAAAAATCGAGACAGAGTTGTGAGCGGTGTATTTGTTTAGTGTTGTGAACGGTTGGCTTCGAGTTCACACATATTTCTTTAATCAAATCCGAGCCCTACCAATTCAATATGTTCCAAACCTATTTTTTTCACCCGAGAACCCGTTTATCCGACCCAACCCGCCCGCATGCATGCTTTTCTTTCAAATTACTCGATTTCCAGGCGGGACCGGCTATTCTGTAGCACAATCAACTTTTTTTAAAGGGATTTAATGCTTAAATAAGAAATAGAAGGAGTTTTCCTTGATCCAAAGTTTCCTCTTTTTATTAGCCCAACAACCACAACAACAGTGTCGCAAAGACATCGACAAAGGATTTGATGCTATAAAGTTTTCAACTGTATAATAACCAATGAAAAGCATTCTCCTCCTCTTACTAATAATAATAATAATAATAATAATAATAATAATAATAATAATGAGGGTTTTGTTAATGCGTGCCCATAGAACACTTGTTAAGGAACCAAAAAATAAAAATTTTGTATTGCAAACAACAACTTTTAAACTTTCAAAAAATTAAATGCATCACTTTCAACATAATATTTTTATATTTGATTACTTAAAGAATGTCTTTAGGACACTTGTAGCATTTGCCTAATAATAATAATTAGAAAGAGTCACTATTGAAGTAAACACACAACTGGTATGGCAATAGTGCTATTCGTTGAATTAGAAAGAATAGGCAGGATTAGAATTCCATGCAAGCAAAAAAAAAAAAAAAATCCATGTAAGCTGGATCCACCGAATTATATGGGTGTCCTCTTTCTTTTGAATTGGTTTTTGATCCATCTGGCACAAATTGAGGCCCCGCTTTTAATCTTTTCAAGACCAATCACTGCAACTGCTTTGGCTTTGGTGAAACCAAACTTGGCACCCGAATTCTTGTTCTTGCCGGTGTCTTTTTGGGATCTAGTGTCTGTGTCAGCATCATATTCCATAGCACCAATGCCTCCGGCACCCCATTGATCAGCCCAACTTGGTGCTTCGCTGGCCATGTTTTCTGGATTCCACGAGTACCATTAATCAAGAATACTACTCATTGTTTGTTAACTTGTACACTGTTTGGTCGTAAGGAAAGAAAGTGGAGGAAAGGGAAAGATTTTTGAAAAATGTAAAAAGTGTGTATGGATAAACGTGACAGGCCAATCATAATGTGACACATCAGTAATTTTACACTTTAATCAATAAACTTTCTTTTTTTCCACTTTCTTTCCTTCCACTTTCTTGGCTACCAAACATAGCCGTAGAATAATCTCAAGCTTTTAATTATGAGGAAATATTGGCTCAATAAATCAGTACCTCAGAAATATAAGGAGGATGTTGGTCCAACTGTCAAGACTCTAGATTTTTAAAATAAGGTTTTTAGCTCAAACTTGTGTGAATGATATAGGTTTTGCGTGGAATAGTTTCTAGCTTGCCAACACTTGGAGCGCTATTTGCAGTGACAGTCTGAGTTAATAAATTTGAGTTTAATGAATATATACCGACGTGTTTTACACTCCTATGCAATCATATCTACAGTTGCGCCACTTTGTTATTATATTAGTTTTTAAAATTAACATCTCAACAAACATCTACACGTGAGATATAATTGAACAACAACGTAAAAAATTTATAGAAAGATTTAGAATGTAAGATATTAATTTATCAAATCTTTGCGTTGAAAAATTAAAACAGCAATGCTTAGAGTCAGACTCAGAGTCAGAGACATGAATAGTACCTCGTATGACTCGGTTGGAACTAGAGGCAGAAAGAGGAATGAAACGGAACAGAAGGGGAGGTGAATCAACTCGAAACTATATAGAAAGGGCTATGTAGCAAAACACCCCTGTTGTTTGCATTTTTCTTTTTCCTAATCTTTTATCTTTATCTTTTCACAGTTGGATTTGCCAACTCACCTATACGAGTATTTCCGTCTGGTTAAACAAACAAAGTGCGGCATCTTCCTTGATTTTTAATCCTCAAACTTAATCACATAGTAGTGATGCTTCGGCCAGCATTGTAAATTGCCAAGTGAATTGGTATTTGCCGTTCAATTTGTCCTTGTCTATAACAGTTTATTGTAATACTAGCACTCAATACATTCATCAAACTCAGTGGTTAAATTAAAGAGATGCCTTTTACACTTTGATGGTACAGTAAGTAAATACTGTCATGCGGTTAATATCTTTAGACTGCGCTAGCATAAACTTCCTTTACTGATAGTATATTTTTTGTTAAAAGTATAGCCTTCCCGGATTTATAAGTGGACCTAGCCTTTAAATTTATTGGAATCAAAGGTCTGGTTCAAGGGTTAGGTTACTAGTATCAGAAACTTAAAGAAAGAAAAGGGAAAGCCTAGTCCAAAGAATGGGGAAAAAGGAATAAAGAACACAGGGCGATGTCTTCTTAATTGCGGAGACAAAATAAAGGTAAAGTGGAGCCTGATTCAAATGAATACCACCAAAGTTTGGACCAAAAGAACAAGGATGGATACCACAATTACGAAGTACAGTTGCGAATCATTAAATCAACGCTTCGAGAGCTATTTGCAGTCAAAATAAAGGAGGTCATATAACGTTTTCTCATCTTTAGTCATTCTCAAAGGTATACAAACATCAAACATTTCTTGTTGAATGTAACAGAAAAGTGCACAATAAAACGTTTTAGTGTAAAACTTGATCAATGTCTATTATGCAATACTATGCACTTAAATAAAAATGCATTACAAGCCAAACCGGGTTTATGATTAAGGCTGTTAATTGATGTGTTTCAAAATCAGTTGCAAGTTGTTTCCATTCAGTTTTTTAGTTACAATTAGCAACTAGCCATAACTAACTATTGTTGAAGGTGCTGTTTGGAGTTTATTCAATCAAAACTTGTAATTGATATCTATATATTAGCATAAGTGTTTCTCTATGCGAGAAGTGTGTAGAGGGGTGAGGTTTTCACTTCATGTAATTCTCTGAGCTTGTGAGGAAAAATCAGTCAGAGAGAATGAGAGATCAAGGAAATGTGTGAAAATAGAGTGAACCGAAGAGGTCTTGGGTTCTTTGTTCTGTTTTCTCAACAGAGGTGAAACAAGGGCCAATGAGATTCTATTGTACTGTCTTGATCTTGTTTCTTCCCTTTCATGGTAAATCTAAATATTTTTGCGCTCTCGCCATGGATGTAGTCTTAAGACTGAACCGCGTATATAGTTCTGTAATATTTACTATGTTGGATTATTCACTAACTTCAGCTTGCAACTTCATCACTTAGGACAACATCCCTTAAGCCAACTTAGATCTCAGCCAGTGTAATTCCTTTTTATTTTTTTGCACTCGCTATAATAAATCCTTTGCGCTAAATAGTTGACGAAAAATAGTCAAAATTACTCTGTTGTTGGTCCTTTATATTAGTTTTAAGTTAGTATTTTATTTTTTTTATTTTTTTTTGTTTCATTTTAGTCGTGTATGTTCTAAAACGTTAATTTCGAGATAAGGTGTTGGATCATCTACAAGAAAAGAATTCAAGTGTGACACATACACAATCTATTGTATCAATTGTGTCACAAATTAAAATCCAAAAAACTGCCGTAAAAAGCAAACAACATTCCAATTAGGTTAACAGAACATAGGAGACTAAATTGGAAAAAAAATAATAAAGGAGTAATTTGAAACTGAAAAATTAAGATAAAAGACCAACACTAATTTTGTCATTAAAAAATAAATACTGGAATTAAATATATAATTAAACCACCTCTAAAAGAGGGGGGGAAAAAAAGATTTTCTTTGAAGTTTTGCAACAAAAGTGGTCATGTAAAAATGATAAGGGTATGAATTTGAGCAGATACTACATATTGAAAGGAGCCAAAAGCTTATGTGAAAAGAATTTGATTAGGACTAAGGGTGACATGATTTCTCGTGTGGAAAGAGGTGCAGATGGATGGCCGGTACTTCCATTCAATTCGGCTTATATATTTAACAATCAAATGTAAAGAGCATTGGGGAGGTTGGCACAATGCTTCTATAAATGGTGGGCACAATGAATCAAGCACAAGAGCGGCAATGGCATTAAAAAATTGCAACTAATCTCACCAAAAAGTAGCATGAAAATTTTAATTTCTTCTCCTTCCCCAGCTCAAGTCCACGAATCGAAAGCGAAACCACAAAAATTTCTATATAATGAAGATATATATAAACAAAACAAAACTGTAAAGTACAGTTGTAAGTACTCTTCTGTCAATTCAATTTGCTGCGAAATTATGAAGAAATGTTGGTCGCCCTCTATGAACACCGTTATCCCAAAGCCCCTAGTTGATTTAAATAATAAAAATAAAAATTAGACGGGCATATCTACATAACGGATGCAAGTATGTAATGTATGCAACTATTGGCACAAATATACCATCATACATATATGTCTCTGTCATGGAATTCTTCCCATCAAGGTGCAATTTTCACTTGGATCTTCTCACGGACTTGGACTTGTTCATTTTCCGTGACTTATCATCCCCATTACTGGTCCATGTGTATCCCTCAGGAATAACAAAAGGGTCTGATTCCAAAGCTCCCGAAGAGCATCGTTGTTGCTGCTTACTCCTCGATTGGCTATTATTTCGTCTCAACCACGAGGATGAAAATGATGACGAAGAAGATGAACAGTGGCTTTCTGGTTTTTGCTCATCACCATCTGCACCAAGCAAATGTCTTGGACTCGAGAACGGGGTGTAGAATTGCTCCACAGGTTGCAACTCCACGAACTTTGTGAACGTGATTACCACCCTCACCGTAGGGACCACCGGAATAGCAACCTGCCGAATCAAACCAAAAGACTAGTATCAATAACACAAAACTTCCCATCACCGTCTGATCACAAATCAAATCACTCATGAGTTTTCGTAAAACCGACACCTATCGATCATTTCAATTATTAAATTTGACCAATAATATTAATCTCTGGTTTCTGTTCATGTGGGACACAACACGACACAACACAAAAAGTAACGGTCAACGGAGCCTTGCCTTAACCGGAAAAGTCCCCGGCGGGAACTTGGTCGTGAGCAAATCCCTCATTCTTCTAACTGCTTTCACCTTATTGGCCAGAATGTCAAGCAGCGGCAAAAGCTCCTCCGTCTTCAACGGGAATTGCTCCGTTAGCCACACTGACGGCCGCAAACTCTTCAAATACTCCTTCTCCTTCGCCGGAGGTGGAAGTGGCAACGGCGGCGCAACTCTAACCGAAGCGGAAGACCTTCTCGGCGGTGGAATCGCCGCGGAAGGCAAATCCACGCTTTTTCTTCCCAATGGGACCCACTCTCTCTCTTCTCGAACGAAGCTACTGTGTCTTCTCTTGTCAGAAGAACCCAACGGCATTCCGAAGCTTGGATTCTCCGCTACGAGAAAACCGTCTTCGTCTTCGTCGAGCTCCAACGGCAGCACCTGCTCGCTTCCCGATTCACCGGCGGCGACTTTCCGTGACCGGAAACTGAAAACGACGTTGTGCACTTCGAACACTCTGGCCTTCCACTCTCCCACGTTCTCTGTCTTCTCTTGTTTCCTCCAATTCGTTCTTCCCACGAGCTCAGCCTTCGTCACGTCCATTCCCGGCCGGTACACGCTCGTCTGGGAACAAAATCCTGCCGCGTCGGAATCGCTCATCGGAGCTCCGGCGCTCTCGAAGGCGTCGAAGATTTTCCGGTCGTCGCGGTTGAGCACCAGCAAGGAGCCGCAGGGGATGCCGTGCGCGTCGTCGCCGTCGCCGAGGAAGAGGAAGCTCTGATCGGCGCGTTGGATCTTGAGGCCGTCGAATCCGGCGAGGGAGGTGTCGGCGCGTAGGTTACCGTCGCGCTTCCAGATTTTGTAGGTGTCGGAGGGGGCGATCTTGCCGACGAAGGGAATGACGGAGCTTTCGAAGTGGAAGGAGATCTCCATGTAGAAGTCACGCATGCGGCGAAGCACGGCGACGAGACGGGGGAGGCGACGACGCCACTTAGCCCAGGCGGATCGGTGGTGGTGGCGGACAAGGACGACGGCGATTTCCGAGGCGCGCCGGCATAGGGCTTCCTGGAGGGGATTCCAGCCGGCGGCATTGTGAAGGGAGACGTCAGCACCGGCGGAGGCGAGTGCGCGGGCGGCGGAAAGGTCGTTGAGACGGACGGCGAGGTGGAGTGGGGTCTCCCTTAAAGGGACGTCGCGGCGGTCCAATACGGCGGTGATTTTGTCTGCGACTCGTTCCAGAGCGAGCGAGTCAGACTCGGTGTGGATTTGAGTGGGGTCAGGTAATCGGGGAAGAGTGGAGATTATTCTAGAAAGGGTGGCGTGGTCTCCCATTGCCACGGCGTAGTGAACAGGACTATGTGCGTATTGTTCTGGCTTCAACGCCGGAAACGACGTCGGAGCAGGGTTCCCCTTCGCCATCTCAATTCTCTCACACACCCCCCCCAAACTATGTTATTTTGTTTAATTTGAAAAATGCATAGAATGAAGGAAACGCGAAATTGAGAAAGAATGAGAGAGGGAGCAGAGTGCAGAGTGCTTTTGGTAACAAGATGGGACTGTTCTGTGACTGTCACTCTGCAAAGCTTAATTTCAGGGCTCTCGTCTCACGTGTTATTGCCATTCCTCTCTGTGTTTTTATTCTGTGTGTTAACTCCCTCGCATTAAAGCGTGGAAATGGGAGTTGGCGTATGGGGTGTTACTAGTAAAACGCATTCGTTATGTTTATAAATTCTTTTTTAATTATGATTAAATGAATTAATTGAGAAGTAACTCTTTTAGAAACAGTGTAGAATAAAAGATGTGATCCGGATACTCTCCTCAACTATCTCTCTTTATTTGTATAAAAATACATCACAACCATTAAATTAATCGTACGAATAGAAAATTAAAAAACTAAAATTGGATTTGTATTTTAAATTACAACCAAATTTTTAAATAAACAAAAGGTCTTCTCACTCCGCATTTTTCGTGTGCGTTTTCTTTCTGATTTAGGACGCGTTTGTTATATATTAAAAAAAATGATTTTGCTACAAGATAATTTAGAGATTTTTTTAAAAAAGTAAAAACTAATTTATGTTTGTTAACAATAATAAAACTCATTTATTAAAAAAATATTTTAAACTTGTTTGGATATAAAACCACTAAATTGTTTTTTTTTTAAATTATTTTTACTTTTTTAAAAGAATCGCTAAATTATTTTGCATCAAAATTTCTGTTTTTAATCTATAACAAATAATTCTTAGAGTCCGTTTGTTTTATATTATTTTATGAATGAATCGATTTATTTAAAAAACTATTCATTTTTTAGGATTTTTATTCGTTTGTTATAATTTTAAGAAATAATTAAAATCCAAATATAATCTGAAATCTGATTATAATAAAAAGTTATTTGAAATAGATTCTCAGAAGTAATTTGACTTTAATGAATGTGAAAGAAGATTGAAAAAATTATTTTTGTGATCTTTAACAAACACAAATTAGCTTATATTTTACTTAAAAATTTCTTATTAATAAATTCTAAATTATTTTTGTTTGAAAATCACTTTTTTAATCTTAAACTATCGGAAGATTTTTGTTTATTTTAAAATTCGGTTTTATTTTAAAATTTAAATTCAATTTTAATATTTAATTTTTTATTCATATGATTAATTTAATAGTTATGATATATTTTTTGTAGACGAAAATTGAGATAACATTTAAATTTAGGAGAGGACTGGGTAAGTGTATCTCTCATAATTTCCGTCTCCCTTCGGTTTCGCTATCCTCATTCTTCTATTTTCTCTCTCCTCTTATGAACAGCAGAGGATCCGAGCTCCTTTTTAGAAACGCTGTAGAATAAAAGGGATCACATTTACTTGCAGTGGAGGGTAATTACAGGGTCCTAATTTTAGACAAACTTAGGATTTTTGGATAAAAAATTTAGAAACCAACGATAAATAAAATGTACTTTGGCTCTACCGCAGGATTGAACCGCAGTGAATCTTGTTCCGAATAAGAAATTAGGTGTCGCGGGCGAGTTTCATGTTTCACTGTTCAAATTTATTTGGCACAAATATTTTATTTCACTAAAATAAAATCCTCTATTGGTTATTTAAATTTTAAGCACACACCGTACTGACAAATGGCTGCTCTGATCACTATAGGATTAATTATTGTCCTTGCGTGGATAAACAGAAGGCTGGTATCACTTTTTTAGATTTGCACTATGTTTGGGAGGATGGAAAGAAAGTAGAGAGAAGAAAAAAAAATTTGAAAAATATAAAAAGTGTGCATAAATAAGTGTGATAGGCTAATAATAACGTGACACATCATTAATTTTACACTTTAATCAATAAATTTTTTTTTTCAGCTTTTTTTTTCACTTTCTAACATACCGAACATATCCTTGTCGTTTGTTACCAGTATTAAAATATCTAGATATATGATGACCTTCAATCCTACAAATACAATACATTCATTCTTGCACGTGATTGTCCATCTTTCTAATATTTTTTATATATAAAAAAAAATCTATCTAATATTTTTTGGTGTTAAAAAGTTATTTGTCCGTTTGGTTGATATACACAAGGCTTTATAAAAAAGGTGTATATATATATATACACACACACAAGGCTTTGTCTAACAAAGATATTATGGGTGTTCGTGGTGCGGTTTGATTCGGTTTTGAAGTAAAAAGTCATTTGATCTAAACATTAAAATAACATGCGGTTCGGTTTAGTTTGAATAACTTCTTTAAAAAAATCTGAACCAATCCGATTCGATTAAATGAGGTTTAGATTGGATCGGAAGATTCAGTTTTTACTTTTTGCCGAACATATATATTAATTATTTATATGATTTCAAATAAAATATTTAGAGTTAATTTTTAAAAAATTATTTTTTGGTAAATATTTAAAGAGTATATTTACTTTGGGATGACTTATAGGGTAAACTTTCTCAACACGTGGATGATCGGTGAACCACTAATTCAACCTGTCACTCCAGGTAAATTCGGTGTCATATTTTTAATTTATAAGTTCTGTAAGACTATGATTTAAATTTACACAATTGCAAAATGTCCCAACTACAAATCCAAACTACCAAATCACAGTGCACAAAGCTGCATCATTGTTTCTTGTTGTCTGCATCGCTTCTCGTGGCAAACTCTATCACTATCGCCTCCGGCAGCACCGGTTCCCTGTCCCTGTAGGTTATCTCAGTGAGACAGAGCAAATCGTAGGTGAATTTGGAGGGCATGTAGTAGAATTAAACCCTAAGGGGAAGACCCACAAAGTAGTAAAGATCTAAATACAACCTATTCGTCTCAGAATGGCGGGCGGCATTATCAAGCTTCCTCACACCTTTGCCGTAAGCCATTAATTGCTTCGCGGACGGTGTTGTCGGGGAGAGAGGGTGCGGAGTGGGTGTGGGCCGGGATGAGGTTCACAATTTGGATCTTGAGATATGCTTTTTCTGCCATTTTTTTCCAAGCAATTGGTGTGTAATGGGAGAAATTGTCACAGTGATAGGGTTAAAAGAATTTTTTTTGAATATAAGTGGATATTCAATTCTAAGGTTCAGGCTGCGTTTGTTCACATGCTCTGCCATTTTTTCCAAGCAATTGGTGTGTAATGGGAGAAATAGTGTCACAGTGATAGTGTTAAAAGAATTTTTTTTGAATATCAGTGGATATTCAAATCTAAGGTTCAAGTTGTGTTTGTTCACAGCAAAATATTCAGAGGGAACCCATTTGAAGCCAAACGTAGCCAATCTCAAATCAGATTCTGAAAGGATCTAGAAACTGTAACAGCTAACTAAAAGAAAAAAAGAGAAATACTAAATTGCTAAATTGCTAAAACTAAGTCTTTTTATTCATATTCTTGTTGTGTCCATCTCTTTATTTCATGGTTACATATATAACGGTAACAACTAGCACAATGACTCATCAAAATCTAACAAACTACAATGACTCATCATTATTCTAGAGACTTCCTTTTACTCAAGATAGCTCATCGTACTTGGGCCTAATATTTAGACATTACTATAATATATTTGGACCATAACAGATTCCATGGAAGATAAACAAACCCCAGAAGAACCAAATCGATTTGGGTCTTTCTTTCTCTCGCTCTCATTCTTTTTGTGACATCTGTGGAGATTATTGATTTGAGGAATTGAAAAACCCAGAACTTGTTGTTTTTTATGATTTGAGGAGTATTATGATTGTGATAGTTGTTTCTGGTACATAATAATGAATTTATTTTATATTTAAATTTATGCTTCTTTTTTAATTTGCCTTTATTCTATTTTTTTAATCTTTTTCTTTGTTACGATGGATTTGATTTGACATAGCTTGAAAACTTGGTTCCTAAAAATATTGTTTCTTAAGGGTCTGTTTGGTTCAAATAAGTGGAGGGAAGAAGAGGGGAGGGATTTTAATGGAGGGAAGGGGAAGGAAGAGGAGGGATTTACTTTGATTTTGTGTTTGGTTGAGAGGAGAGGAGGGGAGGGGAGGGAAGCCTTTGTTTGTTTGGTTCAAGAGGGAATGAGAGGAATTTTAATGGAGGGAAGGGATTAATTTACTGGTATATCCTTATAGTGTTTTATATTATATTATATATAAGGATATTTCAGTAATTTTATTTTAAATAATTTAATCTCCCCTCCCCTCCCCTCCAAAACCCCCCACTTTGGGAGGGGAGCCAAAATTGACTTAGGAGGGATTTTGCTCCCCTCCCCTCCCCTCCCCTCCCATTAAAAAAATTGAACCAAACAAACATAATTTAAAATATCTCCTCCCCTCTCCTCTCCTCCAAAACCCCCCAACCAAAGAAACTAACTAGTTTCGTAGAAAGCAGGTGTTGATTATTTCAATAAATTGGTTCGACATAACAAAGGGTTATATTACATAATTGGTGTGTTAATTGGTTTTTGGATCTCGTATTGATGCTGTTGCTTATACCATTAAGAAGAAAATCGATCACTCAGGTGTTCAGATGCAGGATTTTGGACTGGATGAACAAAACACATATGGTGAAAAAAAACATAAGTTTGGTGGGAGCTCTTTGTAATTTTTTAAGTTTTTATGGAAGCTGCACACCTGATGGGTTACCTGCCTTATCGGTGAAAGATTTGAACCACTCAAATAAATTATATTAAATCAACGGCATAAAATAATTGGTTCACCGGTGAACCACCTACTTAATGGTTCACGGTAGATGCCACCTTACCTTGGTTTGGTATGGTTTCAGTTTGGTAAATATTTAAAGAGAGGATTTGAAGAGTGGATTTACTTCAAATTCTCTTTAAATTTACTTTTTTAACAATATGCGGTTCGGTTTGAATTAGTTCGGTTCTAGGTAAGTCGACTGTAAACCAAACCGAACCGTGCGGTTGATGAAAAAAGTGACCCAAACAAATCCAAAAAATATCGATTTTTTGCGGTTTTTAGTTTTTTGGATCGGTTTGCGATTTTTCTTTGAATCGGTTTGGATTTGAACACCTCTATCGTAGATCATAATTTATATTCATTACCACAATATATTTTTGTATTCTATTAAATCTTCCTGTGAATTCTCCTCCCCTAGTTTTTTTTCCCTCTTTCTCCCTCTTCTCTTTCCTTCTCTTCAGTCTGCACCCCTCTTCTTGGCCATCGCCAACCCCTCTCCCACCCCGGTTGCCCCTTTTCCACAACTCGGGTGTTTGATAAAGGTGAGTATGATCGAAAAAAGGGAACTAAACTCGGTGGAATACTGAAAGGGGAACACAACAAGAAACAAGTGATATTGCTGTTGAGAGTTGGCAATTAGGAGAAGAACAACAGGAAGGGAAATACTAAACTCGGTGGGAACTGAACTGAAGGCAAACCCAAAATCAATAAGAACCACATTTCCTCTTTTTGCCCTTCCTTTTCCCACCACGATTCCCTTTCCTAGCTGAGAGTTCGCAAACTCCACTTCTCCAGTGAATCTATGAAGGCATCGTTGATGTCTCTAAGGGATTACAAGTAAGTGACATGGGTAGCGGTGAGAGCTGAACCGTTGCTCCAATATGGCTTTCAGGAACAGACAACGGTGAAACGACGTGATGTGACGATGTGTGTTTGGAGTTAGGGCTTCATTTCTAAAGGACTCGTTTCTTAACAATATGCATATGCGTATGGATGATTATTATTTTATAGAGTTAGGGTTTCAGTTTTGCGATGAGATAACAAGAGAGAGGACTTGTTTCTAGAGAGGGCTTCTCGAATCACTGAATGAAGCATACTCATTGAATATCAATATTCATTGAAGATATAAGTTATTTTTCTAAAATTAAATACCTTCTAGGTCCAGTCGGTTTTCATGGGATTTGATTTGATGAATCCAATACTCGACTCAATGATAAATGGGTTCAAGATTTTTTAAATCGGTTTTACCCCGTTATCCGACCCAACCCAATTTTTATACACACTACAAGAAATCACGGGTATACCGACGGCCTATTACCAGACAAAAGGAGTTGGAAGGGTAATGAAAGCTAGGAAGTTAACACCTAGGTTCATTGGACCCTATCAGATTTTGAAAAGGGTTGGCAAGGTAGCATATCAGGTGGCGTTACCTCCGTTTCTGTCGAATCTGCATAATGTGTTTCACGTGTCGCAATTGCAAAAGTACATTCATGACCCGAGTCATGTGATCGAGTCGGATGCTATACAATTGAAGGAGAATCTTACTTTTGAGGCACTTCCGAAAAGGATTCAGGATCAAAAATTGAAACAGTTAAGGGGAAAGGAAATCCCTCTAGTCAAGGTGATTTGGAGCGGGGCTACGGATGAGAGTGCTACATGGGAATTGGAAAGTAAGATGAAGGAGCTTTACCCGCAGCTGTTCGCGACAGGTTAGTGATAATTCCGAGGACGAAATTTTTCTAAGGGGGAGGATTGTAACACCCTCAGATTTGAATTCTTAGGATCTATAAATTGTGGGCTCATGTGGTAATTTTGTGATAACTTGTGTGTGTTTGCCTTAATAATTAGTATATTTTAATTATATTATTTTACCTTATTTTATTAAATATTGGTCTTGAATTTATTATGAATATTTTATAACAATAGTTTATTCTAGGAGTAGTATAGAAATGATATGTCATTTTTGTGAATATTAAATGTATATATGTATATGCACAGCAACGTGCTGATGCTTAATCTTTTTTTAGAAAAAAAATGAAAGAAAAGGCCCACTTTGAGTCCAGCACCCACGTCCCTGTTTCTTTTCTTAATAATTGTTCATCGCCTTCTCCAGGGAGTATTCGTGAGTGCCTCACTAAACCCTCATTGTAAACTTCTCTCTTCTTGTTCTCACTCACTGGACCACGAAAAATTTCAAAATTCACCACCCAACTCGAAATCAACTAAGGAACACGTTTTCAGCCTCTGTTCGTTCAACCGCGGTTCCGTTCGTCGCGTTTATTTTTGCAGGGCGAACTGTAATTTCATTTTTCGGCCACCACAGTTTCGGTTGAAAAAACGGACGTCATTTTTGGATTCTTCGCGTCGAAACCTTCAGAAAACACTACTCCTTTGCTCAATTCGGTGAAGTTGACGTCGGACCCCTTGTAACCCCTTTGTCTCGGTATGGCATTCTCCGGTCACTCTTTTTGCTTCCTTTTAATTTCGTTTCAGCCTTAAAAATTCTGAAAAACATATTATACTAATTGTTATTTTTTCCAGCTGCGTTTCACCCTTCTGTTAATTTTATCCTGTGCTCGGTTGGTGCTCAAAGTGTCGTTGTAGGCAATTTTCTTTGCCTTGCAATACTTCGAACTTCTTATTGAGGTAAGGGGGTAGATGGATACAAGATTAATGGGCTTATGGATATAATTAGGCAATAGGGACGTCCCATGGTCCCTAGACTTAACGCGATTGTGCAAAATAAGTACCATTGTCATTGTGATGGGAAAGTTTAATATTAAATTATGTCATGATGTTTATGTTAATTGGAATTGTCTTATAAGGTGTTGTTTGAGTTGATATGTTATGATAATATGTCATGTATGGATTATATGAGGATTTGTTGTCTTGGCTTGTTATTGATAAATGTATGTATGAGGTAAATGTGTTGAAATGAGATTACTTGTTGCTATAGGATGTTCTGAATTTATTGTGTTGAGTGAGAGCTAGATTATCATAGGGAGTGGTTTGTTACACTTAGATTCTCTAGGTGCTATATCATGGTTATGTGAAAGGATAAAGTATGGATGATGGGTGTAATTGTTAGGAGTTAACTAAGATATAATGATGTTTTTAGCGTTCAAGTTATGGTACAAGCAAGTCTTAAGACTAGGATATGATGGTGATATTGTGGTGTTGATGGTTTAAATGCTTTAGAAGCAAGATTTGGTGTTGTGAGTATTTCAGCAATAGTTGTGCAGAAAAAGTTGGGTAGAAAAATGACTAAGTCTGGAATTGTTTTAGCTAAGTCTCACTCATTTAATTTCTAAATTTAAGATATAATAAGTATTGACCCAAACTCCTTTGGATAGTGTCCTATAATTTTAGGGGTGGTGAGGTAGGTTGATAACTTGGACTTGTTCCAAGATTGGGGGAAACTGGTCAGTTTAATGACGAATAGTGTCTTGTTAACGTTGTTGTAGCCGACCGCTTGATGAGATGGTTAGTGAGTTGTTAAATTGTTATTGTTGTTGTTAGACACCTGTTTGGTTTGTGTTCATGCATCATATGTGTCTCGTTAAGTTAACGTCATTGGGGGTGAGCAATGATGATGCGATATAGTATCGGCCATGCTGGGCAAGATACCCGGCCTTGGGGGTCAACCGAGTATGAGCGTCTTATATAAAGGCGGTGGATAGCTACCACAGCTGGGGCATGACCAATAAATATACCGATTATCCTGACTAGACACTGTTCGTACTCAAGAGTGATGATGTTTTCTCACTCGCTCATCTGAGTTAGTTTGGATCCACATGTTCGGTGCAGTAGACGTTGTCTAGGATTGCATAAGTACTCGTTGAGTCAAGCATTCATGTTATATGTTGATTAATTTAACGTGTTGTATGCGCATTGCTTAAGCTATGTCCTTTGCCATTTTGTGCTATGATTGTATATGATGTCTAACCCCTTTTTGTTGTGGCTACTCATACACCATTGTGTATGTTTAGACGATGAGATTGCAGGTGAGGACGACGACGTGGCTGATGAGTGATCCGTGGACGCGGTCACCGTAGTTAGGATTTCCGTTGTTTTTGTTGTTTCGTTGTTGTTATTTCCGATGTAAATGCTTAGGGTCAGCTTTGAGACGTTGTGACATCAGGGTGCTTTTATTTTTATAAAATTGAACGTAATTGTTGTTTGATTTTTCCGCGAGTTTGTAAGAGCGTGATGACTCTACCTTTGTTTATGAAAAATTTTATTGGACCGTATTTTTCAGCAGTTATATTCATTTTAATTTATTTCTTTAATAATAACATGCGGGGTAGAGGGTGTCACAGGCAAAGCCGTCGGAAAAGGCGTGTTTTCGGCGATGGCCACTGACCGTCGGTGTACCCGTCACAAGTTTTCGGTTCCCGCTTTTTTGACATACCGACGGCATTAACTCGTCGGTATTTGAAAATGGCCGGTAATCCCGTGACAGTTTCTGACGGGTTTAGCCCGTCGGTAATGTTAATGTGGCCGTCAGTAAAGTCCGGATACAACCAGCCGAATACCCCTTCTTCCCCTTCCCAGTTTTACTTCTCTTCTCCTCTCTCTCTCTTCTGTTCTCCCTCTCTCCGTGCTGCCGCCACCACCACCACCTCTCTTCTGTCCTCCCTCTTCCAGTGCCGCTGCCACCACCACCTCCTCTCTTCCGTCCTCCGCAACTGCGCCCTTCTGCGTTCTCTGTGCCCTTCTTCTTCTCTTCCTCTCCGTTGCTCCTCTGCGCCCTTCTGTGTTCTGCCGTTCTGTGTCTCTTCTTCCTCTCCGCCCATCGCCTGAACCAGGCACAACGACCACCACTGCGCCACACCCACACATCTCTGCTCTACCACCGCCACACCTCTCTGACTTATTTTCCTCCGCCACACAGGCACAACTCCGTCTCGTTTTTGCTCTGCCTCACATTTCAGATCTCAGCCACTCAAGTATTTTAGCTTAATTTGCATTTGTCTGCAATTAACCCTTCACATTTGATTAATCGAATCAGTACTGTATCTCATCACCTAAATCCTTTGAATTTCTTGAATATATCAAATTTTCTCTTTCTATTTTAAGGAAAAAAAAAGCTTCACAGAATCTATTTTGTTTTTATTTTCAAAAGTTGAAATTTTCTGTTTGGTATTTAATTTGAGCAAAATTCATGTCACATTGAGAATCAATGATCTTATATTAAGGAGCAGGATGCGTTTGAAGAACTACCCCTCTCCCCCAGTTCTCTTTGTGCTTCAGTCCTTTTTTTTCTTGCTTTGGTTTGTTCCTTTTTGTGTTGTGGTTCTTTTTGTGCTTTGGTCCTTTTTTTTCTTGCTGATTCGCAGGCCTCTTGTTCTATGCAACTATGTGGGTTTCAAATAATGAATTTATGCTGTATATATGAGCTTAAGTGGCTCAGAAATTGTTTTTTTATATTTATTTGTGTGTTTATATCATAATGCTGACTCTATTGCAATCACTTATCAATCACCATGTTACATGTTCTGCAATTGTTAGTAAAGTAGTAATCTGGTACAAGTTCATTTTCATTGCAATTTGGAAAAGTCCACTATTCCTTTGGAAAGATATAGGTCATGCTTTGTATTGGTTTTAAATTGTGTCAATATATTTATGCTGCTCCTATCATAATTCATAATGCAAGACATTTTGGATAGCTGCTAACTGATAAGGGACAGTATGGTCGTAAATCTGTTTACAAGTTTGATTGCTGAAGGTTTTCTCATCCTTTCTATTAGTATTAACAACAATTTGCTGCTCTGTTTTAATCTTGTAGTTGTTGGATACTAAATTCATAGATTAGAGTCATCTTCATTTACCTGAAGATTGGAATCTGAAACTCCTCGATTCCATTCCTCCAGGTCTGTTTCTTCTCAATTTGTATTTATTTGAACGAATTATTTGAGTGATTTGAGTTATACTGAATGTTTGTGTATTTTGGTTTCAGTTAATTTCAAGTTTTGCAAAAATCCCCACTGGAAATCCCCCCTGAAGTTCTGCCGCTGCCACCAGCACTCAGTTGTTCTTCACATTAGGTATGCACTCTAACAAAATGTCAGTTGACTCATTGGGTGGAAAAGGGTTGTCTGTTGACCCCCACGCCAACATTTTTTATTTGATTTCCTTCATAGTTCTCTCCACAGAGGGGATTTTGAAGTGATGTATGTTATAAGATTATTTTGTTGCTAGTGATTTCGTGCTTTAAATAGTATTATTGAATATTTTTCTATCATTCTTTGGTACTTGAAATGTCGGTTCTTTTTGGGTGGAAAAGGGTTGGTTGTTGACCCCTACACCGACATATTTCTTTGAACAGATACATAATTCGGTTTGAATCTTTCGCCTCTTTCGTGTCCGTGTTGTATATGTCTTTGATGGTCTTTGGAAGAAATGTTTGCTTAACCTATCTCTTGTCACTCCTATAAAAAACCAAAATCAAAGTTAGGTCGACTTAGGTGAACTAATTAAAAAACAAAACCCTCTTTCTTCATCAAGTTGTATTTTAATTTAATATAATTTCTTATAATAAATATCTAATTAAGGAGAGAAATTTTATTGTTAATATTTAAATTAAATAACCTGGAAGTTTCTCAGGATGGGTATAACAAATCCCATCTTCTCCTTCAATAGTGAGAATGAACTCATCTATCAAAGGGTGTGATTTCATGTTCTTTGACTCTACTTTGGCTTCAAGATGCTTTATCAGTTCTTGATTTATTGGATCAAACTTCATTCCTGCTGGTAGACCTAGCAAATCCTGTCGATTTGTTCCATTCAAATTCAAATTAAAATTAAAACAGAAAGTAAAAGGGAGAGATGAAAAGAATATAAAAGACAAAGAGAATATTTTTTTAAGATGATAGAAAACTTTAGTAATAGCTAGGTTAGTAATGGAGAAAAGGAAAATCCATAGATACACCATTAAATTAATTACATTATTATATTGGTATGCTTTTCTGGTATGATTCTTCTTCTTCATATATAATTGTCAAAGAGGCTTATAGTTGAAGGCAAGAATATTATTGAGATTGATATTTTTTTTTCGGTACCGGTTTTCCTTCAAACTTGTGTCCACAGCCAGGGCACTGTTTGGATCTACACAACTTATGCTCTTCCAGCTTTGCATCTATGAGATCAGAGCTCCTCATCTTATTATTCATGATTGTCTGCTTCTATCTAACGTGCTTCTGAAGAATGCTATCTATCTCTTTTGATGAAGTGATCTTGAATTAAAATTAGAACAAAATAAAAAACAGATCTAATTCTATCATTGGCTGCAATTTGCTTTGCACATCTCTATGTACTTCTTTCTCTTGCCACTTCTGCTTGTCTAATTCTATCCTTTAAGAGGATGTCAACTTCCAACTTGTTTCTTTTTAAATGACCAATTCGATTTTGTACTTCTATCATCATTCAAATAGTTTAACTAATCTAACTTGAGAAATTTAAAAGTCTTCAAGTATAGCATTATTTAGGCAATGAATACGACACAAGCTACCCCATTGCAGACTTCTAGTTTTTTGTTATGTTAATTATTGATGAAATGGATGTTTGATTATTGTTATTAGTATCGGAGAAAAGCCTTAGCTTTCTGTTTGAGGTTCAATATATTATTGAGTACATGTACTCGTTTAGGGTACCACATATTCATTGTATATTGAACCTTGAATTATCCAAGTCGGACAGTTTGGGAAAAAACTTTTTCTTTGCTCGTATAATAGTTATTGCTTAATTCTTGTATCTTTATATTTAATGAAATTTCGGTTCGATTCATTTCCTTTTGTTCTCTGGTTGCATACTTGATCGCTGTATTCATGACTGCGATCATTTAGTGTACTCAGAGACCAATGGGAAATGCTGCCGAAATTTTGTCAAGTATAAGATATGAGAATTAAGGAATGACTATTATACGAGTTCTGAAAAAGTTTTTCCTCGAATGGGATAGGGGCATACCATTTAAAGAAAGAGAGCGGTTGTAAGAACGTCATGCTGCTGAAATTGTCATTTTTTTTAACATGCAGAAGATGAAATTTTTTCTTTCGAGTCGTAGTTGGATGTATGATAGGTTGTATCTGGGGAGAGGGGGTTTGAAACCAGATTTTTGCGCTGGGGTTGAATACTTTGTCCAAGCCGCAATGACACATGAAGATTTCAAAACTAATTGAGGGATTAGATGTCTGTGCCTTAATTGCGATTGCAAAAAGATTAAGAGCCCAAGTGAGGTCATGCACCACCTGTATTTAGTTGGATTTAGGCCTAATTACTAGATTTGGACTAGACATGGTGAAAAGTTGTCTCGGGTTAATTTAGGGGTTGGCGATAATTGCGCATGTACTTCAAACAGTTGCGTAGATTCGGGATATGGTGAGCAGATTGAATTGATGTAAGATATGGTTTGTGATGACTTAGGGGTCAACGTATCATTCGAGGAGCAACAGTATGATGACACAAATGAACTTCCAAATGAGACAGCACAAAAATTTTATAATCTATTGTTAGAAACAAATAAGTCGTTGTTTGAAGGGTCTGCAGACTCTAAGTTATCAGTGTGTGTGAGACTTTTAGTTCTTAAGTCCAACTGTGGTGCTACCGATGTATGCTTGGATCTCGTAACGAAAATGATGTTGGACTCGTCACCTATCAGAGATGGTTTGCCAAAAAGTTATTACGAGGCTAAAATCTTAGTATCCAAGTTGGGGTTGAAAACTAAAATGATTTATTGTTGTGTGAAAGGGTGTATGTTATATTACGACAATGAATTCCGTAAAAACGATGGCGCGCTGGTTGAATGCAAATTTTATGGTGAGCCAAGGTATATGTCACATACGGATAATGGGAAGGGTAGACAAAAACCAGTTCTAGTGAAGGCAATGTTTTATTTGCCAATTATTCCAAGGCTGCAGAGAATGTTTGCATCACCATAGACTGCGAGCAAAATGACGTGACACTATAAGAATAGAAGCACATCAGATATGTTGCGCCACCCATCTGATGGTGAAGCTTGGAAGCACTTTGATCGTGTGCATCCCGATTTTACAGCAGATCCACGTAATGTACGACTTGGCTTATGCTCTGATGGTTTTACCCCGTATGTTCAATCCACAGTGAAACCTTATTCTTGCTGGCCAGTTATTGTTACCCCATACAATATTCCTCCCGAAATGTGCATGTCTAAGCCTTATATGTTCTTAACTTGTATTATACTGGGTCCAGATAAACCAAAAGATGGTATTGACATCTATTTAGAGCCTCTCATTGACGATCTCAAAAGGTTGTGGGATGGTGTTTTGACGTACGATATTGCACGAAAGAAGAATTTTATGGCATGTTGTCTGGTTGGGGTACTCATGGTAAAATGGCATGTCCGCATTGCATGGAGTATACAAAGGCCTTTACCTTGAAATTCGGGGGGAAGAGTTCTTGGTTTGACTCACATCGCAGGTTTTTACCCGGTGATCATCCATTTAGACGAAATAAGAACGCCTTCAAGAAGGGGAAAGTTGAATTAGATGGCCCGCCCCCAAGGTTGACATCAGAACAGATTTGGAGCAGAGTTATGGAACTGCCAAAAATCACAGATTATGGCGAATTGGATCGATTTGAAGGATATGGACAATGGCATAATTGAACAAAAAGAAGTATTTTTTGGGATCTGCCATATTGGAAAGATAATTTATTGAGACACAACCTAGATGTTATACACATTGAGAAGAACTTTTTTGACAATATTTTTCTCACAGTGATGAACGACAGAGGAAAAACGAAAGATAATGAGAAGGCCAGACTAGACTTACCACTTTACTGTAGGCAAAAAGACTTGCATTTGATGACTCGATCGGATGGAAAAACCCTGAAACCCAAAGTCTGTTACTCTTTAATCACGAGGAAGCCAAGTCGATCTGGTTTATGGATAAAAGAACTTCGGATGCCAGACGGTTATTCTTCTAATTTGGCAAGATGTGCCGATGTGAACAAAGGAACCATGATTGGGATGAAAAGCCATGATTGTCATGTATTCATGGAGTGTTTACTTCCTATTGCATTTAGTTCCTTGCCGTCAAATGTTTTAAATCCACTTACTGAACTCAGCCAATTTTTTAAAGATTTTTGTTCTGCGACATTGAGAGAGGATGATCTCATAAAGATGGAGCAGAACATACCAGTCATTCTTTGTAAGTTGGAGAGAATATTTCACCCTGGTTTCTTTGATTCTCTGGAGCATCTCCCGGTGCATCTTGCACATGAAGCTAAGCTTGGTGGACCGGTTCAATATAGATGGATGTATCCATTCAAAAGGTAATATAATAACATATTCTTTAATATAAATATTCATTTGAAGGGTCAATTGTATCAATTTTGATCATCAACCTTGTTATTTTATAGATTTATGGGTGACTCAAAATGATCGGTGAAAAATAAGGACAGGGTTAAAGGATCTATTTGTGCAACTTACTTACACCGTGGGACAATCCATTTCTGTTCCCATTATTTTACGAACTTCATGTTGACACCAACAAATAATAGGAATGAAATAGAAATTGAAAGTGAAAGACACCCTCTAGCCTTATCAGTATTTGGCCTTCCCAGTCGTTATGTTGGAAAGGAGCTGACTCATTGGTTAACGGGAGAAGGGTGGAAGCCAGCCCATGTTCACGTGTTGATCAACTGTGCCAAAGTATCACCATATCATACGTATGTATCATTTTGACCACTTTCAATTTCTTTTATCCACAGTAGCTCTTGATCATTTGTTAATGACTTAATCAGGGCATTCTTGTTAACTAAGCCCACAAGCGAACAAGACTCTTCTGCCTATATTCATGAATATTTCCTAACATGTTTTATGAACCAGGTATGTATTTTTAGTCCTATTTAAACTATTTATTTTTTGAAAATACCAAAGATTGTTTGAAAAAAAGGATCCATAATTTGTTTGCACATGATATATACACAGGTGTACAGTGAGGCATAATCCCCTAAAATCTAACACTTGAGAAATTTATCTCACGGTCTTAAAGCACGTGTAAAAGAATGACACACATTTTCGTAAACGAATACAAATTTCAAACTCAGTCAAAAACAGAGGGGGAAAAACAATTAATAGCGGAGTTTATGTAAAAGGTGCCACAGATGGAGGTGAAGACGACTTCTATGGCGCGATTCAACATATATATGAACTGATGTACAATACTTTAGAATATACTAAAAGAATAGTGTTATTTTATTGTAATTGGTTTGATCCGTCAAATAGAGGCACAAGAGTGTATCAAAAATATAATACTGTGGAGATTTGCATGAGCAGAAGATACCAAATGTTTGATCCGTTTATCATAGCACAACATGTAAGACAAGTGTATTTTGTCCCTTATCCATCAACTAGAAGGGACAAGCAAGGTTGGTGTGTCGCAATAAAGACAAAACCAAGGGGTCGCATTGAAGCAGATGATACACAAGAAGAAATGGCTTATCAAGTGGATGAGATGTCTCATGTCAATGTAGTAAATGAAGTGGAACCCATTTCTCGACTACATGACAATCCAATCACATATGAAGATATAGATGGAGATGAGGAGTTAAATGAAGAAGTGGCAGAACCATCAAGATCTGAAGACGATACCGAAATAGAGTAGGCAGAATGGGCAGATTGAAATTGTTTAACTTTTTACAATTTGAGAAATTAATGTATAACAATATATTTTAATTTGTCAGTTATTTTCATAACTTGTTGTTTATTTTTATGGAATTCATTTTTAATATTGTTATGTTTAAATATAATATTTCATGACTGTTATTGTTGAATTGCTCTATAGACATGTATGGCATCAGGAGGATTAGGATCTGACCCCCCATACCACCCACGGGTGGTAAATGGAAGGGGAAGGGCATCGCTATCGACCCCCCCGTCGTAAGAGGCCGAATATTATTAGGCTTGACCCTACTGGGTTTTCAACGTTGTCATCTACACAACGTCCCCGTACATCTACGCCGAGACAGCCTCCTGCACCTCCTGCACCTACACAGCCTCCTGTGGCTCTTGCACCTTATGCACCACCTATACAGTCTCAGACACGTTCAGCACCGACACCCCCTTTGCCTCACATTCACATGATCCCTAACCCGAGGATCCAGCAGACACATGGTGCTTCGAGTTCCCATGTTGTGCCTGATCCGGTGCCCGATGCTCATCAGTCCGACCATGAGTATAGTACGGGCCATACACCTGATCAGACGGATGTTGAGCAGGACGGGGAGGAGCAGGAGGAGGTCGTTGAGGATCTTTATATGTTGCATGATGGTCGAGTTGTTATCAGGCTGGCTGGTAAAAGGTAAGTATTTACATTTTTTTGGCGAGTTATTAATAATTTACATGTATATATATATTTTTGTTTAACATGTTTTTATTGTTCAGGTTCCTTCCCTCAAAGCTAGCTGCGAAGGCTATCACAACAACAATTGAGGAGAATTATCAGGCGTATTGGCCCACCTGGGGGAAGCTGAAGGAGAAGGAGCGGGACCATATGTTTGAATCTTTCGGAGTAAGTTGCAATTTTTATTTTATTGCATATTATTTTTTTATTTTGTAAATTTCAATTATGTTTAATAATGTCTTATATTGATACAGACGAGGGTTGCTTGGAATGAAGCGGATGAGGAGCAGATCGAGAAGAACTTTCATATAAAGGCCTTCCACCGCCTCTCTGATATGCTTAGAGATACCCGCCTCAGGGACCAGCAGCCCTACTGGATAGGGGATGAGCTCTGGTAGCAGCTGGTAGCGCACTGGAACACCCCTGAGTTCAAGGCGACCTGCGCGAAGGCCAAGAAAAATAGAGCCTCTGGGAAGGGTGGGAGCTTACACATCGGAGGTTCTGTCAGTCAGGCGAAGCACGCAGTTAGACTTGTACGTGTTATATAATTTTTGTTGTTGTTGTTGTTGTTGTTGTTGTTGTTATTATTATTATTATTATTATTATTATTATTATTATTTAAGGTTTTTTATTAATACAATCACAGTCGAGGAGGTTGGGGAGAGAGGTTCACTTGCACGAGCTTCATCTTGCAACTCATATGAGGAGGAGTACTAGTGATTTCGTGGATCACTGTTCGAGGCGGACCCAGGTAATTATAAAATAAAATGAATATTTTTTTTAATAATGTTTATATTGTTTTGTTACAAAAAAAAATTGTCTTATTTGTTTGATTGACAGGAGGAGTTTGAGATGAGGATGTCTCTGATTAGATCTCCGAGCTCATCATGTTCCCCGTCTCAAAGCCCTGAGGATCCATCTGCACCGTTGAGGGTTTGGCCAGATGTTGTTGGCGGCAAGAAGAAAGGTCGCCTATACAGTGTTGGCGACCTTGCCAGCAACTACAGGAAAGGGACCCGTCGACTCCACATCGGAGACTCGTCGAGTAGTGGTGCTGCCAGTCGTCCCTCTGCCGCGGATGACCAGGAGTTAGTAGCTTTGCTGACGCAGAGAGTGGCCGCTTCCGAGGAGGAGAACCGTCAAACGAAAGCAATCTTGGCCTAGGTGCTGGAGCGACAGGAGCAGATGTACCAGTTGCTAGCTCGTCAGCAGCCTTAGCCTCAGCCTCATCATCCTCCGTCTCCGCCTACTGGTATTGATCATGTCGATGATGCGAATGGTTTAGAGCATATCGATCATGATCAGGATTACCATGACTATTAGTATTGTTTGTACTTATTTGTTCGGATATTTTTGATATTGTTCGGATATTTTTTATGTTTGTTTGGATTTTTTTTTATTACGCTTATTTGTTCGGATATTATGTTTGTTTGTTCGGATATTACGCTTATTACGTTATCGCATTTCATATGAAGTAAATTAATAAATATAAAAAAATTAATCAATTTAATTAAATTAAAAAATTAAGTAAATAATTAATAATTAAAATTAATCAATTAAAAATTAAATTCAATTAATTTAATTAAAAAATTAATTAATTTAAAAATTAAATAACCAACTAAATCAATTAATTAAATTAAATTAAATTAAATTAAATAAATCAATCAATTTTTTAAAAAAAAATTAGCAATACCGACGGGTTTATCCGTCGATAAAGGTCGTCAATAATCACCGTTAATTACTGACGGACTTGCCCTTCGGAAACGTACTGACGGTCTTGCCCGTCGGAAATACCGGCGATATTTAACCGACGGGTTTGTCCGACGGTAAGAAAAGGCTGTCGGTAATTATTTGTGACGCCCATTCTACCAACGGGCTTTTGGCCGTCGGAAAGCCGTCTGAAATTTTGTATTATCGACAGTTTTTTGGGTTTACCGACGACTTTTGGCCGTTGATAATCCCGCATTTTCTTGTAGTGACATTGGGTTAAGTCGTGTTGGGTTGATTGATCGAATCGACCCAACCCCCGAACACCCCTACCAATATCTGTATAACATGCTTATTAATGTCTTATTATTAAGATTTGAAATATTGTTGAATAATTTTAATTAGATTAAACATTTCTATCTGTAACATTTTATAATTAGAATTTGAAAGAAAATTAAATATCTTTCCAATTGAATAACATTGTGCTTTTAATCATTTATTTTTTATTGATTTTTCATTGTTAATGTTAATATTATAATAGCATTAATGTTTAATAGTCTACATATATTGCGAGAGACCATATTCAAGTTAGCTGAGAATGAGTAATCTGTGTAGATGAAAGTATATAAGTACTCAGTGGATAAAAGTAGAAATATTAAAGTTAGTGAAATACTAGGGACATACTCTCTAACACTCTCTTTTCAATACACTCTCTTTTATTGGTTGAAATTCATATGAATCCCATCAAATTTACGTAGGACCCACATGATTTAGTGGGACCTATTTTAATTTCAACCATTAAGAAAGTGGGTGTTGAGAAAAGAGTGATAGAGAGTATACCGATAGCACCCCTCTTAAAATTATCACTCGAATAAATATGAACTAAGATACAAGTATTTATTCAAACGAGAGTGCGGATATAAGTACTAACCATATACAAATTTATCCCGTCAAAAAAAAAACCCATATACAAATTTATCCATTACAATCCCTAACCCTTTTTTACCTACTTAAATTAACATCATTAATATCCACCCATCATTGCTAAAAAAAATTTATTAACAATACCTGCCACAACTGCTATGTTGAAATAGGTTGTTTAAAATAAAAATTGGTCAAATCCAAAATTAAATCATGTAATTTGTTGGGAGTGAAATGTTTAGAATTACTTGGCTATAAAACCATATAAATGGTTTCACGGCTCAAAAAGTCAGAACAATATGATGATGGCTTTGTCAAAAATAAAATAAAATAATATGATGATAAATAATTTGCATTTTATTAAGCTTCTCTAATAATTTTACCTAAAATCCCAAAATTTCTAGGTATGTCTATGTGCACTCAATAATAGGATAAAATTTATGTAAAAATCACAAAATCTATGTGCACTCAATAATAGGACAAAATAATAGATAAAATGAGTCAGGATCCATTGACACCAGGTGTAAGTTAAATGACTTATATCAAATCTCAACCATTAAAACTATCTAATCCTGTGGCTCATAATATTTCAACAAAAATCTTAAAAAAAAGATAAAATGGGCACGTGACCATCGTTTCTTCTTTCCCTTTTTTTTGGGCTCAAATATTTTTTATTAGAAATTTGAAAACAATTAAAAGATATGACATGATCTCTTTCCATTTTTTTTTCTCCTTCCTTTCCGCATCATCGACATCGAAGTGATTCCCCTGCACCAATGCCGCATCCGCTGCTCCTCACCCTTCTCCTCCTCCTTCCGCCGCCTTTTGACCCTCTGAAACTTCCACAAATACACCGTCCTTAGTGCCCTGGAGCCACTGCCTCACCGGTTACACCTCGTACGGTTCATTTTGTTCTCCTTCAGTTCCATTCACAGTAGCCTTTTAGTGTGATTATTGAATCATATTGATCTGCAAATGATGATTGATTAGTTGCAGAGGCTTGGTTTTGTTTTTCTCCTTTTTGTTGGAGGTGGCCCAGATATGCTCTATCGTGCTTCATGAGGCTAAATATGCCGACCTAACACAATTACTAGGCCCAGTACCAACATTTCCCCTCCATGAACCGTGGAAGGCTTTGGTGTTCTTGGAATATTTTCTTCCGCCATTGGACTTGATGCTCATCCTTCCTCTCCATTATTTTGCGGACCTAATAAAAAATATTTGAGCCGGAAAAAAGGGGAAAGATGAAACGATGGTCACGTGCCCATTTTATCTTTTTTTTAAGATTTTTGTTGAAATATTATGAGCCACAGGATTAGATAGTTTTAATAGTTGAGATTTGATGTAAGTTATTTGACTTACACCTAGTGTCAACGGATCCTGACCCTGATAAAATTTATGTAAAAGTCACAAAATCGTGAGATCTATGTCAATTTCACACAATAATAAAATTTTTCCTCATAAAATATCAAATTTCTTTTTTTCTATCTGCATATCAATATTTATAAATGATGTTTATGTTTTCCTTAATTAAAGAGTATATGCTCAAATATATATATATATATATATATATATATTTTATTTAAAATAATAAAAGCATTTAAAAACTAATACACAAAACATTATTTAATCAATACACCATACATCACGTGTGATTCTGAAACCGAAAGAAACATCATATCGGTGCAATATTATGGTGTATTTGTTAACTTTCTTAATTAAAAGATGAATTACTCGTTTTAAATCTAGTTATTTGCATGCTATAATTTTATTGTTTTCTATTTTTTATCAATAAATCATTAATGGAGAAAATTATTTTAAAATATTTTTTATCAACTAAATAATTGCATAAAAAATTTATTTATCTAAACAATCAAGCTTTATCAAACATTAAACGATTTGTAACCAAACATTAAAAGAGTCAAACTGAAATACTTTACAAATAGCATAATTTGCTGACACCCTAATGGTTTAAAAAGAAAAAAAGAAAAAAGAAAATAAATTACATTAAGAAAAATAAAGCACACGGCACATTTTCTTCGATTCATTCCAAATTTCAATGATGATTATTTCACCGTTGGTTTGGTTATAACATGGAGATTTGGTCTAAAGTTAAGATTGAAAGCCACAAAGCAAAAACCAAAGGTTGCATCGTTTAATTTTTACCATACTGTTGGGTCGGGGAGATTGGGACCCAATTGATCTGTATGCTCCCATTAAACCAACACTGACGCCATTTCCAGTTGCCTTTCGTCTCCAGGTCATAGAGCTGCCTCCACTTGCAAATGGTAGTACCGAAAGAGACTGTGTAAAAACCTTATGGGTGGGACCCAATACAATTCTGACTCATAAATTCATAAAACATTTCAAGTCTCTTTCCGCTTTTTACCTTTAATCAATCTTGTGCAGTTTTATTTTTCTTCTATTTTCTCAAGAGTATTTTACTATTTATTATAAAAAAAAGAGTAGTTTACTATTTAGTTAAGACCAAGAGTTAGCGTTTATCACAATATCATTTATCATGTGAAATTCAAATGCTATTCAAAAGCTGAGTCGGCTAGTTAAGAGTTGCATCCTTCGTAAAAGTGCATATTTCATGTGCTATATCTCTATGTGAAAACAGCTTTAACAGCTTTAATTTCTTTTTAATTATAAAAAGGAAAATTATATTATTTTCTCTTGGCGTAATGGTGAGAGAGAAAGAGACACAAAACAAAAAGCAAAGGAATCGAGCTCTATGACTTTCTACTAGTTTGAATGCTTTTCTTGTTGTTGGGAGGACACGGTAATAAAATCTGTGGTCCAAAAAGATGACCCATCCTACACTCAAGTAAGCCCAGTTGTACGAAATCCGCTTGAGGTCGACTCAATTAACGGAGAGGTCCATCCCATCCTATACCTCAACCAACTCAAGTGTCATATCTATTATCTATTATATTTATATATTTAAAAAATTGATCTACAATTGTGTCGTGTGTCAAAAACTTATTCATAGGTAAAAAAAAATTCCCATCATTTTTCAGTCCTCAATATGTTTCCATATTTCAATCACTTATCTATCTATTATCTATTTAAGAAAATCTATCTAAAAAAAAATTAACTACACTAATTTTTTTTTTTAAAGAAAATAAGATCATTGCATTTCTAAATTAATAAAGTCATCAATACAAGAGGTACCAACTCAAAGACATAAGGATTAACCCAAGATATAGCTGTCCTTGCCAGGGAATGAGCAACTACATTAGCTTATCTCATAATAAACTCGATCTTAAAGTTGGATTTAAAATAAGTATGCCTTTACGAGTATGAATTATGGCCCCAAATTTAGAGGCGACATTTCTGCTAGCTTGAACACTATCCACAACTAAAAGAGAATTAAGTTGAAAGACAACATGGGACAATTCTAACTCACATGCCCAATGAAGTGCACTAAGAAGACCTCATGCTTCTCCCTCCTTGGTTTCTAATTTATGTGGTTGCCACTCTGTTCTAGCCATCAAAAATTCACCTTGTTCACCTCTCAAACACATGCCAATATTTGTAGCAATCAAGTTGGCTGGAAATGCCGCATCAATAGAACACGCCATAAACCCTGGTGGTGGCTTCTTCCAACGAGCTTGTTGTATGTCTCGGTGTTGCTCTTTTGGTTGAGAAGTTTGCTTTGCTAATTGCCAGTCTTCCCACATGTGTTTGGCTCTCTGCAAAACCATATCCACTCCTTCATCCTTACTTTCCCACACCAAATTATTTCTACTTGACCATAAGCTCCATAACACCATCATAAAGTTTGTGACTTGGGTTGGGGATAGTTGAGCACCTACCTCGAAATTTTTTTTTGCAAAGCTTGCATGTTGAGGTAGGCAACTTGCGATGCTGTTCCAAAGCTTCTCCTTAACTAGGCATGGCAACGGGCCGGTTGAGCGGTTTGCATTCCCGCCCCCAAAGCCCGAACCCCCGCTTCGCCCGAAAAACGGTCCCATCTCCCAGACGGTCGGGTTTCCAGCCCGCCCCCGTCACAAATTATAATATAAATATTAAAAAAAATTATAAAATCATTTTAATTTGTTTTTTTTTTGACAAAAAACCATTTTTATTTGTTTTTTTTTTCGAAAACTGTAATTTCATTCATTAAACACCACAGGTTCGGGGTATTTTGGTAATTGTACACTAGCGGGCCGGGTTCGGGCTCGGGCTCGGGACGGGTATTAACATCCCCGCCTCGCCCCGACCGACTTTGTGAAGCGGGGAAAAACCGAACCCGAACCCGAACCCAGTCAAACCGGGTTTTTCCCGTCAAAATCGGGACGGGTTCGGGTGGGTCCCCGCGGGTTCGGGTTTCGTTGCCATGCCTATCCTTAACCCAACATTGGCGGCTCAAGGGACATTGTAGCATCAAGTGATAAGCAGTTTCCAGCTCTACATGACACCTAGTACATTCTGTAGTACAAGCCACTCGCTTTGTAGATAAATTAGTGCGTACTGGTAGCACCTCCCTATAGCATCTCCAGATAAAATTCTTGACTTTGGGAGGTACATTTGCCTTCCAAATCAAGCTCCAATTTCCTGGTATTGTTTGATGCTCCAAAGTGGGAAAATGTCGCGACACAAGTGATATGCCAAGCGAACCGTGTACTCTCCTTTGTTGTCCAGCTTCCAAAACTATTGATCATTGCGAACTGAGCCGCATAGTGGTACCCAGAGGATTAGAGCAGTAATTTTCGGATAAAAAATGTTGTTAATCGGCTGACTATTCCACTTCTCGTACCTAGGCAACAGAAGTTGGCTCACATATATATACTAATTTACTACTAACTTTAGTTATCCATCTTGCGTCATATTAAAAAAAAAATTACTACTAATTTTCTTGTGTGCGTCCTTAGTACGGATCCCTCTGCTTGTTAAATACAATGCTTGTTAACACAGTCCTGGTTTCAACCACTCCGTCTCATCTTCCTCACATGCCAATGGAGGAGCTGAGCATATACCCAACTGCAGCTTGAAACAAGACATCCAAAAGCTCGAGTGATTCGTTCGACATGGGGTAAGGCAAAACATTCGTTAAAAGGTTCAATGTCCCATAGAATGGACACGTGATGGAGCGTTCCATCTCCGTCTTGCTACTTTTGCAAATGCTATCAAGTTTAATAAAGATTAAATCTTTAATTTTCAACTTTTGCAATTGTTTTTAAATTAGCTAAGACTGAATCTTTACTCTGCAAATCTTTTAGCAAATCTTACATCCTCCATTAATTTTTTTTCACTTAACAAACACTAAGAGCTGTATTATTTAAAATAATAAAAAAGGATATATTACAAAAGAATATGCTGCAAACTTTATTTTTTTTATTCAACTAGAAAACATAATTGCAACGTATGATATACTTTATTTTATTTAAATTGTATAAAGTGAAAGTTATTTAAAATGTTAAATTAATAAATACGAGCAAGTCATTGCCGGTTCATATTTCATGCGGGTAGAAAAGATTTTACTGGACGAACAAATCCAGGGTCACTTACTTTGGGATTGATTTTGGTTCTGCTGTAAAACATCATAACTATACCTCAACCGCTGCTAAATATCGTTAAATACTGTGCAAATAGAAGTTTCAACAGCGATTTGAGTCAGGAACAGAGCCACATCAGAAAAACCATACAAAACACTATTATACTGATAAGAGACATGATGATGAATCATCAAGCCATACAACTTATTCATAAATAGCATCAAGACTTCATAGTTCGTGAAAAGCCAGCACTCTTCATTCCAGTTCCTTCAGAAAATCTTGATTGTCAACCAAGACCTACAAAATTCATACAAAATGAATCATACCACATACTTTGCATTGATAATGGCAACAAATTTAACACACGTGTGTAAAATATGGTACATGGTCAAAATGCAATCCACTTCATTGCCGTGCTCACATGGTCAGAAGTGTTTCTTTTTAAGAGCATAAGATGTGTGACAAAATCTCAATTGAAAGTCAAGTCAATGCTATTAAATTACTAATATTTATCTCCCTCAACCATGCTTTCGTATACTAAAGCACATTTTTCATAACAGATTCTAAATATGAAAACATGAAAGGCAAAAAGGTTGAATTCAATAATTAGATGGATACAAGTTGAGACATGAGATCCTCTTTTTTTAAGTTGAACATTATTTAGTAAAACAAGACAAGCTTCTCACCAATTTATGATCAGTTGAAGTCGCCAGTCATAATGAATTTCATGATACCAAGTCACAAAAGTTCAAAATTACACATTCTTTATTCTGACTAAACACTATTTATACCATGAGAAACTTCCTGCTCTACGTTTTACATTCACAATTGATTTACGACCGCCTCTATAGAAACAATTGTTTTGCTCATACTCATAGTAAGCCTAAACTTCATAAAAGGTTCTGGCATAAAAAAATTATGCAAGTTCAGTTAAAGAAACCTCCTACAGCTTAAGCATATTATATCTCCCTTTTCCATCATAGTAATGTTTATGACACTAGTAACAGTATCATCAAATTACAGCTGCATTGGACGCAGGTAAGCATATTTGTACTAGTCCTACATCATAATTCACGAATTATTTAAGCTCATGATTCTATTATAAAACAAGACAGTAGGTCACACACTCACCCAACATAAATTAAACACAGAAAAAGGGGCAAAAACTTACAGTTTTCCATCCATCTGGATCTAAGAAAGAAGTGATCTTTGTGTTAAGGCCAGGAATTGGCCCTGGTTGCCGGGTGATCTTTCCTCCAAGCTCTTGAGTGACTATGTTGACTACCTCAGCACTCTTGTATACATCATCAGTGCCAATAGCAACCTGTTATATAAACCATACAAAATTTATCAAGGGGAACAGAAATGTGACGATACCGATTTAGGCTTCTAGAAGGAAATATAGCATATTATATAACCTGTGCATAAGCATTTCCCTTGGTGTATTCAGTGACACCATAGTTATATGTCAGCTCCAACACAGTTGTCTCATGCTCCTCTGCATACCCAAGCATAGCTAAAGTGTACTGTAGGATATGCAATGTAATTCAGGAAAATCATAAGCAAATCATGCCTTATGCTTGAAATATGCCCCCGGTTAGTATGTAGATTGCTAAGATCAAATTAAGAAGGAAGCTCACCTTGTATTCAGGTCTATCAACCTTCTTTACCAGCTTCAAACCCAAAGCCTGCAAAAATATGATCCAAGTAAGAACTAAGAACATAGCCTTGGTTAATAAAACACAGTTGGATTAAGAATTATTAGATATAAAACATAGTTGGATCATGTTTAGCCAAAAAAAGAACAGTTGGATCAAGAAATTATTAGATATAAAACCATTCATGTGCTTTGACCTAACAGCTTAAACTTTTGGGATCATCAGTTCGTGAGATGGAATCAAAGTCTCTATGACCAAGTGATCTAGAGTATGCTCCTTGTTGCCCCCCTTCCTCTAAATAAAACTTAATTTCAGCACAAAGTTGGGTGGGCCTATGCATTGTCCACACTTCAAGCCCAATGGGGTCTTGCGTGAGGGGACATGTTAAATATAAAAACATTCACGTGCTTTACCTAATAATTTAAACTTTTTGAGATTGTCGGTTCATGACAGAAATCAATTTACAATTTAAAATCACAATATATCAAATACATTGTCATGGTTCTGTGTCAATCACAAGCAAAAACCCACAAGTCCCCCGATCCAGATATGCCACACAAAATAGAAGATAAAATTCAGTCATTCCATGGTTGCCTAAATGAATAGTAAATCAAAACAATCTAGTAGCTATACTTCAAGCATTGAAAATTTGAACAATGAAACAGATTTCTTAATTATCAAAATAAGCACTAAACCCTACACGTCCTCCCAAGAGCTTCACATCATTTCCTAAAATGAGAGAAGGAAATGCATAAGTAGAGTACCAAGCAGCATATTAGATAAAAAAAAACATCTATGAGCCTTCATATATTGACTCAAGCTTTTGGCATAGTTAGTTTATAATATGTTATCTAAGCCTCTGTGACCAACTTGTCTAGAGCTCAATCTTTATTTATTTTTTTCTAGATAAATGCTAAATTTCGGGAAGGGTAGATGGACTTGTACATTGTCCACACTATACAAAAATCATAGATTAGCCATCACTACATAGCTTAAGCTGTTGGAATAGTTGATCCAATGAATAACTGAAAGTGATCATTGTATCAGAAAAAACTATTTACACACACAGCAATTATTCCTCTGTTTCAGCCCATAGGCCTAGAATTGCTTTGCTAGTTTCCCGATGGAGCATGATCAAGACAGGAGGTCGTTGGCTGGGCATTATTATTTTTGTTTTGATCACATGGGGTGATACAAAGAAGTACTTTGACAAAAATATATATCAGCAGAAAGTAAGGCTTCTGCACAGAAAAGACAAATAATAATAATTACAAAAAATATGAAATTCAATATATAAAATTTCAGTTGACAGACATGATTATTTATGAAACCGAGTTATAAGCGAAGGACCTAAAACAGTTATGATAGAAATGAAAGTGATTACATTAAAATGCATGGTCATGAAAAGAAAAAATTGACTTGGCAGTTACCTTTTCATAGAACTTAATTGAGCGCTCTAAATCACCAACACGAAGCATTACTTGGCACAATGGCTCAGGGGTCGAAGCTCTTTGGATAAGCTCAAAAGCGTAACCATCAGGATCCTTCACAAAGGCAATAACACTTGTCCCACCCTTAACAGGACCAGGCTCCCTCGTGATATTTCCACCCTTAGCCCGAATGTCTTCAACCATTTTGTAAACCTGAAAGTGGAGGAGATATACAATTCAATCTCAGTATAGAAGAGGCAAATAGATGGTCAAGCTTTTGTGAAAGTAGACTCTGGCTTACATCTGGAGTTGCGATAGCAAAATGTCCAAATCCAGTTCCAATATCATATGAGGTCACCCCATAATCTGAAGTGATGACAATATCATAAGTGGAGATAACCCATGTCAAATTCAATCCAAAACGCAATAGATGGAAAGCAAAAGGCACATATGATTAGAGAATCACAAGAAAATCTACATATACATATGAAACATTTCATGCATGAACATGAAGGGATGACAGAGCAACATACTGTAAGTTAATTCCACAACAAAGTGGGATTGTTCAGGGCCAAATCCAAGAAAAGCATTGGCATATTTCTCTTCTGGAACATCTCTTTTCCTCAAAAGCTTCATTCCAAAACATTCAGTATAAAACCTGCAAGAGAAACAGTGAGTAAATTTTAACTTTCAAGCCTCAAAACACACTTCACATCACATTTCAACAACGCAAGTCAACTACACCCTACTTGATGGTGCGATCAAGATCACCAACACGGTACACAGCATGCAGGAAGCGGCGTCTATCTTTCTTTGGCCATTCCAACAACTCAGCATTAGATTGTGCAGCCTCGGCCATATTCAATGTAGGTGCAAATGTTCTGCAACATCATCCAGAAGACATATTTAGTGTGTGTTTGATTTCATGTAGAGAGTGTCAAAATTGATTACGTTTTCTATCAAACGTTATTTTAGTATATGTTTGATTACTCTGAATCAAAATTGATTTTTACTCCAAACCTCCGTTTATCAATAAGTGATAGAAAGTAGTTTTTGTATTAAGTTACAAAATTTATCCTAAGTTTTACATAAAACTTGCTCTAGTTTTAACATAAATTACTTCACTCGAAACTCAATTTTACCCAAATAAATATAACACAATCAAGTTCTTTCAAAACCACGTTTGTCCATAGATCATCCAAATACACACTTAACATAGTGAAATTCAAATCACAAAATTGGTAGCCAGATAAAAAAAAGACTGATCTAGCTAAACAAGTCAACTCGTTGATATAAACTACATATATTTTCTAACAAAGTAACAAACAAACTGCCCCCTTCACAGGTTCGGAATTGAAAAATAAAATAAAATAAAAAACAACTCAAGCCAAGTGAACTCATAATTTCATAATTAAAAAAGATCAACACTGTCAAAGTGATGCAAGAAAATAGAGTGTCAATAAAATCGAACCAGATCAATCGAGCACACACCAGAGAGAGAGAGAGAGAGAGAGAGCCTTATTTCCAGAGAGAGGGGTATCTCACCAGTGAGAGTAACGAAAGATTACCAAGAGAACCAGAATAATCTCGAACACCGAGGACGATGCATTGCTTTAAAGAAGCATTAATAACATTAATAATCTGAGAGTTAGTGATAACGTAACAGCCTGTCACTTGGGATGTCTACGTGGCGACCGATTATGAGTTAGTGCATCGGGACGAAGTTGTGGGTATAGTGATGGAGGAGGGGGGAATGGCCGAATGGCGGACTACTCAAGGGCCAAAGGGGTGATGTCAAATCACTCCTACGGATAATTGGACACGTTCCTGAAACGCTTTTGGTACGTGTTTTTGTTTTTTACTCGAATAAACTGCATACCGTGCAATTGTTGAAGAGTCATTGGATCCAATTCATCACACAGATGGACTTTGATTTAACGGTTCTGTCGCAGCGGCACCGTGCAGTATTGCATAGAGTGCCAGTTTTTAATTTTATGAAATGATGATATAAATTAGTGGTGTTTGCTGGATCGTCCCTCCAACCCGACCCAAGCCAACTCATAAAAACGAGTTGGATCGGATGATCGGGTAAAATCGGTTTTTAATTTTTTTGAGCCCATTCTCATTGGGTCGGGTACAGGCTTCATCAATTAAAAATCCGTGAAACATAACTCGACCCAATCATTTAATTTAATAAAAATAAAAACAAAAGCCCTACTTCTACTTCTACTATCAAACTAATTCTATTATCAATCTACTATTCTACTTCTATCTATCTACTATCTACTATATCAAACTAAGAAAAGAAACTACCAACAAATTTCTAAAATTAGAGTTCTTATATAGATGACACATGTACTAATTAGAGACATGATGGTCAATTTAATTGCTAATGAGAGCTTCACGGGCAGAACAAAAGAAGCTGACTCACTTTCATCTTTGATATCAAACTATCTCTACTATCAAACTAAGAATTTTTTTTTCATCTACTCTACTATCTACTATCCATCTATCTACTATATCAATCATCAATCAATCAAATCTAAGAAAAGAAACTACCAACAAATTTCCAAAATTAGAACTCTTATATAGATGACACTTGTACTAATTAGGGACATAATGGTCAATTTAATTGCTAATGAGAGCTTCACGGGCAGAACAAAAGAAGCTGACTCACTTTCATCTCTGATATCAAACTATCTCTACTATCAAACTAAGAATTTTTTTTTTAAATCTACTCTACTATCTACTATCTATCTATCTACTATATCAATCAATCAATCAAATCTAAGAAAAGAAACTACCAACAAATTTTCAAAATTAGAGTTCTTATATAGATGACACGTGTACTAATTAAAGACATAATGGTCAATTTAATTGCTAACGAGAGCTTCACGGGCAGAACAAAAGAAGCTGACTCCCTTTCATCTATGATATCAAGCTATCTCTACTATCAAAATAAGATTTTTTTTTTCATTCCTCTCTTCTCTCTTCTTCTGTTTCCCTCTTTTCTCTCTTCTTCTCATTTTAAATTTTTTGAATTTCATTTGCTACGCTCTGTTTCTCATCCCCTCCCATTTTCATCAACTTCTTCTTCCTCTTTTGTTTCTTTCTGAATCACAACGAAAGCTCCCTCTCTTCTCACTCTTTCATTCTTTTTTTTTTCTTCTGAAAACCTAGAGAGAGCTTCTCCCATCGAAACCACCACCGTCACCATCTCTTCTCACCCCAGCCCTTGAATGCAAAAAAAGAACCGATTAAATGACTGCTCTCACTGTCCGCATGAAAACCCACAAAGAATAATCCCAATCGGAGCAAGTTCGTCGGCGACCTCTGCGCCGGAAAACTCCACCGCCGTGCTGAAATGTTGAATCCGGACCATCTCTCCTTACACCTTTTGTGGTGAGTTGATTATCTACTCCTTATTCCATTTTTTTCTAAACTTTACTGAAAACCCTAATTCCCAAATTTTTCCTTCAACGGTGGGAAACTGGAAGAGAAATGGAACATATGATTTCCATTTCCATTTCTCTTTTACGGTTCTATGTGGTTATTCCGTTAAAACCAAATTTGTAATTTTTCTTCTTCTTCCTCATCATCATCCCTTCCTATTTCTGAAATGTTTTTTTTGTTATTCTATTTTTGTTATTTTTGGACAGGGGTTGTGAGAGAGGACACGTCGAAGGAGTCTGCAAGCAGAGATTGGTGGTGTTTTAATTTCTGCAGTTGCTCTTCTCTTCTACTATTCTTCTTTCTTTTGTTACCTCTTATCACTGTTGGTTCTATCGTTCTCTCCCCTTATTTTTCTTGAATTTTTACGAGTTGTGTCAAATAGTGGAATTAGAGAAGAGTTTTTCGTTTTTAGATTTTTGTTTTTGGAGTTTTCTGTGTAATTCATTCAGAGCAAGTTTTGTGATCTATTGCTTGATTGAAGCATGTATTTAAGTTTTGTGACCTTCTGCAATATGTTCTTTACAGACATTTTTGTGTTGGCATGTACAGTTGAAGGGGTTGAGTAATTTGATCCTCGGCCTATATGCATCATCAGTCAGTACTTTCCTTATTGACATTCTCAGCACCTTAAAGTTTGTTCAGTTTATTCCCTTATGTGGCAGGTTGAGCACAATTTTTATCCCTTATTATCATGATTGGAAGGAACATGAGAAAGCCAAAGAAGAGAGAGGAAAGGTGCTGAGAATGCTATTTTACTGGTAGTATACTGCTTATATTGTTGTCTTTCTAGGATTAATCCACTGGACATTGGATGTTATGGAAAAATGGAGAGCCAAAAATCTATTTTATTTAGTGAGTAATTCATGTTCTTCCTTCTCTTTTCAAATTTTGTATGTTCTGCATGACATCACTATCAAGGGACATAATGTGAACTTTCATATCCTGTAGGTGTATATCACATCCAAGGTTAATTTCTTTAAGGGTTCTTCTGTTTTGGATCCATGCTTTGCATGTTTTGAATTGATTATTTGCTTTTTTTGAACTTGGATTGATTGTGTAGCCTTATTTTGGAATGTTTAGAGATGTTGTACCTTTACCTATGGCATCTATGGATTTAGGGTTATCTAATTATGAATGGGTCATTTTTCTGAAATTTCTAGAGCTATTTTAGTTAATAAGATCATCACAAAAATACAAGTCAAATTCTGGGTTCTTAGATAATCATTAAGTTTTGCTTTTAATGTTCTTACATATGACTTGCTTTCTCCTTTTTAGTTTCTGTTTCTGCAGATTTTTATTAATGGTTTTCTGCATACTTGAAAGGAGGATGTTAAACCAGTAGATTTTGCTCATGCCTTAAATCATGTCGCACCAGAAAAATTGAGAATCATATCAATTTGAAGGGGTGTGCCGTTCATTAATTTGAGGATTGTTCGTTATTATTGCAATCCTGAGATTTATTTTGATTTTAAAATCGTGGTCTTATTTGAAGGGGTGTGCGGTTCATTAACTTTCTGAATAAAGAGGAAGAGATATATTATGGTACACAGTAGTCAATGAAGTTGTTATATTAAATCTATCTAGTTAAACAAACTATTACCAAAATGACACATGTATTTTTTAGAGTCAAATATGTCAATCTAAATAAAAATAAAATTATTTCTATTTCTTCTTCTCATTTTTAACTTTTTCTCTCTTACATTTTACTTTTTTTCTCTCTCTCACGTGATTCCTCTGACTTAACTTTTTTTTTTTCATTCTCTTTCTGTCTCTCTTTCTTTTTTTCCCTTTTTTTATTAACATTTTTTATTTTCATTTTTTTTATATCATTATAAATTTTTTATTTATAAAAATAATTTATAAATAAGAAAACATTACATATTGTCATTATAATTTTATCGTTTTTGATCACGTATCAAAATTTATAAATATTTTTATTATATATTATTTATAGATGATTATTTTACTTGTGATTCTTAATGAGGGGAAACATTACATAATATCGATATAAATGATTATTTTTTTTGGTCCAGACGGAGAAATATAAAATGTTATCGGTATAATTTCATCGTCTTTTAGAATATATCAAACTTTATAAATATTTTTATTATATATTATTCATAGATGATTATTTTACTTTTGACTCTTAACGGAGGAAACATTACATACTAATTTTAGACCTCTTATTCTAATGACACATTGTATGTTGTCAGTATAATTAATTTTTATATTCTGTTTTTATGAATGTTATTGTTTTTTATAAATAATTATTTTGATTTTGAGTTCCGACGAGAGGAAATAACATGTTGCTATAATTTCGTTATCTTTAAGTACGTATCAATTTTTATAAATGTTTTTATTATTTTTAAATAATTATTTTACTTTTAAGTCTCGACGGGGGAAGTATTACATGTTGTCGGTATAATTTTATCGTCTTTGAGACAGGTCAATTTTATAAATGTTTAGATTATTTATAAATGATTATTCAACTTTTTAGTCTTAACAGAGTTTTGTTATATATTTTACTATTTATATATTATATATTTGATTATAATATCTTTATTATATATTATTTATAGATAATTATTTTACTTTTGATTCTTAACGGAATGAAATATTACATACTATTGTCTATTATTTTGTTTTTGATTCTAGACGAAAAATTGTTGTATGTTGTCAGTATAATTAATTTTTATATTTTGTTTTTAAGAATGCTATTATTTTTCATAAATGATTATTTTCCTTTTGAGTCCTGACGGGAGAAAATAACATGTTGTCGTTATAATTTTGTTATTTTTGAGCACATATCAGTTTTTATAAATGTTTTTATTATTTTTAAATGATTATTTTACTTTTAATTATCGACGGGAGAAACATTACATGTCGTCGGTTTCTTTTTGAGTCCCGACGGGAGAAAAATAACATGTTGTCGTTGTAATTTCGTTATTTTTTAACACATATCAGTTTTTATAAATGTTTTTATTATTTTTAAATAATTATTTTACTTTTAATTTTCGACGGGGGAAACATTATATGTCGTCGGTGTAATTATACCGTCTTTGTCACAGATCAATTTTATGAATGTTTAAGTTATTTATAAATGATTATCTAATTTTTGAGTTCCAACATAGTTTTGTTATATATTTTACTATTTATATATTTGATTATAAATATCTTTATTATATATTATTTAAATATAGATGATTATTTTACTTTTTGTTCTTAACGGGAGCAAATATTACATACTATCATCTATTATTTTGCTTTTTATTCTAGACCGAAAAAATATTGTATGTTGTCGGTATAATTTTTTTTTTATATTCTGTTTTTACGAATGCTATTATTTTTTATAAATGATTATTTTCCCGTATCGAGTCCCAACAGGAGAAAATAACGTGTTGTCGATATAATTTCGTAATTTTTGAGCACATATCAGTTTTAATAAATATTTTTATTATTTTTAAATGATTATTTTACTTTTAAGTCTCGACGGGGGGAAACATTACATATCTTCGGTATGTCTTTGAAACGGATCAATTTTATAAATGTTTAAGTTATTTATAAATGTTTAAGTTATTTATAAATGATTATCTAACTTTTGAATCCCAACAGAGTTTTGTTATATATTTTACTATTTATATATTTGATTATAAATATCTTTAATATATATTATTTAAATATAGATGATTATTTTACTTTTGATTCTTAACGGGAGGAATATTACATACTATCATTTATTATTTTGTTTTTGATTCTAGACCGAAAAATATTGTATGTTGTCAGTATAATTACTTTTTATATTTTGTTTTTATGAATGCTATTATTTTTCATAATTGATTATTTTGCTTTTGAGTCCCGACGGGAGAAAATAACATATTGTCGCGCTATAATTTCGTTATCTTTGGACGTATATCAATTTTTATAAATATTTTTATTATTTTTAAATTATTATTTTACTTTTAAGTCTCGACGGGAAAAACATTATATGTTGTCGGTATAATTTTATCGTTTTTGATACAGAGCAATTTTATAATTATTTAAGTTATTTGTAAATGATTTATGTCAAAAAAAGTTATTTATAAATAATTATCTATCTATCTAATCAATAAAACCCTAACCATGTTTGTTTCATCTCAGCCATATATGGTACACAAGTCACACAATTACATAAATAGTAATATTTGATACACATTTAATATTTCTTTCACTTTGACTATAAAATTAGTTAATTTTTAATACATTGAATCAAAAATATCATTTGCTATAAACAATCACGGTCTTAAAATATTAAGCGTAACAAACAACACACGCCCCGTGCGTAGGCACAGGTACCGTACTAGTTTACTAAATGAAAATATCAGCGCCGCTTCACCCTTCAGACAAATCAGATCACGCACTCCTCTATCGGGAAAAAGGCCAATCAATCGTGCGAAAGAGGGTCAACAACGAGTAAGAAGGCCAATATAAGCGACATCGTCTTCAACATTGCGTCGTTCAACAGCTTGTGCTCGTTGCGGTCATCATTCCACGCGGGGGGAGCACCCTTTTCCCCTTGATGCAGTGGTTGGCAATAAGTAAAGTAAGTAAAACAAGAAAAACACAAGAAAATGGGTTGAATTGTATTTTCAAAAACTTTTTCACAATTTTTCAGAAACACGCTGATGCAAGCTTACAAAGCTTAAAGTACTTTTGGAAAGAGACTAGACACAAAGGAAATTGTGTCTGAAAACCTCTGCAAACCTTGTGTTTAAACAAAACTATATTTATACCTCAGGTAGTTTAACTCAAATAATAAATATAGTAAACAAAGAGTTAAGGGAAGAGAATAGAACACATAGGTTTATCCTGGTTCACTCTCAACTTGAGAGTTACGTCTAGTCTCTTTGTCTTAATCATTTTTCCACTAATCAACGCTAGGTTGCACACACGTATCTTATAGCCCACATTGGATATATGTCCAACTTTTTTAAGAAACACTACAACCTAATATTTCTTAGCTAAGCCTTCACTTTGCTTGAACATCTTAAGAAGAGAAATAAGTGTTTGTGGGTACAATGAAATAATTCCCAACAAAGAGAATATAAGAAATTAATGCTTAGGTATTTTTCACTCTTAGAAGTAGTATGATATAGTAATGAACCAGTGGTACCTCTATATACCTTTTGATCTACTGGCTTACTTGGTTCATCCTTACTTAAAGATGCGTGTAGGATGCATTGGTATGCTTATGGGTTTGCAGTCCCCCATTTTGAACTTCTCTATCAACCTCTTTGTGTATTCACTATGGTGTATGTAAACACCTTCATCACATTGCTTGATTTGAAGTCCAAGGAAGAATTTTAGTTCTCTCATCACACTCTTCTCAAATTATGTCTACATAAGCTCAAAGAAATCCTTACAAAGAGTTTCATTAGTAGTCTCAAAGATATTATTATCAACATATATTTGTACTAAGATTAAATTCTTATTAGATGACTTTCTATAAAGAGTTGCATCTACCTTACCTCTTGAAAAATCATTTTCCATTCAAAAGGTATTTAGTCTATCATACCAAGTTCTAGGAGCTTGCTTAAGATCATAGAGTGTATTTTTAAGTTTGAAAACATATTATGGAAAATTTGTATCTCCAAAACCAGTTGGTTGTTATAACATAAACTTCTTCATTTATAAAACTATTTAGAAAAGTTTTCACATCTATTTGAAAAATAGTGATGTTATGTTATGCAACAAATGAAGGAAGGTATGTGCGCGGCTTCAAGTCGCTAACAGGAGTAAAAGTTTTAGTAAAATTAATACTTTCTTGTTGTGAGTATCCTTGAGCCACTTACCTTACTTTATTTATTTCCACTTTATCATCTTCATCGAGCTTGTTTCCTAAGACCCACTTAGTTCCAATTACAGCTTTTCATTTGGTAAGGAACTTTGTTCTAAACTTCATTCCATCATTTGAGAAGTAAGGCTTGCTTTTGTGATGTAGAGGGCAGATTGCAGCCTATGTTGTTGTCATTGATGAGGAAACAAGCTACTAGTTTCAAAAGTTGTGTTCAATTTGTTCAGAGGGAACCTGAGCTAGAAAAAGATTGTTTTCACTAAATCTCAAAATGGAAGAAATGTCTGCCATATCGCTGTTCCTTGTCACTTCTTTTTTTCTTCTTTTTATTATTGTTTTTGTTAGTTTGTAGTTTTTAATTTTTGTATTTTGCCATATTGTATAATTAAAAATGAACCAATAAGGAAGGAGCAAGGTGAAGATAATTTTTTTTATTTTCTTTTTTTATAGGACAAAAACATGATAGAACAATCTTTTGTGATTTATTATTTTTTAAATTTTTGAATTTGTCGGACAAAAGTTGGTTATAAGAGTGATCGTTCACTTACTAAAAAGTCTTTGTATAAGCTTATTGTTGTTTTCATGGCATATTAAGAGTTCTTTGCTAATTGCTGATGTGGTAAGTTAGTTAAGTCTATTATGTGATAGTTTACTTTACAACTATTTTCTATTATTCAGTTTTTCTTTCGGTTGCATCTTGTACACTCCCTCTTGCTCATGCTATAAATATAAGGCTGAGCAAAGGAGTCTCTTATGCATTAACTCAAATTACTTGTAATCTGTGAAATACACTTAAAGGAATCATATAGGCTCGGGTGTAAGGGGATCAAGGGTAGATTGAGTGAACTACTGAATCTCAAAAGTATGGTGAGGCATCATTACTGTATTGTAATCTTATGGAATTGGCTCTGGAATGAGAACTGGACTCAAGCCGTGCTTAAGTCCCACAGATGTAGGAATCCATACTGGTGACCGAATTGCGTGAACAAACTACTGGTGTGTTGGTTCCTTTTGTGCATTTCTTTTAATTGTGTTCATATCCTAATCTCACTGCATTCATATATTGCTATTGATTCTTGTTTTGTTTCTTGTGATTCTGGGGTGTGATCGAGCAATCAAGTTGTTTGGTCACAACACTTACAGTTTATGGAGAAGTTAAATGATAGGGTTTTGTAAAATTGAAATGGAGAAGCTAATATTAACTAATATGAGAAATTTTTGTTTTAAAAAAACATTTAATTATTACAAGATTTTTATATTTTCCCTGTAATTGATTCTCAAGTTTATCCAAACTCTCTAATTCACGCTACTCCAATACATCAATTTTATGGTTTTGAGTTGAAATAGCTTGGGCTACTAAGATAGGTTCAACTTCTAAGAAAGAAAACATGGGCCAGGCCCAGCTGGCATGGCTTGGGAGAGAGCGCGAGAGTTGTCAAACTCTTAAATCTCTTATTGACCAAAAAAAAAAACACTAAAATCTCTAGACCAAAAAAAGTAAAGACAACCAAAATTTATAGTGTGCTTGGTTTTTCACTGAAAAAGGTTACCAAACCACGACAAAACTTTTTTAGAAAACTAATATGCTATTGGTTACTACCTCGTGGGGGTTGAAAATTAATAGTGCGATGTTTTAAAATAGATTAAACTAGATAATTAGTGCGAAGGGTTGGGGGTGTGTGCGATTGAACTATACTTACATGTATATAGAACTATATTAAATTTTGTACCATAAAAGAAGAGTATATTCCACAGGTTGAAGAAGTTTGTGTATGGCGGAATGGGATCTATGATGTTGGAAATAAAGTGGAAAGAGCTTGAGAAAACAAAGTCAGATTCTTTATTATTGGGGTGAATGGAATATAGATAGTGATATAGACTGATTGCTAAACCACTTATGCTTTGATTAGGAACCCACTAGGAGGAGTAGCTGGTTCCTATTGGAGACCAATTCTGATTTTTCTTCCCTCCTCCTTAGAAAGAAAGGAATTGGGTCACCATCTTGTTTAAACATATAGGTATATCACTCTTGAATTCTAATTTTACTAGAAAAAAAGCCCATATTCGAATGCATAGTTTGAAATTGAAGCATGAAAGATAAAAAAAATTTGGGTATTAAAAGGGGTTTAAAAGCCCAAAGAGAACACTCTACATAATGGATCAAATGGGGTATGGAAGCCCCACTCACATCACCTAGCAAAAGGCTACTAATATCCTTGAGAGGAGAGAACAAAACCGTGACCCCAAGATCTTGGGTAATCCCCCAAGAGGTGAGCCAATCAACAATGGCATTACCTTCTCTATAAATGTTCTGAATTTTAACAACTCAATCTCTGTCAAGAAGACCGGAGATACAACTAAGCAGAGCACAACCTTTTCCTCTGGAGTCACCCTTCCCAACAGAGGAAACAAGAGAAGCATTATCACACTCTACAATTAAGTTCTTACAGCCACTATTCCAAGCCAATTGGAAGCCATAAAATAAACCCCACACTTCGGCCACATACACAGTAAAATCCCCAATGTCAGCGGTAAAACCAGCAACCCAACGCCCCGAATCATCTCCCACGACACCGCCACAATCGGCATGGCCAGGGTTCCCCTTAGACGATCTGTCAGTGTTAAGCTTGAACCAACCACTAGGCGGAGGGTGCCATTTAATCAAAGTAACAACATGATTTGGTTTCCCCAGTAAAGCCATGGCCCCATTCTGAACATTGCCAATGTCGTAGGCTTCCGGTAAAATCTGGCCTGCTACATTACTAAGCATTGAAAAGGCTGGATCATGGATGCGTTTGTTGCGCCAAGTGCAAAGCCTATAGCAAGCCACGAAGAAGATGTTGTGCCACATAAATAAATCATGAGAACCAACACTAGTGGTTAAGTTAGATCGAATCCACTCTGTCAGGTTCATAGAATAGAAATCGACCACACTGTTACTATCAACCAAAGCAATCCACAAAGAAGAAGCAAAGGTGCAGTCCCTTAGCACATGTAAACAAGACTCAGAATGGTTGGCACACCAAGGACATTAAGAAGGGGAGGAGGACCACTTACTTCGACCGAGATTGGTGGGAAGTTTGTCATGGCAGATTTTCCATAAATTGATCAACATTCTTCTAGGGCCTTTCCATTTCCACAAAAAGGATCATATCTACTCCCTGGGGTCGGCCACAACATGCTGGTGAAGATCATAAGCAGATTTGGTGCAAAATAAACCATCTTTGGACGTTTTCCAAATAAGTCTATCCTGGGTGCCCATGACATTGGGCCTAGGGGAAGCATAGATTTTAGGCAAAATTATACCAGAGGTTTTTTATCTTAATTTAAAGTTTCACTTCAGTCCTTTATTTTTTTTTGTCAAGTTAGTCCTTTAAAGTTAATTTTAGTTTCAGTTTAGTCATACTTGGCAAACTTGGTTTGTTTTTGGCTTTTTGCAACAACTTTTTGGGTTCTGATTTCTAGCACAATTGATACGGCAGATTGTGCTTGTGGCATATATGCATTTCTCGTTGTAGATCAGCCAACAGTTTGCCTCGAAATTAACTTTTTAAAATAGGCGGAACTAAATGGAAAAAAAAAAGATAAATGAGTACTAACTTAAAACTTTAAATTAAGACAAAATTTTTATTAGTAACCTCATTTGGTAAAAGATCACGCATTTTGCCAATATTCCAATCCCCATCATCTTGGAGCCAATTAGAAACCAGAGAATGTTACTCAAAGAAAGTGAGGTCAGCAGGTCAGTAGAAAAAGGTACGATGACCATTGATTACCTCAGTTTTGACCCCATCAAGAATATTTGGCCAGATTTCATAGATGTTTTTCCAAATGATGGAGTCTTGACTAGAAGTTGATATCTCTCTTTGTAAATCTTTACCTCTGCTATATTTACCTTTGGGGAATCGCTAAGGACACCCAACAAATTGCTGGGTGCACCCTATATTAAATTGTATTGACTAAAATATCTCTCGTATTTTTGTATTAATTGTAAAAATAAAATTTACGAGTGAACAAAATTAAAATTTTTGTTTACTTATAAATTTTATTTTTGTAAGTATTTTTTTTACTCGCAAAAATGAAATTTGCGAGTATAAAAAGTAAAAATTGTGTAAAAAGTAAAAATTTCTACTCGCAAATTTTGTAACCCGCAAACTGCAGTTCCACACTCGCAAATTATAACTCAACAAAAGTAATTCCACGCTGGCAAATTGACAAGGAAAAAAAATGTCCTGCAAACATGTGCATCTGGCAAAACGTCCTGCAAACATGTGCATCTTGGTCAACAAAGTGCATCTGGCAAAACGTCCTGCAAAGTGATTGGAAAGGGCAAAAAAAAAAAAAAACAGAAGAGGCTGCAGCGCTCGCAAGGCATAATGTTTGTTCACTCGCAAAAGTGAAATTTGCGGTTGTAAATTTTATTTTTGTGAGTAAAAAAATTACTTATAAATTTCATTTTTACGAGTAATACAAAAAAGAGTATTTTGGTCAACACAGTCTAATATAGGGTATACTCAACAATTTATTGGGTGTCCTTAGCAATTCTTTACCTTTTAAGACTATGACCCATAAAGCATCAGGGTCGGTAAGAATTCCCCACCCAAGCTTCATCAGAAAGGCCTCATTCATTAATCTCATCTCTTTGAAGCCCAAACCGCCCGCATGCTTGGGCTGGCAAAGGAGCTCCCATCTAACCAGAAGTTGTCTCCTTTTCTCTTTGGTTGACTCCCAAATGAAATCTCTTTGAAGTCTCTCAATCTCTTTCTTTTTGAGTAGGAAAAAAAAAAGATACCTCTTTCTTTTTAGATTCACTAATCTCCAACATGCATATGTATGATTTTATTTTCGTGCGTCATACATGCATCAAGGAAGAAAAATCTTGTTGAACATAAATTTTTTTTTCTTTCATTTCAACAATCACTTAATCCCGTTTAAAATATTAGCGGTTGTTCTTTTTTTTTTAAATTTAAAAGAGGGAGGGGGATATATTATTATTTCAATGGCACTAATGACCATGTTACAACTGTTCTCGAGGGGATTTAAACTATGTCTCTTGGGGTGTTACAAGGCTAAACTTCTACCACTAAGCTAGTACCCCATGGACATATTAGCGGTTATTCCTTTATATTTGTTATTTTAACAAGAAAATTGATATTTACCAACAATTTTTTTTTGATGAAGTGCAAATTTTTTAATTGCAATATTATCTCTAATTATTTTTATTAAATAAAATGAAAAAATAAAAATGACAGAATAATTAAATTAAATAAAACTATATTAGTTTAAAAAATTTAACAATTTTTTTTAATAAAGGAAGCCGTAATAAAGTGAGAAAAGGTGCGGCAATCTCTAAGTTTGTGTTTAATGGTGTCTTCCTCCGTCGTTTGCGGTAAGTCGCTGATTGAACACTATATGCCACATACCAATTACCACAATGAACGAAAAATATATCATGCTGAACTCCATTTACATTTAACTAATGCAGGTCGATGTCACACGGGGAAGGACCATTGAGGAGCTGCATATGTTCTATGGCAAAGACTGGATGCCCCCCATTCCTAAGCTTAAACTGGTTAGATTATTTGGCCACCCAAGTCCATGGGGCTATGGAAAATTATAAAAAAAAACGTATCATTTAGTACAAATAGTGATTTAAGGCCCAAAGATATACTTTTATGCATCATCATTTAAATCGCTATCGTCATTTAAATCGCTGGACATTTATTGCATTATGAAATATACATTTTCAATGTGTTATATGTTTAAATTATAGATATATATACCAATAGAAGAGGAGGGTGGACATTGGTATCTGATGGTGGTGCAAATATCAGACAAAAAGGTCTTTCATCTTGACTCTTATCTCACTGATGACGTGTTGGATCAACGCAGGAAAACAATTCAGCGCATGGTAACTTGTAGATATTATGCTTCAAAATCATTATAGCCTATTTGTGTTACTAAATTTTGTCTCTGGCACTAAATACAGAGCAACGCATTGGGTTCTCTAATTTTACGTGTGTACATTGATCAAGAATTTTACAATGACTACATTGATGTTGCTTTGTGGGATGTTTTTGAGCCAAGGGGTATCCCCAATTGTGGGAATAGGTACATCACACAAGGATGCAATTATATTTATTTAACTATTCAACTGTTATTAAAATTATGTAATGATGTATTCTGTCATCATGCTCCAATGTAGTGACAGTTCCGGTCTATGGGTGGTAGAGTGGATGAATATGCAACATTCTTTTCACCATAATATTCCTGGAGTGGTGGGTTACATGCAAAATCAATTGTTTCATTATTTATTTACCTACTATTATAAACTTGGTATTCTAACACTTTGCCTCGTCAACCATTTAGCTTAAAAAATTTAATAACAGCTGAATGACAAAAAAATGCGTATGAAGATTGCCATGCGATTGTTGTTGGGTGCACACAACCGTAGTCCGCATGCACTACTAATGAAGGCTAGAGACAATCGAACGAAATGACATATGACCCAAGTGATTGAACAAAGAAAACCGGTGTCATATTATATTTTGGGCCTGGTGAATTATTAGTCGACGGTATTAATTGCACGCTAGCATATTTTGGAGACAGATATCCGATTTGTTTTGTTATGCACGGCCTTACATGTATTACCACCTTGACTATAGTGGCTGGAAATTATACAGTAGGAAAATGGGCTCTTTTGCTATATATAAATTCTTAGCTATAGTGGTCGGAAGCTATTAATGCTTAGTTATAGTGGCTGAAAAGTACGTGTGTAGTTGATTTGTATGTGTATATCTGAAGTGAAAATTTTTTGTTTTCCCTTTAGAGTCGATTTAGTGCCAACCATGTCCTGCTAGTGTATCTTATACTGGGATGGTGTTATACCCCAATTTTGTCCGCTCATATTTTCAATTTTTTTTTTCCGCGCGCCGAGCTGGGGGGAGGTCGTACGCCGAGCTGTGGGGAGGTCGCGTACCGAGCTGTGGAGAGGTCGCGTACCGAGCTGAGGTCGCGTGCCGAGTTGTGAAGAAGTCGCGTACCGAGCTGAGGTCGCGTGCCGAGCTGTGAAGAAGTCGCGTACCGATCTGAGGTCGCGTGCCGAGCTGTGGAGAAGTCGTGTACCGAGCTGAGGTCGCGTGCCGAGCTGTGGAGAGGTCATACGCCGAGCTGTGGGGAGGTCGCGTACCGAGCTGAGGTAGCGTGCCGAGCTGTGGAGAGGTCGTACGCCGAGCTGTGGGGAGGTCGCGTGCCGAGCTATGGAGAAGTCGTGTACCGAGCTGAGGTCGCGTCTTGTCGAGCGGAGAGGTCGTCACGCCAAGTCGTGGGGAGGTCGCGTCTTGGCCTGGAGAAGTCGTATGCGGAGCTGGGGAGATCGTATGCCGAGCTGTTGAGATCGTATGCCGGGCTAGTGATAGGTCGTTTGGAAATACGATGTCGGACACCAAGTGTGTCCGAGAATCATTTTCGTATCCGTGTTTCAATTTTTTAATGCTGGACAAATGCCTTTTAATGCTGCAACGGACAAATCCTCATAAATTATTTTGTGCCAATTTTAGCCTAATTGCAGTCCATTACAAGCGTTATTAACAAAAAAAAACCTAAAATTCAAAACTGAAAATCAAAGTCAGATTTCCACACTTCACCCTTCACAAAGTCATCTGCATATCTTCACCAAAGTCCTCTGCATATCTCCTCAGCCACTCTACAAACTATGTCTTACAGCTATATGTCCCCCATAGGCCTCTTGCTTTTTCTTCATCTGCCAACCAAGTTTGACAAACAATGCAATTTAATCAAAAAAGGGGGAGCACCGTTGTTGAAGTCACGGCTGATTGCAATATTTTTTCAAACCATTGATACCATCTCAGACTTTGCACATGTTACCATCTCCTCAGCATCATTTTAGTACACACTTAGCATACAAGTTGCAACCTTAAGTGGACAAACTGAGCCCTCTGTTTTTTCTATAAATAGCAGTAGAGAATAGGGGGAAAGAGGAGGAGATTTTTAGAGGAAAAATACTGGGAGTTTTTACTACAAATCAAAGAATTAGAGGCTCCACACTGAAGCCCTAATTCACCAAGTCAGAAAAAAGAAAAGAGGAGAAGAAATAGACACAAGAAAAAACGTGAAACAGAAGCATAAAAAAAAAAGAAGCAGAAAAAAAATAAAGAAGAAGAAGGGAGAAGACAAGGAGGTAAAACCTCCCTCTCCCTCTCAGCCTCCCACAATCCCCTTCTTCCTCCCTCTCCCATGATCTCCCTCCTCCCTTTCTTCCCTCTCTCCCATTCGTGAGCCTTTTTTTCTTTTTCCTCACGCGTAGCTTCTGTTTCTCGGGGTTTCCAATGAAACCCAAATAATTCCCTCTCCCCTTTTGTTTCTAGCTGCTTCCTTCACCTTTTACTTTTTATTATTTTACTATTTTTTATAACGTTGGGTTTCATGCCCAACTTTCTATGCCCTCCTTTTTTTTCTCTCTCTCCTTGTTCTGTTTGTTTTTTTACGTCCCCCTTCCTTTTTTTTTTTTTATTTACAACCCCTTTTATTATTATTATTATTAGTTTCCTTTTTGGCTTTAGTCCACTTTGGTTTTGACCCAATCTAGGGTTCCTAAAAAATGTGAACGTTCCACTCATCCCTTATATTTATTAACCATACCTTTTTTTTCCAATCTTCTTGAATAAATATTAGTAGTGACAACGCCAAATCCGCTTTTGGTTTGGTCACTATGCAAACCCCTTTAAAAAAATTAAAATCAATGATTACTCCAAATTCTCTTTTGGTTTGGTCGTCACAAGTTCTTAATAAAACATCTTAAAATATTAGTAGTGATTACGTCAAATCCACTTTTGGTTTAGTCACTATGCAAATCATAAAAATAAGTCACAATTTGATTAATTAAAATCAAACAACACACAACCATTTTTTACCCAAGAACTACGTAGCCTTTGATTTCTCCATCGCACTGAGATACGTAGGAGCAGGAGCCCACTCGCTGCGCAAAAATAAACGACTTTTATTAAGTCCTCTTTTTTTTACCTTGGTTAATTTTCATTTTTTTTATTATAAAAGGGAAATAAACATTTTTTTAGAAGTTAATAAATTTTGCACAATTAGTTAGAGGTAACCTTTTTCGAAAGGATGTCGTGGGGTGCTAATACCTTCCCTACGCATAATCGACTCCCGAACCCAAATCCGGTCTTAAGGACCACTTTTCTTCAAAAAAGGTTTTTTCCAATATTTTTCCTTCGAAAATAAATTATTGGTGGCGGCTCCATTAAACCCGAATAAATCCCTCCGGATTTTTCGGTCACTTCAGATGGCATAGTGGATCAATTCGTTGGGCCTTTGCTATGTATTACCTCTTTTCATATAGTGGGTCAGTATTATGCAGACGACAATGAGCTTCTCGCTTAATACCATTTCACTATTTAACCGTGCTACTTCAAAATTACAACATACAGTAGGTCATTATTGTGCATATGCATCATAAAATAAAAATTACAACATGGCCTAATTAAAAATAATGGATTCGCAGATGCTATTTTTTGATAAACGAGTTCAATAATAACCAACAACCGAAATGGTCTTGCATCATCCACCAACAAAAAGCATCTCAAAATGGCACTACCAGACATATAGCATTTCAATGGACCTGCTTCTCTCAATTTAGTACACAGAGACATCTAAATTATATTCAAACTATTTAAAATCTGCGCAACAAAATGCATCATCCACCAACAAACAAATATCATCGTGAATAAATCACTACATAAATGATTAAAAGGATAATAACTTATCAAAAACTACCACCATAATGCAACATTAAAATAAATGCATCACATAAGGTCTTCAAAAACTACCTGCACAATGCATCATTACAAGAAATGCCTCACATAAGGTCTTCAAAAACAACCACCATAATGCAACATTTTGTAAGGATAAGAATTTATCAAAAACTACCACAATAATGCATCATTACAACAAATGCCTTATATAAGGTATTCAAATATTCTGCAGTGGCGTCTTCCCTACATGAAGGCATGACGCACCAATTAACACAATAACATTCAGAAATAAGTGTGATATTGTTCATACAACACAAAATATCTAAGGTTCGATGCAACATAATGCAGTAAGCAACCTGTTAAGCATCTTCACTAACACTGCGAATTCTACGTGTGTTCCTCTTGCGCACTCAATGAATACGCCACTGCAGAATCAGTTACTTCTTCGTTTACCCTCTTGGCTGGACATGATCGTTTGTTGTGTCCAGTTACTCCACATGAACCACACCTTTGTGGTCGCCCACGTTTCCCGCTACTAGATGTTCGGCTCATTCCACAACCCTTGCTTCTAGCCATAGGTGGATCATGTAATATCTCAGGTGCAATTACAGTCTGACTGCTGCCTGTAGCTCCTTCAGCAGTATACTTGAATTTCAACCTATTTAGCTCATTTGTAACAACATCAACAACATGTGTATAGTCTTCATCGTCCCTCGATGCCAACTCAGAGAGTTGTCAGAGCTCCACCAAATTAGCATATCTAGCAATCAAATAAGAATCCCAATAAAAAGAACCATCGTGGTAACTTCCGCGAATTGCCTCCTTAGCAGATATCGACCATCTATCCAGCACCAAACACTTGGGAAACTCTCTGAAGTCTAGATAAACCAGTATCCTTACGATGTGGTCGCATGGAATTCCAATTGATTCCATCCTTAGGCATGAACAACTAAATTCAACAGGAGAAGGACAGTATGTCACACGCCATATTTTGCCTACGCCTGGATACTTAGACACTTGAATAAATAGAATACATTGACATTTGTTGTATGTCCATGACAGCTTGTTAATGTCGCCTTCATGAGAGCCTAATGATCACAGTAAGAGTTAGTTATAAACAAGGAATATTGGAAACAACTAAAATTCTTGTTAAATCATTACTACTTAGTAATATATCAATGTGATCAACGAACCAACAAGCGTGTTCAACATTAGAAGAAACTATTAATACTTTCAAACAAGAGGAATGTCGTCATAGGTTACCTTACGAAAAAATAGAAATATCTCCTTTGTGAACTGCTTCGATGCAGAACTCTCTAGACTTCTATAACTCGTTTGGAGTACTACATCACCATACTGGGACTGAAAATCTGCCTCCACTTCCCTGAATCGAAAATAAGTTAGGCACCTATGAAATTGTTGCACAAACTCGGTCAGGCTAATCCTAGGATTAACAAACTTAAGTATATGCATGTGCAATGCCTCACAACGTGATGTCGTCCGTATTCCCGCATAAAAATTGCCCCTAATATGAGCTGTTGCCCACATTTTTTTCCTGCCATACAGCTCTCTGATCCATGTGTTGTCTTCCAGGCCAAACTTGTTCACCATTTCTTCCCACAACTGTTCAAATTTAAGAACATCGTAATCACCCAACATGCATTTCTTCAACCAAGGCAGGAAATCTGGAATTGCAACATTACTTGTAGCATTGCGGAGCAAATGCCATGCACATAGTCTGTGGTGTGCTCGAGGAAACACCCTACTGATAGCATTCTTCATTGCAATGTCACCATCAGTTATTACTGAAGAAGGGGCCTTGTCATTCATGGCAACCATAAATTGTTCCAACAACCACACATATGTCTCTTCTGTCTCATTGGCCTACAAGCGCAAAGAGCAAAACTATTGTCCGTTATGGTGATTAACACCAGAAAATATCACCAGAGGACACTTGTACTTGTTCTTACGGTAAGTTGCATCAAATGCCAGCACATCACCAAATATTTGATAATTCATTCGACTTTCCCCATCACACCAAAATAGGTGGTGAAGCCTGCTTTCATCATCCACAATGTGCGCAACAAACATCAACAGGTCATTCCCTTTAAGCTCTTGCAAGAACTTCACAGCAGCACTAGCATCAGATATTTGCTTTCGGCGTTGTCTGGATACTTGATTGTAAATGTCCTTTTTTTTATACCTCATCTTATGATAGCCACCTGCAATATTGGCAAATGCACCATAAATTTGTGACGGCCTTATCCCAACTTTTGTAGAATTTTCAATTAGCACAGCATCCACAGCAGTCATCTTCCTATGAGCTGGTAACATTGCACAATATACTTCTCCAAGCAACTCGTGGTTATGCTCATCCATGAATAAGGAAACATACCATCGCCCTGAATGAATATCAACGTGGACGCGAAATTTGGCTTCACACCCACACCTTGTATAGTTTTTTTGTTCGCGTCTTCGCATTTCAGGTGTCACTCCCCTATCTTCCCTGAATCCTTCTCGAGAACATACAAATGTTTGTTGTAATATTTCCCCTTTACAGTTTCTCAATAGCCTACTCTTACGAACAGAAAATCCATTCAATCTACCATACCAACTATAGAATAAGTATGCCACATGTAAGTCAAAGAAATCAAACCTACTAACATCATTTATGCTTTGATATTTTTCATATCAATATTCATAAGGTCGACCAACCCATTAATGTTTATGCCATCTTCCATAAATGACTCAAAGACCTCCTTCACCTCCTTCTTCATCTTCATCTCCATCTCCATCTCCATCATCGCTGCCATCATCATCATCATCATCGAGTTATCTCCTCCTTCTTGCCGATATCCATCATCAAATCCCCATCATATCCGTCTCCATCTTCATACCCATATCCACTGCAGTATTCTCATACTTGTCTCCAACAAGAACTCCCAAATCCTCCAATCCCTACAATAAAATTAAAATACGTAATCAGGTCACTCTATACTCCATTTAGTGCCTCACTTTCATGCCACAACCATGTTATGTTAAAACTTAAAACCAACCAACACTTTACAAGGTATACTTCTCCGCCTTTGTTACCTTGAATGCCTCCATCGATTTCCCATCGATGTCTTTACTCGTGTACAAAGATCAATCATGGCAAACTTATTTTTCATTTGGCTTGTGTACAAAGACCAACCATGGTACAATTCACACAATTTGATAGCAACCAACTGCATAAATAAACACAAGCATGCATAAAATCATTATATTAAAATACGCCAGCTTTCTTCATGTTCCTTTATTTTTCCGGGCAGCTCAAAACCGAATGTCTATTATCACAATTTTTTCTTATTTTGATATATGATTATGATGTTATTACTATTATTTCCAACACTTGTAGCATTAACCCTATCACTTAGGTGGGGTAGAAATTATCGACCTTAGGGCTATTTACTTATGGAAGACTACGCTTTTCTAAACTTGGACACAAATCAAACTCAAATTGTACACATCTGAAATATTTTGACCTTTTAGCGTAAAAGATAGATAGATTTAGAAAATTAGTACTGTATACTGCAAATTTATATGCAGATTCCAATCAGTAATTGCAATATATTGGAGCCGCCTAATATCAACAAAATATATAACCTGAAAGGAAAGCCAACCTATGATCAACCACATGTATAAAAAACAAATAGCAATGATCTTACACCAGATAAACAATCAGATTAAAAGCATCAGAACAATCGACATCAATGCTACCAAAATTACTTGAGGCCTAAAAAGGGGGAGCAATAGCAATCGGATTATGAGGCCTTTCAGGAAGCCTATGATTCTGATTTTTTAAACCAATAAGAAGCAAGAGTATAACAGATGTGATCAGTTAAACCATAACCCCCAAATCATGATATACCCCTACCACAAGCACCATGAGGTTATACCTATTCCAACATGTGGGACTTCCACAAGGCTGTGATAATCTTATTACTCTACCATCAAGAAACCTAATCATAAAATATTATATTGCACTTTAGTCTTTGAAAGAACAAGAAATTTTATACTTAGTAATCATATTTGCATTCCTTATAAAAATAAAGGCATATGATCCATGTGACACCCTATCCAAAAATTTTATACAGAAGCCCCATTTGGCTGGTAATATATTAAAAGCATATGATGCATGTGAGACGAATAAGCTAGCAATGACAAACAACATATTGGAATTGATGATTAGAAGCAACCACCATCAGCAGGAAGCAAAACAAGGTGCGTGAAAAAAACACAAAAAGTAGCCTACTACTTGACTATTATTAATTATTAATAGTCCAAATGAAACCCCAGGCTAAAACAATGAGGAGTTTTATATTTAAAGTTTATAATTTCAAATAAATATTATCTCAAAATAAATTATTTACATATGGGTTCAACTAAATTTAGAATTTTACAAGGTGGTGGTGTTACTTATTATCGCAAAGATTCAATCGAGTAACATTCATTCACTTGGGTTCAACTAAATTTAGAATTTTGCTTAATAGAATCGCAGATACAAAAATTCGATTCACCAAGCCAAGAATATTCAATCTCTTATTCTCAAACACTACCTCATTTGTAAAATATTAACAAATATGTAAATGTCAACAAATCAAAAACCAGAAAAAGGGAAAAGAAAAAATAATTTCTACTCCCTCAATCCCAAGCTTAGTTTTAAGGTTTCCACTTCTAGTATTTTTCCCCAAACCATCTTTGTGCTAGTAGCTACTTGTGCAGAGCCACGGAGAAGCAGCGAAGCCTACAACTGGATCACTCTCGAAGGATAGAAAACACAACACAGATCACACAAATACAGAGCAATGCATTTTGACTTCTTTTGTTACTAATATTTTCCTCAACAGATACATTTTTCTCATGTACCTCTCCCACGTCCATTGAATGTGATTCATCATAAACAAGGACATCATTTCTGGATGATGGTTCTTCCACCATCTCTTGCCTAACAATATCTTGCTCTAATTTGACATTATCAGCAATTATAGTATCCTTTAGTTCATTCCTATCATTAATTAACATAGAATTACTACAAATAGAATCAGATTTTACTTCAGACCCTAAACTAGGGTTGACCTCAGATACCTGGATTTTAGGAAGTGAAGAGCTGGGCGTCAGATGCTCACATGGGGGCTTTAGGTCACATTCCAGCTGGGGCTTCATCGTTGACAATGACATATGGCCACCAGGGTTCCGAAGATGGCCAACAACCGATCCACTACTTCGTACAAAGACACAACCGATCCACTACCGTACACAAGACACAACTCGAATAAGTGAGAGGGTGCTAGACTACACAACTCGAATAAATGAGGGAGCACGGGATCAAAAACAACCGGAAATATGTCTCCCTAATATTTACGGTTCAATGGAAAAAGAAAAACAAAATTTGTAACAACCTAAAATGCCCAGAAATATATCCATTTGTTTATTGAAAAAGTTTCATATTGGTTAAATACGCATATAGCTTATAAATAAAAATTTCAAATCTTCTTTTGGTAACATCAAATCTTTATTAATTTAATGTATACTCTTTTTTGGTTGAGTATTGCTTTTTCTCAATAATTAATCTAATACTTTTGCTTTGTTCCATTACCTAACTTCATATTTTCATCCCAAAAATGGATACCCAAAAAATAAATAAATTAAGAGACAAATGTTTCATATTTACGGTTCTATGTAGTTATAGAAAAAAATAAAAAATAAAAATTAGACAAACAAAATAAAAAGAATAAACCAACAGATATTGGATATAGAAAACCAATGACAAAATAAAAAATAGAAAACAAAAAAGAAAACAAAAAAGAAAGAAGACAAAATGGGTGAAGTTTTGATATTTACGGTGTATGTGTAGATATAGAAAAAAATGAAAAACATAAAATAGAAAATAAAAAACAAAACAACAAAAAAAGAAAAAAATTAAGTGAACCGTAAATATCATATTTTTGATATTATCATATTTTTGATATTTACGGTTCTAGATATTTTTTTTTGTTTAGTTCTAACTATAAAAAAAATTATAAAAATGTGCTACACCATTAACTTAATTTATAGTCTTTTCTAAATAATTAATCTAATACTTTGCTTTTGCTTCCTAACTTCATTTTTTCACCCCAAAAATGGATCCTACGGTTACAATACATCCATCCATGTACCCAAAAAAAAAAACTAACAGACAACTATGTAGATATAGAAAAAAATAAAAAATAAAAAATAGAAAATAAAAATAGAAAGAATAAATTAAGAGATACATAGATATAGAAAAAAAAAGAGAAAATAATAAATAGAAAAAAAAAGGAAAAAAAAATAAGACAAGAGAACCGTAAATATCATTTTTTTGATATTTACGGTTCTACATATTATTTTGGTTAGTTAGTTTTACATATAAAAAAAATTAAAAAAAAATGCTGCACGTGGGACCTCTTCAGTCAACCACCGCGACGACCCGCTGTTCGCCACCATGCTGGGACCGTCGCTCGTGTCATATCATTTCGCTCGTGTGGCAAGCGATCTCAGCCGGAACCACCGTGGCCAGCCATGGCCGGGGTTCATCTTCTCCGCTGCACTTCTTCTCGCCAAGACCGCCTTTCCCCTTCTCGGTCTATCCTCTCGCGATCTCGCCCCTCGACTTCAGATTACACCTTTTTTAACACCTGTTTTAAAAGGGACCATCGAGCAATACTTTTAATTTGGGCTTCACCGGTTGATCCACCGCAAAACACAAACAATCCAAGCCGTCTAATATTTTATTTTATATCCAACGTTCAGGTTTCCTTGTGCATGGTGGTGTTACCCACCATGCTTGTTCACTCTAGAACTTGCCTTAAGTAATAGGTTCAAATATATCAAAATATATGGATCTTCTGTAGCCCCTCATACTTCTCGAATAGCACCTCAGTCGTTAGGTCCACCTAATGATTGAGACCTAATACTCTCAGCCATTGGATTAATCCAACAGTCGAGGTGTTGTTGTAGGAGTTGGAGAAGATCGAGACCTCATATACATAGGTAGCTATTGGATTGGATATTGATATTGGAGTTAATGCCAACTCGGGTTTGGATACGTGTACATATTTTTTTTTTTGGCCATTATTAAATACACCCCCCACCTGGTAGGTATACCCCCCAATTTATGAATTTTCCAAAACACCCCCGAAAAAAGCAGCAAATTTTTTTTTTATTTTAATTCTGAACATTTAACCGAAAATTACTGTATATCGGAAATTGCAATTTCCGGTATACAAATTTTAATCACAATGTTACCGGAAATTGCAATTTCCGGTATACAATTGTAATTTCTGGCAAGAATTTTAAACACAATGTTACCGAAAAGAGATAATTCTCTATTGGGAGAAAACTGAACCTTTTGATTAAGGATCTTCACCCATACTGTCAACAATCTCTCGATGCATTCGGACTAGCTTACTTTGCATCGAGGACTAGCTTACTTAGCAAAGTAAGCTAGTCCGAATGCATCGAGAGACAATCGTTGATAAACAGATGCCAGCTTATGATGGTCGAAAGAGCTTATTTACGACAGGTCCATTCCCCTTTACATCAAAGGATTTTGTAGTCAAACACTTATTTTTTTTTATTTTTTTGCACTCAGACTTGGTGGAAAACGCTCTCATTGTGTTTAAAATTCTTGCCGAAAATTGCAATTTTCGGTAATATTGTGATTAAAATTTGTATACCGAAAATTGCAATTTCCGGTATATAATTTGTATACCGGAAATTGCAATTTCCGGTAACAAATTTTAAACACAATGTTACCGGAAATTGCAATTTTCGGTATACAATTTATATACCGAAAATTGCAATTTCCGGTAAAATGTTCAGAATTAAAAAAAAAGAATTTTTGTTGTTTTTATTCGGGGGATATTTTAGAAAATTTCACAAATTGGGGGTATACCTACCAGGTGGGGGTGCATTTAATAATGGCCTTTTTTTTTTTTCTTTCTAAAATAAAAGCATAAGCACATAAAGAGGCAGACCTACAAATAGGTTAGGGTGTACACTTGTACTTTCTAAAAAATAAAAAATATTATTTATCTTATATAAAATTTATATTATTTCTATAAAATTATAATAATTTGTACTTAGTCACCGCTTTTATCTCATTCAGTGTAACAATAAAAAAAAACTTTTTTCTCAATATTTAAAAAAAATCATAATTCATAAATAATTATATTTTGTTTATCTATTCACATTTAATTAAAAGCTAATGTAAGAAATTACAATTAAAAGTAACGATGTGAAACTAATAGATCCTCCATTCCATCTAATATGTTCGAAATATTAAATCTTTGGGTTGAAAACAAATCATTTATATTAAATTGAGTTTTTATGGAATTCATAAAAAATTAAAATTTTCGAATTACAAAATATTGAAGACATATAGTTTTTTAAATTAATTAATTTAAAAATTATTTTTTTGACTAATTAATTTAAAAATTATATAAAATCATTTATATGATCTCTCTCTCTCTCTAGATTCCAATAATAATATATGAAGCTCAGTTGGACGTACTGCTCGTTGAAAAAAAAAAATAAAGAAAAGAAAACCATTTTCTAAATCATTCTCCGTACTGAATCTAATGCAATTTATTATTCTGAAAGCAATATGTAATCGCCTTTACCTATAGTGTGGTTTGTTTTCTTTTGTGTTTATTTTTTATTTTTTAAATCGGGTGCTGGTGGTCCTTACATTGTGTGGGGACTCTGATCCAATTGCATACGTATCAGAAATATAAATAAATCCTTTCGGATCCCCAAGGGTTAGGTTTCATGTTGTGCGGCCACTATACACACTCCTGGTCTTTATTTTATGGTAGTTTCCACGAACTTGCCCTGTATTGTGCATAAACTGACAAAAATCAATGCCAAATTTTATTTTATTTTTCGTATACCTACTCTTTAATTTTTCGCTTCTCCAATCAGCAATTTGTTCAACTTGTCAACGAGGTTACCATTGAGATCTCATCTTAGCACTGTATTACAGTACTAGTACATTATATTCCACGATTAACAAGAGTTTCATCAATGATTTGGGCGAGTCCTTCCAAGTCCAACTAAAGCAAGTGATGCATTAAAAGTTTTCATGTAGAAAAGAGCACCAATGGCATATTTAGATTCTGGATTCTTGGTTGGTTTGTCTGAAATGACATTTTCCCATCATTTTCCAATTTGATTGCTCCTTTTGCACCGCAGCCTCATATTGATTATAGTAGCATCTTTTCATAGCTAGTGGGTTGACATCACCACACAAATAGATTCAAAAGAAAAAGCAATGTACGAAGTTAAGTCTGTGACTATAAATGATCAAGGACAAAAACGAAGGATGGTGGGGGGTCATTGAATCAGTGCAACATAAATTCCAAGGAATTATTAATAAACAATACTACAAAATTGAGGAACCACATGCTCCAAGCCATGAACGAAAATGGATGGGAACCGAATTGGAATAAAAACGGATAGAGCACCAAAAATTTTCGGGGAGAGGGGGGATAACACATAAATTAGAAAGTAAAAGGGGACACAATCAGATTTGGTGCTTGTTTGGTTACACAAAACCTGCATTCACCATGGTCAAAAGCAATTTTCATTAGTTGAGAGAATGTTTGGCTCATAACTGAAAAAGTGATTATTTCTCCTAAAATTGATTCTAGCTGAAGCAACTTCTTGTCTGCTGAAGCCTCTCTCTATCTCTCTTCTCTCACATTTTTTTTTTATTTTTTCATAAAGAAAATCCAATTGTTAGGAACATAACAGATGCTAATCCAAAATCAAGGTGTAAAAGACTTTGGCCGTGTGACTCCTTGTTACTGGTACAATAGGGAATTCAAATCCGACACAATGCATAACAGCATAAGTATATATAGGGAATGGTTGGTTAAGTTTTTTTTTTTTTTTGATATTTTAGATGCTATTTTTTCAAACCTTTGAAAAAGTGTTTAAACTATTTTTTAGAAATTTTAAAATTATCTGTTTATTATAAAATTTTATTAACTTTTCATTTGATCAAAACAACATATATTTTTCTTTAAAAAACAAATTAAGAGATGCAGAATATGCCAGAGGCCATGGCCCCTGTCATTTTAATAAGGTGGCAATATGACATGTCGTTTAAGTTTAGGTAGGTCAAACTTACTTTTAAATAAATAAAGATAATTTTTTTTTTAAAAGTCTGTTTAACTAAAATGATAAAAAAATTTAAGCCATTTAAAAAACTTTTTAGGTCCAAAAGACCAATCTATCAAATTAATTAAATATAATTATTTAAAAACTAATACAAAGAAAGATTAATCAAAATAATAAAACAATATATTTGTTGCTTTGTATTTGTAACTACATGAAAATTTAACTATATTGGAAATTATTAAGAAAATTTAGAAGAAAAAGAAAAAAATTACAAAAGGAGGATATATTTATTATATTTATAATAATAATAATAATTTATATTTATAATGTACGTATAATTTATAATAGAGGTGGACCCCAAAAAAAATTATAATAGAGAGAAGAACCTTGGAAGATACTTCAAAATCAAAAATAAAAAATTTAAAAGTGACATCTCAGTCTAAATTGGCCGCGAGGCCCAGCGGAAGCCACGCGCCACGAGCTTCCTTCATCTAATGGAATCGAGCCACGTAAGCATCCTGAAGAGTTCCGGAATTACGTCCAGGTTCAATGAACCTGAAAACGCCTCACGTTGCCTGTCTCTTTATATCGAAACCTCGTTCCTCTCTTCTCTTCCAAAGAAAAAAACCAACAGATTTTAGACTTGAATTTAGGAACTTAGATTGATAGTAGATTCATTCTCCAATGGCTCTCGCCGTTACTTCTTCTTCAGCAGCAGCAACAACATCAAGCTCCTTCTTCTCTCGCCTCGGATCTTCGTCCGATACCAAAGGTAATCCCATTTCCTCATTCCGAATTCAAAAAAAAAAAATAAAAATTAAAATAAAACTTGAATGAAATTCATTGCTTTCTGAGTTGTGGTTGTTGGTGTTTTATTGTTTGATTAATGTACGTGTTTTCTGTTTCCAGTTTCGCAAATTGGTTCATTTCGGATTTTGGAGAGGTCTCATGTTTCGTCTGGTGTTGTTAATTTACCTCAAAGACGGACCTTGGTGAGGCCTCTCAACGCTGAACCCCAACGGAAAGATTCCATTGTTCCTCTTGCAGCAACTATCCTTGCTCCTGGTACGTTTCCTTGTTTTACATTTCCCTATTTTCGGGGGAAAATTTTTGGTTTAAAAGTTTTGTCTTCTCCTAAATGGAGTCAATTAAAGCTTGTTATGATGTTAAGTTGTGTGTATGTGTGTGTGTATTGCTGGATTTGCAGAGGTTAGTGAGAAGGAAGAGGAAGATTACGAGCAATTGGCGAAAGGACTTGAAAATGCTTCCCCTCTTGAAATAATGGACAAGGCTCTGGAGAAATTTGGCGATGACATCGCTATTGCCTTCAGGTTGATATTCTTAATTTGTATTTAAATGATTTTTGCTGCATGGAATTTTGTTTATGCTGAATTTCCTTGAGCATGTTGAGTGTTCCTTTTGAAAGATAAGCATATTTAAATGTCAATGAAATTTTTGGTAAAATTGATTTGCTTAAAATAGGGTTTGAAATTAAATGATTTGTGTTTGGATATATTTTTATTATTGTATAAAAGTAATAAACAAATTTGATATTTTATATCACTTAAATGAACTTTTGGAGGTTAAATTGATTTTTGGACATAAAAATAGGAACCAAACAATTACTTCTGATAGCGTGCCAAAATCAATTCCTTACTTTTGATAGAGACAAAATCAATTCTGATAGTTTCGAACATGAAACCAAACACATGCATAGTCTTACTGAAATACAAAATCATTCAGGAGTTTGCAAAATTTATGTGAAGAGAGAGTATATTCATTCTTTTCTATGCCAAATGCGTGTAGCCCTTTCAGTGGGTATTGTAAATATGTGCTATCAATCTGGATTTTAATGTGTAGCTTTGCCTTTGCAGTGGTGCTGAAGATGTTGCTTTAATTGAGTATGCACATTTGACGGGTCGACCATACAGGGTGTTCAGTCTGGACACGGGGAGACTGAATCCAGAAACATACAGACTTTTTGACGCAGTTGAGAAGCACTACGGAATTCGCATTGAGTACATGTTCCCTGATGCGGTTGAGGTGCAGGCATTAGTAAGATCGAAGGGGCTCTTCTCATTTTATGAGGATGGGCATCAAGAGTGCTGCCGAATAAGGAAGGTGAGGCCCTTAAGGAGAGCTCTGAAGGGTCTCAGAGCATGGATAACTGGACAGAGAAAAGATCAGTCACCTGGTACAAGGTCTGAAATACCAGTGGTCCAGGTTGATCCAGTTTTTGAGGGAATGGATGGTGGAATTGGTAGCCTGGTGAAGTGGAACCCGGTTGCAAATGTGAATGGTAATGACATATGGAACTTCCTTAGGACAATGAATGTCCCTGTCAATTCATTGCATTCCCAAGGATACGTTTCCATTGGTTGTGAGCCATGCACTAGGCCAGTTTTACCTGGACAGCATGAAAGAGAGGGAAGATGGTGGTGGGAGGATGCCAAAGCTAAGGAGTGCGGTCTTCACAAAGGTAACTTGAAACAGGAAGATGCTGCCCAGAATGGTGATGGAAACGGGGCTGCCCATGCTAATGGCTCTGCCACAGTCGCTGACATTTTCAACACCCAGAATGTGGTCAACTTGAGCAGGACTGGAATTGAGAATTTGGCAAAGTTGGAGACCCGAAAAGAACCCTGGCTCGTTGTGCTCTATGCACCATGGTGCCGTTTCTGTCAGGTAAAATAATATGTCCTGAGCTTCAATATTCTGTTGCGATTATCTCACTCAAGTTCATTACTTCATTTGGCTTGAAATTTCTGGTCGCTAATAACATGTTTAATCTGAATTGTAACAGGCTATGGAGGAATCTTATGTCGATTTGGCAGAGAAGTTGGAAGGGTCAGGAGTGAAGGTTGGAAAATTTAGAGCGGATGGTAAGCAAAAAGAATATGCAAGGAGTGAACTGGAGCTGGGAAGCTTCCCGACAATACTCTTCTTCCCCAAACATACTTCTGAGCCAATTAAGTATCCTTCGGAAAAGAGAGATGTTGATTCATTAATGGCATTTGTGAATGCCTTGCGGTGATGGTCAAATGAGTATTTTGCTCAAGGTTCCGTTATACAATACCGGTAATAAATTTATTCAAAGATTTTGGCAATTCACTGGAAGTGGGAATGGCAGTTTTGGCAGCAAAACGAAGATTCTCAGCTTGTATCTCTGTATAGTTCCGGATAACCTTCCTCAGAAGTAATCGTAGTAGTCACTGAGGAGGAGGATTTGATTTCCTTTTCTTTTTGTAGACGAGTAGACTTATGGTTGGATTATGTTGTTTCTTTAATAATATATAAGATAAGATTCTAGTTCTTTTGATTTACTAATTTTTTAGATTTATACCAAAATTTCATGAACGAATATCAAACAATAATTACTATAATTAGGGCTACACACATGTTCCGCTTGTGACCTGGGTAAAATAATATCCCAACCGGTTATGTTGTGTTGGATTGATTTTGTGAATAGTGGGAGCCAATAATGTCTAAACCAAAAAGCCAATTTGGATTATAGATCATTGGTTTCAGATTTTTCTTAATTGCATAGAGCGTGTTATAACATATAATGTCAAGGTACAGTAGAAGTAATATTGAAATGGTAAATAAGCTTGCTTTCCTTTCGAAAGTGGAAGTGGCATCAAAGGATCAAAACCTTTCTTTGGAAGGTGAATTATAAAATTGAGAGGTGGCAGAAGGTGATAACTTTCCATTGATCAGTATCAATTTAAAATTACAACAGCATGGTAAAAGAATTCCTAGTTATATGCTATATATCTACTTATGGTTACAAGTGTATCAGATAAGATAATAATCTCTCTGTTACAAAAAAGATGAAGGAACATTTATCTAAAATTATAAACAGATCACATTTATCCTGTAATAGATAAGAATCTATTATCCTTTAATAATTAACGCCCCCCTCAAATGAGTGGGTATTGAATCACACCGAGTTTGTTTCTAAGCTGAGTGAATCATAGTGAGTGTTGTTAGTAACCAGAGTATCGGAATGGTGTCACACAACTAAAATAAGAGACGAGAAAATAAAGAAATGAACACACAAAATTTACGTGGAAAACCCTCAACAAAAAAGAGAAAAACCACGGGGCAAGACCAGAAGAATTTCACTATGTGGGAAAATATTACAAGAATACCTTTCACAAAATACCTCACAAATACTCTCACTATACTCTTGTTGAGTATAAGAAATAATAAAAGATGAGAATAGAAGAAGATTTGGGATAAAAATTTCACTTGGGCCTCCTTATATAGGCTCCAAGGGAGCACCCAAATTAAGTTCCCACCGATGTGGGACTTAATTCCAACAATTCTCCCACTTGAAGATTTGATTGAGTCAATCATATCTTCACACCACTCTTTCTCGCTTTCGCTTCTTTCATGTCGCTTTACGCTTCGAGCAGGAATAGAGGATCGACACCAAATAAACTTGTCAAGATTGATTGGCTTCGTCATCACATCTGCTAGGTTATCTTTGGTGTGAATCTTTGCATATCCACGCGGTTTCTTTCTCTACCACTTCACGAACAAAGTGATACCGAGTATCTATATGCTTTGTCCTGGAATGAAAAGTGGATTCCTTGCAATGTGCAAGGCACTGACCGTCACAATACACAGTAATCATCTGTTGCTTGTGCCGAGTTCCTCCATTAAACCTTTAATCCAGATAGCTTCCTTGCAAGCCTGGGTAGTCGCCATGTACTCGGCCTCTGTAGTAGACAAAGCTACAACAACAGAATTTAGATAACCAGCTCACCGCTTCCTCATAATCGTGAATACATACCCAGTAGTGGATTTCCTTTTATCAAGATCACCCGCAAAATCTGAATCAACATAACCCCGACAATGAATTTTGATCCTCCGTAACATAATGCAACATCCGAGGTTCCTTTGATGTATCTAAGGATCCTCTTAACAAAGATTCCAATGCTCTCTACCTGGATTTGCCATAAACCGACAAACCGCTCCCATCAGCTTGTGCAATGTATGGTCTTGTACATATCATGGCATACATAAGGCTTCCCACCGATGCATACGGTTTCGAGACATTTCCATCCTCTCCGCTTCATTGCTAGGACTCATACACGAGGATAATTTAAAATTGACAGAAGCGGGGTAGAAATTGGCTTACAGATCTTGCATGTTGAAGCGCCGCAAGACCTTCCTTAGATAATTCTTTTGAGAAAGCCAAATCTTTCTATCATTTCGTCTCGGTGAATTTGCATCCCTAAAATCTTGTTTGCGGGTCCCAAGTCCTTCATATCAAACTCCTAGCCAATCATGCCTTTAATTCCTGGATTCGATCTTTGTTGGGGCCTATCACCAACATGTCATCCACATACAACAAAGAAATGATGAAATCATTATCATCAAACCTCTTGTAGTCTGATAATGGTCTCAACTCGATCTGTTGTAACCAAGGCTAATTATGAAGGAATCAAATCTCTTGTACCAACATCTGGGCGCCGCTTTAGACCGCATGCAGATTTGGTCAACCTACAAACCAAGTTTTCTTTTCCTTGTTCTTTAAAGCCTTACGGTTGGAGCATATAAATTTCTTCTTCAAGCTCTCCATGAAGAAAAGCGCCTTTACATCCAACTGCTCAAGATGTAAATCAAATGCAAAGACACATTGCCAACACTACCTCGATAGTAGTAAGTCCGACAACCGGAGAAAATATCTCGTCAAAGTCTATCCCTTCTTTCGAGCATAACCTTTGACTACAAGTCCGCACGATACCGTTCCACTTGATCATTGCCGTCTCGTTTAATTTTGAACACCCATTTGTTCCCGATGGCTTTTCGACCCTTTGGAAGTTCAACAAGTTCCCAAGTCTTATTTCTATGTAGGGCTTCCATTTCTTCCTGCATTGCTGTCATCCATTGAGAAGCATCTGAACTGTTCAACGCTTCTTGAAGAGCTGATGGTTCACCTTCTTCGGTCAAAAGACAGTATGCATCATGGCAGGCCATGACATAGTCTGAGTGCCACGATGGTGCCGTTATCTGACGTGTTGATCGTCGAACTCCTTCATCATTGACCTCATCTGGTTCTTGTTCTATGTTTTCTGGTTCTACTTCAGAAGAATCATCTTCTTGAGTCTTTCTCTCCAACTGCAGTATAGCAGTCTCTTTAAAAGTGCTGTCATTTTTCTGCTCACTTTGTAATTCATTTTCTGCAAAGACTACATCTCTGCTAACAACAAGCTTGCGGGCAGTGGGGTCCCACAAGCGATACCCCTTGACATTGTCAGCATAACCCAAGAATATACATTTTCTGGATTTTGGATCCAACTTTGTTCTTTCTTGGGAGTTGTACATTACGTACGCAGGACATCCGAACACATGTAAAGAAGAATAATCTACCGGCTTTCCTTTCCACATCTCAATTGGTGACTTCAAACCAATCGATGTTGATGGCGATCGATTTATCACGTAACGTGCGCTTTGATCGCTTCGCCCAAAGATTTGGCTAATCCTGCCGTTCTCAAGATAGCTCTTGTTCTTTCTAGGAGAGACACATTGAGTCCGGATTCTGCTACACCATTCTGTTGAGGTGTATGTGCAGCTGAATTGTCTCGTAATACCCTCTTGCTTGCGTAATGATAGAAAGTTACCATCTACATATTCTCCTCCATTGTCCGTCTCAAGCACTTGATTTTCTTCCCGATTTCAAGCTCTACTTGTGCTTTGAACTCCTTGAATCTTGGAAACACATCCGACTTCTTCTTGATCGGGTACACCCACAATATCCTGGAGTAGTCATCAATGAATGATACAAAATACTTTGCTCCCCCATGGATGTTTCCGCGACTCCCACACATCGTAATGTATCAAGTCTAGTATGTGTTTGCTTACAGTAGTTACTTTTGCAAATTTCAATCTATCTTTGCTTACTTGTCACACAAGACTCACGAAGGGTAAAGTTACCGCCTTGAGCCTGGGTAAGACTGCGTTCTGCAAGGACTTTTAAGCCACGCTCGACATATGGCCTAACTGCGATGCCACATCATCGTTGATTCTTCATGGCTCATTGATGCAACCGATGCATCCGCCTCTTGTAACGTATCTCCCAAAAGCATGTATAGATTGCTTGTGATCTTTTTCTCGCTTTCATCACCACAAGATTGCCCTTCACTACTTTCAAGATTCCACCTTCAATATGGATCTTGCACCCGATGTCATCCAATTGCCCAGTGGACAATAGATTCCTTTTCAAGCCCTTCACATGTCGTACCCCTTGTATCTTGCAAACAGTACCATCTTGCATCTTTATTCTCGACAAAGATCGATTCCAACAATTTCTAAGGTGTGATCATTTCCCATAAACACGGATCCTACCGAGACAGGCTCATAAGTACAAAACCAATCTCGGTGTGAAGTCATGTGCCATGTCGCACCTGAATCCACTATCCAGACATCATTGAGCTTCCTTCCACCTTTAGAACTTGTTGCTCTGCTATACGTGATTTCTCCATCATCCGAGGTACTTGCAACACAACCTTGCGAGGTTGATGCTTCTGAGGTCTTCTCTCCATTCTTCTTGTTCCAACACTCCTTCTTCAAGTGCCCTCTCATGCCACAGTTGTAGCATTTGAGATTCTTTCTTCTTCGAGATTTTGATCTACCACGATCTTGGCTCCCACTGGGGCCACGTTCTGTTGATCTGCCTCTCATCATCGTTAAAGCTTCTGCTTGCTTCGAACTTTCTGACCTTTCCTCCTTATTCTTGCGCCTGGATTCTTCTTCAAGGATTGCACCGGCAACATCATCAAAGTGAAGAGTGTCAGCAACATTGTTGTTTGTAATGTTGATGATGAGTTGATCATACGAATCTGGTAAACTCTGAAGTAAAAGTTCTGCACGTTCATTTTCTGCTATTTTGAAATCAGATGCTGTGAGCTGAGCCAATAGCGTGTTCAGGGTGTTAATGTGATCCGTCATTAATGTGGATTCACTCATTCGAAGAGTGTAGAGTTTCCTCTTCAAGAATATTCTTGTGTGAAGTGACTTAACCTCGTACAATTTGTTAAGTACATCCCAAATCTCGCTTTGCGGTCTTCTTTTACGCAACACTTGACAAAAGCCAATCTGCCATTGCTAGGTGCAAATTGGCAACAAAGATTGCCATCCTTCTCTTTCTACTTTTCATCACCATATCTGTGGTTCCGCTTCGATTGCTTCAAAGCAATTATCCTTCCTCGAATCGCCGCTACCTTCAATTTCCACAGGAGAAATTACTCCCATTGAACTTCTCTATCTCAAATTTTCTTTGCCATGGTTGTACACGAATCAACCGGATTACACTATTTCACCGTGAATAGCACGATTATCGTGAAACGATGTTGTATGTATCCCGTATACCAGAACAAATCCAGTATATGTTAACAATTACTGTAAAAGTATACAACCACACGTATGAATAGTAACCGTGTCTGTGAATAGTACTATATACCGAAAAAGTGACTGTAGCCCATACAGAGTGCACCAAGTAAATTCCCAGGAAAGAGAGGTGTCGCTAAGCGTACTTAAAAACCTTGTCTTTCCTTAGCCAGAACTTTACTAGACATACACTTTTATACTACCACACAATTTCTGGTAACAATTCTTTTCTGATGTGGCAGATCAGACAATGATGCAACCACAGAGCATACTAGGAACCAACACATTCCTAAAGTGACGCAGCGGAATAGTATCACCAACCTTGGATCTCTGATACCACTATTAGGAACCAGAGTATCGGAATGGTGTCACACAACTAAAATAAGAGACGAGAAAATAAAGAAATGAACACACAAAATTTACATGGAAAACCCTCAACAAATAAGGGAAAAACCACGGGGCAAGACCAGAAGAATTTCACTATGTGGGAAAATATTACAAGAATACCTCTCACAAAATACCTCAGAAATACTCTCACTATACTCTTGTTGAGTATAAGAAATAATAAAAGATGAGAAGAGAAGAAGATTTGGGATGATATAAAAATTTCACTTGGGCCTCCTTATATAGGCTCCAAGGGAGCACCCAAATTAAGTTCCCACCGATGTGGGACTTAATTCCAACAAGTGTCTTGGTCAAGCAGTCGTCTGTTTGATCAGAATTTGGAACATAGGCTATGCTGATTTGGTTTTGTAGAACTTTTGTTATTATTTTTTTTTTGTTTTTTGATTTTTTTTTTGGAACAAATTTGGTTTTGTAGTGCTGGGAAAAATCTGCATATCGTTAGTGTAAAATAAATTACCACAGCCCAATAATAATTCCTAGCCCAGAATAATTATCTAAACAAATAGATAAAAATAAAGCCAAAGATTTTAGCGTGAAAAAACCACGGGACTCGTAAGCCGCTTAAACTTCCACTATAACAATAATGGGATTAGAAACTTCACCCTTAGGTAATCTCTCAAAAATAATACAATAAAATTGTACTCTCAATTTGTGGCTAAAATTCTCACAAATTGGCTCTCTTTATTTTTCCTCTCTTAGAAACTCTCTCTAAGGCTCTCTCACTTGATGCTTGTTGCATTCAAGTTTTGGGATGGTGTAATATTTCCATTCGATATACTCCTCTATTTATAGAAAAACAGATGAAGCACATCTTTGAGAATTTGCCAAAACAAGTTGTACCACCTTTGTATTTTTCACACCAGCCAACCACTTTCATCAATACAATTGCTGCCCAACCATATTGTCAATCTTCAATGCTTTGAAAAATCAAAGCAATTGGCTGGAACGCCAATAAATCTCCCCCTCCGGCCAATGGGGAAATATTCTCGCATCAATATGGGTTTAATGCTAAGCCTGCAACTTCTTTACAGAATTCTAGCTTGTCCTTCGGCAGAGCTTTGGTCATCATGTCAGCCCCGTTGTCGTCGGTGTGAATCTTCTCAACTTTCAGCATCTTACTTTACAACACTTCACGAAACCAGTGATACCTCACATCGATGTGTTTCAACCTTGAATGAAATGTCGAATTCTTACCGAGATGTATTGCGCTCTGACTGTCGCAATAGAGAATATAGCTTTCTTGGTTATGACCCAACTTTTGTAGGAACTTCTTCATCCACAAGATCTCTTTGCAACCTTCAGTGATTGCAATGTATTCTGCTTCTGTGGTGCTTAAAGCAATACACTTTTGTAAGCGTGATTGCCATGAGACAGCTCCCATTGCAAATGTTATCAGGTACCCGGATATGGATTTTCTGGTATCCACATCACCAGCCATATCTGAATCTGTATATCCTTCTAATACAGGTTTTCCATTTCCAAAGCATAAACTATGACTAGAAGTACCTCTGAGATACCTTAGTATCCATTTGACTGCTGCCCAATGTTCCTTACCAGGATTTGATAGGAATCGACTTACAACACCAACTGCATGTGTAATGTTTGGTCTATGCATACCATAGCATACATTAGACTGCCAACCGTCGATGTATATGGCACTTTGCTCATTTCTATTCTTTCCTCCTTGCTTGAAGGACACTGGCTCACTTTGAGTTTGAAGTGACTAGCCAGTGGAGAACTAATAGATTTTGCTCTGTCCATGTTGAATCTTTCAAGAACTTTCTCCACATACCGTTCTTGAGATAGCTAGATTTTGTGATTCTTCCTGTCACGGGTAATCGTCATGCCAAGAATCTGCTTAGCGGGTCCTAATTCCTTCATTGCAAAGGACTTGCTCAACTATTTCTTCAACCTGCTAATCTTGCCACTGTCTCGGCCAACAATCAACATGCCATCAACATAAAGCAAAAGAATGATGAAGTCTCCATCAGAGAATTTTTTGATGAAGACACAATGGTCTGCCGTTGTTTGACTGTATTCATTTTTCTCCATGAATGAGTCGAACTTTTTATACCACTATCTCGGTGCCTGCTTCAGACAATATAGACTCTTCTTTAGTCTACACACCAATTTCTCTTTCCCTTTGACTTGGAAACCTTCAGGTTGCTGCATGTAGATTTCTTCATCAAAATCACCATGTAAGAAGGCAGTTTTAACATCAAGTTGCTGAACCTCCAGGTTTAGGCTAGCTGCCAAGCCTAGAACAACTCTGATTGAAGACATTTTCACAACTGGTGAAAATATTTCATCAAAATCAATGCCCTTCTTCTGATTGAATCATTTCACAACCAGTCTTGCTTTGTAACGTGGTTGTGAGTTTCCTTCTTCGCTTTTTATCTTGTATACCCACTTGTTCTAGAGTGCTTTCCTTCCCTGTGGCAGTTTCACCCGATCAAATGTGTGGTTCTCATGTAAGGAAGACATTTCTTCTAACACGGCTTTTGACCACTCATTCTTATGCTGGTGAGTAAGAGCTTCATCATAGCTCTCTGGTTCTCCCCCGTCAGTGAGCATTACATACTCGTTAGGAGGATACCTTTGACTTGGCTTTCGCTCTCTGGTGGATTTCCTCACTGGTGCTTCTAGTTGGACCTGGTCAGGAACCTGCTCTGGTTCTGAACAACTGAATGGTGGATCATCATCATCAGTATCTGGAGTAGCTCCCCTGTCATCAGAATCTGTTGGGGGAGAGTCTGGTTCCAAATCAACTGGATTTTCATCTAACTGTGGCTTTTCTGGTTTCTCGAAATCCTTGATTGTTTGATCTTAGGAAAACACCACGTCTTTGCTTCTAATGACCTTCCTACTAGTAGGATCCCATAATCTGTAGCCGAATTCTTCATGGGCATAACCCATAAAAATACACTGCTTTGTTTTTACATCCAATTTAGACCTCTCATCTTTTGGTATGTGAACAAATGCTCTGCAGCCGAATACCCTCAAGTGTTTGTAGGAAATGTCTTTTCCTGTCCATACACTTTCTGGTACTTCATAGTTCAATGGAACTGTTGGAGACAAGTTGATTAAATCGACTGTTGTTCTCAGTGCCTCTGCCCAAAAGGAGTTTGACAGTTTTGCATTTGAAAGCATACATCTGACTCTCTCACAGATAGTTCTGTTCATTCTTTTAGCAACACCGTTGTGCTGAGGTGTCTTTGGTACTAATTTTTCCAGTCTGATGCCGAAACTTCTACAGTACTCCTCAAATGGCCCGCGATACTCACTGCCATTGTCTGCACGCAGACACTTCAATCGTCTGTCAGCTTGTCTTTCAACTTTCACATGAAATTGCTTGAAAACTTCTAGCACCTGATCGTTTGTTTTCAAAGCAAAGGCCCAAACTTTTCTGGAATGGTCGTCAATGAAAGTCACAAAATAGAGTGCACCTCCTTGTGACTTATCACTCATCATGCGGACATCAGTGTGTATCAAATCTAGAATATGCATCTTTCTAATGGTGGAGTACTTCGAAATGCAACTCTGTGCTGTTTTCCCATTATACAATCAACGCAAGTGCGTAATGATGTACCTTTCATCTCTGGCAAGAGCTCCTTCTTGGAAAGAATTCTGAGACCCTTCTCACTCATGTGGCCGAGCCGTTTATGCCATAGCTCGGTGGGAACTTCTTTCTTGGTTGTATTTACTTCTCCTTTACCTAACTTGGCTTCTGTGAGGTAAAGAGTAGTATCTTTCTTTCCTTTGGCCACGATCAGGTTGCCTTTGGTAAGCTTCCATTTTCCTTCACTAAAATAGCTATTGTAGCCACCATCATCAAGTACTCCATTGGAGATCAGATTGAGGCGAATATCAGGAACATGCCTCACATCTTTCAAAAGTAACCTGCATCCAAGGTTGGTCTCTAGATAAATATTGCCGATGCCGACAATTTTGGATGCATCATCATTTCCCATCCTTACTCGTCCGAAATCGGCTTGAGTGTAGGTTGAGAAGAACTCACGCTTTGAGGTAACGTGGTAGGAAGCACCCGAGTCAACTACCCAGGTAGAGTCTTGACATGCAAGATTGATGTAATCTGCATCTCGAACAATGGAAACATTTTCAGAGACTGTTGCGGTGTCATTTGTTCGGTTTTCTAGTTCCTGCTTCTGCAACTGTTTCAACTTCCGGCATTCTCGAATGAAATGCCCGGGAAGGCCACAGTGATGGCACCTCTTGTCATGCCTCGATATGGACTTTGATCGTCCTCTTTGCCAGTTTTGGCTTTGAGAATTTATACCTTTACTTCTCCCTCGCCCTTCTCGCTTGCCTTGTTTCTCAATGACAAATGCTTCAGATTCAGGATTGTATCCTTCATCTTTTTGTCGAGACTCCTCGTTCAACATTCTGTCCTTTACCATATCCATGGTAAGTGTGCCTTCAGGAGCGGAGTTACTGACTGAAACAACTAGGGTGTCCCAGCTCTTTGGTAGAGAACTTAGCATCAACAATGCTTGTAGCTCATCATCAATAGTCATCTTCATTGAGTTGAGTTGATCAACAATGCCTTAGAACTCACTCATGTGTTCCGATACGCTACTCCCGTCTCTGTACTTCAAATTGACTAAACGTCGCATCAAATTAGCTTTATTCTGTGTGGTTGTCCTTGCGTACATTTTCTCCAAATTTTGCCAAAGAACGTAAGCATCATGTTCATTAGCAAAATTCTGAAAAATGCTCTTGTCAATCCATTGACGGATTTGAGCAACACATTTCCGATTCAACACGGCCCAGTCAGCGTCTGTTATGCTGGTTGAAGTGTCAGTTTGTTTTTCTGCCTTCCAGTCAGTCTTATCATCTGACAAAGTTTTTGCTGCAGTTTCTGCTTTCTCCTTCGGCGTAACGATCGGCTTCCATAGATCTTTAATGTATAAAAGATCTTCCATCTTTGGCTTCCACATTGCATAATTAAATGCAGTTAACTTTATCATATTACCGGTGCTCCCCTCCATTGAGATGACAGGTCAATAAGTTTCGTTGTGCTTGAAACTTCTTCGGTAATGAATACTGCCCAATGAATAGTACCACGTATACTGGAGCAGTAACCGTAGTTTGTAAATAGTGCACCAGGTAAGTTCCCCGGAAAGAGAGGTGGGTCTTGTAACATCCCAATTTTTATGAAATTTATTTTACAGTTCCAATTACTTGAAAATAAATCATAGAGATTGATCACCTTAATGGTTTGTTAAAAGTACGAAGAACTACAAAGATTTATTGTAAACAATTTACTGTTTTAGTAATTAATTCAGATTAATTCAGATTAAGAGACAGTGTAGATGTATACTGTTTTTAATATGAATTAAGCTTGAAAAATGTGAAAAATTGTTGTTTGATTAAAGAAAAATATTTTATTGAAGGAGAAATAATTTTTAGGACTTAATATATATTTATAAGTGACAGTTTGGATTTTCAATATTTAGTTAATTGTCAAATTGTCTGTTTTATATCATATTTAATATGACTTTTATTTTTATGATTTTTATATTGATGATTTTATTGTTTAAATAATATCTAGATGAAAATAGAAATTGAAATTAGTGATCCTCACTAATTTACAGTTTTTATTACGCTGCGAGAATTCTGTTGAATTCTACCGTAACTAGGCTATTGGGTAAGTTTCTAACTGAAACATGCCCAAACATGATCCAAATTTTATAAAATTTTAGATCTTAGAATTTTCCAATATTTAGGATTTATTGGAAATTTTTTTGGAATTTTTGGGCATCAGAAAATAATTAGTGTATTGTCTACGCCCAAAACTGCATTACAGTAGCGTTTTAGCTCGTAAATCGAGAAAACAACATTCATAGAAATACTTCTAATATTTTTGGGGACATTTTGGTTGATTAATAATTTTTGAGTATAGAATAATTTATTAGATTTATTTTTGGTGTTTTTGGTACAAAAACCCTAATAGACGTGGAACGCCGCGCACCCGGTTGATCGATAACGTGCCGAAGCGAAACCCTTTGATATTTTTTAGGGGGATGTCGACCACTTTAGACCAATGGGAGCCAAGACACATGCTTGGGACCCACCTTGGGCAAGTAGAATGTTTTGATTGGCTTAGGTGTAATTGGTATTTAGTTTACTTAGTTAGTTTGTAACTAGATAGTTAAGATCCAACTAAATGAACAATTTTTATCTCTTTCTTGTCCCTTGAGATCTCTATAAATAGGAGATCAGCCCCTTCATAATTTTTCCATTTATGCTTGGTGGAGAAAATTCTAGAGAGAGAAAGTGTGAGAAATCTTGAAAAACTTAGTGTTTTTGAGTGCAAACTTCCTTCCTTTGTCCTTGATTCTTGATCAACCATCCCTAGACTTCTTGGTTAGCCTCCTAACCCATGTTATTTTCCTCTTGGCTGCTATGGAAGAGTTCTTCAAGGTTTTAGTGTTGTTTTGTTTAGAAATTGTTAGATCTTGATGTATTAGCTTGATTAATCTTTAAATCCATCCTTTTACTCCATGATTAGGCTTGTTTAGTGTTTTTAAAATTTGAAAACTTCAACTCTTGGTTCTAGTCGAATTTATAGGGCTGTTGGGGGCTTGATATTGGCTTGATTTTGTTGATTTGAAGTTAGTTCTTGGAGGGTTTTGAGTAGTATGTTTGAAAACTTATCATATAAGCATGTTTTACAAAGTTTTGAAAAAATAAATTTGGTTGTTTAGAGGGCTAGAAACCGTGGCCTCTAAGATGATTTTGGGGGATGTTTTAACTTGATTTTAAAGTATGTTAGATGTTATGGAAGTTGGTTTAAGGTTTAAGGATTTAAGTGTGGTGAAATGATATGTTTTAGAAATGAAAAGTTGAAAATTTTGGGTTTGTTTTAGGGCACCAAAACCGTGGCCTTTATGTTATTCTTAAATATTCTTTTAAGTTGTTTTATGTCTCTAAAATATTATAAAAATTGGTTAAGAATTTGGTTTGGCAAAACATTTCAAAGAAGTTTGATTTTGGGAAAAGATTTGGTTTATGTTTCAATAATTGTTTTGAACTTGTAATGAAATTGTTTCTAAAATTTGATGACATGTTTTAGTGTTTTAAAAAGTGGTTCAAAGTTGGGAAAACACTATTCAAAGTGGTAAAACACTATTCCAATTGGTAAAATTTTGGGTTAGGTATTTTTCTAAGTGTGTAGTGTTTGAAAAAGTTTCAAAACTTGCATAACTTTGACTTGATTCATGACATATGACTAGGTGTGATTCAAATGGAATTAAGTGAGTAATTCTTAGGCCTTTTAGGGACCCAAACCGTGGCTGTCCTAGGGTGTTAGGACATGTATTTTCGGGCTCTAATTGCATTAAGTTTGTGTTGTTAAGGTTCGTGCTTAAGGTTCGCGCGAGGTTCGACTTGACGATAGTTTGGAATTGCCCTGCTTGGATTGTTAAAGCGCCCAAGGTAAGGGAAATTCTTACATAATGAGTTTGGGCTTTTCGCCTTGTTTGTTGAGTGATTTGATTGATTGTTAATTGTGTGGTAGTAGTTGTAGTATTACTATGTGTTGTAGAGATATTGTAGCATGTTTTTCGCCCCGTGTGGCACCAATGATTTGGATTTTATGTCTTAAATCAATTATGAATGTTTTTGATTTGAACTTGGAATTGATTAAAGTATGCATAAATAAGGTCAATGATGATGGATTAATTAACAATGCGACGATCTACTGTTATTGGTTTGACGATTTACAAACGGTAAATCCGATGCGATTCCATAAGCCGAGAAAAGGTTTCATAAAAGAAATATTGAGGGGCATTTTGACTTAAAAGTAAGCATGAGGATTTTAGTAAAACTAGCAAAAGCTTGCAAAGAATTTTTCAATGGAACCATAGTAGAAAAAGAACTTGAGTAAAATTTGCAAAAATGGTATAGTTGAATGATGCGTCTGGGAAAATTCTGGCTAGGAAAGACTTGGTAATTAAGAGTGTTCGCACCGCCTCTCTTTCCTGGGAATTCCCCTAATGCCTTATTTAGCACAACTAGAGTTCCAACGACCTAAGCTCAAAAGCTATTTCTGGCACAATATCACTTAGACGTGACACCAAAACTGAGATTTAAAAATTCACTAAGAAAGTGAGGACTCGTCGATCCACATTGATTAAAATAAATTATGTCTCGGACTCTCCTTAAAGATAAGTGGGCTGTATAAAAAAAGTTTTTTGGATGCGTACTGACCATTGAGCATCGACACTCGTAGCGTTTGATTGTCTTACGGACTTCAAAAGGGCGGGTTTTCACTTCATTGCCAACTACCCACGGTACCCATTGGACCAGAGGTAGTAGTTGGCAACACAGCCTAATGTGTGGCTATACCCTTGGTAGGGGAATTTGTTTGGACCTGGAAAAAGCTTTCCTTGTTCCTATTGCTGTCCTTGTTTAAGGCTGTAAGTGTATACACAAACTTGTTCATAATGCATTGGCATGCATGACTAACCACATTTATGATATGTGATGAATTATTTGATGAATCTGACATTATGATGACTAGATCATTGATCTGCTGATAGAATTGTCTGCTCACATGCAATTGTTTAATATTGTGGTGACTTGATTGTTGATCTGTTGGTTGATTTGTCTGTTCACATGCAAATGTTTGATATACTATGATAATGTGTGCGGTCTATTAAGTATGTATATGTATATAAAGGTGTGTTGTTGTATTATATATATATATATATATATATATATATATATATATATCTTGTTTGCATGCGACATAGCCTATGATAAACCCGTGGACAAAGAATTTACCCTTGCACTGTTATTGGATTGGACATTCCCATGGATGTTTCCAGATGGAGTTCACATTGCTGCTGCTGTTCCAGAAGTATTGAGGAATGAGCCAGTGGAGGAAGATTCCTCTGAGAGCTTCATGTTTTGATCTTGCTGAACGGTTTCTCAGTAAGAGTCATAGGTGTTGGTCAGCTTAGCTTAGGGTTTTGTTTTGATTATTTGCGTAATTAAGTATTGCCTTGTAATTACACTCTTCGAAAAACTTGCCTCAGTGCGAAATGATAATGTTATGTCTTATGTGATCTGAAGCATTAATTGTGATGTGATATACTCTGATATTTGCAAAAGACTGATTTGACATCATTTAGAAAACTGCAGTACTCTTTATGTCTCAATTTTGAAAAGGATTTCAAGGAAAAAAAATTACTCTTATTTTCCATTGCGAAATACAGAAGAGTACTTTTTACTAAAAGCATATAAGCATTAAATGTTTTTCAACATTAGATTGGGTTGCACAGTAGCACTGCGGAAACGGGGTGTTACAGGTCTCAATGGACACAGTTAAATACTAAGTCTTTCCTTAGCCAGAACTTTCCTAGGCATGCACAACTTTCACACACTACAATTAATTTCCAGCAACAAGAACAATTCTTTTTTGATGTGCAAGATCAGATAATTCTGCAACCACAGAGCATACTAAGAATTTTCTTATAAATAGTACACAGGCTGGCTCTGATACCACTTTGTTGGGAAAAATCTGCATATTGTTAGTGTAAAATAAATTACCACAGCCCAATAATAATTCCCATCCCAGAATAATTATCTAAACAAATAGATAAAAATAACGCCAAAGATTTTAGCGTGAAAAAACCACGGGACTCGTAAGCCACTTAAACTTCCACTATAACAATAATGGGATTACAAACTTCACCTTTAGGTGATCTCTCTGAAATAATACAATAAAATTGTACTCTCAATTTGTGGCTAAAACTCTCACAAATTAGCTCTCTCTATTTTTCCTCTCTTAGAAACTCTCTCTAAGACTTTCTCTCTTGATGCTTGTTGCAGTCAAGTTTTGGGACGGTGTAATATTTCCATTCGATGTACTCCTCTATTTATAGAAAAACAGATGAAGCACATCTTTGAGAATTTGCCAAAACAAGTTGCACCGCCTTTGTATTTTTCACACCAGCCAACCACTTTCATCAATACAATTGCTGCCCAACCATATTGTCAATCTTCAATGCTTTGAAAAATCAAAGCAATTGGCTGGAACGCCAACATGTAGAACTTGGTCTTTAATAAAGTGAATGTCAACCTCTATGTTTGTCCTGGCATGCATCACAAGGTTGGGTGCTAGTACCTTTGCACTCAAATTGTCACACCAGAGAATTGGCTTTCTTGGCATAGGTAGCTTTAGCTCCTATGGTAGTGACTTAATCCATTAACTTCAGCTGCTAGCCCTGCAAGTACCCTGCATTCAGATTATGTGCTTGATCTTGAAATCACCTTTTTTTTCCTCCTTAATAACCATGCAATAGGGGATTCTCCAAGCAAGACACCATGTCCTGCCATTGACTTTCTATCATTTATACTCATGGCCCAATCTGCGTCAGAAAAGCCTATTATATCTAGTTCATTAGAGGGTTTGATATGCGGACAATGGTTTATGGTTCCACAAAGATACTGTAGAATCCTCTTGATGCCCTGCTAGTGATCATTTGTCGAAGAACTCATGTATTGGCTCAATTTATTCACTAAATAGGCAATATCAGGCCTGTTATGGGTTAGATACCAAAGAGCACCAATAGCTTGTCCGAAAGCAATAGGATTCTTCGTTGGTTCTCCTTCATTAGTAAATAACCTTCTTGTAACCATAGGTGTTAGACACGGGGATGCTTGATCCATTTTGAAGGACATCTGCAATATATTTGGTTTGTTTGAGATACACACCACCACTGTCTCTGTGCATTTCAATCCCAAGGAAATTATGTAGCTTCCTAAGGTCTTTTAGCGCAAAGACTACATTAAGTTGTCTGATGAAAGCGTATAACACCCCGATTTTCGTAGACTCTATTAGTAAATTCCTATTAATCAAGTGTGTGATATTAGAGGCCTAAAATCAAATTTAGGACCTATAATATATTAGGAAGTAGTGAATTGAATTTGAGTCCCAAATTCAGACGAAACTTGGTTTGTGTTTAGATAGAAATTGTAAAATTACACCTGTAAGAAGAACTCGAATGAGGCCCAGAAACAATATTATAGCTTTCAATAAGGTTTAGGGAGTTTTGAAAGGCTTTGCAAGTGCAGTTGTAAATTTTGGGACAAGTTTGAGAGCCTTTTGCATACTGCCAACCTGGCTATACATATAACTTCTTAAGACGACCCACACTTTTGCCTTTAAGGATAATGCCTTCACTCGACTTACGAAAAAAATACAAAGAAATATATGAACCAGACGGTAGCTCTCAACACGAGAGAATGTCAGAAGGTAATGCTCAAGTGAAATACAACACAAAAAGAAAGCGGTTCAGATTGTCTATATTCGAGCTATTAAGGATATGTATGAGGGGGACACTATTAGTATGAGAACACAGGGTAGAGCCGCAAAAGATCTCCTAATAATTATAGGTTTGCGCCAAGGATCAACTTTAAGCCCCTACCTTTTTACCTTAGTCTTAGATGTACTTATGGATCATATTCAAGAGTTAGCACCGTGATGCTTGCTTTTTGCAGATGATATTGTCATATGTGGAGAGTCGAGGGAGGAAATACTATGAGAGGTTAGATACAAGCTTTAGAAGCACATGACTTTCGTTTGAGTATAAGTAAGACGACGTATATGGAATGTAAGTTTGGCAAAAGATGAAGCACCCCTAACTTAGAGGTAAGAGTTGGAGACCATACCATGCCACAAGTCACATAGTTTAAATATCTTATTAGGTCCATTATACAAAACAACAGAGAAATAGAGAGAGACGTAAACATCATATTCATGCGGGGTGGTTGAAATGGAGGAGGGCATCAGGTGTTTTATGTGATAAAAATGTACAAGTAAATTGAAAATTTTATCATACAACTATTAGACTAGCGATGTTGTATGAGATGGAGCGTAGGGCAGTAAAAAGGCAACATGAGAAGAAACTCAATATAGCATTGATGAGAATGTTGCACTAGATGAGTGGAAATATAAGACTAGATTGGATTAGGATTTATAATATTAGAGAGAGTTGGATAGTACCTATTGTAGAAAAGATGACTAAATCAACTTAGGTGGTTTAGACATGTGTGGAGGAGACATATAGATTTCGTAGTAAGAAAATTAGATTAGATGGAGGTTGCCTCAATCGCTAAAGGAAGAGGCTGCCAATAAAAACTATATGTGAAACTATTAAAAAAGATTTAGAGACAAATGGTTTGACTATAGACATAATTTACGATAGAACATTATGACGTTGTCTGATCCATGTAGCCGACTTCACCTAGTGAGATAATGTTTGATTGTTGTTTGCTAATTACTCTTCTGGACTCAATTATAAGTAAAAAAATGACCAAGTTTGGTGGACTCAAATATAAACAAATTTCAACTAACCTACCCATATTTAATGTCATTGTTTCAAAAATACGCTTAAGTTAATCTATCTTTTGTTTTCTATGAAAAGTTGTGAGGAATATTATGATTAATAATAGTTTAGTAAATATATTTCATATTTTATATGAAATTAATAAAATTAAATATACTTAACTGCCGTCCTTAATTAGTAAAAATTGAGTATTTTTATTTATAATTAATTCTGGAGAGAGTATAAATTACTCTTTTCGGTCTGAAATATAAGTAAAATAGTCTATATATTTAGTCATTACATATATATTTTTCTTATATTTTATAATTTTTTTCTTTTAACTGGAGGGAGTGATTTTTAATCACTGATCCATATCCATATACTAGTAACTTGTTTTGGAAGACAAAAGAGGGAGTGGGGAACAAAAACAGTTTACGCGGCTTTAGTTTGACAAGGAGATTGACTTTGGTAGGAGTTGGGATCTGCGCAAAGAAGTGCAAGAAAAACGAAAAAGATGGTGCAATGGATTACTCTTTACCCTTGTGGGGCAGTAGTTTGTTTTACTCATAGTTGTTAAAACCGGACCGGACCGGCCGGTCCGACCGGTTGAACTTAACCCACTCTATCCTATCGTTTGAGCACTGAAAATCGGATTGTATAAGAATTGGCTAAACCGGAAAAGCGGTAAAACCAGCAAACCTTAAAACCGAAAAAAGCGGCCAGCAAACCGAACCGGCCGGTTCTTAAAAAAATTAATTTTTTTTTAAAATGGTAAATGACATTATCTTTGACACATAAAAGATTTTTTTATCCATTTTTTTCATGTTGATGGATTAAATTAAATATTATAATAAAATTTAAAATTAATTTATATATTAATATTATTATGAGAGTACTTACATTACAATATTTGTGATTATTGAATATTATAATATTATTATAACATATTTGTTTTAGTTTAATATGTAATTTTTACATGTTATATGTTGACTTATAACATTTTAAGCGGAGTTTAATTTTTTATATCGTGATGTTATAAATATTATGTTATTTTTTGTTTATTAGTGCTTTATATGTTATATTAAAAATTTTGAAAATATAATTTAATTCATTTCCGGTCCAACCCCGGTTCGACCCCGGTCTGACCTTTGAACTTTGAACCAGTACCTACACCGGTTCAGTATCCGGTCCGGTTTTGATAACCTTGGTTTTACTCCCTTCGTCCCTAAATTGTACTCCATCCGGTATCAAGTATAAATAAAAATTAAAATATATTTGAACTAAATTTGTTCAAACTATATTTTAGCTTTTACATATATTTGAAATCAAAGGGAGTAAGTTGTATTTATAAAGAAAAGTCCCCTTTTATAAGTATTACTATTCAATTTAACATTAATTTTTTCTCTCATTTTATCCTCAAATAAATATTATGTACATCACTTTCAATACATTATACTCCATTACGCATTTATAACAATTGTTAACACACCAAAGAACAATTTAGTAAAATTATTTCACTTACTAAATTATTTATTGTTTTATTTATTCTTGTGAAAAAACCTTTAATTTCAGTCATTTTGAAATGGAGGGAGTACACTGGTTTTTGTAGTCAATAATAAATGAGGTGACTATTTCTCTCATTAAGTCAATAATTGAATAGTAGTTTTAAAAAAAGTATACATTATAGACAAATTAAATAAGTTAACTAATTTTCTTAATTTTTTTAATTTGTATGTTTTTGTCAAATAACACTTGTATTTAAGCACAAAATGAGTAGTACTCCACTTTAATCAAGGGTCGGCTAAATGGACAACCAAAGTGGACAACCACTTTTGATACTATATATTCGTACAATATTTTTTTTCCAACTATTAGAATACGAAAATCGCATGTGGTATCGTGCTAAACCGCATGCGGTCAATTTGCCAAAAAAAAAAAATCCGTATATAGTCCGTACTATTTTGTATATATCCATACCGTATGAACATATGATATCATTCGTACAAGTGTCGTATTTTGCTGTGAAAAAACATTTTCCTTAATCAGTGATCTCATGGACTCATTTAAAGATGGTTAACATTTCAGCAGGACAGTCTGGCTTGTGCAAAGAGACGTTACTTGTTCACTGGTTCCTTCGTTTAAAAGCGTTTATTTTTTTGGGTACGTTCTCAAAATAATGTTTGGTAACTACGTAGTATTAATTAAATCAACTACTTAATTAATAAATGATGGAAGATAGTACTCCCTCCATGTCACGTTTAGCACACGTTTAAAAAAATTATTGATTAAACCCATTTTTATGATAAAATATTTTATTTTAAATAAAATACTTTTATTCTAGTGAGAATGAGGTGGAAGAGTCAATTAATATAAAATAGTTAAGATATAAATAAATAAGGATATTATTGAAAAAATTTAATTAGTGCTCTATCGATATTATAAAATAACAAATAATTTGAAATTATTAAATATTTTAAAAAGGACAAATAATATGAGACTGAGGGAGTATATTATTAGTATTTTAATATAAGTTATTAATATTTAATTTTTAAGTGAACTTTATTAAAATATATCGTAGAAGATTCTTTCTCCCATCCTTTTTATAAGAAATAAAATAGTCATTTTTTTTGTCTTAGTTATAAGAAAAATATCCATTTGTAAAAGTATTAAATACCTAATTTTTATTTATACTCTTATTTATAGTGAAATATATTAATAAAATATATCTATTTTTTATACAAGTGAAATAGTTCATAAAATGAATAATTTTAAAAAAACACAACTTTTAAAAGAATTAATTAAAAAAAAGATTTCAATACAATTTTTTGAATAATATAAATTAGAGTTTTATTTCTAAGAATCGGAGCGAGTAATGGTTAGTAGGACCATATGTCAGTAGAAAACAATTTAGATAGCAAAAATCCACTATTTTCCTTTTTCTTTTCTTATATCCTCTGTTTTCTTGACAAAAGATCCATGATCAAAGCAATCTATCAGTGTCGGTTTCACCGGGATCCAACGAAGGATAGTTTAGTCAATTCAATAGAAGAAAAACTGTTGAACCGAGGGGTGTTCAGGAGCACAGCACAACACAAGAAGAGAAATCAAGAATGATGCGGTAAACTCCGCAGTAGCTTCCCTCCGTCCTTCGCTTAAATCTAAAAAACACTGTCACTAACTCAGAGGTTCTTCAATCCAGTCATCCAAACTACTCCAAGGAATAACCACCCCGTCCATGTTAGCTGCAGTCCCAACTTGATTCCAATTTCAAACCCAAAAACAGTAAACAAAGTACCTTTTCAGAAGACAATGCAAGCATGTGGAGCAAAAGGCCCATCATCAAATTGAACTGGAAGCGGAACCAACCTTTTCTCCAATGACAAAATCCAATCTCAACCTCAAGATCTTTTTACTCTTAGCCTTACCCTTTATTCAAATCGCCAATTCCATTTCCGAAGAAAGGGAACCATTCATAGGGGTGAACATTGGCACTGACGTTTCGAACCTGATGTCAGCATCAGAGCTAGTAACGTTCCTAAAGCAACAGAAGATCACACACATCCGTCTCTACGACACAAACCCCGACATCCTCGGTGCCTTATCAGGCACCAACATTCGCGTCGTCATCAGCGTACCAAACAACCAACTCCTCGCTATTGGTTCCTCCAACTCCACCGCTTCTTCATGGATCCACAAAAACGTCGTCGCTTTCTACCCCAACACTCTCATCACCGGAATCTCCGTCGGCGACGAAGTCCTCACCACCGTCCCTTCCTCCGCCCCTCTCCTCCTCCCCGCTCTTAGCTCCCTCCACTCCGCACTCGTCTCTTCCAACCTTCACAACAAAATCACCGTGTCCACCCCTCACTCTGCTTCCATCATCATCGACCCTTTTCCTCCTTCTCAAGCTTTCTTCAACCAAACCCTCTCTTCTATTCTCCTCCCTCTTCTTCAGTTCCATTCACAAACCAATTCCCCTTTAATGCTCAACCTTTACCCTTACTACGTTTTCATGGAAAACAAAGGTGTGGTTCCTCTCGACAGCTCTTTGTTCAAGCCTCTCGCCAAGGAAATGGTGGACCCCAACACTCTTCTTCACTACACCAACGTTCTCGACGCTATGATTGACGCTGCTTATTTCTCCATGAAGAATCTCAACGTTACTGATGTTGTTGTTCTCGTCACAGAAACTGGTTGGCCTTCTAAGGGTGATTCAAAGGAACCTTATGCTACCAAAGAAAACGCGGACACGTATAATTCAAATTTGATAAAGCATGTTTTTGATCGAAGTGGAACACCTTTGCATCCAGAAACTACTTCCAGTGTGTATGTATATGAATTGTTTAACGAGGATCTGAGGTCTCCGCCAGTGTCTGAGGCTAACTGGGGTTTGTTTTATGGGAATGCTACGCCGGTTTATTTGCTTCATGTGTCTGGGATTGGGACTTTTTTGGCTAATGATACCGCGAATCAGACGTATTGTGTTGCCATGGATGGTGTTGATTTCAAGACTTTGCAGGCTGCTTTGGATTGGACTTGTGGACCGGGACGGGCTAATTGTTCTGAGATTCAACCTGGGGAGAGTTGTTATCGGCCTAATAATGTGAAGAATCATGCTTCTTATGCTTTTGATAGCTACTACCAGAATCATGGCAAGACTCCTGGGTCTTGTGATTTCAAAGAAGCAGCTATGATCACAACCAGTGACCCTAGTAAGTGTGACATCTATAACTCTCTTAGTCTTTTTGGTCAATTTAGTGTTTTGACTTTGCTCTTGAATTCATCTTTGATGGAAATTCAATCCTAGATTGTAATGTGTTGCTAACCAAAGCTTTATAAAAAAGCTCTAAGACCGCAACCTGAGTAGCCATATCAAGGTTTTTGATGTATATGCAAGTGCGATTGAGCTGCATTAGGCTGCGATTCTATGTAATATCAAGGATTGCGTTCGCACTGCGACCGCGATTTAAAATTTGGCTAGGCTTTTGAGGGGGAAGGGGTTCCGATTTTCATGTGGTTATTAATGCATATAAAATGCTTCTTGTTTTTTCCTATTAGCGTACTTTTTGATACTAAGAGAGAATTGATGGTCTAAGATAAAGGAAAAGGCTTGTTCATGGGAAAATTGGAACCGTGGCAAGGCAGTTATTATTTATGAAAGTGTGTGGCACCCACATATTGCAAAGGCACTTTGACTTGACTTTACTTTCATTTAAAATAAAGAAGAGGGGAATGGAGATCTGTGCCTTGTTGAATAGGGGAACCATGGAATTCTCAATGACTTAGGGCCCCTGTTTGGTTGTTTGCCCTGACAATTGCAAAGATTCTGTTTCATGTTTCTGGATCACCTTCTTATAGTAGTCACCTAAATTTTTGAAAGTATTTTACATTATTCTTGCTTGCAAACCCAAGTATGCAAGCATACTTTTGTCTATTTAAATATTGTATTTGTTCAAAAAGGGTCCACAATTTTGTTTGTCTTTCTCTTTGTTGTTTATTCCATGTGTAACAATTGTGATTAATTTTTTTTTTTTTTTTTACTCTCTCTTGTGGGGAATACCTTTGCAGGTCATGGCAGCTGTATATTTCCTGGAAGGTAAGAAATTATATTGTCTGCTTAGTTGTCCTGTTGGTTCTGAACACTTTTGATTTTTAATTTAACAAATTGTTTCTTTACCTAAGTGTGTTTTCTCATTCAATATGATGCAGTAAGAAATTAAGCAACGAAACAAAGCAAGTGGTGAACTCTACTCAATCAAGCAATGCAGGGGAGAAGTTGAGGCTTAGAATCTTTAGCGGCATCAAAATAAGTGAAATGAACATTTGGCCCTTTTACTTGGTTGCTGCTTTGCCCGCTATGTTGCTATTCCTTTTCTGAGGTGCAAATAAATTTTTTCTTGGGGATTGGGAACTTGGGGACATATGTAGGATTGATTACTTTGATAATTCTTTTGGCAAAGAATAAGAGAAAAGGAATTTTGGATGACATACTGTTCTATACTTGGTGCTTAAGATAGATTCTTCCTTTTAAGAAAGTAGGGTGTATAATTTGCACATGGGGGAGGGAGCTTCCTGTAATTAAATATGTATCCCTTAAAATTATAATTGTTAATTTCTGTAGTATATCTTTTTACTTAGCAAAAAAAAAAATAATAATTCGGTAGTACATCAACATAATAGGAATGGATGTCCTTATGTGAATTTTTTTGGCCTTTGTTAAACGTGCTCCCCCTTAATTTTCCCACCTCCCCTTCCCATTTAACTGACAATTTTACTCTTAGTTAAATTAATATATCACGTCACCTTGTTGACGAATTTACACGTCAACAAGGTGACGCATACAGTGATGATTTCAGATTTAAAGTTAATACATGCGTCAATAAGTTGACGCATAAATTTGTCAACAAGTTGATGCGCGTGAATAAAATTGTAACACACGCGTCAACTTGTTGACGCAGTATGTTAGGTCCCTGAAACTGCTGAAAGTAAAACAAGTAAAAGATAACACAAATGATGGTGAAATGTATGAAATTCTACTATTGGAATCAATGGAACAGAATAGTGTAAGAAGGAAACAATTCTCTCCTCACACCCCAGAGCCTAGCTCCTAAGAGAACCACTGTTCTCTCTCCTCCAACAGAAAGATAGCATTCCTTCTGATACCCCTCTCCTCTCACTCACTAGCCCTTATAACAGAAAAACAATCACACACACTCAAACATTTCTCTCACCACCTGACACCTCATCATTCTTCTTCTTATTCCTTCTTTCATAAACTCTCCACACCCTAGGCCTCTTGGACCCATTTTCATCCTGGCCCACTATCGGATCACCTGGACCCATGGTCCCATCATTGCCGCCCGCTCGAGAAAAAGACTTGTCCTCAAGTCTGAAGTGAGGAAACTGAGAACGAATGGTGGGGACATCCTCCCAGGTTGCTTCATCCACCCCTTTGTGTTGCCATTGAACCAAAACTTGCTTCACCAAAGCCCCCTGTTGGTTGATGGTGCGGGAAGCCAACATCACAAAGGCTCCCAAAAATCTTGGGGATCACAATTCACCACAGCAGGTAACTCGCTCCACGAATGATTTCCAACACCTCTTAAGAAGGAGACATGGAAAACGGGATGGACCACTAGAAGAATCCTGCATTTCAGCTTATATGCCACAGGCCCAATTTTGCCCACAATTTCGAAGGGCCCGTAGTACCTGGGAGCCAACTTAGGGCAGATTCGAGTGGCCACGGAATGTTGCACATGCGGTCTAAGCTTCAAGAAAACTTGGTCTCCCACGGCGAAACTTTTATCATTCCTTTTTCGGTCAGCCAAAGCCTTCATCCTGTCTTGTGCCCGATGCAAATGAAGCTTCAACTGACGGAGAGCCTCATCCCTGTCAAGCAAATCTTGCTGCACTGCGTCTACCTTAGTCTCTCCCTGCAGAAACCGAATCAAGGCTGGTGGCTTTCGGCCATACACACTTTCAAAGGGGGTGACCCCGGTAGAACTATGGAACGTTGTGTTATACCAATATTCGGCCCATGGAAGCCAAGAAACCCAGCTCTTGGGCTGATCCGCGATAAAACAACGCAGATAAGTCTCTAAACAACGATTCACCACCTCCGTTTGGCCGTCCGTTTGTGGGTGATACGCAGTGCTCATGCGGAGCTGAGTTCCTTGTAACTTAAATAACTCTTGCCAAAAATTACTTACAAAAATTGGATCCCGGTCACTGACAATGGAGATAGGGATCCCATGCAAACGGACAATCTCTTTGACAAACACCTCCGCGAGCAAGCGGGCTGAATAAGGATGTTTGAGTGGCACAAAATGACCATACTTGGATAAACGGTCCACTACCACAAATATAGCATCAAATCCCTTGGATTTAGGTAGACCGGTGATAAAGTCCATGGAAATATCATTCCAAATCTGATCCGGTATAGGGAGAGGTTGGAGAAGACCCCCTGGGGCTGCTGCGACATATTTCTGACGTTGGCATGTATCACATTCTGCACAAACCGGCCGTACCACTCGTTTCATGCCCACCCAATACACATTTGCAGCCAAGCCGATAGGTGCGATGGAAACCGAATGACCACCCCGAGGAGAAGAGTGGAACTCTTTAAGAGTGTGGGGATCCAAGAAGAGGATGCACCACCACCAATCGGCCCTCATAAAACAGAACCCCATTCTTGTAAGAAAAACCGGGTTTGGTCACCAAACCTTGCTGCAGTGCAGTAATTATTTTCTGCAGCTCTGGATCGTTATGGACTTCCACACTGATGGCTTTATGGCCAAGCCATGCTGCTGTATGTTGCAGGGAATTAAGTTCCGGAGGATCATGCATTCTAGACAAAGCATCCGCACCCTTATTCTCTAGTCCCGGTTTGTACTCAATATCAAATTGATACCCCAAGAGCTTAGCTGCCCAATTCTGTTGATTCATGGTTGTAATGCGCTGCAACAACAACTGTTTTAAACTCTTTTGGTCAGTCCTCACGTTGAAGCGCCTACCAAGAAGATAGGACGCCTTGATCTTTGGATGGAAAGAGCTACCGCCATCAACTCTTTTTCATACGCCGATTTAGTTAAATTACGGCCATCGAGAGCCTTGCTAAAATAAGCAATAGGCTGCCATCTTGGATCAAAATTGCCCTAACTGCTCTGGACAAGCGTCACTCTCAATCACAAAATTCTTGTCAAAATCCGGAGAGCTAAGACAAAATGTCGTTACCTTATTCTTAAGGGTGGTAAAGGCTTTGGCTTCCTTGTCTTCCCATTTGAAATTATCTTTCTTTGTGAGCTCAGTCAAAGGTCTAGCCAACTTCCCATAGTCCTTGATAAACTTCCTGTATTATCCTGTGAGTCCCAAGAATCCTCTCACCCCTTTTACATTCTTGGGAGTTGGCCATTGCAAAACACTATCCACCTTGGAGGGGTCCATAGCTACACCCTCTTTGGATATCACATGACCCAAGTACTCCACATGTGGCTGAGCAAAAGAACACTTCTTGGCATTAGCAACCAAACTGTGTGTAGCCAACGCAAACAACACAGTTTCTAAGTGTTGGAGGTGACTCTCAAAGGTGGGGCTGTAGACCAAAATGTCGTCAAAGAACACCAGAACGAATTGTCTAAGATGTGATCTGAATACATCATTCATGAGAGCTTGAAACGTAGATGGAGCATTCATGAGGCCGAACAACATGACTAAGAACTCATAGTGACCATCATGAGTTCTAAAAGCGGTTTTGTGCACATCCTCTTCCTTGACTCTAACTTGATGGTAACCTGATTTCAAATCAATCTTCGAAAAGAAATGGGAACCATGCAGCTCATCCAACAGTTCATCAATTATAGGAATGGGAAATTTATCTGGAATGGTTACCTTGTTAAGGGCGCGGTAGTCCACACACATTCGCCACGAGCCATCCTTCTTTTTGACCAGAATCACCGGGCTGGAGAAAGCACTCTGACTTGGCCTGATAACCCCTGATTTCAGTAACTCAGCAACTTGTTTCTCAATCTCATTCTTTTGTATGTGGGGGTATCGATAAGGGCGCACACTCACTGCCCCTTGGCCTTGGAGTAAGGGAATGGAGTGCTCATGACTCCTCTTGGGAGGAAGCCCCTTAGGCTCTTGAAATACGGTGACGTACTTAGTTAAAAGCTCCTGAATCATTCCCTTCTGCCCAGGGTCACACGATTCTTCCCCTGGTAGCTTCTTCTCCACTAAAGGGACCATAGCTAAGCCAAAATTACCGTCCAACCCATGCTTTGGTCGCCCCAACAAACTTTGTAAGGCCTGTTGTCCCCTTCCTGCGCCTCCTTCACCCCTCAACTCCACCCACTCATTGTTCACCGGAAATCGTAACACTTGGTGCACCCAATCAACCCACATACCCCCAATAGAAGTCAGCCAAGCCATACCCAGGACCACATCAATACCATCCAGATCAAACAGCCACGCATCAATCAGGGACCGCATCGACCCGAGGCTCAGCACCAATCCCCGACACACACCTTGGGTCTGTACTGTGAAACCATCCCCCAGCTTGATTCTCAGGGAAGCCGTTTCCTCCACAGGTAGACGCAACACACTCATCAACTTCTTTGAGACAAAGTTGTGGGTCGCCCCGCTATCTACCAACACCAGCAAAGGTACGCCGCCTACTTCCCCCTTCAGTTTGATGGTGCACGGTTCACTTTTGCGCCGCATCTGAGGCTGACCCAGCTGATTCAAACTCATCACGCTGAGTTCACCTTCCTCGTCATCTTCATCCTCTGTTTCTCCGGTCAGAACCTGGACCTCACCTTCCTCTTCGCTGCCTTCTTCCTCAGTAACCATAAGTCGCAACTGGTGTTCGGGACATTGGAGAACATGCTTCGGGCTAAAAGGCGCTCCACAGTTGAAGCACAAGTTCTTCTTGCATCGCTCCATGAGCTCGTGGTAGGGTAAATTGCGAACCCCACGATCCCGCGGCGCTCCATTTCTATGTCCAGAACCTGAAACAGTCCGCGCACTAGGGTTGGGCCCTGGATCTCTACGTTCTGGGCCGTTCTTAACATAAACCCAATCGTTTTGAGCGTGACCCGTATTTCCCGAACTACTTGACCCGAGTCGGTTATTAGAACCCGATCCAGTGAGTGGTTTTGGGCCGCCCGAACGTGGCCTACTCCACCCGACCCGCCTCTCGCGAGCCTCACTTTCCACGGCCCGCGTCACATGCAAGAGCCTTCGCCGCATCATTGGTCCCAGTGACGCCAAACTTCTCACACGACCGCGAATCCCATCTCTGAGGCCATGGATGAAATACCCGGAGTACTGAGCATCGGCCATGCCCGGAACTTGGGACGCCAACTTCTCAAACCCCAGAATGTACTCCTCAATATTCCCCTCTTGATGCACTGACGCTAGTTGTTCGAAGATGTTTCCCTCGCCGATCTCACCATAACGCTCAAGCAGAGCGTCCTTGAACCCTTCCCAGGTCAGATCTGGCTCCTCCTCCATGAGAGACTTGAAGAAATGTATGGTAGGTCCTTCCATACACAGCTGCGCTAAATCGATCTTCACTTCCGGGTTCGTATCTTGGACACGGAAGTAGACCTCCGCCCTCGCGATCCACCCAGCCGGGTCGTCGCCGGTGAAAGTAGGCAGTTCAACCCGCTTCACAGAAAGCTTCATCTCGTCCATTGCGTCGCTCGAAAGCCTTTTGAGAAGCTTACGAGTGGCGGCCTTCTCCGCTCTGCTCAACCCTGCTTTCGACTTCGGGCTGCCGTGGACGGAACTCTCATTTTCAGAGTCCGAATGGGCTTTGCTCTGCGTGATCAAGGACACTAACCGATCCTGATCCGCTTTGGCCTGAGCTCGCAACTCTGCAAATTGATCGTTGAAGGTCACTTTGAGTGAAGCCAACTCGTTTTCCAACGCTGCGATTTTAGTCTCCATTTTCTTGGGTGGCATTCGATCTTCTCAAACGCTGATTCCCCAAGTGTGTCTTTCTTTCACCAATTAGTTATCCGGCAGGTCGGACCAATTTGTTAGGTCCCTGAAACTGCTGAAAGTAAAACAAGTAAAAGATAACACAAATGATGGTGAAATGTATGAAATTCTACTATTGGAATCAATGGAACAGAATAGTGTAAGAAGGAAACAATTCTCTCCTCACACCCCAGAGCCTAGCTCCTAAGAGAACCACTGTTCTCTCTCCTCCAACAGAAAGATAGCATTCCTTCTGATACCCCTCTCCTCTCACTCACTAGCCCTTATAACAGAAAAACAATCACACACACTCAAACATTTCTCTCACCACCTGACACCTCATCATTCTTCTTCTTATTCCTTCTTTCATAAACTCTCCACACCCTAGGCCTCTTGGACCCATTTTCATCCTGGCCCACTATTGGATCACCTGGACCCATGGTCCCATCACAGTATCACGTCAACAAGTTGACGTGCGTGTTAAAAAAATAAAATTGTAACACGCGTCAATAAGTTGACGCAGTGTCACGTCAACATGTTAATGTAACGACAATAGAAATGGAAGCCTGGTTCACTCATTTCATCGTACCTCCCTTTATCCTTCCCTCGCCATTCACTGTACCTTCCTCCTACTTTTTTTTTTTCGTTTTAATTGTTATTTCTAACGGATCACAACCAACTGTGCTTCTTTCTTTTTGGTGCTGTTTCTGTTTTGTTTTTGAATAAATCCCTTCCAATTCTTATGAGGAGTTGGTTTTTTGTATTTGTGCTGTTACTGTTACTGCAACCACCCAATCCTCCTCCTTCTTTTACTTTCCAAACAACTTCACTTCGTCTTCATACCCCACCATCCCTTTGGTATATTCTCAGAAGAAGCTGATTCATTGTAGGGAGTGGAGAGAGTTGCGATTTTGAGCAAATTTGAGGGAGAGATGGAAGGGAGGGAGATTACAGGAGGGAGGGGAGGGCGAGACCGAAAGAGGGGAGGGGAGAAAGATTAAATAGGGGTAAAATTGACTTTTTAAGAGAGAGGAGAGGTGGGAAAATTAAATGGGGGAGGTGGGAATAACAAAACCCATTTTTTTACACGTGAAGAGAGTGATGGACACGAAGATCATAAACTATGGTCTGAAAACTTTTAATTGGGCTCTATTTGTTTATGGCCTTTGTGTCAAAATTTTTCCTCTCTGCATGAGAGATCTATTCCCAAAGATAATGAAGATGTCAGTATTTTGAGTTAGAAGGCCATGGTTTTTTACTCTCAACTTTACTTTTTCTTTACCCCTTCGTTTCTCTCCTTGTATTTTCTAGTATAAGTTGAGGCTTTATTATATGTGTTTGTGTTGGTAAGTATTGGAAGCAGGATTGGGATTTAGTTCCAGCCGGGGATTGTGAGAATGGGGTTGCCTTTTGAGATTAATGTTGTGGCTGTTGAGATTTGAAGAGAACAAATACGATCTAATTCAGCTTAAATGTTCTTTAAAAAGCAAAACATGATCCTCAGAGTTTTTCATTCAGTGAGTCCGAAAGAATTTTATGGTTTGATCGTTTCCATGTACTGATTTGATGGTCTAACCAAAATTAAATTAAACAATGTAATAAGAAATAATTAGATTAAACATGACTCGTCATTCCGATTTTTAAAACATTGCTTCAACTTCTTTACTATCTCCTATGGGGCTCACCCATGAGTAGGGATGTAAATGGAGCAAGGCGAGTCCAAGTAGTATAGTCCCCCTCTATGAATATCTTACCATTACTTGTACCCGTCCTAATATCACAGAAGTATTCATCTTGTGGGTTTTAAACAAATTTTTGAATATATGCGGGTATCCGTTGATATAGATATACTTTAATATAAATCAATTTTTTATATTCTGAAAATAATTTTTAAAATTTGATTGTCATGTATAAAACTAATGTTTTACTTATCAGTAAGAATGTGAGCCTAAAATTATTTCTTAGAGTGTGTTTGTTGTAAATCATCTTAAAACATTCCTTGGATTATACGGGTAGGAATTTTGTATTCCTATGTTACAAGGTTTCAAAATTTTATTTCTGGGTATAAAAAGTTTCTGGTAAAGAAATAACTTCTATATTCCAATGATTTTATTCCCATTGGAAGGGGTAGGAAAAAAGATTCCCATGGAGGTGGGAATAAACTCTATGTGTAACCATCTATATACTCACCTTTACAATAATTCCAGAGAATGTAATAAACTAGTTACATGCACGAGTTTCTTATAAAATTGTATATCTTTTTTTATAACACAAATTACGTATATTATATACAAAACAAGTACGAAGGCCAATACATAACAATTTGAGAAAAATATAATTTAAAATATTATAGAGGTATCCAAAAAAGAAATTGGAATAACAAATTAAAATAGAGAATGACATCAATACTAATTGCTTAAAAACAATATATGTGTATTCCACATAAACATAGGAATTCTATATATATATATATATATATATATATATATATATATATATATCCATTCCATTATTTGCGAGCATTGAAAAAAAAAAACACTAAAAGCATTAAAAAAGAGTTCTCGTTTTACATAGACCTGAAATTATTTTTATCTTATTTATGGATGAAAGAGCGCAACATATCCAAACTAAAAAAAAAAAAATTTGTGTCAAATTTTGTGCGGCTGCACTGTTGCCCTTCATTTGGCTTTCCAAGTTGCTTGGCTTGTTCCTCCTGAACATTCACTAACTTCAATTCATAGCATCTTTTCAAACCCCGATCTGCTAATTCAGTTTGCTGCTCATCTATGCACATTGACCAATAAAAAAATCAATAAACAAATAATCTATTTCGCAAAGTAAGTCAACTATTTAAAATCAAATTAGATGGGAAGAGAGCAATCATTTTTGCTCCTTTATTTAGTACTCTCTCCGTTTTCATATATAAACAAAAATCACTTTTTTGGTTTATTGAACTATACCAAATATATAAGTTATTCAATAAACAAAAAAAATATTTTTTGCTTATATATGAAAACAAAAGGAGTAGAATAATTTTCATTTGATACATCGGCCTTTGCACATAGACCTATTCTAAAATACCATGCTTGTCTAGCAATGAAAATGTTAAGACAAAAAGTTAAAAACCTTTTGGAACCCCAACAATATTAAGTGACCAGAAGATTGCATGAAATGACCCGCCTTCTCAATTTCACAGGGCCTGCAAATTGACCAATTTGAGAATCAAGACATGATAGCAAATGAAATCTATCTACTATCTACTATCTACTATCTATCTACTATCTATCTATCTACTATCAATCAATCATCATCAATCATCATCATCAATCAATCAATCAAACTAATAAATCAAACTACTAACAAATTTACAAAATTAGAGCTCTTATACACATGACACCAGTATTAATTAGGGACACAATGGTCAAATTTTAAATAAGAGCTTCTTTTTGGTTTCACGAGCAGAAAAAAGAAGCTACACATTCAAAAAAAAATGCTGCTCTGCTCCAACTCTCTCTATTGACACACAAAAGAGAGCTCTGCTCCACCTCTCTCTCACTGCTTCTCCAGTCCTTTCCTTTCTCCTTTCTCGCTGCTTCTCCTTTCTCCTTCATTCTCTCACTGCTTATCCTTTCTTCTTCACTGTTCGTGATTTCAACTGCTTCTCCTTCACCATTTGTATCATCTTCTTCACAAGGTTGTTGTAACATCTCTTTCTCCATTTTTAATTCTGTCCATTTCCTGTTTCTTGAAGATCGATTCTGGAAGAAAAACCTAAGCATCTGCTTCTTTTTCTTCATTTTCTTCTGTTTCTTCTTCATGCGAACTGTTTTTCCTGCAAGTGAGTACCTGTTTGTGAAGTTGGGTTGAAGACCATATTCTTTCCTTGGGTTGAAGACCGTATTGAAGACTATATTCGCAGGTATCTGTTCCATGCACAACAAAAAGGCATTTCCTTTGTCTTGCTAAATGTGAAGAAGATTTTATTTAGTTTTTTATGAGGGACAGTTCCTGTAAGTAGTTGTTTTTTACTGCATTAGCACTACCTATCCGTGAAAGACAATTCCTTCAAGCACTATCTATTATTTGACTTGGTGCTTTGCTATACTGCGCTTAAAAATGTAGTCTTTTGAAAAAAGTTGTTCCTTTAAGAACTACCTATCAATTTCTTTGGTTCTTTACCGATTGGCTTGCTAAAGGTATAATGAAAAATATGGATTTGCTAAAGGGTGAGTAAAAAATAGGTAGTTAGTCACTGATGTCTTTATTGACTGCCTTTAAGCACTACCTATCAAGTTATTTGTTTCTTTGCTCAATAATTAGATTACATAGTAGATGTCTTTATTTCTTTTTATTCAATGTTTTATTGTTTTATTTGTGTAGCGACCGAAAAATCTCGAGGGATTCGTTTGAAGGTTAATGGAGCCGCTACCAATGATTTATTGATTTAGGAAAAAATATTGGAAAAAACCCTTTTTTAAAGAAGGTCTTTGAGACCAGATTTGGGTTCGGGAGTCGATTATGCGTAGGGAAGGTATTATCACCCTACGACATCCTTTCGGAAAAGGTTACCTCTAATTAATTGTGCAAAATTTATTAACTTTTAAAATATTTACTTCCCTTTTATTAAAAAAAAATAAAGATAAGAATTAATAAAGAAAACTTAATAAAAGTTATTTGTTTTTGCACTTAATAGGAGTGCGCTCCTGCTCTTACTTATCACTAGGTGCAGTGGAGAAATCAAAGGCTACATAGTTTTTGGATAAAAAATGGTTGTGTGTTGGTTGATTTTTATTAATTAATTTGTGACTTAAATTTTATGGTTTGCGTAGTGATCAAACCAAAAGTAGATTTGGCGTAATCACTACTAATATTTTAAGATATTTTATTAAAATTTTTGTAATGACCAAACTAAAAGTGGATTTGGAGTAGTCATCGATTTTAAATTTTTTTAAAAAGAGTTTGCGTAGTGATCAAACCAAAAGTTGATTTGGCGTAATCACTACTAATATTTTAAGTTTTTTATTAAGATTTTTGTAATGACCAAACCAAAAGTGGATTTGTAGTAGTCATCGATTTTAATTTTTTTTTTTTGAAAAGAGTTTGCATAGTGATCAAAACAAAAGTTGATTTAGCGTAATCACTACTAATATTTTAAAGTTTTTTACTAAGATTTTTGTAATGACCAAACCAAAAGTGGATTTGGAGTATTCATTGATTTTAAGATTTTCAAAATCGGAAAAGGGTTTGCGTAGTGACCAAACCAAAAGTGGATTTGGGGTAGTCATTGATTTTAAGATTTTCGAAATCGGAAAAGGGTTTGCGTAGTGACCAAACCAAAAGTGGATTTGGTGTAGTCACTGTTGGCATTTATTTATTAAGAGGATTGAAGGATTTTAAAATAAAAATTGTGTGGTTAATAAAAGGAATGGGTATTAAAAATGGTTTTAATAAAATAAATAATAAGTAAAAAAAAAGGAAAAGAAAGGAGCTGATAAGAGAAAAGAAAAGGGAAAGGCGAGACCCACTGGGTCTTATTTTGGAAACCCTAAATAAAAAGCACAGCAGCCATGAGAGGGAGTAAGAAGGGGGAGGCGAGTTGGGGGGAGAAAAAGAAGGAGCGGCCGGCGCACGCCATCTTTGGCAGCACACAGCCATGCGCATGACAGGGGGAAGGTCGCGAGAGAGGGACCATGACGAAGCTGCAGGGGAAAAGAAGGGAAGACGCGAGAGGAAAGGGGCAACGCGATCAAGGAGGAGCACGAAGGGGGGATGACTGCAGCGATTCCAGTCCGGTGGCGAACGACGGTTAGCAGCGGTGGGTTACTGGAGAGGGCCGCGAGCACGGTGGTGATTGCCCACCGGCGTGGCGACCGACGGCAGTTCAACCTTCTCCTTCTTTATCAAGTTTCTCTTTTCTTAGCTTTCTGATTCACCATTTTTAATCCCTAACCTCTCATACTGATTTCAACTTCTCTTATTCCTTTCTATGATTCATTCCGTGATTGTTCTCTAATTTCTGTTCCTATGAGTTTTTTGCTCTCTGGTTCTATGATTGATACCCTATTTACAAGAACTTATACTGATTAAAATCAAGACATAAAGATGTTTGAAAGGTCCTATCTGGATTTCAAGTAAGAGGTACTGACACTGGTTCTTCCTCTTCTCTCTTTTGCTTCTGCGATTCTTTTTTTTTATTGCTACTGTCTCATTGCTTTTCTTCACCTTCAAACCTTTTCTCTCGTGTTTCAAATTAAGTTGAATTATGACCCCAATGTGGAGCCTCTAATTCTTTGCTTGGTGGTAAAATGAATTCAGAAACTTCTCCGAATTTCCTCCTCTCCCCCTCCTCTTTGTTATTCTGTTATGGTATTTATAGGAGCAAATGATGGTGTAGGTGGAATGCTTGGAGCAGGGGAAAATTGCTGGTTAGAGACAAGGTAGCACCTCTTGTGGTGCCTCAGAGTACTGGAAGACCAGCTCTGAGAAGTAGTGGCTGCAAAGCAAAATTGTCTTCGGCAAAAAATGGAAAAGAACAAAACCAACAGAAGAAAGAACATTGGCTCTTACCCAAAAAAAATGAGATGCAGCACCTCTTCTTGCAGATGCCATGCGCATCTTGCTTTTTTTGTTTTTGTTTTTTATGTTATTATTAGTTTTGTATTCATTCATTCTGGACTTTGTTTGTTCTTTTTGCAATTTTTGGACATGTAATTTGCAGATGCCATGCGCATCTTGCTTTTTTTGTTTTTTATGTTATTATTAGTTTTGTATTCTTTCATTTTGGACTTTGTTTGTTCTTTTTGCAGTTTTTGGACATGTAATGGACTACTGAATTATATTTTGGGTTTGTGTTTGTGATGGTAATTTGTAACAAAAAGGCTAGCTATTTGTACTTCCTTTTTTTTATTGCAATTGGGCTGAAATTGACCCAAAACAACTAACCACAACAAAAAAAAGTCCAACAATTATAAAATAAAATAAAAGCCAACAATAAATTAAAAAAAAGGTGATTGGACAAAATTGGGGTATAACAATTTGTTATCTTTATATGTCAATGAGTACTTTTCTGCTGAATGTTAGTTGTGTTTCAATATTCATGAACCTTATTATAGTTTATTGTTGAGAGGAGATTAAAAAACTAAAATTAATGAATTGTTTGTTAGTGTAAAAACTAAAATTAACTAAATCATTTTGCCCTTTTTAGGAAACGACGACAATACGTCCATGCGACATGATCAAAGATCTTAATGACAGTAAACACTTATGGAAGATTGCTGTAAGAATTGTAGACTTTTGGTATGTCCGAGAACCTCCAAAACAAGGACACCTGGAAATGGTCTTCAGGGATGCCAAGGTATCATTTGTATCTTATGCAGACATGGTCTCAGTTTTCAATAAAAATGACTATTTAGTTGGCTTTTAATCATGTACTATTGTTTATCTTTATATGACCAAGGGTGATAAAATACAAGTAGTTGTCACAAGGGATGAGTTCTTGGAATGGAATGGAAAGTTGAAAAAGAATTCTACTTATCTCATTCACAATTTTAGTCTGGTGCGTGATGATCTTCGGTACAAGACATGTAATCATCCTTATAGACTATTTTTCACAAGTGGTACAACCCTTAGGGAGAAGGACTTTCCTGATATCCCCCTTGCCACTACCAGTTTAAAAAATTTAGTGATATAATTGCTGGTCAGTTTCAAACTGATTTATTAGTAGGTAAATTACAAACTCTACCATTCCAAACTTACCCTAACTTATTTAAATTACATGTCTAATAACAGTTTTATTATCTATATATAGACATTATTGGAGGTGTGCATAAAATAAGTTCATTACAGCCTAATGCAAAACCCAAGAGAGTTGTTTTCAACCTAAAAGATCTAAGGTATAATCTCAATGAAGGTCATCTACTTTGATAATAAATGGTTCCTATTTTTGCATGTTATACTAATTGATAGTTCTTTTTCAATTTACTCAAATGCAGTGGTGATATCATTCAGTGCAGCCTCTGGGAAGACATTGCCATGAAGTTTCTGAATTATTATAACCAAAGATCTGATTCTGGGTCAATCATAATTATACTCACACATGCTAGGATCAAGGAATTGGAAGGTTAAAAAAATTTCTCCTTAATTAATCTTCTTCTTTAATATCTGTTGTGCTTCCTTTTATGGCAACATTTCAACTTGATTCTATATCTTAGGAAAATATCTGCCCACGGTATCAAATTCGTTGAATGGTTCAAAGCTGCTGATAAATGAAGACATTGTAGACATACAAGACTTCAAGAAAAAGGGTACATGGTTCAATTTCTAAACATGCATGATCCGCTTTTCCTATTTTAGGGCAATAGAAAACACAATTATACTGTCATTTGAACTAAATTCTCAATCTTTATTTGCTCCAGCTATGATGCAAGTGATTTAGGTTAAGCATCAATTCAGACACTAAGTCAGATGACTGGATACTCTCAATTCTCTGAACATGAAAAGTTTATGTATAACGCAATGGTCAAGAGTATTTCTGAAATAAATAGCTTGACAAATATAGGGGTAACCATTACATTAATAGGTCATGTTTATTTCAAACCTTTCTATATTTTTCATATGGTAATTGTTTTCACTGCTCTTAAATTTCAAAACCTGAATAGGAAATAACTTGCGTTACTATTGGCACAACTGCAATGTTCTTGCCTAGGAAAAATGGTTGGTATTATGAGGGATGTACCTAGTGTACTAAGAGAGCTGAAGCGAAAGAAGGCCCTTTCACCTGTGAAGATAGCCACTTCAGTCAACACTCTGTTCCAAGGTTGTCTTCTATATAACTAATTTAATTTACGTCTTCACTTTAATGATATTTGTTTTATGTTAGGCTATAAATTTATTGAATATTATTACTTATTTACAAAGCAGATATAAATTAAAAATCAAAGTAGTGCATAAAAAAGGACAAGGAAAATTTATTTTTTGAGGCTCTCAATGTGCTGAAATTATTGGGATGTCAGCACTCGAATTAAAGAACAAAATATTTGCGATATGTATTAAGCATAAATCATGTTTATCAAAGATGTTAAACATGTTTATTGGATTTTGTATGTAATCAAACTTGTCTTTCATTCAATATTTAGGAAGGTGAAGATGATCCAAAAGCTTATCCAGAACCACTGATAAGATGTTGGGCCTTACCCTAGCACTAAAGGTAAAGGTATAACTGACTTACAAAAGCTCATCTGTAATGAGGTATTCTGACAGCCAAGAACTTATGCAAACCATACTAACCAAATTGGTTCTAATGAGGTATATCATATTCAGACTATGTCATACCTTTTATTTGATGAAATTTCCATCACAAACATAATCTGTTTGTCTAATGGTTACGTCAAATATAGCAATTTGCAAGTGAATTAACATTTGTGACTACTTTGATATTAGGATTTGTCAAAAGTTGAGAATTCAGGTGGAAATGAATCTGTGCAATTTGACACAGTAAGTATACATTTACATTTCTTCTGAATTACACTGTTTCCTATTCTGTAATTTAATGCACTTTTGTTATTTTACAATGTCTAACTAATGTAACACCCTGATTTTCAATTTAATGTAGAAATTAGCAATTTAATGAATATTTCTGTGTATTTGGTTATTAGGATATGTCAAAAGTTGAGAACTCAGAGTCTGCTGGAAATGAATCTGTGCAATTTGACACAGTATGTCTAAATTTACATTTCCTCTGAATTAGAATGTTTCCTCTGTGTGTAATTTAATATACTTTTGTTATTTTCCAATGTCCAGCAATCTTTTTCTGCAACAGCAGATCATGATCCTGATCTACTTGGTACTATTACTCCTGCAAAAAGAGTGTCAGTTGAGGTGGTTTTTGATGAACTGCTTAATCAAGATGTACCATCTGCTCAACTATCATGTACCAAGATGCCAAAGCACATAAAAAATGAATGAAGTGAAGCTCAACTCTGAAAGAGGCACTCTGTTTATGTAACAAACTTTTTTGGTTATCATATTTTGTTGTAACAACCAAAAGTTGGGGCTTTGAAACTTTTCCACTAATCTGTATATTATGTGCACTGGTGGTACACTTGACTGGCTTTTGTAGTATGTTTGATATCAGTAATATTTATATATAATTGTGTCTGTTAAATGCTATCTTTTTGACACAAAGGAATACAAATACTACAAGTGTTTTGCAAATATAATTTACAAACAAAAAAAGAATTGAAAAGGTGTACATTTCAAACAATATCTGGAATTTGACAATCACAAACTAGGGTTAATGAAGATCCACAAACAAATTCAAATAAATATGAATTCATATATTATTCTATATGCAAAACAGATTTGTATAGCTCTTATGAAATACAAATGAAGACTTCACAAATTCAAATAAATATGAATTCATATATTATTCTATATGCAAAACAGATCTGTATAGCTCTTATGAAATAAAAATGAAGACTTCACAGTCTTAAGACTGACTCAATTAGTCACTGTCAATCAAAGTAAATTGAACAAATACAGTTTTAAACTATTGTTGCGGAACTCCAAATTTTAATAGAAGCAGAACAAAAATTTGGCGGTCAACAAGTAACAATTATAAATCCAAATCCAAATATATACTTATCAAAAAAAGTGTAAAACAACAAAAAATTGTCCACCCATTTAATGCAAAAGTGACATATTGGGAGTTGTTTTCCATAGATGTCATCTCAAAAGTACATGTGCTTCCAATAACCATAAAAAAATAGCATATATGACCTTCAGTCTGCATCAACCTTTCATGACCCTATCACTATCCTATGCTAGAGACACTACCAAACCAATGAAACCAAACTAACATAGGAAAAACCACCGATGTAAAACAATAAACATATTTCCAAACATGAGTGAATCTTTCCAACATGACAAAATCAAATTTCAAAACTTTGGTCCATAGGTACTAACACTTACTCTATACCTGCTAATATATCACTACAACAGTATCCCTCCTAATTTTCTGACTTTATCCGTGGGCCCAAACCACTATAGCCTTGCTCTTTGCAATGAAACAGTTTGGATATTAAAATAATCAGTATCCTAATAATAATTAGAAAGCACATTGCAAAAGGAAAACTCTTTCCAATCAAACATAGTGGGAAAACAAGGGATGATACAAATTAGACCGTTGAAGACTTGCTTTGAAAATAATTGTTACAATGAAGCTGAAATATTACTCAAAGTTAAAACCATTGAAGACCACCAACATTGAAGCAGAGTTGTGATAAACTAAGTCGACAGTTTCAATACCAGTGCAACTGCACTAAATTTGCAGACTCAAGTTACGGCAGAAACAAATTAAGAAAGGAGAAGACTTGATCGTTTGTTTCCAGTATGTATACCTCTATCCATAATCGGTTTATATTTAACATGTGCTGATATCATTGGAATTTTTTACACTATATTCAACTGGATTTTTGAGAACAAAACTAAACACCTACCTTTCATGAGATTCTAAAGTTGTTTCAATCCACTTAAAAAAAAACCACAAATTATGTGGTAGATACATTAATTACTACAGTCTTTGCTGTCATGCTATACTTCAATATGTGTAACAAAGAATTTGTAAATGCCATTTCATGTTGCAATATAATCAAAGAAACAAAAATCTGTTGACTTGGCAATTATAGATTCTGCTAATTCAGTATTTGGTTCTGTTACATTCAGCCAAAACAATTGATATTTGATTTACATCTTAATCGCATTCCTGATTATGTTCATTCAATATTACAACTGAAAAGGTTCATAACTTACATGCCAGCAATAAACTTCACTGCACATTGACATATTATTGACTAGCAATTAATTTTTTCAATCTAATTACTGAACAGAAATGGAAAATAATCAAAATAATGACAAAGATCCCGCATCGGTGGCAAGACAGAAAAGAATGACTGAGAGGCAACAAAAAGGAAGAAACTACTCAAGAGCAGTGCTTCATCAAATTACTGCAAGGCAGAATCAACCAAGGCAAGTGCACAATACATCAAGAAGTGCAACACCACTATCAGATATTACTTCTTCTGTTCTCAATGACTTGAGTAACCAGAATCACGCACAACAACATGGAAATTACATGTGTACTTCTAACATGTATACTCAACCAAGTAGTAGCCTGCAACATAGGCAAAGAAAAAAAAAAGAGCAATACATCTTGATTCCGTGGGTGTTAATTTGATGACCAAATTTGCTGATACATTTTATAACTATGGAAATCAAATTGATACAAACAATCAGTTCAATTGCTCATCCTCTTCATCAAATCAGAATGTTCAATTTCCTGCCATGCCTAGCCAGTTTGGCGATGACATTGAGCATCAAACAGAATATGGATATCATGAAGAAAACAGTGAAGAAAATCTCTCTGATATTGATCCTGTACTGGATGAAGGTATTAACTATTTCACTAATTAGTAACATAGTTCTTAATTGTTGCTTTATACATACACTATCTGCTATCTGATGTTAAAATTCATTAATCAGAGGATCTGTTTATACAGGATTCAATTCTGTAACAAGCTCAAGTGATGAAGGGGAAGAACTAGATGAAAATTGCTTTCCTAATGAGTCTCCTAATCTTACTCAAGGTTCTTAATTAAAATTTATTTAGTGCATCATAATAAAAATTGGACCACTGTTATTAATGTACTATTTTCATTGTAGGTTATTTTGATATCGGTGATCCAGTCATTGAATGTATGTATTGTGGAGCATATATGTGATACCAAGAAAGAACATCTAAACACAGACATGCAGCTAATCCTAAGTTTGAGCTTTGTTGTAGCAATGGAAATGTTCAGTTACCGATGTTAAAAGCACCACCTACAGTGCTTGAATATCTTCTATTTCATAATGACTCGGCTGAGTGCAAGAATTTTCAGCAGCATATTAGGCTCTACAACATGATGTTTGCCTTTACTTCTCCAGGAGCAAGACTAGACAAATCAATTAATGATGGTAGAGGACCCCCAACTATTAGGATACAAGGACATCCATGTCACAGGATTGGCAGTATACTACCCATGCCTGGTCGTGCTCCAAAGTTTGCACCGGTTTACATATATGATACAGAGAATGAAATACAAAATAGGATTGAAGGATTCATGTAACTATTTGATATTTTTGCAAATTCTGTTGATCATGTCAAAGAAATTTCTATTCAAACTTTGTTTATCTTTCAGGCATAGAGATCAAAATAGTATTGATCCACAAATTGTCTGCCGATTATCAGCCATGCTATATCAATATATTGAACATGCAAAGTCCTTTAGAATGGCAAAGGAAAGATTGCAAGATGGAGATATGCCTAATCTAAAGCTAAAGTTGATTTCTGAAAGATCTACAGATGGCAGAATGTACAATCAACCAACAGTTTCAGAAGTAGCTGCTTTAATTGTTGGTGATATTGATACAGCTTCGAAAAGAGATATCATTATGGAAACTCAAAGTGGAGAACTCAAGAGAATAGATGAGTTACATGCAAGCTATGTGGCTTACCAGTACCCACTTATATTTCCATATGGTGAGGACGGTTATAGGCATGACATAAGTCATAGAGATAGAGATGGTTCTGAAAAACGAAAAAGGAATCGACTTACAATCAGAGAATGGCTTTCATTTAGAATCCAAACAAGAAAACATGAGGCACAAACTTTGTTACGATTAAGACGGCTATTTCAGCAATTCTTGGTTGATACTTATTCTATGCTAGAATCAGACAGATTATCTTTTATTAGAAGAAATCAATCAAAACTCAGAGTTGATAAGTTTAATAACTTGAATGTAACAGATGACCATGTGGAATCCCAGGGATCAAACAAAGGAAAAAGAGTCGTATTACCTTCCACATATGTGGGAGGTCGTTGATACATGGATCAATTATATTTTGATGGGATGACATTTTGTGGCTTTATTGGATTCCCTGATTTATTTATAACATTTATTTGCAATCCCAACTGGCCGGAAATTCAGAGATTGCTTAGTCCTATTCATTTGAAAGCACATGATCGTCCTAATATTGTTTCAAGTGTATTTAAAATCAAATTTGATGAGTTGATGATAGATCTGACAAAGAAACATGTGTTGGGGAAAGTACTTGCATGTATGTACCATACTGATCATACCTACACAAATTTGAACTTTGTTTCCTATTATTAAAACAATTTATATACTGACGTGTATGTCTCATTGATACATTGCATATATGTACACAATTAAATTCCAAAAGAGGGGGTTACCACATGCACACATACTCATCTTTTTGCATCCAACTAATAAGTATCCTACCCCAAATGATATTGACAAGATAATTTCAGCTAAAATCCCAGATTAGAACATTGACAAAGAGTTACACAGCTTGGTAAAAACACTCATGATACATGGTCCATGTGGTGCATCTAATAGGTCATCACCATGTATGAAGGATGGTAAATGTTCCAAGTATTATCCAAAGAAATACCAAGCCCATACAGTGGTTGACCAAGATAGATATCCAGTCTACAGAGGAAGACACAATGGTAATACAGTTGAAAAGAATGAAATTTCTCTCGACAATCGGTATGTTGTCCTCTACAATCCAACTCTTTTGGTGAAGTACAAAGCCCATATTAACAGGGAATGGTGTAACCAAAGTACTTCAATCTGTTACCAAGTGACTTCAAACACAAGAGGGGGGTGAATTGTGATAGCGGTGCTTATAAAAAAAATTACAGATAAATTACTGAATTAAAAAAAAACTTGAAAGAAATAACTTGCAAAAAGATAAATAACTTGAAGAATAAATTGCAATAAATAAATGACAGAAAATAAATGACCGAAAAATAAATAAAGAACAAAAATAAATAAAGTGCTTGAATGATAAAGAGACAGAGAGCAAAGAAGAGCACGCAAAAATTATACGTTCGGCCACCATACACCCCTGTGGCCTTCGTCTTGTCCCCAAAGCAAAGCACTATGGGATTTTCACTAAATCACTAGCTTTTAAATCAGGTTCAGCTAGAAACCTTTACAACTCTATACGAGCAATACGTTCAAGAGATATCACCTCTCTATGAACACCTTGGGATTCCTACCCAAAAAGAAATGATTTTCGCAAATAAAATGAGATGAGAAAGATACACTCAATAGTGCGGATATAACAAATTGAAGCTCAAATAATACAACTCAAATTATGTAGCATAAAAAAGCTCTCAAAAAATTGTGCTCAAATAAGTGTGAGTGATGGAAAATATTTGATAGAGTTTTGGCACAAAGAGTAAGTGAGTGTATTGTTTAAAAACATCCGGTCTTTGTTGTTTTTATAGGAAATGGAGGAGGATCTAGCATAAAAAAATTTGCCCGTTGCGTTTTGATTATTAAAAGGATAATTTGTCCGTTCTGACATTAAAAGGAAATCTGCCGCTGCGTTTTGATTATGAAGAATTTGAAAACACTGAGACGGAAATGATTCTCGGACACACTTGGAGTTCGACATCGTATTTCCATACGACCTCTCCCATTTCGGCATACGACCTCCTCATTTCGGCAAGATACGACCTCTTCACATTTCGGCGCACACGACCTCCTCACGGCTCACGCGACCTCCTCACGCCGGACGCGACCTCCTCACCAAGACGCCGACCTCCTCACACCGGCACGCCGACCTCCTCACGCACCGACACGCCGACTTCCCCACGATTGATGCGACCTCGGCTCGACGCGCGACCTCCCCAGACGCGACCTCAGCTCGGCACGCGACCCAAAACCCAAAGACTTGAGAAACTATCATTCTTGATATGCGTCTTGGTATTCTTTTCCACTTTTTACACGGTTGACTATTTGCAAAGCTCCCTTTTGTCAATCATCAAAACCATCCTGTCAAGGCATGTATTCACAGACTCCCCCTTTTTGATGATGACAAACATCTCATGGAGGGAATTTAGTAAAATATAATCATGATATAACAATGAGATATAAGCATTGTTTTTCAATAAAAGATATCAGAGTTTAAGCACAATATTTAGAAAAACTCCCCCTCACAATATGCATAATATAATTTACTCACTTTGAATCATAAAACTCTCCCCCTTTTGTCAACATCAAAAAGCGGAAAAGATTAGAGGGAAAGGCATGTAAAACATATGCATATACGTGTAACTAGATGGCGAAAAATAATAGAGTATCAAGGGTTCAATGAAGCATAAGAAATCCTTGGTAAAAAAATTATTCAGGGAGATAGCAAAAATAAAGCACTAGGATAAGAGTTACTAGTCCTCGTTCAACTCATTCTCATCATCAATTGTTTCCTCATCTTCACTGATATTAAGCGCATAATTGTTTGCAGTTAACATAACCTGCACAAACTTTTATTTTAATGATTACAGGAAGGACGGTTGCATTTCTCCACTTTTAGTCTTGGTAACGGAACCTGCATAAAAATGTTAGCACACTCCAACGCCCAAGTTAGAACTTATTCATAATAAAATGCACTCACACGCAGTCATTCAATGCATGATTGATCTAAAATTCCTAACTCGGTTCTTATAAAAAATAAGTTTTCTTTAGGCAAAGGTTTAGTAAAAATATCTGCGAGTTGTTTAGATGTTTCCACAAACTCAAACACACAATCTCCTTTTTGAACATGATCTCTAATAAAATGGTGCCTAATTTCTACGTGTTTGGTCCGGGAGTGATAAACCGGATTTTTCGTGAGGTTTATGGCACTAGTATTGTCGCACTTAATTGGAACAGTTTTCAGATTGATTCCATAATCATTCAACTGTTGTTTCATCCAAATGATCTGCACAACAACCACCGCCGCAACGTATTCCGCTTCAAAGAAGTGGACAAAGCCACACCGGCTTGTTTCTTACTATGCCATGAAACCAAGGCATTCCCAAGTAAGTGACATGTCCCACTAGTGCTTTTTCGGTCCATTTTGCAACCCGCAAAATCCGAATCCGAGTACCCAATAAGTGTGCAACAAGACCTTTGGGGTACCATAAACCCATAGTTTGTGTGCGGTGAGATATCTCATGATGCGTTTTACCGCTAAGAGATGTGATTCCTTAGGATTTGCTTGAAAACGTGCACACATACAAACACTAGACATAATATCCGGACGACTTGCAGTGAAATAGAGAAGAGATCCTATCATACCTCGATACTTACTTACTTCGACCGACTTACCACCTTCATCTTTGTCAAGATAGCATGATGTGCTCATTGGAGTTGAGATTTCTTTGGCGTTGCTCATTCCAAATCTTTTAAGCAACTCCTTGCAATATTTGGATTGATTTATAAAAATTCCTTCTGTTGTTTGTTTGATTTGAAGACCAAGGAAGTAGTTGAGCTCTCCCATCATGGACATTTCAAACTCACTTTGCATGATTTTGGAAAAATCTTCACACAAGGACTCATTAGTAGTACCAAAGATGATATCGTGAACATAAATTTGAACAAGTAAAATGTCATGATTTTTGTGTTTAATGACAAGAGTGGTATCAACTTTTCCTCTTTCAAAACCTTTTTCAAGTAAATATTTGCTCAACCTCTCGTACCAAGCTCTCGGAGCTTGTTTTAAACCATATAAAGCCTTTTTCAATTTGAAAACATGATTTGGAAATTCAAAATTTTCAAAACCGGGAGGTTGATCAACATATACTTTTTCTTGAATAAAGCCATTAAGAAATGCACTTTTAACATCCATTTGAAAAAGTTTGAAATCCATGATGCATGCAAATGCGAGAAGCATGCAAATAGCTTCTAATCTAGCCACGGGTGCATAGGTTTCATCGAAATCTATGCCCTCTTGTTGGTTATAGCCTTTTGCAACAAGTCTAGCTTTATTTCTAACAATGATACCGTTTTCATCAAGCTTATTGCGAAAGACCCATTTGGTCCCAATGACTAGGTGATCTTTAGGCCAAGGGATAAGTTCCCAAACATCATTTCTCTCAAATTGATTTAATTCCTCTTGCATAGCAAGGGTCCAATGCTCATCAAAGATGGCTTCATTGACGTCATTTGGTTCAATTTGAGAGACAAAGGCCATATGATGACATGCATGATTAAGAGAGTTTCGAGTCGTTACCCCTTTTGAGATATCACCTATTATGTTGTCAAGAGGATGGTTCTTTGAGACTCTCCATTCCTTTGGAAGATTTGAGTGAGAGAGTTCTTGAGAGGGTTGAGGCAAGGACTCTTGATCCTCCTTTTGAACTTTTGATCTCTCTTGTTCCTCTAAATAGGTATCTCCTAACACTTCTGCAAGATCATCAACACTTTCTTCATCAAGATTTGGGGTTAGATTCATCAAAAGAAACATGCTCAGATTCTTCAACAGTTAAAGTCGTTTATTAAAAATTCGAAAGGCTTTACTAGAAGTGGAATATCCAAGAAATAAACCTTCATCAGCTTTAGCATCAAATTTACCAAGGTTATCTTTACCGTTATTTAGAACAAAGCACTTACATCCAAATACGTGAAGGTGGGAAATGTTGGGCTTCCTCCTTGTAAATTTCATAGGGCGTTTGTTTTAGAATAGGTCTTATGAGGACTCTATTCATTACATAACATGCGTGCTTACTGCGTCTGCCGTAAATACTTAGGAAGGTTGGTCTCATTGAGCATCGCCCTCGCAAGCTCTTCAAGAGACCGATTTTTCCTTTCCACCACTCCATTCTGTGTGGTGTTCTAGGTGCGGAAAAATTATGCTCAATTCCATTTTCAGTACAAAAGGCCTCAAATGCCTCATTTTGGAATTCCCACCGTGATCACTTGGATGGATACTATGTTCATTCCTTTTTCATTTTGGATAACTTTAGCAAGTTTTCAAAGGCAGCAAAAGTGTCATTTTTATGAGAAATAAATAAGGTCCATGTATAGCGAGAATAGTCAGTCCACAATAACAAGAGCATAGTAATTGCCACCAAAGCTTTTAGTTCTAGAAGGGCCAAATAAATCCATATGTAAAAGTTGTAAAGGCCGATTTGTTGAAACAATATTTTTAGATTTGAAAGAAGCCTTTACTTGTTTTCCTTTGACATGCATCGCAAAGTTTATCTTTTTCAAAGCGGAGCTTTGGTAAGCCAATTACTAAGTCCTTTCGAACCAATTTATTAAGATGATCCATGTGAATATGAGCCATTCTTCTATGCCATAGCCAAGATTCATCCTCTTTACTAATAAGACAACATGCATCATTTGAAGGTATTTTATCTAAATCAAGCATATAGATATTTCCAATTCTAGGTCCAATAACAATAACATTTTCATTTATAGAATCCATGACCATGCATTTTGAAGAATCAAAAACCACTTTGTTTCCTTTATCACAAAGTTGACTAATGCTTAGCAAATTATGCTTCAAACCATCCACATACAAAACATTTTCAATAGTGGGATTAGGACTCTTACCAATAGAACCAATCCCAAGAATTTTACCTTTGTTGTTGTCACCATACCCGGACATAACCACTATTCTTAGGTACCAATGAGGAGAACTTGCTTTTGTCTCTGTCATGTACTTTGAACAGCCGCTATCAAGATACCAATTTAAGTCCTTGGCTTTCAAGCACACCTACAACAACAGTTAATTTTTAACCTTTGATACCCAAACTAAGTTGGGTCCAGATGAGTTAGTTTTTGGCAAAGTACCCTTTGGAATCCATATCTTTTGCCAACCACATTCTTGTTCTTTCTAATATTGCAAATGGAGGCGGTGTGACCATTTCTACCACAAAGTGAAAGCATTTAATGAAAGGGCTGCTTGAAGTGTTGTTGTGATTGACAAATTTAAAGGATTTTTCATGCGTTTGTGGATTATAACCCAAACCGGCTTTTCCAAAAGTACCCTTTTGTTTTCCCAATAGAATGTTTAAGTTATCCCTTCCCATGGTAAATTTGGCAAGGGTGTTTTCCAAATCTTCAATCTTGTTTTTCAAAACATTGCATTCATCACACTTGAAAGTATCAATCTTTTGGTTTTCACAAAAGGTGCAAGTAGAAACTTCAGTCACAACAACTTGTTTTTCCTTAAAAACTTCCATCTCTTGGTTTAAGAAAATAATTTTAGATTCAAGAGAAGAGATGGTTTTCTTAGAAGAAGAAATAATTTTTCGAAGTATAGTCGTTTCATTATTTAATTCTTCACAAGCAATAAGCAGCTCATCATAAGTTAAGGGAGATTCGAGTTCAAGAGCATTTACCTCATCCTCCTCGTGTTTTGCCATGAGACATAAGTTGGCCTCCTCATTTTCTGATTCATCAGACGAGTCCATATCATTGTCATCCCAGGCAATGTAGGCTCTTCTTCCTTTTGATTCCTTTTGTGGTCTTCTATCAAATTTTTCGTTTTCTTCGACCATGAGAGGCGATCGGGTTTTATATGTCCCTTTTGACCACACTTGTAGCAAGTTGGATTAAAAGAAGTTCCTTCCTCATTTTTCTTTTGAGGATTTTGTATCTTGCCCGTTCTCCCTTTTGCCTCATGAACCTTTTGAACCTTGAACCATCGGACTTATGTCTTCCTCATTCTCATCTAGACTATCATTGTTTTGATTCCTCTTTTTCATTTACGATTGCTTTGAGAGCAATTCCTTTCTTTTTCTTATCACTTTCTTCACTCTCAATGAGTCGATTTAGTTCAAGTTCATGTTCCTACAATTTTCCAAACAAGGTTGCCAATGATATAGTAGATAAATCTTTAGATTCAGATATAGCAAGAACCTTGGGTTGCAGCTTCTATTTAAACATCTAAGAACTTTATTAATTAAATCTTCATTCCTCAAGACTTTCCCAAGAGCTCTGAGATGGTTTATTATATGGATGAACCTTTTTTGCATATCTTGTATGTTTTCACTTGGTTTCATCCTAAATAACTCATACTCATGGGTTAATGTGTTCATTCGAGCCCTCTTGACCTCGGTAGTACCTTCATGGGTCAATAGAAGGGTGTCCCACATTTCTTTAGCAGTCTTGCAATTTGAGACCCTATAGAACTCATCGTAGCTTAAAGCAGAAGTGATGATGTTCTTAGCTTTCAAATTGTATTGGACCTTTTTCTTATCATCTTCGGTCCAAAGTGATCTTGGTTTGTCTACCACTGCATCATTAATTGATTGAGTGGGGACAAATGGACCATTTTCCACAGCATCCCAAATATTAAGATCAACACCCTCAAGAAAGATTTGCATTCTATCATTCCAATAACCATACCCCTCACCATTGAAAAATGGGGGTCTGTTCATGGAGGTTCCCCTCGTTATTGTTTGAAGTCATTCTCTTGAGACGGTTAAGTCCTTTATACAAGAGTCTAGCTCTGATGCCACTTGTTACCAAGTGACTTCAAACACAAGAGGGGGGTGAATTGTGATAGCAGTGTTTATAAAAAAAAATTACAGATAAATTACTGAATTAAAAAAAAAACTTGAAAGAAATAACTTGCGAAAAGATAAATAACTTGAAGAATAAATTGCAATAAATAAATGACAGAAAATAAATGATCGAAAAATAAATAAAGAACAAAAATAAATAAAGTGCTTGAATGATAAAGAGACAGAGAGCAAAGAAGAGCACGCAGCAAATTATACAGGTTCGGCCACCAAACACCCCTGTGGCCTACGTCTTGTCCCCAAAGCAAAGCACTATGGGATTTTTACTAAATCACTAGCTTTTAAATCAGGTTCAGCTAGAAACCTTTACAACTCTATACCAGAGCAATACGTTCAAGAGATATCACCTCTCTATGAACACCTTGGGATTCCTACCCAAAAAGAAATGATTTTCGCAAATAAAATGAGATGAGAAAGATACACTCAATAGTGCAGATATAACAAATTGAAGCTCAAATAATACAACTCAAATTATGTAGAATAAAAAAACTCTCAAAAAAATTGTGCTCAAATAAGTGTGAGTGATGGAGAATATTTGATAGAGTTTTGGCACAAAGAGTAAGTGAGTGTATTGTTTAAAAACATCAGTCTTTGTTGCTTTTATAGGCAATGAAGGAGCGTGTAGCATTAAAAAATTTGCCCGTTGGGTTTTGATTATTAAAAGGATAATTTGTCCGTTGCAGCATTAAAAGGGAAAACTGCCTGGGGCGGTTTGATTATGAAGGATTTGAAAACACGGAGACGGAAATGATTCTCGGACACACTTGGAGTTCGACATCGTATTTCCATACGACCTCTCCCCAGCTCGGCATACGACCTCCTCAGCTCGGCATACGACCTCTTCACAGCTCGGCACAGACACGACCTCCTCACAGCTCGGCACGCGACCTCCTCACAGCTCGGCACGCGACCTCCTCAGCTCGGCACGCGACCTCCTCACAGCTCGGCACGCGACCTCCTCACAGCTCGACACGCGACTTCCCCACAGTTCGGTACGCGACCTCAGCTCGGCACGCGACCTCCCCACAGTTCGGCACGCGACCTCAGCTCGGCACGCGACCCAAAACCCAAAGACTTGAGAAACTATCATTCTTGATACGCGTCTTGGTATTCTTTTCCACTTTTTGCACGGTTGACTATTTGCAAAGCTCCCTTTTGTCAATCATCAAAACCATCCTGTCAAGGCATGTATTCACACAATCAAGTACTTATTCAAGTACATAAACAAAGGGTATGATCGGATTACTGCTATTATTGTTCCATCAGAAAATGGCACATCACCAAATAGAGAAAATATTGATGAGATCAAATAATACATTGACTGCAGATATGTGTCACCAAGTGAGGCATGTTGGAGGATTTTTAAATTTCCAATTCATGGTAGAAAGCCAACAGTTGAACGTTTATATTTCCACCTTTCGGGGGAACATCCTGTATATTTTAATGACTATGAAGATATTGATGATGTACTTTCTAAACCATGTGTTTCTGAATCTATGTTTACATCTTGGATGGAAGCAAATAAAATATACCCTGCAAGTAGAAATCTAACTTATGGTCAGTTTGTTACAAAATTTGTCTATGTCAAGAGGAGAAGGTGTTGGAAACCAACAAAAAAAGGATATACTATTGGTAGGTTGATCTGGGTTCCTCCTTCTACTGGTGAGCTATTTTATTTAAAAATGATGCTAATTGTTGTAAAGGGTCCAACTAGCTATGAAGATATCAGGACAGCTTCCAACATCCAACATCCAACTTTTAGGGAAGCATGCTTTGCTATAGGGTTGCTTGAAGATGATAGAGAATATGTCGAATCTCTGAGAGAAGCCTACCAGTGGGGTTTCAGTTATTACTTAAGGAAACTACTTGTGACAATGCTTTTATCAAATAGCATCAATAGACCAGACCATGTTTGGCGATAACCATGGCAGTGGTTATCTGATGGAACTCTCTGTGAGCAAAGAAAAATTGCCAATAACCAAGGTATAGAATTCTAATTCATTAATACAGTTTATTTTAACAATTAAGTATATTAGTGTTACTTACTACATTCATTTAATTTAAGTTATTTAGACTTGCAACCGAGTGATGAACAACTTCAAAATCTCACTTTGTTGGAAATTGAAAAGTTGTCGGAACAAAATATAAAGAGCCTCAAGGAATATCCATCAATGCCATATCCAAATGGATATGTGACTAGCCAGTTGGGCACTAGGCTTATATATGCAGAACTCGATTATGATATTGATGACTTATATCACCAGTTCCAGAATTTGTATAATGATCTTACAGATAATATAGTTTATTGACAATCTATATATGTTACTAATTGTCGTACCTCAATATATACAATGGACACATATCTATTATATAAAGTTTTTTAAATATACATACAGATGAGCAAAGGAGTATCTTTGATAAGATCATGAAAACAGTCAACCTACAACAAGGAGCTATGTTTTTTCTATATGGAGCTATGTTTTTTCTATATGGTTATGGAGGTACCGAAAAACTTACATGTGGACAACTTTTGCTACTGCACTACGCTCTCAAGGTCACATTGAATTGACAATGACATCTAGCGGAATAACTTCTTTATTATTACCAGGAGGGAGAACAGTACACTCTAAATTCAAAATTCCAATTTCTACATTGGATAACTCCATCTGTAATATACACCAAGGTAGTGAACTTGCACAGCTGCTCAAGCAATTTGGGACGAAGCTACAATGGCACATAAGTTCTGTTTCGAGGCATTGGATAAAAGCTTAAGAGACATCAAGAATGAGCCTAACAAAATTTTTGGAGGTAAAAAAATTGTGTTTGGAGGAGATTTTCGACAAATACCTCCAGTTATTCCAAGCGGATCTCGAACTGATATTGTGCATGCAACCATCAACGCATCATATCTTTGGGATCAATGTCAAGTATTAACTCTTACAAAGAACATGCGCTTGCAAGGTAGTTTGGAAAATACCAGTACAAGAGAGCTAAATGAGTTTTCAAAATGGATTTTGGATGTGGGGGGCGGAAAGATATCTGAACCAAATGAAAATAGAGACGCCGGATGAATTTTTAATAACAAATTTTGATGATCCCACTGATGCCATTGTTCAAACCACACATCCAAACTTGATTCATCAATACAATAATGAGCAATTTCTACAACCAAGAGCTATTTTGGCATCCATAATTGAAGTTGTAGAACAAATTAATGAATATGTTCTAAGATTGATTCCAGGTAACACAAAATAAAATGTATTTCTCCTTTATTTTTTGAACAATCTGTATATCAATTTAATGTTATAAATATATTATAAGCTGATTTTCATTACTTTTTTTAGGTGAACAAAAGGAATATCTAAGCTCAGATAGCATTGATAAGTCTGAAGCTGAAGATAGCAAAACTTATGAGGTATTGACACCTGAATTTCTAAGTACTCGAAGGACATTAGGTCTTCCAAATCATACAATCAAACTAAAGATTGGCACAAGACTTGTTACAAGACTTGGAACAAGATTAATTGTAACAAGACTTGCAAGTCATGTCCTTGAAGCTAAAATCATGTCTGGCAAAAACATTGGAAACATTGTTTATATACCTAGGATGTCTATGTCTCCAACCCAATTACTGTGGCCTTTCAAGCTTCTAAGGAGGCAGTTTCCAATAATTGCATCGCACGGAATGACAATCAATAAATCTCAAGGTCAATCTTTAGCAAATGTAGGATTGTACTTGCCTAGACGAATATTTAGTCATGGACAACTATATGTGGCCATATTTAGGGTAAAGAGCAAACAAGGATTGAAGATCCTAATCCATGATAAAGAAGGAAAATCATTAAAAAATACCACTAATGTTGTCTTCAAAGAGGTTTTTTCAAAACCTGTAACAAGTAAGTATCTTTCAAAAATTAGCAATAAAATACATTTACTTGGCTTCAAATAAAATTACTGATTCAATTTTCTACTATTCAGGTTATTTTTGGTTGGTTGACTAATCTTTTTTGTTTCAATTTTAAGGTATGAATACTTCATTTATTAAATAAATTTTCTTTTTTGTTTCAACTTTCTGTTTACAGTTATTACAATTTCCTGTTTGTAGGTGATACTATTCCACACAACCACTGTATTATGAATTAAGTTTGTCCATTACTTAGACTGTATCATGAATACAATATTTCATGGATGCTTCAGAAGTATAGTATTCCTGTTTGACTAATCTATTTGTCCATTACTTACACTGTTCTGCAATAAAAATGTCATATAACAATGAAACTTAATCAGCCATACTCTGTCAGATTATCTGTTATTATGCTAATGTAGATTAACATCTGAATTTCATACAAAGTTATTATACATAATGCATTGTTGTTGTTTGTGCTGATGATGATGCTTTATTTCAAGTGATGTTAAAGTGTTTGTGGCCTGCTAATGCATTATTGTTGGCCTGCTGATGCTTTATTTCACTTAAACACAATATGTAGTTAAAGTCCAAGCCCAAAGAATGGACATGGTGACTCATTTTTTGTCCCAGGCCCAATACCAACATCCAATTCTTTTTGAAGAAAAACCACAGTATTGAACAACAAAAAATTAGAAGATCCTGAACTAATGAAAGCTGTTTCGGCTGCTTTTACTTCCTTATCATTCCAAAGGGTCATTCCATCTGAGAAAAAATCATGGTTCACCACCCGCCACCAGTACAATAACTCTTACATTTCCCTATTAAAGAAAGCTTCCTCCTGTACAAAAACCAAATATGAGTCGGTTACACTTCTTCTCCACCGATTGAACAATGGTAGCACTTCAAAGGATTCACAAGAAGGAAGGAAAGGGGTGTTTTGTCACTCTGTACATGTCGACGGTTATGTAAGTTTCTCTGCATTCTCTTCAGCTTTCTGCTTTCCTATTTAACGTACCTAGAAACAGAACACAGTATCACTGCATGCAACCTGAAAATCTTCATACCACTTAGATTATAGATTATAATCTATTTGATTGATGAAACCCCAAAATAATCACTCCTTTTTACACAGCTTTCTGCTTTCGTGTTTCATTTAGATTGATGAAACACTAGAATAATCACTCCCTTTTACTTGATACTTTCGTACTCTACCACTTAGATTATAGATTATAGTCTATTTATTCTGCATGTTGATTCTCATAACAACTAAATAATATCACTACAAGCATGATTTTATAATCATTCCCTATAAAATAATGTCGCTAGAAAACATGGTTTGCACAACTTAATCATTCCCTATAATTAGGTATATATACTAACCTTAACAGCATAACACCCTAAAGATGGATTTTTTTCCAATACATATAATTGTTTCTCCTATATTATTTGAGAATACTACCTTAAACAGTGTATACCTGTACAAAACATATGTTTATGTGGTTGATAATGCTATTACTGTTAAGTAAAAAACTCTATTCGTAGAAGACATCAAGTTGTTGCACTTTTATATTTAACTATCAGTGATATTAGGATACCATAGAACCAAATATAATCGATGATTTTAATTGCTGATCTGTGTTTGTCTATTAAATTGACACTGCTCTGCATACCAGTGTCAACATCAAATACAATTCTAACATTCTTTAATCTTTTTGTAAACCATATGGAGAGCTGGAACCTATTTTCATAACTCAGTTCTTTCATGAGTTAGGATCAGAATTGACCTTGATTGATGATTATGGTAACAATCACTTGGTGAAGTTTAACCAATCATGGGGTCAACCACTTATTACTGAGGGATAGGAGCAGTTGAGAACATTTTACCACATGACTGGTCATCATGACATTTTTAATCAATATTTAGGGGATAATGTGTTTCATATTGCAATTTTCCCCAATACAACCACACCATCATCCTTTCCAAGTTTCCACTCTCGCAGTACTCGAAACAATCGCTGTGTTTCTATTACTGTTGAGCTCTCCGACTACACAACAAGTGGAAGTCAATTGGTTTACTATTTAATTTGCTTAAAGCAATATATATATTATAATCAATGTATCATTTGCTTCTTTCATTTACTATCTTTTGTGATTTGCAGAATTTACATAATTTCACTGTTGGTCGAATGCTAAGGGCTCATGACTATGACAGTCTGTTGCTCTATGGACCTTCTGGTGGCTACACAACTTGCAGTCTCTTGCTGAGAGATAAGCCAAAGATGTCAACAAAAATTGGAATGGGTTGGAAACAGTTCTGTAAGGAAAATGAATTCAAAGCTGGCCAAGACCTTAAGTTTGAGTTCCTTGATTTCACCTTGAATAACATTGTCAAGGTTACTAAAATCTAAAGTTAATGTGCCAGAACTGGATGTTGGTTTTAGAAGTCTATTAAGTACGTGGTTAGTTACTAAAATCTAAAGTTAATGTGGTATCCCTTGCTGTTGGTTTCTTTTTTTCTGCCAATGTATATGTCCAGAATCATATATTAGTTATGTTCTGTTGGCAATGCTTGCACTTAGATGTATTTTGGTATTTAACTTATGGGTTTGGACTCATCAACGAATATATGTACTTTTTATATATGTACTTTTGATAACTTTGGAAATATGTAGTTTGGGAATTAACTTGTGACATTCGACTAATCCTCTAATATATCTACTTTTTATATATGTACTTTTGTTTCATCTTTATTTCAAAATCGTATTAAACAACGCACGCCCCGTGCGTAAACACGAGTACCGTACTAGTAAGATATAAATCACAAATCCATTTCCATATACATTCTATGTTATTATTAATTATCGATGGTAGATAAATACATTCATCGATCCCTTTCACCTATGAGTTTAAGATAATCCAAAGTTGTCAAATAGTAATAGAAACTTCAAAATTCATTTTCATATTTTTTACAAACTTAAATTGATCGTTTTAAAATATTCATCAGCATATTACAACGAGACCATAAATATTGGGTCAAAGAATCCATCCAAAACAGTATATTGACCTCACAAAAATTTAGTTATAAATAAAAACATCACATCCAAAAAACCCGCAACTACATTACTCGATACGAACTACCAGTAGCATTTTCACCAGTAGAATGAAAGTTAGATGGCTCTATATCTGTTGAGTTAGAATTTCTCCTCCTCACCGAGTCATCGACTTCTAAAAGATAGTCCATGCATTTTACCTTCAAGAGCTGTCGGTAGGCCAGTAAAGAGGGTCCGAACAAATATCTTTCTTGAAACTAAATCTGATTTAAAAAGGAAAAAAAAAATCAATATTTGCGGCCACTGTTGAATGAGAAGGAAGGATACATTTTATATTAAATTCAAATTAATTCCTATACATTTCAGACTACATTTCAAATACAATAAAATATTCATTAGAAAAACACATACCAAGTATGATTATATTCTGAGAGATCCTAGAGATCAAAAGGCTTAAATTCTATATGCCAAATTCAGAGGACCCTATTTTTCCTCCTTCTTGCTATTAACACAATGTGTGAATACCTCCTTCCGAGTTGTCACAGTAGGACTGAAATGGAAAACTTGGTTAAATTACTTTTGTATCTAGTCAAAGTGTATTATCAAGTTTCTTCTTCCATTTTCCTTCTTTAAAGTACAATCTTTCCAAAGCGCATTGTAGACAGATATACAACTACATCAAATTGATTGTTGGTTGGGGGATATCAATATTTGCCCATCAGTGGCATATCAATATTTACATTTCAACAAAAAACCCAAAAAAACTTTTGCAGGTTCACTCCTAATATACTCAAAATCAGGACATAAGGGATGAATACATATAAGAAGCGAATAGTGATAAGATAATGTCCGGGTGTTTATCCCAAATTTTCAACTAATCAACCATGCCTATCATCCAAAAAACATGAATGAATGCAATGTTCCCAGAAATTAGAAGCTTTGTTATTCAAAATCAAATTTCAACCTCACAACAGTTTCAAACACTCACCTTAAGAAATGATGTGATGAAAGAAAAAGGACCAATCCTCTGCTCAAACCATAATACCACGGAAAAGATTGAAAACAAAAACTTGTTAAAACAAAATCACTAAAGGAGAATTTGTGTTCATCCTCTAGCCCATGACCCATATTGAGCATTCAACCATCACAGATCTGAAAACCAACTTATTAAGAAACGATCTATTTATGCCCATATGTGTTACTGCCATTTTCCTGTTAGATATAAAACCAAAAAAATAAGAAACAAAAATAGAGAAATGAAATTTTCACCTCCCAATGTCACATGACAGCATCCCTGTGGTGGATAGTTTCTTCTCCATTTTTGTGTAGACGAGAGGAGTCTGTAGAAGAAAGAAAGAAAGAAAAATGATAGAAAGAATAGGGAAATTAGAGAGAAAAAATAAAGTCTTGGACTAAGAGAGAGAATGTTAGAGAGAAAGAGTGTGGGAAATAACTGGAAGAAGTCTTGCGATACCCTTCCCTTAGTCTTTGTTCTGTTCTTCATGCTCCTGGTCACTTTGGTGTGGAGGTAGATAGAGATAGACAGGTCGAACCGAGAGAGATGACTTCACACACAGCTCGCGGTGGTCACAGTTTCGTTTTCTGGCAACGACACATGCAGCGGTCTTCCTCGTGTGTGCGTCACCGGCTTTCTTCTTCAATCCAGATCTAGTCTAACAAATCTTGGACAAAGCCCCCTGTTACTCGATCGATTTCTGGATCTGGTTCTAGGACGCATGCAGCAGTCGTCCACTTTTGTCCAATTTCGCCCCACTCCAACAGGAAGAAGGACGAGAGGGTGAAAAGAGAGATTGTTTTCTTCATTTGCCTTCGCAGATCGGTCATCGGAGTGTCAGAGAAAGTGGTCTAGAATGAAGGGAGGGAAAGCTTGCCATCGCAGATCGGTCGGGAAAGAGAGGTTCCAAGATTCTAAATCAACCAAAATTTGAAACTTGAAAAGGAGATGAGAGAAGAGTATGTGAGAAGCTTTCACTTTTCCTTTGTTTTTTGGGAACCGTGTAGCTGATTGCGTTATTTTTATGCTTTTTTTATTTGTCTCTGTCTGAGTACTAAAATAGTATTAAAATTCAAAAATTAGCCCATTATACATTAGTGAATTTTGCCGGAGCTTTGAGAGTGTGCCACTTGTCTAAATGTTTCCTAGAAGTGGGCTTTAGATGTACTCCCTTTGGACTTATTTATAAGCAAAATTACTTAACTTCACACAGATTAAGAAAGTTGGTTATATTCATTTAATACTCTTAATTTCATATAAAAAATAAACTAAATTTACTAATATACCCTTAATTTACTAACTTGTTTTCTTGGGAGTGTACAATGCTCTTGAAAAATAAAAGTATAATTAAATAAGGGTATATTTGAAAAAATGGCATTAAATAGGGTTGAGTTAGTTGAAATTTGCTTATATTTAAATCCAACAAATTTAGGTACTCTTTTGTTTATAATTGAGTCCAGAGAGAGTATATTACTATTGATGTTTACCAAACACAATTTTTTGAGAATACTTGGGAATAAGATTCCTATCATTTTATTCCTAGGAAAGTTATTCCAGGGAATAAAATTACCTAACTTGAAACAAACGCACCCTTAGGCCTTCAAATTGACGTTCTATGAGATGATATATGTAGTACCAAAATAGTATTTTAGCAATTTCACTTAGCAGGTACCTGTGCGTATGGATACCATAATACGCGTCTCCGAAACGAGTAGAGAAATTAAAATATCCATTTTTTACTCTTGAGTACTCATTTTTTTACTCGCGAGTAGACGGGGTTAATCCCTATAATGTGGAAAATCACAGTTTAAATCCTCATTGAGAGAGAGAGAGAGAGAGACATTAATATTTAGTCTGTGACAACTCCTCAAACAGTCACCTTCCGTAGGAGGAGACTTGTGAGCTCACCCAAAAAATATATAACATTTTTTTATTAAAATGTTCTTATTAAAAGTGTTAACAAATAGTTGTGCTTTTATATATACGTTAAACTAACATATAGGCTCGTGCTCAACACGTGTGAAAAAAATGTTTTATTAAAATTGTTTAAGGATAGTTGTGCTTTTATATGTTAAACTAACCTATGGGCTCGTGCTCAGCGGGAAATAATTTTTCTATATAAAAAATAAAGATGCTGCCATGTGGCGCAATGCGGTTAACCAAACTAAATGTTGTCAGTTTTCTTAAATAAAAGATGAAGATGGAAATGTTGCCACATGGCGCAAAGTAGATAACTAAATTAAGTGTAGTTAATTTTCTTAAATCGATAATAGATTTTAAGTGTATGGGCGTATAATGTCATCGAAGATATTAAAAAATTCAAAAGAATTTATGATATCACAGTGAACTCTTAATTAAACAATTGTTAGATAAATATATTTTAATTTAGAGAGAAAAATTAAAAAATACCTGTTAATATTGAATGGAAAATAGGTGATGAGATAAAAAAAATAGTGTCATGATACAATTAGAATAACAAACATTATTGTAGAAACCACGTAGATAAAAAGGACTGATTAATGTATTGTTGGTTGGAAAATCAATAATTAAGATATTATTTGAAAAAATAATTAACACTTTCTTGATATAAAGTCGTAAATAATTTGGGACAAATCAAAACTCTTACACCGTTTGGTTTCAAAAAAAATAGAAGGAAAGAAAGCGAAAGAAAAGAAATAAAAAGTAGAGAATGAGATATTTTTTAGTTATTTAATGGGGATCCATCTTGTTGTTATTCGCATTGTTCACCTTGGTCGGAAATCAGGGTGGTTGTTCTGCGCTTTATATTTAAAGCAAGCAGCTTCATCCTTGATGATGGCCTATGGTGGTGATGAATTCGTTTATCCTGACAATGCGGTACCGGTTTGTAGAAAGTGAGAGTAAAAAAAATATATTTTCAAAATAACACAAATACCCCAATAAAAAATGTGATAAAAGAGTGTATAAGTATTAAATTTGAGACTATAAAGAAAGGAGAGAGGAGGGAGAGAGAGAAAAGAGAGAGGGGGAGAGAGAGGAGAGAGAAAGTAAAATATTTTTAATTAAAATATTTTTTATCATTAAAAATAGTTTTTGTAATTAAAATATTTTTTATGACTAAAAATATTTTTTATGATTAAAAATAATTTGTTGTGATTAAAAATATTTTTAATGAATAAAAATAATTTTTATAGATGGATTAATTAGATATTCATCCATAAAAAAATTGTTAATGGATGAATTGGATGATTTTTTTTTAAATAGATGATGGATGGATTAGATTTTCACAATGAACTTTTAGTAGATGGTAAATGGATAAATAAATTATTTCTAATCCATCTATTAGGATCCATTCAAAAAATTATCTAATCCATCTATTTGTCACACCTACTAGTTTCTAAGTTCTACCCTACCTTAAAAATAAAAAATAAAAAAAAATATAAAAAAAAAACTTGCACCTTGTCACTAGATTAATTTTTTGACCCGTGAGCAGTATAAGACAAGTCTACACTATCTAGTATGTGTATATATATATATATATATATATATATATATATATATATATATATATAGTCAGGATCAGAATAATGACAGCTTAGGTATTGTGATTGTTTGATAACTTTATCAGGATCACGTATTACAAAACTCACGTTGGATTGAAGATCTTATCAAATAGATCATATCTATAAAATTTTACATTAATCTAAAATCATTTGATATGTCAATGAGATGTATCAAGATTAACGTCTTATGCACTTTTATTAATAACGTTAATCTTGATGAATCTCAATGACATATCAAATGATTTTAGATTAATATAAATTTTATAGATATGATCTATTTGATAGTATCTTTCAATCTAACTACTAATTTTGTAATACAAGTGATCCTAAGACAAAGCTATCAACTACACAATACCCAAATTTACACCTGTCATTCGATCACGACTTATATATATATATATATATATATATATATATATATATATATATATATATATATATATATATATATATGATACGATATTCTATCCATCTCCCAAATATATTCTTTTTTTGATAAGTGGGAAAACAATAAACAACAAAAGAAACAACAAAGAAAACTACACCCGTAGGGCCTTGACCCCATGGCATCAGCTAAGAGGAAACTTGACAGAACAGATGGACAAGCTCTATAAACTGTAGGACCGCAATCTAAATCAGCACCCTGCTTGGCCAACCAATCTGCAGGAAAATTGCAAACACGCAGAGTGTGGACAAAAGACAGCTTCCACGAAATCTCCCATATATATTCTGAATACCAAAACAGGCTCTTACATTGCTTGGTTCTGCCAATTACTTGGAGTTGCCCAACGGGATGCATGAGAGCAATCAATGACATTGTACCGTTGAAATATTTATTCCCCATATTAATGTGGCTTCATCTAACCTTTGCCGCTAGTGTGTCAGGAGCTTTTGATGCAGACATTTATGACGCGTTCAAGCAATCTAGCTGGTTGATTGTATATCATTGTTCAATTTCTGCGGAGATGGCTCATTATTTGAGAGAGTAATTCTGCACACTGGTAAGCGTATCTTTCATAAGTATTTTATTTGACTTTATCATGGTATAAACTGCCTGATGTTCTACTTATGTAATCCAGTGATACATTTGAACACATGTTGCATTGAGTTCGATCATGTTATAATCTCCTAGTTCTTTAACTTCAAAATAGTTTTTTGCTCACCGTTTTGAATATGAAATTGGTAAAACTTCTTTTTTGTATGGTAATATGCAGTTTGTTCGGTGGATCTAGGACTGAATTGTTTAAGCTTAGATTAGATGAATATATCTTTATTGCAATTATATTATGCATTCTGAATATGCAGTTTGTTCGGGTATCATGCATTTTAGATGGAAGTAGTTTCACTTGAGTTATATTGGTGACAAGAAGGTTTGAGGAGGAATGAAACAATTGATGCTCTCTAATCTAGCCGGTTAAGGTGAAATGATCAGTTTAATTTTTCGCTTCATGTAAGGCGTTATTTTAATGCAGCTAAGTATAGATTTCAGGAAAAGTGTAAACAGTGTCAGAATACTGTATTTTGAGAGAGAAAAAAAAACATGCTAAAATTGTATTTGATGCTTGTTCGTTTCGCAAATATGTTTCTCAAATGGAAGTTCTATTCGTTTCACTTGCGCTCCTGAGTTTACCGGCTGTGTATTGCGCTTGCAATGAAAATGGGATATACAGGCAGAAAAAAAAAAATTTGCGGTGAACGTGGATCGAACACGCGACCTTCAGATCTTCAGTCTGACGCTCTCCCAACTGAGCTATCCCCGCATGTGAGTCCTATTTGCAATTCGTCATTACGATTCAATTTCAATCAAGCTTAAGCGTACAACTATTTTTGTGTGGTAGGATTCGAAAGCATACGAGTATTTGAATTCCGGCTATTTTTTATGTTTTTAACTCATTTTTGTTTTATTTATAACATGGATATATATGTCAAAAAAATAAAACATGGATATATAAATATCCCAATTTCAATTGAACCCTACCATATTCATATATTTTTCCTTGTTAATTTTAAGTTCTAAGTTTTTTCTATGGTTATCTTTGATTAATTGTTTTTTTTAAAAACCATAACTAAATTATGTGAATATTCCAATTTCAAATTTCAAATCAAATTCAGCTATATGAATATATTTAGTATGTAACTCGTGCCATACACGGAGAATATTATTTTTGTTGGTTATAAAAAATATTTTATTCCTTCTTTCAATAACATATAAGAAATATTAAATTAGTAATTGTTAATTATTAATGATGTCGTAATACTGCACTTACTATTGTGTATAATTATTAGGTGTCTAACATACGATAGGGAATAAACCTATTATCAATCATGATGCATATCACCTCGATCAATCTAATGGTGCATACCACCCAATAATTTATGAGATAATGTATAAATTAGATATTCTACAAATTATAGTGTTCTTTGTGTGCGTGAAGTATGTTTATCATAAAAAGGTTATATAGAAAATTATTGTATTATCTTCTCTCGATTATCTTCTTTGTGTGTCATGCACGGCTATAAGTATTCTATTGAAAATTGTTATAAACTAATTTACATTTTGTAAGTTAATAGTAGCACAATACATGTAGTGTATTACTTATATATTGAATAATAAGTACATAATGGATACTATTTTGTGAAATTTGAATAATAAAATTTAAACTATTGAAACATTATACTAATTTGTTACCATTTTGCATAAACTACATCATCTTTTGTTAGTTAGGCTTATCTATCGCGTACTTTGTCGCTAAATGATGATGATACTAATGAGCATATCACAGCAAAGTCATGTCATACCGAGATTATATGTTTGGTCTAGAAAATGCACAATGTGTATTTAAAATATATATTTTATGTCTAAAAATTATACTAATGTATATTATTTATTAAGATATTCATTTTGATGAAATTATGTGTTTGTGTCATTTCTTGTGAAATATTCAATCTGCTTTTAATATTTTTTTATTCTAAAGCTTAATTACTAATATATTTTTATTTAGATAGTAGTATGTTTACATTCAAAATATTCATTTATGATTGGTGTATTTATTTTTTGGTATAAATGTTTGGTGTATTTTTACCTATATTTATATCTTCGTTTGATACTACTCAAGAATTACATAGTAAAGAATAAGAAGAAATACATAAGTTTTTAAGAATAAAGAAAATTTAAATTGTTTTTTATATTAATCAATTTACATGTAAGCATTAATGTTTAAAAGGCAATATAAATTTGTTCATATATTTTTTTAATAATTTAGTTAGGTGAGAAGTTAATAAATAAGAAAGTAAAAATGATTTGTCTAAAATTTTTAAAAATTTTAATATTAATTTGGGTTTTTTAATGTTAAAATAATTGTATAGTTTTTTTTAAAAAAATATATGTAAAGTTTAATTGTTATCATATTTTGACAAAGACATTTTAATTTGTGGACTAATAATTTTGTATTAATAACGAAACATATCATGTACATTTTTATATAATATTTGATATAATTGATATATTTATATTAATGGTACGTAGTGATGACATGTGCTTCATTATGCTCCATTTTTCTATTAATAATGAAACAAATCATGTCCATTATAAAGTAGTGATGGCTCGTGCTCCGCATGGTATAAAATAAATACATAATAATTATATATTAAAATATTTAAGCAGAGTATTTATACATAATAATAATATATCAATAATAAATTTTAAATATTATAAAGTATTTATACTACTAATAATAATAAATTGTAATGATAAAATATTAAAGTTTTTGCTATGAAAGTTTATAGAAATTGTAAAAGTAATTTTTACATTGTATCAAAAGCTTATTGAAACACATTTATTCATTGATACAAATAAATTATTAAAAAAGGTGCCTAATTAATAACTGCATAAATTGTTATAGTTAAATTGTCTTTTTATATCTTCATCGATGTAGATTAATAGTTAAATAATTATTTATTTTATTTTTAAGAAATATATTTATACAAAATAAATAATATTTGATAAAGTTGATAATACATATAATTATAAACCAAAAAGTTGATGATGGTTACCACATATATGTAAATTTTTTTTAAAAAATATAGTAGAAAATCTATTATGAAATAGTGATGGTCTTTGCTTCGCACGGTATACAATAAATATGTAATAAATATATGCTAAAGTATTTGAACAAAGTATTTATGTATAATAATAATAATAATAATAAAATTTAAAAATATGATAGAATATTTATACTAATAATTATAATAAATTGTAATGAAAAAGCATTAACTTTTTTCCTATGATAGTTTTTAAAAAATAATTTTTTATGTTGTATCGAAAATCTTGTTAAAACACATCTATTCAATGATATAAATAAATTGTTAAAAAAGGTTGCCTAATTTATGACTGCATAGATTGTTACAGTTAGATTTCCTTTTCATATATGAAGAATGCTACGGACACTCTTTTTGACACTCTCTCTTAAACACTCTCTCAATGATTGGGCCACGTCACACTCTTTTTTTTTCAAAATCAACCATTGGATTGAAAGTTACTATCATATAGATCATATCTGTAAATTTTAACATTAATCTATGATCATTTGCTATGTCATCAAGATGCGTCAAGATTAACGTCAACGATGTAATTACAAATAACGTTAATCTTGATGCATCTTGATGACATAGCAAATGATTATAGATTAATGTTAAAATTTACAGATATGATCTATATGACAGTAACTTTCAATCCAATGGTTGATTTTGAAAAAAAAAGTGTGACGTGACCCAATCATTGAGAGAGTGTTTAAGAGAAAGTGTCAGAGAGAGTGTTTGTAGCATTCCTCTTTCATATATTCATCAATATAGATTAATAGTTAAATTGTTATTTATCTTATTTTTAATAAATTTTTTGTACAAAATAAAAATAAATTTTAAATAGGCCTTAAGAAATATATTTTTCATATTAAATATTATTTAATAAATTAAATTTTACAAATATATAAATTTAATTTAATTTTTTGTCATGCAATTAAATCTAAATAAAGTAAGAGAAAATTCAAAATTACTCAGATAAAAGAAAATCTTCCATAAATTAAAATTTAAATAAGAAATAGTTATATTAATATTAAAATTATTAAGACAATATATTACAAATAGTAATTATCAAAATCTTCCATAGTTAAATTGGCTATCTCTGTTTCTTTATCCTTTAATTATCAAAATTATCATTTTGTTATGGAAGTTGAAAGTTTATCTAAGAATACAAAATCAGTGCATTAAGTGAAACTGTTAAAGATGCTGCAATTTTCTAGAATTTTCTACAAAAGCCTAGGATAGCTTATGCCTAGAAATAGCCATATAAGCCTAGAAGTATCTAATACAAAACAATGTAGAAAGACTAGAGAATTCCTAGAAATATCTACCATAATCAAATGCCTCTAGAATAATCAAATGTAAAAATAAGTCAAGAAAAGCCTAGAACCATCTATTGCTAGAACCATCTTCAAGCACCTATAAATAGGCAAGTTTGGGTGCATTTGTAATCAACCAATTTGAGAGCAATACAAACTACATTCTAGCTCCAAATTGTAAAGTATCCCATCTTCTAATACTATTCGACTACATTCCACAACTTACCTCTACTACTTTTCTACTTCAAATACTATCAGTGGTATCAGAGCCTGGTTCGGTCATATATTGGGCGTAAAAAATTACCCAACTATTTTCCAAAAAAAATTCCTCCTTACATTTTATACTAGTCCCAAAAATTTTCTTAACTCATGGCTAATACCATTCAATCTCCATCTATTAGCGTTCCTGTTTTTCTGATGAAAATTATGATTTTTGGAGCATTAAAATGAAGACATTTTTTTGCTCCCAAGATTTGTGGGACGTTGTAGAAGAAGGATTTATCACATCTGCAGACACTTCAACTCTTACTGCCCAAAGAAAAGAGTTGAAGGCAAATAAACAAAAAGACACAAAGGCGTTATTTTTTCTACAACAAGCGATGAGTCGACGCTATTTTTCCGAGAATAATGGGAGCTACAAGTGCCAAAGAAGCATGGAGCACACTACAGGAGGAGTTTCAAGGAAGTGACAAGGTACGTGCCGTCAAACTTCAAACTATAAGACGTGAGTTTGAGTTAATAAAAATGAAGGAGTCCGAGACCGTAAAAGATTACTATTCTAAAATAAAAGAAATAGTTTCTCAAATGAGAGCCTATGGGGAAAATATTCTCGACAAAAGAATTGTTGAGAAAATATTAATTTCTATTCCTGTAAGTATGATTCAATCGTGACTACGATTGAGCAAACAAAAGACACATCTACTTTATCGGTGTGAGCTAATGGGCTCTCTTGAAGCTTATGAGCAAAGATTGAGTAGGCATGAAGATGACTCAATAGAAAATGCCTTTCAATCAAAGCTCAAATTACTGGTCTCAAAATAAAGGATATGGAGGAAACAAAAATAGTGGAGAAAATTCTAGAAACAAAGAGAATTCTAGAAATTTCTCAAAGAAAAATCAAGATGAGTATCCTCCATGTGGCATCTGCAAGAGGAGAAATCATGCCGAGAAGGACTGTCGCTATCGTGGAAAGACACAGGGTCGACATTGCAAGAGATTTGGGCGCGTGGAGAAGAACTGCCTCAGCAAAAATAACCAACAGGCCAATTTCACTGAAGAGCATGAGTGTGAACAAAATCCACATGCTCGTGAGCAACATCTATTCTCTGCTACCCAAGATTCCAAATGACGAAATGTGTGGAACCGGTACTTGGATAGCGGTTGCGGCAATCACATGGCGAAAGATGGGAGCATTTTCAAGGATATTGATGACTCAGTCAAAGTAAAGGTTCGACTAGGAAAGCGGTGCAATCGTGGAGTCAAAAGGAAAAGGCACTGTCATGGTGGAGACAAAGAAAGGTACGAGATTCATTAAAGATGTCTTACTAGTTCCCAATCTTAAATAAAACCTCTTGAGCATTGGCCAAATGATGGAGAAAGGCTATGCCCTTCACTTTGAAGGAGATAAATGCACAATCTATGATAACAATAATAAAAGGGTTGAGATAGCCCAAGTAAAAATGGAGAAGAGGAACAGAAGTTTCCCGATAAACTTTAAATATACCACTAACATTGCCATGAAGGTGCAAGTTGATGATTCCTGGCTATGGCATCGGAGATTTGGCCACTTCAACACTCAAGCCTTGAAGGTGGTATATCAGAAGAAGATGAGGGGAGATCTCCCACCCCTGGGAGAAAATAATGGAGTTTGTGAAGGATGTCTTCTTGGGAAGCAACACAGACATCGTTTTCAACCACCCGGCATGGAGAGCAAAGACTTGTTGGAGCTCATCCATACTGACGTTTGCGGACCAATGAGGACACCATCACTTGACAACAACAGGTATTTCATCCTCTTTATTGATGACTTTTCTAGAATGACTTGGGTCTACTTCATCAAGGAAAAATCAGAAGTCTTTGGAACATTCAAGAAGTTTAAGGCCCTTGTCGAAAAACAAAGCGGTAAACATATAATGAGGCTTAGAAGTGATCGCGGAAAAGAGTACAACTCCCACGAATTTGATAAATTCTGCGAAGATGAAGGCATTGAGCGGCGACTTCTGATCGCATATTCTCCACAACAAAATGGAGTGTCTGAAAGAAGAAATAAATCGTGATCATGGAGATGGCGAGATCAATCTTTGAAGGAAAAAGGATTACCAAACACTTTTTGGGTCAAGCGATCTACATGCGATCTACATACTCAACAGTGTCCAACTAAGGCGATTCAAGACAAAACTCCTATTAAAGCCTGGAGTGGGAAAAAACCATCGGCTAAACATCTAAGGGTCTTTGGATCCATATGCTATATTCATGTGCGGATCAAAAGAGACATAAGCTTGAAGACAAGACAAGACGAGGAATCATCTTGGGGTACAAAGACGCAATCAAAAGGCTATCGAGTCTACAACTTACAAACAAAGAAGCTCCTTTGTCAATCGAGATGTTGAAGTTGATGAAGGTGCTTCTTGGAACTGGGATAAAGAAAAAATTGAGAGAAGCGGTTTTTGGTTACCGGTACAACAACCTCAAGAAGAAGTCGACGAAGTAACTGCAGGTTCAGTATCGCCCCTTCATCTCCATGACAACGACAAGATTCTTCACCATAATCTACTCCGATAAAAGAAAATTCGTTGGTGGATATATATCAATCTTGCAACTTGGCTATACTTGAGCCTGAAAGCTATGAAGTAGCTTCAAGGCAAGAAGTATGGGTCAAGGCAATGGAGGAAGAAATAAAAATGATAGAGAAAAATAACACGTGGGAGCTAGTAGATCATCCAAAAAATAAAGATATTATTGGAGTCAAATGGGTTTATAAGACAAAGCTTAACCCCGATGGCTCAATACAAAAACACAAGGCTAAATTTGGTAGCAAAGGCTACTCACAAAGAACCTGGAGTCGACTACAACGAGACATTTGCTCCGGTTGCTCGAATGGATACAATAAGAGCTTTAATAGCTCTAGCGCTCAAAAAGGTGGAATATTTTCCGATTAGATGTCAAGTCACCTTCCTCAATGGGGTACTACAAGAAGAGATTTATGTGGAGCAACCACAAGGCTTTGTCGAGAAAGGCAATGAAGGCAAAGTGCTAAGACTAAGAAAAGCTTTATATGGTCTAAAACAAGCTCCTCGAGCATGGTATAGCGAAATTGATCGATACTTCACGATCAAGGATTCAGGAGGAGCAAAAGTGAGCCAACACTATACGTCAAGACCCAAGGTCAAGAAGATACTCTCATTGTCTCCCTATACGTAGATGATCTTATCTACACTGAAACAATATAGAAATGATAACTAAGTTCAAAGAAGACATGATGAAGACATTCGAGATGACCAGGCCTTGGCTTGATGAATTATTTCCTCGGCATAGAGGTAAAACAACAAAAAGAAGGGATATTCATATGTCGGAAGAAATACACGTAAGCATTATTAAAGAAATTCGGGATGAATGATCTGCAAGCCGATCATCTCGCTTGTAACAAATGAGAAGTCATTAAAGGAAGATGGAGCACGAAGGCGATGCATCGCACTATAGAAGCTTAATTGGGAGCCTATTATATCTTACAACTCTGGCGACCCGGACATCATGTATGCTACAAGTCTTCTATCAAGGTTCATGTAGAAACCAAGTCAGGTTCACTATGGAGTAGCTAAAAGAGTTCTAAGATATTTACAAGGCACAAAGGAGTTTGGTATATGGTATAAAACCATGACCAACTCAAAGTTGATCGGCTATACCGATAGTGATTGGGCAGGTTCGGCTGATGACATGAAGAGCACATCGTGCTATGCCTTCTTACTAGGATCAGGTTTTTCTCATGGGCATCAAAAAGCAAGCGATCAAGCACAATCAACTACAGAGGTCGAGTACGCGGGCAGCAGCCTAAAGCGACAAATCAAGCTATATGGCTTCGTGAGAATACTGAGACATGGGTGAACAAGCAGGATGACCCTACCATAATCTCATCGACAACAAATCGGCAATAGCAATGGCAAAGAATCCAAAGTGCATCACAAATGTAACAAAACATATAGCAATCAAATATCACTTCATCGGGAAGCAGAGGCAACTAAAGAAATCGAGCTCAAGTAATCGCACGATCAAGACCAAATTACGGACATATTTACAAAGGCATTGCCCAGTCAAGTTTGAGGAACTGAGGACAAAGCTCGGAGTTTCCAAAATCGCATCAAGGAGGAGTGTTAAAGATGCCGCAATTTTCTAGAATTTTCTACAAAAGCCTAGGATAGCTTATGCCTAGAAATAGCCATATAAGCCTAGAAGTATCTAATACAAAACAATGTAGAAAGACTAGAGAATTCCTAGAAATATCTACCATAATCAAATGCCTCTAGAATAATCAAATGTAAAAATAAGTCAAGAAAAGCCTAGAACCATCTATTGCTAGAACTATCTTCAAGCACCTATAAATAGGCAAGTTTGGGTGCATTTGTAATCAACCAATTTGAGAGCAATACAAACTACATTCTAGCTCCAAATTGTAAAGTATCCCATCTTCTAATACTATTCGACTACATTCCACAACTTACCTCTACTACTTTTCTACTTCAAATACTATCAGAAACATACATGTTGTCTTAAATTTCATACGCATAAGAGCTTTTCTCTAATGAGTTTCTTCCTCAACTTTTATATTGGGAACATTTTTTTTTTGACAATGTTATATTGGGAACTGTTAGAATACACCATAGATAGGCAACTCTCTTGAGAGTCCATATCACAAAAATTTGTATATTTTACAATAAATCCTCAATGCTCCTAGCACTTTTAATAACCTAAAAGAAATTACACATGAAGGTTGGTATTTATTCATCGAACACCATTAACAATAGAGGGAGAAGGAAGGGTTGGTGGGAACCTGTTATGGTGCATGCCATGAATTATTATATTGTTCTTGAGCTAGATCGATATAGTTTTGTTGTTCAACTTCATCAGAAACCTGCTCCAGTTTTCATAGAAGCACTTTCAGCTTCAAATAATTGAAAAAAGCATGAACAAAAGAAAAGAAAAAGCTGAGGGAGAGGGAAAAGAGAAACCTGCCGAGCTTCATAAAAGGTGAAAAATGAGGAGGAGAATATGAGCACAAGTCATTGTAAGCACCACCTTCAACTTCAACCACAAAGGAGGAGCGGGACGAAGATGCTAGAGTTGGAGAATAAAGCGAGAATTTGAAAAATGAGGAGGATGAGGAATCGAAGCAATTGTCACGTGAGATTTAATAAGAAGGAAACCGATTTGAATAATGAAAAATTAATAGAAATTAAATGCAATCACGGGAAAATATAGTCAAAACTTAAATGCAGTAATCAAGACATTTTTTTTTTGTGATAAAAGTAATCAAGGCAATTCTTGAAGTTGACAAAAAAGGCAATTATGATTAATGGATCAAGGCATTCCATTCCTCAAAGAGAGAGAGAGACAGTGGTAGTAATTTGAACTCAAAATTTTCTGTCATCGTATTTAATTAATTTAATTAAATTAAATCATATACATTGGACATCATATATTTGTGATTTGTATTTTTTATTTGACAGCCTATTTATGATTTTAACACTCTTGAAATACCATGTGAAGACATTCAGAAGAGACATTTTGGAATTAACTTCCATGATTCTTTCTTAATTATTAAAACAAAGTGTATATTTTGCATAAAAAAAAGTGTATATTTTTTGAACCATCGGTCAAATGAGGTAGAAAATTCAAATTTTTTTGGTAATCTTTCCATAAATAATATTATGACTTATTAGGTTCAGGTGGTAAGTTATCAACTTGTTAAATATAGATTCAAATACCATATATATAAATTCTTATTAATGGTATTAATAATTAATTAACTTTTTTATGAAATATTACTATTTGAAAAAACGTATTTGAAATAAATGAGATTGAAATATGAATTCAATGCTCCATTATGTGTTTGACTAATTTTTATGGTAAATTATTTTGAATTAATTAACTCCTTAAATGGAAAGTTTTTTTTCGACCTATGAAACTTCTTGATTAGGTGGCACACAAAATTGCATTAGATTTTGACAGTTTAATTTTCATTTTTAATTTATTTGTATTTGTATATAATAAAGATTTGGACAAATTGCACTGACCTCCCCTGAGGTGTCTTTAAATGACACACACCCCCTCTAGTTTAAAAAAACACTCACCTCCCCTAACCCTCACGCCGTTTAGCCATCGTTGGAAGGAGAACAATTTCACAACTTTCATTCCTGAATAGTGCTCAGACTTCTTTGACATCAATTTTCTTATTGTATTTTACAACTTTCCTTCGTTTTTGAAATCCAAATAGCGCCCTAACCTCTTCCATTCTTCACTAGTTTACTTGTATTCAGCTTTTGATCCATCGAAAGGTGCTGCTTTGCTCAAATAGTCACTTGAATAAAATAAGAAATAAAGATGTTGCTCAAGTAATTGCACACAATCAGATTAGTAAGACACTTCAAATCTGTTTTGCACACAATCAAATTGCATAATTAGTTTTGCACATAGTTGATTGCACAATCAAAGCAATATTGCCAAAATTGTATAAATTTGGGCCATGTAAAATGAAGATGGCAGTTGTACACCCTTAAAAAAAGGAAGATAACAATCTCATTACTTTGCAGACATCCACCATGGTCCTTCATCCTTGAAATAGCTCTATTGTGCCGCTAGATATACAAATGCTCCACTACAGGGCTACTGTCACAGCTACCAACAACATCGCCTCTTCACTGCGTTGTTCCACCACTATGTTTTATGCGAGTGCAACTATCATGGTGGTTGTTCGAGACTTGGTCGCACGCTTGCTACGCGAACGTGATGACGGAAAAACAGGGGAGGGCTTGGCTATCGCGTAGTGGCCAAAGTCGTGTAAATCTTGGTTTCTACGGTCTCAAGTACTGGGAGTTCACGAACACTATCACAATTTCAGATGGAAAGCCCTGTCATTTTTCAACTGAGAGCTAACGGCGTTATCCTTTGAGGGGTGTGTCTGCCGCGTAGGAAAAAGACATGGGAGTTTAGTGTTCATTTTAAACTAGAGGCGGTGTCTTTGTCAATTAAAAAGACCCTAGGGGAGGTCGGTGTAATTTCTACTAAAGATTTTAATTCCGGCTGAACCTTTTTTTTGAAACATTAATTCCGGTTGAACTACTACTTTCATTATACCAATAACCAAATTGTTGGATATTTGAAACCCACACGAAATTTCAAAGGTTTCGAATTCTTATACTACGGTCTTAATTTTATTATGATTTCTTTTGATTAATTTTTTTTTGTCTTAGCATTCAAAAATCATAGATGCATCTAGCGAAGGATCTAGGAATTTCGATTAGTGGGGGCAAGATCACATACCATAAATGTCTATATAAAAAATACATCAATACACGAGTGATAATTAATAATGACATTATTATCATTAAGCAAAAAATTGGAGATTATAAAAACTATAGTATTATATACTCAAAAAATTGAAGACACTTCAATACCTACCAATTATAATTGCTCTCTATGTGTTTTTATATTTTGAAATTATTGTATGATTTTTTATTTTCTAACACTAATAAAAATCTCTCTCTCTATGTATGTAACCAAGGAAACATTCAACCAATCATCTCTCAATCATATCAAAAGAGAATAGTTTATTTTCTATTTTTTTCTATTTAGTGGGGTCAACACTAAATTTTAAATGGGGTCAAAAATAAAATTACTCAATAATTAGTAAAAAAACAAATAAGTCAGTGGGGTCAGGTGACCCCAATTCTCACCAAGTGGATCCGTCCCTGGATGCATCCAAAATTTCTTTTTTTGAAATAGAAATAATTATTATACAAAAAGAAATAGAATTATTAGTGCATTGATAATTTAAAAAATTATATTTTTAATAAAAATTTAATATTTTTAAAATCTTAGAAACATTGGTTATAATTTATCATATTTTAAGATATTTGGTCATATTTAAAAAAAGTTTTAAATAGATCCATGAAAATTAAGTGTTTAAAATATAGGCAAATGTGCAACCACTCCACATCGGGTTGGTCAATTAAGCAATTAAGGGCAAAATACTACCTTGCTTTGCTATTCTATTATCAAAGATTGAACACTCGATAGAGATAAGGGAATGTGGGTTCAACTCCCCATCACTGACATTTTTCATTAAAAAAACAATGTTAGATATCTCCTTCTTTGAAACTCAAATATTTGTATGTTCAATTCTTGTGGTAGGAAGATAATTAAACTAAGGATCATATTATCTATGTTTAATTCTTGTGATAGCTAGGAAGATAACTAAGGAACCAATGTTAGATATTTTAATGTATCTTTCTTCTTTGTATATGTAGTGTTGAATATTTCTGTTATAATTGATGGGTATATATATTCTTTGAATTAAAATTTTTCGAAATAATAAAATGTAGCTTCTTTTTTGAATTGAATTTTATCTTGACAAGTATATTGCTCTGTATTACGGTTCAAGTGTATCTTGGCTCTGTTTGATTTTGGTGTAAAACAAGTTAGAACAGATGGAAGTTCCATAAAAACAAAACCAAGATTAAATAGCGATTTTTTAAGGAAGTGCTATCTTAGATAAGGTAAAGATAACACATAACTCGTAATGCACTATTTAAAGCATTTAGTGCTTTTTAAACAATGCCCTATTGAAGTGAACACGTGTGTGTATGTTAGATATCACTTAAAAACGCTTAGATGGCTCTATATTTTCTTAAAAAAAGCGCTATGGTATTAGGTGAAGTAAATGTTTATGAATCATAACAAATAATAATCCACCCAAGCACCCCAATTATTAAATGCATATACACTCTACTAACAATGAGATTTTCGAGCTGAGTTATGACAACCTTTTAATGATCTGCTAACAAAAATGTTCTCCTTCTTCACGCCATTTACTCTCAGTGTACGTCCTTATGCATTCGAAGCCACGAAACACTGTCCCTGCTAGGGATGTCAATGGGGAGGGGCGGGAGTGGAGAGTATTTCCCTGCCCCTCGTCCCTGTCCCCGTTTCTCACTATGGGGAGCTTTTCTCCCCTCCCCGTGGATCCTCACGGTCCCCGTGGGGACCCCATTAGTATAATAGATTTGCAAAATTTATATTTGTAATTTGTTATCAAAATCACAGTAGTCAAAACTATATCAAAACCGAATCAAAATAGCAGCAAATCCCTAAGTAACAGGAATAACAAAACAAAGACATAAAGACAATAATATTGCCTAATAGAACAATTTTAAAATAGCAGTAATCAAAACAGCAGTAATATTGTCTAATATTTCACCTGATAAAAAACAATAGGAATCAAAACAGGCACGAAGGCAATATTATTGCCTAATAGAACAACTTCACACTAGGGTTTGAGGTGACCGAAAGCAGAAAATCGTAGAAAAATGAGGCACATTAATTGTAGAAGAATGGCGATGGAGGATTTGAGATGAACGACGACAGAGGCTTTGACACAAACGACAACAATAGATGGTGTGGAGGTTGTCCCGACAGTGAGCTGTGGCAAACGCGAACAGAGTTATTTATAGATGATCCGTTGTGGAGTAGAGATGGAGCATTAGGCAACGCGAACGAAATTGAGCATCCGAGACAGAGCACTGTGAACGCAAATGGTGTTACAAAGGTTGTGGGACGTCCCATGGTGAGATGCGGCGCTTGTGAGGTAAGTAGGGTTCCAACTTCCAATCTTCAAACTTTTAATTTGAATATAAGAGAGAAACATATGCGATATGAGTAGAGCTGACAAAATGGGTCGGCCTGACTGACCAGTCCGAAAAAGCTCGAAAAAGCATAGGACTCGGGCAATTAATTTTGAGCACGTTTTAACAACCGCGCTTTTTTAGCCCGACACGATAAAGCTCGAGCTCGTACTAGGCTAGCCCGGTCGGGCTTTGGGGCGCTCGCAAGCATACACGTGTTATTAATTAATAAATATTATTCTTATGCTTAAGTTGTGGGGGCAATCTATATTAATATTATATTGATAAATTTATAAAAATATTTATTTTGTATTTTATTTCTTATTTTTAAAAATTGTTTATTTATGTGTGTGCACACACATGCAAAAGTATATAAAAAATATGTTACTCTTTCCAATATTTATTATATAAATCTTTACAAACAAAAAATAAATTAAAAATAAGGTTCTGTAAAAAAATTAAAAATAAGAGGATATTTATTATTATTATTATTATTATTATTGTTGTTGTTGTTGTTGTTGTTGTTGTTGTTGTTATTATTATTGTGAATAATAAAAAATCCTTTAAACCAAATAATCTTCTAATTAGTTTTTCTAAGAAAAATAAGTAATACTAAGAAAATATTTATTTTGAAAAAATAAATGTGGGCCAGCCCGAGAAGCCCGTGGCTCGTATAGGGTCGATTTTGAGCAATAAATTTTGAGCCCAAATTTTATCTGAGCTTTTTAATTCGGTCCGATAAAAGCGCGAACCCGACACGGGCCGGCCCTATGCGGACCAGGTAACCCATTTTGCCACCTATAGGTATGAGTAATGTGTTAGTAATTATGTATTTTTTTAAAAATAGAGTAAAAAGACAAAATATATAAAATACATCTACACATATATAATAGACATTTTTGTCATCTGCTTGGGGATGGGGGCATGATCCCCCCAAACTATCCCCGGGGGGTTTGCTCCATATCCCCGTCCATGCGGGAAAAAATCTCCACCTACAGGGGCCCCAAATGTTGGAAAATTTGGTCATGGACTCGGCAAATTGCGAACACTTTAAGTCACGAACAAGAACCCACGAGCACGTCAAATCGAACATAGAGCATTAAACCATTGATCCCGTATCACGAACACATGAGTAACATAGCCTGAGGTGTGTGAAGACACACTGTCCTCAAGGATTTATTCGCTTAAGACGATAATCCCCAGGATTCAACAGGATCTCGGGTAACAGAACTACGAAAATATTCTCATTGTTAACCCAGGAAGAAATAATGAAAATCAGAAGAAAATACACCCATAAAAATTATCACATGAAAACAATACAAGTCTCAAAAGCCTTGGAAAACCCAGCACACATCGCAACCAAAGTATACATTTGTTGTCTTAGTGACTATCAGTACAGCTAATAAAAAGGAGTTATACCAGCTATTTAAAAGATGGCTCAGGGGCCGGGACGGGCTTTGGTGCAGGGATGGGAACAGTTTCCATGTGTGGCTCTGACTGGGACTCATCTTCGATGGCGACAGGAATGTCGTCGTCCTGGTCGGGAGCGTCAGTAGACGTAGGAATGCGTGTCGTGTTCCATGTGTGAATGGTTCGTCTGACTCTAGTCATGGTGAATCGAAAGATTCAAAGTGAACAGAAGAACTAGAAAGTTCCCATAGACGGTGCCAATGATCCGAAGTAGATCCGTGAAGTGGCCGGAGTAGAATCACGAACGGCGGAGAGGGCGGTGGGGGGTGTACATACATACACTCCGATGCTTAAGTCAGTATCAAAATAAGGTGAGGTAAGAAATGAATAGTGCGTACCTTTATTGATTAGGTCATGGACCTTTTATAGGTGAGGTCAGGTTGCTGACGTGTGGATGTTCTCAGGTAACCCTAGATCGATTGTCAGCCGTTGGATATATCCGACGACCGATGTAGTTTCTAGGGTTGTGAGGCTAGAGGGTTGCTTTAGGGCTAGTGTCGCAATGCTTGCCTTCTAGGGTTTCGCACCGCTGCGACATGATCCTTAGGGTTTATCACCCCGAGGGTGGAATTCCTGGGTCGGGTGCCCGAAGTGGGTCTTGGACCAGTTTAGGTCAGTATTATTTTGGCATGGTTCCTCCTTGTTGGGTCGGATCGGCCCATTGTAGAGTGGGCCTTTTGGCCACTTCGGATCAAGTTATAAAAAAAAAATTTAACTTAAAGTATTCAATGATATTCTTTTGTTAATCAAACAATCAATTTAGAATTTAAATAATTAATTAATCAAAATAAAATAATTATATAAGTTACACATTAAAAGTAATTTAATCAATTTATAACTTTGAAATATTATTAAAATAATACAACACCTAATGGAACAGTCCTCGCGGGAATCTCCGATCACGGGTGCAAATTGACATCTTTTGTCCCTGCTTCTGCTAATTCTTCAAAGGGAATATTCACCACTTGGAAACCCGCCTGAACTGTGTTAATTAAACACAGCGTCGAGCCGTCGTGTACGGGCATGTCAAAAGCAGTTTGTCATTGTCTACACACAGAAACTTCCAGTTCCATTCAATGTATATATGCCACCAATCTCCGTGCTCACCAGCCAATGGTAACTATAACTCCCTAACGAGGTGTAAGCAAGGGAGCAAACCCCGACATGCGAATATGTCTACGTGGCAACACCAGTCCTCATCTCATTGGCAGTTGAACGTGCGTGGCCAAAGTATCTGAACCTGAATATAGGGAGGGAGCTTTAATTTCGGTAGTGTCTGACGGAATGAAGAAACCTTATTTGCCTGCGTAATGCAGATTGGCTTGGCTTTATAACCCCCCCTGGTTTTGTAACCTTCTGGCAATTAGATGCCACACAACAAGAAATAATGCAAAATCGCTACTGTATTTTTGTTGAGCTCCACCAGATCTCGCCCCGTCTAGATCTCGCTCCCTCCATCTAGATCTCCTCTCCCTCCGTCTAATTCTCGCTCCCTCCATCATCCACCAGATCTGATTTCTATGCGATCCACCACCACCTCTCAACTTCTCACTCGCTCACTTCCTCTTCTCAGCGATCTTGTCTCTGCGATCAATTTCAAGGAACCGCCTCTGCCTCATCACCATCTCCTTGGTCGCTCTCATCTCCTCCTGCAAGATCTCTCTCGGCCTCATCTTCCTCCGTCTGCATCTTGCTCCTCCATTTCCTTCGTCCGATTTCTGCTTTGCAAACCGATTTGCTTGCCTGATTTCAAGGAATGCTTGTTCATGTTTTCTGGTTTTGGAAGAATTAATTGGTGTTTCAAGGAACAATTTTCGTGCATTTAACTAGTTTTGGAAACGAGAGAGATGAGAGAGAGAGGGAGAGAGAGGATGGAGTAGGTGGGGAGTGGAAAATTGTGACTAGGAGGAAAAGAAATTACGGCGAGCGCCAGAACCATGTTGATGTTTCCACAGCTGGGCTCAAGCATCAAAATGTAAGAACAACAACATTTTACTTCACCCAGATACCTGACAACTTTGGTGCCAAGGAGATGTGGGAGCTGTTCCGCAAGTACGGTGACATATCTGAGGTTATCATGCCAAACAAAAAGAACATGGCTGGCAACAGATTTGGCTTTGCGAGATTTGCTGGCGTGAAAGACCCGGAAAGGTTCGTTATTTATCTTGACAACATCATCATTGGCAACAAGAAGATCTTCGTTAACCTACCTAGGTTCGAGAGAGATGCTGCTAGGTTCTATGTAAATAGACAAAGGAAAGCTGGTGGTACGCCCTTGAGAAACATAGCAGATCCATCTGTGGGGAGAAGAAACGATAATCAGACAACCGCATCACAAGGAGTGCCCCATGGATCTCAAAAGCAGGTTGATAGTTGTGAGGAGGGTGAATGCAGTAAATCGGTCCCGATAAAACAGTATACTTCATATGCCTAAGCGGTTGGAAAAGGTCTATCACGGAGAACGCATCCTGGAGGACAAGGGAACCAGACCTTTCAAAAAAAGGGTGGCCCAAGGAATAGAATGAAGGAGGTATAGAGAGCCAACAGAAGGCAAAGTGATACTTGTGAGGGGGAGTATCGTGGAGGAGGGGGTTAACAAGAATCTGGAAAATATGATGGTAGGGAAGATGGTGCATCCTGGCCACACTTACCATATTCAAGAAGAATTCTACCGTCAGGGAATTTATCACATCAGGATCATGCCTATGGGTGCAAATTTGGTTCTCATGGAATCTAGCGAGAGGGGGACATACAATCTCTGGGCCGAGAACGCAAAGGAGTGGCCGATGGAATGGTTCGAGGAACTTCGACCATGGAGCACAAAGGATGTCGACAACGAGAGTAGCATGGCTGCGATGCTCACGGGTTCCTGTTCACGCATGGTGCACTAATTCTTGAAAAACTAGTGTCGCTGTTTGGACAGTTCATCTGCATCGATGACAACACAATGAAAAAACGCTCTATTGATGTGGCCAGAGTGTTATACAGAACAAAGATCCATGACGTGGTGAACCGGGTGGTGATGGCAACCATAAATGGAGAGTCGTTCTCGATCAAGATCCTTGAAGATTGGTATGGCCCATTTCAAATAATGGCCAAAAGCAATGCGGGTTCCGAATCCGATTCTGATTTTTCCGGCGATGATTTGTCTGACGATGACGGCGGCGGCCATGCCCAGCCGGTAGATGAGGAGGACGATGAAGTTGGGGAGAGGATGGCTACCATTATGGCCGAGACAGCAGCATTCAATGTAATTGATGATATCAATAATGGGGCTGCTAATAATAAGGAAACTGATGATAGGGTGAATCATGAGGGTTGGAATAATCAGAGCACATATCAAAATTCAAATGGCACATTTAATGTCATGCAGAATTGGAATGTCCACGAGCCAGCTGGCGTTGCGGAAGGGGCAGCTTGCAAGGATATAGGGTGTCACTTAGTTAATCATGAAGGCACGCACGAAGTGGCACTACCTCGCCCAAAGAAATCGCTGCAATTAGGATATGCGTGCATCACATAACTCTGTTGAGGCCCAAACCTCAGGTATTGGAGTAAGCCATCAACCCACTGCATTGATCAGCCTCACTAACATCACGCTGAGAAAGAAACAAAAACCTCGACAGCCTGTGCCGCTCGACGATGTCGAAGTAGAATCAACTCGACAGCACGAGCAGCTCGGCGATGTCGCACTACAACCAACTCGACAGCCTTTCGAACTAGAACCAACTCGACAGCCCGAGCAGCTCGACGATGTCGAACTACAAACAACTCGACAGCCTGTCGAACTAGAACCACCTCGACAGCCTGTGCCGCTCGACGATGTCGAAGTAGAATCAACTCGACAGCACGATCAGCTCGGCGATGTCGAACTACAACCAACTCGACAGCCTTTCGAACTAGAACCATCTCGACAGCCCGAGCAGCTCGACGATGTCGAACTACAACCAACTCGACAGCCTGCAGATGATACAATTCTTGTTGGGGAGGATTCTTGGGACAATATTTGGTGTATGAAGACTCTTTTGAGAGGATTTGAGCTGGTATCTGGTTTAAGTATAAACTTCTTCAAGAGTAACCTCATTGGTGTAAATGTCGAGGAGAGCTTCCTGTTAGCTGCTTCGACATTCTTAGGATGTGCAATAGGAAATAATTCGTTCAAGTTTCTGGGTATCCCAATTGGGGTGGATCCGAGGAAAGAAGCTACATGGAGGCCAATGATTTCTTCCTTTAAGCGAAGACTATCTACTTGGAAGAGTCGACAATTATCTTATGGAGGTAGAGTTACTTTGATTAATTCAGTGTTATCTAGCTTACCGTTATACTTCTTTTCCTTCTACAAAGTGCCAAAGAAAGTACTCAAGGTTCTAGTTGCTTTGCAAAGGAAGTTTCGTGGGGAGGTAGTGTAGAGTCCAAAAGATTAGTTGGGTAAAGTGGGAGCAAATTTGTCTTCCGAAAGATCGTGGTGGTCTGGGATTAAGAATTTGGAGTTATTCAATAGAAGTTTCTTTGGCTAAATGGAAGTGGAGGTTTTTAAATGATAAAGAGGCAATTTGGTATGAGCTGCTATCGCATAAATATGGTAACATCACTGGTAATGGATTAGGCCTATATACTCATGGCCCGACATCTTCGTTATGGTGGAGGGATCTCGTGACACAAGACTCGGCCTGGTTTCTTGACTTGGTGCAGCCAAAACTTGGTAACGGCTCGGAATTTTGTTTTTGGACTGTTGATTGGTCAAACGAAGGAAAGTTAATGGATCTATTTCCGCGTCTTTATTCGGCTGCAGCAAATAAGGAGGCTTCTGTTTCTGACTTGGGGGCTTGGGTTGATGATCGTTGGCAGTGGAGTGTCGCTTGGCGCCGGAGGATTTTCGGTTGGGAAGAAGCTCAAGTTCAAGCATTAAACGATATCCTGAACAGGGTATCTCCAAAGCAAGACACGGATGATGAATGGCTTTGGAAACTTGAGGAAGGTGGCCGGTTTACAGTCAAGTCTGCATACAACAATTTGCTACAGGTAGCTTTCATTGGAGAACGCAACTCTGAGTCGACAAAGATTCTAAAAAAGGTATGGCATATACTGCGCCTTCTAAGATTTTGTTCATGGCTTGGAGGTTATTTCTCAATAGGTTACCCACTTGTGATCAATTACAACGGAGGGCCGTGATCTTGGTACTCAAGCCGATTTGCGTTTTGTGCTCTATGCATAATGAGGATAGAGATCACTTGTTCTTTTCTTGCACTTTTTCACTTGGTATTTGGAGTGCAGTCTTGAATTGGTTAGGGGTGATGGAGCTTTGTCGTGTAATTGTATGGAGCATTTTATACAGTTTGGGAACTTTGTCCTGGTAAGAAACTTGGCAAAGTGAGATATCTGATTTGGTTGGTCGTTGTTTGGAATATCCGAACCTTCAGAATGCGGTCATCTTTAGAGATGAGGGTAAGGATGCTAGCAAGTTACTGGCTCAAATCAAATATAGCTCATGGGGTGGTTTATCTTTAGGGAAGGCCGTAAGAGGAGTTTTATTTTTTCTAATTGGTGCATGAATCCTATTCAATGTCTTAAACTTTGATGATGCTACTGTTGTTTGGCCTTGCTAGGGTTGGTTGTCGTACTCTTTTTCCCCTTTCGGTCTTTTTCCCAATGGGTTTTGGCCGTCGGGGTTTTAATGAGGCACTTCCTCCCTAGACCATTTGTAAATATGGGTTCGGAGTACCCCTTGTACTCCATTTTTTTATTAATACATCTTCTTTGCTTATCAAAAAAAAAGAGCGCGGTATGCCGGGGATATTAATTGTTGTTTTCTTTGGGGAAAATTTAATATTGCTTATGTCATGCTTTTTTGTGCAATAGTTGAAGTTGACCATGTCTTAAGTTCATTTAATTTTGTCCATCTAATCCTCCAACTTTTCCGACTATGTGTTTGTTTTGTTTCCCAGGTTTTGTAGTACTACAATGGAGTACCTTTCAAATATTTGATACCACAACTCTTCAATTATATAATTTCTCCCTTCGTCCATTTATATATGACCTCTTTGACTATTTCACGCACTTTAAAAAAGTGAGTTTTGTTAGTTATTAGTAGTATTAAATTTATACAAAATGTGTACCATTTTTCCCTTGTTACCATTCTCATCTTCCAAGACTATTAAAAAAGAGAGTTAATGCACTTTGATATATGGGGTAATTTTGTGAAAAAATAATTAATGCACCTTGGTCTTTGAAAAGAGTCTTATATTATGGGACAAATTATTTTTTACAAAAGAGTCATATATTAAGGGATGAAGGGAGTAGTTGATAGTAGATGAATTTACGGTGGATAGTTGATAAGCTAGTTAACAACGGATGAACTTATAGTGGATAAACTAGGAAATTAAATTTAAAGTGTTAAGTAAAATTAACAGTTGAATAAATTGATAAATATAAAATGACATAAAAGAATACTTTTAATTAATGTTTCAATTATTATTATTATTATTATTATTATTATTATTATTAAATTGAGCACAGAGAAGAATTTATTTAAAATAAATGAAAGTAAAAACGAGAAAAAAGTAATACTTCCTCCGTTTTTATATATTAGCAACAAGGCACTTTTTTGGTTCATCGAATAACTCATGTATTTGGTGTATAGACCAAATACATGAGTACTAAATACATGAGTTATTCGATGAACCAAAAAAGTGTTTTGTTGCTTATATATAAAAACGAATCGAGTACACTATAAACTATAAACTCAATCACTATTTAAAGTAGCATTTAGAAATACGCTATAAGCTACTGAAAAATATTACTACTCCCTCCGGACTCAAATATAAGCCAAAAACAAGTCATGTTTGATGGACCGAAATATAAACAAATTCCAACTAATTGCACCATATTTAATGTTATCTTTTCCAAACTACCCTTCATTTAATTCAAATTTTTAATCTCATGAAACAAGTTTCCATAAAAAAAATGAAAGGAAATGGTAGTTTGTGAATTGCAAAATTTTTTGTGATTACATCAAAAAAAATTAAATAAAATTAACTAAAATTCTTAATTAACATGCATTTAGTTATTTTGGCTTACATTTGAGGTTGAAGTAGTATTTACTAAAGAGTTCTATTTTTTTGTATTCGCTATTTGCTAGTCTAATCCAGTGTAAGCTAGCAAATTTTACTTATCAAACAAAGCCATAGTAAATTTTATTTCTTTGGTTAGAGATTATAAATATGGGAGATGACTTTTTTTTTTAATAGCAAAACGAATTATATTAATAGAGGAGTACCAGGAGTCCCCAAAAGATAGCCTAGTAGTTTGGGTTGAGACACCGAATGAGTATTAAACAATTAGTACATGATTCGAATCTTGTCGTTAACAAAAATTCTTTTTCCCCTAACAAAAACTAACCGCTAATATTTGCTTATTAAAAAAAAATAGAGGAATACCGGGGGTACCCAACTCAAAATATGGTTGATGACTGTTACTACATGCTGGTCGTTGCAGTTAATTTGACTAGGACTTCTTTTCTCAGATGACATAAGTTACTCCTTTTTATTAGCATTTATTAATTCCCCTCTCTTTTAGGAAACGTATTGACCAATAATTAATTAGTGAATGAACTTAAGATAAAGAAATAAGTAGTACTCCTTTTGTCTCGTTATAAGTGTCGTTTAAAGTAATACACATTTTTTAAGAAAATAATTAGTTATGTTAATCTCTATGGTAAAATAAATTCTCTTATACTCTTATTTAGGATCAATTCACTATATTTGAAACTATTTCACATTAAATGTGGGTGTGTTATTGATAAAAAATACTACTTCTGGTTTTATATATAAGAAACATTTGATAAAATTATCAAGACCAATAAGGTGTATTGAAATGTGTAAATTTCAATTAATGTTTCGATGATTTTAATTTTTTTTTGACAAATACCCTTTACATTAAATGACTCAAAAAAAGAGAAATAAATGAATTCATTGTTAAGTGGTCTCATAATAAATAAGGACAAATATTAAGCAAATGGGAAAGTTAATATTATATTGGTATTCTAAAGTGATAAATAATTTGAGACAGATAAATATTATAAACCTGACACTTAATATGAGATGGAGGAAGTAGTAATCATTATTGGCGAGATTTGATTACATTACGGTATGAACTGAAAAAGAATTAAACATCCACCCAGAAAATTTGAAAAGAAATAAGGGGAATTAGCATGATATGATTTTCTTTTTCCGCAGTCAAGTACGTATTATTGGGTTATAGCATAAATTCACCTTACTAATACAATTTATATTTTAGTATGTTGTTCTTCAGCAGTGTTTATAATAATAAATAAGTTTCAACAGTGTTTATACTAATAAATAAGTACCAGTATATAGCTGATTCTTTTCCTTAAGAGACAAAGAATGTCTGGAAAAGACCCAAGGGAATGTCTAAAGAAAATGATATCACAAAGACCTCAGTGATGGAATGGTCCTTTCACCTTTTTAACCTTTCATTTTCACCCAATCATGAAGACATTTTTGAACAAATTTTAGTTTCTGAGTTTCCGTGTCTCAAGTTTTCCTTATATCCATCGAAACTCTCTAGGACTAAATTAAACTGACCCTTGGAAGAGGGGAACAAAATTAAAGCTGCACTAAAGGACAAGCCTTTTCTGCTGCATACCATTGCTTAGTATTTATTCTCTTTTGTTTCTTCATAGACCACACCCTCTCCCATCCTCACTCACCTTTCTGTAGCTTAACTCATCTCAAGAAAAAGAAGAAGAAAACAACAAATAAATTAATACGATTCAATGAAAGCTGAAGCTGAGAGTTCTCTTAAAGGGCCCCAATCCAAAACTCCAACTATGTCCTCTCCTTCTTCTTCTTCTCTCATTAGCAGTGTTGTTGATAACCCTTCACACCCATCTGAGTTGAGAACTAGCCGCAAGCTTCCAGATATGAGCCTGAAAACGCCTATGGTAAGACCTTATGTTCGGTCAAAAATGCCTCGGCTTCGTTGGACACCAGATCTCCACCGTTGCTTTGTGCATGCTGTTCAAAGGCTTGGAGGAGAAGACAGTAAGCTCTTTTTATAAATATATATAGATATAGATTAACATTATTTAAGTCCTATTTTCTTCACTTTTAATTTCCCCATGTCACTAGAAAAAATTGAATTAATGACGAAAATTAGAGACAAAAAAATGAACTCAATCTTTAATTTTGGCGTCTCTAAATATTTAACGACGGAATTAGGGAGATGAATTTTGTGTTTTTCTGTCTCTAATTTTTCGTCACTAATTCAACATTTTTTATTACTATAGTTTCAGGTGATCAACGAGTATTAACAAAAACCTTAATTTTCAATTGCTATGTTTGATTAATTCGTGAACATTTTATTTTTATTTTTGCTGTTATATATCGATTTGGATTTACAGGGGCCACGCCAAAGTTAGTTTTACAGCTAATGAATGTAAAGGGACTTACTATATCTCATGTTAAAAGCCACCTTCAGGTACTCTTTTCTCCATTACCACCTCTAATTAATTGCTTTTAATTTCCTTCTTTCTGTTCTGTTTTTCTTCTCTACATTTTTTTTCTTTTAAAAAAATTAAAAATCGTTCATAATTTATAGCTAGTTTAAAGCTTTGAAATTCCAATATAATTGACAGATGTACAGGAGCATGAAGCAGGAGCAGAAGAGTCAAGGTATAACTTGTACACTGTACATATGATCAGTTACTTAATTATACGCATGTTCCTATGTCACGGAAACACATGTGTGCATCATCTATATGGAAGAAATAGCTAGCTGTAAAGTACATTAGACATTTTGTTTGGTACAATAGAGGAAATTAGATCTGTGAGCACTGAAAAGAAGATATCCATATTCAGTGAAAAATATGATATATACGAAGAAAATATAGGAACAAACCAGAGATAGTGGACGTCAGCATAACTGGTTGATTCCCTATTCCGTGACCAAGAAAAAGAAAGTTACGTCAAATATTCTTCCAGATTTTGTTCCTTTAAAAATAACATTTAGTTTTAGTCTGCTACTACTCAAGTTTCGTCATCAGTTCACTCGGTGAAAGTAGATTTCCAGAAGAAATTATATATACCTTAATTACTCCATAATATATCTCAAAAAACATATTGTATAACCGTGTAAATTTTTTTAGACATTAAATTCTATTTTAAATATATAAAATTGTATAGACTTAATTTATTTTATGAATTTTTTTAATATAATTACATTAATAAAATTTGTCATTTATAAAATATTATTGAAAGGTGTACGTGTACACCGAAACGTATTCCAAATGAAAATGAACCCCGTCTCTTATGTTTGTATCTAAGTGGGTCTACTATACATCTTATATTAATTTATATTTACCAGCAGCAAAGAAGACTGATATGGCACCAGATTTTTTAGCTTCCAAATTCTCCTCGGCCCTTGGTCCAAGCTACCAGCAGAATCCTCGCCAAAGGAGCAGCGGAACTTATTATACAGAAGAGGTTGCTCGCACCCAAACTCAATGGTATTTTTATTTTAGTTTTGTTTTGTTATATTCTGTTGTAGTACTCCTTTTATTTTTAATCTTTCCCTCTTTTTTTTACCGTGCATATAATTATTTTAATTTTATGCTTTACCTTATAATTTTAGAATTGATTTTTTAAATTGCAAAAGAAGTATTACATTTTAGATTGGGCTCCTCCGTTTCTATCCTTCAAGTTATAAAGATTTTAAGTAAAAAAATAAAATTTTAAGAGCTTTATATAAAAGATAAGTGATTTGAGACTTAATTGTAACACTTAGAAAAAATTAATGAAATGGATTTTCCTAAAACATATTTGGAAGACTAAATTTACATTTTGGTTTAATTGTATTTTTGGTCCCCTCAACTTTTTCAGTTTGACGATTTTGGTCCCTTTATTTTATTTTTGGTGATTTTGGTTCCAACTTTCTCAATTTGACGATTTTGGTCTCATATTTTTTAATTGTACTTTTAGTCTCTCAAAATCATGGAGTTTTTGCACTTTTGGTCCCTAAAAGTCTTGGAATTTGAAAAAGTAGGGGACCAAAAGTGCATAATCTATGATTTTTTTGAGACGAAAAGTGCAATTAAAAAAACGCAGAGACCAAAATCACCAAAAATAAAAAAGTTAGTTGACTAAAAGTACATTTAAGCATTACATTTTTTAGGGTGAATCAAACAATACTAAATGTGAGCGTCTCTCTCGATGTTGATTTGCACCATGGTTCTCCCATATTGTGAGGGACTAGATCCATCTACTATAGTGAAGAAAATTAATATTTTGTAAATTGTAAATTAATAAAGAGAGACATAAACTAAAAATAAATATTCAAAAAATGTGACCGATCTATATATGCATTTAAGATAGATCCTTGTTCTCTGCACTTAAGTCAAGGGAGTAAACTGAACAACTATTAAATTTCACATATACGTTACAAGCAACTCATTTTCGTTCTCTTCTTCCAGGAATCCTTATGGGCCGGAGTCTTACAATGGAAATCAAGGGAATGAATCGATCATAACTTGTAACGGTGATGAACAGAAGATGCACACTTACATCATCTTCGAGGGTCTTCTGAAAAGCCAAACTGTCCAGGTAATTCATTCTTCTGAATCTCTCGCTCACTTAGAGTCTGTTTGTATAAGATTTTGGTGGGCCAAAATCCAGGTAGAAAATGTCGGTGAGAAAAATCAACGAAGGAGGAGCTTCAACTTTAATCGATTTTAGTGCATCGTAACTCGTGTTTTCCAATTCTCTATTGGAAAAAATCTTAAACAAACAGACTGTTAGAGTATGTGTGTTTATACTTTAAAAGAAAAAAAATTATACCAAAAAAGAAAAAAAGAGTAGATTAAAATTTTAATTTTTAATTTAAGAAGATTTATGAAATATTTATATAAATGAATAAGAGACAGGACATTAAAAGTATAATAATTTATCCTTTTATTTTTTATTCTGAAAAATATTAAATTAAAATTAATTCTTCATAATGAAAATTAATCTTTCACTTCCTTGTCTCTGTAAACCCCGCAAAAACACTGGTACATAATGAAAGGGCTACTTATCCGATAATTTACACACGGTTGAAAACAATTCATTCCATTTTGCTTTTCAGGCGAACAAAGATCCTTTTGAAAAGGTGTCAGTAGCGTCACTAGGAGCTGCTGGTTACAAAAGCGACCACAAGAGATGCAAAGGTATGACAGCGATAGGAGAGAGAGTGGATGAAGACACACTGTCCCTGTCAACGAGCTCAAGAGGTATACATCCGTTCTTGACTCGGAGCGACCCAAGTCCGGACACAAATGATGTCTCTCTTGAGCTCACGCTCACCTAAAATCATGCTTCTTGCACATAATAAAAACAAACCTCTTAGCCCTTTATGACGTCTCGACCAAAAAACAAGCCCTTTATGACGAGTATATCTCGATCCTACAACTTTAATGTAAAAGGAGCATAATTTTGAAGATTTTGTAACACCAACGATGGATCAGATTAGTAATTTGTGTGTGCCTATATGATCAAAACATAATATTAGTAATTAGTATGTAATTAATTATAACATTTATGTTCTCTGTGACTTTGTTACATCCAGCTTAGTTACTAATGACTGTAGATGTATTGTTGAGCGCCCGATTCATCAAATTTAGTGTTTATTTAGTTACACTTTTAAAAACAGTTTTCTGTTTTTAAAAATTTAACAAGAACAAAATTTATTATTTATTTATTTTTTAAAAACAGAAAAACTGTTTTTAAAAAGTGTACCAAACATACCTTAATTGTTCCGTTTCATTCGCTGGTCTAGGTAGCATTTACTCCTTTTAGAATTTATATTTTGTAGCGTGTACAGATTTTATTAATAAATTATTCCCCACAAGAAAGCATAAACTCACATTAAACAAACTCATAGTTAATAAGTCTGCACAGAATTGCAAGTTAAATAAATTAGCATGGATATTTTTCTATTACATTTTTACTTACAAGAAAAAAAAGTTTTTTTACTTTAAAATGACTATCTTTATACACACCGGCTCTGGACAAAATAGATACAACAATTGATTCTCTAAAATATCTTTCTCTAGCCCATACAAATTTCATGCACCACTTGTTCATTTGTGACTTATGGGTCATGCTAGTAGTTGTTCGAGCATCAATTACGTGAGGCAACAACAAAATTTAAACCCAGAACATTATAATTTTAAGTATATATGAGCATTAGAATATCTATATGTTCTATGTCTAAGCACATTGTAATAAATTACATAACAATATTGTGCTATTAGTAGTCATGATTTCCAAGCTGGTTTTGCTTGCTTTTCTTGCCACAATGTCCTTCTTGGCCAGTAGTGCCAGAAAGTTTGGTAGATTTGGTGAAGATATGTCATTTCTTCAACGTTTGCAAGGCTATGGTGGTGGTGGTGGTGTCGGAGGGTATGGAAATGGTGCATCTGGTGGTTTGGGTAACGGACCTAGTTTTGGGGGTGTTGGAGGTGGATACAGTCCTGGAAATGGAGGATTTAGTGGGGGAGGTAGCGGCAGCGGTGGTGGTGGAACAGGAGATGGTTATGGTGGTGGAAATGGAGAATCTAGTGGTGGAGGAATAGGTGGTGGTTATGGTAATGGAAATGGTGGATCTAGTGGCGGAGGAATAGGTGGTGGTGGGATAGGAGGTGGTTATAGTGGTGGCAACGGAGGATCAAGTGGAGGAGGAATAGGCGGTGGTTATGGTGGTGGAAATGGAGGATTTGGTAGTGGAGGTGGTAGTGGGATGGGAGGTGGTTATGGTGGGGGAAATGGAGGATTTGGCGGTGGAGGTGGAGTTGGAGGTGGTGGTGGTGGAAGAATGGGTAATGGTTATGGCAGCGGAATTGGTAGAGAATTTTCCGATCAACTACGACCTTAACTTCATTCATCATCAAGTTGTATGTTGATGATGTTTTGTGATGATTTCAAAGCTATCCTAATTATGTAGGGCTGTTTGTTACTAATTGTGCTATTTGAGAAATAAAGTTGCTTTGTTCTTAGCATATCGAATGAATAATAGAAACCACAAATTTTAGGATTGAAGTATTTTATCATTAAGTATAATTACTAATCGTAATTAGGAAGATTCAACAATGTATTTTTTTTTTATTTTTTTTATTTTTCTATTAGTCACAACAATATCCGGTCTCAATGATGGAGTGGGGGACTAGCTAGTTGCGGTCTTGATCCCCAAAAAAAAAAAAAAAAATTCTTAAATTTTATTTTCAATTTTCTAGTATTTTGAAAATGTATATATCTTTATAGTAACAAGTATATTTTGCATTTCAAAGTAGTTTTTAAAACAAAAAATATCAATTAAAAAATTAAATGAGAGATGCATTCGGCTTGTATTTTAAAAAGAATGATAAAAGTTAGATGTTTGAATTGAAAAATTACCACTACAACATTTTTTGCCTACGGCAACGCGTGAAAACCGTTGTCTTAGGCGAAAAAACCGTTTCCTTTTCCTACGGCAACGGTTTTCAGCGAAGTATTCTCAGAGCGTTGCCTATTCTATAAACGATTTTTTTTGAACAAAGGCAACAGAAATATAAAACCGTAGCCTTTGGTAGGTAATAGACAACGGTTTTTGTTTTTCTAGGACAACTGGTTTTACACTATTGAAGTCAATGACAAATAAAACCGTTCTCTTTAGATCTGCCAAAGAAAACAGTTTTTACACAATAAAACCGTTGTCTATTTTGTTTGCTTTCGACAACAGTTTTCATGCGAAAATAGAGAAGCGGTTTTGTGATATAGTGAAGCGTTTTGTATAGTATATAGAGAACGGTTTTTGTCCAACAAAATAGAGAACGGTTTTCACAATATAGAGAACGGTTTTTGCCAACATATACAACACTTCAAAACCGTTGCCAAAGGTAATAAAAATAAAAAATATAAAAAATAGATTTAAAGTGGCCCATTTCATTTTTATTACAAGTATAGAAAACAGTTTTTATAAAATGGTTTTTTATCTATCAAATAAAGAAAAAGATACTCATTATCGATTGCTATTAACCAAAATTGTATTATTATGGTATAAAACTTAGACTAGCAAAATAACTCACTTGCAGGATGTCGTGTCCTCTTTTGCATGATTTTAACAAGAATACTTCTTAAAACTACTGTTCTAATTGAGACATTAACGTTGAATATACCGGGGGGGACAAAAAATAGACAGATGTGAGTGATGTCAAACAAACAGTAACAGACACTTACAACAAGTAAATCATGTCCTTTATATTACCTCTTTCTCACCTTCATCACATATCTTATTTATATTTGTATACATGCCCAAGTTATGTCCAATCTACTTTTTGTATGGCCTAGAGTTGCACAATCTACTTTACTTTAATATCAAAGCATCCTTAATAGTCACAAATCACAAATACCTAGTTTGAATGAATAAGACAAATCAGACATGTAAATTCTTTTTTTTTAATCAATGTAAATTTTTTTTTAATCAATGTCATAGGTAAAATCATAAATGCAATGTAGAAAATAGATCTACAGCTACTTGGATAACAATGAAGATGCTAGCAAAATATTGTTATCATACATTTGGATTAGAAAATTTAGAACTTTGTTCAATGAAAGCGACATATAGCTAAGAATCCAAAAGGGATTAGATATATGGAGTTCCTCAGCCACCAATCTTTGTTCTACGCCTTGGATGGATCGACAGAGAGTACATCTTAAACCTAAATTTGCAATACGAACATGTCAATAAGTAAAGGATAGTATAGTTTGGACCATCAGAAATTAAATGAAAAATATTTTGGGGTGCGGACGGTAAAGAGACCATAACAAAAAAATTCGATATAAAATAGTATTATCACGGCTTTTTCATTTTACTTTGTACTTATCAAAAAATTTAGTCCTTCACATGTTTCTTTCCTTTCAACCTTAGCTCAATGCCATGTTAGAGATTACTTTGTTGTAGGATTAATCCCCTTTTATACATTCCTTAAAGCAAATTTCTCACCCTAGAGTCCTGGACTCCTATAGACTACTACTCGGATAACAATAAATTATAATAACTTTTTAAATTTATTTTACTTACACTTACACATACAGTCCAAAACTTGAGAATGATAGAGCTCCACACCCTTTCTCCTCCATTCAAGTAATTATTAACCGTATCTGTGACTCATATAACAAGGAAAATTTCAAGATTTGAATTCCCATTAGCAGTGGGCCTTGAACAAGTAAAAAAAAAGCAAATTTAATTGACTCTCCTAGTAATCATTCGTCCTATAAGAATTTAGTCCTTATCAAAGATCCTTTTCTTCAAAAACTTTTTATTTAAAGAAGACCACGGCCCGAGGGACATATCACATATTAATTATCTATAATTCTAAACAACAACAACAAAATCAAAGCATTCCAACTAATGCAGGACAAAATATGTTTGTACCCTTGTAGTTGAGCTAATAAACATGCGATCTGATCACACCACCTTAATTTATTTTCAATTTGCTTTTTACAATGCATGGAGTTGCAGAAATCTTTCACAAAAATATGAGGTCGAGGTTTTGGCTCATACCTCTATAAAATCAGATGCATGATCCAAGACTAAAATGAACGCAAATGTTTGCAAATCATGTGACCATAATCATTTTCTAAGATATTCAAACTAGATGGCAGAGATGATTCTTCCATCAAATTGTTAAAATAGGTTAAACCATCTACAAAGTGCAACAATGAACATAGTTAAAGACATCACGTATTCCTAATGCATACATAATCAATGGCAGGAGGAAAATAAACCTCTATCAAAATTCTCTAGGTTTTCAGTTTTGCATTCAGAAGCCGACAAACTTCGTCCATCAAGTTCAAAAACTTACAAATGCAAGTGGCAGCAGCATCATTACAAACGAAAAAAAGCCAAACACATGTTCTAGCGGATCCAATCCGATTTCTTACACATAACTATAGGTATAGGCTATAGGATTTTTTTTCCAAAAAAAAAAAAATAATAATAATAATAATAATAAGACCAGCATAAAACAATATAATAACAAAATCCTAGTCTCGGATAAAATCAAAACATGATAGCATTACCATTTATCAAATTGTTCAAATACAAATAGTTCCAAGTATGATAGCAAAAGATTACAAACAATACAATACCTCAAATTATGACAAACTCAGAAAGCGATTAACGATGTAAATATAGATATTGTCGGATTCAGTTAGGAAACATCGGATCCTTCATCAACATCAAGCGAATCAAAGGCGTAACTAAACACTCCTAGAAACAAAAAGCAAAACACAAAAACAAAAGAAAAAAAAATTGTTCAATAATCAAAGATCCAAAGGCGAGCCAATAGAAGAAAGATCAAAACTTCAATTGAGATTAGGTGAGAAAACCCACCGATTGAAGCGACCAGGATGGCAAATCTTAAGATCTCGAGGGAGGCACAATGAGATTAGAAGCAGGAGGTAGGTTCATTATCTGGGTATGCCTCCCCACCCTTTTCTTCTTTTTTTCCAATTGTTAATTTAGGCAGAAAAAAAACACAGATGTCATGGCTTGAGACTAGAAACCGAAAATCAGTAGAAACTTTAAAAACAATCCTTCAACTTAACACGGCCCGGCCATAATCGGCAGACATAACATTACATCTTGCTTTCACCTCCTATATAACAAAAAACCAATCACACACACCTCGCACATATTCCATCTCTCTCTCCTTACGTCCCAATAATATTAGGCGGATGTGCTAAGCCCACTTGGGCCCACACTCTCATATGGGGTTCTAACAAAATCACACTACAACATGACAATACAACTTTATGAATGCCTTTCAAGAACTTACGGCACTGTAGGCCAAAAATTACATAAAAAATAGCAGACTTATACATCTCAGTAAAATAAATATGACAAGAAGACGACAGACAACACAAAAGGAAAACAAAAGTTATGAATAAAGATGACATATAACAACAGGAAAGCATACTTATGACATTATGGGAAGATATTGCTATTGTCAACTGCAACTATTAAATATAATTGAACATGGTAACCAAAACAATAATTTCAAACAATCGTTTAAATCTCATCGATTACCCAAGTTACCAAATCGTCGGTGCCCTCACATAATCCACAATTGCACATACGCCTCCTCCTTGGGTTCACTCAAAGCGGTGCATCTTCTCCAGAAAAAGTTATCAGATAATTGGTCAAGAACTTGAAAGAATCGTTTGACATACTGGGATAAAAAATGCAACACTAATTACTGTTTTTTTACATTAAAAAACTGAGGTTGTGTGTTTGTTTGGATAGAAGACTAATGTCCCAAGGGGAAGTGGTACTGATGAAAAGAAACTGAAGTTATATTCCTACTCCCAAGACAGGTAACTAGATTATATACTAAATTGATGTCAAAAGGAATGCACTTTCTGCTATACCTTTTATTTTCCCTCAAAACATTAGAGATAGTGAGAAAGAGCTCTCTCTATTCTGGTATCCCAATTTTCCACTCTTTCAAGAAGCTATCAATCTTTTGGAAAGAAGGTATGATGGATTTTGTAACTTTTCCATCAATTGCTAAATTCGATCCCTTCATGTAGACATAAAACTGGCAGTATGGAGTCTCCAAACGATTATACAGATTGATCAAACTGCAAAGAAAAGAGAAGATACTTTTAAAAAATAATAATATTAAGTTGTCAAAGCAGCCAAAATTTCTAAACCAAGTAGGATGTAATATTACATCTTCAATCCCACTGCAAGCTTTTCATTTGGTTGCTGAATTGATTTTCCCGTTTTAACTTCTACCATCTCCATCACTTCATCACGGATTCAGTCTTTTTACAAGATTATGATTTTAGTGAAGATGGACACTATGCAGCATAGGAAATGACAGATCTTATTAACACAGTCGCATTTGGCCCGGAACATTGATCACCCATTTTATCACGCTAAGCAATTTTCCATGCAACATCAAATTGGATTCTTAACTAGAAAGTGAAAAGAGCACTGCCCAATAAATGCCAAAGATGCAACATCATCAAGCAAAAATGGCGAGAAGAATATCGGACATCAAAAATTTAAGAGAAGAAATGAAGGAGGAAGACACATCGATGCTTGCCTTACTAAATCAATGCTACATTCAAATCGCGAGCATCTTGTGATTCAAGAGTGAGCGTCGTCCTTCTTGCTCTCCTTCTTCAAGCGTCGTACGCTGAAGTGCGATTAAACCTAAAGAAAACACCAAAAATAGGGGAAAAATCGAAAAGGAACGGTGGTAGGGTTCACGAAATATTGAACAAAAAAAGAATGAAATACATCACCGAGGGTGACTGAAGAGATGCTGACGGTGGATGAGACGAGGGCACGATGATGACCTTGGCGTTCTAAGAGAAGCTTATTAACGACCGAAACTAAGCAAGGAAGCAGCCGGATTTGCGCAGACGATGGCGGCGGGGGTATAAGAGATTCGGTATTGGAGATCAAGACTTCGGTTAGGGATGGAGACGATGTGGCGACAGATTTAGGGATGGAAGTAAGGCGAACAAGGGATGGGTTCAAGGAGTGCGATGGTGCGCTGGGTGTGAATGCGAGGAGATAGAGTTACTTGTAGTGGATCTTGCTTCCTCGGCCATGAGAGAAAGGGTGAAGAAAATTTGGAGAGGAGAGAGAGTTTTTGGGGCGAGTTAGAAAAAGGGATTGAGCGCCTAAATGAAAAGCTAGCGCTATTTTTATTTTAAATAAAAATAAATTCATAAAGCACGGTTTTAATGTGTTGGCAAAAATTTTAAAAAAAACCGTTCTCATTAACTTTGAAGCGGTTTTAAACGTTGGGGAAAAAATTGTAAAAAAAACCGTTGTCTTTGACTTTTTAAGAACGGTTTTTCACCGTTGTGTATAAAAATATAAAATTTTAGCTAACATGCCAACGGATTTAGAAAATCGTTGCCTATGATGATTTAAGAGAACGGTTTTTTAGGCGTTGCAAATTTAGGCGTTGCCGTAGGTGTAAAATGTTGTAGTGTACCAATCATTAACTATTATAATTATAAAAGGAGAACCATATATAGAAAAAATCCTCCCACTAGCCTAGTCTTTTTTTTATAAAATAGGACTAGCCAAGGGACCCGTGCCACGGGTCATCACTACAAGAAAACTCGCTGTTACCGGGGGCCAAAAGCCCTCGCTAATATCAAAAGGCCCTCGCTAACCCTGATTTTACTGAGGGCCAACTGAGGGCCCATTATTCGTAGGTTAATCGCTCATCGGTAACTGTACCGCGGGTTTGGCCATAGGTATTAGCGAGGGCCTTTGGCCGCAGGTATTAGCGAGGGCATTTGGCCGCAGGTAATTTTTTCGTTACCGTGGGCCTACGGCCCTCGCTAATAGTATCAGTTTTTTTAAAAAAATGTTCAGCAAACACTGAACCGCGAAAGCTGAAATGGATTTTGACCTGACAAAATTTGAAAATGTATTTTCTTTTCAGTGTTGGATCAATTTCCTTTACAACCTTGATCTCAACAAAGTCAGTTGCAAACAAGGTGGTGAGCAAACAAACAAGGATACCCACAGAACTTGTGATGAGAGGGTATAACATGGCAGTGAACTCGTGATTCACCCGAAAAGAAGAAATGGAGGCAACAACAAGAGCAGCATAGGATGACTCGACATATGAACCAAAAAGATCAGATCCCATACCGGCTATATCCCCAACATTATCACCAACATCATCAACAATCACCTGAGTACACAAGAATTTACACAGATTTAAGGCAAAGGAAGAAATAAAAAAAATGTTTAAAACCCAAATAAAAGAACCAGTTTCAAGTATAATTTCTTACAGCTAGATTTCTTGGGTCATTAACAGCAACAAATCAGCAAATCAAAAAGGTAATTATGAGAGATAGGAAAAAACGAAACGTCGTGAACCCAGTAACGCCACCATCGTGAACCGCCACTCAACAGCAACACGTGAACCCAGTAACGCCACCGTCGCGAACCGCATATCCACAAAACTAGACCGCCGCTGTTCACCACCCCGTGCGCCATCCTCCCCATCGCGCCACATTCTCCTGTTCTGCGAAGCAACCTTGGCTTAGGGAAAGATGGAGTGTACGGTTTTAGTATAGGAAAGGAAACAGAGAAGAAGGGATGAGAGAGTGGAGGGAGAGGTCGAGAGAATGAGGGGATGAGAAAGAAAGGGAGAGAGTGTTGAGTGAGGGGGAGCGGCGCTGAGGGATAATGAGAGGGTGTAAGGGTTTGATCTTTCCTTCTTATTTTTTAACAATTAAATTACTTGGTCAGAGGGTGAGCTGGGTTTAGTGTGTGTGCTTGTCTGTGTGTGTGTGCGTTTTAGTGTGCGTCTTGTGTGCATTTTAGTATTTTTAAAAAAAGTTTAACATTTAGCGAGGGCCAAAAGCCATCGCTAACTGTCACCATTCGAATATTACCTGCGGCCAGTGGCTCTCACTAATAGCTCTAATATTACCTGTGGCCAAAAGGCTCTCGCTAACTTCGCAGGATATTAGAATATTTGTTTACTGCGCCGCCTCGCTAATATTACCTGTGGCCAAAAGGCTCTCGCTAACTTCGCAGGATATTAGAATATTTGTTTACCTGCGGCCAGTGGCCCTTGCTAACAGCTTTAATATTACCTGCAGCCAAAAGGCCCTCACTAACTTCGCAGGATATTAAAATATATGTTTTCCTACAGCCAGTGGCCCTCGCTAACAACTTTAATATTACCTGCGGCCAAAAGGCCCTCGTTAACTTTCACCATATTTTTTTTCCTACGATCAAGGCCCTCGGTAATAAAAAAATTACCTACGACAGTGAGGCCCTCACTAAAATTCCGCAGCTAACTGAACAAATTCTTGTAGTGCATATAAAATTAAAATATAATATTTATAAATATTTTAGATGTTTTACATAAATTTTAAGAAAAATATTTTATGATTATTTATTTATTTATTTTTGTTCACATATGGTTATTTATTTAACAATAAAAAAACCCAAAATAAAGATACTTATTACTTTATTCAAACTAAATCTTAATACCCAATACGATGATTAGGGCTGGGAATAGACCGATTGCTTGATACGGGGTTTATGCCTAGCCTACATCAGGTCTAGGTCAGATTAGTTTTTTTTTTTTTTAAATATACAAGACCAAAGCTTTTTGATAAGCTTATTTAGCTAAGGAAAAAAATCATGTTTCGTGCCACCAAGACAACCTTTTAGGTCTAAATAGAAGCGGACAAAATTAAATGGTGATCTCTTTCTATCTATTAACTTATATAAAATAAATATATTAAAATTGTATAAACAAATATATATATTTTTAATATTCTTTAAAAGATACTAATCTTTTATATGAAAAATTAAAGAAGTCAATAATCTTATGAAATTTAACATCAAATCAAATATTATTCAATTATGATTTGATAATAATAAAATCATAACTATAAGAATAATAATGTCAAATACATTATTTTTACAAAAAATATTAATAAAATAAGGAACAATGGTTTTATAGTTGAAGCATAATAATAGTAGTTTAAAACATGAAAAATATTATATATTTTTTTCTACTTTTGTTAAATTAATATATTTATTTTTTATTACTATTACATTAAAATTGTTTAAATTATTTATAATTTTAAAACATTAAAATTATTATCTCATTTGTAATTTTAACTCTTGAAATTCAAAAATAAAGAAATATTACAATATGCAAAGCTTTATATAAAATTACTTGTAATAAAATATCGTCATATCTATTTATTATATAAATATTTTAATAAATGTTAAATTATTCATTTGTTTTAATAAAATATTATCATATCTCTTGAATATATAATCATAATAAATAATTATAAATAACAAATTGTCATTAAAATTTATTATTAGTCACTATAAAATTATGAATTTTCAAGTTTAGTCCCTAAAAAAATTTATTCATTTTTAGTCCCTGTTTTGTAAACTTTTTACAAAAAATAGGTGTTTTTAGTCCCCATAGGGCTAAAAAAATACTTTAAAGAGACTATCTTTTTAGTCCCTATAGGGACTAAAAACACCCATTTTTTGTAGTTTACAAAATAGAGACTAAAAATGAATAATTTTTTTAGGGACTAAACTTGAAAATTATTAATTTTATAGGGACTTAAAACATATTTAACCTAATTTTAATTACCCCAGAAGTATTAATAATATGTCAAATAAAAAGAGTTAGTATATTTTTTTTAGCTAAATAAAAATATTTGGTACATTTTATTAGAAACATAATTTTATAAGATTATTGCACTTTTATATTTTTACTAATATTTTTATCCGATTATTATTACTATTTCAAGTAATATTTTAAGTTGTAAAAAACGTAGGTTAAATTATGCTTTTAGCCCCTTAGGTTTATTTTAGGTTTCGGTTTGGTCCTTTAAGTATGATTTGTTCATAGTGATTTCTTATATTTTAAAAGTTACATGAATGTGATCTCTTTTATTTTTTCGTTTCGAAGTGGTTTCTTGTGTTAGAATTTTATAGAAATGTAGTCTATTTTTGCAAAATTTGGAACGAAAAAGAAACCACATTGATGTAATTTTTGTAACATAAAAGACTATTTCAGAACAAAAAAACAAGAAAGACCACATTGATATAACTTTTATGCATTAGGGACCAATTCAAAACTATTAATATATAAGGAACCAAAACGAAACCTAAAAGAAATGTAAGAGACAAAAGTATAATTTAGCCAAAAAATTAATATTTTATATTATTAAATTTGTATTAAGTTAAATTATTTTTAAAAACATATTAACGGTAAAAAAAATATCCCTACAATTAATAAGGTCAGAAAAAATTTGAAAAGCAGATGTATTAGAAAAAATAAAAAAAAAGCAACAGATACTGTAGCATTGATGTGACATTTGATACAGTGCAGCGCTAGATTGTCATATCTCTTGAGTTTATAATCATGATAAATAATTACAAATAATAAATTATCGTGAAAATTTATTATATATTATTTTATTTACCCCAAAAGTATTAATAGTATGTGTACAAAAAGTGTTGGTATATTTTTTTTGTTAAATAAAAACAGTTGGTATATTTTATTAATTAAATAAATAATTTTGTAAGATTATTGTACTTTTATATTTTTATTAATATTTTTAATTAGAATAAGTAATATTTTAAGTTGTAAAAAAAATAGGATAAATTATACTTATATTCTTTTAAGTTTATTTTAGTTTTCGGTTTGGTTTCTTATGTATGATTTGTCCCGTAGTGATTTCTTATGTTTAAAAGTTATATCTATGTGGCTCTTCTTTCTTTTTTGTTTCAAAGTGGTCACCTGTGTTGCAAAAATTATACTAATGTAGTCCTTTTTTGCAAATTTTGAAATGCAAAAGTGACAATATTGATGTAATTTTTGTAATATAAGAGACTATTTCAGAGCAAAAAAACATGAGAGAGCACATTGATATATCATTTACACATTAAAGACCAATTCAAAACTTTTAATATATAAGGACCATATTGAAATCTAAAAAAAACGTAAGTGACCAACAGTATAATTTAACTAAATATTAATATTTTGTATTTTTGAATTTATATTAAGTAAAATTATTTTAAAAAATATATTAATAGTAAAAAAATATCACTACAGTGATCGGTACTGAAACAAATTTAAAAGCTTCGTAAAAAATTTAGAAAAGCAGCAGATGCTGTAGCCCTGATGAGACAATTGCTTTTGGGCAGCGCTACAGTAGAATTTACCAAATTTGATAATAATTTATTGTATTATATAAAATTGAGTTTTGCCACTTAGGACTATGTCACATGTTAAAATCATAAATATTATTTTCCCGTCTAATGCGATTTTATTTATTATTATTATTATTATTATTATTATTATTATTATTATTATTGTTGTTGTTGTTGTTACGGAATCTCAATTAATAAATGTTATAAAAAAAATAATTATCTTCTCTTAAATTTGTCAACATTTTATTAGACATTCACTATCAACTATATAATTCATAATAAATTTGAATTCAAATTTCTAACTTCAAATTTAAATATAATCAAATAGAAACTAACTAAAACATCATAATAAAAATATCACTTAATCTATAAATACCAACATATTCATTCAGCAAAAAAAAATATTAACATATTCATGAAACAAAAATGAATACATATGTCACTACAGTTGTTTTTTTCTGTTTTATTTTCTCCTTTTTTTTACGAGTATATTTTTTCTTTTTACAATAGTCAATTGTTACCCTTTTTCTTGAATTTTTATTCAATTTTGATGTAGGATTAAATACAACAACACAAATTCGGCCATAAGTTTTTAATTTTTTTTAATCTCTTTTGAATGCTTTCCATATTTTGTCTAATATTTAACTATAAAAGTTTGTTTACTGACACTAATCATGCTGTTTAATTTTTATCGTTAATTCCTATTATGATTTTACAGTAAAATCATATTACTATTTGTTATTATATATTTTTACACTATTTGTTATTATATTTGAAACTTAATTATGCTTTTTTTTTTACTTTCTTTTGAAAAAAAAATTGACTACTTATTTTTTTACGTGACTCAATAACCTTCAAATCTCACTCACGCATCGCAGGGGTTAATACACTAATATAGATAAGAATAAGAAGTTCAGATTTAAAAAAAAAATTAAGGAATAAACTTTTTTTTTTTCAAAAAGAGCAAAAGAAACTTATTGATAATAGGGTTTTTTTTTTGACAGACTTATTGATAATAGCTTAATATGGTCATGGCACAAGATGGGCCAGGCCCAATTACAATACACCCATACAGGAATAGCAGCAAAATATTACAGATACATTAATTAGCATGCGTCGCAATACATGTAAATGTCTCCATTGAAAAAATGTGTCTCCAAAATTAAGGAATAAACTTGTCTTCGCAACAAAATGGAAAATTATTTTCTCTGGAAAAAAAAAATTGGTATACATTAAGACAGAAAATAGATAATAAATTTAATGTTACAAAAGAATGTAAATTTCTCTTCAATTAATTTTTTTAAAAAAAATATCTCTAATACTTTTAATTACAATAACAAGTTTTTTTTTGTAACAAAAAAAAAAAACAATAACAAGTTTTTAATATTTTATTGCGGCTTCCTCCGCGTGAGAAGTTTTGCTCTCTCTTCGTGAGAAGTTTCTAGTTTATTTTTTTTTTGACCGCCGACACCACTATCCATGGAGCACCTCTCCTTGGATGGAGACGATGAAGCCTTCGGATTTCAACAAGAGGAAGGACAACAAGAAGAGCGTAGCCAACCACTATGTCTAGTGGGGCGTTTCCTCACCGACCGCCCAATACAAGTCCACATCATGAAAGAAAGAATGACAGGAGTCTGGCGCCCAGTCTACGGAGTAACCATCAGATAAGTGGATTCTGGAATCTTCGTCTTCCAGTTTTTTCACCAGAGAGATGTTCAACGAGTACTGACACAAGGGCCTTGGTCCTTCGACGGTCACCTTCTGATTTTGGGTGTTTTACAAGAGGGTGAAGTACCCAGCAGAGTCTCTCTGTTTTCGGTACCTTTCTGGGTGCAAATCCACCAGGTTCCTCATGGTCTCATGTCAAAGATGGTAGGGCGACAACTTGGTAACTTTATTGGGGAATTTTTGGAGTATTATGATAAGAATAACTCGAACTTTTTGCAAACATTCATGCATATCCGGGTGTTGGTTGATGTTTGAAAACCTCTAAAGCGACAGAAGAAGATAAAGAAAATTGGTGGTGAAGCAACAGAGGACTTCTGTGGTTTTCTGGGACATATCGAGGACTTCTGTGATCGGCTTTTCTCCGTGCCTAGTGATGACAGTAGGAGGCTCTGGGGCCCTGAGCTCCGTGTTGAAGTGAGGCGGCCCGTCGGGAGTGGAAGCTCCCGGTGGCTGAGGGAGGAAGGGCAAGCAATTTGGGTTGCGCCATCTGCGGCGTGCAGTCAGATACAAATCCATGTCACATCTCAATCAGCTGAAATAACGGGCTCTAGCTCCGGAATTATCTCCCTACGGTCAAAGAAATCAAATCATATCCCTCTTGCGGATATTTTTAAAAACCCTCAGATTTTGTTTCCTAAAGTAAGGGCCCAGGGGACCAAGTCAGCGGAGGAAAATCAGGGAAATAATGATGAGGAAATGATTGAGGAGGAACTTATTGTGGAAAGTAAAAAGCGCAAGAATATTGACCTGGAAGTTGACCCAACAAGCAAAATTGTTCCTGGAGGAACTCCCTAGTTAGTTTTGTCACAGGCCTCATCACTCTCTAGGCCCAACAACGAGAGTCCAATGGAGGAGGTGCAAAAAGCAATGCCTTCCACACACCCCAACACAAATGAACAAGCTGGTCATTTTTTATCGGTAGAGCCTGGTTCCCAGGCCTACCGGGGACCATGAGTATCATTAGCTAGAACTATCGTGGCCTAGGTGATCTGCGTGCAGTTCCTGATCTTAGACACCTCGTTTGGTGTTACCGACCGGATGCGTTGTTTTTATTTGAAACTTTAGCTCATTCCAATAAAGTAGAAGATCTTAGAAGACGTTTGGGTTTTGATAATTGTTTTTCAGTTGACAGAGAAGGTAGGAGCGGTGGTGTGGCTCTTCTTTGGAGAAACTCTTTTCGTTGTGCTATCACTAGTTACTCGTTGAACTTCTTAATGTGGAGGTAGAGGATGAGGAGCGGGGAAAGTGGATACTTATTGGTTTTTATGGCTATCCTAATAGTGGTCGTCGCAGGGACTCCTGGCAAATGTTGCGCAACCTTGCCAACCACTTGCTTACCCCTTGGTGTGTCTTGGGCGATTTTAACGATATTTTATCCAATGCGGATAAGAGAGGTAATTTTGACCATCCCAACTGGCGTATTAGGGGTTTCAAAGAAGCTGTTACAGACTCTAGACTCATTGACCTTCCCTTGGAGGGTTACCCTTTCACGTGGTGGAGAAGTAAAGGTAAAGAAATGGAAGTTGAAGAATGCCTAGATAAAGCCATGGTGACTCAAGAATGGCTAAATCTTTTTCCTCAGGTCCATTTGGAGAACTTAGTAGCATCCATTTCAGATCACTCCCCCATTCTTTTGAGGTACCAACCCACCCATCGTATTTTTCATAGACGCCACTTTAAGTTTGAAAATGCATGGCTTCTGGAGCCAAGTCTTGAAGAGCTCATTCGAGGGGACTGGGCCTTTTTTCTAGGTGATGATCTTGTGGCACGGATTCAGCACTTTGTTGCGAAATTGGACCAGTGGGGCAAGTCTTTTAGGCCCAAGTTCAAAGAGGAGATTTTTGCGTGCAAAAAGCTTCTGGGGGAAGCCTGTACTGTTACTTCACATGATGCTAATATTTCTTTTGAACAGGTTAGATAAAAGCTTTGCAAACTTCTAGCCCAAGAAGAGAGCAACCGGAGCCAACGTGCGAAGGCCCATTGGATGAAGGAAGGGGATCAAAACACTGCGTTCTTTCATGCTTCTGCTTCCTCCAGGCGTAAACGGAACTTCATATCAAAATTAATGGATCAAAACAATCAATTGGTGGAAGCCCAAGAAGATATCCAAGCTGTATAGCGGCCCAATATTTTGAAACACTCTTTCATCCCATTCCAAGTGTTTATGACCCAGTTCTAGAAGCTTTGGGCCGGTGTGTCAACCAGGAGGACAATGAAATGCTAGTAGCGCCACTAACTATGGATGAATTGACTCAAGCCTTAGCCCAATCCAGGGCGAGTAAAATATTGGTCCCAGATGGGCTGAATTCCGGATTCTTCTCTCGCTTTTGGGATCTTTATGGGCCAGAAATTTTCAAGGCTTGCTGCTTGTGGCTAGATCGTGGGTACATGGATGAGTCCATAAATGACACTCACATTGCTCTTATCCCCAAAAAAGATGCCCCTCTTTCCATGCAAGATTGGCGTCCAATCTCTCTCTGTAATGTGGTCTATGAGTTCCTCTCAAAGGTCTTGGCTAATAAACTCAAGAGGGTTCTCCCTAAATGTATCTCGGAGACTCAATTATCTTTTGTTAGTGGGAGATCTATAATTGACAATGCTCTGATTGCTTTTGAGATGATCCATTACATGAAAAATAAGTCAACGGGCAAAGTGGGTGATGTGGCTTTAAAGATTGACATAAGCAAAGCATATGATCGCCTTGATTGGGGATATTTACGTGAAGTGCTCCGTAAAATGGGCTTTGCTAAAAAGTGGATTAGTTGGATCATGATGTGTTTGGAATCGGTCTCTTACATGGTCCTAGTTAATCAGGAGCAAGTTGGGCCTATCACTCTAGGCCGAGGTCTCAAACAGGGCGACCCTCTCTCTCCTTACCTGTTTATCCTTGCAGCAGAGGGCCTCACTGCTCTCATCAAAAAAGCAGAAAGACAAGGCAACTTACATAGCCCTAGAATTTGTCATAGGGCCCCTTCTATTTATCACCTCCTTTTTGCAAATGACTGTTTTTTGTTTTTCAGAGCTACTAATGCAGAGGCTCAGACGATGAAGTCCATTCTTGCAACCTATGAGCCAGCTTCTGGCCAGATGATAAACTTTCAAAAGTCAGAGGTGTTCTATAGCAAGAACGTGTCTCATGAGTGCAAAGCTCATATAACTTCCATCTTGGGTGTGACTACGTGCCTTGGTACGGGCAAATATTTAGGTCTCCCTTTTATGATTGGGTGAAGCAAGAAGTTAACTTTTAATTTTATAAAAGATCGTGTCTGGAAAAAGGTTAATTCTTGGAGTGGTCGCTCCTTATCTCGAGGAGGTAAAGAAGTGCTTATCAAGTCAGTCTTGCAGGCTATCCCAACCTATATTATGAGCATCTCCTTGATCCCTGAATTTCTAGGGGAGGAAATTGAGAGAATGATGAATTCGTTTTGGTGGGGCTCTTCTAGAGAGGGCTCTAAAGGCCTCAATTGGCTCTCCTAGGACAAGCTATGTGTGAGTAAGGACAATGGTGGAATGGGTTTTCGCAACCTCTATGCCTTTAATCTAGCATTGCTTGGCAAGCAGGGATGGCGTCTCATGAAAAACCCCGATTCTCTCACCTCTAGGCTCCTCAAAGCTAAATATTTTCCTAGTGGTGACTTCATGAGTGCTCAATTGGGTGGAAATCCTAGTTTCTCTTGGCGAAGTATTTGGCAATCCAAAGTCCTCCTTAAAGAAGGTAGCAGATGGCGTATTGGCTCAGTGGAAAATATTCGTATTTGGGAAGACTCTTGGCTTAGGGAAGGACCTGTCCGTACACTGCAAATAACAAATGCCATTGCTCCTCAATTCACCTTTGTTAAAGAACTTCTCCTTCCAGACTCAAAACAGTGGAATCGTGATCTGCTTGACTCCATCCTCCCTCCGGAAGATGTGTATCGTATCCTTATTCCTCTGCTCTCCTCTGTTACTGATGACTAATTGAACTGGTCCCCTGATAGGCGAGCATGCTACACAGTTAGATCGACCTATCATTTGTGCATTAACCAACTAGTCGATTCGTCCCACCTTCATGTCCCGGGTAACTGGAGAAGCATTTGGAGCCTGAAGATTCTGCCTCGCATAAAGGTCTTCCTGTGGCAAGCTGCTAGGGGTTGCCTTCCAACTCAAGTTGCTCTTCAATCCCATGGAATCCCAATCCAGGGTCCCTGCGTCCGTTGTAAGTGTCAGGCTGAAAGCGATTGGCACAGTTTTATTTTCTACCCTAAAAGCGCTGAGATTTGGATGAACGCTAACATGGCTCAGAAAGTAAATCATTGGGCTCAACGAGCTGGAACTTTCTCTGAGTTTATCTTTGGGATGGCCCAACAGCTCGATTCTTCGAAAGCCAAGCGTTGGAGCATGCTTATGTGGAGCCGCAACCAGAAGCTTTGGGAAAGCAACGAGGAGCAAGCCTCTCAAGTGATTATCCGGGCGGATACCATTTTAGATAATTTCTCTCAAGTGAAGGATTTGCTCCCCACAACCAGAAACACTCATTCTCAGGCGATAAGATGGCAAACGCCCACCTCAGGGAAGCGTCAAATGCAACATTGATGCTGCCTTTCGCACCTCAGCTAGAAAAATTGGTATAGGGCTTTGTCTGAGAGATGAGGCAGGGCGGTTCCAAAAGGCAAAGATTTTAGGCGTCGCTGCTCATATGGAGGTTCGCGAAGGTGAAGCATTTGGGCTTCTATCAGCTATCAAGTGGGTCAGAGAACTAGGTTTGACTAATGTGATCTTTGAACTAGATGTAAAAGTGGTAGTTAATAGTTTCAACAAAGTTCAAGAAGATCTCTCTGAATTTGGAGTGATCATAGCGGACTGTAGGCACAATTTTTTTCCTTTTCTTTCAAACTCTTCGGTAGAGTTCACTAGGAGAGAAACTAATGTAGTCGCTCACACTCTAACAGGGGTAGCTACAAGTATGGTTAGCTCTCAGATTTTTGATGACATTCCCGTTTGTATCGCTGATTTGATTTCTAATGATATGGCATAACCTTGCTTCCCTCAACAAAAAAAATTATTGTGACCCCGATTCAAAAATCTTAATTTCGTCCCTACTCACAGATTTTTTTCCTTTTCTTTCAAACGCTTCGGTAGAGTTCACTAGGAGAGAAACTAATGTAGTCGCTCACACTCTAACAGGGGTAGCTATAAGTATGGATAGCTCTCAGATTTTTGATGACATTCTCATTTGTATTGCTGATTTGATTTCTAATGATATGGCATAACCTTGCTTCCCTCAAAAAAAAAATTATTGTGACCCCGATTCAAAAATCTTAATTTCGTCCCTACAGTAGGATCATGTTGCAATCTTCTCAAGATAGATCAAGTATTGGGATTGACTATCGACTACTCAAAAAATAAATATTTAATTTGCTTCATTTTAGTTATGCAAATAAACAATAAAATTACATTTTGCAATGGTTATTACTACTAAGTAAATATGTGTGGCGATGGTGGAGAAATAAATTTTTCTTTTTTACTTCTCTATCTATTAACATTTCTTCTCGTGTATGAGAAGTATCATTTTTCTCTCATGTTTGGGAAGCTTTAGGCTTTGTTTGGGAGGTAGGAGGGGAGGGCTTTGGGGGGAGGGAAGGAGAGGGAAATCCTCCACTTTATTTAAGAAAGTGTTTTTGTAGAGAATGAGAAGAGGATGCTCATGACTAATATATTTCTAACTCTGAGAGTAGTATAAAAAGATGAAAATGATTTGAAAAATTTTTCTAAGCCCTCCAAAATCCTCCTCTAAACCTCTCATTCAAGGCAAGATACTATCATTCCTTCTCCTTCCCTTTCCTTCTTCCTTTTTTCAAAGCCCTCCCCTCCTTTCCTCTCCTAAACTCCCAAACAGAGCCTTAACGTTTGCTGAGACCATCGCTTCTTTGTAATGTGTGAGGTTACCAATGGAGGTGTATATGGATGAGTTGTTGTTGGTAGAGGAAGAGGAGGAAGATTGGGGTTTCGATGTTGAAAATAGTCATTCACATGGACCATAGTTGCAACTTTGTCTGGTGGGGAGGTATCTTATGGATAAACCAATTCATTTATGTAAAATCCCTATTTTCTCGGTTCATTGATTCTTGTACTTGGGGATTTTTTTAGTTTAATTGTTAGAATATTGTATTCAGGATCCTGAATTGGACCTGGGAACAAATTAACACAAGGGTTTTGGTTAAGGGGGATGCCGCCCTTGCAGGGTGTTGGGCAGCCAGTGGCGAACCTATGACCTTGAGCCAAGGGGTGCAAAAAATTTTAAAATTATGCATTATTATTGCTAAAAAATTTCTAATAACAAACTATTGCTAAAAAATTAAGGGACTGCTGGTAGTGGTATCGAAAAGTAAAACCATAAAAATACTTCCAAACGATTAAGCTATCCAAAATTGCATTACATTACAACTTTGTATTATAATTATATGTCATTATAATTATTTATATTATATATTATATATATCATATTGAGAAGGGATCAAATGACTCTAAAAGTAACTCTTATCAGAGTTACTCCGCTTAATAACTCACAATAGACATTGAATTTATCAATTCAACCGTTGAATATCATCGTATTACATTAACGATCATGCATACCAAATTTTAGATAAATTGGATATTCGTAGCTATGTAATCTTATAGTTAACAATTTACTTGGATTTTGAAAAGTATATTATACATTGAATTAAAGTTATTTGATGAAGTATCAAATATTTTTAAAATTTTATAGAATTGATCTACTCAATAAGAACTTTTAATTTGACGGTTTGATTGGTAAAATTCCATATCCATAGGTAACGTTTAGGGCAACTGAGGCCGTCCGTAACGTTAAGGGTACGACGGGTGGGATTCACCAACGGCTTTAGCCGTCGAAAAAGGCACATTTTTGGCTAGGGGTTGCGACCGTCGGTAATAGGCCGTCGGTATGCCCACTTCTGTTTTTTCAACGTTTTTAGATTCCCTCTATTTTTCAAATACGGACGGCCAAGGCCGTCCATAAGCTAGACAGTCAATTTACTGTTGAGATTACCGACGGGATTGGACCGTCGGTATTTGAACTTTGTCGTCGGTAATACCGACTCAGTTTACCGACGGGTGTTGGCCGTCGGTAAGTTTAATGAGGCTGTCGGTAACTTTCGGATACAACCAGGGGACGAACCCTTCTCCGCCATTCCCAGTTTTGTGATCAGTCTTCTCTTCTCTCCTCTCTCTCTCGTCTGTCCTCCCTCTCCCCTTGAAGCACCGCCCGCCACCACCATGTCGTATGTCCGTCCGTTCGCCTCCACCCCGCCGTCCGTCTGCCACCACCATGCCGTCCTCCCTCTCCCTTTCCAGCGAGTGCCAAATCATCATCTGTCCCAAAGCACCTGCCTCCCCAGCGCTGCTGCCACCACGCCGCCCTCCACCGCATTTCTGCCTCCCTTGAGCTCGTGTTTCCCTCGTTCTTCACCTCATACCCTTACCGTTAGTCCTCTCCTTTCATCCTTTTCTTTTCTTTCTCACTGTTTCTGTTTTCCCCTTTAGAGTAGAAAATTTTAATTCAATTTTATTTTATATTAATCCTTTTGAATTCTGAAATTCAGCATTGAAAGACACAATACAATACAAGAGTGTGTTCCCATTGTTGGAGTCCTTCTTCAAGCATCAGGTTAGTGCTTCATGTTTCAAAATCAATTTGTATTTGCTGTATTGGTTATGTGAATTTGGATGTTGGACTTGGATCTGCATTAGATTATTTCAATGAGGTGTTTTTCACAGTGCTTTTAATATTCTTTGAAGATTTTGGAGTCTAACTTTATGTTCTGTAATTATATACATTGGTTTGTTTGATCCTTGAAGCCTTATTCGAATGCCCAATTTCTTATTCTTTCTTGGTTGGCGTAAGTTGTTGTAAAGAAAAACATAAATTAGAGAATCATACATCTTATTAGGTTTTCGCTTCTTTATTTTTTGTGGTTTAATTTGTTTGTCATAGAATGTTTGTGTGGGAATTTGATTTGCTTATTGGAATTTGGTTTAGCTTGACTTGTGTGGGAATTTGATTTGCTTTGATCATTTTTTTAGTTGCTTTGGTCCTGTTAAATAATGGATTGTACAGTTAAATATAAATGGAATATGTTCATGTCTGTCTGCAAAATGAAGGACATTCGTTATAGCAGTGAATTAAGTGGAAGCAGAAGGATATAAATAGTGTTAAACTAGTTGATTCTAAACTGAATCCAAGGTTTAAAAAATTGAGACTGAAATTTACATTAGAAATTATGCATGATTATAATTTAATTTTTTTTACTATGTGCTTGTATGATTAGGAATTGAAAGTTTATTATTAACTCGCTGAAATATATAAGTTGTATGACATGATAGCCAAACCCTAATTTTAAATACATAAATAGGTTGGCATGATAGTTAGGTAGTGTGTATATATATATATATATATATATTAAGTTTAGGGTTTAGGGTATTGTCGATAATTTTTGATTTGTTGCTTGGTTTCTATGTGTTGGAAGTTAATCTCCATAAAAATATTTACCCATTGTTTTGTTTGTGTTATTCAGTAGCTTCACTGCTCTGCCACACTGCTCCGAGACCGCCACTAGCATCCAAGGACACGGACGTTCTACTTCTCCTTAGCATTCTCTTGTTCTGAGATGGTGGTACTTTTTTTTTCTCCTTAGCACTCTCTTGAAATGTTGGGTCCTTTTGGATGGAAAAGGGTTGGCTGTTGTCCCCCATATCGGCATATTTCTTTGATTTCCTTCATAGTTCTCTCCACAGAGGGAATTTTGAAGTGATGTAAGTTTTGGCTAACAAATATAATGAGTGAGTACTTTTGTATTCCTTACCTATATTTGAGAGTCTATGAAGGGGTTATGATCACGAATTGGTCAGCGTCACACCCCGAGTACGAAGTGTTTAGTAAAATGTTAAATCCTGATAATTCCATGTTTGCTTAAGCTTCATGATCCTATTAGATTTTGTTGTGTAAACCGAACCACCATTAGTAAGATGTATGATTATTGATGAAATGGATGAATGATGTAATGGCTGTGATATGTGCATATATGTTAGTGATATAAAATGACGTAGCCGTAATAATGCCGTGCTGGAACCTTGGGGAAAATGAGCACCCAAGTTATATAGTCTTCTAGGAACCTTGATTTTGTGAAAACTTTATCATAGCGTGTTTAATGAACTAATAAAAAACTTAGGATTAGTTATGAATGTGTTTTTGGTATGGTATCGGAGGGCACAATCCCCTAGACATCAGCATTCTATGAGAAGGGCAAAGAGTACCGTAGGACGATTTGCAAAGAAAAGCGATGTTGAGGCCTCAAACAACTTAGGCCTGGCGGAGAAAAACCAATATTAAATTGTATTAAATATATTTTAATTAGTTTATTGTTTTATTTCTATGCTTATTATTAGTATCGGAGAAAAGCCTTAGCTTCCCGTTTGAGGGTCAATATATTATTGAGTGCATGTACTCTTTTAGGGTACCACGTGTTCATTGTATATTGAACCTTGAATTGTCTAAGTCGGATAGTTTGGGAAAAAAACTTTTTCTTTACCCGTATAATAGTTGTTGCTTAATTCTCGTATCTTTATATTTGATGAAATTTCGGTTCAATTCATTTCCTTTTGTTTTCTGGTGCATACTTGATCGCGGTATTCATAATTGCGATCATTTAGTGTACTCAGAGACCAATGGGAAATGCTGCCAAAATTTTGTCAAGTATAAGATATGAGAATTAAGGAAGGACTAGTATACGAGTTCTGAAAGAGTTTTCCTTGAATGGGATAGGGTCATATCATTTAAAGAAAGAGAGCGGTTGTTAGAACGTCGTGCTGCTAAAATTGTCATTTTTTTTAACATGCAAAAGATAGAATTTTTTCCTTCGAGTCGTAGTTGGATATACGATAGGTTGTATCCGAGGAGAAGGGGTTTGAAACAATCTCTTTGCGATGGGGTTGATCACTTTGTCCAAGCCACATTGACACATGAAGATTTCATAACTAATGGAGGGATTAGATGTATGTGCCTTAATTGCGATTGCAGAAGGATTAAGAGCCCAGGTGAGGTCATGCATCACCAGCAGAGAGTTGGATTTAGGCCTAATTACTGGATTTGGACTAGACATGGTGAAGAGTTGTCTCGGTTGATTTAGGGGTTAGTGATAATTGCACAGGTGCTTCAAGCAGTTGTGTAGATACAAGATATAGTGAGCAGATTGAATTGATGCAAGATATGGTTTGTGATGCCTTGAGGGTCAACATATCATTTGAGGAGCAACAATATGATGACACAGATGAACTTCCAAATGAGACAGCACAAAAATTTTATAATCTATTGTTAGAAACTAATAAGTCGTGGTTTGAAGGGTCTGCAGACTCTATGTTATCAATGTGTGTGAAGATTTTAGCTCTTAAGTCCAACTGTGGTGTTACCGATGTGTGCTTGGATCTCGTAACGAAAATAATGTTGGACTCGTCACCTATCAGAGATGGTTTGCCAAAAAGTTATTACGAGGCTAAAATCTTAGTGTCCAAGTTGGGGTTGGAATCTAAAAGGATTGATTGTTGTGTGAGAGGGTGTATGTTATAAAAAACGATGGCGCGCTGGTTGAATGCAAATTTTGTGGTGAGCCAAGGTATATTTCACACACTGATAATAGGAAGGGTAGACAAAAACCAGTTCTAGTGAAGGCAATGTTTTATTTGCCAATTATACCAACGTTGCAGAGAATGTTTGCATCAACACAGACTGTAGGTAAAATGACGTGGCACTATGAAAATCAAAGCACTTCAGGTATGTTGCGCCACCCATCTAATGGTGAAGCTTAGAAGCACTTTGATCGTGTGAATCCTGAATTTGCAGCAAATCCACGTAATGTACGACTTGACTTATGCTCTAATGGCTTTACCTCGTATGTTCAATCCACAGCGAAACCTTATTCTTGCTGGCCAGTTATTGTTACCCCATACAATCTTCCTCCCGAAATGTGCATGTCTAAGTCTTATATGTTCTTGAATTTGTATTATAATGGGTCCAGATAATCCAAAAGATGGTATTGACATCTATTTACAGCCTCTTATTGACGATCTCAAAAGGTTGTGGAATGGTGTTTTGACTTATGATATTGCACTAAAGAAGAATTTTACAATGAAGGCAGCTCTGAAGTGGACCATTAATGACTTTCCTGCATATGGTATGTTGTCTGATTGGGGTACTCATGGTAAAATGACATGTCCGCATTGCATGGAGCATACAAAGGCCTTTACCTTGAAATTCGGGGGGGAAGAGTTCTTGGTTTGACTCACATCGCAAGTTTTTACCAGGTGATCAACCATTTAGACAGAATAAGAACTCCTTCAAGAAGGGGGAAGTTGAATTGGATGGCCTGCCTCCAAGGTTGACATCCAAACAGATTTGGAGCAGAGTTATGGAACTGCCAAAAATCACAGATTATGGTGAATTTGATCGATTTGAAGGATATGGACAATGACATAATTGGACAAAAAGAAGTATTTTTTGGGATCTGCCATATTAGAAAGATAATTTATTGAGACACAACCTTGATGTTATGCACATTGAGAAGAACTTTTTTGACAATATTTTTCTCACAGTGATGAACGTTAGAGGAAAAACGAAAGACAATGATAAGGCCAGACTAGACTTACCACTTTACTGTAGGCGAAAGGACTTACATTTGATGACTCGTTCGGATGGGAAAACCCTGAAACCTAAAGCCTGTTACTCTTTAACTGCTGACGAAGCAAAGTCAGTTTGTTGGTGGATAAAAGAACTTTGGATGCCAGGCGGTTATTCTTTTAATTTGGCAAGATGTGCCGATGTGAATAAAGGAACCATGATTGGGATGAAATGTCAGGATTGTTATGTATTCATGGAGTATTTACTTCGTTTTGCATTTAGTTTCTTGTCGTTAAATGTTTTAAATCCACTTACTGAACTCAGCCAATTTTTTAAAGATTTGTGTTCTGCGACATTGAGAGAGGATGATCTTATAAAGATCGAGCAAAACATACTAGTCATTTTTTGTTTGGAGAGAATATTTCTCCCTAGTTTCTTTGATTCTATAGAGCATCTCTCAGTGCATCTTGCACATGAAACCAGGCTTGGTGGACCAGTTCAATACAGATAGATGTGTCCATTCGAAAGGTAATATAATAAAATATTCTTTAATATAAATATTCATTTGAATGGTTAAATGTATCAATTTTTATCATCAGCCTTGTTATTTTATAGATTTATGGGTGACTTAAAATGATCGGTGAAAAATAAGGCCAGGATTGAAGGATCTATTTGTGCAACTTACTTACACCGTGAGACAATCCATTTATGTTCCCATGATTTTACGAACTTCATGTTGACACCAACAAATAATAGGAATGAAATAGAAATTGAAAGTGAAAGACACCCGCTAGCCTTATCAGTATTTTGCCTTCCCGATCGTCATGTTGGAAAGGAGCTGACTCACTAGTTAACGGGAGAAGAGTTCAAGTCAGCCCACATTCACGTGTTGATCAACTGTACCGAAGTATCACCATATCTTATGTACGTATCATTTTGACCACTTTCAATTTCTTTTGTCCACAACTACTCATGATCATTTGTTTGATAATGACTTGATCAGGGCATTCTTGTTAACTAAGCCCACAAGCGAACATGACTCTTCTGCCTATATTCATGAATATTTCCTAACGTGGTTTATGAACCAGGTATGTATTTTAAGTTCTATTTGAACTATTTATTGTTTGAAAATACAAAAGATTGTTTGAAAAAAGGAACCATAATTTGTTTGCATATGGTGTATACGCAGGTGTACAGTGAGGCAGAATCACCTAAAATCGAACACTTGAGAAATTTATCTCATGGTCCTAAATTACATGTAAAAGAATGGCACATGTTTTTCGTAAACGGATACTAAATTTCAAACCCAGTCAAAAACAGAGGGGTGAAAACAATTAACAGCGGAGTTTATGTAAAAGGTGCCACAGATGGAGGTGAAGACAACTTCTACATCGTGATTCAACATATATATGAACTGGCATACAATACTTTAGACTATACTAAAAGAATAGTGCTATTTTATTGTAATTGGTTTGATCCATCAAATAGAGGCACAAGAGTGGATCAAAAATATAATACTGTGGAGATATGCATGAGCAGAAGATACTAAATGTTTGTTCCGTTTATCATGGCACAATATGTAAGATAAGTGTATTATGTCCCTTATCTATCAACTCAAAGGGACAAACAAGGTTGGTGTGTCGTAATAAAGACAAAACCAAGGGGTCGCATTGAAGAAGATGATCCACAGGAAGAAATGGCTTATCAAGTGCATGAGACGTCTCACGTCAAGGTAGTAAATGAAGTGGAACCCATTTCTCGATTACGTGACATTCCAATCACATATGAAGATGTAGATGGAGATGAGGAATTAAATGAAAAAGTGGCAGAACCATCAAGATCTGAAGATGATGCCGAAGTAGAGTGGGCAGAATGGGCAGAATGAAATTGTTTAACTTTTTACAATTAGAGAAATTAATGTCTAACAATATATTTTAACTTGTCTGTTATTTTCATAACTTGTTGTTTCTTTTTATGTAATTCATTTTTAATATTGTTATGTTTAAATATAATATTTCATGACTGTTATTGTTGATTTGCTCTATAGATATATGGCATCAGGATCATGATCCGACCCCCCAGACCACCCACTGGTGGTAAAGGGAAAGGGAAGGCTATCGCCATCGACCCTTGCCCCCGGTCGTCGGAGGCCGAACATTATTAGGCATGACGCTGCTGGCTTTTCGACGTTGCCTTCCACACAATGTTCGCGTACATCTACGCCTACATAGCCTCCAGCGCGTTCAGCACTACACAACCTACGTCACATTCGGCACCTATACAGCCTCCATCACCTTCTGCACCGACACCCCATTTGCCTCCCATTCACATGATCCCCAACCCGGGGTTCCAGCAAACACATGGTGCTTCTTCCTCCCATATTGTGCCTGAGACGGTGCCCGATACTCATCAGTCCGAGCATGAGTATAGTATGGACTACACACCTAATCAGACCAGGGTTGAGCAGGATGAGGATGTGCAGCAGAAGGTTGACCAGGAGGTCGTTGAGGATCATGAGATGTTGCATGTGGCCAAGTTATTATCAGGCCGACTGGTAAATGATAAGTATTTACATTTTTTCCCAAGTTATTAATAATTTACATGTATATATATATATATATATATATATATATATATTTAATTTGTTTGACATCTTTTTATTGTTCAGGTTCCTTCCCTCAAAGCCAGTTGCGAAGGCTATCACAAAAGTAATTGAGAAGAATTACCACACGTTTTGGCCCACCTGGGGGACGTTGAAGGACGAGGAGCGGAGACATATGTTCAAATCTTTCGGAGTAAGTTGCAATTTTTATTTTGTTGCATATTATTTTTTTATTTCATAAATTTCAATTATGTTTAATAATGTCTTATATTGATACAGGAGAGGGTTTCTTAGGAGGAAGAGGATGAGGAGCGGATCGAGAAGAACTTCCATATGAAGGCCTCCCACCGCCTCTCTGATATGCTTAGAGATGCTCGCATCAGGGGACAGCCCTACTGGATAGGGGATAATCTCTGGCAGCAGCTAGGAGAGCACTTGCGCTCCGCTGAGTACAAATCGATCTGCGTGAAGGCCAAGAAGAATAGAGCCTCTGAGAAGGGTGGGAGCTTGCACACCGGAGGCTCCATTAGTCAGGCGCAGCACGCAACTCGACTTGTACGTGTTATATAATAATAATAATAATTATTATTATTATTTATTATTTATTTAAGGTTTTTTATTAAATAATTACAGTCGAAGAGGTTGGGTAGAGAGGTACAGTTGCACGAGCTCCATTGTGCAACTCATATTAGGAGGAGTACCAGTGATTTTGTTGATGATCGGTCGAGGCGGACCCAGGTAATTATAAAATATAATGAATAGTTTTTTAATAATGTTTATATTGTTTTCTTACCAAAAAAAATTAACTTATTTGTTTATGTTTGACAGGAGGAGTTTGAGGCGAGGATGTCTCATATTAGATCTCAGACATTATCATGTTCCCTGTCTCAGAGCCCTAAAGATCCATCTGCACCGCTCAGGGTTTGGGTAGATGTTGTTGGCGGCAAGAAGAAGGGTCGCCTATACGGTGCTGGAGACCTTGCCAGCAACTACAGGAAATGGACTAGCCGCTTCCACATCAGAGAGTCATCGAGTAGTGGTGGTGCCAGTCATCGCTCTGCCGCGGATGAGCAGGAGTTAGCTGTTCTGAGGCTAAGAGTGGCCGCTTCCGACGAGGAGACCTGTCGGACGAACGCCATTTTGGCTCAGGTGCTGGAGTGACAGGAACAGATGTACCAGTTGCTAGCTCGCCAGCAGCTTCAGCCGTCTCCTCCGCTTCCACCGCCTTCGCCTCCGCCTCCTGGTACTGATCATGTCGATGACGCAGATGGTTTAGAGCATCTCGATCATGATCAGGACTACAGGATTATTAGTGATGTTTGTACTATTTTTTTTTGATATTTTTGATATTGTTCAAATATTTTTTAATTATAGATGTTTGTTCGGATATTTTTTTATTTATTACATTACTTTTTTAATTTGTTTTTTAGTTTACGTCATCACATTTTTTAATATGGAATAAATTAATAATTAAATAAGTAATTAATTAATTAATTAATAATTAAAATTAAGCAATTTAATTAAATTAAATTAATAGTTAATTAAATTAATTAAAGAAATTAATTAATTTAAAAATTAAATAAATCAATCAATTAATTAAATTAAATATAAAAAATAATTAATTAATTTAATTAATTATTTAATTAAATTCGAAAAAAATTAAGAATACCGACGGGTATGGTCGTCGGTAATTAACGCCTGGCATTACCGATGGCCTCGACCGTTGGAAAACTACCGACAGCCTTTTCCGTCGGTAAATACCGCCGGATGTTAACCGACGGGTTTGCCCATCGGTAATACCGACAGTAAAAAAAAACCGTCGGTAATCATTTGCGATGCCCATTTTACCGACGGGCTAGTGGCCGTCGGTAAGCCGTCGGTAAATTTACGTTTTCGACGGCTTTTCGGTATTACCGACAGCCAAAAGCCATCGGTACGCCCGCGTTTTCTTGTAGTGACTCTATTGTTCGCTCTGACTAAAGCTTAAAAAATAGAAGAAGAAGAAGAAGAATCTCTCATCTTCACTCTCTCTTCTGCTCAACCAACCTTCCATGCATTTCCATAGGTGCGTCACTGCTTCATTTTTTTTCATTCTTTTTTTTTTTTGTTTAGCTATTTTGCTTTCGCTGGTTTTTGCTCTGTTGATTTGCGTTTTGGTGAGCTTGCTCTATTGGTTTTAACAGTGTGTGTATTATCTCATTTTTCTTTAATAGTTAAAAGTAAAAGTATAATGTATTGTCTCCTTTTTACTTAATAATATATTGACTACTGTTGACAACAGACGATGTCTTTAGATAAAAACTGTGGTCGTGGCGGGCGTCGTACTCGCATGGCTTCCAGGAGGTCACGTCCCCTATTAGCAGGCCGATGACTGCAAGAGAGTATCGAGCTATCTTTGTGAGGAATGAGGAACGTGATGCTTGTCTTGGCAATCCTTATCGCGATGAGGGTCGCGATTTGATGAACCGGTATGATGATCCCCGTGCCGACGCTGACCGTTGGGGCCCAGGCCTTCGTATGCACATGCTTCAGAGGAGACCACCCTCTACCAGGAGGCCCGTAGCTGCCAAGGAGGTTCATCAAGGGCCGAACGTTGTTCAGATCCCTAGCGATAAGGATGAGATCGGAGAGTATAGTCCATCCACACCGGAGTATTCTCCCATTGCACCCGAGTACACTCCATCGACTCCTTCGGAGGAATCTACTGCCCGATTTTGTCCTAGTTACTCCTCTAGTACTGACCAAAACTAGACTCAAGATAGACACTCGTCGTCGCTGTTTTCGTTTGTACATGTCGGTTCCATCTACTGATTCTTCAACTTCAACGTTGTCGATTAGGAGACGGAACCTTCCGAAGGCTTCATGATTCTTCTTCACATAATGCATATTTTCTAGGGTTAAAAGATACAATGAAGAGCAAGCTGATGCATGTTGTCCACCAAATGGTGGCGAAAACAATGAGTTTTTCTCTGGATTCTATAATGGTGTCATGAAAATAACTCCTTCGTTTTCCTCCTCATTGAAGAAATTTGTCCAAAGATAATGGGAAAACCAGGGAGTTATTTTCTTGACACTATTATAGAATCCAGAGAAAAACTCATTGTTTCCACCATCATCTGGTCGACAAAATGCATCAGGTTGCTCTTCATTGTATGTGTTAATGCACGAAATGGTGCAAGGTCGTACCTTTGCTCCTCTGCTTGGTAGTTGGGCGATGAGCACCGTGGTGAGTACTCCTCCTCCGGGCGTGATGTCGTTCCTCCTTCAGACTGGCGGGGGGGTACCTGCAAAAGGCACTCCGATGCCTAAGTTAGATAGGGCCTTTTAGGGTGAGCATAGAGCTCGCATCATAGAGATGAGTTCAGGGTTTAGGGAGAGTGTAGAGAGTGTACAAACCTGGGGGGTCTAGCCCCCTTTATATAGTGGAGTTACGCAGAAGGAGGGTGACCACCGATCCGGAATCTGCGCGATGACCCTCCTCACACGCTCGAGGATCAGCTCCTCTTCCTGATATTTCGCACCTGTCAAATCCGTCTCGTACCGGCTGCGTGATCCTCAATCTACGGAGTGACAACGGCCCCAAGCATCGTTTCCAGGTGTATCCCTTTTTAGAAGGTTCGAGGGCCATGAGCCGGCTTGCCCCGCCCTGCTCGATGTTATCATTGGGGCAGTCGTACCGGAGGTTGGGTTGAACGTGAACACAAGAAGGGGGGTTGAATTGTGTTTACAAACTTTTCGTAAACTTTAAGTTAGAAACACTATAGAACACAAGTTTTTCAAAATTGTTTGTTTATCGGATCTTTGGGTATAACTTATTTGGAAGCATTTGATAAAACTTGTTTTTAACGCTTGAGGATAAAAAGAATAGAAATCGATGGCAGAGACACAGAATTTATACTAGTTCACTACCAAACTGATAGCTACGTCTAGTCCCTTCGCTTCTGAAGGATTTTCACTATAATCAATCGATTACAATTTCCTCAAGAGTATTCTCATCACAACTTGATAATACACTCAACTTCTCAAAACGACTCAAGATGCGGTCGAGCCTTTGAGGATACAACCTTAACTAGGCCAAAACAAACTTTTACAAGTGAGTTGAAATACAGTTAAAAATAACTCTCACAGAGAGGATAAAAGATTAAGCTCAACTATGGAAAAACTTTCTTAAAGAAAGAAAGGGTCGGACTGAGTTTGATTACGTAGTCCGAGAGACTTAGCACGAGACTTGGTTGCTCACGAAGCGGTGCTTGTTCTCGATAAATATTTCAAACAATTTCAGCAAGCTTTTTCACAAGTATGTTCGTTCCTTCTTCAATGGATACCATGAGGTATATATAGGAGTTCCAAGGATATAACCGATTAAGGCAAAATGGCTCCTTACCATTGAGTAAGGTAAATTCAAAGTCTTTGTCTCTTTCTTGCTTTGCAGAGAATATCCCAAAGAGTACATGTTACCGCTTTTGTACTACCTTGATTGTACGATTTTTGTCTTGTAGTTAAAGGTTTCACCTTTGATACCTCGTACAACAATTTTAGCGCTCAAGATCAATTTTGAAATCCGTTCCAGAAACTTCTGAGAGGTAGAGCAGCAACGTGACTAACACGTGATTAGAAGTGAGGTTGACGCCGCTCGAGAATCGGAAGTTCGGACGCTGCTCGTTCAGAATCGGAAGTTCGGACGCTTGTAGCAATTGGATAAGCATAGTGTATAAAGAGGAAATTCCAGATGCTCACAAGGATGAGCCGGATGCTGACACATAGAATGAATCCTTCTCTTGAGAATTACTTTCTTCTTGCTTGAGTGGCTTAGAAAATACGTATTATTAGTATCTGCACACTTCAAGAAATGTTAGAACATAAATTGTTCTCTTGTGAATACTTTGTTATCATCAAAATTAATGAGGGTCTAAACATCTCAATCGTTTAGGTTCCAACAATCTCCCCCTTTTTGATGATGACAAACATCTAAGGTAGATGAACAATTTAGTTTCAAAAAGACATTAAGGGTCTCCCCCTGAATTTAACAGTTTAGATATATATGAACAATTCAGGTTTTAAGGCAATTTTTGGTAAGCAAATTCATCTAAGTGATTACGAAAAATCAGTAAATGTATCAGAGCATGTATTTAATAAAGTGAGATCGAATCGATTATATACCAAATAGATTGATTTAATCAAATATATTTCATTGTGCTTAGAAAATTTATTAAACATTATCATAGCACTAGATCAATGAATATTAGCGCACAAAAATGCTATGTATGAAATGATATGCATGATACTTTAGTTCCAAGTGTATCCATCGGATGGTGGATAATCGGATTCTCACGTGTTCAATATACCTTTCTTTCGTGTTCATCATACCTTTCTTTTACTCCCTTTTGTCATCGTGACAAAAAGAGTGTAAAAACACATCATAGTCAAAATAAGACTTAGAAAATTTTGAACAAAAGGCAGATAATTAGATCAAACATATTTATATATATATAATTGTATCAACCAAATAGATTTTATATCACACACAAGTAAAAAAAATCAAGGGTTTGGAAGAGGTGGAGGTGGGATATTGAGACGTTGGTAGAGTAGCTTCAGTGCAGTCTCTAGCTGAGTAACCTTCAAGTTTGTAGCCTTCATTTCTTCAAATTCTGCTTTGGGAATGGTGACCATTTCCATTGCAGAAGAAGAAGCAGAAGGTCCAGCTTCTGGTACAGATGCAGACTTCATCGTCTGATGCTCTGCTAGCACCTAGTTGGATAACTTTAGTCTCAAATCCTTCTTCCTTTGAGCTCTCAAGAAGAATGCATCATTTGGTATGACCCATTTGATGAAATTTCCGAGTCTTCTGAGCTCTGATTCTGTCTGAATCTGCCATTGATGCTTCACATCTTCTGGATAAAGCAAATGCAAGAAGATGGTTTCTCTATGAAGAACAACATCAGCCGTGTAAGAGTCAAACCTATTCCCAGCGTCTTGTCCCCATAAATTTCTGATAAAGACACTCAAGGCTTCACAGGTGAAGGAGAGTGCTTCATTTTCTGCCAGGTAGATTCTTCTCAGATTTTCCCTGTCATATTCTTCTAGCACTAGGGGGTCGAGGCATGGTAATATGGCTTTGGTTTTCCATGATTCAGACCATTGACTCCAAGTGAAACCAATGTCGAAATGCTTGGTCACAGCAGCCCATTGATCATAAATCTTCATGCAGTCAAAGTGCGATTCTGACATCGAGCATCCGAACATATCATCAAGTACATTGTTCTAAGGTTGATGTCAGTAACTCTGCTGATTTTCCCAACAGTTGAAATAGTAGCCTTCTCAACATCACAGCAGTTTGAGGAGCCAGTTCTCCATTCATCTTTCTTCAGAGAAGTCAGGTAAAACCTTCTGGCGTGATCCTCAGAGATCTTGGCAATCGGAAGCTGAGAGAAATCCTTAATATTGGACTTGGTAGGTGGCTTCTCATATTCCTTTAGCCCCATCTTCTTTGAAGGTCGCTTGCCAGGAGCAAGTTCCTTCCGCTTCCAGGGATTGACCAAGGTAGCCACCTTTGTCTATCCGTACTATTTTGACAGAAACAGATGATGGGTCACGATATTGACTTATGACTTGGAGCCTTTTCTGTTCAAGACAGTGTGCCATGAAGGCAGCTTCTTCATCTGTGATCCATCTTCCGCATTCTTCTAATGTGAGCGGTTCAAACTGAGGTAGAGATCTAGGAAGATCAACAGAGAAGCGGAATTGCTCGCTTCACGGCTGGTCTCAACCTTCCTTTGAAAGACATTTGGACGTGATCTTCCCCATCCTTGAAGGTTGCACTTATTGGGCGGCAATTTCCAATCTGGCGGCTCCAGTGAAGGTTTTTAAATGCCAGGTTGAGGGCGGTTGTAGATCTTTGTTATATATCTCATACTTTACAAACCGAGGTGTGTATGAGATATTTTTCTTTTCACCAGCGTCTGTTGGTTTTATGGTAAGGGTAAGTAAGGTGGGAGTGGCTTTGGTGATTTTGTAGGCTTTTGGTGAGTGGGGTTTGAAGGGATTTATGGGGGGTGTTTTGAAAAGTAGGTTAAAAGGATGAGAATGAAGCTTGGAAATGTATGTAGTGAGTGAAGTGTTTGGGAAAATTTGTGGTAGGTTAAGATTGAGTGTAGTGGATGATGGTTGGATAAGTTGTTTAGGGACAATGGAGGTTTTCTGTGTAAGGGTTTGATGTTGTGGTGGTTGAGCAAAGGATAGTGGTGGAGCAGTAATGGTATCAGATGCAACAACAGATACAGATTCATCAGGAGAATTCAGTACCTTTGGTTCAGGTTCAGATTGCCTGACCGATCTTTTGAGCTTCGTCAGGGCGTATCTTTGAGGCGGATGCTGAATGTCCTTCTTCTGTTGTCCGGATGCTGAGACTGGCTTCTCAGCTTCTGGCTTGCTCCTCTTTCTCAGAACCTGACTGATGGGAACTCGGTCCTCATCTTCTGGTTCTTCAACAGTAGGTGCAGGAGCCACCTTCTGTTTTGTTCTTCTGGTCTCTCTCGAAGGAGACTCAGCAGGTCTTTTCTCACCAGGCTTTGAGCTTCTGGTGGTTTTCTTTTCCGCTTCCTCTTCCTGTTGCTCAACTTTCACCTTCTTCATCATGGACCCAGTAAGCAATTTCATTCTTACCAGTATTGACTCCAAAAGTGTCGGGAATCACAATATTATCAGCACCAAAATACTTTGTCTTCTCTTGATGCCGTAAAGCGATCGACTTGTTTATGACCAGATTCTTGTCCATCATTTTGGTGAGCAAGACACCATACTGGAATGAACTTGTAGGTATTCTTCTTGTCGGCAACACCTTTTCTTGAGTTGACTAGAGCATTGAAGCGGGTTGTTGTGGATTAACCTTGGCGAGTTCACCTTGTTTCCGACCATGAAATGTCTCATGATGAACTTACGCTCGTAGTTGACAATGTCACTAGAGCCACCTTCAACAGACGCTCTTGGTGATTATCTTATGAAGAACTCGAAATGACTTTTGATTCTTGGCGATAGGTGTTTCACCGCATTCTTTCACCGGTAGTTCTCAAACAGATCATTGTTGACCTTCTCAATCCCATGAAATGCGTCAGCCCATTCTGAATAGAAGACGATGCCTTCACACGGACACCCAGTGACTTCAGAAATATTTTTGATGGAAAAAATAAACTTGAAACCTTTCACTGTTCCTTCAAAGATGCCACCTTTATGTAACCGAACGTTACCCCAAAGTTCTTTAATCGCAGTCACCAGAACCTCAACCGGGTTCCAGAAGAAATACTGTTCCCAGCCCATTGCCTTGAACCCATTGAAGAAGTCGAAGCCATAGAGCTTGAAGTTTTCCAAATCAACTCGATTTTCTAACAGGACTTTTCCTTCAGTCATGGTGTTATAGATAGCTGTATATTCAGATGTTGTTACTCCAGCCATGGTTGCAGTTGAGAGATGGAGGCGATGGAGGTTTTAGGGTTTAAACACACACACACAGAGATAGAGAGAAAAAGAAAACGAGTACAGTTTTGCAGAAAACACAGAGTGGAGCGAAAAATGTGGAGTAGTGGGAAAGTTAAAGGAAAATGGTACAGTTATTTTTCAAAATATCGCTTTGTATTCTCTTACAAAAATAAATCAAAAAGAAAAGAAAATAAAGATTCGCTTTTTTATTAAATGCGGACGCCAAAATAAAAGTAAAAGATTTTATTAAAAACGTAAATAATCATGACTCAGTAGATATGATGAGACGCTTGAGTCCTTAACACGTGTGACACGTGTGGGTGTGCTCGGACGCACGCAACCGACTTACCGGATGATGAGTTATGATGCATATGACAGATAAGATGCTGATGCACATACATGCTTATGTCATATCAGATGCTGAGATTTAGTTTATCATCGACGCCGAGATTAATCATTCTTTTATAAGATGAAAGTTTAAATTTCTTCTTATAAAATTGAATCTATCTTCAAAAGGGTTTTGTAAATATGTCACCACCGATGATCGGTGTCTACAAATTTTATTTCTAAAATACCCTTCGAACATAGTCTCTTATAAAATGATGCTTAATCTCAATGTGCTTTGCTCTAGAATGCAATATAGGATTTTTAGTAAGACATATAGCGGATGTATTATCACGTAAGATAGGAATGTTACTCTCTTTTATCAAGTAGTCTTCAAGTTGATACTTTATCCACAAGTTGAGAAGCTGCAACTTCTTCGAGATGTATTTAGCTTAGCTTGAGAGTGCTATTGTGCTTTGCCTTTTGCTTGACCAAGACACAAGATTAGCTCCAAGGAATTGGCAGCCTCCACTTGTGCTTTTTCTTTCAATTCGATCTCCAGCAAAATCAGCATCACAGAAACCTACTAATTGGTAATCTTTTGATTTCTTATAAAGCAAACCAAGATTAGTAGTTCCTTGTAAATATCTAAATATTCTTTTAACAGCACTTAGGTGTGATTCTCTAGGATCTGATTGAAACCTAGCACACAGGCACACGCTGAACATAATATCAGGTCTTGAAGCCGTAAGATAAAGTAGAGATCCAATCATACCTCTGTATAGCTTCTGATCTACCTTCTTACCAATTTCATCTTTACTGAGAGAGCAGGTAGGATGCATAGGCGTGCTCATCGGCTTGCAATCCAGCATCTTGAATTTCTTCAATAATTCTTTGATGTATTTGCTTTGATGAATATAAATACCATCACTGCATTGCTTGATTTGTATTCCAAGGAAGAACTTCAATTCTCCCATCATGCTCATCTCAAATTCAGCCTGCATAAGCTTAGAAAATTCTTTGCAAAGACTTTCATTAGTGGCTCCAAAAATAATATCATCAACATATATTTGAACAAGTATGAAATGCTTGTTTGAGGTTTTTCTGAAAAGAGTAGTGTCAACTAAACCTCTTGTAAATCCATTTTCCATTAAAAAGGAACTTAGTCTATCATACCATGCTCTGGGAGCTTGCTTAAGACCATATAGTGCCTTTTTAAGTTTAAAAACATGTTCAGGAAATTCAATATCTTCAAAACCAGGAGGTTGTTTAACATAAACTTCTTCAGTTATAAAACCATTTAGAAAAGCACTTTTCACATCCATTTGATATAAAGTTATCTCATGATGTGCTGCAAATGATAGTAAAATACGAATAGCTTCTAATCTTGCAACAAGTACAAAAGTTTCAGTGAAATCAATACCTTCTTCTTGTGAGTAGCCTTGAGCAACTAACCTTGCCTTATTTCTCACAACTTTACCGTCTTCATCAAGCTTATTTCTGAATACCCATTTAGTACCAATAGCTTGCTTATCTTCTGGTAGAGTGACTAGCTTCCAGACATCATTCCTTTGGAACTGATTTAACTCATCTTGCATAGCTAGAATCCACCCTTCATCTTCCAAGGCTTGATCAATCGTCTTAGGTTCCATCTCAGAGAGAAGTGCTAAGGCAGGATGCTCCTTGAAAGAGGATCTGGTTCGTAGTTTGTCACCGTGTTCTCCTATGATTTGATCTTTTGGATGATTGGTCTTGTACTTCCAGCTTTTTCTTGCTTCAGCTTCCGCTTGAGTCGAATTCTTCGTCTTGTCACCACCGGATGATGAAGATGTATATTCACCGTCTGGCTTGTCACCGAGGTTTAAATCTGAAAATAACTCATCTAGCTCTGACATTGCAGTGTCAGGCTTCTTATCATCAAACTTGACATGAATGGACTCTTCAACTGTCAAAGTTTCTTTGTTGTATATTCTAAAAGCTTTAGATCTTTCAGAATATCCAAAAAAGATTCCTTTGTCAGCCTTGGAATCAAACTTACCAAGCTGATCTTTAGTATTCAAGATATAACAAATACAACCAAAAGGATGAAAGTAAGAAATGTTTGGTTTTCTACCTTTCCACAATTCATAAGAGTCTTATTCAAAATAGGTCTTATATAAATTCTATTTTGAATATAACAAGCTGTGTTCTTTATACGCCCAAAAATGTTTTGCAATATCAGCTTCATTGATCATGGTCCTGGCCATTTCCTGGAGGGACCTATTTTTCCTTTCTACAACACCATTTTGTTGAGGTGTTCTAGGAGAGGAGAAATTGTGGGAGATGCCATTTTCTTCACAAAATTTTTGAAAGTTCTCATTTTCAAATTCTCCCCCATGATCACTTCTAATAGATGAAATGCAAATGCCTTTTTCATTTTGAACTGATTTGCAGAAAACAGTAAATACCTTATAAGACTCATCCTTGTGGGCAAGGAATTTAACCCATGTCCATCTAGTAAAATCATCCACAATGACTAAACCATATTTCTTTCCAGTTAAAGAGGCTGTCCTTGTGGGACCAAAAAGATCAAGATGTAAAAGTTCAAGTGGTCTAGAAGTTGAAACAACATTTTTTAAATGAAAGGAAGTTTTAACTTGTTTTCCTTTTTGACAAGCTTCACAAAGGGCATCAGATTTGTACTTAAGATTTGGTAAGCCTTTAACAAGATTGTGCTTGTTTAATTTTGAGATTAATCTCAAGTTGGCATGACCTAATCTTTTGTGCCAAATCCATTGCTCATCTTCAATGATATAAGACACTTGACATCTTGTTTTTCAAGTTCAGAAAGATCAATTTTATAAACATTTTGTTTCCTCTTTGCTGTAAAGAATATAGATCCATCGGTTTTGCTTTTTACTAAACATCCAGTTTCTGTAAAGATGACTTCATAACCATTGTCACATAATTGACTTATGCTCAATAGATTATGTTTCAGTCCTTCAACATATAAAACATTATCAATAGAAGGAAGAGAGCCTTTACCTATGCGACCAATTCCAACTATTTTACCTTTCTGGTTTCCTCCGAAACCAACGAATCCAGCTTCTCTAGGTCTTAGTTCTTGGAACATATGCTTTTCTCCCGTCATGTGACGCGAGCATCCACTGTCTAAGTACCAAGACTGGTGTGTTGACTTTGTTGCTAAGCATGTCTGCAACATAGACTATTTTATCTTTAGGTACCCATATCTTTTTGGGTCCTTTCTTGTTAGTTCTTGAAGGAGGCTTATCCTTCTTAGTTTTAAAAACATTACATGCACTTTTCAAATGACCAGATTTATTACAATAAGTACAATGTAAGCATTTACTATGGCTATGGGATTTATCAGATGCTGAATTATTTTCCAAAAGGGTTTCATCTGGTATATAGCCAAGACCATGAGTTGTCGTTTTACTGACACCCCAGATCATTGAAGCTTGCTTGCTTCGAGTTACACTCTCTGCAAGAAACTTTTGAAATGCTTGTTCATAGTCATTTGATTTGCAGTTAGGACTGCCTGTAACTACAGAACTCTTAGCTTGAGAGCTCTCAGCTTCTGGTTGCTTGTTAGCTTCCAGACACTGGTTATCAACCAGACGCTGATTTTCGCTTTCACTTCCGTTCTCTTCATCGAGTACGTAGTTTTCATTACGTAAGGAATGAAAATCTTGTGATAGTTTTAAAAATTTCTTTTTCAAGTTCTTATACTCGATGAGAGAGTGGCGAGTCCTTAAGAAGATCATCAAAAGCAAGTTGAAGTTCGAGTAGGAATCATATACTATTACCTCTTCAACATCTTCTTCTCGACTCAATGTCGATTATGCGCCATGAGGGCAATGTGAGCTTCTTCTTTATCTTCCTCGTAGGAGGATAAGTCAAGATCTTCCCATGTTGCCATGAGACCTTTCTTATTTTTCTTGAAGGAGCTTCTTGTGGGCTTTTCTTTAAGATTAGGACACTCGGATTTGAAATGTCCAGCTTCTTACATTCATATCAAATGACTTGGGCTTTGTCCTTGTCTTTGCTCTCCTTCTTATCCTTTGAATCTTTCTTCTGAAACTTCCTTCTAAAGTTTCTTTTCTTCCACATTCTCTGGATCTTCTTAGATATGAATGCAAGCTCATCATCTGATCCATCAGAGTCTCCCTCTGAACGTTCATCATCTGATTCTTCTTCTTCACCAAAAGCTTTAGAAGTACTAGGTTTATGTTGATTAACTTTTAAAGCAATAGACTTACTCTTCTTGGTAGGTTCTTCTTCATTTAGCTCAAGTTCATGAGCTTTTAGGGAACTCATAAGATCTTCAAGCCGAAGAACATTCAAATCTTTTGCTTCTTGAATAGCAGTGACTTTGGGTCTCCACTGCCTTGTCAAGCTTCTCAAAATCTTTCTCACATGATCAGGTGTGGTATAACTTTTTCAAGGGCCTGCAACCCATGAACAAAGTGTTTGGAATCTTCCAAACATAGTTTCAATGTTTTCTCCATCTTTCATTTTGAATAGTTCATATTGGCGAACGACCTTGCTAGCCTTTGTTTCTCTTACTTGGCGTAACCTCATAAGACAACACAAGAGAATCCCAGATTTCTTTGGCAGTATCAAACTTGCCACATTTATCATATTCTCTTTCTGTCATAGCACAGATGAGAATAAATCTGGCCCTCTGGTTGGGTTGATATCTCTTTTACGATCATCGCACCGCTTTCCCTTGATATTGCAACGCCAGGGCATTAGCGGAAGAATGTATCCGCTTTCAACTATATCCCACAAATCAAGACTTTGTGCCTCAAGGAATGCTTTCATCTTATCCTTCCAGTAATCAAATTTTTCTCCATTGAATAGAGGAGGACGGGTCATATGACCACCTTTAGTAGACATGTTCACAATATAGAATCTTTTCTCTTGACACTCTTAAGTGCTCGACCAAGAGGGCCGAGCTACGGTACCAACCGAGCGTGAACACAAGAAGGGGGTTGAATTGTGTTTACAAACTTTTCGTAAACTTTAAGTTAGAAACACTATAGAACACAAGTTTTTCAAAATTGTTTGTTTATCGGATGCTGGGTATAACCGGACGCTGGAAAAAGCAGTTTGATAAAACTTGTTTTTAACGCAGCAAGATAAAAAAGAATAGAAAGCAGTAAAGCAGGAGACACAGAAATTTATACTAGTTCACTACCAAACTGATAGCTACGTCTAGTCCCTTCGTTCCTGAAGGATTTTCACTATAATCAATCTGATTACAATTTCCTCAAGAGTATTCTACTGTCACAACTTGACAATACTCTCAACTTCTCAAAACGACTCAGTACAGTCGAGCCTTTGAGGATACAGCCTTAACTAGGCCAAAACAAACTTTTACAAGTGAGTTGAAATACAGTTAAAAATAACTCTCACAGAGAGGATAAAAGATTAAGCTCAACTATAGAAAAACTTTCTTAAAGAAAGGGTCGGACGAGTTCGATTACGTAGTCCGCAGACTTAGCACGAGACTTGGTTGCTCACAAAAGCAGTGCTTGTTCTCAGTAAATATTTCAACAGAATTTCAGCAAGCTTTTTCACAGTATGTTCGTTCCTTCTTCAATGGATACCATGAGGTATATATAGGAGTTCCAAGGATATAACCGTTAAGGCAAAAATGGCTCCTTACCATTGAGTAAGGTAAATTCAAAGTGCTGTCTCTTTCTTGCTTTGCAGAGAATATCCCAGTAGTACATGTTACCGTTTTTGTACTACCTTGCTTGTACGATTTTTGTCTTGTAGTTAAAGGTTTCACCTTTGATACCTCGTACAACAATTTTAGCGCTCAAGATCAATTTTGAAATCCGTTCCAGAAACTTCTGAGAGGTAGAGCAGCAACGTGACTAACACGTGATTAGAAGTGAGGTTCAGACGCTCGCTCAGAATCGGAAGTTCGGACGCTCGTTCAGAATCGGAAGTTCGGACGCTTGTAGCAATTGGATAAGCATAGTGTATAAAGAGGAAATTCCAGACGCTCACAAGGATGAGCCGGATGCTGACACATAGAATGAATCCTTCTCTTGAGAATTACTTTCTTCTTGCTTGAGTGGCTTAGAATATACGTATTATTAGTATCTGCACACTTCAAGAAATGTTAGAACATAAATTGTTCTCTTGTGAATACTTTGTTATCATCAAAATTAATGAGGGTCTAAACATCTCAATCGTTTAGGTTCCAACACGGGTCTGGCTCGCCTCAGGTCGGTGGCAATCTGTCGAGCTCGGATAAGCAGGAACCGAACTGATCCGCCCCGGTTCGGTGAGCACACTAGAACTCGCCTCGAGACCGGCCCGTAACACAAGCCCCCAGACTCTCTGCACGAAAGGGCGGAGGGTTTACCTATTGTTCTTGGGTCGGTATCCGAGTCGAGTTATTGAGGTCGGGGGCATATAGCAGAAGCTTGTTTGTCTGGGGGGTCATGCTCCACGTGTTGCACCTTTACTCGGCGTTCTGCCACGTGATGGGACTCAAATGGGACGTCTACTCAACCGTTCCTCTTCCCGCCGTCGATCATCTGATGCGGCCTGAACCGCTAGATCTACATCCAGTTTCGTAAATGTAGGGCTCGGATTGGTTCGACTCAGCTCGGTGATCCAGTTAGGAGCCCAGCTCGGAGGCCGGCCCATAACAGTATGTTTTCAACTAACGCATCAACCTTAGAATCATGAAGCCTTTGGAAGGTTCCGTTTCCTAATCGGCAACGTTGAATTTGAAGAATCGATAGAGGGACTGACGGAAACGATAACAACGATGACAAGTGTCATCTTGAGTCTAGTTTTGGCCAGTCCTAGAGAAGCAACTAGGACAAAATCGGGCAGTAGATTCCAAATGACATTGTTTTTTTATTTATGTAAATAATGTAGTAATGTAGATCTTTCCGGCTTTTTTATTGTAAATAATGTAGTAATGTAAATCTTTTCTTGTTTTGAAAAGTTTAATCAGTATAATGTAGATGTCATTCCTTTTTTTATAGATGTATAAAATTGACTGCTAAATTAGATTATTGTTTGAATTTTGGGAAAATTTGGTGCCAATATATTCTGTTGTCAATTCTTGTCAAATTTCTTGCATTATTTGTCATTTTAGAAAGTCTCTGGGCAGGAATGGATAGTAATAAAAAGAAAAAAAAGGTAACCTTTTACGCGGGTTATTTAAATAACCGGTGTGAAATGTAACCTTTTACACCGGTTATATAAATAATCGGTGTAAAACGTCCTTCAAAAAAATGACAAATAAACGAAAATTGAAATTTTATACCGGATATATAACCGGTGTAAAACATTCGACATTTTACGCCGGTTAAATAACCGGGGTAAAAACCCCAACATACAATACCAGGGGCATCTACACCGGCACCAAAACCAGTGTAAAAAATCAATTTTAACCGGTGCAAAATCTTCTTTCTGCACTAGTGTCGTTAGAAATAAAGGTATAGTGTGTATGTCATTTAATAATAGATGAACAGTGGTTAGCAGAATTTTGTTTTTTTACAATACTAGTGAAATTACTCGTGTCTTGCATGGTACTAATTAATTAAATTAAGTAATATTATGCAAAAAATAATTGTTTTCATACAATATATAATAATTATTAACATTGTAAGATAAGTTTTTTTTGACACAACATTATAAGGTAAGTTAATAATTATTTCATCATTAGTTCTAAATATAATAAATGATGATTGATAAGATAAATGATATATAATTTAAAATAAGTAAGTCATTTAAGAACATATATTTCTGATTGTCAATGATAATTAATTAAGATAATGTAATTATAATAACTTTCCTAAATAATAATAATTAAAAATTAATTTTCATTTTTAGCGGGAAAATAGATGAATATGGAGGTGACACGTAGCATAATCTCACGCGGTAAAACTTCAGATAATATAGTAGATGTTTTGTTGACAAAAACAAGGCTAATTCATTCTATTAATAATCAAGAGCAATACATCTGGTAACTTCATCACAAGTTTGGAAGATAGTGATATATGTAGCCACCCCTAACAAAGTGTGAGCAACTACACGAACTTTTCTCCTATCAAACTCTACCAAAGAGTTGTTAACATAAAAAGATTAAAAACTCCTATAATTTAAAATAATATTCCTATATTCAGTTTTATCCTTATTGTCTTTTATGTTATCCATGACATTCTTAGAATCTACCGTGTAGATAATGCCGATTGAAACAATTTTTATTGCCCATTGAATAGCATACAGGAGGCTTAGGATTTCTCTTTTAGAATAGTGGAGCCTTGGAGAGTAGCTGTAAGATTTGGCTTTGAAGAAACATTCTCCCTCATCGCACAAAATGAAACCAATACACTACTGGAAAAACTTAAAATAGCGACGAAAATATAGGGAAAAATAATAAAATGACAATATCTGAAGAAATGGAATTAAAATACAGGGAATTAAATAAAACACTAGAAGAAATCAATAGAAATATGCTCTTATTGTTAGAAAAAATTAATAAAATTGTAAATTATACTTTAAATAATTTCCAAAATGGTAGAAATACTATAAATAATATACAGGATACATTAGAAAATATAAATATTAATGATAATCGAGACATTAATAGAATTAGAGAGGTTCTTCAGCAATTAGAAAATCTTTTAGAAAAAGAAGAAAATAGTAGATATATAACTATACAGGATTTAGAGGAATTTCTTGGTGATAGAAAATTAGTAAAGAAAGAGAGCGGAACTTTAGTTTATCCACCAGGATTATGGAAGAATTAGTTAGAGAATATCAAGAGGATATAAAAAATGCAACAAAAATAGAAGAAATAAGTAGACTTATGAATGAATTAAAAATATTAAAGGATTAGATTAATAGCACAAAAATATATAAAATAAATAATGATCAGGAAAAGGAAAATGATTTAGAAGAAGTCATCTTAGGATATGAAGATGAGGATGAAGAGCATATAAGAGTAGATATGAAAGAAGAAAGCAGTAACCAAGGAGAAAGTAGACAACCAAATTACCAAAGAAAAAGGACTTGGGGTACCTTTTTCAATGATCCGAATCTTGGAAATCTTATGATGAACCATTTATGGGTAGACGTGGATATTATAGAAAGAAAGGAAAATGGGAAAAGTATCCATCAGATTATAAACCAAAGGTAGAAACACTTAGATATAGAAATATTTTAAACCTAGACTGTGCTATAAATAAGGAAGAATTAATAAATGAATGGACAAATGAAATAAGTCTGATTCTCCAAACAGATGAATATTTAAAAACTATAGATTTTGATGCAGTACTAAATTTAGTCTTATATAAGACATCAGGAAATGTACAAAAAATGCTAAATAGTGTTGGAGCATTTGAGTGGCAGCGTATAATGGGTGGTGTCAAGAAAAATACCGATATAATACAAAAAATTACTAAAATAATATATAAAGAGTTTGTTGGTTTTGATAATGAATATAGACAAGCAGAATTAGATAGAACAAGGCATGAGAAGGCATTGCTACATCTAGATAATATGAATATATGTAATATGTGTTACTTTGAAGAATTTACTTGTGAGTTCCAAAAATATTATTAACAATTGGATAAACAGTCTAAGGAGATATATAAGAATACATTTATTAATAAATTACCTTTCCTGATAAATGAGAAGGTCAAAGAATTATGGCAACAAAGGAGACTTGAAGTTGCAAATACCTTAGGAGGAATTATTTCGACTGTTTATGAATTATTAGCTAGTGAATGCCAGCAAAAGCAAATTAGGAAGTCCATTAGACATAACAAAGGAATTTGTTGTAAGAACCCAAATATAGACCTTCCAAACCAATGGGGGTGTGATGATTCTAGGAAACCATATAGAAAAAAGAAAATTTTTAAGAAGGGAAAGAAATATAAATTTCGGAGATCTTATCCTAGAAAAGAATCATATAGGAAAAACAGATACTTTAAAAGGAGAAACCCAAATAAGATCCCTAGGAAATATTGCCCTGAAGAAAAAAAGAAGTGTACATGTTGGTTATGTAAGGAAGAAGGACATTATGGAAATGAGTGTCCCAAAAAAGGTAAGAAAAAAGAAAAGGTTAAGTTAATTAATTTAGCTCTTAAAAATAATTATGAACCTGTAGAAGAAGAATTTAGCTCAGATGAAGAAATATATGAGTATAGTACGGAATCTAGTGATAATGGAGCAACTTCAGAAAGTGAATCTGAATAGCACATATATTAGAATAGAAATAGAAATAAATAAGATTAGGTATGCTACGGAAGCCTATATAGATAGTGGAGCAAGTATTTGTTTAGCAACAAAATATTTGTTTCCTAAAGATAAATGGATTAATTTAGATAATCCTTTGAAAGTTCAGATTGCTGATGGTTCTACTAAGGTCATTAGCAAGGTTGTTAGAAAAACTATAGCATATATAGAAAATTATATATTTGTTATACCTACCATATATCAACAAGAATCAGGTTTAGATCTAATATTAGGAAATAATTTCTTACGATTATATGCACCCTTTTGCCAATATAAGAGATTTATTCAAATAAAGACACCCTATATAGTAGGAAAGCAAAAAAGAAATCTTATATCAATTCCTATAATTCATGAATCTCAAAATAAAGCTACAAAATATAAATCAGAGTTTCACGCGCAAAAACGTGGTGATATATATAATAAAATGACAAAAATTTTAGAGCTTTTTGAAAATAAAATATATGTATTAGGCCAAAAAGAATTTCCAATTCCCCAGGAAATAGAAGAGCTTTTAGACAAAGTATGTAGTGAGAACCCGCTTGATCCTAAAATCAATAATAAAAACCAGGAGTTAATTTCTCTTAGGTTAAAAGATCCTAGCAAGGAAATTAAGTGTAAGCCTATGTTTTATACTAAACAAGATAGAGATGAATTTGAGGAACATATAAAGAAATGGTTAGATTTAGGATTAATTCGATCATCAAAAAGTAAGCATTCCGCACCAGCCTTTTATGTAGATAATCATAATGAGCAGAAAAGAGGTAAGAGAAGAATGGTGATCAATTATAAAGCTATGAATAAAGCTTTAGAAGGTGATGCATATTTCATTCCTAGAAAGGATCATATAATTGAATTAGTTCGTGGAAAGAAATTATTTAGTAGTCTTGATTGTAAATCTGGTTTCTATCAATTAAGACTTGATGAGGATAGTAAACCCTTAACTTGACATTTAGTTGTCCTCATGGACAATATGAATGGAATGTATTACCAATGGGTTTAAAGCAAGCACCAGGTATTTTCCAACATAGAATGGACAATGTATTAAGAGATTTTAAAGACTTTTGTGTTTTTTATATTTATGACATTCTTATTTTTACTGATAAGGATGATTTATTGGATCATTTTAAATATGTTAAGAAAGTTTTAGAAAGATGTTTAGAACAAGGAGTTATCTTAAGTAGGAAAAAAGCTGTCCTTGGACAAAAAAGAATAGATTATCTCTGTCTTGAAATAGATGGAGGAAAAATTGTTATGCAGAAACATGTCCTAACAAAATTACATGAATTGCCTTCTGAAATAAAGAATGTTAAGGAATTACAAAGGTTTCTTGGATTACTAACGTATATTTCAAATGAAGGATTTATTAAAGATCTTGCAGAAGAAAGAAGACTTTTGCAGCTTAAACTCAAGAAAGACGCAGAGTGGAAATGGACAGAGGAAGACACTGCAATAGTTGAAAGACTAAAGCAGTTGTGCAAAAATCTGCCCAAATTATACCACCCTCGTGAAGAGGATTATATAATTATTGAGACTGATGCGTCCGATATAACTTGGGGAGGCTGTATGAAAGCCAAACCAGTAAATAAACCAAAAACAGAGTTACTCTGTAGATATATGTCAGGCTCATTTCATGATCATGAGCTAAATTATCCAATTCATGAAAAGGAAACCTTAGCATTAATAAGAATGCTAAGAAAGCATCAGATATACCTAATGCACCAAGAATTCTTGGTAAGAACTGACTCTACTTATGTTGCAGGATTCAAAAATTTAAACATTAAGGAAAGCCACAAGCAAAGAAGACTTATCAGATGGCAGATAGAGCTAAATCACTACGATTATAAAGTAGTTCATATTGCAGGAAACAAGAACGTGCTAGCAGACATTCTAAGCAGAGAATGGAACGCGAGCAGCTGAAAAAAGAGAAAGAAATAAAGCAGGCCCAAATAAAGCAGAAAGAAAAGGAGCTGGAATTATTAAAAGCATATCTCAAATTACTCAGCCTTCAACTTGGAGAAGAAGAAAAGCCTCAAGAAGTACAGCCAAAGAAATATTGGGTTGTGTTCAATGGCCCAATGCCAGGAATTTATGATGCATGGCATAAAGCAGCCGTTCATATAAATGGAATCCCTAATGTACTTCAAGAATCATTCAAGACATATGAAGAAGCAAAGGCCAACCTGGATGAATTTAACAAAAGGGAAGCCCTAAAACAAAAAAGCCAGAAAAATATTGGTTTTCGACCAAATACATGTAAATCTGGTATACAACCTAAGAGGGGGGTGAATTAGGTTGAACGATTTTCGAGTGACTTTTAGAGATTTTTCGTTCTTTTGTTTTATGGATAGATAGATGGAGTTTGATTGATAAACAAAAGTAAAAGGATAAGGAAGAAGATTGAGACACAAGAATTTATACTGGTTTCCCTAACCACTTGGGTACATCCAGTTCTTCTGACTCCTGCAGAGCAATTCACTATGATAGAAATTCTTGTTACAAGCAAGCCTCACCCCAAGGCTCCCTAACAATCTCTATACAACAAGATAGCACCCCACTATCTTTTCAAACCAAAACCCAACACAAGGATGAGTTTAATAATTGTGAAGAATGGTAAAGCATATGGTCAGTATCGGATCAATATCACTTTGTAACTATACAACTTAGTGCTCAAGAACTTTTTCGTAATATGAAAATAGTATCTAAGTTCTAGGCAAGAAAGTTTTGAAGGTTTAGAACTTGTAAAATGATATTGAACTCTTATGATTGAAAGAATGAAAGTTGTGTCTGTTCTGATGTAAAAGAAAGGTATATATATAATCATCAGATTGTGTCTGAAGCAAGGTGATCGTTTGGCAACATTCCAGGGACCAAAACACACCATTTGAAATCATAACGCTTTGAAAATTTGATTTTGAAACAGTGGTAATCGATTACGTCGTTGTGGTAATCGATTACATGTGTACGTTAAAAATCAGCTATTCAAAAATTTAGTTGATGTAATCGATTACACCTTTTAGGAAATCGATTACATCCACATCACCGAGACTTTAGGTAATCGACATTTTGAGGTAATCGACATCGCAATAAAAAAAGTTTTTCCTTGAGATTTCAAAAGGATTGCTTCAACACTTAACTTTGAAAATAACTTAGATTAAGTTTTAAACTTAAGGAATGATTTGTTTGAGCACATCTAAGTTATATAATCACAGCTTGTAATATGTCACAGATACAAACCATACTTACAGAGAATTGACAATACATAATTAAAGTCTCTGTAGAATCTTTGACTTGATCTATTGGAGGCTTTTATTCTTTTTGATCAGCAATCTTGTTATCATCTAAACCCAGCCAAGTTTAAGAAGGAAATCTTCTTCACAATCTCCCCCTTTTTGATGATGACAAACACCAATCTTGTTAACGGTTTGCGAACGGAAAAGCTCCCCCTGTCTTGTATATCTCCCCCTTTGTATTGGAGTTGGGAAACCTGAAAAGTTAGTAAAATACAAGATATACAGATAATATCTCCCTCCCCCTTTTGACATTATCAAAAAGAAGAAAGAAAACATAATAAAGCGCATATAGTTACCAAGCGCAGTCAAACACAAACTAAATACTTAATATTAAACATCCATACAAACTTTGCAAAGGTCCTACTTAGTAAAGTCCAAATAAGAAAAAAACAGAAAACAGAGTAAAATTAAAGGAAGAATTACATAACTAGAAATCCAACATAATCAAGTATGACATAATGATAATATGATGCATACATGATGAAGCAAATCAGGCTACTCTTCATCCTCCTCATTGTCATTTCCAAAAGCTTCAAGGCGGTCCATGCGAGCAGACAGTTGATCAAACCTCTCAGCCATGTAACCACGGACACTCCTAAGCTCATCCATAATCATTTGATTTGTGACCGCACCATCTTGAGGTTCTTCATCTTCTTGTGCAGGAGGGTGTAGCAGATCGCTTCGATGCTTGTAGACTCGTTCAGCAGCATCCCAGTTTATACCCATCTTTGGTAAGATATCCATATGGATTTCATTTTCAGCATGTGTCATTTCCAGAGAAACCTCATTGTTGGTGTCTACATTGCAGCACTCCAACAATCGGGAGATTTGTCTAGCATAAGGCAAATCTTATAGTTCGCTGCTTCAGTGACAACATGTGATTCACAACCAAATAGGCCCAGTTGATAGGTTTGTTATTCTTGATAGCATACATGATTTGCATTTCAAAATCATTGAGTTGAGAGTAGTTTGAGGTCTTAGGTACTAAGACATAGCAGAGAACATAATGAAGAAGTCTATCATCAACGTTCAAGTGTCCTACAGAGAGAATATTTCTAGCAGATGAAATTTGCACTGCACCTTTGTCTTTTGTGGGCAATTTGGTCTCATCATATCGACACATGGATAAATAGAAGTCTCTCTTGTCATACTCCTCCCAATCACATAAGAAATCAGTATGAATCATTTCTCCCTCAAATGGAATTACAAGAAACTCTCCAATTTGTTTCAAGGATAATTTAATAGGAACCCCTTTACCCAAGAAGCTGCACCACTACCCTTAGCCTCTAAATTGCAATAGAACACTCTAACAAGATCAGGGTAATAGTTTCCAAAATCAATAGCAAGTGGTGTCACTTCCTGACTTTCGAGCAATGAAGGAAAATTGAATCTAGCAAAGGCAATAAGACTCACATACTTTGGAGTGATGAGTTTCCTACCAATGAACTGTTGGAAGCGAGTTCTTTGATCAGTGTTAGCCAACAGCCTTGATAAGTCCAGAGGATTGGGATTCGCTCTCCTTGCATCATTCACAGAAGGATTCTTGCTTCTGAACTTCCTTGAATGTTCCATGGTGATGATAGTGTGGAAAGAGAGTTTAGGGTTTCAAAATGTAGGGAAAAAACAGAAGAGGGCCACAAAAGGGAAGAGGATTAGGGATTAGAAGTGAAGGATTTGAGCAAAAATGGTAGAAATGAGGATTTGAAGGTGTGTGGTTGAGAAAGGATGAGAGGTAACCGATTGCAAGAATGAATGAAATGATTTTGGAAACTGATTTTATGCAGAAAAACTGTCAGTTTTCGCAAATTTTTGCGGATGTAATCGATTACACCCAAGTGGTAACCGATTACACGTCGGGTCAGTTGTGCATATCACATAGATTTATGAACATGTAATCGATTACCCTGATACTGTAATCGATTACACATGGTAAATTATTGATAAAACATGCAATGTATGAGTATCTATTCTATGTATAACATTCATATCACATAGATTTATGATTAAAAACACATACATACACTAGAATGACACAATAAAAACATATAGGTTAAATGAAAGAACCTGTCACCAAATGCGTTGGTCTCATATATCCTTTTCATCCAAAATGCCAAGTTCTCTTCTTATTTTGAAGAAGGGTTCTTTGGCTAATGGCTTTGTGAAGATGTCTGCTAATTAAGCATGAGTATCAACAAATGTAATCTCCACGTCTCCTTTTTGAACATGATCTCGTAGAAAATGATGTCGAATGTCTATATGCTTGGTACGAGAGTGCATAACAGGATTCTTTGAAATATTTATAGCACTTGTATTGTCACACCTTAAAGGAATGCATCCATGATTGATTCCATAATCACATAGTTGTTGTTTTAGCCAAAGACTTTGAGCACAACAACTCCCAGCTGCAATATATTACGCTTGGCGGTCTTTGAGAGCAACACTTGCTTGTTTCTTGCAAGACCAGGATATCAAAGCATTTCCAAGGATATGGCATGTGCCACTAGTACTTTTTCGATCGCTTTGCATCCTGCATAATCAGAATCTGAGTAGCCAACTAAAGAACAGATACTACCTTTGGGATACCATAGGCCAACATTTGTTGTCCCTTTTAGATACTTCATGATCCTCTTTACAGAAGAAAGATGAGATTCTTTTGGATTGACTTGAAATCGAGCACAGAGACATACACTAAACATAATGTCAGGACGACTGGCAGTTAAGTATAATAATGAACCAATCATACCTCGATATTTCTTGATGTCTATTGATAAACCTGACTCATCTTGATCAATATAAGTACCAGATCCCATAGGAGTTGCAATCTCTTTGCAGTTATCCATGTCAAACCTTTTTAACAGTTCTTTACAGTATTTTGATTGATTTAGGAAGATACCATTCTTAGTTTGCTTGATTTGAAGTCCAAGAAAGTAATTCAGCTTTCCCATCATGGACATTTCAAATTCTCCTTGCATTACCATTGAGAACTCTTCACATAAATCTTTATTGGTTGATCCGAAAATGATGTCATCAACATAAATTTGGACCAATAGAGTGTGATCCTTAATTCTCTTGATGAACAGAGTAGTATCTACCTTACCCTTTTCAAATCCTTTTTCACTTAAGAATTGACTAAGTCTGTCATACCAAGCCCTAGGGGCTTGTTTTAAGCCATAAAGAGCTTTCTTCAATTTGAATACATGCGAGGGGTTTTTGAAATCTTCAAACCCAGGAGGTTGTTTGACATAAACTTCCTCATTTATGTATCCATTCAAGAAGGCACTTTTGACATCCATTTGAAATAATTGAAAATCTAAAGAGCAAGCATAACCAAGTAATAAACGTATAGCTTCTAACCTTGCAACAGGAGCGAATGTCTCTTCAAAATCAATTCCTTCCTCTTGATTATAGCCTTGAGCAATCAACCTTGCCTTGTTTCGAATAATTATCCCATTTTCATCAAGTTTGTTCTTAAACACCCATTTTGTACCAATGATGTGTTTGTCTTGTGGTCTAGGGACAAGTTCCCAAACTTGATTCCTTTCAAATTGGTTTAACTCTTCTTGCATGGCAAGAATCCATTGATCGTCTTCAAGAGCTTCATTTATCTTTGAAGGTTCTATTTGAGAGACAAAAGCCATGTATAGGCAAGCTTCCTTCATATTTAATCTTGTTTTTACTCCTGATTCAATATCACCAAATACTTTGTCAAGAGGATGATCCCGATGAATTCTCCATTCACGAGGTAGATCAGGATGATTCTGCTCTTGTTGAAGATTGTCGTCTTGGTGATTGATTGAATTAATTTGTTTTTCTTTGACAGATTCTTCCTTACGTAATTCTGACTCAGCATCCTTAGTAGTGTCTTTTGTAGATGCTTCCATTATATCATCATCATCGTCACAAGAAACTTTCTCTACAGTTGGGTTAGTTTCATCAAAGGAAACATGCATAGATTCTTCTATAACTAAGGTTCTTTTATTATAAATTCTATAGGCTTTACTTGAAAGAGAATAGCCAAGAAATATACCTTCGTCAGATTTCTCATCGAACTTACCTAGGTTGTCTTTGTCATTGTTGAGTACAAAGCATTTGCATCCAAAGACATGAAGATGTGAGATGTTTGGCTTTCTTCCTTTATATAGTTCATAAGGAGTCTTTTTCAAGATCGGCCTTATATTGACTCGATTTGTAACATAGCAAGCTGTCCTTCCTGCATCTGCCCAGAAGTACTTTGGTAGACTTGAATCACTGAGCATTGTTCTAGCCAGTTCAATTAGAGATCGATTCTTTCTTTCTGCCACGCCATTTTGTTGAGGAGTCCTTGGAGCTGAGAAGTAGTGAGTGATACCATGTTCTTCACAGAATTCCTCAAAAAGAGCATTTTGGAACTCCCCACCATGATCGCTTCTAATTGACACAATCTTCATAGATTTTTCATTTTGCACTTGTTTTGCATATTTCTTGAATGCCTTAAATGCATCACCTTTTTGTGCTAAAAATAGAGTCCAAGAATATCTAGAGAAATCATCATCAATAACTAAAGCATAAACATTACCTCCAAAGCTTCTAGTTCTTGAGGGACCAAAAAGATCCATGTGAATCAACTGAAGTGGTCTTGTAGTTGATACCACATTCTTTGGTTTGAAAGAGGATTTTGTTTGTTTCCCCTTTTGGCATGTGTCACATAATCTATCTTTGACAAATTTCATTTTGGGTAATCCAATAACAAGATCATGTTTGACAAGCTTATTCAAATGTTCCATGTGAATATGTGCTATTCTTTTGTGCCAAAGCCATGCATCATTATTGCTTACCACTAGACATTTAATCTTCAAAGATAAATCATCTAGACATACCTTATAGGAGTTGTCGATTCTATTTCCCACTAACTTCTCTTCAGGAGAGGCTTCATTTTCAATGATGAAGTTTACTCTGAATCCTTTATCGCAGAGTTGACTTATGCTAATCAAATTATGCTTCAAACCTTCGACATATAGGACATCATCAATAGTTGTGAAGGGAGAAGCTCCAATCTTTCCAATCCCAAGAATCTTTCCTCTATTGTTATCTCCATATGTGACATATCCTTTAGATTTCAGCTTCAGAGATGTAAACTTTGTACAATCACCAGTCATGTGCCTAGAACAGCCACTATCAAGATACCATGTGTTGCTGGTGCTGTTCAGGCATTTCTCTTGTTCATCATCTGAGTGATGTGATGCCATTAGTGCTTTGACTTCAGATTCTCCACTTTCTGAATCGGAGGATGTACTTACTTCATTGTCATTCCATGCAATGTAGGCCTTTTTGGATTTGAATTCCTTTTTCCCTTTGAAGTACTTCTTCTTTGTCAGATTAGGACATTCTGCTTTCATATGTCCTTCCTTACCGCATTCAAAACATGTGAAGTTCTGATTTGAAGTGGATGTATCCCTTTTCTTGAAAAATTTCTTTTTGTTATCAAATTTAATATTTTGGTCTTTCTTAAGAAATTTTCCAAACCTTTTTACCAGAGGGTGATGTTCTCATCTTCATCAGTGCTTTCTTCTTCATGTTGTTTTCTGGTTTCAACCTTTAAGGCAATGCTTTTGTTCTTCTTCTCTTTGACTTCAGTCTCTTCCAATCTTCCAAGTTCCAATTCATGTTCTTGGAGTTTTCCAAATAATGCCGCAGAAGTCATTTTTGTGGACTTTTCTTCTCAGAAATTGTTGTAACCTTTGGTTGCCATTGCCGAGTCAATGATCGAAGAATTTTAAGATTCAACTCATCATTGGTAAAGGTCTTTCCAAGAGCCATTAAGTGATTTGTCAAATGAGAGAATCTCTTTTGCAAATCAAGTATTGATTCACCGGGCTGCATTCTAAACATTTCATACTCTTGTGATAGAGTATTCAGTTTAGATCTCTTTACTTCTACTGTTCCTTCATGGGTTACTTCTAGAGTATCCCAAATCTCTTTAGCGCTTTACAATGTGAGATCTGAAAGAATTCATCCATACCTAATCTTGTTGTAGAATGTTCTTGGCCTTTTTGTCGTAGAGCACTCTCTTCTTGTCATCATCCGTCCATGAGGTTTTGAATTTATCTTGCACTTCATTGTTGATGGTGTTGTAGGCACATAAGGACCATTCTCTACAAGATCCCATATTTCTTCTCCTTGTGCTTCAAGATAGGATTGCATGCGAATCTTCCGAAGTCATAGTGTTCTCCAACGAAACATGGAGGCTTGTTATTCTGCCACCATCTCTAAAAGTAGGATTGTTGCTTGCGGAAGCCATGGATCGAAGGAGCGAGTTACCTTAACTGCTCACGATACCAAATGTAAATCTGTATACAACCTAAGAGGGGTGAATTAGGTTGAACGATTTTCGAGTGACTTTTAGAGATTTTTCGTTCTTTTGTTTTATGGATAGATAGATGGAGTTTGATTGATAAACAAAAGTAAAAGGATAAGGAAGAAGATTGAGACACAAGAATTTATACTGGTTCTCCTAACCACTTGGGTACATCCAGTTCTTCTGACTCCTACAGAGCAATTCACTATGATAGAAATTCTTGTTACAAGCAAGCCTCACCCCAAGGCTCCCTAACAATCTCTATACAACAAGATAGCACCCCACTATCTTTTCAAACCAAAACCCAACACAAGGATGAGTTTAATAATTGTGAAGAATGGTAAAGCATATGGTTGTATCAGATCAATATCACTTTGTAACTATACAACTTAGTGCTCAAGAACTTTTTCAGAATATGAAAATAGTATCTAAGTTCTAGGCAAGAAAGTTTTGAAGGTTTAGAACTTGTAAAATGATATTGAACTCTTATGATTGAAAGAATGAAAGTTGTATGCATTACGATGTAAAAGAAAGGTATATATATAATCATCAGTTATTGTGCGAAGCAAGGTGATCGTTTGGCAACTTTCCAGGGACCAAAACACACCATTTGAAATCATAAAGTTTCAGAAAATTTGATTTTGAAACAGTGGTAATCGATTACGTCGTTGTGGTAATCGATTACATGTGTACGTTGAAAATCAGCTATTCAAAAATTTAGTTGATGTAATCGATTACACCTTTTAGGAAATCGATTACATCCACATCACCGAGACTTTAGGTAATTGATTACAGCTTTGAGGTAATCGATTACTGCAATAAAAAAAGTTTTTTCTTGACATTTCAAAAGAATTGCTTCAACACTTAACTTTGAAAATAACTTAGATTAAGTTTTAAACTTAAGGAATGATTTGTTTGAGCACATCTAAGTTATATAATCATAGCTTGTAATATGTCACAGATACAAACCATACTTACAGAGAATTGACAATACATAATTAAAGTCTCTGTAGAATCTTTGACTTGATCTATCGGAGGCTTTTCTTCTTTTTGATCAGCAATCTTGTTATCATCTAAACCCAGCCAAGTTTAAGAAGGAAATCTTCTTCACAATACAGGTTTTCTTGGACCAGTACCAGCCGGACCAGTAAATACCAAACCTAAAACAGGTTTAATGAAGGATGCCATAGCTTTTATTCCAAATAAGCAGAGCCTCAATTCACTTCCAATTATAACAAGGGAGGAACACGAAGCAATGGTTCACTTCTCTCAGGAAAATTTCAACAAGTCTATCTCTGAATTATTCAATTGGAACGAGGAAACAAAGATATATAACTTCTACGTTTTGAACAGAGGAAAATATGGAGTAAAAGCAGTAATTACCCCGGGATGCCCAGCCATTAGAGTGTTCAATTATTTCCAGTTTGGATTAATTGAATGCATTTATCTATCTAATGATCTTCAAGAATTACAGTTTTTCCCAACAGGAATTAAAGAAGCCGTGAAGTTCTATAAGCAAACAGTTGCTCGAGATCGACCAATATTTATGAAGATGTATTCAAGTTATCCAGAGTTCGAATCAATGCAGGTCGCCAAGCATTTTATCAGCATGGGAATTTGCAATGGTACATTCCCATACATAGATAAGCCACCAGAAATACCATACAATGAGGAGGAATATACAACAATTATCGCAAATCATCTATCCTATATATTTGAGCAAACCCAAAAGGTTCGTGGAGATACGCCTCTGAAGGTCAATTACAAAGGACTCAGCACAAAAATCACATCCAAAATTAGGCGCCCGATTAAGAAGGAAGAGTTTGCCAGAATAATAAATTTTGAAGCCCCATTTTTTACTCTATTGGGACCAAATATCAACTATTCGCCAGTTGTCAAAAAGAAGCTGTGTGAAATTATCAAAGTTTATCAGGATCACGCCTGTGAATTATGCTATAATGAAAAAGAAAAAATAAAGCCAGAAGAAGACAAAATTGATGATAAGCCAGAATCTTCAGGAGTTGCTGACCAAGCCTTCTCGGAAGAATCATGTGAAGCAATTATAGAAGAGTGATGTAAGACATGACGTCATAGAATAATTATGTAAGGGAAACAAGACCAAAATATCATGTAAATAGTCTACATGTTATGTGTCATAGTGGGTACGTGTCATAAAAAACCCGCTACGTAATTGTTAGTGTTAGCCACGTATAAAAACAAATTTATTAGGTGTGGCTAATAGTATGTGTCAGTAGTATGTTGTTGTAAAAGAGCATTAAATGCTAAGAAAAGTAAAAGTGGCAGAAGAAAAATAAAGGAGCCACGTATAGGAGTGTGTAGAAAATGCTATAGTAGTGTAGTAGCTTCTTTAGTCAGTAGGAGTAAACTTTGTGTATTATAAATAGAAGGTTGAAGCATGTAGCTGAGGGAGAGGAAATCCAGTGAGAAAGTTCTCGTTAGAGACTTTTATCTTCCTTCTCCGAATAGGAAGTTGTGCTCATATCCTTGTAGATTTGAGTCGTTGCCTTGAGAGTGGTAACACCTATGTATCTATCCTTGTGAAATATTAATAAAAATATCCAGTTTTCTATATACTTTAAATATTTTCAGTTTCTAAATACTCTCTTCACATATTTCCAACCATATCATCAATTAACAAGCGGAAGCAAAGTGGGCACTTTAAAAGCATGGATCTCACTCAGGTATATTCAAAATCACATCTCTAAATATGATAAACATATGTTTGAGTCTAGAATTAATTATATTATTTAGTATCTATCTTGGAAAATTATATTATTTCTAAATATGGCTTCTACGTCAAAAAATTTAGATATAACTAAATACAAGGATATAGAAAACTTAGAAGTTCATGAAGAAGCAGGAAATTATTCTTCTACTATAGTCTTAAATAGAGATAAATTTAAAGAAATACAAAAAGAAAATATAGATCTTCCTGAAGGATATAATATTAAAGGGTCAACAAAAAAGGAAAATTTAAAATCGGTGATAAATGTTTTTAATAAAAGAGAAAATATTCTTTATTTTGGTAAATCAGCTGTAGAGACAACTATTAATATTGAAGATACTGAAGGAAATACAAGTTTACAATTAATTACTGCTAGAGATATTAATAATGTCATGAGAACAATTAAAAACAAGGAGCATAGAAAAAAAATAGGATATATTCATATAGGAGCAGTACAAATTTTGCTAAAAGCAACTTATGCTGATGGAACTAATTCACCAATTAAAATTATTCTGATGGATGATAGGATCACAGATAAATATGACTCTATTTTAGGAATTATGGACGCAAACTTAGCATATACAAAAGTGAAGTTTGAAGTTTTTCCAAATATAGGAGTCCCACTAAATACCAAAAGATTAGATAGAACTTTGGCTCTTACATATAAGTTTGCCAGAAAATATTTATGAGACCAGGAGAAAAAGTATTTTCAATTACTTATTGTGTTAGTTTTGCACTTAGCAATTCTCATCATAGTATAGAATTTAGACATAATGATAAAATAAATTTACCTGAATTATTTATGGATATAGGAAGAATATATATGCCAAGAAAAAATAATATAGAAGAATTACCAGAAAAATTGCAACTGAAATATATCAATATTGATTCAGTAGAAAATAAAGATTATAAAAATATGATAGAGAAATATAGTACAAAAATAGAAAGACCAATTATGCTTTCAGAACCAGAAAAGGTTAGAAATGAAGATAGTGAAATAAATAAGCTAGCAAATCAAGTGAAAGATTTAGAGTTATATCTAAAAAATAGAATATGAATACAGCTATTTTTTCCGTAAATCAGGGAATTATGGAAATAGAAGTGAAGTTAAACGAAAGATCTAGCATTATATACTCAAGTAGAATTGAAGATGAAGATAGGGATTTTTATGAAAAAATAAGATGCATATGGCAGTTAAATTTACCAAACGAAATAAAAAGAATAATATGCAGAGATTATGGAAAACTATGTGCACAGTGGATAGTATATAATAATGAAATTATGGATGCTATATGGTGGGAAGAATTTATGTTACCTGATAATAATTATCCAGAAATATATTTAGATGGACCATTAGAAGATTTTGACATAGATGATTGGTTCCTAGATGATGATTAGAAATTTTAAGATTTATTATACTCACAATTTATTTGGAAATTATATGGGATTATATATGTTTTATTATGTATGCCTTATGTATGTTTCAGTTACTTCATCGATTGAAAATTTATGCCATGTGCATGATATGCATTTATTATGCATATTATAGTTGAGTTGAATTAATACATGCTTCAGTTGAAATTATGGTTGAATTAATGCATGTTACTATTGAATTTATTTATCGAGTTGAATTTATTGATGTATCTGTGTGTTGAATTATTGAATTATTTATGGTATCAGAGCAGGTAACTAGCCTGCGGAAATAGGAAAAAAATGAGAAATTCATCTAGACTTATTAAAACTAATAGAGGATTACACGTAGTAATAAAAATAAATAATAATATGGGAATTTATTATGTAGATGAATTCTTCTGCAAAAAGTTAAGAAAAATTCAGAAAATAAAATTACCCAAAGATGTTAAAATGAGAATAATAGAAAAATATGGATATCTATTAGGACAGGAATTAGTATATATAAGTAGAATGGTTGATTTATTGAGATTCTTTGATGACATATTCTGGTTTTATGGATGAGTATGGAGTAACATTAGAAGAAATAAAAGAATATAAAAGAACTATAATTAGAGAAAAAATAAGACGAGAAAAGATAGAAGTAGAGAGACTTTATAGAACTATAGATGATTTTGTTAGGGATCCTAATAGAATAAATTGGCAAGAAATTAGAAATAGAATTTTAGCACAAGAACAAAAAATAAATAGATTAGAAAATGAGTTCAACCAGATCTAGAAAAGAATTACGAACTAATGAGCTTATGGAATTAATTAAAGAAAATAGAAATATTGTAGAATTATTATGTAAAAGGTTAGATTATTTTATAACAAAAAAGGATAATGAAGAAATAGAAAGAATAACTAGATCACTTACAAGATTCCAAAATATTTTATGTCAACATGAACAGGAATTACGAGAATTAAGAAATTAAAATTATATCCGTCACAAAATTTTGCGACCAAAGATTTAGCGACGAAATATGACTTTTCCGTCACTAAAATTCGTCAATATTTTATCTTTTTCTAGCTATGAATACTTAAGAACAGATTATTGAGGCTTCGTGCTTCCTATAAAAAAAGCTCAATGTACTGCCAATAATTGTCCCCTACTTTATTGCATGAAATAAAAATAAAACAGATAAAACGATGAAGCACATCCGGCCAGTAACACTGAACAGAATAGCATGCACAAGTTTCATATCTCAACCCAAATAGAATAGGTAAGACCAAGTCATCGTATTCCCATGGTGGCTTTGGAAGATGGCGTTGGGGTCCAAGATTTTGTGGTGGAGGGGGTGACGAAAAAGCTGTGGACAGGGGTGACTCGATGTTGGGGTCCTCGATTTCAGATGTAGAGACTCTGTCCAGATCTAATCTCAGAACCGATTTCAGCTGGGTGTGAAACAACTGTCTTGGTCTTGGGTGGTGGTGAGTTTTGTGAGATTTTGGCTGCAGGAGAGATGGCCAAGGATTAGGTCTCGAAGGGGGAGGGTTGTGCGATGTCGGCATCAGGTGGGAATAGCGGATAGGAGCAGAGGTTTTGAAGCCCTGGTGGAGGGGTTGGAGACCGTGGTGGAGGGGTTTGAAGATGTGGTGGAGTTGGGTGGAGACGGGGGGAATAAGGAAGTGGATTTTGGAGTGGAGGGTTGGAAGGGGCGGAGGAGTGGCATGAGGCGGGGAAGGGGGAAGAGATTAGCTGGTGGCCAGCAAATGCCCACAAGGGGGAAGACGACCCACAAGGGGATGAAACCTCTCATCTCATTGGCAGCGCTAAGAGAGAAGCACAACGGCACAAGAGTTGGAAGTGAGTTCCACAACAACACAAGGGATGGCAACCGCTCTACTACAGAAACCTAGTAGATGTTGTTGTATGAATATTAGGAGAGAATACTTAAATATATACTCCACTTTTGTCACACAAAAAAAAATATACTCCACTTATTTCCAAAATTTGAGAAATAAATTACATGAAAGTGAAGTTAGTTATAGAAGCACTGATAATAGATATCATTTACACACGTAATGACATGATTTTTCAGAGATGTAAAATAAAATAAACACTTTCACGGCACATCTATTGAATGGTTAACAATTAATTGGGTGGCAGGAGAAGTAAATGTCAGAGATGATTTCTTGTTGCTTGTAGGAATTGACAATAGGAAGCCAACGAGAGTTGACACAGATGATCAGACTCTCTATTCACGCTAGTCGTGACTTAGGTTTTGAATCTTGAATCTGTGGGAGACTATACTAAATTCTATTGTAAATTTTTACTGAGTTTGATGGTTCTTTCTGACTTTAAATGAGGGTGTACTTCTCCTAATTTAATTTTTTTATTTATATAAAAAAAGAATAGACAATGGCAAATCTATGTGGAATGGAAAATATTATTTACAATGAACATGGTTAATTATACATAATACAAAGTACAAATACATAATACAACAAGAAAAATTTGAGCCCCTAATGATGGAGGAAATTAAGAAGGAAGATACATATAGTTAAAAAAAGGGACAGGTGTGACGAAGATTTCTAAATCATAACAGCAATATTGTGTGTAAAGAAGGATGAAAATATATCTCTCAACAAGAGAACATGCGCTTAACACAGGTGTAGTTAAGTTTTTAGGGTGTAGTTAAATTTTTTATGGGAAAATGATTTTTTGTAAAAAAACGGATGAATGAGTTTTTGTCACGTGTTTTATTTAGATAATAGTTTTGATGAATAAACTAGCAATAATGCTGATCTATCAGAGACTGTAGTCCACTTTGGATTATTTAAAGGCTTAATTTTATAGAATAAATTTGAGAATTTTTTTTTTTTGTAAAATGATCAGAAACGGAAGTGGGAGTGGTTGAGCTTTACCAAATACTGACCTTCTAAATTCAAATATTTATGTTTATTTATAGTCAGAAATGGCAAGAATTATAGCAAACTAACAATCTCTTACCTTAATAAGTAAGATCTTCAGAAGATTTTGGACCTCCTAAAGTTTTAAAATTCTATATTATGCCGCTCTGTTCTTGATATCATGAATCACTTCGGAGATTATATATTAGTACTTTTCTAGCTTTTTTAGTTATAACGTGGCAAACATTAGAAGCACTCCAGACCTTAAAAATGAAGATTGTGCTCCAACAAGCTATTATCATGAGACACGCAAGAACTCAATGCCAGATACAAATATTCTGTCCGAAAGGAAATTTAAGGATCTAAAGCCTCTTCCCTTAATTCAATTTTTTTTTTATGATTTCGACCCTTTCAATACTTTTATTAGAAAAAACGATTGACTTTTTCCATCCATGCTCCATATATTGTTGTATTTCAAGTAGTCAACCACGAAAACCATAGGGCAGGTAAATTTGAGTACAGCTAGCATCGGTGAAGAACATAAACATATTGAAGCGACAAAATTATTTAAAGATTTTAATGACTAGTGCCTAAAAAATATTGATTAGGATTATTTAAGATAAATATAAAGTAATTTTATTATTTATAAAAGATTAAATAATTTTTATATTTTTAATATAATACTCTTTGTTTTCGTTTTTTAATCAATGTTTTAAAGACACAGACTAAAATACTCCTATATACTTGTATGATCAATGTGATTCAAAAGCTAAAAAAATTTAGTGCTCGTAATATTGGTCATGTATCTATATCAAACTAAAAGCCAAGCTGTCTTCAACTTTTATGTTAAATAATGAAAATTTTATTAGCAGCGCCTGAAGTGGGGATATGCTTGTACTTTGGTAGGCGTACACTTCATGTGTCTAAACCACTACCAAACCAAGCTCACTCTGTACCAAAAGAAACAAATCTCAGTAACCAAAAATTAATCAATACTTTTAATATTTAGTCACATGGCACCCACATTGTTGCCTTTGCATTCATTTTGCTCATGTGCGCGCACAACGAAAATCCATTAGTATGTCAAATAATTACACATACTGATCAAATTTAGAAGCCATTTTCTTGAATCAAAATATTAAGCTATACGAATGACATATATGTATCAATTATATAAGCAAACTTAAATATCTTCTCTCTCGATATTAGGAGTTGATATTTAGCTACCTACTCCACTACATATTATTTTTATACATGTTATAATGCTGTATACCTGGAGATTCAATAGATTAAAATGCAACATTACAACAATCATAGGGACCTATATATGTTCTAGGATTCGTATTAGAGTGATGGAGATATTAATTTATGATTGGGGCTAGTATTGTTTAATATTTTCTGTCGGCCTTGGTTGACCAGGCAAGAAACTGATTGGACCTTTCTTGACTTGGATGTTCGATTCTCTTGCACATGACACTTGTCTTTAAAATTCAGTAATATTGGGCATGTGGAGTTATTTTAGTGTACGGAGTTCTCTAATCTCTATATAAAGAGAGCATTACACACAAGAACGCCAACAAGCAAGTTGTGTTAATCAGCGCCTGCTTGCATATACGTAAAATCAATATGGGGGCTACTAATGCTAAGTTTTTGCACTTGGCTGTACTTGTGTGGAGCACTGTTTGTGCTTTGATGAGTGGTGTTGGTGATGGGAGGTATATAGATGGTAGCAGTTTTGCTGATCCTAGTCGCTGGAGGTCTGGTGGTGATAATAATGATGATGATTATTGTTTATATCGAAGTTGGAGGGGATGCGGGAGTTTCTCCGGAAAAGGTGGTGGTGATTCCAAGAGTGGGGAAGGCAATGTAGCAGCTTCTAGTCCAAGTAAAATGATTGAGGCTGCCGGAGGAGGGGGAGCAGGTGGAGGTGGGGATGGTGGAGTTGGTGGGCGTTCTGGACATGGTGAGGGTTATGGGGAAGGCAGAAGGAAATAATGGAGATGGTGCAGGTGGTGGTGGAGGTGGAGGAGGAGAGGGTGGAGGCATTGGTAAAAATGGTGCGGGTTCTGGTCATGGTAATGGTTTTGGTGGTGGGGTAAGTTTTGGGAGTGGTGATGGTGGAGGAGGAGGGGGCGGTGGTTTTGGTAGTGGTATAGGTAGTGGAGGGGTAGGTCAAGGTAGTGGTTTCGGTGCTGGTTTTGGAGTGGGTGGAGGCAATGGAGCACGTGGGGGTGGGGAGGTGGAGGACGAGGGAGTGGAGGTGGAGTTGGAAATGGAGGCGGGCAAGGTCGTGGGAGTGGTTTTGGTGCGGGTGGAGGAATGAGTGGCTTGGGAGGAGATGGAGGAGGAGGAGGTGTTGGTGGTGGTGGTGGTGAAGGCGGGGGAGGTGGTAATGAAGGACAAGGTCATGGAAGTGGTTTTGGTGCGGGTGCGGGTGCAGGTGCTGGAACAGATGGCATGGGAGGAGGAGGTGGTGGTGGTGGTGGTGGTGAAGGTGGAGGAGTTGGTAATGGAGGACAAGGTCATGGAAGTGGCTTTGGTGCGGGTGCGGGTGCAGGAACAGATGGCATGGGAGGTGGAGGGAGGTGGTGGAGGTGAAGGAGGTGGCAATGGAGGTCAAGGTTATGGCAGTGGTTTTGGAGCAGGTGCAGGTATGGGTGGTATGGGAGGAGGAAGAAGTGGAAGTGGTGGTGGTGGGGAGGAGGGGTGGGGGTGGAGAAGGTCACGGTCATGGCAGCGGTTTTGGTGGAGGTACAGGCGGTGGAATGGGAGGAGTAGGAGGCGAAGGTGGTGGTGGAGGAGGAGGAGGTGGCAGTGGAGGTGGGTATGGTCATGGTAGTGGCTTTGGTGCCGGCATGGCCATAGGTGGAATGGGAGGAGGAGCTGGAGGTGGGAATCGTGGCAGTAATGGTGGTCGCAATGGTCGTGGTGGTAATAATGGCATGGGAATTGGATTCGGCATGGGCATGGGTTTTGGTTTTGGTATGGGAAGCACCGGAGCAGATGCCAACAACCCTTAGATATATAGACCAAAAGTTTACAAACAACTTGGTGAGTCGTACTTAGATGTTCCAAAGAACGTATAATTGAATATGGTGTATTGCTTGTAGTGGTTTATAATATTGTGTTGTTTGTTATCGCTCCTTATTTTATTGAACACATGAATCATATTCTGTACTTCAAAATAAAATACTATTTGTCATTCCAAAATTTCCAATTGAGAAGTGCTATTTGTTACGAAACGAAAACATTACGAATTTTTTTGACCAATCACACTCGTTTGTAACCATACATGGGGGGTGTGGATATAATATGTGGAAGAGAAATTGACTGCCACGTATGTTTTCGTGCTTTTCGTACAGATATCCCTTGGTATGATTTACCATTTTTGTTTCCACTTACCCAAAAATATTTTTGGTAAATTCTTAGATACCCAGTCAATTAGTTGGGTATCAATACCCAAATTAAGCACAATATTTTGTTTTTTTTCTAAAAGTAACCAGTAAACTTTTAATAATTAATAATTGATAATTATTGTTCGTTTCTACGTTCGTCTTCCCCATTTCCACTTAATAATCACTGTTTGTCTTCCCCTTTCTCTCGTTTCGTAGAAGCCTCACAAATCCACTTCCACGTTTTCATCTTCTTCAAACAGAGAATGAACTCCGATGCAAAAATGAGAAATTAGAGAGCAGAGTGTTTTTATAGTAGAGAGAGATATATTTTCTGAATTGTGATTATGCTTATTTCATTTCCTCAAGTCATGCTATATGGATGCGACAATTTAGGGATGGCAATGGGCACCCTCTGGGCAGGGTACTATAGTACCCGTCCCCATACCCGCATTTAGAAAAAAGTGCCCGTACCCGAGCCCATACCCGCGTGGGCAGCAAGTTTAGTGCCCGTCCCCGAACCCGTTGGGTACCTAAGTGCCCGTATCCGCACCCGTTACCCGCACTTTAACTATGAAAAGACAATAAATAACGAAAAGAACATCATAACTTAATTAAAATATGATCCAAAATCTTTCAAATAAATTCTAAAATATTACAAATCATAGTATTTAGCCAAATAAAAACATCGAAAATATGAAAAACAAGTACGTATTACAATAAGTAGATTCCGGTAAAAAAAAAGTAAATAGATTAATTAGATAGATTCCGGTAAAAAAAAAAGTAGATAGATTAATTAATTCTATTTAATATTTTGATATAAAATTATAATTTTGTACATATATATGTATATGCGGTCATAGAGCTGGTCAAGCACCAGAGTGCCCGTACCCGCACCCATATACCCACTCAGATTTGCGGGTAATTACCCAGGACCAAGCCCATACCCATAAAGCGGGTATTTACCATGCCCATTGCGGGTTTTTTTTGCGGGTGCCCAGTGGGCTTGGGTCTAATTGCCATCCCTAGACAATTACGATCATTCGAAGGAGAATATTTTAGCAATACTAACCAACTCATGATTGCCCACTATTCAATTGCCAACTAATTTATAAATGCAAAATAGTAAAATTGAAAAATAAAGGCCAGAACTTGTGGCATCAAAATCCCTTTGCTAAGTAGCTTTTATCAGGTGGATCACTCTCCTTCAAGAAACAGAGCTACGGAATAATAAAGGAAGCAACACGGACAACAAAGGAAGGCGTCGATGGGAAGTAACAGATAGAGAGAAGGAGTCACCGATCGAAGATGGAGAGCTGTGTTCAACTTTGTCATGGTGGGGTTAATTTGTGAAATTGGCATAAGTTTCTAAAATTATAAAATTTACCCACATAGGAGATTATGTAAAAACATATTTCATACAGGTAATATTAAATATAAAAATAATATTAATGACATAATAAATTTGATACAAGTGGATATTTTTCATTGGTCAAACTCATTTGGGTATGGATACCCAACTAATCCATAGGGTGTGGGAGTCATCACCAATATTTTTTGGTTTTGGTATGATTTACCATTTTTGTTTCCACTTACCCAAAAATATTTTTGGTACTTCTTACCTTTCTGGGGTTTGTTCTTTCTATAGCTTCTTTAATCACAATGCGAGATACAACTTATGACTTTATGCCATGCAAATGAAAATTTGTGTATCCTCCGTGGTGACTTTGGTGATTGAGTAAGATAATAGTGCCCAAAGCCTGCGTCGATCCCAATAGAATCAACTCGCTCGAAATACACGTCAATGGCCAACATACTTGACATAAGAACAAAACTATGATTTGCTGGGTTGTGCAGACTCCAAGCATGTTGCTTATTCCCAGAAGCCGAGAACTTCTTCCATGTTGCCAGATTCATACGTAGTGTGTCAGTAGCACCCATAAAATGGTTAATTATTTTATCGGAAATGATGAATATCGCGAGATTTTACTTGGTGAATTCATCACGACATGTATTATTTGGTTAGTCAAATATTCTACTAACACGGAAGTATAATAGTTTTAGGACTCAAATTAATTCTTAATAAAAATTATGGAGACCAATGTATTCTCCAAAAAATAAAAAACACTAATTTAGTTCTTAAGAATCTTAAATACGGGTCAAATTAGTTTTGATAGAGACTAAAATATCCCTAAAAATTATTCTAAAAAAACTAATTTGACTCACATTTTATATTTTTAAAAACTAAATTTATATTTTTTATTTCTCAGAGACTAAATTGATCTCTATAATTTTTTTTGAGACTAATTTAAGTATTTATTTCTTTTAAAAAAAAGTCACATCAACCCTCCTTAAATTTCATGAATGGTCTCTTCGCGATGTATAGCATCGCCCATATTTTATTTCCATTCCAATGATAGAGTAAGGCTATGCTTTTCTACGGTATAAAAAAAAAACCAGAAATGATATTTAGACATCATTTATGCGACACCTACGCGAACACCGTATATGCATTCTGTCCGAATCAGCCAAAAAAGGCCGCCCAAACTCGTCTCCCTCGTTTTCTTTCTCATTTCAAAAAAACACAAAGGAAACTGAACCTCCTCTCCTCGACTCCCCTCTGTCGCCTCAGTCTCGATCTGTCGACAGCTTGATCTCGACAGTTTGAGCTTGATCTCGACAGCTTGATCTCGACAGGTTGAGCTTGATCTCGACAGCGGTGCGACGGCGAGACAGACCCCGAGTGGTGCGGCGGTTCTGCGGTGCAACCAGAGCAATCAAGCGAGAGAGCCCCTCCACGCGACAGAGAACAGACCACGCCGAGAGAGAAGAGGGAGACGACAACGGGAAAAGCGAGAGACGAGAGGACGCGAGAGGAAGAGAGAAGCAGCCGTCAGAGAAGAGAGCACGCCGAGAGAGAAGAGGGCGACGACGAGGGAGACGAGACACGCGTGAGAATGGACTGAGCGGGAACGAAATAACAAAACAAAAGCCACGCGTGAATGACTAAACTGCCCTTGGCAGTATACGATGTTAAATACGGTGTGACAAAAAACGGTGTCTAAATATCATTTCTGAAAAAAAAACTATGCTTTGTACCCAAAAAAAAGACTATGCTTTTTAAAACTTTTATTTAAAAAGTGCATTTTTTTTTAGTTCATTTGCAATGTTTTAAAAATAGGATTGGTGCTCGAACCCGGGAAGATTCAATGATTTGATGGTGGTTGAGTCATTGTCGAAAGGGTAATAATTAAATATTTATTTTAAATATTATATAATTTATAAAATAATATATTATTGAATTATGATAAATCAAATTTAGATTTATATTTAAATTACGATAAATTAAATTTAAACTAATAAAATAATATAATTAAAATTCATGAATATGAATATTTATAATTTATCGTTGGACCTTCAAACAATATGAATTTTAGAATTCTAAAAATAAAATAAAATAAAATAGAAAAATAGAAAAACTACATGTTCAAATCAATTCTTATCACTGGATTTTGATTGGTTTTGCACAAGTTCTCACCGGTTCTGAGATGTATTAGTGCATGTTTGGATTGCCGTTTGGACCATCTCAACGTCCGTTGGGTATAGATGAACATAATTTGCTTTTCGTTTGGCTTCATGTTTCAAATACGTTGGTGAACGGAATTCAACCTAAACGTTGGTTAGATTAAAAGTAAACCTGGCCATGCTTTTCAGTTTTCATTCTTCCGTTTGAAATGTCCAAGACCATTTCACCCTTTATTTTGTGTTGCAACAGTATTAATAGTAACATCTATTTAATATTATATAGCTTTTTAGTTTTGTTATTTCGGTGATTCAAAGAAGCTTCATGGCTTCTTAATCTTGTTTATTTCAAATATAATAATAATAATAATAATAATAATAATAATAATAATAATAATGCTTTGTAATTATAAAAATGATATTAATAATTTTTTAGTTACAATAATAATGTTTTAACTAAAAAAAATATTAATACCATTGTTATAATTACAAAATATTATTATTATTATTATTATTATTATTATTATTATTATTATTATTATTATTACTTCAGAGAATTATTTCTATTCTCAACTAATTTTTAATTAGTTTATATGTTTTACTTTTACAAAAATTTACTCATTAAAATATTTAAATAATGAAGAAATATATTGCCATTTAATAAAAAATTAGCTTTTATATAATATTTTGTATTTTTAAATACTTAAATATTTATTGAATTTAAAGAGGTAAAAAATAAAAAATAATTGATAATATAAAAAAATATTAATACTACATAATAAAACTCATTCCCTCTTTGTTAATTACTCATTTAAAAGTACATTTCATCAATATCATCCAAACAAATTTCATTTTGTCAAACGTACGTTTGCGAAAAAAGTATCCAAACAAAAATCACGCTACGATAAACTCATTTTTAACCAAACGTCTGTTTGTAAAATAACATTGAATCAAACATCTGTTCGCAAACTTTAATCCAAATGAACCCTTAGTTTTTTGGGTTAGATGGATTGAACAGTTGACTGCAAGAGTGGATCCACATTAGGCCTAGGGTGGCCACATGCCACCATAAAATTTTTAAATTTTCGCTTATTTTTCTTTTTTTTTTTCATGTTTTGACCCCGCTAAGTTCTGCACCCACTGCTCCAAGTCCCAACACTCTCTAATCTTCCTCGACAGTTTCACTGTCTCACTACTAAAAAACATGAGGACCGGGGAAGAGAAACCAGAGAGTAAAAGAGGGATACAGGGACTTTAGTTTGTTGAGTGATGCGTATAATAGAGGATTTAGGGTTGTGTACACTCTCTGATCTTCCTCGACAGTTTCACTGTTTCACCACTAAAAAACATGAGGACCGGGGGAGAGAAACCAGAGAGTAAAAGAGGGATACAGCGGCTTCAATTTGATGAATGATGCGTATAATGGAGGATTTAGGGTTGTGTATTATTATGGGCTTGCATATTGTGCCTTTATTAATTAATTGAATATAAATATGATAGAAGAATAAATGCTAAATTACACTTTTCTTCCCTTAACTTTTTTTTTAGTTTTCAATTTCGTCCCCTAACTATTTAAGTTTTTATTTAGGTCCCTTAAGTTACGAAAGTTATTTCAATTTCATCCTTTTTTTTTATTTTAGACGAATGACCATTTGACACGTAGGTGATTTCCATTTAATTTTTCATTTTTTTATTCCACGTGTCGAATGGTCATTCATCTAAAATAAGAAAAAAATGAAAAAAGGACGAAATTGAAGTAATTTTTGTAACTTAAGGGACCTAAATGAAAACTTAAATAGTTAGGGGACGAAATTAAAAACTAAAAAAAAGTTAAGGGACGAAAAGTGCAATTTAGCTAAGAATAAAAAAGCAAAATGGGCTTAGATATGTTGTCACGAAAGGTATTGCAAGGCTGTGTCCGAACCGAACAAATTCAACTAGGAAAATGTGGGGGAAAAAACAACTTGAGAATCGACCGATGTTTGCATAGCCCAAGTAGGGGTGGAAAATGGCCGGACCGTCTGACATAGGCCTAGCCTATGTCAAATCCAGTTAGGCCAGACTTTTTTTAAAAACAAAAATAGATAAGGCTAAGGCTTTTTGAGAAGCTTATTTAGTTAAAAAGTCGAGCTTCAGGCCACTCAAAAAGTATTTTAGGCATACAAGATCGGCCTATTTAATTAAATATAAATAATAATAATTATTGCTATTATTATTATATTATATTTTGTACATTGTGTTAAAAAATATATTTAATGGTCTTTTCAATAATTTAAGGATATTGTCTTACATAATTTTTTGACATATTTAAATGTCTTATTGCAAAATAGAATTTAAATAAATTAACTATCATATAATGTCAGATTCTCTAAAATGTCAGGTTAGACCTTGAAAAAGTTTATATCATACGAATAAATCAGAGTCAGATCTTATAAAACTCAGCTCATCCTATCTATTTCCATCTCTATGTCAGCAGTGGTTTTATTTTATTTTTGGGTTAATACCGCTTTTAGTCCCTGTAATATCAGTGAAATCTAGTTTTAGTCCCTCCTAAAATTTTTGTTTAGATTTCGCCCCTGTAATATCAGATTCTCCCAGTTTTAGTCCCTCATGTTCTCTCTCCATCCACGTGGCATGAATGACGTGTAAATTTTTTTACACATAGGCTGTGCCATGCTGACTCAATATGACCAATCTTAAAAAATTAAATAAATAAATTAAATAATAAATTTTATAAATAAATAATAAACGAATAAAATAGATAGAAAAGGGGAGAAGAACATAACTTCGTCTTCTTCCTCCCATTCTCGTCCCTGTTAAACATCCTGAACAGCTGCCGCAGTTGCTCCTCCGTGTACGACGACTTCGCCGGCAACAGATCCGACACCACTAGTGCCACGAATTCCAAGAACTCTATCAGACCGTTGTTTTTTGGGTAAACCCTCTGTATGAACCCTTCCAATTGCTCCGCGCTTGGCTTCAGACCCAGCGATCACAGAAGCGAACTCAGCTCTAATTGCGTTAGGGTTCCATTGTTGTTCCTATCAAACGAACGGAAGATTTCCCTTAACTCTGCTATTTGCTCGTCGTCCAAATTCACTTCTTATTGCTTCTTCTTGGTTCTTGCTTATTTCTTTCTTTTTAAAAAAACGCTGTCGTTTTTGTTACAGTTATATTGGGAGTGTTCTAAAGAGTGTTTCTGATGGAAGATGCTTTTGGTGTATCTGGGCTTAGAAGATCGGAGGGAGTGGTTGGATGAGTTGTTGTTCTTCCTATTCCCATGGCAGCTTCGAATATCAGGAGGTTTACGGAAATGTCGGATCTGTTTTTATTTTTTTAATTAATTAATTATTTAATTTATTTATTTAATTTTTTAATATTGGTTATGTTGAGTCAGCATGACACAGCCTATGGGTAGAAAAAAAAATTACACGTCATTTATGCCACGTAGATGGAGGAAAAACGTGAGGGACTAAAACTGGGAGAATCTGATATTACATCGACGGAATCTAAACAAAAACTTTTGGAGGGACTAAAACTGGATTTCACTGATATTACAGGGACTAAAAGTGGTATTAACCCTGTAGCGACCGATAAATCGGTGGGATTTTATTCGAGTTTAATGGAGCCGCCACCAATGATTTATTAATTTAGGGAAAAATATTGGAAAAACCCTTTTTTTTTTGAAGAAAATGGTTCTTGAGACCAGATTTGGGTTCGAGAGTCGATTATGTGTAAGGAAGGTATTAGCACCCTACGACATCCTTTCGAAAAAAGTTACCTCTAATTAATTGTGCAAAATTTATTAACTTCTAAAAAAAATATTTATTTCCCTTTTATTAAAAAAAGACAAGAATTAACAAAGATAAAAAAAAGGACTTAATAAAAGTTGTTTATTTTTGTGCTTGACAGGAGTGGGCTTCTGCTCCTACGTATCTCCGGGTGCAGTGGAGAAATCAAAGGCTACGTAGTTCTTGGGTAGAAAACGATTCTGTGTTGGTTGATTTTAATTGTATATTTTTTTATAAGGTAGGTTTTCGTAGGGACCAAACAAGAAGCAATCAAGAGTGGTCCTCACTAACAACCTATTTTGTTTGAAAAATTAACGGTGTTCGTAATGATCAAATGGGAAGCAATCTCGAGTGATCATTACTAGTAAAAATAACTTGATTTTATTTTTATGGAGAAGATAGGTTTTCATGGGGACCAAACAAAAAGCAATCAAGAGTGGCCCTCACTAACAACCCATTTTTGTTTAGAAGATTAACATTCATAATGATCAAACAGGAAGCAATCTCGATTGGTCATTACTAGTAATTAATTTTTGCAATTTTATATGTACGATTTTTTTAGAAAAATATGGTCTCAAAATTTGTATTTAAGATTTAGTTGAGTAAAATTGTCCTAGTTTGACTAGTAAAAAGGGTGTCCACGTTTATTTGGTAAAGGAAATAGATGGGCTGGTTGAGACCCAATACTTACAAACAGAAAAAACAAGGGGGTGGCTGAAGCCCAAAACTTACGAATAAAACCCAATTGAATGAATAATAATAACATATAACAAAGGGTAAAAGAAAGAAAAGAAAAAAAAGGTATAAACAGAATAAAAATAGAAGGGAGGAGGGGACTTCACATGTTTTTTTTGTTAGCAACCCTAAATTGGATCAAAACAAATGGGCTGAAGCCCAAAAAAAAAAATATGAATAGATAAAAAAGAATTGATAAAAAGAAATAAAAGAAATAAAATAAAAGGGGAGGGGGAGTATCTCATGTACAATGGGTTGAAGCCCAAAGAATAAAAAAAATGGGATTAGAATAGGAAAAAAAAAGAAAAGGAAAGATGGCGTATAAAAAAATGGTGAAGCCCAAACAAAGAGAAAAAAATAAATGTAAAAAAGGATAAAAAAATAAAAGGGGAGGGGGTTCAGTTTGGTTTCTTCGAAACCCTAAAATCATGAAGCTGCGCAGCATAGCTATAAGGGAAGAGGGAAGGGTTGTGGCGGCGAGAGGGGAAAGGCCGAGAGGGGGTGCGTCCCGTGCGCCATCCATGGCCACGCGCGGCCGCAAGCGAGAAAGGGGATGGGTGCGACGTCTATGGCACGAGCGAGAAGGGGCGCAAGGAGGGAAGGGAGACGCGGCGGTCGCGCGCTATACCTGTGCGAGAGGTCCGGGGTGAGAGAGAGAGCTGACGCTGGGAGGAAAAGGAAGGGATGCTGGGAGGTTCTGGTTTCAGTGGATGCGAACGGTGGCTCACGGCGGAACGGTGGGGGAATCCCGCCGGAGGTGGTTCTTCTCCTTTCCTCTCTCTTTTCCAATTTTTCCTCTTTACTTTAGTTTCTGATTCTACCTTAAATCGCTAATTTTTGCTCTCTAATTCTTCTCCTACTTTCTTTTGATTCTATGATTGTTCTTTGATTTCAGTCCCTTTGTTTTTTATTCTCTGGTTCTTACCTTACGTTCACTACAACAAATTCTAAAAAAGATGGCGCTCCTTTAAGCAGCGCTTAAAATAAAAAACGCTACTTTATGTCATACGTAAACAATAAACAGCGCTTACTAATTAAGCACTACTGTTTAGTTCATATAATAAACAGCGCTTAGTCCTTTAAGCGCTGTTTTATCTTTAAATAATAAAAAACGAACTGGCACATTAAACAGCGCTTCCAAACATGAAGCGCTGTTTTTGATCATAGGAACAATAAACAGCGCTTCATAGTAGGAAGCGCTGTTTTTGGTGTTAAAATAAACAGCGCTTTTAGACTTAAGCGCTGTTTTTTCGAAATAATAAGCAGCGCTTTCTTATTAAGCGCTGTTTTTGGTCAGTTTATTAAATATATGTATTTCCCTCCTCTCTCATTTCACATCCAGAAGCACTGTTTCTCTCTGTCATTAACTCTCTCTTCGCAAACTCCACCGCTGCCGCTTCCATCTCTACCGCCGCCGTCCCCTCAACGAGATCGTGTGCTTCAAAAGCCGGAGATCGTGAGCTCGCCCAAAGCCTGAAACCGAAGCTCGCCCAACAGTAGGAAACCGAGCTCGTCAGCCGCCCTCCAAAAGCCGAAATCAGGTCGCCCCAAAAGCCGGAAACCGACCTCGTCCGTGGTCCTCAAAACCTGAATTCCGAGCTCGTCCAAAACTCGTCCGTCGTCCTCCCTCCGCCTCCATCTCCAAACTCCTGTTTGCGTCCATTTCCAGGTATGGCCACTGTCTCCATTTTGTATCTCGATTCCACATTGGTTTCTGTTGTTGGTGGTTCGTTAGTTTTTTGTCTCTGTTTGATTTTGTTTGATTTTGTTCACTGTTGACCAGTTTGGAGTCAGAAGGGTTTGATTTTGTTTGATTTTGTTCACTGTTGTCCAGAGATAAATTAGAAGTGTTAAAGATGCTTGGAATCAGTTTGTTAAAATGTACAGTTAGTAAATATATATGCATATCAGATGGGAATCAATGGAAAAATGACCAATGAATTTTGTTGTGGAACCTGATTTTGGTTTTTTTGGTTTGAACAATGAATTTTGGAATGTTACAAGTATTGTATATATTTTGGAATGTCCATATTTTAGGGGAGACTCTGCCAAAATTTTGTTAGAATTTTGATCTAGTCTGTGTGTTGATTTTAAGAGCAGTGATAGTTTTAGTCTTGCTTTATTTAAATGGGGTTTTTCTATTGTTTTACCTCTCAATCCATAGGTAAAATATGGATCGAAAGTGGATGTCTGCCAATCGTTTGTCGAAGGAATATAAGGATGGAGTGAAAGATTTTATTGGGTTTGTAGTTGGGCATACAACATACCATAGTAGAATCATATGTCCTTGTTTAAGTTGTTGTTATACAAACAAAATTAGTGTTCGGGAATTGGAATGGCATTTAGTGAGCAATGGGATTGATCAAACTTATACCTGTTGGATAAAGCACGGTGAGACAAGAGGTGAATCTTCTAATATGGGGAATAGTGGGAGATATGCGTCAGAGGACACCGCTACAAATACATATGATGGTGACCGTTTTGAAGATATGTTAAATGCGGTTGAAGAAGATCTTCGTGATTGTCCCCAAATGTTTGAGAAGTTGATGAGTGATGCGGAGAAGCCGTTATATGAGGGTTGTACTAAATTCACAAGATTGTCGGCAATGTTAAAGTTATTTAACTTGAAGTCGGGCAATGGATGGACTGATAAGAGTTTTACGGACTTACTCACACTGTTAAAAGATATGTTGCCTAATGATAATGTGCTTCCTAGTAGGACATATGAGGCTAAACAAATGTTACGCTCTATTGGCATGAGCTATGAGAAGATACATGCTTGTCGTAACGACTGCATTTTATTTCGTAATGAATATGCATCGTTAAAGTCGTGTCCTAAATGTGAAGCCTCACGGTATAAGAAGGAAAATTCAGCTCCAGAGAAGGTTTTGTGGTATTTTTCCATAATTCCCAGATTCAGGCGTATGTACCGTAGTTCAGAAGATGCAAAAAACCTGACATGGCATGAGGATGAAAGGATTCAAGATGGCAAACTACGACACCCGGCAGATTCTCCCCAATGGAAAAAAATTGATATTGATTATCCTGATTTTGGGAATGAACCAAGAAACTTACGACTTGCACTGTCTACTGATGGATTTAACCCGCATGGTATTCAGAGTAGCTCTCACAGTACATGGCCTGTGATTTTGGTGATTTATAACCTACCTCCATGGCTATGTATGAAACGGAAATATATGATGTTGTCTTTGTTAATTTCTGGGCCGAAACAACCAGGAAATGATATCGATGTATACTTGGCTCCTTTAATTGAAGACTTGAAGCAAATGTGGGAGACAGGTGTGGTGGTGTATGATAGGTATAGAAAAGAAAGTTTCACCTTGAGGGCCATGATTTTCGGCACAATTAATGATTTTCCAGCATATGGTAATTTGTCGGGATATAGTACCAAAGGTCAGTGTGCATGCCCTATATGTGAAGATAGTACAGATTGGATACGGTTGGAACATGGTAAGAAGAATGTCTTTCTTGGGCATCGTAGATTTTTGCATCCAAATCATCATTATCGGTCGTGGAGAAAGGCATTCAATGGGAATACAGAAGAACGTAGAGCTCCATTGCCTATGACGGGTGCACAACTGTTTGAAAAAGTAAAAGATTTGAATATTAAATTTGGTAAACCTTTTGCGGGAGACCTTGCCACACGAGGGTGGAAGAAAAGGTCGATTTTCTTTGAGTTGCCATATTGGAAGTCATTATACGTAAGACATTTCGTTGATGTGATGCATGTTGAAAAAAATATTTTTGATAGTCTCAGTGGTACCTTACTTAATGTGCCCGGGAAGACTAAAGATGGCATCAATGCAAGGCTGGACTTGGTTGGTATGGGATTGAGACAAAAGTTCGTACCAGTAAAGAAAGGGAAACGCCGTACATATCTGCCTCCGGCCGCTCATACTCTATCTAGAAAAGAGAAAAGAGATTTTTGTAAGTTTCTTGATGGAGTTAAGGTTCCAGAGGGGTACTCTTCAAACATTAACAACCTCGTATCGATGAAAGATCTCAAGTTAAAGGGTTTAAAGTCTCATGATTGTCATGTTCTTATGGAGAATTTGCTACCCATAGCTATACGATCCATTTTGCCCAACAAAGTGCGGAATACCTTAACTAAACTTTGTTTCTTCTTTAAGGCAATTTGTAGTAGAGTGATTGACCCTGGGAAGTTGCCAGTCTTGCAAAAAGAAATTATTCTGACTTTGTGTGAGCTTGAGATGTATTTCCCACCTTCATTCTTTGACATAATGATTCATCTGACAGTTCATCTGGTTAGGGAGACACAATTGTGTGGGCCAGCTTACATGAGATGGATGTACCCGTTTGAGCGTTACATGAAGATATTAAAAGGGTATGTGAAAAACCGATCACGACCAGAGGGTTGTATTGTTGAACGGTATATAGTCGAAGAAGCTGTTGAATTCTGTACCGAGTATCTATCTGATGTTGAACATTCTATAGGGCTGCCACAGTCTCGACACACATTAAGAAGTGCAGGGGAGGGGATTACAGGACTTGAAATATTGACTATATCAAGGAAAGAATGGGAACAAGCACACTTATATGTTCTACGCAACGACGATGAAGTTGAGTCATATGTTGTAAAACACAAGGACATACTCAAGAGCTTGCACCCAAATAAGAGTCAAAATTGGCTAACAACAGAACACAATCGGTGTTTTATAAAATGGCTGAAAGAATACATTTCAGCAGAGTTTATTGCAAATCCTAGCTCGGTTTCAGAAAGATTGAGATGGTTAGCTAAAGGTCCAAATATACATGTTAGTTCTTACACCGGTTATCTGATGAACGGGTACACTTTTTATACAAAAGAACACGATGATCGGAGGAGAATGCAAAATAGTGGGGTGACTCTTGTAGCTGAAGCTATGCATATATCAAGTGCCAAAGACAGAAACCCCATATATGCAAATATGTCATACTTCGGGGTCATTGAACGCATATGGGAGTTGGATTACAGGATGTTTCGAGTGCCTATGTTCCAATGCAAGTGGGTTGAGAATAACAACGGTGTACAAATGGATGAGTTGGGGTTCATCCGGGTGAACTTTAATAAGTTGGGATATAAAGATGAGCCCTTTATTTTAGCATCACAAGCTCAACAAGTGTTTTATGTCACCGATCCAATTGATATGAATTGGTCCATTGTTCTATTGACTAACAAAAAAATTGTTAATGAGATTAATGATGAAGCACATGAATATGCTGACATTGAGGATGACCTTTTCTTCGGGACATCACAATCATTGTTTGGGGCAAGTACACCTATAGAGGATGATGTGTATATTAGAAATGATCATAATGAAGGGCTTTGGATCAATCCATTGTTTCATAAGGGATGCGCAAATCTCAATAAATCGAGAAAAAGGAAAAGAGTTGCTTAAATGTACATGTATGTAGTGAATGCTATTTAATTTTTATTAATTTGTTGATCAATTAAATGTGTATACATTTATTTCTCTATTAAACCTATGTGTTTATGAACTGCCATTTGTCAATTACTTATGTGTCTAAAATTTTTTGTAGGTAAATGGCATCTGAAGGTGATGATAGTGCTCAGAGGCCCTCGAAGGGGCCGACATCGCGTGGACCGACTTTTAAGAAGAAACTCATCCGCGAGAGGAGTAAAGGAGTTGCAGCACGTGTGGTAAGATACTTATCAATTAATCTAATTAATTGTTTCAGTTTTTGGTTGAGTATCTAAATTTGTACACTTATGCTATTTTTTTACGTGTTAAATGGAATGCTAGGGTCAACCAATTGGTGAAAATGTTAATGACTTTATTCAATTCATTGGGGCCACAAAGTCTGGATTTACGGTCCCAATTAGCCGCGATAATTGGAAGGATAAGGATCCAGCTTTGAAGAAGCTAAAAGATGAGATATGGACTGAGATACGTATATAAAGATGGGATTAATTAACATTGGTTAGTTGTATTGTTTCAATTAATCTAAATATACTTATAGTCTACCATTTTGTTTATAATGTTTTTGCGTAAACATTTTGATGTTGATGAGACCGAAAGGATATTACACTTAAGCTAGCTGGAAGATCACACCGAATTTCCGAATCGCATTGGCGAACAAGTGGTCGAGAGATCAAAACGGAACATCGTAAATCAGCCTCCAACAAAATATGCATCGTTCATAGACCAGGATGATTGGACCATTTTTGTAAAAAGACGCACAGAAGATGAAGAATATATAGTATGTACAATAATATTTATAACTTGTATATATGACGTTAAACCATGCATTAATATATTCTTATGTTTTTATGTAGAGAAAAAGCAATGAAAATCGGCAAAGAGCGTCAAATCCTCCATACCCTTACAGAGGAGGGGTTAAGGGGTATCCCCGCATTGAGGAAGAAATGGTATGTACAATATCTTTAATTATAACTTTGTCTCAACACATCTCTTGGTATATACAATTTTCTTTCTTGATATAGTCTCTCAATTTGTTTGTTCATATGTACAGCTGTTGGAGTCAGGAGAAGATGTAACTTCTCAATCCATTGATCGATCTTGTTTGTGGATAGATGTAACTTCTCAATCCATTGGTATACAATAAGCAGTAGCTTCCTTCATGAAGCCGTTGATTGTCTGTTGATACACAATAAAGCAGTAACCGTAGGAAAGCGCTGTTTATTGTCAATTTTTTACAGCGCTTAAAAAACGCTGTTTTTTTGAAATACAATCAGTAGCGGCTTAATTTTTAGCGCTTTTAAGCGTTGAAGGCAAAAATAAGCGCTGCTATTGCCAAAATTGTTGTAGTGTGTAGGTGATAAAAAGTTGGGCCAAATCAATCTGGTCTTCCTGTATTCCTCCTTCGAGGTCTTTTCTTGTTTGGAGGCTTTTTCACTTTTTTCTTGTTTGATGAGAACCTTCAAGCGCGAGGTTGCATAGTGGTTTCCATGTGTAGCCTTTGGGGTAAGAATTCTGAGACTTCTCACCCTTTATTTCTCAAATATCCTTTGCTTCTTCTCGCTTGGAGTTCGGTTGCCTCCCTCCTTAATATCTGTCTGGATTCTTCTTCTTTTGGTGATCTGCTTGGCTCTTGTGGTCATGGTTGGAGCTCTCAATTAAAGGAGGTCTTTATTGCTGCTATTTGCCATTCTATCTGGTGTATTTGGTTTTGTAGAAACCAGATGCGGTTTAATAATACCCGGATTCCTCTTGCTCGTGCTTTGTCTATACTTTCTGCTGAGATTAGGCTTTCTGGTAATTTTTCTAAAGGCACCATGTTTGCCTCTATGGAGGAGTTCACTGCTCTAAAAAATTTCAACATCAACATTCACCCTCCTAAGGCTCCTTCTATTATTCAAGTTGATTGGCTTCCCCCTCTAGAAGATGGATCAAGGCTAACACTGATGGCGCTGCTAGAGGAAGTCCAGGCCATGCTTCCTGCGGTGGTATCTTTAGAGATAGTAGGGGGCAGCCCTTGGCTGCTTTGTTGATTACATTGGTATCTCTTCTTCTTTTGAGGCTGAGATTGTTGCTGCGATTATGGCTGTGGAGATTGCTCATACGAAAAGTTGGAATGCTCTTTGGCTAGAGTGCGATTCTATGCTTCTGGTAACCGCTTTCAAGGATCCTAATTTGATCCCTTGGAAATTACGTTCTCGTTGGCTTAACTGTATTGATCTCATTAGTCACATGCAGTTTTTTGTTTCTCACATTTATAGAGAAGGTAACACGTGTGCAAATAGGTTAGCTGCTTTTGGTATTTCTAGTAGAGGCTACAACTGGTGGGACACTGTCCCTAGTTTCATTTGGGAGGATTTTTGTAGGAACCGTTCTTGGTTCCCTAGTTTCCACTTTCGCTGATTTCATGGGTTTTGGTTTGGTCCCCCCATGCTCTTTGTTTTCTTTTTTCTTTTTTAATAAATTAAAGCGAAATCTTGTTTTCCTTCAAGATGTTTTTTCCTAAGGAGGGTTTTGCATCAGAAGGTTTTACCGAGCCTCCTTCACCCTTTTTGCCAAAAAAAAAGAATCAAAATATATTATTTTTTAATTTTATGTTATTTTTAATTGCAATAAATATAAAACAGATAGAATAATATCTTATATTCCATTCTGACTTATTTATCAAATAATATTTAACCATATTTGGAAACAACTAGTCATATAAACAACTTGAATTCCGTAAAAAAAAAAAAAAAACAATTTGAAATCCCTAAACTGTTTCGGTTTGACCGGAAATTTGAATCTCGTGCTTTCTTTCACAGTCTCAATTAAAAAAGCTAAATAAAAAAAATTAATACATCATTAATATTAAAATTATATTGTTATTCCATAATTTATGGTTAAATTTTTAATAAATTTCATAATTATTTTTAGGTTGCTGAATTTTTAAAATGATTTGAAAACACCAAATTAAATGAAATTATAAAACCTTTTTAATATAAAACTTATACTCTTATTCAGTAATTTTTTCCTACATTATTTAATAAATTTCATAATTTTTATATTACTAATTTTACAAAATGTTATGATAACAGAAAATTAAATGAAAATATAAAACCTTTTAAATATTATGAATAGAGTTTATAATAACCATATACTGGTAATGTAAATAAGTTTTAAATAGACGTGTAATCATATTTTACTATCTTGTTATATCATAATATTAATGCTTGCAACCTATTTGCATTGTAACAAAAGGGTAAAATACGATTGAATATGTGTAAAAATTACTTACACTATTTATATATATTTATTAAATGCTTTAAAATATGAATAAATTAAATTTTCAATATATATATTTCTCTTAATTGCCTGTATTTAATTCAGTTAGTAACGTCTTATTGGGAGAAATGAGTTGAAGAAATGGAGTGGGAGATATAATAATGTTTTTTTTTCTACGACCAAATTTCCAATATTTTGTTTATGTTAGCTTTCACCAATATTTGTTTATAAATAAACTCTTCATTCTCAATGTCATTCACATTCATATCGTGGCCAAGAAAAGGCTTGATTTACAATCTACTCTACTGTAAGTTTCTCTTTTCTCTCAGTCTCTCTAAATTGGTGTGATCAATGCATGTTTTACTCTACTCTATTGTATCAATATGTTCCCTTATCATTCGCTTTTCTGATTTGGGTTGTTAATTGTGTTCGTGGTTGTGTGACTGATGATTTTCATATCGATTATCTATGCATATTCAAAAGCTGTTTTTTTATCTCTTTTTATGTGTGGATCGATAATTTTGTACATTTGTCCAATTATTTGTTTATAAAATATGTGTGCGCACACAACCATATTTTCCCGTCAGATGTTGTGTCCATTTTTTAAAACAGTAATCAAATCATGATTTTATAGTTATTGCGACTAAATAATCAACTAGCAAATTTTCTAATTAAGATAATACTGATAATTTTAATTTGAATCCAGGGTCCCTCACATCGATAGATTTGTCCTAATTTTGGGAGTCTCTCTTTCCTACAAACTTTTAATCTATGGATAAAAACCCATGATTTATTAATAGCTTAAATATACATTTAGTCCCAGTAAGTTTTTTTGTGTGTTTCATTTCATCAAGGAGTGCCAAAAAATTCGTTTATCCATCATCCATCTAAAGGTAAATACATTACAAAAAAAATACTTAATGCATTGGATCCGATCAATTTATTTTACGGATGGATTCACTATGTTTTTTAAATCCATTGGATCTCTGTATCAAAAATAAATCCATTAGATCATATTAAATAACAAATAAAAGCCGTTTGAATAAAAATATTTTTTTCAAAAAAAATCCAAATTTTTTGGAAAATAAATTTTTGAAAAATATTAATTTATGAATAAAAAATTTTAAAAATGCCATTTTTTAAAAATAATTATTTTTTTCAAATATTATTTTTTGACAAAAAATAATTTTTTAAAGAAAATAAAATTTTCTGGATGAATTGGATATTAATCCGTAAAAAAAAGTGTTAATGGATGGATTAGATGGTTTTTATTAAATGGCTCATAAATGGATTGACTTTTTTTAAAGAATTTAAAACGGATTGTAAATGGGTAAATGAATTGTTTTTAATCCATCTATTTGTCACCCTTAGTTTCATCCTTGCAAAGTCAGATCTGTTTATTTACGTTCTTGACGTCATATCCCTGTCAAAAAAACACTTACGCGACTTATGGGAGTACATGTCATCACTGCCATGTAAGATGATTATGTCACATGCCAATGTCACGTGGGATAATGATGCCGCATAGCGACGCTAGAACCTGCCATGTGGCATTCTGTTACCATGTCAGATTCAAATGTGTAAATGCCACGTGGCAAGGATGAAAATAAAAAAAATATTATGTTTACACGGGACAAACAACATAAATATTATATTTACAGGGACGAAAATAAAAAACTATTATATTTGCAGGGACTAAAATCAAAATTCCATAAAACAGAAGGAGAATAAGAAAATGTAGTAGTAGCATGGAATCTCTGTAATTTTATTTTAAATTTCCAACTTCAACTATTGCATACACAAGTATATAATCACTAAAAAAAATAAGAGATTTCGTGTCTATCTACTATTTTTCCCCGGCAAATCTTGTCCTTAAGTTGTTTTTTAATCTTTATTATCGGTCCTTCCCACAAAATGGTAGTGATTGTTCTAGTTTTTTGAATCTGTAAAATGAATGTGTTCAGTGAGTTGTGTTCTTTAAAATGAATATGTTATTACTTATTAGTGAATTATGAGAAAAGGTTTACCTATGAGGTTGGTAGTGAATAGAAGTTTGTTAGAAGGATTGACAATAAAGAGAGAAAAAAGAAACTTTAGGACAAACTTTACGGAGGAAAAAGATAAGAGAGACACAAAATCCATTATTTTGGAAATTGAAAATAAAGTTACAGAGATTCCATGCTACTATTACGATTTCTTATTCTCCTTCTATTTTTTGAAATTTCGATTTTAGTCCCTATATATTTAATATTTTTCCTTTTCTTCCCTGTAAATATAATAATTTTTTGTTTTTTCATTCTTGTAAATAAAATATTTTTTGTTTTTCGTCTTTGCCTCGTGGAGTTCACCACTAGATGTTGGTGTGGCAACGTAATGCCACATGATAGTGATGATGTGGCAAGTAATTAAGTGCCCACATTGTGTAATCATCCTATACGGCAGTGATTATTTGTACTTTCGTCAACAACGCCAATGTTTTTTAATGTGGAGATGACATTAGGGACAAAAAAATGGATCTGATTTTGCAGGAAAGAAACACAAAAAAAAAACTCACATGATTTCTTACCAACTCAAGTTCTTATTGTTTTTCCTTTGTTATTTTGTCATGAAAATCCTTGTAATTCCTAGTTGCATATGTATATGTCAAAAACTTGCCCTCACATGAATCAGATCCACCAAATAACTGTTTTGCAACGAGCATGGATTTTGGAAAGTCTGACCAAGCACTCAATTCAAAGCGTCGTGACTTCGACCTAAACATTCCATACTTGGAGGACTTGAATTCGAATGATGAAAGCCAGATTTCACCTCTCATTCAGAACAACACTCAGAGCATTCAAGTAAGTCCTAGTAATTAATTTCACGTACATAGTAGAAGTACACATACACCTAATGTAATTTCATATATAATCTAAAAATGAACAAAACTAGTGTAAGGATGATTTAATTCAAGAAAGCGAATGATCGTGTTATTCTTATTGATCGCAAGTATTAACACCTAAACTACTCATAATTAACACCATTTGTGAATAGGACATGAACATAACTGCTGCAAATGACGAGAACAATCAAGTTTATCTAGATGGTTCAATTTTTCTTGCAAACTCTTTCACTAGAGTTTCTGATGATGATGCAAGGCAGGTTCAACCCATGATGTTTATCGACTCTCTCCGTGTTGCTGGCTACAAAGGAATCATAATGAGGGTCCGTCGCCGCTACCGCGGTCGCGGACAAGGACAAGCTCATCCAACTAATCCATATAGATGCTGCACAAATGTTTATTGCAGGACAAGAAAAACTCCCAAGTGGCGCAAGGGACCCCTAGGACCGAAGGTGAACAACACCAATTAATTATAAAAATCATCTAACTATTAAGACATGCATATCATATGTAAAATGTAGATGTAACATCATAGTATAAATATGGACCAAACTTATTCTATTTGTTATTTTTTGTTTTGATATATATGATACGTGGATGTTCATTCAGTATCATGCATTATATTATATATATATTGTTAGAGCATAGTATGATCACAAGTGTGTGTGTGTCTATATATATATATATATATATATATTTGAAATATGCATCGAGTGTTTGACTTAATTTAATTAATATTCTCTCTGCAGACTTTGTGCAATGCTTGTGGCATTCATTTCAAGAAGCAAGTGACGAGTGGGGGTAGCGGCATCCGTACAGTCATAGTCTATGGTGGTGCTTCTGCTTCTCCCTTCACTTATGTCCCATCTGGAACCGTGGAAGGAGATTTTCTGAATTTCTAACTGGGGCCCACCAACCCTTTCCTGCTTCCTAATCGTCTCCATATTTTAAAATATACATTTTGAACTAGTTTGTGGTTACTTTTCGCATTTGGGATTATATCATATTCACTCTGTCGATTGTTTTAGTAATTTCAGCGATATGAGAACGTGGAGATTGGAATTCGAACCCGAGTATTGTCATTTAGACGTGTATGTGTTTGTTGTTTACTATTTTTATTAGCTGACCAAAAAATATTCTCATGCATTTATTATATATGGAGGTTTTTCATGTTAACTTATTTGTTTTTCTGGTGGAGAATATTATATGTATGGTGATCCTTGGAAATTATATATATATATATATATATATATATATATATATATAAGAGGAAATCTAATTTTAGAGATTAGAAAAAGATTTAAGTTTAATTTTATTTTTGGTCCCCTAGTATAATATTTAGGATATTTTGGGTAAGTAGTGCAGAATACACCTTTAATCACGGTTAAAATAGACTTTTTACGTTGGTTTTCATTCCGGCGTGTATTCTTTCGGCGTTGTAAGTTTGAACATTTAACGCCGGTTCGCCGGCTTATAAACCGGCGTTAAAAGTCACTTTTAATCGCGGTTTTTATCAAAACCGGCGTTAAAACCCGACGTGAAAACGAATAAAAAATTTTGGAAAAAAGAAAAATTCACTTTTAATTGCGGTTTTACTAAAAACCGACGTTAAATGTAACATTTAATGGCGATTCATATAAAAACTGCGATTAAAAGTGTTTTTTTATTTTTTTTTGTTTTAGCCTTCCATGCCTGCTCGTATTATCCAAATTCAAAGCCCATAAATACAACTACCAATACAAAATATTTATCAAACTTCCAAAATACAACAAATACAAAATATTTATCAAATTTCCAAAATACAACTTCCAAAATCATCCAATATTTGCCAGACTTTCAAAATACAAAATACAATTGCAATACAAAACGCCCTGAAGGGCTGCATCAGTGTTTTAAATTGCGGACCGAAACATGTGATGCGGCCGCAATATTGCGGTTGCGGAGGGCAGGGCATTGGCATCAGGCCGCAGTTGCGGCGTGACTGTAAATCACGCGAAGCGGCCGCATCGTAACCGCATCAGCCACCGCAACAGGCTGCATCATAACCGCATCGTCCGCAACGGCCCAATTTCGTCCAAATTTTTGCACAAAATAGCCGCAATCAGTTTTAGCTCTGATAAAAATCTTACCTTCATCTCTTTCACACATATGCATACGAAAGTGTTGCAGCAGCGATGTGAGACTCTATTCTCTCACATTCTAAAACAGGGGCGGTAGTTGTGGCCAGAGATGCAGCAGCACTTCGGTCGTTTGGAGGTCGCTTTGCCATACACCTACACAGCTGTTGGTTGTGCTGAGGTCTATGCCTATTGCTTTGCCTTCTTTTGTTGCCATAATAGAACTTTTTCACTCAAAGCTTTGAAAAATAGAGTTTTCAGAATTGGATGCTTTTCTGTTTGCAGAGTCGTGCGTGATTGATGAGATGCAAGATACCAAGTGTTAGTATATTTAGGGTTTTAGAGAATTGGGCCATCTGGCCCAAACCTTTTTTTTTTTGTTTTTCTTTCTTTTCTCACGTTTTTGTTCTCTCCCGTTTTTGCTTTTTTTTTTCATTCGGTGACCAAAAAGTTCAGCTTCTCTCTTCTATTTGTTTTTTATTTAAAACATAACATAAAATATAATAATCTAATAACAATAAATTTTAAAAGACTTATTTAGAATAATATTTTTACTATATTAAATTGTTCTTAAAAATTATGTCTTAAAATGAATAAAAACTTATACAACATCATAAATAAAAGATATATGAAGAATTACAATAGTTACAAATATTTTTTTACATTTGGTGCAAACATAAAATTATTTCACGCCGCAGTGGCCGCAACGCACGCTGCAGCGACCGCAATAGCCGCATTCGCAGTGACCACAACCGCAACCGCATCCGCATCCGCGACCGCAACCATAATTTAAAACCTTGGGCTGCATAAGTCTTTATTCATTGACTCAAACAAACTAGTATACGAGCTTCCTAGGCAGTCATTGTTTCCTAACTAACCATCCCTTACTTTCCTTTTCCAATAGTTCAGACTTTGTTTTTTTATTGCCACTTGTAAGCAAAAGACCAAAGTTGTCATACATACTTCTAGAAATATAAGCTGATTAGCACAAAGATATATTCACGCACTTTTAATGAACTGTCAAATAAGCTATTGTACAACAAGTCAACATCTATTTTTTATTTATTTTTAATAGCAGTACTATTTGGGTTTCTTCAAGCTTTTGTAGGAAAGCTGTTACACTTGGATGGAGAATGGGAAGACAATTATGCTTGAAGAGATAGATTGTACCATTTGAGGATTTGAAAAATAGTTACAGGAATAGAAGTACAAATACAACAAACCGAGTTGAGAGGAGAAAGATGCATCGACGTTGAGCTTCAGCTTCCCATTCACAGACTTCTACCACTGGACATCATAACTTTCAGCACAATGTTGCACCAAATTCTGTAAAGGAGTGAAGACAAACTTGCAAAAAGAAATTATTCTGACTTTGTGTGAGCTTGAGATGTATTTCCCACCTTCATTCTTTGACATAATGATTCATCTGACAGTTCATCTGGTTAGGGAGACACAATTGTGTGGGCCAGCTTACATGAGATGGATGTACCCGTTTGAGCGTTACATGAAGATATTAAAAGGGTATGTGAAAAACCGATCACGACCAGAGGGTTGTATTGTTGAACAGTATATAGTCGAAGAAGCTGTTGAATTCTGTACCGAGTATCTATCTGATGTTGAACATTCTATAGGGCTGCCACAGTCTCGACACACATTAAGAAGTGCAGGGGAGGGGATTACAGGACTTGAAATATTGACTATATCAAGGAAAGAATGGGAACAAGCACACTTATATGTTCTACGCAACGACGATGAAGTTGAGTCATATGTTGTAAAACACAAGGACATACTCAAGAGCTTGCACCCAAATAAGAGTCAAAATTGGCTAACAACAGAACACAATCGGTGTTTTATAAAATGGCTGAAAGAATACATTTCAGCAGAGTTTATTGCAAATCCTAGCTCGGTTTCAGAAAGATTGAGATGGTTAGCTAAAGGTCCAAATATACATGTTAGTTCTTACACCGGTTATCTGATGAACGGTACACTTTTTATACAAAAGAACACGATGATCGGAGGAGAATGCAAAATAGTGGGGTGACTCTTGTAGCTGAAGCTATGCATATATCAAGTGCCAAAGATGTAAACCCCATATATGCAAATATGTCATACTTGAGGTCATTGAACGATATGGGAGTTGGATTACGTGATGTTTTAGTGCCTATGTTCCAATGCAAGTGGGTTGAGAATAACAACGGTGTACAAATGGATGAGTTGGGGTTCATCCGGGTGAACTTTAATAAGTTGGGATATAAAGATGAGCCCTTTATTTTAGCATCACAAGCTCAACAAGTGTTTTATGTCACCGATCCAATTGATATGAATTGGTCCATTGTTCTATTGACTAACAAAAAAATTGTTAATGAGATTAATGATGAAGCACATGAATATGCTGACATTGAGAATGACCTTTTCTTCGGGACATCACAATCATTGTTTGGGGAAAGTACACCTATAGAGGATGATGTGTATATTAGAAATGATCATAATGAAGGGCTTTGGATCAATCCATTGTTTCATAAGGGATGCGCAAATCTCAATAAATCGAGAAAAAGGAAAAGAGTTGCTTAAATGTACATGTATGTAGTGAATGCTATTTAATTTTTATTAATTTGTTGATCAATTAAATGTGTATACATTTATTTCTCTATTAAACCTATGTGTTTATGAACTGCCATTTGTCAATTACTTATGTGTCTAAAATTTTTGCGTAAATGGCATCTCAAGGTGATGATAGTGCTCAGAGGCCCTCAAAGGGGACGTCCCGTGGACCGACTTTTAAGAAGAAACTCATCCCCGAGAGGAGTAAAGGATCTGCAAAACGTGTGGTAAGATACTTATCAATTAATCTAATTAATTGTTTCATTTTTTTTAGTTGAGTATCTAAATTTGTACACTTATGCCTATTTTTTTACAGGTTAAATGGAATACTAGGGGTCAACTAATTGGTGAAAATGTTAATGACTTTATTCAATTCATTGGGGCCACAAGGTAGATTTACGGTCCCAATTAGCCGCGATAATTGGAAGGATAAGGATCCAGCTTTGAAGAAGCTAAAAGATGAGATATGGACTGAGATACAGGTATATAAAGATGGGATTAATTAACATTGGTTAGTTGTATTGTTTCTGAATTAATCTAAATATACTTATAGTCTACCATTTTGTTTATAATGTTTTTGCGAAACATTTTGATGTTGATGAGACCCAAAGGATATTACACTTAAGCTAGTTGGAAGATCACACCGAATTTCCGAATCGCATTGGCGAACAAGTGGCTGAGAGATCAAAACGGGAACATCAGAAATCAGCCTCCAGCAAAATATGCATCGTTCATAGACCAGGATGATTGGACCATTTTTGTAAAAAGACGCACAGAAGATGAAGAATATATAGTATGTACAATAATATTTATAACTTGTATATATGACGTTAAACCATGCATTAATATATTCTTATGTTTTTATGTAGAGAAAAAGCAATGAAAATCGGCAAAGAGCGTCAAATCCTCCATACCCTTACAGAGGAGGGGTTAAGGGGTATCCCCGCATTGAGGAAGAAATGGTATGTACAATATCTTTAATTATAACTTTGTCTCAACACATCTCTTGGTATATACAATTTTCTTTCTTGATATAGTCTCTCAATTTGTTTGTTCATATGTACAGCTGTTGGAGTCAGGAGAAGATGTAACTTCTCAATCCATTGATCGATCTTGTTTGTGGATAGATGTAACTTCTCAATCCATTGGTATACAATAAACAGCGCTTCCTTCATGAAGCGCTGTTGATTGTCTGTTTCTGATACACAATAAACAGCGCTTCTGTAGGAAAGCGCTGTTTATTGTCAATTTTTTACAGCGCTTAAAAAACGCTGTTTTTTTGAAATACAATCAGTAGCGGCTTAATTTTTAGCGCTTTTAAGCGCTGTTGAAGGCAAAAAATAAGGGTGTTTTATTGTCAAAATTGTTGTAGTGTGTAGGTGATAAAAAAAAGTTGGGCCAAATCAATCTGGTCTTCCTGTATTCCTCCTTCGAGGTCTTTTCTTGTTTGGAGGCTTTTTCACTTTTTTCTTGTTTGATGAGAACCTTCAAGCGCGAGGTTGCATAGTGGTTTCCATGTGTAGCCTTTGTGGTAAGAATTCTGAAACTTCTGACCATTTATTTCTGCGCTGTCCTTTTGCTTCTTCTGTTTGGAGTTGGGTTACCTCCCTCCTTAATATCCGTATGGATTCTTCTTCTTTTGGTGATCTGCTTGACTCTTGTGGTCATGGTTGGAGCTCTCAATTAAAGGAGGTATTTATTGTTGCTATTTGCCATTCTATCTGGTGTATTTGGTTTTGTAGAAACCAGATGCGGTTTAATAATACCCAGATTTCTCTTGCTCGTGCTTTGTCTATGCTTTCTGCTGAGATTAGGCTTTCCGGTAATTTTTCTAAAGGCACCATGTTTGCCTCTATGGAGGAGTTCACTGCTCTAAAAAATTTCAACATCAACATTCACCCTCCTAAGGCTCCTTCTATTATTCAAGTTGATTGGCTTCCTCTGTAAGATGGATCAAGGCTAACACCGATGGCGCCGCTAGAGGAAGTCCAGGCCATGCTTCTGCGGTGGTATCTTTAGAGATAGTAGAGGCGACCCTTGGGTCGCTTGTTGATTACATTGGTATCTCTTCTTCTTTTGAGGTGAGATTGTTGCTGCGATTATGGCTGTGGAGATTGCTCATACGAAAAGTTGGAATGCTCTTTGGCTAGAGTGCGATTCTATGCTTCTGGTAACCGCTTTCAAGGATCCTAATTTGATCCCTTGGAAATTACGTTCTCGTTGGCTTAACTGTATTGATCTCATTAGTCACATTCAGTTTTTTGTTTCTCACATTTATAGAGAAGGTAACACGTGTGCAAATAGGTTAGCTGCTTTTGGTATTTCTAGTAGAGGCTACAACTGGTGGGACACTGTCCCTAGTTTCATTTGGGAGGATTTTTGTAGGAACCGTTCTTGGTTCCCTAGTTTCCACTTTCGCTGATTTCATGGGTTTTGGTTTGGTCCCCCCATGCTCTTTGTTTTCTTTTTTCTTTTTTAATAAATTAAGGCAGAAGTACTGTTTTTCCTTCTAGATGTTTTTTCCTAAGGAGGGTTTTGCATCAGAAGGTTTTAACGAGGCTCCTTCACCCTTTTTGCCAAAAAAAAAGAATCAAAATATATTATTTTTTAATTTTATGTTATTTTTAATTGCAATAAATATAAAACAGATAGAATAATATCTTATATTCCATTCTGACTTATTTATCAAATAATATTTAACCATATTTGGAAACAACTAGTCATATAAACAACTTGAATTCCGTAAAAAAAAAAAAAAAAACAATTTGAAATCCCTAAACTGTTTCGGTTTGACCGGAAATTTGAATCTCGTGCTTTCTTTCACAGTCTCAATTAAAAAGCTAAATAAAAAATTAATACATCATTAATATTAAAATTATATTGTTATTCCATAATTTATGGTTAAATTTTTAATAAATTTCATAATTATTTTTAGGTTGCTGAATTTTTAAAATGATTTGAAAACACCAAATTAAATGAAATTATAAAACCTTTTTAATATAAAACTTATACTCTTATTCAGTAATTTTTTCCTACATTATTTAATAAATTTCATAATTTTTATATTACTAATTTTACAAAATGATATGATAACATCATATTAAATGAAAATATAAAACCTTTTTAAATATTATGAATAGAGTTTATAATAACCATATACTGGTAATGTAAATAAGTTTTAAATAGACGTGTAATCATATTTTACTATCTTGTTATATCATAATATTAATGCTTGCAACCTATTTGCATTGTAACAAAAGGGTAAAATACGATTGAATATGTGTAAAAATTACTTACACTATTTATATATATTTATTAAATGCTTTAAAATATGAATAAATTAAATTTTCAATATATATATTTCTCTTAATTGCCTGTATTTAATTCAGTTAGTAACGTCTTATTGGGAGAAATGAGTTGAAGAAATGGAGTGGGAGATATAATAATGTTTTTTTTTTCTACGACCAAATTTCCAATATTTTGTTTATGTTAGCTTTCACCAATATTTGTTTATAAATAAACTCTTCATTCTCAATGTCATTCACATTCATATCGTGGCCAAGAAAAGGCTTGATTTACAATCTACTCTACTGTAAGTTTCTCTTTTCTCTCAGTCTCTCTAAATTGGTGTGATCAATGCATGTTTTACTCTACTCTATTGTATCAATATGTTCCCTTATCATTCGCTTTTCTGATTTGGGTTGTTAATTGTGTTCGTGGTTGTGTGACTGATGATTTTCATATCGATTATCTATGCATATTCAAAAGCTGTTTTTTTATCTCTTTTTATGTGTGGATCGATAATTTTGTACATTTGTCCAATTATTTGTTTATAAAATATGTGTGCGCACACAACCATATTTTCCCGTCAGATGTTGTGTCCATTTTTTAAAACAGTAATCAAATCATGATTTTATAGTTATTGCGACTAAATAATCAACTAGCAAATTTTCTAATTAAGATAATACTGATAATTTTAATTTGAATCCAGGGTCCCCTCACATCGATAGATTTGTCCTAATTTTGGGAGTCTCTCTTTCCTACAAACTTTTAATCTATGGATAAAAACCCATGATTTATTAATAGCTTAAATATACATTTAGTCCCAGTAAGTTTTTTTTGTGTGTTTCATTTCATCAAGGAGTGCCAAAAAAATTCGTTTATCCATCATCCATCTAAAGGTAAATACATTACAAAAAAAATACTTAATGCATTGGATCCGATCAATTTATTTTACGGATGGATTCACTATGTTTTTTAAATCCATTGGATCTCTGTATCAAAAATAAATCCATTGGATCATATTAAATAACAAATAAAAGCCGTTTGAATAAAAATATTTTTTTCAAAAAAAATCCAAATTTTTTGGAAAATAAATTTTGAAAAATATTAATTTATGAATAAAAATTTTAAAAATGCCATTTTTAAAAATAATTATTTTTTCAAATATTATTTTTTGACAAAAATAATTTTTAAAGAAAATAAAATTTTCTGGATGAATTGGATATTAATCCGTAAAAAAGTGTTAATGGATGGATTAGATGGTTTTTTATTAAATGGCTCATAAATGGATTGACTTTTTAAAGAATTTAAAGCGGATTGTAAATGGGTAAATGAATTGTTTTTAATCCATCTATTTGTCACCCTTAGTTTCATCCTTGCAAAGTCAGATCTGTTTATTTACGTTCTTGACGTCATATCCCTGTCAAAAAAACACTTACGCGACTTATGGGAGTACATGTCATCACTGCCATGTAAGATGATTATGTCACATGCCAATGTCACGTGGGATAATGATGCCGCATAGCGACGCTAGAACCTGCCATGTGGCATTCTGTTACCATGTCAGATTCAAATGTGTAAATGCCACGTGGCAAGGATGAAAATAAAAAAAATATTATGTTTACACGGGACAAACAACATAAATATTATATTTACAGGGACGAAAATAAAAAACTATTATATTTGCAGGGACTAAAATCAAAATTCCATAAAACAGAAGGAGAATAAGAAAATGTAGTAGTAGCATGGAATCTCTGTAATTTTATTTTAAATTTCCAACTTCAACTATTGCATACACAAGTATATAATCACTAAAAAAAATAAGAGATTTCGTGTCTATCTACTATTTTTCCCCGGCAAATCTTGTCCTTAAGTTGTTTTTTAATCTTTATTATCGGTCCTTCCCACAAAATGGTAGTGATTGTTCTAGTTTTTTGAATCTGTAAAATGAATGTGTTCAGTGAGTTGTGTTCTTTAAAATGAATATGTTATTACTTATTAGTGAATTATGAGAAAAGGTTTACCTATGAGGTTGGTAGTGAATAGAAGTTTGTTAGAAGGATTGACAATAAAGAGAGAAAAAAGAAACTTTAGGACAAACTTTACGGAGGAAAAAGATAAGAGAGACACAAAATCCATTATTTTGGAAATTGAAAATAAAGTTACAGAGATTCCATGCTACTATTACGATTTCTTATTCTCCTTCTATTTTTTGAAATTTCGATTTTAGTCCCTATATATTTAATATTTTTCCTTTTCTTCCTGTAAATATAATAATTTTTGTTTTTTCATTCTTGTAAATAAAATATTTTTGTTTTTCGCTCTTTGCCTCGTGGAGTTCACCACTAGATGTTGGTGTGGCAGCGTAATGCCACATGATAGTGATGATGTGGCAAGTAATTAAGTGCCCACATTGTGTAATCATCCTATACGGCAGTGATTATTTGTACTTTCGTCAACAACGCCAATGTTTTTTAATGGGGAGATGACATTAGGGACAAAAATATGGATCTGATTTTGCAGGAAAGAAACACAAAAAAAAACTCACATGATTTCTTACCAACTCAAGTTCTTATTGTTTTTCCTTAGTTATTTTGTCATGAAAATCCTTGTAATTCCTAGTTGCATATGTATATGTCAAAAACTTGCCCTCACATGAATCAGATCCACCAAATAACTGTTTTGCAACGAGCATGGATTTTGGAAAGTCTGACCAAGCACTCAATTCAAAGCGTCGTGACTTCGACCTAAACATTCCATACTTGGAGGACTTGAATTCGAATGATGAAAGCCAGATTTCACCTCTCATTCAGAACAACACTCAGAGCATTCAAGTAAGTCCTAGTAATTAATTTCACGTACATAGTAGAAGTACACATACACCTAATGTAATTTCATATATAATCTAAAAATGAACAAAACTAGTGTAAGGATGATTTAATTCAAGAAAGCGAATGATCGTGTTATTCTTATTGATCGCAAGTATTAACACCTAAACTACTCATAATTAACACCATTTGTGAATAGGACATGAACATAACTGCTGGAAATGACGAGAACAAACAAGTTTATCTAGATGGTTCAATTTTCTTGCAAACTCTTTCACTAGAGTTTCTGATGATGATGCAAGGCAGGTTCAACCCATGATGTTTATCGACTCTCTCCGTGTTGCTGGCTACAAAGGAATCATAATGAGGGTCCGTCGCCGCTACCGCGGTCGCGGACAAGGACAAGCTCATCCAACTAATCCATATAGATGCTGCACAAATGTTTATTGCAGGACAAGAAAAACTCCCAGGTGGCGCAAGGGACCCCTAGGACCGAAGGTGAACAACACCAATTAATTATAAAAATCATCTAACTATTAAGACATGCATATCATATGTAAAATGTAGATGTAACATCATAGTATAAATATGGACCAAACTTATTCTATTGTTATTTTTTGTTTTGATATATATGATACGTGGATGTTCATTCAGTATCATGCATTATATTATATATATATTGTTAGAGCATAGTATGATCACAAGTGTGTGTGTGTCTATATATATATATATATATATATATTTGAAATATGCATCGAGTGTTTGACTTAATTTAATTAATATTCTCTCTGCAGACTTTGTGCAATGCTTGTGGCATTCATTTCAAGAAGCAAGTGACGAGTGGGGGTAGCGGCATCCGTACAGTCATAGTCTATGGTGGTGCTTCTGCTTCTCCCTTCACTTATGTCCCATCTGGAACCGTGGAAGGAGATTTTCTGAATTTCTAACTGGGGCCCACCAACCCTTTCCTGCTTCCTAATCGTCTCCATATTTTAAAATATACATTTTGAACTAGTTTGTGGTTACTTTTCGCATTTGGGATTATATCATATTCACTCTGTCGATTGTTTTAGTAATTTCAGCGATATGAGAACGTGGAGATTGGAATTCGAACCCGAGTATTGTCATTTAGACGTGTCTGTGTTTGTTGTGTACTACTTTTATTAAATTGACCAAAAAATATTCTCATGCATTTATTATATATGGAGGTTTTTCAAGTTAACTTATTTGTTTTTCTGGTGGAGAATATTATATGTATGGTGATCCTTGGAAATTATATATATATATATATATATATATATAAAAGAGGAAATCTAATTTTAGAGATTAGAAAAAGATTTAAGTTTAATTTTATTTTTGGTCCCCTAGTATAATATTTAGGATATTTTGGGTAAGTAGTGCAGAATACACCTTTAATCACGGTTAAAATAGACTTTTTACGTTGGTTTTCATTCCGGCGTGTATTCTTTCGGCGTTGTAAGTTTGAACATTTAACGCCGGTTCGCCGGCTTATAAACCGGCGTTAAAAGTCACTTTTAATTGCGGTTTTTATCAAAACCGGCGTTAAAACCCGACGTGAAAACGAATAAAAAATTTTGGAAAAAAGAAAAATTCACTTTTAATCGCGGTTTTACTAAAAACCGACGTTAAATGTAACATTTAATGGCGATTCATATAAAAACTGCGATTAAAAGTGTTTTTTTATTTTTTTTTTGTTTTATCCTTCCATGCCTGCTCGTATTATCCAAATTCAAAGCCCATAAATACAACTACCAATACAAAATATTTATCAAACTTCCAAAATACAACAAATACAAAATATTTATCAAATTTCCAAAATACAACTTCCAAAATCATCCAATATTTGCCAGACTTTCAAAATACAAAATACAATTGCAATACAAAACGCATACGGCGGTCAGATCGATGTTTTAAATTGCGGACGAAACATGTGATGCGGCCGCAATATTGCGATTCTGAGGGCGAGCATTGGCATCGATCAGCAGCTTGCGGCGTGATCAGAATCACGCCAAGCGCCATCGTGAATCAAGATCGCCCACCGCAACAGTCGCATCATAACCGCATCGTCCGCAATGTACCCAATTTCGTCCAAATTTTTGCACAAAATAGCCGCAATCAGTTTTAGCTCTGATAAAAATCTTACCTTCATCTCTTTCACACATATGCATACGAAAGTGTTGCAGCAGCGATGTGAGACTCTATTCTCTCACATTCTAAAACAGGGGCGGTAGTTGTGGCCATAGATGCAGCAGCACTTCGGTCGTTTGGAGGTCGCTTTGCCATACACCTACACAGCTGTTGGTTGTGCTGAGGTCTATGCCTATTGCTTTGCCTTCTTTTGTTGCCATAATAGAACTTTTTCACTCAAAGCTTTGAAAAATAGAGTTTTCAGAATTGGATGCTTTTCTGTTTGCAGAGTCGTTCGTGATTGATGAGATGCAGTAGCGCTGAAGTGTTAGTATATTTAGGGTTTTAGAGAATTGGGCCATCTGGCCCAAACCTTTTTTTTTTTGTTTTTCTTTCTTTTCTCACGTTTTTGTTCTCTCCCGTTTTTGCTTTTTTTTTTCATTCGGTGACCAAAAAGTTCAGCTTCTCTCTTCTATTTGTTTTTTATTTAAAACATAACATAAAATATAATAATCTAATAACAATAAATTTTAAAAGACTTATTTAGAATAATATTTTTACTATATTAAATTGTTCTTAAAAATTATGTCTTAAAATGAATAAAAACTTATACAACATCATAAATAAAAGATATATGAAGAATTACAATAGTTACAAATATTTTTTTACATTTGGTGCAAACATAAAATTATTTCACGCCGCAGTGGCATAGCACGCCGCAATGATCGCATAATAGCCGCATTCGCAGCGACTACAACCGCAACGCATCCGCATCCGCGACCGCAACCATAATTTAAAACCTTGGGCTGCATAAGTCTTTATTCATTGACTCAAACAAACTAGTATACGAGCTTCCTAGGCAGTCATTGTTTCCTAACTAACCATCCCTTACTTTCCTTTTCCAATAGTTCAGACTTTGTTTTTTTATTGCCACTTGTAAGCAAAAGACCAAAGTTGTCATACATACTTCTAGAAATATAAGCTGATTAGCACAAAGATATATTCACGCACTTTTAATGAACTGTCAAATAAGCTATTGTACAACAAGTCAACATCTATTTTTTATTTATTTTTAATAGCAGTACTATTTGGGTTTCTTCAAGCTTTTGTAGGAAAGCTGTTACACTTGGATGGAGAATGGGAAGACAATTATGCTTGAAGAGATAGATTGTACCATTTGAGGATTTGAAAAATAGTTACAGGAATAGAAGTACAAATACAACAAACCGAGTTGAGAGGAGAAAGATGCATCGACGTTGAGCTTCAGCTTCCCATTCACAGACTTCTACCACTGGACATCATAACTTTCGGCACAATGTTGCACCAAATTCTGTAAAGGAGTGAAGACAAACTTGCAAAAGAAATTATTCTGACTTTGTGTGAGCTTGAGATGTATTTCCCACCTTCATTCTTTGACATAATGATCCATCTGACAGTTCTTTCCGTTAGGGAGACACAATTGTGTGGGCCAGCTTACATGAGATGGATGTACCCGTTTGAGCGTTACATGAAGATATTAAAAGGGTATGTGAAAAACCGATCACGTCCAGAGGGGGGTATTGTTGAACGGTATATAGTCGAAGAAGTCAAGTTGAATTACTGCAGAAGTATCTATCTGATGTTGAACATTCTATAGGGCTGCCACAGTCTCGACACACATTAAGAAGTGCAGGGGAGGGGATTACAGGACTTGAAATATTGACTATATCAAGGAAAGAATGGGAACAAGCACACTTATATGTTCTACGCAACGACGATGAAGTTGAGTCATATGTTGTAAAACACAAGGACATACTCAAGAGCTTGCACCCAAATAAGAGTCAAAATTGGCTAACAATGTAACACAATCGGTGTTTTATAAAATGGCTGAAAGAATACATTTCAACAGAGTTTATTGCAAATCCTAGCTCGGTTTCAGAAAGATTGAGATGGTTAGCTAAAGGTCCAGATATACATGTTAGTTCTTACAACGGTAATCTGATGAACGGGTACACTTTCTATACAAAAAAAACACGATGATCGGAGGAGAATGCAAAATAGTGGGGTGACTCTTGTAGCTGAAGCTATGCATATATCAAGTGCCAAAGACAGAAACCCCATATATGCAAATATGTCATACTTCGGGGTCATTGAACGCATATGGGAGTTGGATTACAGGATGTTTCGAGTGCCTATGTTCCAATGCAAGTGGGTTGAGAATAACAACGGTGTACAAATGGATGAGTTGGGGTTCATCCGGGTGAACTTTAATAAGTTGGGATATAAAGATGAGCCCTTTATTTTAGCATCGCAAGCTCAACAAGTGTTTTATGTCACCGATCCAATTGATATGAATTGGTCCATTGTTCTATTGACTAACAAAAAAATTGTTAATGAGATTAATGATGAAGCACATGAATATGCTGACATTGAGGATGACCCTTTCTTCGGGACATCACAATCATTGTTTGGGGCAAGTACACCTATAGAGGATGATGTGTATATTAGAAATGATCATAATGAAGGGCTTTGGATCAATCCATTGTTTCATAAGGGATGCGCAAATCTCAATAAATCGAGAAAAAGGAAAAGAGTTGCTTAAATGTACATGTATGTAGTGAATGCTATTTAATTTTTATTAATTTGTTGATCAATTAAATGTGTATACATTTATTTCTCTATTAAACCTATGTGTTTATGAACTGCCATTTGTCAATTACTTATGTGTCTAAAATTTTTTGCAGGTAAATGGCATCTGAAGGTGATGATAGTGCTCCCGAGGCCCCTCAAAAGGGGACGACATCCCGTGGACCGACTTTTAAGAAGAAACTCATCCGCGAGAGGAGTAAAGGAGTTGCAGCACGTGTGGTAAGATACTTATCAATTAATCTAATTAATTGTTTCAGTTTTTTTTGGTTGAGTATCTAAATTTGTACACTTATGCTATTTTTTTACAGGTTAAATGGAATGCTAGGGGTCAACCAATTGGTGAAAATGTTAATGACTTTATTCAATTCATTGGGGCCACGCAGTCTGACAGCGGTCCCAATTAGCCGCGATAATTGGAAGGATAAGGATCCAGCTTTGAAGAAGCTAAAAGATGAGATATGGACTGAGATACAGGTATATAAAGATGGGATTAATTAACATTGGTTAGTTGTATTGTTTCTGAATTAATCTAAATATACTTATAGTCTACCATTTTGTTTATAATGTTTTTGCAGAAACATTTTGATGTTGATGAGACCCGAAAGGATATTACACTTAAGCTAGCTGGAAGATCACACCGGAATTTCCGAACTGCATTGGCGAACAAGTGGCTGAGAGATCAAAACGGGAACATCAGAAATCAGCCTCCAGCAAAATATGCATCGTTCATAGACCAGGATGATTGGACCATTTTTGTAAAAAGACGCACAGAAGATGAAGAATATATAGTATGTACAATAATATTTATAACTTGTATATATGACGTTAAACCATGCATTAATATATTCTTATGTTTTTATGTAGAGAAAAAGCAATGAAAATCGGCAAAGAGCGTCAAATCCTCCATACCCTTACAGAGGAGGGGTTAAGGGGTATCCCCGCATTGAGGAAGAAATGGTATGTACAATATCTTTAATTATAACTTTGTCTCAACACATCTCTTGGTATATACAATTTTCTTTCTTGATATAGTCTCTCAATTTGTTTGTTCATATGTACAGCTGTTGGAGTCAGGAGAAGATGTAACTTCTCAATCCATTGATCGATCTTGTTTGTGGATAGATGTAACTTCTCAATCCATTGGTATACAATAAACAGCGCTTCCTTCATGAAGCGCTGTTGATTGTCTGTTTCTGATACACAATAAACAGCGCTTCTGTAGGAAAGCGCTGTTTATTGTCAATTTTTTACAGCGCTTAAAAAACGCTGTTTTTTTGAAATACAATCAGTAGCGGCTTAATTTTTAGCGCTTTTAAGCGCTGTTGAAGGCAAAAAATAAGCGCTGTTTATTGCCAAAATTGTTGTAGTGTGTAGGTGATAAAAAAAAGTTGGGCCAAATCAATCTGGTCTTCCTGTATTCCTCCTTCGAGGTCTTTTCTTGTTTGGAGGCTTTTTCACTTTTTTCTTGTTTGATGAGAACCTTCAAGCGCGAGGTTGCATAGTGGTTTCCATGTGTAGCCTTTGTGGTAAGAATTCTGAAACTTCTAACCATTTATTTCTGCGCTATCCTTTTGCTTCTTCTGTTTGGAGTTGGGTTGCCTCCCTCCTTAATATCTGTCTGGATTCTTCTTCTTTTGGTGATCTGCTTGGCTCTTGTGGTCATGGTTGGAGCTCTCAATTAAAGGAGGTCTTTATTGCTGCTATTTGCCATTCTATCTGGTGTATTTGGTTTTGTAGAAACCAGATGCGGTTTAATAATACCCGGATTCCTCTTGCTCGTGCTTTGTCTATACTTTCTGCTGAGATTAGGCTTTCTGGTAATTTTTCTAAAGGCACCATGTTTGCCTCTATGGAGGAGTTCACTGCTCTAAAAAATTTCAACATCAACATTCACCCTCCTAAGGCTCCTTTTATTATTCAAGTTGATTGGCTTCCCCCTCTAGAAGATGGATCAAGGCTAACACTGATGGCGCTGCTAGAGGAAGTCCAGGCCATGCTTCCTGCGGTGGTATCTTTAGAGATAGTAGGGGGCAGCCCTTGGCTGCTTTGTTGATTACATTGGTATCTCTTCTTCTTTTGAGGCTGAGATTGTTGCTGCGATTATGGCTGTGGAGATTGCTCATACGAAAAGTTGGAATGCTCTTTGGCTAGAGTGCGATTCTATGCTTCTGGTAACCGCTTTCAAGGATCCTAATTTGATCCCTTGGAAATTACGTTCTCGTTGGCTTAACTGTATTGATCTCATTAGTCACATGCAGTTTTTTGTTTCTCACATTTATAGAGAAGGTAACACGTGTGCAAATAGGTTAGCTGCTTTTGGTATTTCTAGTAGAGGCTACAACTGGTGGGACACTGTCCCTAGTTTCATTTGGGAGGATTTTTGTAGGAACCGTTCTTGGTTCCCTAGTTTCCACTTTCGCTGATTTCATGGGTTTTGGTTTGGTCCCATGCTCTTTGTTTTCTTTTTTCTTTTTTAATAAATTAAGGCAGAAGTACTGTTTTTCCTTCTAGATGTTTTTTCCTAAGGAGGGTTTTGCATCAGAAGGTTTTAACGAGGCTCCTTCACCCTTTTTGCCAAAAAAAAAGAATCAAAATATATTATTTTTTAATTTTATGTTATTTTTAATTGCAATAAATATAAAACAGATAGAATAATATCTTATATTCCATTCTGACTTATTTATCAAATAATATTTAACCATATTTGGAAACAACTAGTCATATAAACAACTTGAATTCCGTAAAAAAAAAAAAAAAACAATTTGAAATCCCTAAACTGTTTCGGTTTGACCGGAAATTTGAATCTCGTGCTTTCTTTCACAGTCTCAATTAAAAAAGCTAAATAAAAAAAATTAATACATCATTAATATTAAAATTATATTGTTATTCCATAATTTATGGTTAAATTTTTTAATAAATTTCATAATTATTTTTAGGTTGCTGAATTTTTAAAATGATTTGAAAACACCAAATTAAATGAAATTATAAAACCTTTTTAATATAAAACTTATACTCTTATTCAGTAATTTTTTCCTACATTATTTAATAAATTTCATAATTTTTATATTACTAATTTTACAAAATGATATGATAACATCATATTAAATGAAAATATAAAACCTTTTTAAATATTATGAATAGAGTTTATAATAACCATATACTGGTAATGTAAATAAGTTTTAAATAGACGTGTAATCATATTTTACTATCTTGTTATATCATAATATTAATGCTTGCAACCTATTTGCATTGTAACAAAAGGGTAAAATACGATTGAATATGTGTAAAAATTACTTACACTATTTATATATATTTATTAAATGCTTTAAAATATGAATAAATTAAATTTTCAATATATATATTTCTCTTAATTGCCTGTATTTAATTCAGTTAGTAACGTCTTATTGGGAGAAATGAGTTGAAGAAATGGAGTGGGAGATATAATAATGTTTTTTTTTTCTACGACCAAATTTCCAATATTTTGTTTATGTTAGCTTTCACCAATATTTGTTTATAAATAAACTCTTCATTCTCAATGTCATTCACATTCATATCGTGGCCAAGAAAAGGCTTGATTTACAATCTACTCTACTGTAAGTTTCTCTTTTCTCTCAGTCTCTCTAAATTGGTGTGATCAATGCATGTTTTACTCTACTCTATTGTATCAATATGTTCCCTTATCATTCGCTTTTCTGATTTGGGTTGTTAATTGTGTTCGTGGTTGTGTGACTGATGATTTTCATATCGATTATCTATGCATATTCAAAAGCTGTTTTTTTATCTCTTTTTATGTGTGGATCGATAATTTTGTACATTTGTCCAATTATTTGTTTATAAAATATGTGTGCGCACACAACCATATTTTCCCGTCAGATGTTGTGTCCATTTTTTAAAACAGTAATCAAATCATGATTTTATAGTTATTGCGACTAAATAATCAACTAGCAAATTTTCTAATTAAGATAATACTGATAATTTTAATTTGAATCCAGGGTCCCCTCACATCGATAGATTTGTCCTAATTTTGGGAGTCTCTCTTTCCTACAAACTTTTAATCTATGGATAAAAACCCATGATTTATTAATAGCTTAAATATACATTTAGTCCCAGTAAGTTTTTTTTGTGTGTTTCATTTCATCAAGGAGTGCCAAAAAAATTCGTTTATCCATCATCCATCTAAAGGTAAATCCATTACAAAAAAAATACTTAATGCATTGGATCCGATCAATTTATTTTACGGATGGATTCACTATGTTTTTTAAATCCATTGGATCTCTGTATCAAAAATAAATCCATTAGATCATATTAAATAACAAATAAAAGCCGTTTGAATAAAAATATTTTTTTCAAAAAAAATCCAAATTTTTTGGAAAATAAATTTTTGAAAAATATTAATTTATGAATAAAAAATTTTAAAAATGCCATTTTTTAAAAATAATTATTTTTTTCAAATATTATTTTTTGACAAAAAATAATTTTTTAAAGAAAATAAAATTTTCTGGATGAATTGGATATTAATCCGTAAAAAAAAGTGTTAATGGATGGATTAGATGGTTTTTATTAAATGGCTCATAAATGGATTGACTTTTTTTAAAGAATTTAAAACGGATTGTAAATGGGTAAATGAATTGTTTTTAATCCATCTATTTGTCACCCTTAGTTTCATCCTTGCAAAGTCAGATCTGTTTATTTACGTTCTTGACGTCATATCCCTGTCAAAAAAACACTTACGCGACTTATGGGAGTACATGTCATCACTGCCATGTAAGATGATTATGTCACATGCCAATGTCACGTGGGATAATGATGCCGCATAGCGACGCTAGAACCTGCCATGTGGCATTCTGTTACCATGTCAGATTCAAATGTGTAAATGCCACGTGGCAAGGATGAAAATAAAAAAAATATTATGTTTACACGGGACAAACAACATAAATATTATATTTACAGGGACGAAAATAAAAAACTATTATATTTGCAGGGACTAAAATCAAAATTCCATAAAACAGAAGGAGAATAAGAAAATGTAGTAGTAGCATGGAATCTCTGTAATTTTATTTTAAATTTCCAACTTCAACTATTGCATACACAAGTATATAATCACTAAAAAAAATAAGAGATTTCGTGTCTATCTACTATTTTTCCCCGGCAAATCTTGTCCTTAAGTTGTTTTTTAATCTTTATTATCGGTCCTTCCCACAAAATGGTAGTGATTGTTCTAGTTTTTTGAATCTGTAAAATGAATGTGTTCAGTGAGTTGTGTTCTTTAAAATGAATATGTTATTACTTATTAGTGAATTATGAGAAAAGGTTTACCTATGAGGTTGGTAGTGAATAGAAGTTTGTTAGAAGGATTGACAATAAAGAGAGAAAAAAGAAACTTTAGGACAAACTTTACGGAGGAAAAAGATAAGAGAGACACAAAATCCATTATTTTGGAAATTGAAAATAAAGTTACAGAGATTCCATGCTACTATTACGATTTCTTATTCTCCTTCTATTTTTTGAAATTTCGATTTTAGTCCCTATATATTTAATATTTTTCCTTTTCTTCCCTGTAAATATAATAATTTTTTGTTTTTTCATTCTTGTAAATAAAATATTTTTTGTTTTTCGTCTTTGCCTCGTGGAGTTCACCACTAGATGTTGGTGTGGCAACGTAATGCCACATGATAGTGATGATGTGGCAAGTAATTAAGTGCCCACATTGTGTAATCATCCTATACGGCAGTGATTATTTGTACTTTCGTCAACAACGCCAATGTTTTTTAATGGGGAGATGACATTAGGGACAAAAATATGGATCTGATTTTGCAGGAAAGAAACACAAAAAAAAACTCACATGATTTCTTACCAACTCAAGTTCTTATTGTTTTTCCTTAGTTATTTTGTCATGAAAATCCTTGTAATTCCTAGTTGCATATGTATATGTCAAAAACTTGCCCTCACATGAATCAGATCCACCAAATAACTGTTTTGCAACGAGCATGGATTTTGGAAAGTCTGACCAAGCACTCAATTCAAAGCGTCGTGACTTCGACCTAAACATTCCATACTTGGAGGACTTGAATTCGAATGATGAAAGCCAGATTTCACCTCTCATTCAGAACAACACTCAGAGCATTCAAGTAAGTCCTAGTAATTAATTTCACGTACATAGTAGAAGTACACATACACCTAATGTAATTTCATATATAATCTAAAAATGAACAAAACTAGTGTAAGGATGATTTAATTCAAGAAAGCGAATGATCGTGTTATTCTTATTGATCGCAAGTATTAACACCTAAACTACTCATAATTAACACCATTTGTGAATAGGACATGAACATAACTGCTGCAAATGACGAGAACAATCAAGTTTATCTAGATGGTTCAATTTTTCTTGCAAACTCTTTCACTAGAGTTTCTGATGATGATGCAAGGCAGGTTCAACCCATGATGTTTATCGACTCTCTCCGTGTTGCTGGCTACAAAGGAATCATAATGAGGGTCCGTCGCCGCTACCGCGGTCGCGGACAAGGACAAGCTCATCCAACTAATCCATATAGATGCTGCACAAATGTTTATTGCAGGACAAGAAAAACTCCCAGGTGGCGCAAGGGACCCCTAGGACCGAAGGTGAACAACACCAATTAATTATAAAAATCATCTAACTATTAAGACATGCATATCATATGTAAAATGTAGATGTAACATCATAGTATAAATATGGACCAAACTTATTCTATTGTTATTTTTTGTTTTGATATATATGATACGTGGATGTTCATTCAGTATCATGCATTATATTATATATATATTGTTAGAGCATAGTATGATCACAAGTGTGTGTGTGTCTATATATATATATATATATATATATATATTTGAAATATGCATCGAGTGTTTGACTTAATTTAATTAATATTCTCTCTGCAGACTTTGTGCAATGCTTGTGGCATTCATTTCAAGAAGCAAGTGACGAGTGGGGGTAGCGGCATCCGTACAGTCATAGTCTATGGTGGTGCTTCTGCTTCTCCCTTCACTTATGTCCCATCTGGAACCGTGGAAGGAGATTTTCTGAATTTCTAACTGGGGCCCACCAACCTTTCCTGCTTCCTAATCGTCTCCATATTTTAAAATATACATTTTGAACTAGTTTGTGGTTACTTTTCGCATTTGGGATTATATCATATTCACTCTGTCGATTGTTTTAGTAATTTTAGCGATATGAGAACGTGGAGATTGGAATTCGAACCCGAGTATTGTCATTTAGACGTGTATGTGTTTGTTGTTTACTATTTTTATTAGCTGACCAAAAAATATTCTCATGCATTTATTATATATGGAGGTTTTTCAAGTTAACTTATTTGTTTTTCTGGTGGAGAATATTATATGTATGGTGATCCTTGGAAATTATATATATATATATATATATATATATAAAAGAGGAAATCTAATTTTAGAGATTAGAAAAAGATTTAAGTTTAATTTTATTTTTGGTCCCCTAGTATAATATTTAGGATATTTTGGGTAAGTAGTGCAGAATACACCTTTAATCACGGTTAAAATAGACTTTTTACGTTGGTTTTCATTCCGGCGTGTATTCTTTCGGCGTTGTAAGTTTGAACATTTAATTCGGTTAGCTTATAAACCGGCGTTAAAAGTCACTTTTAATTGCGGTTTTTATCAAAACCGGCGTTAAAACCCGACGTGAAAACGAATAAAAATTTTGGAAAAAGAAAATTCACTTTTAATCGCGGTTTTACTAAAAACCGGCGTTAAATGTAACATTTAATGGCGATTCATATAAAAGCTGCGATTAAAAGTGTTTTTATTTTTTGTTTTATCCTTCCATGCTTTCAGATTATCCAAATTCAAAGCCCATAAATACAACTACCAATACAAAATATTTATCAAACTTCCAAAATACAACAAATACAAAATATTTATCAAATTTCCAAAATACAACTTCCAAAATCATCCAATATTTGCGGACTTTCAAAATACAAAATACAATTGCAATACAAAAAGCATACGAAGAAATTGCATCGATGTTTTAAATTGGCGGACGAAACATGTGATGCGGCCGCAATATTGCGATTCGCGGAGGCGTGGCATTGGCATCAGTCGCGATTCTTGGCGTATTGTAAATCACGCCGGCGCCAGCATCGTGAATCGCATCGCCACCGCAACAGTGCATCATAACCGCATCGTCATAGCGGCCCAATTTCGTCCAAATTTTTGCACAAAATAGCCGCAATCGGTTTAGCTCGATAAAAATCTTACCTTCATCTCTTTCACACATATGCATACGAAAAGTGTTGCGGCGGCGATGTGAGACTCTATTCTCTCACATTCTAAAACAAAGTGATAGTTGTGGCCATAGATGCAAAGACACTTGATCGTTTGGAGGTCGCTTTGCCATACACCTACACAGCTGTTGGTTGTGCTGAGGTCTATGCCTATTGCTTTGCCTTCTTTTGTTGCCATAATAGAACTTTTTCACTCAAAGCTTTGAAAAATAGAGTTTTCAGAATTGGATGCTTTTTCTCGCTTGCGAGTCGCTCGTGATTGATGAGATGCGATGGCGAAGTGTTAGTATATTTAGGGTTTTAGAGAATTGGGCCATCTGGCCCAAACCTTTTTTTTTGTTTTTCTTTCTTTTCTCACGTTTTTGTTCTCTCCCGTTTTTGCTTTTTTTTTTTCATTCGGTGACCAAAAAGTTCAACTTCTCTCTTCTATTTGTTTTTTATTTAAAACATAACATAAAATATAATAATCTAATAACAATAAATTTTAAAAGACTTATTTAGAATAATATTTTTACTATATTAAATTGTTCTTAAAAATTATGTCTTAAAATGAATAAAAACTTATACAACATCATAAATAAAAGGTATATGAAGAATTACAATAGTTACAAATATTTTTTTACATTTGGTGCGAACATAAAATTATTTCACGCCCGATGGCATAGCATACGCACGCGGCGCAAATGACCGCAATAGCCGCATTCGCAGTGACCACAACCGCAACCGCATCCGCGACCGCAACCATAATTTAAAACCTTCGGCTGCATAAGTCTTTATTCATTGACTCAAACAAACTAGTATACGAGCTTCCTAGGCAGTCATTGTTTCCTAACTAACCATCCCTTACTTTCCTTTTCCAATAGTTCAGACTTTGTTTTTTTTATTGCCACTTGTAAGCAAAAGACCAAAGTTGTCATACATACTTCTAGAAATATAAGCTGATTAGCACAAAGATATATTCACGCACTTTTAATGAACTGTCAAATAAGTTATTGTACAACAAGTCAACATCTATTTTTTATTTATTTTTAATAGCAGTACTATTTGGGTTTCTTCAAGCTTTTGTAGGAAAGCTGTTACACTTGGATGGAGAATGGGAAGACAATTATGCTTGAAGAGATAGATTGTACCATTTGAGGATTTGAAAAATAGTTACAGGAATAGAAGTACAAATACAACAAACCGAGTTGAGAGGAGAAAGATGCATCGACGTTGAGCTTGACTTCCCATTCACAGACTTCTACCATGGACATCATAACTTTCAGCACAATGTTGCACCAAATTCTGTAAAGGAGTGAAGACAAACTTGCAAAAAGAAATTATTCTGACTTTGTGTGAGCTTGAGATGTATTTCCCACCTTCATTCTTTCACATAATGATTCATCGGCAGTTCATCCTGGTTGGGAGACACAATTGTGTGGGCCAGCTTACATGAGATGGATGTACCCGTTTGAGCGTTACATGAAGATATTAAAAGGGTATGTGAAAAACCGATCACGACCAGAGGGTTGTATTGTTGAACGGTATATAGTCGAAGAAGCTGTTGAATTCTGTACCGAGTATCTATCTGATGTTGAACATTCTATAGGGCTGCCACAGTCTCGACACACATTAAGAAGTGCAGGGGAGGGGATTACAGGACTTGAAATATTGACTATATCAAGGAAAGAATGGGAACAAGCACACTTATATGTTCTACGCATAGCAGCGATGAAGTTGAGTCATATGTTGTAAAACACAAGGACATACTCAAGAGCTTGCACCCAAATAAGAGTCAAAATTGGCTAACAACAGAACACAATCGGTGTTTTATAAAATGGCTGAAAGAATACATTTCAGCAGAGTTTATTGCAAATCCTAGCTCGGTTTCAGAAAGATTGAGATGGTTAGCTAAAGGTCCAAATATACATGTTAGTTCTTACACCGGTTATCTGATGAACGGGTACACTTTTTATACAAAAGAACACGATGATCGGAGGAGAATGCAAAATAGTGGGGTGACTCTTGTAGCTGAAGCTATGCATATATCAAGTGCCAAAGACAGAAACCCCATATATGCAAATATGTCATACTTCGGGGTCATTGAACGATATGGGAGTTGGATTACAGGATGTTCGAGTGCTTATGTTCCAATGCAAGTGGGTTGAGAATAACAACGGTGTACAAATGGATGAGTTGGGGTTCATCCGGGTGAACTTTAATAAGTTGGGATATAAAGATGAACCCTTTATTTTAGCATCACAAGCTCAACAAGTGTTTTATGTCACCGATCCAATTGATATGAATTGGTCCATTGTTCTATTGACTAACAAAAAAATTGTTAATGAGATTAATGATGAAGCACATGAATATCTTGACATTGAGAATGACCTTTTCTTCGGGACATCACAATCATTGTTTGGGGCAAGTACACCTATAGAGGATGATGTGTATATTAGAAATGATCATAATGAAGGGCTTTGGATCAATCCATTGTTTCATAAGGGATGCGCAAATCTCAATAAATCGAGAAAAAGGAAAAGAGTTGCTTAAATGTACATGTATGTAGTGAATGCTATTTAATTTTTATTAATTTGTTGATCAATTAAATGTGTATACATTTATTTCTCTATTAAACCTATGTGTTTATGAACTGCCATTTGTCAGCGCTTAAAACCGCTGCCTAATCACCCGCTGGTGATTGTGATTCGAAAAGACAGCGTTTGGTAAGCGCTGTGGATTTTGGAAATAGACAGCGCTTCTTTGAAAAAGTGTTGTCTATCTTTGATAATAGACAGTGCTTTTCCAAAGAAGCGCTTTCTATTTCCTGATATAGACAACGCTTCTTTGAAAAAGCGATGTCTATTATCAAAGATAGGCAACGCTTTTTCAAAGAAGCGCTAACTATTTGGCTTTTTTTTAGATTCAGTGTCCTGTTGCCGCATTATGTGATCCAATTCCTGCATCAAACATTCACAACAAAGGAAACAATCACACATACAGAAAATACCAACAAACATCACACACACATACAAAAAATATCATCACACATACATACAGAAAATATCAACCAATTAATCATTGACTTGTATATCTTTATACTTCAATTTGAATTTCTAACAAAATTTTGGCATAGTGTCCCCTAAAATATTGACATTCCAAAATTTATCTAATACCGATAACAACAAAAAATACCATATTCCAGCCATCACAAGTCACTATAAAGTCTACCTAGTATGCAACATAGCCACTAGACAAGTATACTTAGTAACCAATTCACAAATACAAATTAATCTACTAAATTCTGCCTTTGAAGTAATTTGATTTATTACCTTGTCGAGCTTGCGATGCTAAAATATGAGCGTCATCTTTATATCCCAACTTATCTTGGATTGTGTTGAATCTCCGATCCTATCCTAATGCTTGCACTTGGATATCTGGTTTCCCACATTTTTCATTTCAGCAAGTTATCAAAGATGATGATAAAGCAATGGGTGATAAGAAGGTTTAGTAAGCAGAAACATAATGTCGTGGTGGCAGCCTTAAAAGATAGAAATGAATACAATCCGAGTGAGTGAAGTTACATACCCCCCACTTGGATTGTATTCATTTCTCTCTTTTAAGGCTGCCATCACGACATTATAAGCCGGTTTACTAAACCTTCTTATCAGCCCATTCAGCTTTTTATCATCATCTTTGATAACTTGATGAAATGAAAAATGTATGAAACCAGATATCCAAGTGCAAGTATTAGGATACGATCGGAGTTTCAACATAATCCCAGAGGAAATTCAGAAGAGACAACCAGACTAGCAGGCTTAAACCTACACAAACAAGGAAACACATAAAGAACAGAACCAAATAAAGAGACCTAACCATTTTTATTTTTATTTTTTAAAGGAAAAGAGACCTAACCTTTTTTAAGCTAATAATGAGATAAAGCTAATAACGAGTTTGAAGCCCTAACTCTGGTGCAAGAAACACTTTAATGATGAACCTGAGATATTTCTGCAAAGAAAATTCCCAATCTATAGTATAAGGAATGTGCTAACTTAGAAATTCATGTCAAATAGTAACTTTGAAGTAATTTGATTTGTTATCTTTCTCACTTAAAAATGCAACTATCTCTGGCGCTATCTCTGGCTCGAAAGATATTCTTCTTCACATTCGGTCTGGAAGAAGCCATCTAGCTATTTGCAAAAATAATTAGACACACAAGTAATTAGACACACAAGTAAAATTCATAGTCATTTAACAAGTAACTAAAAAAACACAATCTACATATATGCAACTTCTTTTCCTTTTTCTTTTCCTCCGATTGATCCAAAGACCCTCTTTATGATCATGTCTAATATATGTATCATCCTCTCTTGATGTACTTTCCTCAGCAACATTGATTGTATCACAAAGAAAGGGTCATCCTCAATATCAGCAACTTCGTTTGCTTGATCATCAATCCCACAACCAATTTTTTTGTTAGTCAACAAAACAATGGACCAATTCATATCAGTAGGATCAGTGACATAAAACACTTGTCGAGCTTGTGATGCTAAAATAAAAGACTCATCTTTATATCCCAACTTACTAAAATTCACCTTCATGAACCCCAAATCATTCGTTTCTACACCGTAATTATTGTCAACCCACTTACATTGGAACACAGGCACCCATAGCATAATCCAACTCCCATATGTGTTCAACGACCCTGAAGTATGATATATTCGCATATATGGGATTTCTGTCTTTGGCACTTGAGATATGCATAGCTTGAGCAGCAAGAGAGACCCCACTGTTTTGCATTTTACTATGATCATCGTGTTTTATTGTATTGAATGTGTAATCGTTCATCAAATAACTGGTGTAAGAGATAACATGTATACTTGGACCCCTCGCTAACCATCCGAGTCTTTCAGAAACCGAGGTAGGATTTAAAGCAAACTCTACAGAAATGTGATCTCTTAGCCACATTATAAAACACCGATTGCGTTCTCTTGTTAACCAATTTTGATTCTTATTTGAGTGCATACTCTTAAGCATTTCGTTGTGTTTTACAATATACGACTCAACCTCATCGGCGTTGTGTAAAATATATAAGTGTGCTTGCTCCATCTGCTACCTTGATATAGTCAATATTTTACATCCGGTAATCCCTTTCCTTTCGCTTTCTCTTGTGTTTTTGGCAACCCTACGGAATATCCACCATTAGATAGGTAGTCGGAATAGAATTCAACAGCTTCTTCGACTGCGTACTGCTCAACAATACAACCCTCTGGTCATGATCGGTTTTTTCACATACCCTTTTAATATCTTCATGTAACGCTCAAACCGGTACATCCATCTCATGTAAGCTGGTCCACACAATTGTGTCTCCATAACCAAATAAATTGTCAGATGAATCATTATGTCAAAGAATGAAGGTGGGAAATACATCTCAAGCTCACATAAAATCAAAACAATTTCTTTTTGCAATGCTGGTAACTTTCCAAGGTCAATCACTCTGCTGCAGATTGCCTTGAAGAATAAACAAAGTTTAGTTAAGGTCTTCCGCACTTTGATGGGCAAAATGGATCGTATACCAATGGGTAGCAAATTCTCCATGAGAACATGGCAATCATGGGACTTTAGACCCTTTAACTTGAGATCTCTCATTGATACGAGGTTCATAATGTTTGAAGAATACCCCTTTGGAACCTTAACTCCGTGAAGAAACTTACAAATAACCGTTTTCTCTTTTCTAGACAAAGTATGAGCGGCTGGAGGTGGATTTGTACGTTGTTTCCCCTTCTTTACCGGTCCAAATTCCCATCTCAATCCCATACTAACCAAGTCCTGCCTTCCATTGATGCCATCTTTAGTCTTCCCGGGCACATTGAGTAAGGTACCAATGACACTATCAAAGACATTTTTTTCAACATGCATCACATCAATGAAATGTCTCACGTATAATGAACTCCAATATGGCAGCTCAAAGAAAATCGACCTTTTCTTCCACCCTCGTGAATTTCATACAACCCTCATACAACGGCTTCTCCGCATCACTTATCAACTTCTCAAACGTTTGAGGACAATCACGAAGATCTTCTTCAACCGCATTTGTCATCTCTTCAAAGCGGTCGCCATCATATGTATTTGTAGCGATGTCATCTGACGCATATCTCCCACTATTCCCCATGGTATTAGAAGATTTACCTCTTGTCTCACCGTGCTTTGTCCAACAGGTATAAGTTTGATCAATCCCATTGCTCACTAAATGCCATTCCAATTCCTTAACACTAACTTTGTCTGCATAACAACAACTTAAACAAGGACATACGATTCTACTATGGTCTGTTGTATGCCTAACTACAAACTTAATAAACTCTTGCACTCTATCCTTATATTCCTTTGACAAACGATTGGCAGACATCCACTTCTGATCCATTCTAACTTCAACCTTTAAAAAAACTAAGTTAGTCCTTCAGTAATATAACATCATATTAAACCTATTTGTATTATGACTAAACATAGTCAAAACTTGATAATCAAACGCATCAGGCTATAGCTAATGCTATGCCGTCAATCCACAATTCACATATCGTATTCAATTCACAATTTGAATTTTTAACAAAATTTTGGCAAAGTTTCTACTAAAATATGGACATTCCAAAATATATCCAATCTAATCAATGTGTTTTTTGTATTTAACTTAAGACAGACATACGCCACAGTTGTGCATAGAGCACTAAGTTTTCAAACAATTCTTCATATTTCTTAAAACTTTAACAGCTAAAAATAAATAATCTACAAATTCCATTCCCACATACAGTATACATATTAGACAAACTTCAACTTCAAAATCATACCATTTTTTACCTTTAAGACAAATGGCTATGGACCAAGTAAACAAAAAAAAGGTACTATCAAGATATAACAATAACAATTCTAGATCAGAAATGTTTGAATTTGAAGTATCAATAATCACTGATTAGTAAAATCTTAAACATTTTAATACACTTAAGAGGGTTCAAAGACCACACTGGAAATCAAGAAGATCAAAGTCAAGTATACCAATAGAAACATAACTTGTGAGTATTACATTACCTATTGAGAATCGCTGCTGATTTGGCCCAAAGAAAAGAATGACAACAAGGAGGAGGAGAACACTAGAATCAAGAGACAGAAAGGTATAACCAGATCTCTTAAACACAACCCAAGCAGCTACTTGATAAACAATATTCACATTTTCAGAATGAGTTCATCATCAAATGAAAAGGAAAATAGATTAGGGTTCATACCTGGATGAAGAAGAAGAAGAAGGCGGTGGCAGCGGCGTGGAACGGCGGCGATAATGACAGAAGCTTCAGAACTTTAGCTTAGCTTCGTCAACGGTCACAGCTTCAGAACCGGAAGATGAATGACGAAGGTGGAGAGGAGGAAGAACGAGGAAGAGGGGCGATAATGGAGAGGAAGAAGAGGGGCTTTCTTGTGCGACGGAGAGGGAGAGAGAGTTGAGACGGCGGTTGAAGATGAAGACGCGTTGTAGAGATCAGACGTTGAAGACGGCGAGGAAGAGAGAGCTCTATGTTATGTTTGCGAGAGAACGGGGGAATGAGAGCTGTTTTGTGATTTTAGGAACGCAAATAGCCAGCGTTTCCTTAGGGAAACGCTAGTCATAAATATAATAGACAACGCTTCTTAGGGTAAGCACTGATTAAAAGTTAGCAATAGACAGCGTTTCCTAGGGAAAGCGCTGTCTATGACTATGGGTGTCTCTTTAACAGCTTTTGCTACAAAAAGCGGTGTCTATTTCTAATTTATAATAAGTGCTTTCTCTAGAAAGCGCTGTTTTAGGCCTTCTATGATTTTTAAACAGCACTTTTATTATGTAGCGCTGTTTAAGGTGACACTTTTTTTTTAACAATCTGTTGTAGTGTCATTCTTATTGTTATTTTTTATCGTCATCCCCCTTTTCTTCGGGACAACATGCACTAGACTAACCCAAGCACTGCCATAAATAGGATAGATCATCTCTTTCTTAAGAAATTTCAACAACTCCTTTCTCATCGCCACCTTCATAGTTGGGTTCATTCTTCTTTGAGGTTGCACTCTTGGTTTGTACTCTGTCTCCAACTTGATTTGGTGCATGCAAAGGCTGGACTAATGCCTTTCAAATTTGAAATGGTCCATCTAGTTGCCTTATTATGATATCTACGTAACCTCACAAGTTTATCCTCCTCCAATTGGGATAGGGAACTACTAATTATGACATGATTAAGAACATACTCTCCAAGAAAGATATACTTCAGATGAGGAGGAAATTGTTTCGGTTCAGGATTAGCTTTCTCTTCAACCTCACCCATCTTCAAATCCTCTTTCTTCTTATCAATAGCACTTTCATCTTGTAAGGCTTCAAATTGTAAAATACACTTATGTGTTTCACCTCCACCTCTTCATCATTATTTTCAATAAAATTCACAATAACATTCTCCAAAGGATGGGAGTGTTGATCATGCCTTAAAATTTCTTCAACCGAGTCTTCAATCATGTCCACTCTAAAACATTGGCCTTGATCATCAAGATCACACATAGCTGCAAACACATTGAAGTTCACTTTCTCATCTTTGAACCTTAAGGCTAGTTTGCCTTATTGCACATCAAGTAAAGCTCTTCCGGTGGCTAAGAATGGTCTTCTAAGGATAAGAGGCATCTCAACATCTTCTTCCATATCAAGAGCACTAATTCCTCTTAGTATGTTGACGTGTGCTGATAATTACACACCAATATTCATATTTCTTTTTGTGGAGATTGGTGTGACTTAAAATCATGTTGGAGATCATTGGAAGTCATAGAAATGAGTTTTCAACAGGTGTGAATCGAATCATGGATCTCTGGAATCGATTCATGATGTGTCTTGGAGCCTTGGAAAAGCTTTGGACTTACTGTGAATCAAATTGGAGGAGTGGGAATCGATTCACCCACTTAGGATCACAAAACACGTAGGAATTGTACTTGTGAATCGATTCACACTTACCGGTGAATCGATTCACCACTGCTGGTTTATAAACAAGAATTCTGTTTTTCGTTCGTGAGCGCGAGCAGTTTTCTAGGGTTATGTGCAGCCGTTCTTGAATGTTCTTTATGAGGTTTTAGGGGCTGGGAAACACATTCAAACACCTGGGGATCTTAGGGAATCATAGAGGGAGGATTGAAGGCTTTCTCCATTGTTGTTCTTGAGAGTTTATCATAGAGGGAAAGAGAGAGGGGTTATAAGAACTCTTGGGCTTGTTCATCTTGAACATTTGGAAAGGGTTCAAAGCAATTGTATTCTCTTGTAAAGACTCTTTGATAGTGAAACAGAGGGCTGCTCTCTCCCGCAGACGTAGGTCATCTTTTTGGGGCCGAATAGCGTAATCAAATTGCGGTGTTTTCTTCTCTACCCTCTACTCCTTTGTTTGTTAGTTCATTGCACCTTGTTGATTGGTTGGTTGCTGTTTATTTTAGTTATTGGTTGCCGTTGAATTTTGTTCCATTATTTTCTTGTTCGAATCTCAACAAGTGGCGCCGTCTGTGGGAAAGGAACAAATCGTTCAAGTGTGCACCATGGGTACTAAGTGGGACATCGAGAAATTTTCCGGTAACGACGACTTCGGTCTATGGAAAGTGAAGATGGAAGTAATCTTAATTCAACAGAAATGCGTGGATGCTCTAAAGGGTGAGGCAAGAATGTCGGCCACCCTATCACAAGCGGAGAAGAAGGAGATGATAGATATGACAAGAAGTGCCACTACAAGAAAATTCGTCATTACTGACGGCCATTTTCCGTCGGTAACACAATAAAGCCGTCGGTAAATAATGATTACCGACGGATTACCGAAGGCCTCGGGTCCCTTGGAAAATGGCTCGTTGGAAATCTATTATCGACGGCCAATTGAATCCGTCGATATTACCGAAGGCTAAGCCGTCGGTAATATAAAAAAAGCCGTCGGTAAATTTGGTGGGATTTTTAAATAATCCGTGAGATTTACCGACGGAAAAGCCGTCGGTAAATCTCACGGTTCAAACTGATAAATTCGTAGCATTAGCGACGGCCAAGCCGTCGGTAAATATAGAATTTCCGTCGGTAAAAATTAAGGACCAAATTCTCTGCAGTTTAGGGTTCATCAACTTTCCCTTTCAATTTGGTTTCCCTCTTCTCTGCAGTTTAGGGTTCATCAACTTTCCCCATTTCTTAATCTACATCTTCCATCTTCATTCTTGTGTCCAAGAGCTCGAGCTACCCATTGAAGAAACCAGAGCTCCTTCCTCTTCCTCTTCATTTTCGGTTTCCTCTTCTTCTTCTCTTAGGGTTCACCCAAAACTTCAATCAAAGGCTTGTTGTTCAACTCCTTTCTTCTATTTGGTGCACCTATGGAACAAACCCCAATCTTCTTCCTCTTTTTCCCTCAATTTCGTGAACCCTAGAGGGTCTTTCTCCCCTATTATTTTCGATAAAGAAGAGAACAAAAGGGAAAGGAAGAGTGAGAGAGAACTTCGTGAGAGAATAGAAGGGAAGGAAGGATGAAAGGCTTACCTAAGGTTGTCTTCTTCTCTTCTTCTTCTTTCCTCCTTCTTCTTCTTACTCGGCCGTAAACGCACAAGAGGGAGAGAGAAAGATTCGAGAGAAAGAATGGGAGAGGAGGCGAGGTGGTTCGCTTTTTATTTCCCTTTTTGACTTTACCGACGGCTAAGCCGTCAGTATGAAAAATTAAATTTCCTGCTGCGTAGTTTTCTAGCGCATTACCGACTTTACCGACGGCTTAGCCGTCGATAAGGAATGAAAAATTAAATTTCCCGCTGCGTAGTTTTCTAGCGCATTACCGACGGCTAAGCCGTCGGTAAAAGCAGTAAAAATTTAAACTTTCGTATGGTTTTTTCCCGGCGGATTACCGACGGCTTAGCCGTCGATAAGGAATGAATAATTAAATTTCCCGCTGCGTAGTTTTTTAGCGCATTACCAACGGCTTAGCCGTCGGTAAATTTAAAATTAGCCGTCGGTAAATTTAAAAACTAAATTAGAAATGAAATAATTCTTTACCGACGGTAAAAGCAGTAAAAATTTAACTTTCGTATGGTTTTTTTCCGGTGGATTACCGACGGCTTAGCCGTCGGTAACTAAAATATTACCGACGGACTCGGGGCCGTCGGTAATTTTTCGTCGGTAATAGAGTGTTTTCTTGTAGTGTGCCATTATCTTGTGCCTTGGTGATAAGTTATTGAGGGAAGTCACAAGGGAAAAGATCGCGGCGGAGATGTGGGCCAAGTTAGAATCGTTGTACATGACCAAGTCATTGGCTCACCGGTTATGTCTGAAACAACATCTCTACTCATTCAAAATGGTAGAGACCAAATCTATTGTGGAGCAACTAACGGAATTCAACAAGATTATTGATGACCTACAGAATATTGATGTGAAGCTCGATGATGAGAATAAGGCTCTGCTCTTATTGAATTCACCGCCTAGGTCTTTTGAACACTTTAAGGATGCACTCCTCTATGGCAATGAGTCCACTATCACTTTGGAGGAGGTCCAACAATCAATTAGGACCAAGGAGCTAACCAAGCTTCAAGACTTGAAGGTGGAAGATAGTGGTGAAGGCTTAAGTGTGTCAAGGGGAAGAAGTGGGAGTAGAGGAAACAATAACAAAGGGAGGAAGCCTAGGTCGAAATCCAAATCAAAGGGGGACAATAAGGCAAAGTAAAAATGCTTTAATTGTCACAAGACCGGTCACTTTAAAAAGGATTATCCCGAGAGAGGGGGCAATGGAAATTCCGTGGAGGTTGCGATTGCTATGGAAGATGGTTATGAGAGTGCAGGGGCTCTAGTGGTGTCGAGTTTGGAAATGGAAAAGAACTAGGTCATGGACTCGGGATGTTCTTATCACATGTGTCCTAGGAAGGAATACTTTGAGACTTTGAAGCTTAAAGAAGGTGGAGTCGTTTGCCTGGGTGACAATCGAGCTTGTAAGGTGCAAGGTATGGGTTCAATTCGTCTTAAGATGTATGACAACAGCGAATTCCTTTTACATGATGTGAGGTATGTTCCTGAACTCAAACGAAATCTCTTATCTATAAGCATGTTTGATGGATTAGGCTATAGTACTAGAATTGAGCATGACATGATTAAGATTTCGAATGGTGCATTAATAATTGCTAAAGGGACTAAAATGTGTGGCTTATACATGGTTCTACTGTTATTGGGCATGCATCATTAGCTAGCCAAACTCCGCATGATAAAACTAAATTATGGCATTTAAGGTTAGGGCATGTTAGTGAAAAGGGTTTAGTTGAACTAGCAAAACAAGGTTTGCTAGGTAGTGATAAATTTGATAAGCTAGAATTTTGTGATAATTGCATACTAGGCAAACAACATAGGGTTAAGTTTGGAAGTGGCATGCATCATTCTAGTAAGCCCTTTGAGTATGTTCACTCGGACCTTTGGGGTCCTTCAAGAGTGACAACTCATGGGGGGTTCCTATTTTCTCACCATGATTGATGATTTCTCTATGAGAGTATGGGTTCACATTTTGAAAAATAAAAGTGACACATTTGAAAAATTCAAGGAATGGCATACTCTCATAGGAAATCAAATAGGAACTAAACTGAAAGTTTTAAGGACTGACAATGGCCTGGAGTTTGTTTCAGAGCAGTTTAATTAGTTTTGCAGGAAACAGGGAATTAAGAGGCATAGAACCGTGGCAGGCACACCGCAACAAAATGGCCTAGCGGAACGCATGAACATGACCATTTTGGAGCGGGTCAGATGCATGCTTTTTGGAGCTGGGTTGCCTAAAAGTTTAGGGTGAAGGCTGAGTACAATGACTTATTTGATCAACAAATGTCCATCAACGGCGTTAGACTTCAAGACACCTATGGAGGTTTGGAGTGGGAAACCAGCAGAATACTCAAATTTGAAGGTTTTCGAGGCTTTGATGTTTGCTCATGTCAGACAAGACAAGCTTGAAGCTAGGGCTGTGAAATGTGTCTTTATTGGTTATCCGGAAGGTGTGAAGGGATATAAGCTGTGGAAGATGGAGTCTGGAGGATCAAAATTCATAATAAGCAGGGATGTTACTTTTGATGAGACCCGCATGGGGATGAAGTGCAAAGACCTGGAGAATAGTAGCTCAGAAACAGAGGTGGAGAAGACTCAGTTTGAGGTGGAGCCTTCCACTAGTGAGACCAGGGATGACAGGGAGGACAGTCCTCCACCATCGAGTTCTAGAGGAAGACAACCAACAGTGAATCCTGCTATCGCTGACAAGAGATAGAAAGGAGGAAAATGTGGCACCTAATAGGTACGACTATGAAGACTTAATTTGTTATGCTCTAAATGCGGTGAAGAGATGCAAGGCTCGTAACCAAAGACATTCAGAAGCGGTTGAGAGCAAAGAAGGTCAGAAGTGGTTAGAGGCAGTGAATGAGGAAATGAATTCATTGGAGAAGAACCAGACCTGGAAACTTGTGAAGCTACATAAGAAACAGAGGGTGGTTGGATGCAAGTGGATCTTCAAGAAGAAGGAAGGCATTCCGGGAATTGAAGAACCAAGGTATAAAGCAAGACTTGTGGCCAAGGGTTTTACACAGGTTGAGGGAATTGATTACAACGAGATTTTCTTACCTGTGGTGAAACATTGTTCCATAAGGGTTCTTATGGCAATCATGAATCAATACGATCTTGAGTTGGAGCAAATGGACGTGAAGACCACATTCTTACATGGAGACCTAGAAGAGACAATCTACATGTAACAACCAGAATGTTTTGTAGAGGACAAGTCTAAGGTGTGTCTTTTGAAGAAATCTTTGTATGGGTTGAAACAAAGCCCTAGGCAATGGTATCTTTGTTTTGACGATTTTCTTTTGAAGACGGGATTTGTGAGAAGTGGGTACGACAGTTGTATTTACATATTGAAGAGGGGTGAGGAAGTTGGTCTCTACCTACTTCTCTATGTTGATGATATCCTGATGGCAAGTTCTAGCAAAGAGGAGATCAGCAAGCTCAAGGAGAAACTAAATTCGGAATTTGAGATGAAGGATCTTGGGGCTGCAAAGAGGATACTTGGGATGGATATCGTGAGGGACCGGAATAAGGGAGAATTGTTCTTATCTCAGAATGGGTACTTGAAGAAAGTGGTGGAGCGGTTTAGGATGCATGAAGCTAAGCCGGTTAGCACTCCTTTGGGTCATCACACAAAGCTCTCGGTGACACAAGCTCCTAAGTCCGAATAGGAGATGAGGAAGATGGATACTACTCCATATGCTAGTGGGGTAAGAAGCATCATGTACGACATGGTTTGTAGTAGACCGGACTTAGCATATGCAGTTAGCATAGTGAGTTGGTTTATGACAAATCCGGGCCAAGCACATTGGGAAGCTCTGAAGTGGGTTTTGAGGTATTTGAACGGGTCACTCAAAGGTGGTTTGAGGTACACAAGAGCAACTCAAGGAGAAGACGCTTTGGAGGGTTATGTAGATGCGGATTATGCAGGAAATGTGGATACAAGGAAATCATTGTCTGGTTTTGTGTTTACATTGTTTGGAACGGCAATAAGTTGGAAGGCAAATCAACAGTCCGTTATGGCGCTATCTACTACTCAGGCGGAGTATATCGCCCTAGTTAAAGGAGTGAAGGAGGCCATATGGTTGAAAGGTATGATTGGGGAGCTAGGAATTACACAAGGGTGTGTGAAGGTACATTGTGATAGCCAAAGTGCTATCCACTTGGCAAATCACCAAGTGTATCATGAAAGAACAAAGCACATCGACATCCGCTTGCATTTCATTAGAGACGTCGTTGAATCTAAGGAAATTGTGGTTGAGAAGGTTGCATCGGAGGACAACCCGGCGGATGTTTTCACCAAGTCACTACTTAGGTCAAGGTTCAAGCATTGCTTGGAATTGATGAATTTCTCTGAAACGTAATTCCAGTAATGGAGAGAGCAGCAAGTGGTTGATGGCTAAATGTTGAACATCACCACTGATTTGAAGTCAAGGTGGAAAATTGTGGAGATTGGTGTGACTTAAAATCATGTTGGAGATCATTGGAAGTCATAGAAATGAGTTTTCAACAGGTGTGGATCGAATCATGGATCTCTGGAATCGATTCATGATGTGTCTTGGAGCCTTGGAAAAGCTTTGGACTTACTGTGAATCGAATTGGAGGAGTGGGAATCGATTCACCCACTTAGGATCACAAAACGCGTAGGAATTGTACCTGTGAATCGATTCACACTTACCGGTGAATCAATTCACCACTGCTGGTTTATAAACAAGAATTACATTTTTAGTTCATGGCCTTGACGATTTTCTAGGGTTGTGTGCAGCCGTTCTTGAGTGTTCTTTGTGAGGTTTCAGGGGCTGGGAAACACATTCAAACACCTGGGGATCTTAGGGAATCATAGAGGGAGGATTGAAGGCTTTCTTTATTGTTGTTCTTGAGAGTTTATCATAGAGGGAAAGAGAGAGGGGTTGTAAGAACTCTTGGGCTTGTTCATCTTGAACATTTGGAAGGGGTTCAAAGCAATTGTATTCTCATGTAAAGACTCTTTGATAGTGAAACGGAGGGCTGCTCTCTCCCGCAAACGTAGGTCATCTTTTTGGGGCCGAACTGCGTAATCAAATTGCGGTGTTTTCTTCTCTACTCTCTACTCCTTTGTTTGTTAGTTCATTGCACCTTGTTGATTGATTGGTTGCTGTTTATTTTAGTTATTGGTTGCCGTTGAATTTTGTTCCATTATTTTCTTGTTCGAATCTGAACACTTTTTAGGATAAAATATGTTTTTAGTTCTCATAAAATTGTGTATTGGGAAAAACCCAAGTTCTATATAGACTAGAAGTAAGACCTAAACAGAGTTTATAAGTAAATGACATCCCTCACCTTACAAGCCAGTTTTGTAAGGATGAGTTAGGCCCAAAATCCTAATAAGACTCAAGCAAAAATTTTAGTATGCTAACATGACACCACAAATGTTATTGGGTGTCAAGTGGGATTGACCATGTGACCTTTTGTTAGACACATAAATACTTAATGGATGTCACATGATGATGGTGAAGACCAAAATATAGTAACTTATTTTGGAGAGATTAAAATTAAAGAATTTTTTTTTTTACAAGAGCCAAAACAAAAACTTCTCATTTTACGTGGACAAAAACACATTTAATTTAATCCTTCTTTTCATTTAATACACGTGTTGATTGTATTTTTGTATAAATGATAACTATTTTTTTTTTGACGAATATAAATGATAACTATTACTCCCTCCATTCTATATCTTTAGTTGTTTTAGCTTTTTATTTTTGTTTCAAAATTATGGATGTTTTAGAAAATCAATATATATTTTCTTCTATCTTTACAGTAGAGTATTTATACTTAAGTGCTATATTTGTATTGAAAAGGAACACATCATATAATGAGAAAAGTAACAAATAAACGAAAATATTTTAATCTAAATTTACAACAATTAAATATTTTTTAATCTATGTGACATAATCTTAAACATCTAAAGACATAAAACAGGGGGAGTGAATTAAAAGGTGAAATCGATAAATTTCTTGTTACAACGTAGAAATATATAAATAATCTCAAAATTCTATTCTATGACTTTTCAACAGTGATAGTGACTAGTGAGGCTTCAACAATCTTATACCGTGATTTGGAAAAGTCCACACGGTACAATTTGACAAGGAATGGTCAACGCAATTCTTTTTTTTTTTTTATTCAAAACAAATTAGTTTCTCTACAAGCGCAGGCGCACAAAAAGGAAAAAAAAAGGTCAATAAGTTTGAAAGGATAATTAAAATTGGATCAAAGAATTGGTAGGTTAGATTAAGCTGATTCATCAACAGTAGTTGTTCCCTCTAGGTTAGATTAAAAACTAAAAAATTAGAAAAGCTTGCTAGCGAATTCATCAACAGTAGTTCCTTCCACACGAGAATAAGCTGATTTTCTTGCAAGATCTCTAAGCTGAGACAAACTTCTCCCCAATTTCAAAGCCAACTTCATTTCAAACAACTCCCCATTTTCTCTTTGGTCCTCATCATCTTCCTCTATTGTATCCTGGATCGAATCTTCCAGATTTTTGAAAAAACCACCACAGCTTCTGTACATTTCAGACACCATCCCCAATTGTCCACCATGCTCAAAAGAATTAACAGCTGTAGCCAATGCACCAGCCATAACCGGCACAATGGAAGCCCATGAACCCTGGCTCACAAAAGCAGACCCCACTGCTGCAATTCCAGTGAGTAAAGGCCCTGCAATGGCCAAAGTTTTATTAATCTTCAACACCAAGTTGCCTAATCTCTCATAATCTTCCATGTCTTTTCTCTTCACCACTTGTAATACATCCTTCAGCTCAGTTTCTAGCCCTTCATTCCATCCGTTCTTGAAGATTTTGTTTTGTTTTGTTTCGTGATTACTTCTCCTTGAAGATTTTGTTGAAGGCCACCAAACTGCAGGCTCATATTTTTCAGGGAATTTTTCAAGCATAGCTCCTCCTAATAAAGGAAGTGGATAAGCTTTGTCAAGAGCCAAAACCTTCTCCATTGCATCCTTAACATCTTCCTTTGTGGGATTTCCTAGTGCTATTGTGGTTTCGATGTGGGACTGGAGTTGTTTATACAATCTTGTGGCATTTCGTTGCTCCTCAGCGAGTTGTGAGGGTTGGATTTTGTTCATGATAATTAGCATCCCCGTGGAGGCTGAGAATAAAAGTGTGGAAGATAATTTAAGAGCGAAAAGTGGGGCGCCGGCGCCAGTTGTGGCGGCAATACCAGCCATGGCTGCGGCGGTGAGAGTAATCATGTTGATGGAGTTTAAAAGAAGGGTGTTCCAGTTGTCACGTTGCTCGCCAATGTTGTGATGCATCTCTATTCTGTCAGCTACGGCTTCTAGAACTGCATAGAGTTGGGAAGTTGTTTTTGGTGTAGTGGAATTGGACGAAAAAATTTCATCTTGGATTGTTATTGGGATTGTGTGTGTGAAGCCGTTTAATTCCTCAAAGAGTTTTCTGCTTGGTCTTGGTTTTGGAGATACGGAAAGAGCTGATCTTGGGAGTTTTGGGATGATTCTTTTTGAAGATGAAGAAGATGATGATGATGATGATGAACAAAAAGAAGAAAGCATAGATGAAATTTGTAAGGAAGCCATAGGATCTTAGAAGTTAGATCTCTGTTGTGTGTGTTTGATTTGTGTTTGGTTAAGATTTTGTTGTGGATTTGATGGATGAAGGCATGTTGTGGCTTGTGATATATAGGAGTCAATGTGTGAACAAGAATAGAAAGGGTCAGATAGGGAAATTGTTGACTGGCTGTTGGTAGTTGACTTTTTTGTGTCTTTGATTTTTTTTTCATTCCGTTTGTTCAAACAATTTCGACTCTTACTCGGTCACTCGTTACGCTCATGGCGCGGATCACCATTATACGACGCAGTTTTTGTGTACTACGAGATTAAAGGCTTTTCCCAGCTCGTGGTTGGTTAGTACTTCTAACTATAAAAGTCTTCTCGCTTGTTTTCCAAGGGTTATTTTATGTCATGGTCCATGACTCATGGGCAACGAAGATGTCAATCGTAAAGTTCAGTTTGACAGCCACAAATATAGTTTATTAATATCCATGGGAAGAATAAAATATTTCTCATATATACGTAATTCCACATACTAAATCTAATAATGATGGTGACCTTTCGCTCTGTTAATTTGGTCTTTTTAATATAATCTTAATTATCTATTTTTCTCTACGTTATCAAAAAATTAAAGAAAAAACTATACAAATATAAACAATATGTAAAAGATGTAAACGAGAGACCATATATCCTCAGTTCATTCTATAGAGGAACTTGAGAGGAAAACAATGTTTATCGCTTACTCAATTTTCTTGCAACGAAGGCTTTTAATCACTTGCTTGTTTTTCAAGGATTTATTACTTGTTTGCTTGGAGAACAAAGGATAGGGCTATGAACCTCCTGTTCCAACTCTTTAAGGTGTCACAGTTCAACCATCTGAACTATGCCAGGGGAAAATATAAATTTGATGATTAGTATATGCATGTTTTCATAAGGTTGATATAATATAAGATATATAAAGGATTGAGTGATAATCATGTTTTCTTTTTTATTATATATTTTAAAACAATATAAAGGATATTAATTCTAACCTATTTATAACAACAATAACATAAGAAGAAAAAAATCTAATACTAACAACAATGTCAGACCAGGAAGCTTTATTAGAGTCAAAGATTGATAAAGGGAAGAAGAATAGTTGAAGATTAATTAGAAATAGTTTTTAGTTTCTGTTATTGTTATTTAGAGGCAGTTATGTGCTGTCAAAGTTAGTTATTTCACAGCTAGCATTTCATGCAGCTATATATATGTACCCTTGTGTAATTTCTCTGTTGAATCAATGAATCAATTTTCTCTACATGGTATCATTCGCTTTTGAGTTCTGCTTTCATTCGCTGCTCTGACTCTTCCATCATTGATTCTTCTCGAACCTTCTCGAGCTTTCTCAGTTTTCTTGCGCATTTTCCGATTGCGATTTCTTCGTCGCATTCGCATTTGCGATTTCTGTTTCCTGTTCACTTTTGCGATTTCGATTGCAATTTCCTCTTCGAACCTGCATTTCGATTTCAATTATGTCCGATTACGATTCTGATAGTAATGCGAGTGTGCACTCGCAATTGCATGTTCGACCTACTGTTGTCAACAATGCCGATAAAGATCCATGCTCAACTCCTTCCTCGCCATATTACCTGCATCCTGGTGAAAATCCAGGTATTGTTCTTGTTTCTCCTCCATTGAATGCACTACAAGAAAATTCGGATTTACCGACGGGCATATACCGACGGTCAGAGACCGTCGGTTAAACGTTGAATTTTCCGACGGCCAAGCCGTCGGTAAAACAACAAGTCCGTCGGTAAATGGAATCTGATTTACCGACGGTCAATGCTCGTCGGTAATTTCAAAGATATTTCATTTCCGCGCCTATTTTTCAAATACCGACGGCCTTATACCGTCGGTAAGTTAAAAAACCCGTCGGTAATGCCGAACAGTTTACCGACGGCCTAGTCCGTCGGTAAAAAGCCGTCGGTAATGCGCGATAATAACCAGAAGCCAGGCCTTCCCTTTCTCCTCCATCTTCATCCCTCTTCTCTTTCACTTCCCTCTCTTCCTCCGCCCCCACCACTACGCCGCCACCACCACCACGCCCACACCACCACCAGGCCGCCACCACCACCACCACTCTATTCTCTCTGTTCTGTCACTGTTCTCACTGTTCTCACTCTTTCTCTCCACCACCACCACCACCACCGCGCCCACACCACCACGTCTTAGTCGCCACCACCACCGCGTTTCCTCTGCCACCACCACCACCACCACCGTGTCTGTCTCTCTCTGTCTCTCATCTCTCTCTCTATCCGCCGCCACCTCCACAGAACAGTCCGCCGCCGCCACCTCCACAGCACCGTCCGCCGCCACCACCTCCACAGTACCTTCCGTGGCCACCTCCACAGCACCGTGGTCTGCCGTCACCTCTGCCACCACCGTCTATTCTCTGTCTCTATTATGTCCTTCTTTGTTCGTGTTTTTTTTCTTCCGAATCCCAAATTGATTTGGTGTTCCTTTTCGATGTTTCAGGAACGATTGAAGATTCTTGAAGTGATTTGAAGGTTTTTGACGTGATTTTGAAGGTTTTTGGTGCATCACAGGTATTCTTTTGTGGCTTGACCTCCAATTTTGTGTTCTGTGATTTTGGGAACTAAGGTTTGTTTGTATTCCCTGTTGTTGGTATTTGATTTTTGTTTTAGTAGCTTTGCAAGAGTAGCACTGCGTGAGATTATTAGTTGTTTGATGGTTGTTCTGCTCTTATTGATTTTGTGGATTGTTAGTTGTTTGACGGTTGCTCTGCTCTTATTGATTTTGTGGATTGTTAGTTGTTTTAAAAGTTTAGGATACTTATATTATGTCCAAGGTTAAAAGTTTGTCTTAAGCATGCTAATTAGAAGGGAAAAAAAAACAATTCTAGTTGGCGCATCCTGCTCGGTTAGCATCATGATTTGAAAAAAATATTGAAAAAAATATTGGAATAAAGTCTTAAATACTGCAAACCTATGCCTTTGTTCGTTTTGTTGTAATTCGATTATTTTCAGTTTATATGCTCATGACTGACCAATGTTGACAACAAACAGACAATGTCTTTAGATGGAAACCGTGGTCGAGGTAGGGCTTCCAGGAGGCCGATGATGTCTGCAAGGGAGTATCGGAATAGCTTTGTGACGATTGAGGATCGCGATGCTCGCCATCGTGATCCTCCTATGCCTTCCAGGAGGCCGATGATGTCTGCGAGGGAGTATCGAAATAGCTTTGTCATCAGGACTAAGGATCGTGCTGAGGATCGTGATTTGATGAACCAGCATGGTGATCCCAGGAGGCCTGTAGCTACCGGTGATGCTCATCGAGGGACATACATCGTTCAGGTCTCCAGCGATGACGATGAGATCTTGAAGTATACTCCATCCACACCGGAGTATTCTCCAATCGGAGAGGATTACACTCCGACCTCACCGGAGTATTCTCCAATCGGAGAGGATTACACTCCGTCCACACCAAAATATTCTCCCACCGTAGCAGATTACACTCCATCGACTCCTGAGGATTCTACCGCCCGATTTTGTCCTGGGACCTCAAGGAGCCGCCACTAGCTAGCCTCTATTTTATATTATGCATGTTATGTACATTAGTATTTGACTGCTTTAACATTTTAATTGGATAAATGTATTAGGATAATATATGATGTATGTCTTTACATTTGTGCTTTTCTATTTAATTTTTGTGTTAAGCCTAAGTTCCAATTATTCCAACGTTTCAACGATTGTTCGCGAAACCAGGCCGCCACCACCACCACCACCACTCTATTATGCTCTATTATATGTTTTACATGAGGAGGTTAAATAGCTTTTGAGAATTGATGATTTGATAAAAATAGTGAAAGCCAAAAAGCTTACTTGGGGTTTATTTGGAATTATTTTATAACATGATTGTTGTTTGGTTGGCATCCTGCTCATTTTTGTTGATTGCTATTTGGTAGCTTGTTAGTTAAAATTTTCTATGTTTTTTCTGTATTTTTAGTTCGAGGCCACGACATTGCTCCGAGACTGCCACTCACATCGAAGAACGTGGACACTCTCTTGTTCTGAGAATTAGGTATGCACTCTAACGAAATGTCGGTTGACTCATTGGGTGGAACAGGGTTGGCTGTTGACCCCCACCGAGCATATTTATTTGATTTGCTTCATAGTTCTCTCCAGAGAGAGAATTTTGAGGTGATGTGTGTTTTGGCTAACAAAGGATGTTTTATGTTGAAGTGATGTATAGTTCTCTCCACAGAGGGAATTTTGTTTGATGTATATTTTATGTTAGAGTAAGGTAGCATGTAGATTATTCATTTAGCAAGCAACACATAAACTCAATTTGAGTAAGTGAATCTCTGATCCTATGTTCATGCTACGTCTCGCTATACTTATAGAAACCAATTTATATTGAGATAGTAACCATATTAATCTCCAAAATATTTACAGATTATAACTATATACTATACTGTAAATACAAACAACGTTTATTAAACTAAAAAATTTAACATATGAAAGACATATTATTACACAAAGACATGAATTCTGTCGAGGAAATTGATTCCCAAATTAATCGTATCAGACACTAATTATAAACTATTAAAATCCTATATTTGATGAATTTAATTATGTGATGATCTTATTTTTTAAAAAAAATAATAAAGTAACCAATTTTATGTTGTTTAGAGATACCATCAACTGCCTTGGTTAATGTAGTAGATTCTGGTGCTAGGCTAGTTTTTTAACTGCAGAAACAGAAAATGATTGTTTTTTGGCCAATTAATGGATTAGGATGTATGGTAGATGTGACCATATAGGAGCTCTAATTGCATGGCATATACCAAGCCAAACCACTATGAAAACAAAAATTGTTAAAAGGATTTATGCTTCCCTTGCCGTCGGTATGCTTGTTTAATTCTATCCTTTAAGAGGATGTCAACTTTCAACATGTTACTTTTTAATTATTGATGAAATGGATGTTTGATTGTTGTTATTAGTATCGGAGAAAAGCCTTAGCTTCCCGTTAGAGGTTCAATATATTATTGAGTGCGTGTACTCTTTTAGATACCACGTGTTCATTGTATATTGAACCTTGAATTGTCCAAGTCGGACAGTTTGGGAAAAAACTTTTTCTTTACTTGTATAATAGTTGTTGCTTGATTCTCGTATCTTGATATTTGATGAAATTTCGGTTAGATTCATTTCCTTTTGTTCTCTGGGTGCATACTTGATTGCCATGTTCCTAACTGCGATCATTTTTGTGTACTCAGAGACCAACGGGAAATGCTGCCGAAATTTTGTCAAGTATAAGATATGAGAATTACGGAATGACTATTATACGAGTTCTGAAAAAGTTTTTCCTCGAATGGGATAGGGTCATACCATTTAAAGAAAGAGAGCGGTTGTAAGAATGTCGTGCTGCTGAAATTGTCATTTTTTTTGACATGCAGAAGATGGAATTTTTTCCTTCGAATCGTAGTTGGATGTACGATAGGTTGTATCCGGGAAGAAGGGGTTTGAAACAATCTTTTTGCGAAGGGATTGATCACTTCGTTCAAGTCGCAATGGCACACGAAGATTTCGAAATTAATGGAGGGATTAGATGTCCGTGCCTTAAATGCGATTGCAGAAAGATCAAGAGCCCATGAGAGGTCATGCTGCACCTGCAGAGAGTTGGATTTATGCCTAATTACTGCATTTGGACTAGACATGGTGAAGAGTTACCTCGGGTTGGATTAGGAGTTGACGATAATTGCACAGGTGCTTCAAGTAATTGCGTAGATACGGGATATGGTGAGCAGATTGAATTGATGCAAAATATGGTTTGTGATGCCTTGGGGGTCAACGTATCATTCGAGGAGCCACAGTATGATGACACAGATGAACTTCCAAATGAGACTGCACAAAGATTTTATAATCTCTTGTTAGAAACAAATAAGTCGTTGTTTGAAGGGTCTGCCGACTCTAAGTTATCAATGTGTGTGAGACTTTTAGCTCTCAAGTCCAACTGTGGTGCTACGGATGTGTGCTTGGATCTCGTAACGAAGATGATGTTGGACTCGTCACCTATCAGAGATGGTTTGCCAAAAAGTTATTACGAGGCTAAAAGCTTAGTGTCCAAATTGGGGTTGGAATCTAAAAGGATTGATTGTTGTGTGAGAGGGTGTATGTTATATTACGACAATGAATTTGGTAAAAACGATAGTGCACTGGTTGAATGCAAATTCTGTGGTGAGCCAAGGTATATGTCACATACTGATAATGGGAAGGGTAGACAAAAACCAGTTCCACGGAAGGCAATGTTTTATTTTCCAATTATTCCAAGGTCAGAGAATGTTTGCGTCAACACATCGCAGACAAAATGACTTGGCACTATGAGAATAAAAGGACTTCAGGTATGTTGTGACATCCATGTGATGGTGAAGCTTGGAAGCACTTTGATCGTGTGAATCCCGAATTTGCAGCAGATCCACGTAATGTACGACTTGGCTTATGCTCTGATGGTTTTACCCAATATGTTCAATCAACGGCGAAACCTTATTCTTGTTGGCCAGTTATTGTTACCCCATACAATCTTCCTCCTGATATGTGCATGTCTAAGCCCTATATGTTCTTGACTTGTATTATACCGGGTCCAGATAATCCAACAGATGGTATTGACATCTACTTACAGCCTCTCATTGACGATCTCAAAAGGTTATGGAATGGCGTTGTGACTTATGATGTTGCACGAAAGAAGAACTTTACAATGAGGGCAGCTCTTATGTGGACCATTAATGACTTCCCTGCATATGGCATGTTGTCTGGTTGGGGTACTCATGGTAAGATGGCATGTCCCCATTGCATGGAGCATACAAAGGCCTTTACCTTGAAATTTGGGGGGAAGAGTTCTTGGTTTGACTCACATCGCAGGTTTTTACCAACAGATCATCCATTTAGACGGAATAAGAACGCCTTCAAGCAGGGGGAAGTTGAATTAGATGGCGCCCAGAGGTTGACATCCAATGCATTTTTCCCAGAGTTATGGATCTGCCAAAAATCACAGATTTTGGTGAATTGGATCGATTTGAAGGATATGGACAATGGCACAATTGGACTAAAAGAAGTATTTTTTGGGATTTGCCGTATTGGAAAGATAATTTGTTGAGACACAACCTTGATGTTATGCACATTGAGAAGAACTTTTTTGACAATGTTTTTCTCACAGTGATGAACGTTAGAGGAAGAACGAAAGACAATGATAAGGCCAGACTGGACTTACCACTTTACTGTAAGCGAAAGGACTTGCATTTGACGACTCAGTCGAATGGGAAAACCCTGAAACCCAAAGCCTGTTACTCTTTAACTGTTGAGGAAGCTAGGTCAGTCTGTCGGTGGATAAAAGAACTTCGAATGCCAGACGGTTATTCTTCTAATTTGGCAAGATGTGCTGATGTGAACAAAGGAACAATGATTGGGATGAAAAGCCATGATTGTCATGTATTCATGAAGTGTTTAATTCCTATTGCATTTAGTTCCCTGCCGTCAAATATTTTAAATCCACTTACAGAACTCAGCCAATTTTTTAAAGATTTGTGTTCCGCAACATTGAGAGATGATGATCTTATCAAGATGGAGCAGAACATACCAGTCATTCTTTGTAAGTTGGAGAGAATATTTCCCCCTGGTTTCTTTGACTCTATGGAACATCTCCCAGTGCATCTTGCACATGAAGCTACGCCGGTGGACCTGCTCAATACAGATGGATGTATCCATTCGAAAGGTAATATAATCAAATATTCTTTAACATAATTATTCAGCCCCGGGTTAAATGTTGAAATGTTGATCACCAACCTTGTTATTCTGTAGATTTATGGGTGACTCAAAACGGTCGGTGAAAAATAAGGCCAGGGTTGAAGGATCTATTTGTGCAACTTACTTACACCGTGAGACAATTCATTTCTGTTCCCATTATTTTACGAACTTCATGCTGACACCAACAAATAATAGGAATGAAATAGAAATTGAAAGTGAAAGACACCCGCTGGCCTTATCAGTGTTTTGCCTTCCCGGTCGTCATGCTGGAAAAGAGCTGAAGTCCTGGTTAACGGGAGAAGATTGAAGTCAAAGACACGCTCACGTGTTGATCAATCTTGAAAGTATCACCATATCTTACGTATGTATACTTTTGACCACTTTCAATTTATTTAGTCCACACCTATTCATGATCATTTGTTTGATAATGACTTGTTCAGGGCATTCTTGTTAACTAAGCCCACAAGCGAACAAGACTCTTCTGCCTATATTCATGAATATTTCCCAACGTGGTTTAGGAGCCAGGTATGTATTTTTAGTCCTATTTCAACTATTTGTTGTTTGAAAATACAAAAGATTGTTTGCAAAACGCAACCCTAAATCACTTGTGCCTGTGTATACGCAGGTGTATAGCGAGTCAGAATCGCCCATAATTGAACACTTGAGAAATTTATCTCATGGTCCTAAATCACGTGTAAAAGAATGGCACACGTATTTAAACGGTTACAAATTTCAAACTCAGTCAAAAACAGAGGGGAAAAAAACAGTTAACAGCGGAGTTTATGTAAAAGGTGCCACAGAGGGAGGTGAAGACGACTTCTACGGTGTGATTCAACATATATATGAGCTGGCGTACAATACTTTAGACTATACTAAAAGAATAGTGCTATTTTATTGTAATTGGTTTGATCCGTCAAGTAGAGGCACAAGAATGGATCGCAAATATAATACTGTTGACATATGCATGAGCAGAAGATACCAAATGTTTGATCCGTTTATCATAGCACAACATGTAAGACAGGTGTATTATGTCCCTTATCCGTCAACTCGAAGGGACAAACAAGGTTGGTGTGGTGCAATAAAGACAAAACCAAGGGGTCGCATTGAAGCAGATGATCCACGGGAAGAAGTGACTTATCAAGTGGATAGATGTCTCATGTCAACGTAGTAAACGAAGTTGAACCCATTTCTCGACTACGTGACGATCCAATCACATATGAAGATGTAAATGGAGATGAGGAATTAAATGAAGAAGTGGCAGAACCATCAAGATCTGAAGACGATGCCGAAGCAGAGTGGGCAGAATGGGCAGAATAAATTTGTTTAACTTTTTACAGTTAGAGTGTTTAATGTCTAACAACATATTTTATTTTGTCGATTATTTTCATATAACTTGTTTATTTTTTGGAATTCATTTTTAATATTGTTATGTTTAAATATAATATTTCATGACTCAAGTATTATTGAATTGCTCTATAGACATATATGGCATCGAGGTTCAGTTCGACCCCGACCACCCAGTAGTGGTCAACGGAAGGGGAAGGGCATCGCTGTCGACCCCCCTCGTCGTCGGAGGCCGAACATTATTAGGATTGATGATGCTGGCTATGCGATGTTGTCATCCACACAACGTCCGCATACATCTACGCCTACACAGGCTCTAGCGAGTTCGACCCCTACGCAGCCTACGTCACATTGGGCACCTACACAAAGATGCAGACCTTCGCGCCGACACCCATTTACATGATGCCCACCAGGGTTCCAAAGCAGACACTTGCCGCTTCTTCCTCTCATTTTGTGTTTGAGACGGTGCGACACTCATGTGTCCGATCAGAGTATAGTGTGGGCTGGCACTGATCAGGCCGGGGTTCAAAGCAGACGAGGAGGTTGAGCGGCCAGCAGGATGAGCGAGGTCGTTGATGATATTCGAGATCTTTGCATGATGGCCGAGTTGCTATCGTGCCGGTGGTAGAGGTGAGTATGTAGGTTGAATACACATTTTTGCCCCTTATCTTTTTTAGTTTTCAATTTCGTCCCTTATCTTTTTTTAGTTTTCATTTAAGTCCCTTAAACTTCAAAAATCACATCAATTTCGTCTTTTCTGTTTATTTATTCATATTTTCTTAGACGAATCACCATCTGACACGTGGCAGAAAAATAAAATAAAATAAAACAAACTGCCACGTGTAAGATGGTATTTCGTCTAAGACAAAAAAAGAATAATTAAAAAGAAAGGACGAAATTGAAGTAATTTTTATAACTTAATGGACTTAAATGAAAACTAAAAAAAAAGGATAAGGGACGAAATTACAGTTTAACCTATATATTTTTAACTTGTTTGGTATGTTGGTATTGGTTAGGTTCCTTAGTCAAAGCCAGTGCGAAGGCTATCACTAAGTAATTGAGCAAACTTACCCCGCCTATTGGCTCACCTGGGGGACGCTGACGGTGGCTGAGCGGAGGCACATGTTCAATTCTTTCAGAGTAAGTTGTTTATCAGATTATTTTGTTGCGTATTATTTTTTTATTTCATGAATCTCAATTATTTTTAATAACGTATTATATTCATACAGAGAGGTTTCTTGGAAGGAAGAGCAGAGGAGCAGATCAAGAAGAACTTCCATATGAAGGCTTCCAACCGCCTATCGATATGCTTAGAGATGCCCGCTTCAATGGGCAGCCCACTTGGATAGGAGATTAGATCTGGCGTGACTACAAGCGCCTTTGGAACTCCCCGAGTTCAAGGCGATAGCGAAGGCGAAGAAGAATAGAGCCTCCGAAAAGGGTGGGAGCTTGCATCTTTGGAGGTTCGGTCGGTCGGTAGCGACCAGCGGCTCGACTTGTATGTTTTATATTATTATTATTATTATTATTATTATTATTATTATTATTATTATTTAGTTAAGCTTTTTTATTAAATAATTACAGTCTCAATGATTTGCAAAGGAGGTTCAGATTGCACGAGCTCCATCGCATAACTCATATTAGGAGAGTAAAGGTGAGTTTGTCGATGAGCGGTCGAGGCGGACCAGTGTAATTATAAAACATAATGAATAGTTTTTTAACAATGTTTATATTGTTTTATTACAATAAAAATTGACTAATTTGTTTATGTTTGACAGAGGAGTTTGAGACGAGGATGTCTCGGGTTAGATCTCGGACATCCTCATGTTCCCGCCTCGAGCCCGGAAGGATCCAGCTGCGTCGCCGATGGTTTGGCGAATGTTGTTGGCGGCAAGAAGAAGGGTCGCTTATACGGTCGGGCGACCTTGCCAAAGAACTACAAGAAAGGGCCCGCCGCTCTGCCGAGAGTCGCCCAGAATCGTCTTCCGCGGATGAGCGGGAGATAGCAGAGTTGAAGCGGGCCATGGCCGAAGCGGCGATTAGCGGCCGAGCGGCGAGCGGATCGCGGCCGTCCAAATAGAGGAGGCTGCCGGGCCGCTGCCATGTTGGCTCAGTCTTTGCGCGACAGGAGGATCTGTACCATTTGCTAGCTCGCCAGCCGCCTCCTCCACCGCCGCCTCATAGTACTGGTGATCATGTCGATGATGTAGATAGTGATCATGGTCATGATTATCAGGACTATTAGTTATGTTTGTATCGATATTTTTTTATATTTTCGGATATTTTTTATTACTGTTTTGTTCGTCGAATTTTTTTATTTATTTGTTACGTTTCTTTTTTTTAATTTGTTTTATAGTTATGTTATCGCATTACATTTTTAAATACAGGAAGAAATTAATTATTAAATGAGATAACTAGTAATCGTTAATTAAATGGATAAATAAATTAAATTGATTACAGAAATTAAAATTAAATAATTTAAAAAAGTAAATAATTTTTTAATAAAAATTTAAACAATTTTCAAAAAAAAATTAAAGTTCGGATTTACCGACGGTCCTGGCCGTCGGAAATGTCATCGGAATTACCGTCGGGTTAAAGCCGTCGGAAACTTACCGACGGGTTAAAGCCGTCGGAAATGTCATCGGAATTATCGACGGGTTAAAACCGTCGGAGAAAACTGTCGGAAATTTACCGACGGGTTAAAGCCGTCGGTACGTATTTGCGACCAGCGATTCTGAAGCGGACATTAGGCCGTCGGTAATCCGTCGGAATTTTTTTATTACCGACGGTATTTGTGGATTACCGACGGCTTTTGGCTGTCGGTAATCCCGCTATTTCTTGTAGTGATGGTTCTGCTAATTACTCGTCATGGAGCAAGGCGATGCAACGTGCCTTGATGTCCAAAAACAAATTCCAGTTTATTTCTGGCAAATTGCCCCAAGTGAAGATGATTTTCATTTCGAAGCTTGGGAGCGCTGCAATTCCATGGTCGTCTCTTGGATAAACCGAACCTTAAATGCACAAATCGCCTCCAGCGTCGTTTATATTGATTCTACTAGGGTTCTTTGGGAGGAACTACAGGAACGTTTTACGAAAGGAAACCACTTTTGTTTATCTGATTTACTTCAAGCAGTGCATTCAATTAAGCAGGGTGAGCGATCCATCACCGATTTCTACACAGATCTCAAAATTCTTTGGGATGATTTGGAGGCACTGAGGCCAATCCAAGATTGTTCTTGCCATGTGCAATGTAGCTGTAATGCAATTAAGCGTGTCAAACGGCAACGAGAATCTGAATATGTTGTTTGTTTCTTGAAAGGATTGAGTGATACTTATGACACTGCAAAATCACAAATTCTATTAATGGATCCCCTGCCAAATATCAACAAAGTATATTCTCTGGTTCTTCAACATGAAGGGAAAATGCTTGGCTCATCTTCCATTGGTGAATCCAAAGTTCTGTACAATTCTGCAGATGCCTCAAAACAGGTTTCTGGTGGCAGAGGCTTTAACAATTCTGGTGGCCGAAATTCTGGTTATGGCCGAGGCAGGAACAATGGAGGCAGAGGAAGAGGACCTCCAAGACAATGCACACATTGTCATAAGCTAGGACATACAGTAGATCACTGTTATCTCAAGCATGGCTTTCCACCAGGTTATAAGCCTCAATTTCATGGCTCTGCGAATTCAGTTAGTACTGAGGATACAGATTTATCTCTGACCCGGCCAAGGGTAATGCTCCAGCATCAAATCAGCAATCTTCAAGTCAAGTGATTCCGCAATTCAATCCAGATCAGTTTGCTCAATTCATGCAGTTTTTCACTAACTCTAACATTCAATCCAAAGATAATTCGCTGGCTCCTGCTCAGGTGAATCAGTTTACTGTCTCTCCTACTGTTGGTGAGTCTTCAACTCATCAATTCCAGCCTCTTCATGCTGTGAATTCAGGTATCAATTCTGATCCTTATTCTCACTCATGGATTGTTGATTCTGGTGCAACAAACCATGTCACCCCTTCCTTAAACATGTTCACATCTCTACATCCTATTAAGCCTCTGAAAATAACAATTCCTAATGGAACTGTTATTATAGCACAATTTGCTGGTTCAGTAATTTTTTCTAAAACTTTTCAACTACATGATGTCTTATACATCCCACAATTCACATGCCACATCATTTCTGTTTCACAGTTGGTGAAGTCACTCAACTGTAGATTAATTGTCTCTGATTCTTCTTGTGAATTTCAGGAATTAACATCTTTGAGGACGATTGGGCATGCTGAGTTGTTTCACGGATTATATCTCATGAAGGCAGATGAAAATCTTATTCAAGCTAAGTTGGGATCAATAAATTCCACCATTACCACTGTTAATAACCGACCCTCTTTTGATTTGTGGCACTATAGGCTAGGCCACCCATCTTTTAAAATTCTTCAACATGTATCATCTACTTTTCCTTATGTTCAGTTTTCTCAAAAACATGTTTGTGAATACTGTCACTATGCTAAGCAACATAAGTTGTCTTTTTCATCTAGCACCAATTGTACTTTACATCCATTTGATATGATACATGTTGATATTTGGAGTCCCTTGGCTGTTAAATCTTTTCATGGTTATTCTTACTTTCTTACTATTGTGGATGATCACACACGACACACTTAGCTTTACCTCATGAAACAAAAATCTGAGGCTAGACAGCTTTTACAAAATTTCATTACACTTGTTCAAACACAATACAATACCATTGTCAAGGTAGTTAGATCTGACAATGGGGCTGAATTCAATTGCCCCTCATATTATGCATCATTAGGTATAATTCATCAAACCTCATGCATAGAGACCCCTCAACAAAATTCCATTGTTGAACGTAAGCATCAACATATCATGAATGTAGCTCGTAGCCTTCTTTTTCATTCACATATGCCAAAAATTTTCTGGTGTTATGCTGTTAAACATGCCATTCATATCATAAATAGATTGCCTACCCCAGTCCTCAATCATAAATCACCTTTTGAACTCTTGCACCAAAAACCACCAACTTTGCTTGACTTGAGGACCTTTGGTTCTCTCTGTTTTACTACTACATTAGTTCAAGGCAGAACCAAACTTGATCCTAAGGCACGAAAATGTGTCTTTCTTGGTTTTAAACCGGGTACAAAGGGATACATTACATATGACATCAATTCTAGAAACATTTCCATTTCCAAAAATGTTATCTTTTATGAAGATTGCTTTCCTTTTAAACTTTCCACAACCATATCCACAAATGTCCCAGTAGATTCAACACATGATTCTACTGATTTATACCCTTTTCTTGAACATCCTGCATCTGCATCTTCATCTAACCCAAATGATGTTTTTGTTTCTCCATCTAAAATCAATTTTGCACCTACTACATCACCTACTGCACCATCCCCTGCATCACCTACTGCATCCAATTCAGTCCCTGCCATTGTCAATCCTCCACGAAGATCCCAAAGAGCTCACAAAGCCCCTGCTTACTTGAAAGATTTTCACTACAATTATCTCAATTCAACTCAGTCATCTCCAATTCCTCTCAAAGGTAAATCAATTTTATATCCATTGTCTGCTGTTTTGTCTTATTCTTCTCTTTCCAACTCTCATTCTCAATATATCATGTCCATTTCCCAAAATACTGAACCATCAACATATACTCAAGCTGTTAAATCCTCTGAATGGGTGGCTGCCATGGATATGAACTGCGGGCACTTGAAGCAAATAAAACTTGGATATTGACTGATTTGCCTTCTGGAAAAACCCCCATTGGTTGTAAGTGGGTCTATAGAATCAAGTACAAAGCTGATGGCTCAATTGAACGCTACAAAGCACGACTTGTTGCCAAAGGTTATACACAACAGGAAGGCATTGATTACTTTGATACCTTTAGTCCGGTTGCCAAGTTAACAACCGTGAGACTCATTCTTGCTATAGCTGCCACTCAAAATTGGCACCTCCAACAATTAGACGTCAATAATGCGTTTCTTCATAGGGATCTTGATGAAGAAGTCTATATGAAGCTTCCTCCTGGTGTTTCTTCCCCTAAACCAAACCAAGTTTGTAGATTGATAAAGTCCTTATATGGCCTCAAGCAAGCAAGCCGTCAATGGTTCTCCAAACTTTCCTCATTTCTCATTTCTTTGGGATTTGCTCAATCAAAATCTGATCATTCTCTTTTTGTCATGAAGTCAGCCACAAGTTTCACTGCATTTCTTGTGTATGTAGATGATGTGATCCTTGCAGGAACCAGCTTACTTGAGATAAATAAAATCAAATAGCTGCTGGATGCTCAATTCAAAATCAAGGACTTGGGTCCCCTTAAATACTTCTTGGGATTGGAAGTTGCTCGTTCTCATAAAGGCATTCATTTGAGCCAACGCAAATATGTTCTTGATATTTTATCCGATGTTGGACTACTTGCAAGCAAGCCTTTTCCACTCCAATTGTCAAAGCCCACCTTTCTGCAGCAGCTGATTCTGAACCATACAAAGATCCCTCAGCATATAGAAGATTAGTTGGAAGATTATTGTATCTAAATACCACTCGGCCTGATATATGTTATGCAGTGCAATACTTGAGCCAGTTTATGTCTAGTCCTTCAAATCTGCATTTCCAGACTGATATACATGTCTTGAGATATATTAAAAGTGCTCCTGGGCAAGGCATTTTCTTTCCAGCTGCCTCCAAACTGCAACTCTGTGCCTTTAGTGATTCTGATTGGGCAACATGTCCAACTTCCCGAAAGTCAATTACTGGTTTTTGCATATTTCTTGGAGAATCACTTATTAGTTGGCAATCCAAGAAGCAACCCACGGTTTCTAGATCTTCTACTGAAGCCGAATACAGGGCATTGGCAGCCACTACTTACGAAATTCAGTGGCTCACTTATCTTCTTCAAGACCTCTGCATTCCATTTATTTCTCCTACTGCCCTTTACTGTGACAGTCAATCGGCTCGACATATAGCCTCTAATCCAAGCTTTCACAAACGCACTAAGCACATTGACATTGATTGTCATATTGTGCGGGGGAAGCTGTTGTCTCATCTGTTCCATTTGCTGCCCATCAAGTCTGCACACCAATTGGCCGATTTCTTCACCAAGGCACTTGATTCTTCTGTTTTTCACAGGTTCCTTTCCAAGCTGGGAGTATTAGATATATACTCTCCAGCTTGTGGGGGGGTATTAGAGTCAAAGATTGATAAAGGGAAGAAGATTAGTTAGAAATAGTTTTTAGTTTCTGTTATTGTTATTTAGAGGCAGTTATGTGCTGTCAAAGTTAGTTATTTCACAGCTAGCATTTCATGCAGCTATATATATGTACCCTTGTGTAATTTCTCTGTTGAATCAATGAATTAATTTTCTCTACAAGCTTCCCCAACAGGCAGAGGCGGAGGGAGGGTGTAATGGTTGGGGGGAAAGTCAGGTGTAAAAATTAAAATTCATCATTTGATACGTACACTTTTGCATAAACACAAAACAATGGGTTTGAGTTACACTGAAACCGTGCATACAAAAGGTTCCTAGCAGGACAAATTTTAAGAAGAAACCACTAAATAATCAAATATCCTTTGGATTTCTTGTACCAAACTACCAAGTGAAGTGCTGATATCAATTTAAAGGTATCAAAATAATACACTGCTATTATTTATTAAATGATGAAATATCACTGAGACTTATCATTTCACCCAAATAATTAAATATTACTAGATAGGCTACAAAGTAGACATTACAACTTGATTTTTCTACAAAACCACATGGATTTATATTTATAGGCATCACAACACAGCTACCCTAAAACTTTTTTAAAAATTTCGGGGAGACTTGAGTCCCGGGAGGCTCTCACCTAGCTTTGCCCCTGCCAACGGGTTGAGCTCTCTGATTTGGAGCTTCTTGTGCTATAGGTAACCAATGGAGGAGCCTTGTGCCATCAAAGGTAATTATTTTTACTTGGCAACTGACTTTGGCTGGGTCCCTACTTAAGCCAACTTACTACAGAGAGGGGTAACGCTTCCGGTTAGGGTTTCTGGATGTGTCTTGTGTCATAATCCTTAGGAGACGTCATTGCATTTGTTCTTCAAATGTGATTTCTCCTTTCGTGTCTGGTACGTAGTTGTTTTTAGGTGGTTGATGGTTCTCCCCTAGTTTGGTTAGTCTCTTCTCAATTTTATGGAGGGTGGGGTTTAAGGACAAAGTCAAAAAGGGTTGGCGCTGATATGACATGTTGTGATATGAGCTATTTGGGGGGGGTTAGGAATGATTGTATTATTTATAATAGGTTTTCGGCTCTAATGGAGGTGGTGGAATATGCTAAAGTTACCTCTTGGCGGTGGTTTTTAGCTAGAGGTAATAATGTTAATGTCCACCTTCTCAGTGGAGTGTGAATCCCTTAGAGTGCCTCTCAAGGGGTTTGGAAGTTTTTTGTCCCCTCCAAGCCTTTATGAGGGACTTGTAAGGGTTAGAGTATCTCTTATATAAAAATAAAATAAAATAATAACACCAATTGCTGATACAATTAAAGGAACTCGTACATTAGTTAGAAAAAGAAAAATAACAATTCACTTAAGAAAAAAAATCCAAGATTAATACTTTAAAAACTTAGTTTTTTTTACCCAGTTCAACATGTTAACGGTAGGGGTGTAAATGAGCCGATCTATTCGTGAACTATTCGAGCTCAGCTCGTTAAATACTCGGTCAGGCTTGTTTGTTTAATTAAATAAGCAAACTCAAACTTAAGATTAAGCTCGGTTATTTAAATGACCCAAGCCCAAGCCTTACAAGCTCAACATTAACGGCTCATGAATAGCTCGTTTGAGGGTATAACTATCTGTTCTTGAGAAATTCTGACCTCCCATGGCGTTGGGCGAGACCTCCAGAAATCAGTCCCCTTTGTCAGTGACATGCTTCCTCTATTTAATGTGGTCCAGAGAGGAAGAGAGGAGGTTCTTCAGTAGTGGGGGGAAGTTATTCCCTTTAACTCCCTCTAGTGCATTAGTAACTAACTCGGTGGAGACGTGGTCTGGGCTTAGCAACCTTGGGCCGAGCTTGCTGGGCCTATGGCCGAGTATATACTGACGGTTCACAACCCCCCAAGCATGAGGCCTAAAAGGGTGAAGTGCTTTCGGTTACGGACTTGCTGACACATTTGACCAAGCTTAATCAGCATGCATGTAGCCAAGTATATATTGATGGTTCACTAACTTTTTTAGTTTATATTTTATTAATCATGTTATTTTCATTATGTAGTTCATTGAATTTTGAAGGTTGCTGCATTTAGTTCAAACCATTTTTCTAGGTACCGTGTGAAGAGACAAGTTTTGACTTTCTCCCATGTACATTTTAAATCATTTTAGAATCCTTACTCTTACCATTTTTCATTTTTTTAAACTATATATATGCTGATTGAGAATGTGTATGTCTCTTCCTTCGTCAAATCCCCCCGATCCGTAAATCTCCCACAATGTTTGCATATTTATTTCTCAATGTTTCGCTCTCCCTACCCAATTTGTAAGTCACCTCCACTTGATAAACACCAATATTTTGAAAACCGGACCGGTCACTGAACCGATGAAGCTATTGGTTCACGGTTTAATAGTTTGACCATGGTTGAACCGTGGTCGAACCGGGGTAAATAAATAAATAAATATTTTAAATATTATAAAATTTATTAAGTAACACATCAATATAAATATTAAAAAAAATGATAAAACAAATTATAAATGAACAGAAATTGATCATATTATATATGTTAAAAGATAAAAAATAAATAATAAAATGCTAATTAATAAAATTTTATGAGTATGAATATTATTACTTGTTATTGGACTTTTATTTGGCTAAGCAATGCATATTTTTTTGGTTTAAAAATAAAAAAATACAAAAAATAGAAAAAATAAGAAAACATCGGTTCAACCCGGTTTTCATCACCGGTTTTTAGACGGTTTTGTACCGGTTCATAGCCGGTTCTCACCGGTTCTTTGCTCTGCCGGTTTTGTGGGTTGTATGGACCAGACACATGACCGGTTCCCCGTTCAACCGGTCGAACTGCCCGGCCGGTTTTCAGAACAGTGATAAGCACCATATTGGTAAGGAAATGTTATTTTTAGAAGAATTTTAAACATGTTCAATTAAAATGTTCTGTTTGAGTGTTTACTAAAAAGAATTTTAAAATTCACTAGTAATGAGAACACTATTTTAGGAAATCAAAATTTAATATTTTTTATTTTTTATTCCTTTTGGATGAGAAGTGATTAATATTTTTAAATTTCACTTACCACATGTTAAACACATATTTGTATTCGTAGATTATTACATAATATTAAAATCGTTATTAACTAAATAAACTTTAAAAATAATTTAAGAAGTTTTTTTTTCATAAATAAAAAAATAATTAAGTTATGAATGAGCTTAATAAGCCAAACTTAAGCTTTACTTTTTTTTAATAAGTCAAGCTTAAACTTTTAGTTAGGCTTGATTAAATAAATGAGTCAAACTCAAACTTTACATTTTTTTCACAAGTCAAACTTAAGCTTCAAGTGATCAGCCCGACTCGACTCGTTTACACCCATTGTCAACGACATTAAAGAACTCTTAAAGACAACAACGCACCATTGCGCATCAACCAAAGTGATCAAAGAAAACCAGACCTTATTGTTTGTTATTATGAGTAGAGATCATATCAATTTCACAAAAGAAATGAAGATTTTTATTACTATAGTTTTGGATGTATAATTACACATAAATACATAATTAATGTTACCATTTTAAAAAATATATAAATTTATACCCCAAAACTATAGTAATAAAAATCTCTATTTCTTTTGAGAAATAGAGAGGATCCGTACTGTTCTTTTATACCTTTGGAAAGTTCTTAATGCATGTTGCAAGTAATGGAACATTAAGATAATTAAGTCAAGCTAAAACCGAAATAAATTTTTGCGAGATTTTGATTTTCACCAATTTTAAGATTTTTTTTTTAAATTAAGTTATTTTAATATACTTGTGAGTTGCGAGATTTAACTAAGACTTCGCGGCAGTATGAATTAAGGAGATACAATTCGCATACTATTCTTCTCAGTTTTTATTTTATATTTTAGAGATGTCAACCGCAACCAGAACTTGATCAACTTTTAATAAACTGCGATAATCATGCCCCTTTTTTGGTTGGGGGTGGATTATAGTAGTGCTTAGAAAAATGCTGCATGTACAAAATTTCCTGTATGAAAGACGTACCATTTGACATGATGTCTTTTAGCCACCTACTCTCTCTCCGTAACAAAATATAATCATGTAATGCTATTTAATTTGACCCATCCATACCTTGTCACAAGGAGCAACCTGATCGATTATCCGTGCTTTTTTACTTTTTTCGTATAAAATTTGTCATACCATATAGCTGTTCTGAATTGGTTAATAACACATGCCTAAGTGCTTAAAAGATCTACTACATGCTTGGCTTCCTTTTTTGTTAAATTTTTCTTGCCCAGTGAAACGGTATCATATGGAGGGCTTAATTTCATGCTCCCATGACGGTCGCATGTTATGAATGAACAAATTGATTACGAATTGCTAAAAAAACCAAAGTAGTGGCTTCTTATCATACAGCGCCTTTCTAACAACGTGAATCCTGAACCCACCCTTTCCGTTCTAATGTTACCACCTAATCATGTTAAAACTGTTCATTTAGTGCGACTAATTATATATAATTTGAATAAGCTCAGTCGGCAATTAACGCTACATATATTCAAACAAGCAAGGCTTCTTTTAACAGGGTCTTTGATTCAAAACTAGAACAGTCAATATGAATTATTATAATATTAATTGATGCAAAAAATATGTTAAGTATATTTATATTATATAATATATGATGGTCAAGCATCACATATCTGCACCAATGAATAATTACATTTTCACCTAATTAATAAGCCTCTCATTTTTCTAGGTCAGATGATTAAATACTATTATATACAGTAATTGATGAAAAAATTGAAAGAATCAAACAAAAAAGAATGTTGATCTTAGAAGAGTTTGCTTGCGAATTCATCTATCTCAAATCCTTCTTTACGATAGGAAGCAGATTTTGAAGCAAGTTCTCTGAGCTGCGATACGCTTCTTCCCAATTGCAAAGCCATCTGCAATTCAAATATCTCCCCATTTTCTCTTTTGTTGAAGTCATTCTCTTCAACCGTCGCTTCAACCGTCTCTTCCAAAAGCTCAAAAGATCCACCACAGTTTCTATACATTTCAAACACCATACCAACTTGCCCTCCATGCTGAAACGAATCAACCACAGTAGCCATCGCCCCAGCAAGAACAGGAACCAGAGTTCCCCATGTTCCATCTCCTCCAAACACAGACCCTACAGCTGCAATACCTGTTAGCAAAGGTCCTGAAATTGCTAAAGTCTTGTTAATCTTCAGTGCAATATTCCCCAACCTCTCATAGTCTTCAATGTCTTTTCTCTTTACAACTTCAATAACCTCCCTCATTTCCTTCTCCAACTCCTCATTCCACCCATTATTGTTCTTAATCTCCATCTTATTGATAACTCTACTTTTGTTCTTTTGAGAAGGCCACCATTTAGCTGGTTCAAACTTGGATGGAAATTTCTCAAGCATTGCTCCACCCAACAAGGGGAGTGGATAAGCTTTATCAAGAGCCAAAACCTTCTCCATTGCATCCCTCACATCACCTTCACTGGGATTACCAAGAGAGATTTTGGTTTGGATTTGTGTCTGAAGCTGCTTAAAGAGTCTTGTAGCGTTCCTTTGTTCTTCGGCAAGTTGTGAGGGTTGGATTTTGTTCATGACAAGTAACATTCCGGTGGCTGCTGAGAATAAAAGAGCAGAAGATAGCTTCAAAGCCAAAAGTGGTGCACCCGAACAACTTGTCATGCCTGCAACACCGGCCATGGTTGAAGCCGTTAGCGTTATCATGTTGATTGAGTTTAAAAGGAGATTGTTCCAATTGTCACGTTGTTCTCCAATGTTGTTATGCATTTCAATTCTGTCAGCCACAGCTTCTAACACTGCATAGAGTTTAATAGTGGCCTTAGAATTCGTAGAATTATATAGATCAACATCATGATCATGATGTAGTATTTTGATGGTGGTGTCGTTCTTTTGCAATGGTGCTATGTCCGTGAATCTTTGCATTTCATCAACCACACTTCTAATAGATGCTTTTGGAACAGAGAATAAGGAGAGTCGCGGTAGTTTGGGGATATTGATACCGCATTTGATTCTCTTTAGAGATGGCTGAGAAGAAGAGGAACATGAAGATAAAGGGTTAAGTAACGTTGAAGCTTGTAAGGAAGTCATTATAAGCGAGGTTGCAAGATTTTGTTCGCGTTTGGTGTTTTGAATTAATGCAGATATGGTGTACCTTGTATGCGTATTTATAATAAGGAATTAGAAAAAGAAGCTGCTAGATACCCAAAAAAATAATTAATTAATTAACCTGGCTGATTGGGTCCACTTAGGCTAACATACTCGCTTAGGTAATTTTTGACCGGTTCCTGTTCAAAATATCGGAGCCGGCCATAGCCTTAACGTTAAGTCTTAACATTCTAAATGGCACTCAGTACTTTTCGCTTCAATTACATGTGAAATACTATATATATTGTGTATTTCAAATATAATATTTTATTTACATGTGCGTGTGTATGTGTGTACGCATGACAACATACATGTCTGATGTGTATGTCTATTCGAAATTTAGGATATATTGGGCATTTTTTACACCGAAGATGGGTGAATGTATTTAGAACACTATAATATACAACGCCAACAACATGTGTTAAGTATGAGTTTCACCTAAAACGAACTACTATTTTTCATATATATATATATAGGAATTAATTGTTGTTATTTTGTGATATTTCAAAAGTGGGAAGTCCCATATAGGATGGCTCTTTAAGAGTCATAGTGTTTATAAGTCAATATGTTAGATGAGGTGGTAAGAGTGGTTGGGGAAAGAGATGGGTCTCGCGCACATGAGCTTGGCCCAAAGTGGGAGGTTTCAGTGCAAATCTTCCGATATCCCCCCTTGGGGGCACGATTAGCCTTGCGAACGGCTCTTTTTACTAATTATTTTCCGAACAGATTTATTAATTAATTAATTATCGTTTTCTTATTTAAAGTCTGTTAGACTACTTTGTGTCAGATACCGAAAAATTACTTTCCGATACCTTCCTGGGTCACACATTCCAGCTTTTTTCTTGTTGTTACGATACTCAAATGATCCCCGGGATTTAACCCACGTACTCTGGGGATTTATGCCAAAGATGGCGGATAAATCCTTAAAGGCGATCTATCCAGCGATCTCACCGACGCCTCGGGTTTCTTTCTTACGAGTTTCTATTTTGCAGGTTCTTCGTTCCATCACAATTTGGCAATATCAACAACATTAATATCCGAATGTGGCATTTTTTTTATAAGGCGAATGTGACATTAATTTAAAAAAATTTACCAACCAAGCACCACAAGCTAAAACCGAACATGAAACAACCAACAATCTGCCTAGAGGCAAACCATATCGCTGAGACCCATGAATACACTTCAATGGGCTTACAAACCATTCCTAGAAGAGGCACAAATCAAACTTAGACTTGAACATAAATCACTTCCACGACCTAACTCTAATAATATCCAAAACTCTTCCAACATCCAGAGTCTTTTTAGAAAAAACACACACTTTGCCAGGTGTGATTTCTCTATACAATTATGGTATGGAGTGTTCAAGTGGTTAGAGTTGGTTATGGTGCTTCCCCTGTTCTTCCTACTTTGTTTTTGATCCTATACCATGGGGGTAAAAAAGGTTTGGTTTTAATATGGCGTGCGTTTCTTTGGGCAATTTGAGTACTTGTGTATATTTTCTCCAATAATATAATAGACTTCTCAGAGAGAGAGAGAACTCACACGATCAAAACAGATGGGAAGCCATTTCAGGCACCTCTCCAATAAAACACAACAACATGAATCAACCGCTGAGATTACCTTTCTTTCAAATATGATCGATTTATCTTATTTTTATATCTATGTCTATGTATACATAGATGATCTACACATGCAGGGCCGACCTAACATATATGTAGGCCTAAAGCGAAATTTGAAGTGATGTCTTTTTAAAACTAACAACAACAAAATTAGAGGTTTTTTTAAGCCTAATTAAATTTTATAATATTAAACAACAAAAGCGAAATTTGAAGTGCATTCACATTATTGATTAATATTTTTTTGAATTAATTAGTAGTAAAAATAGTGAGTAAAATTAATACTATGTGACCTAAAAAATGTAAATACTAATAAAATTAATACTATTAGTTAAATTAAAAAATAAATTTGGTGGTGAAAAAAGTTTGAGAGCTTTTTTGTTTGTTGGGTCAGAAAAAAGTTTGAGAGCTATGGCTGTTGCTTTACATGCAACCCCTCCACTTGGGCCGATTATGTACACATGTCGTCCGGAGAATTTAAGAGAAGTTTTTTTTTTTTTTTGGTATAGCATATGTTCATTCTTGAACGCAAAGGCTTTTACTCGGTCCATTAAATCGCTTAAAAAATGTTGAGTTTGAAAATAGAAAACATAGTTGACCCAGAAAACCATAAAATATCATAAAGGTCAAAGTGCTATATTCAATAGGAATATTTCAATTGTACAGAGTAAATTAAAATTAATTGGACATATTCTTCATGGGTGAGCTTAAGTTATAATAAGAAAAAGATTTCATATATTTTTCTTAAAAAAAATATTTAATAGTTTTTTTTTTAAAATGGATCGTGGCATGTACATATATGAACTTAATTTTCGATTCGACTTTGGTACAGCAATGGCGAACCTATCTATTTATTATATTATATAAAATAGAGTTTTACCACATAGACTTTATATTATATAAAATAGAGTTTTGACACACGCGACAGCTTGACATTCATTCTTTTCTCGCTAAAACGCGAAATATTTTTATTTTTTAATTCATGATATTTCATTAATTAAGTCATATCAATCAATCAGTCAATACTCATATCTGAACTTTTACCATTCAATCAAATTTGAATTAAATTAAATTCAAATTTAAAATGTAATAAATTAAAACATATCAATCAATTAATTCTCATATCAGAATCTTTCCGCTCAATCAAAACATTATTTATTCATATGACAACAGAATAATCATTAATTTTTTGTCTAAATTAATTTCAATTTCAATTATTTATTTTTTAGTTATTGTTTTAAGAACAGTGCTATATCTAATTTTAGGTTTTTTAAAATAAATAAAATTCTAAATAAAAGAAAAAGATAACGTATATCCACGGTTAAAATACATTCGTCCATATTTGTACATCAACAGTTTCGTAATATTAATCATTTCTCTTATTTTAATTATGGCAATCGTTATTACCTCATGTGAAATTAAATAACTTCACAATGTAAATTATTAATATATTTTCTTAAATAATTTATCTATTTTTATTTATTATTTATTATTTATATCAATTATTAATAATGTTCATAAATATTTTTTTGACAAACATTATTCATCATTATTTTACCATACAAATTTAGTTACTTTTAATTTTATAAATTTTCATGAATGATTGATTTTACTATTTATCCCTTAAAATTTAATTTAAAAATCATAATATATAATGTTAAATTTAATATTTTTTTTTCATAATTTGTATATTTTATATCTTATAGATTATTAAAATTTAAAAAATTCCAGTATTTTATTGGAATATAAATATTTCCGGCATTCCATTATTGACATGATTTTTTATGTTTAGTTATAATAAATGCTAAATGAATATGTATTTTTTCTTCTTAAAGTTTCGATATTATAGGTGAGAAAACAAGAATTTATTCTAGGATTAATTTGTTGTCCAACATAGATAATTGATTATCTCTTTTTCATGATACCTATTTTGAATCTATCTTATTGTAATTTAGATAAATCATTTAATTTTGTTAAAACACATAGTTAAGAAATCATCTCTAAATATAAAGAAAATAGAACCAATATTATTTGTTTTATTTGTTATATTTTAAAATTGGAGTATATGTATAAATACATATATTCTCTACTTCATAATAAATTATTTATAATATTTTTTTAAAAATTTAAATCTGCTACTAATTTTTATTTTGAAAAAAACTTCAGATTTATTCTTCCCATATAGATAACTCGTACGAGTATGGGTAAATACACTAATTTGTATAACAAAGTAATTTACTAACTAGAGGATATATCTGTAAATTTATTAAATTAACTTTCGTACTATCGGTAAATCTAAAAATTACTAATTTTAATAAACTTTAGTTACATACATTAATTTTAACATCTGATCAATATACCAGTTGGCAGTTGCAGTAACTTGAAATCGGGGTAAATATATAATGCCAGTTTTCATTTTCTCCTTCATACAAGAAAAGAATACTTCTTTCTCCATTCTTTGGAATTGCAAGTCTTTGGGCCAGTTACCTCATCTTGGCTTTAATCAAATTGATTAATATATAAGCTATCTTTGGTCAGAAAGAAATCTTCACCCAAAAAAATTTGGTCAGAAAGAATTGTATTTGGAAAGCATTATATTCAGGCATACTTGCTTGGAGATAATTCAAAATTCAAAATGTATTTTATTTAACTGAAAAGTTGACTAGATGAATTTCAATCAAAGAATATAATTTGACATTGAAATTTAATTAATTAATTCGTTTGTTTTGTAGAGTCCAGTATACTCAACTTTAGACTTAGTTCCAGTCTTGTGCCCAACGTTTATACTGGGCTAGTATGATATGTCATAATCCACTACTATACGCATGCCTACGTATAGGTAACATACTTGTTCAAGTTACATCACTTACATGTATATATCTTATTATATATGTTTAATAGAGTTAATAAATTTTATTCATTATTAATATTCACTATCCCAGAAATATATATATATATATATATATAGTGCTTGACTATTTTAAATTTATTTTAGATAGTGTTTGAGAAAGTGCTATATAATTTGAACCGTATTCCTCTTACAATGTGTGAGTATTCAGAAACATAACGCATTCTTCAAACATTGAGATGGTGTTTAATACTAGTCTTACATAGTATGCTTACTAAGAAAAACGCTATATAATGTTACATTTAGATAACGCTTAACTAAGAATGCGCTATTTAAAGTTTTGTCCTTTTCATATGAAATTCATACCAGAAGCCTTCCAACGGTTCAGAACGCAAAAATAGACACATCAAAATGAAATCAATGCATTACATGTAGCACATATAAGGTGCAATAGCTGCTCATATTAGTATTTTTTTTTTGGGCAAAAAAAGGAAAGAAGCTTCATTAAAACCTTCTGATGCAAAACTCTCTTTAGGGAAAAAATTTTAGAAGCTCAAAATGCCTAGCCACAATTCATCCGTACAATTGAAATCCACTCTACACTACTAGAAAAATTGAAATTAGAGAAGGACAAAATCCCTCGCTAAACATACAAAAATCCGTCACAAATCACATTAGTGACGAACACGAATTCGTAACTAAATTTGGCGTCGCAAAAATTTTAGTGAGGGAAATTAGGATCCGTCGCAATTTGTGACGGAAAATATCCCTCACAATTCTATAAAATCCATCACTAAAAAATAGACACAAATATTGCATTTTTCGTCGCTAACAATGAGGGATTTAATCCCTCGATCTCTGTTAGTGAGAGATTTTTTCTCTCGCTAATTTACACTTTATTATAAAAAAAATAAATGAATATTATGTTCATGTTTTCCACCACCACCTCCTCCATCAACAAAACCACCGAACCTTACTCGTCCACCATCACAGAACCACCATCCTTACGCCCAGAAGAAAAAATAAACCCAGAATAAATAACGAAAGTAGCTTATACTTGATACCTACAACACAATAGCATCACATTGGTACTATTTACAGTCAGCTTCTACCTTCTATATATCTAACAGTGCAGGAAAAAGCATCTAAGTCTGTTGCAAATTAATGGCTAAAAGCAATATTTAGGAGGAACATTTAAGATGAGACCTAAAAATCAAAATGAAAGACCTTTCTCAAAAAACGATATTGACGGAACAAAATTGCATAGCTTAGCAATAGAGAAAAAAGAAAAGTGTAACAGAAGGGCCAACAACAGTTCCAGAATGAACTACAGCACCAACTTCTACGAAGGCTATGGAACACCAGACAACCGCAAAGTCCCACAACCATCCTCTGATCTTGAAACACCAGACAACATCAAAGGGAATTAATTAATTAATTTAAAAGAAAGGGAAAATAAAAATACTGCATCAACCAATCTGGCAACCACTAAACAGATCAACGAAACTGATCTTACGAACAACTAAACAGATCTTCATCTCGCCACCAAATCTGGATCCACGAAATTGATCTCAATAACAACTAAAGAGATCTTCATCTCGCCCTAGATGCAGATCAGATCTCGCATCGGTGAAGGTGCTTCGTTTTGAGTTCTGGTTGAGGGGTTTTGTTGCGGACAGAGAGGAGATTCCATTGGTCCGATTCGATTTTTGGGAGAAGACTCGTGGTTGTCGAAATTTTCCGGCGTCCCATAGCCAAGGTTTCGATCGAGAGAGATGAGAGATTCGAGACAGAGAATGACAGGGATCAGGCGAGAGAGATGAGTATTTGAGAGAGAGGGATTAGGCGGGAGCGATCGCTCCTTTCCCCATTTCTTTCACGTTTCATTTTACATTTTAATTTCTTTTTTTAATTTATGCTAACTCATTAAAGCTGACTCATTAAAATGGCCACTTGGGCAGGTGTATAAGGGGTGTAGGTCAAACTGGGGTGTCTGTGTAACGTTAGCGAAGTATAAAATATGTGCGTACGACAATAAATACCAGAAACTGAGCATAAAGGAACGCAATACCAGGTAACTATAAAGTTTCTTTTCTATAAAGTCTCGGGTAACTACAAAGAATGAAAGAACACTAGTTAAAAATGAATTAATGAATGTATTATGTCTTAGAATATTTTGCTGGCAAATTCGTCTATGTCAACTCCTTCCGTCCGATAGGCAGCAGATTTTGAGGCAAGTTCCCTAAGCTGTGATACACTTCTTCCCAACTGCAATGCCATCTTCATTTCGAACATCTCCCCATTTTCTCTTCTCTCTAAATCTTTCTCTTCTAATGTTGATTCAACTGAGGTTTCCAACATGTGGAAGAAGCCAGCAGAATTTCTGTACATTTCAAAAACCATGCCAACTTGGCCTCCATGTTCAAAAGTATTAACTGCTGAAGCCAATGAGCCAGCCATGAGAGGCACTAATGCTGCCCAAGAATCATTGCCAATAAAAACAGATCCAGCTGCTGCAATGCCTGTGAGTAAAGGCCCTGCAATGGCCAAAGTCTTGTTAATCTTCAACATCATATTTCCAAGTCTGTCATAGTCCTCAATGTCCTTTCTCTTTACCACCTCAACAACCTCCCTCATTTCCATTTCAAGTTCTTCACTCCATCCATTCATTCTTTCCACTCTCTCGCTCTTTGCTTTTCCTATGTTTTTGCTTTGGAACTGAGATGAAGGCCACCAAACAGCAGGTTCAAATTTTGCAGGAAATTTCTCAAGCATAACTCCCAACAATGGAAGTGGGTATGCTTTGTCAAGTGCCAAAACCTTCTCCATTGCACCCTTCACATCTTCCTCCGTAGGAATTCCAAGTGCAATTGTGGTTTGGATTTGTGCATGAAGCTGCCTGAACAATCTAGTTGCATTGCGTTGTTCTTCTGTCAGTTGAGAGGGTTGGATCTTGTTCATTACAAGCAACATCCCAGTAGCCGCAGAAAACAAAAGAGCGGAAGATAATTTCAAAGCCAAAAGTGGTGCACCTTCGCCACTTGTGGCAGCAACACCAGCCATGGTTGTGGCAGTGAGGGTAATCATGTTGATGGAGTTCAAAAGAAGGGTGTTCCAGTTTTCACGTTGCTCACCAATGTTTTTGTGCATTTCAATTCTGTCAGATACAGCCTCCAAGACTGCATAGAGTTGCACAGTGGCTTTAGAATTATTTGAAGAATGCTGTTCTAACTGATCATCGTGTAATTGTGTGCTGCTGACCTTCTTTTCTAACAATGGGGTCGTGTTTTTGAGTTTTAATTCCTCAACTTGCTTTCTGTCACGTATCTTTGGCATTGATGAAATATTGAGTTTTGGGAGTTTTGGGACATGGATTGCAGCATTTACTCTCTTTGAAGACAAAGTAGAACAAGAAATCAGAACTGAGGTTTGCATAATTGAAGCCATGATGGGTTAATTGAAGCTTTTTCTTGGTGTTCTGTCTGTTTGCTTTGTGTTTAGGACAATTGATGGGTTGAGGAAAAGGTTTGATTTGAATGTTTAGAAGCGTAAGGTGGTATCAGTATATATAGATTAACGAACCAAAGGGAGGGTGAAGCAGTCAGAAATAATCAAAGAAGGAAACCCTGATTGACTAGTTTAATTTATTGACAAGGTCTCTGTTCAAAATTCCAAGCTTCGTGGCTTGGTTTGGGTCTCAACATGCGACGTAGTAAAACGACAAGGCTGCACAGCGTTCCATGCAAGACGAAAGAAAGAGCATGCAACAAAGGCTATGACTCTAGCTTCCCCCCTACTAGTCATTTTTTTTTTGTTGATAATAAGTCGTTTTTTTCCTTTCGTTCAGTAACTTTTACTTTGTCAATATTGGCTATGAGTCTATGACTATTGCTCCATTTTAGATAACGTCTTTAATTTTGAAGTGTCTCTTTGGCCATACATACAAATTATGTCTTTAAATAGTCCACATTGTTAATATTGAAAATTGAACTTTCGTTAGGTAATATATCTCTTATGTGGACTTTATTATCAAGTTAAGACTTGAAGAATGGGAAGAATAATTTGAAGATCAGTTTTGATTTAATCAAGAGGACTAAGTAAAATAAATAAATGTTTGTGGTACAACAAGATATATATGTTGTCAAAAGTTAAGCCAATAAAACTTGACAAATAGTACTAATCAATGCCCAAAATTAGAATTCAAAAGATTATTAAATGCCGTAATAAAACTACTAACGAGTGTTTTAGGAGACTTGTTAATTAACTAGGGTCCATAAAACTTTATGCTGATATGTCATTGCATACATATTTCAGGAAGTTAAATTAAAATAAGTTGTGTGACACAACTCATTTTTATTTCATCGAAGGCAGATTCCTATAACTGTGTGCTTCAGGTTGAGCATCGGTAAAAGTCAAGAAGTGCTGGAAATAAATAAATAAATAAATAATAAATAAAAGGCCAAACGGCAACTCTACGTTGCTGTATCAAGAATGCGTACATTAAAGTTGAACTAAAAAACTACTATACTAAACTACTAATGCAGATGATGACGTAGATCTGCGAAAGTCATACCACATTTCTTGTATGCAAAGTTTTATAGTAATTCTCATATATTATAAGAAATAAATGTGTCTAATTTTTTAGTCCAAAATATAAGAAATAAAAACTAATTTTTATATTTATTAAATACTAATTTTCAATTATGTCCTTATTTAAGTTAGTAAAATTTGTGTGAATTAAGTGTCCTTAATTATCAGCCACTATTTATGAAATGGGTATATTTGAAAAAAATAAATAAATTTTTAAGAGTATTAATTAGAATTAGCTAATTTCAAAATATTTATTTGGTACGTGTGAATTAGAGTTTTGTCTCTTATAATATAGACAAGAGGAAATATTAATTTATTGTTTGATAAAATATATATAAATTATACTAGCGTTTATTTATTCAGATCAACATATATAAAATATTTGTGTGGTTAAACATTCAAGCTTATTAATTATTAGGATTTTGACCCTAATTCATCCTTACAAAACTTACTTGTAAGATGAGGCCTTTTATTTATAAACTCTTTTGAGACCTTATCTCTAGTCTATGTGAGACTTGAGTTTTTTTCAATATTAATTACTTTTAATAATTTTATGCTTGAGTTTTCAAAAATAAAATATATTTATATGCTTGTTGAACGCAATGCTTACTCTTTTTTATGGTAAATGCTTAACCGAGAAGAATGAATATTGACGGAAATTTTAAAAAATTAATATTTTATGTCTTTTTTCCGGTAATTATGTGTATTTTTTTTTTGACGTGAATTATGTGTATTTTCTAAGGAAGCATCGTATTATTATTTGGGCCTAACTCATCTTTACAAAATCGATTTGTAAGGTGAGAGGTGTCATTTGTTTATAAATTCTTTTTACACCCACTCATGCCGCATCGTATTATTATTTGGGTTTAACTCATAAGTGCCGCATCATAAGGTGAAGAATGTCATTTGCTTATAAATTCTTTTGAGGCCTTACTTCTAGTCTATGTGGGACTTGGGTTTTTTTCAATATACTCCCTCACGCCCGGCACTATTGGACTTGGTGCGTGTATATAATGTGGTGAGTGGCCTAATGAATCTAGGATAAGCTTTGATACCATATTAAGAATTTGGATCTTGCTCATCCTTACAAAACTGTCTTGTAAGGTGAGATGTGTTATTTACTTATAAACTCTTTTGAGGTCTTACATCTAGTCTATGTGGGACTTGAGGTTTTTCCCAATACACCCCCTCGCGCCCAGCACTATTGAGCTTAGTGCGTGTATATAATGCGGTGGGTGGCCCAATGGATCTAGGATAGACTTTGATATCAACTATTATTTGGGTCTAATTCTTCTCCATAAAATCAGCTTGTAAGATGAGGAGTGTCATTTGCTTATAAATTCTTTTAAATCCTTACCTCTAGTCTATATGTGACTTGGGTTTTCCCAATACATCGTATACATATATATATTAAGGTTCATAAAAAAATCTATGTTATTAACATTTTTTTCTTTATATCGGATGAAAAACACTAAATAAAAAGAAGAAAAGAGAACAGAAATATGGATGAATATCATGTACTTACATGTTTCGTCAAAAAAAAATATCATGTACTTACATGCTTAACAACAAATTTTATTGTTGATTTTGAAATATACGTCATAATAAAAACTTGACTCTTATATTAAAAAAAACAGTCGACTCATAATTAATATTTGGCACTACAAAAAATTAGCATATTATCTACGAAAATTTCCTAAGGCCACTGACCCTAGAAAAATTACCTAGGGGAAAACTGTAGAAAAATACCCGTATTTTACTTACCCACAGCCTTTTTTATAAAACCGTGAAAAAGCTGTCAGTTTTTTTTTTGCGCTTGACATTTCCCAGAGGCATGCCTTTGTTTTTTTTTTTTTAACTTGACATTTCTCGGGGGATGTCCCTAGGTTTCTATTTTTTTGTTTTTTTTTAACTTCAAAAACCCAAAAACCTAAACCTAATTTATCAATTCCCTCACCCTAATATTATCAAATGAGCCACTCGCCCCCCGCCCCTCTCTTCTTTCTCCAGCTTTCTTTCTTCTCTTCTATTCTCCTTCTTCTTCACTGCGCTCCATCACTCATCTCCCTCATCTCCGATCTCACTCACCCTTCCCTCACTGATTTCGTCTTCCTCCCTCTCTCAACCGAACCACGTCTTCCTCCCCCTCTTCTCAGAGATCGTCCTCCCTGTCTTCCTCCCTCTCTCAACCGAACTGAACCACGTCGACCAGAAGGATCCGACAGCAAACAAATAAACAACAAGAAGGATCTACATAGGAGCAAGATAAACAACTCCAGGGTCAAGATCCGGACCCGAGCCAACTCGAATCTGGCGACGGAGCGTCAGTTGCGGGTATCGCAGGAGGCTGAGGCGGTTTACGGTGGCCATGGAGTTATAACTCTGCTTCTTCATTTTTTTTTTGGGTACAACTCTGCTTCTTCATTTTTATTTTTTTTGCAGTTCCAACGCGTGACTGGGTGTTCCCTCACACTGAGATCTTGTTCATGTTCTTTAATTAGCTTTGGTTTTCTGTGGATATATGTTCTTTTTTTTGTGTTTGATTTCATTTCTCAAATTTAAGTCACTGAATTTCGTTTTTAAATTTTTTTTCCTGAATATTTTTTTTTTTTGCAGGATGGAGATATGAAGAACAAAATACACTTTCTTTGTGGTGTATTTTCTGTTTGTGATTCTTATTATTATTTTTTTATTTTTAATTTCAATTCTGTAATTTGTAACATTTTTGTTTGTAAATTCTGCATCTAGATTTCAATTACAATTCTGTTTGTAATTTCAATTGTAAACTTCAGTTATATAATCCAGTTACATTAAGTTGAGTCTGTTAAAGCGTTCGTCACATCAATTTTTTTTATTAACTAATTTCAATTTCTTAGGGCTCTGAGCTCTTAGAAATTGCAGGAAATTTCCTAGGGTTCAGAGCCCTCAAAAATTTCCTAAGGCTTTTTAAATTTAGCCCTCGAAAATCGTTTCCTACCAGCGAATTACCTACCACCTTGATGGGCCCTCGAAAATGTGGTATTTTCCCACGGCTTTTGGCCATTTCCTAGGGTTTTGGGCCCTAGGAAATGCCAAGTTTTCTTGTAGTGTGGATAAATATCGCTTTTAGTCCTTGTAATTTGAGCAAAATCCTGTTTTAGTCCCTGTAAAATTTTTTATTTAGATTTTATTTCTGTAATTTATGATTCTTCCACTTTTAGTCTATGCCGTAAAATCTCTGTTAAAAACGTTGAGTTTTTGTCCTTGTAATTTTTAGATTCTTTCACTTTTAGTCCCTGTAATTTAAGATTATTCCACTTTTAGTCCCTCCCGTCATACCTCTCTATTAGCTACGTCAGCGTTTTTTAATAGTGATTTGACGGCATGGACTAAAAGTGGAAGAATCTTAAATTATAGGGACAAAATCTAAACAAAAAATTTTACAGGGACTAAAACCGGATTTTGCTCAAATTACAGGGGCCAAAAGCGGTATTTACCTTTAATATTTATTCGTTTGGTTGGTTTGCATCTAACAAAAGCCATCATATTTCATTCATGTAATGACATTTAGTGATGCAATTTAACACATAATTTGTTGTAAAATGTAAGTGTGGAGCACTTCTTTGTAAATTATTTCGAGACTACCATTTAACGAAAAGTATTGAGTCAAATTTCGTTCTCGACTTTCCTTTGTCTCCCTCATTGGTCTGGCGATCTGCTTGGTGAGGAGGGAAATTTTTGTTGTGTACCTTTATCCATGGGTTTCCAAGGATCGGCCCATACTGATCTTCCCATGTTTACGTATTTGGTGACCCTTGATCGAAACTCCGTCATAATCTTTGGCTCAGGTTCGGAAGAGAGCATGCAAATGGGTTCCCTTTCTGATCGCTTCCATAATAATGTGTAGCATGACATTCTTTTGGAGGTTCGGGACCTGTGTGACCTCTAATTAGTAGAAACGAGAGAGCAAATTCCTTAGTGACCCCTCTCTTCCCTGCTGAATTTTGGCGAGTGTGTGGGAGGATTTTAGGAGTTCTTTGCTGGTGAAGAATAGGTGCATAAACTGGTTAGCCAGCTCATTTCAGCTGGAAATGGATTTAGTTGAACTAATTTAAAGCCGCTTTCCCTAGGGTTAGAAGGAATATCTGACACATTCAAGCCTTCTCATAAATAGCATTTCATTGTTGAAAGTGTAAAGGTGGTCTTGAGGATCAGATTCTCCATCGTATGGTTCAATGGAGAATGGATTAATTTTTTTGGGATAAGAGAACACATCTATTCATCGGCAAAAGGGTTTCGGAAGTGTTTGGTACCTGTCACAATGATCTTACGATTCTGCGGTGTACCATAGAGGTAGCCATGTCCGCCTGCGGATTCGTCCTCGTAGCTTAGCGGGACGTAATTCGTCTCTGGTCTAGTATGACTGGTATAGGATGTCGATTTCTTGAGCTCCTTGATTCTTTGCTCTAGCTTTGCTAGCTTCAAGCTGGGGTGGCTTCATTGTTTTCTTTGTTTCGACCCCTCCTCCACTGTTGAAGGAACGCTCTAGATTGCGAATTTGTTGCTCTATCTAGCGTCTTTACATTGGAAGTGTCTCTCCGATAGATTTTGGCTTGTCATATCTATTCCTTAGAAATTCCTTTCAATTTCTAAGGAAGTTTCTTCATCTTCGGTTCCTCGTAGGAGGATCCATCTTCAATGTGCCCTTCCGACGTCGGTTGTGGTCTCGTAAGTCGAGCATTGAGATCAATTTCCATTCTTAGAAGGTAGAAATCGTTTTATCAAATCCCCACAGGTGATGCCAAAATGTTTGTGCTAGGATAAAGCCTTCTCCCAACACAGTGGTGTTGATGGTTGCTCCGACGATGATGAGTGTTCCTTTGCGTCCTTACTCCAATGCTTCGGTCCTTATTAGTGTTAAAGAAGAAAAGGGTACCTGCAATGGCACTTTGACGCTCAAGTTAGCAAAAGTTATGCAAGGTTTTAGTATATTATGGAGCTAGAGTTTGTATTTGATCCCTTGTGGGCGAATGATATATACAGTTGTGTTTATGCATGTGTCATAGCCTAATTAGATGGGAATTATTCCCTGATAATTTGTTAGATTGCTGAGTGGGAATCGTATTATGGGTGATTCTCGAATCCTCGTTTGGGAGGTGTGGCCCCTATTCTTGATAATCCAGGTCTACCCTTGCGCTCAATGGTCAGTAGGCTTGGCTCATTGTGTCCTCTAGCTAATGGTGGCACTTTGGGCTTCGATATTTAACCTCAGAATAGTAACAAAAAATAAGCGGATAGTCTAGAGAAGAAGACCGAAGAGCAAGAGAGAAGTAGGATGAGAGCAAAATATGAAAAATGGGCATCTTGCATATATACATTCTTCAAAGGATAGCAATGTTGAAAACCAATAAATGCCACACAAAAAAAAAAAAAAAGAGAACGGGAATGGAGCACACTAAAAGTTTGGAGGGATATGGATCCATGCATTCACGCAATCAAAGATATTAGTCGGCATATATAATGAGATGTATATTTACTGAGATTGAAATCTGGACCGTTATCAAACGACTAGTCTATATTACATTTGGTTTCTATGTCAGAGGACTATATATACATGAAAGAACAAAAGAATGTGTTTGGAGGGATCTTGGACTATACACGAAAGAACAAAAGAATGTGTTAATTTGTCTTGGAGATTATCTTAGAAGAGCTTGCTGGCAAATTCGTCTATTTCAACCCCTTCCATGCGATAGGCAGCAGATTTTGAAGCAAGTTCCCTCAGCTGTGATACACTTCTTCCCAACTGCAAAGCCAACTTCATTTCAAATAGCTCTCCATTTTCTCTTCTCTCTGAGTCTTTCTCTTCCAATGTTGATTCAATTGAGGTTTCTAACATGTGGAAGAATCCGGCAGAACTCCTGTACATTTCCAAAACCATGCCAACTTGGCCTCCATGCTCAAAAGTATTAATTGCTGAAGCCAATGAGCCAGCCATGAGAGGCACTAAGGCTGCCCAAGAACCATGTCCTACAAATGCAGACCCAGCTGCCGCAATGCCTGTTAGTAAAGGCCCTGCAATTGCCAAAGTCTTGTTGATCTTCAATGCAATGTTTCCAAGTCTATCATAGTCCTCAATGTCTTTTCTCTTTACCACCTCAACAACCTCCCTCATTTCCATTTCAAGTTCTTCACTCCATCCATTCATTTTTCCCATTCTCTTGCTATGTGTTTTTCCTCCTTGGGTTTTGTTTTTCCTTTGGAACTGAGTTGAAGGCCACCAAACAGCAGGCTCAAATTTTGCAGGGAATTTTTCAAGCATAGCTCCCAACAATGGAAGTGGGTAAGCTTTGTCAAGCGCCAAAACCTTCTCCATTGCATCTTTAACATCTTCCTCAGTGGAATTGCCTAATGCTATTGTGGTTTCGATGCGGGACTGGAGCTGTCTAAACAATCTTGTAGCATTGCGTTGTTCCTCAGCGAGTTGAGAGGGCTGGATTTTGTTCATAACAAGCAACATCCCAGTAGCCGCAGAAAACAAAAGAGCGGAAGATAATTTCAAAGCCAAAAGTGATGCACCATCACCACTTGTGGCAGCAACACCAGCCATGGTTGTGGCAGTGAGAGTAATCATGTTAATGGAGTTCAAAAGAAGGGTGTTCCAGTTGTTACGTTGCTCCCCAATGTTTTTGTGCATTTCAACTCTGTCGGCTACAGCTTCCAAAATTGCAGAGAGTTGGGTGGTGACCTTTGACTTTTTGTTGTTGAGTGTATACAAATGCTCGTATGATTTTGTGGTTTGGACATTCTTTTCTAATTGAAGTGCATCTATTGATCCATTAAATTCCTCAACCGGCCTTGTTTTTGGTAATTGTGGAATTGAGAAAGGTACTCGTGGAAGTTTTGGGACATGGATAGCAGCGTTAACTGTCCGCATAGAAGAAGAAGATAGAACAGCTGAGATTTGTAAGGTAGCCATGGTATTAGTTGCAGGGCTTGTCTCTTTAATTTGGTTTGGTGTGTGGTGGTATTGTGTTGGGAGATGAAATATTAATGGGGTTTGAATTAGAGATTGAGTTGAAGATGAGAATTATGAAAAGAGGAATGGGAGTGGGTAGTATATATATGAAGTAGATGGGAAGAAGTCAGATGACTAAGCCGTAACCGTATTATAAGATCGAGTAGAGTAGACTTGGCCTCTTTCTTGACTTTCTCCACATAATAAATTTCAAGCCGCTTGCCTTAGCTCGTTTCAACGTTCAAAGGGCAAGGACGGGGTAAAACCACCAACTGCTCCTGCTGCTAGCTAGTTGGATTATTTATTTCAACCATGGAGTGATAGGTCTATATAGTACATACACTATATGGATAATTTTACTTTTTTTTTTTTTCCATTTCACTCAGTTTTTTGAAAATTGAAAGGAACATTACGTAGTCAAAATTCAAGTAAATTTATGTTGGCTTGTGTTCTTGCATTGTTGGAAGTATATATACTTGTTTTTTTTATCCTTTTCCGTAGTCGCTCTTTTTTAACGTCTTTAATTTTCACTCTGACGGGTATTAATAAAATTAAAAATTTAAATATAATTTTGTTGTCCGATATATATGATTTAATTTTACGAACAATAACGACACCATTAAGAAAAAGGTATATAACGGCACCAGCACCATATTGAAAAATATACTAACTGGTCAGCAATATTTTATATCAATTTTCAGTCCTTAATCATGTACCCTTATATTCTATTCCTACCGGTGACACTCCATAGGATGAGTACGGTATTCTTTAGGACAAAATTAGAAGCACAATGTATTTTTTTATTTTTTTTATTTTTTTTGTGGCACTTATAATGAAATACAATAATGGGTATTTTCCACTGGATGACATATATACATCACAGAGTGCTGCGAGCTAGTTAGGGATTTCATTAGTCATGGTGGATCAACGAGGTAGGACCGCCATTTGGATTGAGCCACACCCTTACGGTCTGATTGGTATTACCTAGATTGCGACGATAGAAAATTTTAGCCGAGAGAATGAGAAGAAAAAGTCAATCTCTCTTGATTGGAAATGCAGAGAAAAGCGTGCGACAGAAAAAAAAAAAAAAAAAAAAAGTGAGATCGTATAGTTTTTTTTCCCTTCGCGGAACAGCGAAGAAAAGGCGCAGCGTTCCAATTTTTTCCCCTTTTCTCATTTATACCCCTATTATTTAATTATATCTCAAATTATTTAAATTTTTAGTCAAGGACATTAATATCTTTTAAAAAATAATCAACACTTCTCTCTTCTCTTTTTCTCTTCTCTTTCACTTATTCCAATCAATACCCAAAATCTACCAAATTCTCACCTTTTTCTCTCTTTTCACACTCTCTCTTCACAATTTCTCTCGTGAACCAATCACACTCTTAATGTCTTAATTTTGCATATAACTGGTATAAATAATTATATAGAGTACAATTTATCATCTATGATGCTGATCATTCATACAAAAGCATTAACATTAATAGATTCATGCATTAACCCTAATTTAGCCTAGAGGTAGTGAAGTAAGAACTCTAGTTACATAATTACATACTACACTTCATCCTAGCCCAATCAATGAGTCTAGCAAGACATAATGAAAAGAGTAAGGGATACAGAGATCAAACAGAATGGAGGGAGATAATGCATTGGATCTTCAACCTCTTGAAAACTCGGTGGAGGGAGATAATGCATTGGATCTTCAACCTCTTCAACCTCTTAAGAAGTGAAAAAATGAATAAAAGATCCCTAAAAATGAATTAATATTAAAAATCTAATTTATAGCACATTAGCGTCTTCACAATCACTTGCCTAGCAAAGGCAATTGTGCTCGACGTCATTAAATGAGCATCGCTTTGCCTCACGAGTTCATGTGTCGCCTCGTGAGCATGGGCAAACTAGACGCTACATCTTTGGTGTCTTTTGCCTTGTGAATAGCCACTTCGCCTAGTGAAACCTTATTTTTCTTCAATTATTGGAACAGGTACTTTCGCCTAGTGATGATGTGCCATCCGCTAAGCGAAAACCTCAACGTGTCTAAAAAGAGTCAAGGCCCCTAGGCACAGTCAATTCAGTAGTATAAACTTAAGGTGGTGGTCCCTGTGTAGCCAAAAGAGCACTTGGCTGAGGTGTTGAAGTGGCAGCAGGTTGTGTAACTAGAGCTGCATTGGATTGAGCAGCATTGACAGTGAACTGATTTTTCTGCTGTTGATGATTGGTAGGTTGAGTGGATTGTTGTTGTTGTGATGCAAAGGGAACAAAAGACTCATTAAACCTATACCAACAATTGAGCATTGCATGACCATATTTCCCACACAATTGGCAAGTAGGACGAGTACCACCAGAACCACGGCCTCTGCCGTAACCTCTTCCTCTACCAAAACGTCCTCTACCTTGAGAATTGTTGCGAAAATTACCACCAGAATTATGAGAATTCTAACTTGAAGCCTGTACTGAGGAGGCTTGAGCAGCATGTACAATATTAGCAGAAACATTTGAAACATCTAATTCTTACCTAAACTTTTCCAATTAAGCTTCTTGAACAAACAATAAGGCTTCAATATCTGAGAGTGAATTTACATCAGGCCTACTATAGATCATCATCACAAAATGACTGTATTCCTCAAGTAAACCATCAATGTCAATCTGATCCTGATCAGAAATAGGATCTCCAATCGCTAGTAGTGAATCAGAAATGGCTTTAATTCGAAGCACATATTCATAGATAGACCGATTTCCTTTCTTTGTATTTTTCAATTCAGATCTAAGCTGTCGTGGCCTAGCCTTAAGATGAGAATAGAAATGTTTGTGTATTTTGTCCCAAACTTCATAAGAGTGTTTACATCCAAGAACCCTAGCAAAACTAAATCGGACAAAGTAGTTAATAACCAGGTAAATAGAGTTTGGTCCTGTACTAACCATTTCTCATATTCTTCAGAAACTTTGTTCGATTGAAGATCTGCTTCGTTTGCGAACTTTGGCGGAATCACTGGATTAACAACGAGCCTGTGCAATTTGCGTGTAGCGATTACACCTCCAACTTGCTGATTCCACAGCAATAAATTCTTGTCCTCCGATTTTATTGACAAGGTAAGACCGAAGGAGTAATTTCGCGATGCATTTGGTGCTGAGACTCCGTTGTTGAGATCAAGATCCATCGCCTGAGTAGATGATTCACTTGACGCCATTGATGAACGGAATAAAGAAGAACGAACTGCTCAGAGTGCACGCAAAAGAACGCAGAGATGCGCCGTTGAGGGACGAGGCCCTGGACCGATGTTCGCTACTGATACCATAATAGAGAGATTGAGAGAGAGAAGAAGATGAACATTGCTGTGATTTCTAACAGAACGAAAAGCAGTTACAGAATTTGTTGCATCACCATGCATTTATACAAGTACCTAACAAAGCCACGTGGCATAGATTGAAACTAACTCAACTATACTTAACTAACTAAACATGCTTAAGAACATTTACTCTATTACATCCTAGCCCAATCAATGAGTATAGCAAGACATGATGAAAAGAGTAAGGGATAAAGAGATCAAACGGAATGGAGGGAGATAATGCATTGGATCTTCAACCTCTTGAAAACTCGGTGGAAGACAGAGAGAATTCGTGTTTACATATTTGAGAAGTGAAAAAATGAATAAAAGATCCCTAAAAATGAATTAATTAAAAATCTAATTTATAGCTCATTAGCGTCTTCACGATCACTTGCCTAGCGAAGGCAGTTGTGCTCGGCATCATTAAATGAGCATTGCTTTGCCTCACGAGTTCATGTGTCGCCTTGCGAGCATGGGCAAACTGGACGCTACATCTTTGGTGTCTTTCGCCTTGTGAATAGCCACTTCGCCTAATGAAACCTTATTTTTCTTCAATTATTGGAACAGGTACTTTCGCCAAGTGATGTGGTGCCGTCCGCTAAGCGAAAACCTCAACATGTCTGAAAAGAGTGAAAAACAATAAACATCATAGACTAAAACCAAATGCATAATTCTTACTAAAGTTCTACCAATTCTACTCTGAATTACACTAAATTACGCCTAAAACTACTAAAAATCTACTATTATTGGATACTCATCAACGACTTATACGTCGGTAAGAGTAAAATCGGCCGTCGAAAAATCCATCCAAACGACCACTTGTTGGTGGTAATTACCGATGGCTTAGTCATCCCTTTGCAGGAATTTCATGGCAGATGTTAGGTAGAGACCATAGCTCCCATTGCATTTAAGATTCTCTTATATTTCTCTTATTCTGATCAATACCCAAAATCTACCATATTTCTCACATTTTTCTCTCTTCTCACACCCTCTCTCATATATTTCTCTCTTCACAATTTTTCTTGAGAACCAAACACACCCTTAGTGTGAGTGATGTGACTATTTTTCTCCCCTAGTTCCTTTTTTGCCCTTCATTTTTCTCCCTAGCGATGTTGCTTCGGTGAATGGATTGGATCTTGAAAACACTATATATTTTCTTTTTATTTTTTATTATTTGTATCTCATTAATTTGTTTTTTTGACGAGATCTCATTAATTGTTGTATTTCTCTTTTTTCATTTATTTATTTAATCTCTCTGTTTCTTATGGATGTAAATCTCCTGTTTCACTTTTCTGTCATATTCTCTGTCCCCCACCAATAATAATTTGTCACATAATAAAATAAAATTATAATTTATTAACACATATGCGTATCCTCATCATTGATTGGTGGGAGACAAGAAAATACCATTTTTTGGGACAGCAGATGTTTGTTCGTTTCTTAGGGCATCTTCAATGGGGGTATCTATTAGGTACCTAATACTTGAATACCTATTTGGAGTGGTATCTAATAGGGACTCCCATTGTGGGAAAAAAATTTGGGTACCTATAAAGAATGGGTACCTCTATAAATACCCTTCTCTCTCCTCTTCTGCGGGCCCCACTTGTCAGATATAGTATTAATTTAATATTAAATATTATAAATTAAAAATTAAAAAATTATTAATTTAAATTTCGTATTAAAAAATTATATTTCGTATTTTTAATAGTTTAATATTTACTATATCAGATAATTATTAAATAAATTTTTGTTGATATGTGATGACGTGGAGTTATTGATGAGACCCATTTAGTAATTTTTTTAGAGGTGTTGGGATGGAAGAATTGGGTACCTATTAAGTACCCAAATTTGAAAAGTAAAAATGAGTGATGTGGATGTATGGAGCCCTTTAGGTACCCATTTTTTGGAGTTAAGTTCTTTTCCATTTTTTAAAAGAAATGGAGGGTCTATTTAGGAGAGAAATAGATACAAAAGCTTTAAATGATTTAATTTTTTTTAAATAATAATAACAGTTTGTTACTGTTGTCTTGAATATCAATTAGCCGCAGATCGGCTAACTTTCAAAACGGTGATTCCATTTTCTTCAAGCGATTACGCCAAGGAAGGAACTCTGTTCCTTAGCTATGGGTCCCTTAACTCACTCCAGAAAGGTTTAAGTCGATGAACTAAGATAAAAAATGGGACATAAAGGTAAACATAAATGCGAATAAAAGCTTGAACGAAAATTATAAAGTTGTTTGATTGATTGCTGATGTTTTTTAAAATGTGTGTACAACTTGGGTATTTATAGTAGCAACTAAGAACTACCCCTATCTGCCACGTTCAGTTGGCTAACACTGATACATTCCTAGTTAGTGATTATTATGAAGTCGTGCCATGCTCCACTAACCACGATCCTAAAACTAGGCACATTAGTACATTGTGGCAAATCGCTACGCCCAACGGTCCTCTTTGTGCAAATATCTCCTCGGATTCCCTCGCTCAGCTCCTAAAACCATGGAGAACAATCTTGGCTAGTTTTCCTTGGATATTTAATTACTTCAAAATTACTTCCACGTCATTCGCTCGTGGAGCAAGAATCGATCTCATCACGTGACTCCATGCTATTCCATGGGCCTAAATATCTTCCTTGAAGCCCAATAAGTCCAAGGCCCATGTATAGCTCTCAGTTTCCTGCTTTCGACCACTATCACCGCCATGCCATATCGACGGTAGGCACATCGGTTTGACGACCAATCGGCTATTTGATCTATTCGACTGGGACTAGCTTCGGCTGGTTCTGATGAATATTTTGGGTGTAAACAATTGCCCCCCTACGCTGTCTTAGCCGTAACACCCTAGGTTTAGGCTGGGGCGGCGTAATGATTTAAGTCAAATCACCCTTTTAAAGCATAAATGCGAGGTCATCTATTAACAACAACTTTTGAATAGTGCAACGGCTAATCCTCATCCATCCGATTTATTCGCCTTTAAACCCCACTATCAGTGATTTACTTTTCCTTTAAATACTCACCAGTCGAATTACCTCTTACGCTTACTTCCACTCACTAACTCACTGTAGCTTTCACCATCTCCAACCTTTTCGTCTTTCACCTACAAACCAGGCCCACCATGTCTTCTCTTCCGATTCTCAAAAAACAATCCTCGCGTCGATGGCGAACAGTCTTCTTCCTCCTCCACCATGAACCTTGACCGCTCCTTAGCCCTCCCGAGGCTCCACGACTCACGGCCTCCAATCTCCCTTGTTCGAGATTCAGGACTCTCTTTCATTGGCTCCTTCTACTTCAGATATGGGGGAAGGAGCGGTCTTCTTGACGGAGTACATGGCCCCCTCTCTCTACGCATTGCCCATTTCCTGTGATTGGTTCACCACTAAGTCCAAACCTATTGATCTTCGTTCATGGCCTCGTTCATCTCAACCTTCCTCTCTAGACCGTGACTTGGCAGTATTAAGTGCTCAAAGGACGTGTCTAGAAAAAGATCTTGAAACTAGCAGTGCTGGGTTAGCTGAGGCCAATCAAGCCTGGCACTCCTTCAAGCATCAGCTAGAGGAGGTTAGGAAACGAGAAGCGTCGTGGCGGTAGATCCTTCAACCAGTCGACAAAGCGATCTTGAAGGTGTTGTTCCCCGGTGGAGGCATTAGCGGTGCCGCAGCAGAGTAACCTACCCCAGATATACCGTAGCTTCGCCGACTATCGGCAGTGCTCTGCGTAAATCGGTAGATCCAGGTCCTGCCAGGTTGAAGAAAAATCAAGTGATGCACCTGGTGCTGACTCCCTAGTTTCACATTTAAGCTTTTGTAATTTTGGCTAGAGTGGCCACTGTGGTCACCACACAAACAATTTTACTTTTATGCTAATGCACTTGCTTTTAATTCTCCAATATGCCTTCCCACATAGTGGGGTAATATCTCTTAAGGTGTTTTCCATTGATGCTTCTATTTAGTTCTTCGCCTTGCATGTTGACTAGTCGATAAGCACCACCATGATAAGCTTTGCTAACAATGAATGGCCCTTCCCAATTTGGTGACCATTTCCCAAACTTAGGATCCTTGATCCCAATAGGTAGTATGGTTTTCCAAACAAGGTCTCCTTCAACAAACCTTTTTGGCTTCACATGTTTGTTGTAAGCCCTAGCCATTTTTTACTTGCTAGGCTCAATTTGGTCTAAGGCCATGAGTCGATCTTCGTTAACCAAATCTAACTCCATTAACAAGGCCTGTTGATATTCATCCAGGCTTAGCAGGTTTTGCTTTGCTACTCTTAGTGAAGTCACATTTATCTCTAAGGGTAACACTGCATCTTGGCCATATGTTAGCCGATACGGAGTAAATCCAGTCGCACTACACTTGGAATTCCTCACGGCCCACAATGCCTCATTCAGTGTTTCATGCCATTTCCTTGGCTTATCCTCAATGTTCTTCTTGATTATATCAATAAGAACTTTGTTGGTTGCCTCAGCTTGCCCATTGGCTTGAGCATAATAAGGGGATGAGTGAATTAACTTAATCCCAAATTGCTGTGCGAAGGCCACCACTTTCTCCCCAGTGAACATAGTGCCTTGATCTGCGGTGATGGTTTTAGGTATTCCAAATCTATAGATGATTTGGCATTGTATAACCCTAATCACCTCCTCCTGAGTCACATTCACCATCGGCTGGGCTTCTACCCACTTGGTGGAGTAGTCAGTCGTAACTATGATAAACGCATGCCTCTTGGACGAAGGTGGATAGATTTTGCCTATTAAATCCATTGCCCATCCCCTGAATGGCCAAGGCTTTATCACTGGGTGGAGGTTTTCGGCTGGAACCCTTTGAATTGGACCATGCAGCTGACACGCCTCACATCCTTTGGCATATTGATAACAATCAGCCATAATGGTAGGCCAATAATATCCATGTCTGTATATTAGCCATTTCATTGTGGGTCCAAACTATGAGATCCATGATTCCTTCATGTACTTCCCCATGACCTTCATGGATTCCTCTTTATCAATACACTTAAGTAGCACTCCATTGATGGCTCTCCTGTAAACTTCATTGTCTACCAATCACGCATTTGAGTGCTTTCGCTGAGCTTGAAGTCAAGATCGTTGAAGGATCTTTAAGATAGTCGATTAACTCTTGTTTCCAAGAGTCGATCGCTCTATTAGTGCACACTCCCAGATTGGGTACCCTTCATGTTTTACTGACTATCATGTCTTTGTACCACGAGGCTGTTGAGCCAAATCATTAGCCTCTTCATTCTCTTCTCTAGGAATGTGATGTACTCGCATCGACAAAGAAACAAGCTTGCTAGCTGTTTCATAGCACTCTTTCAAGTTAGGGTTATTACATCTATACTCCCGCTAATTTGTTTTATCACCAACCGTGAATCTCCCATGACTTGAACATAATTTGCTTTCATAGTCGGGATCTTAAGCCCCAAAATCAAAGCTTCAGATTTCGCCTGATTATTAGAATACCCAAGATCCGGTGACACATGAATTTCCAACTTTTCCCGGTTGGATCGGTGATGGTGATGCCAAAGACTACCCCTTTTTATGCGTTCTTGACCCATCAAACATCAAAGACGCAAGGTTTCAAGTTAATACATGCAACGTGTTCGACTAATGGGTCATTGACTTCAACACAAGGGTGTTGAGCCAGAAAATCGGCTACTGCCTGGCCTTTCATTGCTCTCAATGGAACGTATTTTAACGCGAAAGCATTTAACTTAATGGCCCACTTCATCAGTCGACCCTGTAAGACAGGCCTATTAAGTAAATACCTAATAATATCAATTTTGCACAAAATCAATATTTCCTTAGGCAACAAATAATATTCGAGTTTTGTACAAGCATAGAACAATGATAAACATACTTTCTCAATAAGGGTGTATCTGGTTTCGGCATCATTCAAGATGCGGCTGAGATAGTATACAGCTCTTTCAGTCCCATCCTCATTGACTCTTCTTCTGCAGCCTATATACAATTTGAGTGGCCTTGAGGTGTTAGCACAGAGGTCCTTAATTTGATCAAAGGCCCGTTGTTGCTCTCCCCATACCATATCCTCTGTATCCTTTAATTTCGTGGGGAAAAAGCCTTCATTTTCCCAAATTAATTAGCTATGAACCTCCTTAGGAAATTGATCTTGCCAATCAAACTTTGCGGTTCCTTCTTGTTCCTGCTTCCAAGATATCTTTCACCTTGTTCTTGTCTACTTATTCCTTGATGGTGGACCAAAAATCCTAGGAAATTGCCACCGCCACTCCAAAAGCACATTTGGCCGATTCATTTTCAGGCTCGCATCCTCTTTAGGGCCTGCTCTAGATCGACCAGTGGCTTTCAAAACCCTCCACGTCATCTATGTACACTTCCATGGTTTTGCCGATCAAGTCATGAAAATGGAGTTCATGGCCCTTTGATAAGTGGCTTTGAGCCCGAAAGGCATGACCACCCAGTCATAGATCCCCAATGCTCCCTTGTGAGTATCTTCTTTCGCTAGAAAGATGCGGTTATACCTGAATATCCATCCATAAAGGTGAGAATACCATGTGTGGTCTCGACTAACATGTCACCATAGCATACTCATCCTTTGGGTTCAAGTTTACGTAGTCTATACATACTCTTATCCGCCATTCTTCTTGACGACAGGGACTATATTAGATAGCCATTCAACATACCTCCGTTTCTTATAAAGCTCGCCAGAGTCTTTCAATTTCAGCTTTAATTGAGGCATCACTGGGGATCAACTCTTGGCGAGGCTCGCTGAAAGGTTTGTATCAGGTTGATAGGCAACCTGTTCCACCAACCTTCTCGCCAAACTGCATTTCAAGTAATTCCGTGCAAAGCAATCTTTGTACCGCTGGATTAATTCGACTATCTTACCCCGTTTGTCTTCCTCAAGCAACCCACTCACCTTCACGATTCTGGGTTATTCTGGCGTACCCAAATTGATCTCAATTAAAGGATCCTCTACCTCAAACGCAGGAGTCATCTTATGAAGAGGGGAGTCCAATTCCATAGGCTCGGCTGCACACACCTCATCAGGCTTAGTTGTCGGACCTTCCTCCCTGGAGAGTAGTACCTCATCTTCCTCTGCAGTGTCATAATCTTCCATCATGGCATCCATTGCTTTGGACTCGGCCTTAAAGATTTCTAGCCGACCCAAAAGGTCTTCGAAAGCACCGAGATGCCCTACTCATTAGTTACCGCGTGATCGCACGTGGGCTCTACCGAGATCTTAGCTTGAACTCATTAGTAAGGTCGCATGCTTTCCAAGCGCTCTCTTCATAATCTTCCGGGATGGCAATAGACCTAGGTGGGGAATAGAACAAGGCTTCAAAGCATCTTTACTTCACCAAAAAGGATTCTTGTTCGCCTAACTGCCCCAACGCGTTGTCTCCAACCCAAAACATAAGCTTCCGATGAAGTGTGGAAGGTACACACCGACTGGTGTGAATCCAATCCCTTCCAAGATTACGCTATAGGAAGGTTTGCCATCAACCACAAAGAAAGCTGCCTTTGATGGTTTTGGGGCTCATCGAACTTCCGCTATCAAGACTCCAAGTGCTCTGGAAGGTTCCCCCAGAAATCGACATTTTCATGTTGGTAAGGACTGGGTCCTCAAGACTTTTCCCAAGTTTCCTCATGGTTGTCACAGCATGACATTTAGCACAAATGCTCTCCATCCACGTAAGACTCTTCCAAAGATCTTCCCGCTGATATAGGCCTCGATATAAAGGGGTTTCGTGATGCTTCACCATTTCCTCTCAGAGGTTTCTCAAACACTACCTTGGTAACCTCCTTCATCACCGACATATCGGCTAACGCGACCCATTCTGCCTCCTCAAGAACACGCCTCTCCAAACCTCCGGTTGTGAGTTGTTTGCCCAAAACTCTTCCTGGGAATAAGCTAATAGCCTCTATCTCACCATTAGGCCATCGCCTCTTCATTGAACAGAGATCCAACAAAGAATCTTCCATGATATCGCCCCGCTCCCAATACTTCTGGGATCATTGAACCCTCTATAGGATCGCCGCTTACATCGTCGAGAGGCGATGAGACTTTTACTCAGAAATGTGTTCCTGGTCAATAATCGGCTCTATATTTTCGTGCCCTCTCTTTCCCACTCTCACCTCCTTTGGGAAAGCCTTATCCAGGCTTCATTCTACGCTTTGGCGGATCCCGCTTTCAATGTTTTACATCGCTATCATCGCAGAGTTTGCTTCATCTTCCGAATGCACTTTATTCTCTCAGATCCTCCTCTTGGGTTCTCACAACACTACTGCACCGCTTTTTGTCTTGGTATACTTATTCAAAACCGTGTCCTTCTTCGACGCACGGTTTCAGTGATTCTATGGTTCCTCAACTTCGCTATTCCTGTCAAGTATCCCCATGAAGACATTCTCTCCCAAAGGAATCTTGCCATCCTTCTTTATCCTTGGGAACAGTTCCTCATCCACCTCGGGGCAAGGATAGCCTACCACTTTGTCCGAGGGTTAGCCGATCTTGCCCCCCGCTTTAGCAAATGGGTGTCTCACTCTTCCTCTCATCAAAGCTTCCGCCAGGCCTGGCCATGTGCAATGTATTGTTTCACTAATTCCCCGGGTGAGCTCACTGCCTGGGTGGCTTGCCCTCGCGGTCCTACCTCTCGTCAGTTTTCCTAACTCACAAAAATAGAAATCCCGGCAAACGAGGTTTCGGCCGATCACCTGGCCGACTACCGATCCCTTGGCCTCCGCACTTTGTCATGTATATCCTGCGGCTTCCGGCCGGGTCCTTCGTCATCAATCCTCGAGAATGAGACCATGCTTATCCCAAGGGCAGTGGAATGGATCGTGTCCACCGCCATTTCAACACGACCTTTGTCTCGCAAGCTTGAACCTCCTCTTTTATCCCCTCTTCTCAATGGCCTTCCGAAACCACGCATTTAGAGTCGCGTGATTATAAGAATTGTGCCTATTTGCAAAGATTTCTTATCTTTTAACTCTTCAAGAGGGATCTCAGTCATCCAAAGAATTAATCGCTTATCCTTGCAAATAGTCAAAGATCCGGGTCCGCTTTGAGATATCAAAGGAGTATTCTGCATTGCCGCCTCCTCGAACTTAGTTCTTTCCTTGGCGTTTAAAAAGGTGTATAACCTTTACCCTTCACTATCTCAAATGCATACGATGCCCGGCCGTGGAATCCTCAATCATCATCATCTGAGTCTTCGCTTCTACAATGGACACCAACCGAGGACCTCTTTCCCCATCGCTCGCTTCTTTTCCTTCTCCCCGATAAACCGCCAATGCGTATAGCCCTCGAGACTCAATCGTTTAGGTCACAAGTCTTGTCCTACTAGTTTTTCCTTCGAGTTGAGGATGCATATCGCTAATAGCCATGGCTGCATATTCGCCTCAGTGGAATTGCATCAACATTTCCCAGCCCATTCCTCCTGAACCTTTCCACAAAATCGCAGCCGATCTCATCTACCGTGTCTCAGGTTCATGAGATCACCAGTTGACTTCGTGTCAAATGAGAATCTATCATGAAAGCACCTCCATCTCGACCATGTTTGTACAGACTAGGGTGGAAAGAGGAATACCATGTAAAGTCAGTCTGAGTTGACAAGGGGAACAATGCAACTCAGGATACTCATTCCTGGTTTCCTTCACCACACCGGGCAAGAAACCCGCTCTACATGCTCCATAGTCGATTCGCCATCCTCTCCTGAGAGAAAGTGACGAAATCTGAGTCTTATATCCCCTGGCAGAGGTACCAATCTATCCACCCACCAGGTATGGTTTCAGAGATTGACGATCCAAAGGCTTCACCAAGACACCAAAGTATTTCTTTGATGGTGCCTGCCCAATGACGGCCGGGTCTAGCAAATGGTGAACCCCTGGCCTTCACTCTTCCCAAAGTAGGAGCAAATTGCGTCTGTGGTCATTCCAAGTTGGGGATGTGCCCGATGCTTGTTTCGAGGATCGGGGTAGCTCGTTGATTAAACAATGGAGGTGGGTAAACCCCCATGGTCGCCTCCATGTTCCTTCACCAAATGCCTCAGATTGAGTTCCAGTGAACACTGTGTTAAATGGCAGGGTGGATCTATCCCCATAATCAAGCCATCAACATCAACCCAGTGCCTGGGAGGAGTCAATCCCATTTGAATGCCTCGCAGATCCTTCAGGGCAGATGGATAGAATGGAAAGGTTATACACAGTGGAACATTGTTCCATGATCGCCGACCTGCATGTCCCCAATTCTTGCACCACCCATTCCCCGGCCAAGAGTTTGCCCCCGGTGTGGGTTAATGCCGCACAAAGCAGAGCCATAAGGTCGAGCACATGGCATACCATGCATACCAATCGGGTCCCATCGCATCCTGGTGGCCTCCTAGCCATCTACACTGGTCTAAAATGAAGATTAGCATGGTTAGTTGTATCATTCACCATCCGTTGACCTCCGTGATTCAACGTGGCAAAAGTACCACGCCGGGAATTAATCGTTAAAGGTACCAGTTATATTCGTAATGAACCTCGAGTAGGTCCCGCTTGTATAAGTCGAACTTTGCCGCGGCACCGTCGAGTCATGTTCTGGCTGAACTCCGACTGGTCCTCGCCCGAGCCGCACTCTACCGGATGACGCAGTCCCGCTCGGTAGGTACCACTGCGCTGGGATAGCGTAATCTGATAGAGCTTTCACTGCGCAGCCCTCTTAGCCTCTATCTCCTCAAGCCAGACTTCGTTGTGTACCACGGGTTTCATAATATCGTACCAATTGTTGTGACACTTGGTACATGATATCATTGATTCCCAAATCGAGTTGGGCGATAAACGAAGTAGCAAATCACCAATGGGGTTTCATTGGGCTCGCTGAGTCGAAGCCACCTCTACCTCCACTTGTACTTCGCCCGTGGCTAACATGGCCTCCTTGGGACGGGCCTTCAACCGCTCGATTGCTCTTTGTCATATCATATTGCTCAAACTCTTGCCCGAACGCAAGTGCATACGCCAATGGTAATCCCGACCGGGATTCGAACGTGTTGATTCGCTCACCTTTGGTCCCACCGCGCGCTAATTTTGTTGTCTTCAATATCAATTAGTCAGCAGACGGCTTAACTTTCAAACGGTGATTCCTTTTCTTCAAGCGACACGCCAAGGAAGGAACTCTTTTCGCTAATGGGTCCCTTAACTCACCCCAAAGGTTTAAGTCGATGAACCAAGATAAAAACTGACATAAAGCGTAAACATGAAATGCTAATAAAAGCTTGAATCGAAAATTATAAGTTGTTTGATTGATTGTCGATGTTTTTAAAATGTGTGTACAACTTGGGTATTTATAGTAGCAACTAAGAACTACCCCTATCCGCTAATGCTCACTGGCTAACACCGATACATTCCTAGTTGGCAAGTTATTCTACCGAGTCGCGCATGCTCCACTAACCACGATCCTAAAACTAGCGCATTAGTACATCAGGGCCACGCTTACTCAACCAACTGGCCCTTCTTTGTGCAAATATCTCCTCGATTCCCTCGCTCACCCTAAAACCATGGAGAAACAATCTTCGACCTTGCCTCTGATATTTAATTAATTCAAAATTACTTCCACGCCATTCTGGCCGCGAGCAAGAACCGATCACACACGTGACTCCATGCTATCACCACGGCCTAAATATCTTCCTTGAGCCCATAAGTCCAAGCCCCATGTATAGCTTCCTGCTTTCGCTGACTATCACCGCTACGCCATATCGACCGGTAGTACATCTGATTTCCACCAACCCGCTATTTAATCTATTCGACTGGGACTAGCTTCGGCTGGTTCTGATGAATATTTTGGGTGTAAACAGTTACACCAAATCACACCAAATCTCTTTTTTGTGTTTATCTCTCTCCTAAACAGACCCTCTATTTTTTTGAGAAATTGAGAGCATCTTAACTCCATTATTTGGGTAGTCTATTAGAGATATGGCCTTATATGTCCCTCACCTGTCATGGCACATGTTATGTAAGACATTTTCCTTAATTAGCGTCCTTTCCTCCCCTCCCGACTCGGGAAGATATTTTTTAAACAAAGAACACACACTCACGCTCCCAATCACAGACTCACCAACCAGTTTCCATTTTCCCGTCAAACCAAGCGACAGAGCAAGATGGGGTCTTTAGCAAAGACGGGACTCAACAATTACGTGAAACAACTCCAGCAACACCCTTTGAGAACCAAGGTTCCTCTTCTTTTTCTTCTTCTTCATCTCTATCACTTTCTATTTCCTTAACATGCCTTGCTTTAATTTCTTGCTTGACCCCTTGTTCTGGTAGCGCTAAAAGAGCTACTTTTAGCGGTTCAGGTAATAAAATGTTGGTGGGTTTGTCTGGATTCAATTCATCAACTTTTCCCCATTCATTGAGGCTAATCTTAATGTATAATGTTACTTCCTTCTTCCCCTGCTTAAACCAGGTAATCACTGCAGGGGTGTTGTCAGGAATCAGCGACATAGTGTCTCAGAAGCTTATTGGGATACAGAAACTTCAATTCAAACGACTTCTTCTCAAAGTGGTGAGCTTTTTCACTCTTTGCCTACCAAACTACCGTAGCAGTAAGGAGAAGTTTGGATTAACTTCTATTCTATGATAATTTCTTAATTGAAATAAATTTATAATTTTTGTATTTATGAAAAGCTGAAAAAGTCTTTAGATGTTTATAATTTTTTTAATGAAAATCAAATACAAGATTAATTTGAGAAACTATTGATTAAAAACTAGTACATAAGGTTTTTTTAATATTTTTTATAAATACTTATTGCAAATTTTATTCAATTTGGGTAGTGTAGTGTAATTGTCTTCTAAATCTAATGAGCTTCCAATATTCATGTGGAAGAGATAGCACTAGATTACGAACTTGGATGTGATAGAATACTTGGCCTCTATGATCAAAAGCTGTTCTTAAAATGCTGAAATGGGTCTATTTCATTTTTAGTAAATAGATAGATAGAAATTTTTGAAAGGGTCTATTTCTACAATGTTGCTGCTTATTTGAGCTGTGACTTTTTCACACCGATTTCTTTTATTTCTCTTTTTATCTCCGTCACACTCATTTCCCATTTAACTACTACTGTTTTGAGTTTCTTATGCTTTTTGTTGTTATATGTATGGCATTAGCCATTAGGAATCATTTAAATCTTTTATTGCATGCAGATTCTTGGAGCCGGTTATCTTGGACCCTTCGGACACTACTTCCATATAATACTGGATAAAATTTTTAAAGGAAAGAAAGATTCAAAAACTGTGGCCAAGAAGGTGAAACTGCAAAACCTTCTGTTCTAACTGTATCTATCCACAACTTGGATTCAGGCACTTGTTATCAACCAGCTTTTCTTGGGGGTTGAGTTAGGTCCAAAATCTACGACATATGTGATGAATTGAGTTCTTAAGCTAATATATCATGCCAAACATATTTTGCACAAGTGCTTATTTATAGTTAAATAGGTGTGTTTTTATATTTTATATACTCCCAATACACAACAAGAGAAAAGTGTGATAACTGATAAGTAACTTTCTTTGATTTTTATTCAGGTTCTGATTGAACAGTTGACATCTTCTCCTTGGAACAACTTGCTTTTCCTAATTTACTACGGATTAGTTGTTGAAGGTTAGTCATTTTTCAAAGTCTAACTATTTTATTTACAATGAATAAGGCGCATGAATATAAACGAAGTCAAATTCAGATGGACTGTATGGACAAATGAAATAATTCTCAGCAGTGTCAAAAATAGGGTACCCAATGCTATGACATTGCTTTTCAACTGAGCAAGTTGTCCTAAAATTTTGTGTGGACCATCACCTGCTCATCTGAGTTGTAAGACTAAGAAGCTCAAATTTCCTTAATCAAGGTCTCGAATTTGAATTTTGTGAATAGAGAAAATTGGTATTAGGAAAGCTTCACCTGATAAGTGAGAACTTCATCTCATAAGTCAGTCCATTTAGCTCGAATCAACTTAGTGGTTTTTGGAAAATAAAATAAAGTAAAGTAAATGTGTAAAATGGCATGCCTTCCTTGCTGGTAGTTATGTTTATGATGAAAAAGTGGACTGCAGGCCGACCTTGGGTGCATGTGAAAGCTAAAGTTAAGAAGGATTATCCATCAGTACAGTACACATCATGGATGGTAATCTTCTATTTATTACAATCATAGTAAAAAGAAAAAACATAGTTTACTTGAAGAACTACGTTTTTTGTTTCTGACTTTAAGAGCTCCAATGAATTGAACTGCAGTTCTGGCCTGTGGTGGGGTGGATAAATCACAAATTCTTGCCTCTTCATTTCCGTGTTGTTTTCCACAGCTTGGTAGCATTTTGCTGGTACATGTTTTTTTTTTTTCATTTGCCTTTCTCTCTAACTTTCCTTAACTTCTTAATCATTGATCTTTTTGGTAAACAGCAACTGAAATGAGATCATTCATTATATATATGTCTATTTTATTTCAGGGGAATATTCTTGAACCTTCGAGCTCGATCTATGGCATTGACTAAAGCCTGAAAAGTAAATAAGATTCCAGTTTATAGTCTTACAACAAGTGGATGCATGCTCCTGCTTGGTAGAAGACTATTACTCCTTTAGAAGTTCGTTAATGTTTTCCTTGTATGTAAATTTCAGTGGATATTGGAGATAAAGCAGTAACTAAGCAAGACACGTTTCATTGTTCATGGCAACTTTGTCTATGGGAGAATGCATTTTTTGGAAAAACTCCTGCTGCTTCATGCTGGAGGAAGTGCTTTTTCTTTCCGCACAAGACCATTACCAGTTTACCAACGTCTCATGCAGTTGATTGTATGTCGATCCGTGAAAAAACTAGATGTTCATAATTGATGTTCTATGACAAAAGTTTATGAAGAAAAGAAAGTAAAAATTGGAGTTTCGTAAACAGAACAGCACAATTTGTCAAACCTACAAGATACAAGAGATCATTGTGTTATTTCGATTTTACCCTTTTCGACAAAAAGAGGTATTAAGAGTAGGCCACTGCGGGTTTCTTATAAATTTTTGAAATTGAGTTGGTGATAACAATAAACAATGCACATGACATAATTAACAGTTTATGAAATTGCATATGTTGTATGACAATAGGCAACACACGTATTTCGTGTATAGTTTTAAATATTGAGTTGATTAGAAATTGAGTTATAAATTATTTAATATGATTTCAAATCATATATTACAATTCCGTTGAAAGAACTCTGTTGGCATTGTATTAAACAATGTGACAGCACATTATTTGGTGTATGTGTTAAACATTTATATACTGATAGTACATTTAGATTAAATTATAATGAAAATTCAAATTCAAATTCACATAGATATTAATGTATAATAAACAAGAAGGAAGTATTGATTTGCCTAAAATTATAAAGATTTTAAGTTTTAAATTTGCTTGGAGAAGGATAAAAAAAAATGTAAGATGTGAAAATTTAATTAGAAAAAATAAAATTAAAAACTTTTGGATACAGTAAAGTATTCAATAAATTAGTTAGATGTGCAAATAATAAGAAATTAAAGAACAATAATTTGTATAAAAATTATTACTGTTTTAAATTTTAAACTTGCATTGAGATGATAAAAATAAAAATAAAAATAAGAATTGAATTTGGTTTAGTCTTCGATCTTATAATTAAATATAAAATAATTACATAATAGATGATTTTAATATTCATAAATTCATAAATAAAAGAAATCTTCAAGAATTTAATTCCCTGAAAATATAATAACCAAGAAAGAAATATATTTATTATAAAATTAATTTAAGATTAGATTAAAAATAAATATGAAATTATAATAAAGTTTAATTTTTCTCTAGTAATTTACATGTTAATTAGATTTCATGTAAAATGCTCATTCATGTTCACTTAAAGTGTATATTTCTCCTATTTCTTATTTCTTTCATGTAAAATATACATTCCCGTATGCAACAAATAAGAAAATAATAATGATTGAAAGTTATAAATATTAAATTTGTCAAGAGAAGATAAAATACAACCACATGAGATTATTTTGATAATATGTGATGTAAATAAATCTAGATTAATTGGGTAAAATTAATTCAAATTTACTTAGACAAATGAAAATATTTAATAAATTAAAGTATTTAGAAGATAATAAATAAAAAATCACTTTGTATGTTAATTAAAACAGTAGATTACCAATAAGCCCTTCAGAAAGAAATCAATCATTGTTAGCTAAATTAGTGTTAAAATGTTGAAATAAAAAAACAAAATGCAAAAAGAAGTAATCCCTATGAAGAGATTACGTTGATTCCAATAATCACTCTATGCAAGCAGAACCAAGCACATTTAACAGTGCTGCCATAGTTGGTCTATTATCGCCATGAGTCTCTTGATAATATCGGCAAGACAGCAACCATGAATTTGGGCTTCTCATTTTTTAAAGAAGCCTTAAGTCTAAGTTTAGCTAACATATGTTCTGGTTTGCAAATTAAAAATAGATAAGACAGAGGAAGACAATGTAGCAAGTGGGCCTTACTGATCCAAGGCATGGTTGGTGCAAAGTTGTGCTCCTCCCGTTCCAAATTGGGCATCTAATATGTCTGCAGCTGACATGAAACAACAAATCAAGTTTTAGGCCAGAGTTGTATCATCAAACTACACTCATTGCATGTGTTTCCTGCAATGTTTCCACACATTTTCTGCCTGTATCAGCGAAATGAGAGAATAGTACCGATCATTGCAAACTTCATTTGGCTTTATTTAGCATCTTTATTTACTAGTCTTCTTTCTCATTTTGATTCAGATCTTTAATTGTGAGTGCTGGTTTTTCTCATGTGGGTATCTCTGTTTTCTTAGTTTTAGCAAATGTTTTGATAAATTGCTTTGCTGTTTGGATAAATATATTTTGTGTACTGCTATTGCACCATTTATTTATTATATGTACCCAACTAGTTCTTCTCACAATACAAGAAAATTGGGATTTAGTGTCGGTTAAAATTGTGGCTTAACATCGGTTACAACCTCCACTAATCATCCTTTTCGTCGGCCCCGAACCGACGGCAAATCCAGCGACACTAAACTACTCTGTGTCGGTGTGTAATCGCCGGAAATACGACTGGCGTCGATTCTGACCGCCACAAATCAAAAAAGTTGTCTTTTACTTACCAACTTTTATCGTCGGTTCTGACCACCACTAAACTAGATTTTTAAAATAATTTTATTTAGCGGCGGTAGTCAACCGCCACTAATAGAATTAGGGATGATGGCGGCGGCGGTAGTAGCCCCCACTACCCGTTGGATAATTTGCCCCACCCGCCTCTATACCACAGTGCGTGACGAGTTTTTAACGGATTTTTGAGAATCCGCGGGTACCCACGGGTATCCATGGATACTTAATAAATTCTTAAAAAACACACTTATTTTTAAAAAAAATATTTTTTACCTAGATTTATAGACAAAGTTTCAAATGAGAATTTACAAAATACCACCTCATACTCCTAAATTAAAAAGTTTATGGAAATTACAACCAAATATCCATAAAATTTAAGTAATTATGTATATCGTACTCAGCACGTAGTACAATACCCGCTTGGCTTATACAGTAATAAATATCCGCCGTTACACCCGAGTTTAATCGCCCGTTTAAAATCCGTGACTGATTTTACCCACAGATACCCACGGGTACAGGTTTTTTTGCCATCCCTAAATAGAATAAATTTTTTTAAAAAATAAATTTGTCATTTGGGACAGCTGTGAACAACCGCTAGATGGAAATCTTTTTTTTTTTTTTAATTCTGGTTCATGTATTTTAACCTACTCGTTTATAATTGCATCGGTACACTTTTTTTTTTTTTGTAAGCCAAAGAAATTACGTTAAATTACATAATAAAGAAACTACAACTTTATAATATGATATGGAGGGTGTTTGATCAAAGATAATAAAACTACAAAATAATAACATAACAATCTTATTGATAAGATAAGAATAGAAGGTAACAATAGCTCTCAAAAGTAACTCTAACAAAATAGTAACAATAACTCTTTAAAGTAACTCTCAAAAGTAGCTCTAACAAAACAATAACAATATCTCTAAAAAGTAGCGCTCTAACATTAATTACAATTTCAAAAGTAGCGCCAAGTAGAACAATAACAAAACAATCTCGTCATGTATGAGTATTGTCAGCTGATGATGAGGAGTGACCACCAGCACTTTGTTGTTGCTGCAATAGTAAAATCAAAATAATGATTTATCATTTATTTAAAACACATTAAAGAATTACAAGAAATCACCTAATGATAAGAGCAACGTACAATAATATTAAAAAGTTCAACAAACACAAAGCTCAAATGAATTTGTGAGAAGTTGAGCAAGCACTGATGCCATTATCTTAATGGTTCCATCCCTTGTCTTTGAGTCACTTTTCATCTCAAGAATTTCATTTTTAAGATGCTGAGGTTCATGTAAAGACTTTTCCAATTTTGAAACTATGGATTCATTTCATTCCCACATGAAAAAGACCAAGTTGAAAGATCAACAACAGAAAAGCTGAAAATTCAAAAGTTAAACAGCCACAACAAATCCAAAATGGCCAGCAACAAGCACCAAAATCTCTAGGGTCATAGTCACATTCAAGTATAGATCAACAATAGCCATCACTACAAGAAGCCAACAATAACAAAAGAAAGACCATCTAATGACAGCGGATTAGAAGTGTGAATTCCTTTATCTTCCTCCCTTTCCATTTACCTCAATCCATAGCACACCAAAATACACCATTTACTTGCACTATTAAGTGCCAACAACCAAAGAACATATATATAGTGAAAAGCAAGACTAAATATATGTTAATAAGTATCATATCAGAAATGAAAACAGTAAACAACCAAGTAGTTCCCACCTTTAAATGCATCCTAGTCTTATCGGTGGTCATTTTGCCATCTTTTTGAGAATGGATTATGCAGTCTGCTCAATAAGGTTAAGAATCCATTTAAAACCTTCAGTACTTCTTTTATTCTACATTTATCAGCTGAGACTACATTAACACATCTATACATTTCTAGTGCCCTTCAGCAGTACTTGACAAATCTCTAGTTAAACATATTAGAATACTTCCTTAAGAAAAGGAGTCCATTTAACAAATAGATACAAATTCAAACTAAATTTAATCATTCTGTAATCTGTACTTTCACCAACAACAATCCAAATGAAAGAACTTCAAACCTTCATTCCGAGACAAAGTAAAGTGAGTATGCTGTAATTATTAAAGCATGTTACAATGTGGTAAACAAATCCCTGAAACTTTGAAAAATTACATAGGTGCCTTTAGGATCCAGCTTGTCGGTGAACTCTTGAGTCCTCGACATTTCACCAAATTTGATAGTATTATGGTTTTGCTGTTATTAACATGGAATTAATTATTCACACCAATCCAAATTGAACACGTTTCATTTTTTTTCCTTCAATTGAACTTGAACCCATATTAGTTAGCACCATCAACAATTTAAATGACCAGTTAAGTGATACCAAAAAATTAAAAATTAAAATAAAAATAAAAAAGAGGACCTTCTGCAGATCACAACATTTCATTTTATATAATTGCAGAGATTTGACATAGGAAACATTATGTAGCATGGGTCTGCTAGGAATTGAGGAACTAGAATTTGAAAAATAATAATAATTGGAATTCTCAATGTCTACCCTCACTTCAATTTAGTTATAGAAGATATGACATAGAGATAATTGAAAAAAAATAAAATAAAATAAAACGACGGAGAGGAACTCAACGAGAAATGGAAGAAGGAAGGGAAAGCAAACCTGTTGAAGCAAGTGAAACATGAAGAGTGGGTAACTCGGTTTGGGGTTCTAATGGGGAAAAGGGCAGAGGATGAAACACGAGAAGCAGAATGTGTATTCTTCTCTCTACAGGGAAAGGCTATATTCTGGCATCGACTAGATATGGGTTTCAATATTTAGCAATTAAAGACATAAACTTAACTTTGTTGCCAATGCAGTGCACAACTCCCATGCAGTGCATAGCAGAACCTCGAAGTTGCACAAAGTTCACAAAAAAATTGCACAAATTACTCACAAAGTACTCAATCGGAGCACAGGGAGGAAATGGCACTGTGCGACGCTACTTTAGATAGCGAGGAAAAGGAGAGAACTTACCAGAAATGGCATTGTGTGATGCAACCTTGGCACGACGGCGCAACACGGCAACGCGGAAGCAATTCTGGCACAAGTGGGTTGCGCATGATTCTGAAGCCGGCCAACGTGACGGGTTTCTGGCTCAATGGGTCGCCATTTTGGAAAAGAGGGCAAAATGAGCTTTGCGGGAATTGGAAGAGGGAAAATCACTGAGAGCTTTGCGGTAAAAGAAAAAGGGGAAAGTTACCTGCGAATTGGAAAAAGCAGGCAGCATTGATTATGAACTGACGGGAATCTGGAATTTTAACCGACAGAGGATAACGTCGGGTAATGGCAACCGCCGCTAAATCGTGAATTTGTTGTAGTCACTGGCTTTCTAAATTTTTCTTTTTTGGTCAATGGCTTTCTGAAATTGATATTTATATCTATGTCACTTGAGCTCTATTATAGCTATAAAACTTTTGAAGTCCTACTATTATCACCTGACAGTATTAATTATTGTGTGTTTGTGCAGAATGTGTATTCTTTTAAAGTTATACTGTTAAACTGCACCATTTTCTAGAAAGTTTTGAATAACAAGACTAATTTGGTAAAATAGTCGTTCTCTCTCCTTCAGTTATTGTTTCCCTTAATTTGTGTGAAATTCTCTAATGTGACATTCAAAATGGGACGGAGGGAGAGACGACGGTAGAAGCTGTGAGACACAGTGTGGTGGGTGTTGTGTTCTCGGCGGCTCCGTAAAGTGTTTTTTCAAAGTGTCAAAATGGAAGAGTGGGTGTATTTACCTTATCGTAGATAGCGTTTCTGAATTCAACCAGCGACAGTGGAGGTTCTCCTGCTTGCTCAAAAACCATGTGTATATCAACACGCTCTACAGCTTCAATAACACCTTCACCGGCGCCGTCGTGCCTCACCGAGCTCAACACCTTCTTCAATCCCTTCATCAGCGCCAACAGGGAGAGAGGGCCGCAAAAGTTTTGCTTTTGGACAATGTCAAAGCAACGTAGGAGCATGCTGCAACTCCCATGCCGAGCCACACCACGAAAGTTCCATTGTTGCCATCTTAGTGAGACACAGAAAGACCCAAGGTGGCATACTCAGAAAATGAGAGCGAGACTGACAAAGAGAAAGAGAAATGGAGTACTCAAGTGTGTGGGGGTGGAAGGAGAATAAACTGTTGTTTCAAATTAAAAAAAAAAATATTTATAGTAATAATACGAATGTTGAATACTGTTAATTGATGAATGAGTATGAGAAAGGCATTTGCTAGAGGAAAGCAGCAACCATGCGAGAATAAAAGACGATGAACGCAATTAAAACATCACAATTAAAGAGTCACGTGACCCGGTTTTCTGTCACGTAATTGCGTTCATCGTCTTTCATTCTCGCATGGTTGCTGCTTCCCTCTTGCAAATGCCTCTCTTGTACTCATTCATCAATCAACAGTACCCGACATTCGTATTATTACTATAAATATTATTTTTAATTTGAAACAACAGTCGATTCTCATTCCACCCCACACACTTAGAGTACGCCATTTCTCTTTCTCAGTCTCCGTCTCACTCTCAATTTCTGAGTACGCCAGCTTGGGTCTTTCTGTGTCTCACCAAGATGGCAACAATAAAACTTCCGTGGTGGCTCGGCATGGGAGTTGCAACATGCTCCTATGTTGCTTTGACATTATCAGAGAAAAACTTTTGCAGCCCCCTCTCCCACCCCTGTTGGCGCCGACGAAGGGATTGAGGAAGGTGTTGAGCTCGGTGAGCCCCCGACGGCGCCGGTGAAGGTGTTATCGAAGGCGATGAAGCTGCAGAGCCTGTTGATATACACGTGGTTTTTGAGCAAGCAGGAGAACCTCCACTGACACTGGTCCAATTCAGAAACGTCATCTACGATGAGGTAAATACACGTATTCTTCAATTTTGACACTGAAAAACACTTTACGGAGTCGCCGAGAACACAACACCCACCACAATGTGTTCACTGAAAGCAAACTGTCTTGCAAGGACCATGGTCACTGAGCATCCCAACAACTCTTGGTTAGGATTATCGTTTACACTAGAATGAATCTCAAGATATGGCCTACACACAACCTGAAGAAGGAAAAAAAAATTATGAATTTCAATCTCAATAGTTGAAAAATAATAAACATATTAAAGAAATGTTACATCATCTTGCTGCAATTCCGATAGGAGGTCCTTGAAATGGAGAAAGTTTTTTTTATATGTGCCATCAACCATGTGTGTCTTCCAACGACTGTCAGGAACCTCAGCCTCAGCATTATTAGAACTTCCCACGGAAAATGTTGGTCATCCATATTCCTATAGCATAATGGAACTAGCTTTGGTATGCGTACCAAAACAAAAATCTACAAAAAAAAAAATGGGATTACAAATAATATATGTACATATAAGTTGAACAATTGAAAAGATTACCATCAAAGCAAATATAAGTTGAACCAGTGAAAAGATTACCGTCAAAGAAAATATGCAGCCAAAAATGTTGCTTTTATCTTTATTTTGTATTGCCGCTATGCTTGAGTGCAAGTTTGCCCAAGCAGCAGCACCCTAAGCGTAATGCTTAATTTGATCCACATCGCGTAACAGACGAGCATATTCTATGTTGATTTTGTAGTTCTTGCCATCTTGTAAGATCATGCCCCCAATGCCCAGGAGGGCTATCATTCGGCATACTTCATTCACCTTACGTTGATATGTTGTGTTTTCTGGTGAAATAGGCTCATCATTGGATGTGTTGACTCTGTCTCTTAATTCCTTCATATCTTGGTGCCGATTGAGAGGTTCATGTCTCGGTGAGTTGAAAATACGCATCCTCACCAAATGGGGGAGTGCCTTCATAATCAACTGGTTTACCATCAATAGGTAAACCAGTTATGTGAAAAACATCTTGGAGCCCAAAAAAGATGTTCACATTGTTATTTGGCCCGAATTTGAATAGGCCAGAGCTTGGATCATATTTTTGGATTAGTGCCATAAGCATTGGCTCAACAAGCACAATCTCATGAGGGATTTTGAACATGTGATCGAAACCTGTACCTTCAAGTCTATTCTTCACATCATTGTTCTTTATCTGGACTCCACCATATAGATTTAGCTTTTCTCTTGGTTGAAGATTTAAATTTTCCATGCTTTTCAAACAAAATCCTGCATGCACAATATCAAAAACCATGTAAATCTTATCAACAATTAATTCATAATTAAAGGACAAAGAGACTATTAAGAACAGCAAACGAAATACAACATAATCACTTCCAAAGGTTCTAATTATACAAGGAAAACTCAAATTAATTACAAATGGACCCAACATTGAATGAGATATGGAAAACATGATCCAATACACCAAAGCTGCAGAAAACAGATTTTAGATTAAGGATTAAAAAAAAAGCCATACCCCAAAATTTTCTTTGCTAATTAGAAAACTTGTAGCATACACAGTACCCATCTTGGAAGGGAAAAGAAAGCCAAAAAAGAGGAAGGCGTTAATCCAAACAAAGCCAAGTCAAATTTTCCTTGCTAATTAGAAAACCTGTAGCATACACAGTACCCATCTTGGAAAATCGAAACTCACACCCATTATGTGAAGATTCCTTAAATAGCATTTCATAGCATGCAAAACCCACAAAGGAAAAAGAAAAATAATTCTTCATTGACCACAAAAGCTATCATTTTTTTGCTATAAAACAATCTAATTTGACTAGTGTGTGCCTAACAAAAACCGTGCAATCAGAAGCCTAAACAGAAAACAAAATGAACACTCCTAAGCATGATTTTGTTTGTTTTTATTTAGTTGATCACATTTCCCAGCTGCTTCCTCCAATTCAGAACACGTGATGGCTTTATGCACTTTTTTGTCCGCAGGATTGTGCAGCATTGTCTTCATAAAAGTTTAAGAGAAATGCCATATAGGAGTTATGTCAGACTGTTCTGATAGGCATTGTCCAAATTCACAAAGGACAATTCCATCCACGAAGCATAGATAATTCAAATAATCGTACAGTTCTCAACTTGGAAAGGGCTCTCAGATAATTTTGTTAGCGGTTTAATTCAAATAAACGAAAGGGTTTATCACCAAAGGCAGTAGAAAGACTAGAAAGATACAAATCTTTGATAATAGAAAAGACTACAAAGGTAATAGAAACAAGTCAAATAACACCTCAAATCAATTCACAAAAAGACACAAAAAATTATAGAAAAACGAAACCCCTAATTACAGTTACTTTCCAGAAACAAAACTTAGAAAACACAGATTTTTTTTCCTATCGCAGAAAACATAGAAGCGAAGAGTGAAGGATGTTGCCTGAGAAAAGAGAAGGGGGAAAAGGTTCAGAGAGACTCGGTAGCATCCCCTTTTGTCACGACTAATGAATCCGCCTAAAATGAGTGCAAAGGGGCTCACAGCTTACTAAAATGGGTTCTCGAAAAATTGAATGTTCATTTGTGCCCATTGGTTTTCCACTCCAAGCGCAATTAAGGAGCACAATTTCCCATTGCTATTCCCGTTCCCAACAATTACTTTGTGTTGTAACCCTTCCTTTGATGCCGCTTCGTATTCTTCTACCCATAAGTGCGCCGCTTCTTCAACGTATCGGATTTCCAGAAGAAAATTGGTTAGTTTCGCAATTGAAATGTTGCATTCAATTTATCTACAAATTTGGAATCTCCACCATGAAATTCCTTTGAACGCATTGGGTGAGTTCTCGTTGCAGCCCTAATTTCCAAAAGAGCATATGTCGGACTAGGAAAGTCATCATCGATGTAGCATCCCAAGAGAAACGACAGGCCAAAATCGAAACCTCCTCGCGGCACGACGATGGTGCTCACGGTGGCAGGGCGTATTGGAAGCTCCAATTTCGGTGATTCTTCTTTTTGTGCTGCATCTTTTGTTGCTTGCTGTTCCCCATATTTTCCTTCCTGATTTTCATTGCATGTGTCATTGTGTTCCTGATCTATGGGCCGTGGATCTAGGCAAATGTATGAATGTTTATAAAGCAAACACAGATGCAAGTTTTGACAAACATAAACAAATTGTAAGTTCAGCAGTGGTGTTAAGAGATTACCTGGGTAGACTAATTACTGGATCCTCTCGTTTGCTTGCTGCAACCTCCCCCTTAAGTGCAGAAGCTTTTGCAGTGCGGAATGCTCTCATCTTGGCCAGAAACCTCAATATTCAACAGATGTGTGGAAAGTGATTCAATTCGTGTTATTCAGAGCTGTAACAGGCAGAGTAAAGCTGGCGAGATCTTGCTGGTAGTTGACGATATTTTCGCACTTGCTCAGGAGTTCGGGAGATGTGTGTTTACCTAGACAAACAGAGCAGGGAATGAAGTGGCTCATCTGATAGCCAAAAAGACACTCGATCGTCGCCTTCCGTTAAAATGGACTGCAATCAATCCTCCTGATCTTCTTGATGCTATTCGGAAGGATGCTCTTGGTGCTCAGTCGCTATTATCAGTACATCATGACCCTGGGCCTTCAGGAGAGGTGGAGCTTGTTGCGATGGAATGTCCTGTTCCAGCGGAGGCTGTCGGTAAGGTGGGAGGAAGGAGAACAGAGTAGCCGGAGGGCTCGTGGAAGGGTATCGTCTTTGGTGGATGATGAGAGTGTGGATCTGCTAGCGGTGGTGGGGGGATCTCAGGCGAGTCGAACTGACGGTGGAGTAAGGGGGCGCTGCTGTGGTGAAGTGGAGAACCAGATCTAGGGTTATGCCTTTTCTGATGCATAGTACTCTTGCTAGTTTCTGTTTTGCTAGTTTCTGATGCCTTTTCTGTGTTTTTGATCCAGTGCCTTGTTGGTTCCTCTAGTGTATGATATGCTGTCAAGGCTTAAAATGGATCACAGTATTGAGGCCTTGGGCCTATTTGTATGGGCTTCAAGCCTGCTTTTCATCTTTAATGAATGAATGAAGGGAATTGCTAAGGGCACCCCCCAAATTGCTGGGGTACCCTCCAATTCCCAAAATACCCCTACTAATTTTTTTTTCCATTCTTCCCTTCGCTCACAATTTTCCAATTTCAACTCGCAAAATTTTCCTTCACTTGCAAATTTAGTTTTTGCGAAAAAAAATTTCCACTAGCAAATTGAAATTTGCGAGTGGAATTTCTTTTTTACACTCGAAAAAACGAAAAAAATTTGTTCACTCGTAAATTCTAATTCTATTTTTTGAGAGTAATTTTTTTTACTCATACAGATAAAATTTGTGAGTGAACAACTCGCAAATTTCACTTTTGCGGGTGAAGAAACGTTTTGCTTGATGCACTTTGACCAAGACTTGCGCTGCAGGACGTTTTTCTTTTTCTTTTTTTCTTTTTTTGATAACATGCAGGACGTTTTTCTTTGCATGTGAATTTTTCAGGTTCGCATGTTGCACTGGAACGTTTTTTTAATTCTTTGCATGCGCTGCAAAGTCTTGGTTGTCACATTCCAATACTTTGTTGACCAAAGAAAAATTCATTCGCAAAAACGTTTTTTTCCCAAAGCTGCAGCGTGACAGCGTGACTCGCAAAAATGAAATGAAATGAAAAAAATTCTATCGCAAAAACGGAATTTACGATTTTGTTCACTCGTAAAAATTATTTTTGTGAGTGAGGAATTTTTTTAACTCATAAAAAGGGTTTTTGCGAGTGAAAAAAAAATTGTTCAACTCACAAAAACGGTTTTTGCGAGTGAACAAAATTAAAATTTTTGTTCACTAGCAAAAATCATTTTTGCAAGTTGAACAAAAAAAAAGGTATAATGGTCATCACAATCTAATATAGGGTGCCCCAAGCAATTTTAGGGGTTCCCTTAGCAATCCCCATGAATGAATCATGCTTTTCCTGACCCAAAAAAAAAAGTTGTGCTTTGTTTTAATGAAAGAGAAAGTTGTGATGGGTTTTTTTCGTATTCCATCCTTTACTCAATCCCTTGCGTGTGATAGTTCCTTTTAATTTGGTCATGAGGTTTCATTTGTATTTTTCATTCTACTCAATTTCCTGCGTTGTCGAGTGCTGAGATTTCTTTTTGCAGGTTTATTGTTTTTTTTATTCTACTAATTTCCTAATGTTTGATCATGCGTGTATATTTTTTAAGTGCAAATAATTGGTTTATGATAAGATAGTAACAACGATAAAGAAATTGTGAAATATAATTGTACATCAATTCTACTTCTTTGTTGTGTTTCTTCTTCTGGAAAGAAAATATCCCCAATTGTCGATGACTTGATGTTTAGTGTGACCATGGATAAGTTCGATCACGATCATCATAGGAATTGTTTGCTATGTATGATTGATTTGGAAATAAAGTGGCTACTCACAAAGATATAGGGCAACCGCGGATGAGTTTGATCCCGACAATTAGGAATGGGAATAGGTTAGGTCGAGTTAGGCTTTACAATGCCTAAGCCTGGCCTGATCAAAAAATTTAAGCCCCAAGTTTAGCCTGTTACCTGTCATAGGATTTTTTTTTAGGTCTGGCCTGGCCTTTTTAAAAGTCTAATATAGCCTATTAGCCTACTTCAAAGCCTATTTGATATTAGTGTCTTTGAATAAGTCATCTAACAGATATTTAGATAGACTAACAGACTAATAGGTCAATGAGGTTAAGTTCTATTTATAATCAACTATAAAAAAAAAGAAAATTAAAATTATTGCTACTAAGAGATAGGAGACTTAAGGGTGGAAATGGATAGGACGACCTGAGTTTTATAAGATCTGATTCTAATTTATTCGTATGATATAAGGTTTTTTCAAGGTCTAAAATGACCTTTTAGATAATCAAACCTTATATAATAGTCTATTTAAATTTTATGTTGCAATAAGGCATTTAAGTATGTCAAAAATTTATGTAAGTCAATATGTTTAAATTATTGAAAATGTTAGTAGGTATAGGATTTAACACAATGTACAAAATCTAATATAATAATAGTAATAGCAATATAAAATTATTATATATATTTAATTAAATAGGCCGCCCTGTTAAGCCTAAAAAGCTTTTTGAGTGGCCCGAAACCTGGCCTTTTTAGCTAAATAGGCTTCTCAACAAGTCTTGGCCTAGTCTATTTAAAAAAAGTGCAGTCTGGCCTGGCGTGAAGCTGGTTGTCAGAGGCTGCTCGGCGGCCTATTCCCACCCCTACCGACAATGTGGTCTATAATTTGTTTTCTATTTGTTACCCACACCCCCTTCTTTCTCTCCTTGCACCCTCCTCTTATTCTCGTCGTCTTGCAATCTTTACTTTTTAGGGTTTCTATTGGAATTTGAAAGAGCACCACCGTTCGTTTACCTTTTTTTGTTTCTATAGTTATCTCTTTTTAATAACATCCATTATCTATTATTATGTTATTATTAGTGTATTATTGAGTTTATTTAATATTTGTAGGTAATATTTATATAATTTATTTAGATTATATAATAATATACAATATTTTAAATTTCAAATTTTCAAAATAAAAATAACCTAAAAATATATAAGTTAATTATCTTCATTGAATATCGTAAATATTTTTTTTATTATATCCATACTTAATACTTAATATATTTTCAACTAAATCATTGAAGTGATGTATAGTTGATAATAATAATATTCAATCAAAGTTAATTTATTCTATCAATAAATAAGTACCGATTGTCACAGTACATGATTGATTAGAATTGATTCTCTAATTGCAGGACAAAGAGTTGTTATTACACTGATGTTATAGTTGAGATCATAAAATCATCAATTAATCACTAAACTGTAACTCTCTTGGATAACCACACAATGAGAAGGACCTTTTCACGTATTGCTTAAACCTTCATCAGGAAAAAAAAATGATGAGTTACTTTTGTGCTTGAATCCAACGGCTGAGATTGAGCAGAACTCTTGGATATATCCTCGTAATTAAAATAAATTTTGTTTATCTATCCTAAAATGAATAATAGGGACCAAAAACAATGATTTCAGATTTTAAAAAAATAAAAATAAAAATAAAAACATTTTATAGGGACTAAAATCAAAATTTGTCCATTTTACGAGAACAAAAAACAATACTTTTAAAATTTGGGGGATGAAAACCAAATAAAAAAATTTACATGGATCAAAAGAAAAATTCACCCATTTATAGAGACCAAAAGTATATTTAACTCTTGTTTTAAATACCCTGGTTTGTGCATTACATTGGGAAGGGATTAATGAAAATGACATAAAAGAAAACAAAACTAATTGACAATTAAACCTATTAGTCAAAGATCAACTCCCCACCTACCCAAATTAATTGCACCGAATGGTGCATCCCAATTCTTCTATTGATTAGTCAAAGATCAACTCCCCACCTACCCAAATTAATTGCACCAAATGGTGCATCCCAATTTTTCTTTGGACGGTGCAGTAATTTTTGGGGTTGTTCACATTGCCGGGTTCACCTATAAATAGAAGCTCATGGACGAAGGAAAATTCATTCCAACATTAAGTGCATTCCAAGTTGAGAGAGTGAGCACCAAGAGAAAATTCCAGTGAGGGAGTTTTTGTGAAAAATATTTAGAGAGAAATATTTTGGGTGTAATTGGGTTGTGGGTTTTGTGAGAGAGTGTGAGTGTTTGTAAACACAGTGTGTATTTCCTTTTTCAATATAAGGTCTGCAGCAGTCCGGAGACGTAGGCATTATTGGCCGAACTCCGTTATCAATTTTGTGTGTGCTTCCGCATTTATTTTTCGCTCTTCCACTAATCTGACTATGGGGAAATTTTGCGTAATTTCCTATCAACTGGTATCAGAGCTAGTTGGTTATTTCTGCTAAATCTTGGTGAAGATACTATTCACATGAATAGTAATTTTTCGTGAATAGTAAAATTGGTCGGCGCTACCAATTTGTCCACGGAGGTGTTTTAAAGCACGGTGGTTCGCAGAAATTGTCAGAAACGATCCTGAGAAGTCGACTGAGTGGGAGTGATGGCGCAGCACGAAGGAAAGGTGAAAATTGAAAAGCTCGATGGTGCGGACTTTGGCTTTTGGAAGATGCGGTCGAGGATTATCTCAGATCGTAAAAGTTGTATCAACCTCTCACAGAAAGAAACCAGCGGAGATGAAGGAAGATGAATGGATCCTTCTCGATAAACAAGCCCTCGGCGTTATCCGGTTGACGTTTTCCCGGAATGTTGCGTTCAACATTGCAAAAGGAAAGAGCACGGCGGATCTTATGAAGACTCTTTTCAACATGTACGAAAAGCCGTCGGCCTCAAACAAAGTTCATTTGATGAGGCGGTTGTTTAACTTGCGGATGACGGAAGACGCATCGGTGGCACAACATCTCAATGAACTCAACATAGTCACAACCCAGTTGAGTTCAGTTGGAATCGAATTTGATGATGAGGTACGAGCATTGATACTTTTGTCTTCTCTTCCAGAGAGTTGGAATGCTACTGTCACAGCTGTGAGTAGCTCAACGGGAAACAATAAGTTGAAATCGGCGATGTTCGTGATCCGTTCTCGTGAAGAGATCCGACGGAGAGAGTCGGGTGAATCTTCATCCTCTTCAAGATGTGCATATAGTCAAGTCGAGGAAGAAATTCAACCAGAGGAAATGGGCGTGGCAAATCAAAAGGCGGCGGTCCAAATCCGGAAATCATCATAGTTCTCAAAACTCCAACTCGAAGACTATCGAGTGTTGGAATTGCGGGAAGACCGGCACTACAAAAATCGATGCAGAGTGCAATCAAGAACCAAGAGGCGAAGGACGAGGCAAATGTTGCTTCCACCTCGGAGGAGGTGACGCGTTGATATGCTCTTTGGAGAGCAAGGAAGAGTCTTGGGTGTTAGACTCTGGAGCATCTTTTCATGCCACTTGCAGAGAATTCTTCGAGAATTATGTACCGGAAACCTTGGTAAAGTCTACCTTGGTAATGAAACAGTCTTGTGAGATTGTTGGCAAAGGTGTAGTGAAGATTAAGTTGAGCAGTGCAGTATGGGAATTGAAAAATGTCGGACATATTCCCGACTGACGAAGAACTTAATCTCGATGAGGCTACCGCTGATGGACTGGCAACACAACGCCTTCCACTACGATCATTGGAAGATTTCAAAGGGTGAAATAGCGATTGCTCGCTGGCGAAAGAGTGGTACTCTTTATAAGACAACAGAGCATGCCATTTGATTGCGATTGCAAAGAAATGATAGTCCCAATCTATGGCACCAGAGACTAGGCCATATGAGTGAGAAAGGGATGAAGATCATGCACTCGAAGGGCAAATTGCCGTCTTCATCGATGAGAAATTGACATGTGTGAAGACTGCATACTTGGAAGCGAGAAAGAGTTAGCTTTCGGACAAGTGGAAGAACCCCAAAGAAAGAGAAACTCGAGCTTGTTCACTCGATGTTTGGGGTCCAACGATCGCCTCATCCATCGATGGGAAGCAATACTTCGTGACTTTTATCGATGATCACTCTAGGAAGGTATGGGTATACTTTCTACGAAACATAAGTCTGAAGTATTCGAGGCTTTCAAGATGTGGAAAGCCATGGTAGAAAAGCGAGACAGATTGAAGATCAAAAGCTCGAACCGACAATGGTGGTGAATATGAAAACACCAGATTCAAGAATTTACATTATGAGCACGGGATCGAATGGAGAGAAGCGTGCAGTGCGCCTCAACACAATGGTGTAGCCGAGCGTATGAATCGAGCGTTGACAGAGAGAGCGAAGCTTGCGGGTGCGGTCAGGCTTCAAGCGATTACGGGGCGTATAATCAACACGAGATCTTACTTGATCAACCGAGGTCCATCGGTACCATTGGAGCAATGAATACCGTAAGAGGTATGGAGCGAGAAAAGAGGTAAAACTCTCACATCTTAGAGTTTTCGGTTGTGTAGCATATGTGCATATCGCTGATCAAGGCAGAATAAGCTTGATCCCAAATCAAAGAAGTGCACTTTCATCGGTTATGGTGAAGATGAGTTTGGCTACCGTCTTTGGGATGATGAAAACAAAAGTCGATCCGCAGATGAGATGTGATCTTCAATGAAAGAGTGATGTACAAGGACAGGCATAGCACGCACACCAAAGAACTCGTAAGCAGTGGGCCAAGATATGCAGAGGTGGGACGATGTCCCAGAAAGTCCTATGTCCGAGAATCCTCAATCGGAGGAATCAATAGAAACGGCGATGCACCGATGCACGAGCCTCCTACTCGAGCTCGGCGATGAGAAAGTCTTCTCGAGTTCCTGTGCCCAACAGAGATACATGGACTACATGTTGTTGGTGATGGAGGAGCCTCAAGATTATGCGAAGCATGTCGGATCGCAGATGCCGGCCAGTGGGAGCTTGCCATGAAAGACGAGATGAAGTCTTTGATCTCCAATCAAACATGGGAACTAGCTGAGTTACCCGTGGGAAAGAAGGCACTTCACAACAAATAGGTGTATCGGGTGAAGGAGGAGAATGATGGCTCCAAGAGATACAAAGCCCGACTAGTCGTTAAAGGATTCCAAAGAAAAGGAAGGAGTTGACTACACCAAATTTTTGCTCGATTGTGAAGCTCAATACTATCAGGTCAGTGTTAAGTATTGTTGCAAGCGAAGAGCTCTACCTTGAGCAGTTGGACGTGAAGACTGCGTTTCTTCACGGAGACTTAGATGAGGAGATCTATATGCACCAACTTGAAGGTTTCTTAGAAGATGGAAATAAAAATATGGTGTGCAGATTAAAGAAGAGCTTGTATGGCCTGAAACAAGCTCCAAGATAGTGGTACAAGAAGTTTGATAGCTTCATGCATAAGGAAGGTTTCCAGAAGTGCAACGCCGATCACTGTTGTTTCTTCAAGAGATATAAGTCCAGTTATATCATCTTGTTACTTTATGTCGATGATATGTTAGTAGCAGGTTCAGCTATGGACAAGATCAGAAACTTGAAGATGCAGTTGTCAAAGGAGTTTGACATGAAGGACTTAGGTCCAGCAAAGAAGATCCTTGGAATGCAAATCACGAGAGATAAGCAGAGAGGAATTTTGCAGTTATCTCAGGCGGAGTACATCAACCGTGTTTTGCAAAGATTCAACATGGGCAACGCCAAACCGGCCAAAGACACCTTTGGCGATCATTTTCGCTATCCAAGGAACAGTCACCTCAGGCGGAGGAAGAAAGAGAATCTATGGCTAAGATACCATATGCTTGACCATTGGAAGTTTGATGTACGCAATGGTGCATGCGAGGCGGACATTGGCCATGCAGTGGGAGTAGTTAGCAGGTTTATGTCAAATCCAGGAAAAGCTCATTGGGAAGCAGTGAAATGGACTTTGAGGTATCTACGAGGCACCACAGAAGTGTTTGTACTTTGGCAAAGGAGAAATAAAAGTACAAGGCTACGTAGATGCACTTTGCAGTGAAGTCGATCACCGAAGAAGTACCACCGTTACGTATTTATCGTTGGTACTACAGCTAGTTGGATGTCGCGGATACAAAAGATTGTTGCTTTATCCACTACAGAGGCCGAGTATGTAGTAGCAAAGAATGCGCCAAAGAATTGATATGGCTTCGAGGATTGTTAACAGAGTTGGGTTTCACACAGAGAAGAGTGTTTTGCACGGTGATAGTCGAGTCACGATACATCCGCAAAGAACTCAACATTTCACTCCCGAGAACAAAGCACATTGGTCTTCGTTATCACTTCATCGATCTCCGCTGAGGATGAGGTGTTAATGTTGAAGAAGATTCAAGGAAGTAAGAACCCGGCAGACATGTTGACAAAGGTGGTGATTATCGACAAACCGGTTGTGCTCAACTTCGCTGGCCTCGCCAAATAATGCATCGGGAAGGTCAGCCGCTTGATCGAGGTGTGAAGACCGATTGAAATCCGTCTTCAAGTGGGAGATTGTTAGTCAAAGATCAACTCCCCACCTACCCAAATTAATTGCACCGAATGGTGCATCCCAATTCTTCTATTGATTAGTCAAAGATCAACTCCCCACCTACCCAAATTAATTGCACCAAATGGTGCATCCCAATTTTTCTTTGGACGGTGCAACAATTTTTTGGGTTGTTCACATTGCCTGGTTCACTTATAAATAGAAGCTCATGGACGAAGGAAAATTCATTCCAACATTAAGTGCATTCCAAGTTGAGAGAGTGAGCACCGAGAGAAAATTCCAGTGAGGGAGTTTTTGTGAAAAATATTTAGAGAGAAATATTTTGGGTGTAATTGGGTTGTGGGTTTTGTGAGAGAGTGTGAGTGTTTGTAAACACAGTGTATATTTCCTTTTTCAATATAAGGTGCATCCGGTCAGGAGGCGTGGCATTATTGGCCGAACTCCGTTATCAATTTTGTGTGTGCTTCCGCATTTATTTTTCGCTCTTCCACTAATCTGACTATGGGGAAACTTTGCGTAATTTCCTAACAAAACCCTCATTTAAGTGGATCGACAAATTAGGCGGGAAAAGCAAAATTACAGACATAACCTAGGCTTACCATGAATTACCATCTTCTGGTAGTTTTTTTTGTTTAAATTACAGCATTAAGGGAGCTCCAAATAGATTTCTCAAGGGAAAAACAGAAGGGCGCAGCTTAGATCATGCCTATGCTTGATTTTCCCCAAACAAAATTGTACCTAAAGCAACCAAACAAAAACAAACAACATGCTTAGATATGATTTTACATGTGTGTTTTACGATCTCTTAATCTCATGGAAGTTTTATCCTTTGAATAAAGGAAACCCCATGCACGAGCATGACAATCTTCTAACCAAAGTTCCCCCAAATTTCATTCCGAGTATGTTTCAATCCTTGTCCAAACTTACAGCTCCCAACAATGAACATCTATTGGCACTCCATCAATCTTGCAGTAGACCTACATGGACATAAAAAGGAAAATTTTAATCATGATAGTAATAAAGCAGACACAACATGGAATTATGAGTTATATTTAAGTTTACAAAGCTAAAATAATTGAGATAGATATCTGAAACCTCTAATCTAATGTAAGCATTGACATGAAAAACAGCTTGGCTTAAGATATTTGATTTATATAAGAAAGAAACCATAGTCCTATCCATAATCACTTGATCTCCAACATTTCAACAATAAACACTCAAATCCAGAAAACCTTGGTTAATAGAACCATTAAACCAACAAAATCAACCCCCATTGCGAAAAAAAAGCAGTAAAAAATAAAATTTTGTCTCTGGCCAATTTGACATATTTTAAGCTACCATATCCTAGAAAACAAATTGAAATTTTCACGAGTAAGAAAATCAAAGTTTCATGTATATGTTGTCAAACAACAAAGTTCAAATCTTCTTACCCCCCCACTCCAATCTGCCTCTTCTTGGAAGATCCATGTCTATTTTTATCCATTCATCTTCAAAAAGAGATCATGGGTTAAAAGCCAATTCATATCAAACCAGCCCAAAAAAATATATGTTATATAAAGAAAAATACTTTCATTGTCGTGCCTAGTTTGGACAGAAATACCTCCCTAGCAGTATAATCATCATATAGCATAAAAGCAACACATTCTCTTTCGTCCATAGACTTAAAGACTTTCACGTGAGTCGCTGGAAGATAATTACCAGGTCCTTTGCCAAAAAGTCTCTGTAACCGCTTTCCAACATTCTCAAGAAGTCCAGTGTTATTTACGGATGGACATGAATTAAACTCCATGGAATTAGTGGATCTGGATCTCCTAGAGGATCTGGATCGGCAGTAAGATGGATGGTTGACACCAAAGATGTAGGGTACCGAGGGGTCTTACATGTCTCCACATTGGTATGATATTGTCCACTTTGGGCTTTAAGCCCTCATGGTTTTTGCTTTTGGATATTCCCCAAAAGGCCTCATACCAATGGGACATTTTTCTTTCTTATAAACCATTGTTCTTCCTCTTGTTTAGTCTATGTGGGACTTTGGTTGCACCTCAACAAAAGAAATATTTATCCCATACACACTTATAAATTCTTCTGAGGTAGTTGAAATCTAAAATCACTTGTCTGTTACGACGCATAACGCTCTCAAGTATGCCTTACAAATTTATGACATATAAGAATAAGAATAACAATATAGTGTTAGGTCTTAAATTTAAGGCATGGACATATAATTGAATTATGGAAATGTAATAAACTGAGATGATACAGAACTGCACACATAACATCTTCCTTTTACTTCACTTCACTACTCTTCATTACATAAGTGGACATATATAGAACATGTAAGTAGAGCAGAAGCCAAAACATAGTATCCCAAAACAATGAAACACTTCAATCAAATTTAGGCATAATTAAATTTTGAAAATGCCTATTGCCTGGTCCCTTGATAGTAATTGCTGGAGAGTAGATATAGCACAAATTAAAAGAAAACAAGCCATTTGAGAAGTCCAACAGCATTACAATCCTAGGAGCAGAACACACAAGTTAAACTTAAACCAGTTGAGAAATAGCATAAGAATATATCCATTTACATACTAACACCCAAGTTCTAAAGAAACAATAAAAGGCCTACACTAGTGAAACTCTGATCAATTCATTCATGACATAAAAGAGAAGCTAGAGCATATGCGACCACAAACTATGAAGAAAGAAACTCTGCAAAGTATCATCAACTACACCAACTAACCCGATGTGGATCATGGAGTTCCGAACATGTTCCACTTGTATCCTGAACTCCACCATTGTACCAATTAAACATCAAACCGGCCTTCCCCACTTTCATCAATTTACAATACTCTTCAAATTCATAATATAATACACGCAATTTTCGTCCAACCTGCCAAGCAATACAAATATGAAGTATTTCTATTTTAAAATTTTATAGTATTGCAGTAAAAGATATATCTTTTTCTAAAAGTAATTTCATAGCACATATATAATTTTGTACCTCGTCTTCTGAGATGGATATCTTATGCTTTTCAGATAGTGTCGCTGCAATGTTTGCGCATTCCGAAGGTGCAAAATGGGTGAGGTAATAGTTTTTGGATGAGCAGTGGCCACCAATGTAGCAACAACCTCGAGAATGTGCGGTATGCAAGGATCATCAATCGTCAATCATGAAAATTGTTAAACAAAATAATATCCATGTTATCATATAAATATAAACTTAGATCTCTTATATTCAAATGTTCATGTTTTAAGAAAGTTAAACTTTATTTTTATATATTTTGTTAGGAATTAATCTTGATATGCTAGTTTTATCATATTTTAATTAAAATAAATTTAAAATGAAACTTGTTATTTTGAAGTTACTAAATTGCAATTTATTTTATCGTTTATTATTTCATATAGTGTACTCTAATATTATTTTTTTCTTACTTTTTCATCATTCTCAAATTTTTATTACAACAAAGGGACTTAATTGTAATACAATTCTTGAATATAAGGAGATGTATATAAGATTTAAGAGGTCGAGTGAGTTTTATGTAAGGTTTAAAAAATAGGTTGTATATAGATTTTAGAAATAGAGAGGGTTTTGTGGAAGAAATGTAAAATGAAAAGAAAGATGAAGTAATTTATTTTGAATTATTTTGATGTTATATTTTGGAAGTCAGGAAAAGAGTAGGGGAAACTTTAGGTGATTTAATTCCAATCACGGTTTTAATGATTTCAATCTTGTAGAGTTGAGTCTCAATGGTGTTAGATTGTCAAAATTTGGACTGTGGAGACTTGTGAGAGGAGGATGTGGCACGTGCTCTGTTTGGAGGAAACGGAAAAGTGAATCAACTCTTTAGGTTAGGTTTCTAATTTCAACATTGGCTTTCTAATTTTTGTTAGTAAGTGTATATACCCAGAAAAAAAGTATCGTTGCCCTTAGAAAGTATAGCTATATATTGTATAGAAATACTTATTCTATCCTTATTTTAGGCAATTATTTCGATAAAACAATTTAGAGTAAATACATAAATTGGTCCCTGACAAAAATTTTGGAGACCAATTTAGTTCATGAGAAATGAAAAATATCAATTTGGTTATTAAAAATCTCAAATATGAGTTAAATTAGTCCTTTTTATGATAATTTTTAGGGACTAAATTGACCCACATTTGATATTTTTAAGGATTAAATTGGTATTTTTATTTCTCAAGAACTAAATTGGCCTCCATGATTTTTATCAGGGACCAATTTGAGTATTGAAGTATAACAAGTACAAATAATCAAACACTTTAACAAGAAAAATGAAGTCTAATATTCAACTTGGAAATAGGTAATGGATATGTTAACATGAAAGAAATCTTTGGCTCTATTTACTTATGTTCAAAAGTGATAATCATAATGGGTACGCGAGGAACTTGGTCAGAAAAAGAAAACCTTTGACCATTTTGAGCAAGAAATAGAAATCCTAAACCGTAGACGTGTATGGTAGACGTGTATGTAATTTTTTGTGGTTTACGGTAATGAATATCTTTTAATTTAATTTTTTATATAATTTTATTAAGTAAAAATTCTTTGCTTCATCTTTCTTCATAAACATTATTTAGATAGAATATTCTACCTAAATTTATAAATATTTACAAAAAAATAAATAAATCATATAATACAGTTAGGTGAAATTTAAAATGAGAAAATTTATTCCCCTACTCACTTAGTACATATAACATTAATTTCAAAGCGATCATGGACTGTGTGTGTGAAGAACCGCGGCTCCTTAAATGGTCAGCAACCGTGCAAAAGCATTAACTTACCCACGTGAATGAACACAATAAATTGTAAAAAAGGAAAAAGGACTTTGAGTTACCCGTTATTAAACTCAAGTCAAAATATTTTAACAATGAAATGCATGACCATGCACTTAATTAAATATTAATCAACAAGCATATAGAGCCATGGCCATGTGATATTCACATAATTAATTTCTTCTGGACGTATACGTGCGTCTTATTATTGCAGATATTATTATAGTATTATGCTTGTTGGTTGTCTTCAAAAGCTGGTTTAAAACATTCATGCCAGGGGTCTATTTTTATTTTTATTTTTATTTTTAGTAGTTGGTATTACAGGGTTTACTCGTTATTAATCTGTTGAAAGTCAGCATAGGAAGGAGAACTCGGTAGCATAAGTAGCCAAAGTGAAAACGACATAGATTTCAAAGCCTGAACTAATTATATTCCACAATATTGGGAAACTTCTGCTCAAAATCTCATTCCATCTTCTTATATATATGCATGTGGCATAAGAGAATATAACAATTCAATCTCAAACCAATAAACCCTACTAGTACTAAATATTGATACACCATTTGGTAAAAAGCACATGGGAACCTTTCAGATTTCAAGCAGAGTTTCTTCTTTTTCTTACTGCCATACAACAAGAATTGCTGCCAGAAACAAGGTACCAAAGATCCATGTGACAAAAATCTCCACTCCAAGGCTTCCCAACAGAAGTTTGGTGGCAGAATTGGATTATCTAAAGAATTACACTTTAGCCAACACCACAGCACATTTAAAAGAAGACTATTTCAATTCTACAGCACCTAACAGAAGTACCCCAAATTCCATGGAGGTTGTTAAGCTTCATATGATTATGGAAATCGTTGCAGAAAGATTGGAGATGCACAAGAATGTTGGAATCCAACGTGACAATTGGAACAAACTTCTACTAAATTCAGTTAATATGATGACTCTTTCTGCTGCATCAATGACTGGCCTTGCTGCTATTGCTTCAAGTGGAGCACCACTTGTGGCAATGAAGGTTTCTTCCATAATTCTTTACATGGCAGCCACTGGCTTACTTGTGTTCATGAACAAAGTCCAACCATCACAGCTTGCAGAAGAACAAAGAAATGCAGCTAGGTTGTTCAATCAGCTTCATGGAGAAATCGAAACAAGGCTTGCTCTTGGGAGTGCTACTGATGCTTATGTTATTGAAGCAATGGAGAAAGTTTTGGCATTGGACAAGGCTTACCCTCTTCCTTTGTTAGGCTCAATGCTTGAGAAATTCCCTCAAATTGTGCAACCAGCAGTGTGGTGGCCTCAAAGGAAGCAAAAGTATCAAATCCAAGAAGGGTTTGGTGGGAAATTGAAAGGGAATAGTAATGGATGGGATGCAAAGTTGGAAGAGGAAATGAAACAGATTGTGATGGTTTTGAAAAAGAAGGACATAGCAGATTACATGAGATTGAGTAAAGAAGTTTTGAACTTCAACAAGGTGTTGGCAGTTTCTGGTCCATTACTCACTGGTCTTGCAGCTTTGGGTTCTTGCTTTTTGGGTTCTGTGAACTCATCTTGGCCTGTGATGCTTGGGGTTATATGTGGAGCTTTGGCAAGTGTTGTTAACACAATAGAGCATGGTGGGCAAGTTGGGATGGTGTTTGAGTTGTATAGAGCAAATAGTGGCTTCTTTAAGCTCATGGAAGAGACTATAGAACATAATATAAATGAAGAAGATCTTGAGAAAAGAGAAAATGGAGAGTTGTTTGAAATCAAAGTTGCTTTACAACTAGGTAGGAGTGTCTCAGAATTAAAACAATTTTCTGATGCGTTTTCATCCTCGGATGAAGAGAATAATGCTTGTGAAGAATTCGCTAGCAAGCTTTTCTAGTATTATTATTACCATGTGTTATGTGTATGTACTAACTAATAATTGCTTTTCATTTTCTTTTTTTTGTAAATAAAATTTATAGTGTTTGTTTAACTTTGCTCATATTACTCATCAAATTGGTTCAACTAGTTGTTAAATTAGATCCACAGGTTATCAGTTTTTGGTTTAGTCATCTACATTGTATTCTTTTTGCTTTGCCTACAGAGTACTGGAAACAAGTGCAAAAATAAAAATGAGTTAAAACTAACTAACCCGCGTGATTTTGTCTGTTTGAATTCCTCATTCTTTTGTACTATGATCTATTTCTTTTGATTTGGGTTGCCACTCTATCCAATGAACATCACGACAAAGAAGCGTTTATATTAGTAAAGGACTTCCCGTTTGTACAGCGCAGAAATCCCCACGTTTAGATAATCCTACTACTCTGTTTATTTCAATATTTGTGATGTTTTTTATATTGCAGTTTTGATTAATAAAATTAAGAAACATTATCTTGAAATTTTGAAATACTATGCTTTGATTTAGTCTCTAATTTAGCATGACTCAAATTAACAGTAATTCACCTTAACGGATGAGTGTGTCAAAAATAAATGAACCATAAATTCATCCTTTTAGGAAATTTGGCGGGTGACGTAAAATTAATTTGTCTTTAAAAATTTAAAATCCCAAATTTCTCCCTATGAATAACAAGTATCCTCCACAGTAGACGGGACTAATATGTGTCATACTTACAGGCTAATATATGACAATCATTTATTATTCTTTGAGCATCCAAAATGCAAGCATCTAATTTATAGTATCTTATCACTATTTGGTGGGCCCAAAATGACACATAAGCAATTAGCCACCCATAAGATATTTATCTAGTTTTTATTCAATAGTAGTATCTTATTTTTTTATTGGGTCCCACAATGGAGCTCACATATTTATATTATTTTATTTGAACCTAACTTTGATTTAAATTTAAATATTAAATCAATTATTTTAATTAATATATATAAAATTATTAAATTTTTCAAAATGTTTCAAAAAAAAAAAATTGCAACATTGTCTTGCCTTTTTTTTCCTCATGAAAACGGTAATATTGGGCCTTGACTTTTGGTCATTGTGTCTTGCCTTTTGGTCTCACGTTGTGTCGTGCCTGTTGGTAAAAAAAGAATCAGGTCCTTTCCCAATCTCTATCTCGCGTCTCTCATCTCACCCTCCACCCTCTATCTGGTCAACTGCCTCTAGTCTCATCTCATTTCACCGCCTCAGCCCGCCGCCTCACCGCGGCGCCTCACGAACGCGGCTAATCTCTCTCTCGTCTCACCCACATTGAGAGGTTTCTTTTTTCCTTTCAATTTTGCTGGCGAGTGGGATCGGAAATGATGGTATCGAGACCTCCGCGTCGTAGCAGGTGGAGGAGGAGGATGAGATGGAGGAGCTGGAGGAGATTGAGTCGTTCCTCTCAAGATCTGCCTTGACGATGCAACATGCGCAGATCTCCCACTCAAGATCTTAGCTTCATTTTTTTTTCTCGCGTTCTCAAATAAATCTGTGTATTGTGAGTTGAATCTGTATATGTTTACATGTTTATGTTGAATCAATTTTTTTTTCAAGATTTATGAAATTTGTGAGTTGAATCTATGTATTTGTTTTCAAGATTTATGATTTTCTGTTGTTGAATATGTTTTCTGTTGAATGATAAATCAGTTTTTTTCCCTCTTCATTCTTCGATGCTGATCAACGATTTGTGAGAGAGAAATAATGGTATTTTAAGAGGAAGATCCAATAGCTTGAAATAGATACGGAGCTCAAAAATTTGAGCTCCCTCACTGCCACATAGACTGTCTCCAACGCTAGAAAAAAATAAGCTCTCGTTGATAGATACTCAGCAAGCACCAACGCTGTAGATGCTCTTAGAGACTAGAGTGATGCTTTATACTGTCAACAAGGACTTGTGTGGTTGTTTTTCGGGGGAAAATATGTACTCCTTATGTCCCAAAATATAAGCAAAAAAATACATGTATTTGGACTATAATGTACTTTTTTGCTTATATTTTGGGACGGAGAGAGTATAAAATTGTGAGTTATTATGTTTATTCTTTATTGTAGTTTTTTTTTTTGTCAACATTCTTTATTGTAGTTTGAAAATGTAAATGGGCCAGCAGACTTGGATCGGAATTGAGACAATGAGTGGAAAAGGAGACTAGGAAAAGAAAAAGAAAAAGAAAAAGATCTTATTTGATTTGGTTGAAGAAAATTGAGGAAATAAAATAGCCTTTCCGTTTCATCACCAAAATAAAGCCTAAAAATAAATTGCCATTGTATTTTTAGGCCAATTTGGTGGACATAATAGGATAATGATAGATAAGATATAAGAGTTGGATAAGAGTAATATAGTATACAGACGTAATAAGTTTTATCTTTTTTTTATGGGAGAAAATTTAGGGTGAGGGGATGACGCCTCAGTCTAAGGTAGGGAAGACCTCCGGGCTATTTGAACACTTACGAAGGTAATTACATTTACCCCACCCCAAGAAGACTAGTGGGGACTCAAACCGCGATATGTCGGATGTAAGTCCTGTCATGCTTTACTAGGCCAATCCCTTGGGGTTTAGTTTTTATCTTATATCCTATCTTATGTTTGAGACACATCAAATAAGAAATCAGATAGTATTATGTTATATACATTTTCATTATGTTTGACGTGGATTAAATAACAGTGTGATATAATATAAATTATATAAAATAAAAAGATTATACTTGTGACAAAAATTCATACATTTTATAAAATTAATTTCTAATTTTTTATTTTTATTCATTTAAATATCTTTTTATTTTTAATATTAAATTTTAAATTTTTATTTTTAATATTTTATTATATTTTTATAACTTTAAATTTTTATTAATTTAATATATGAGAGGATAAGGGTGAATGGGAAAACTTTTTTAATTCTATTATATTTGTTTCTAATCTTTACTACGACATAGAATTTTAACTAAAAAATAAGATATGTTAATGTAAAAGATTGACTTATTCTATTCTATTCTATTGATTTATTTATCATATAATGGAGTGAAACAAAGTAAGATAGTTTATTTTATTTTATTCTTTCAATCTTATCTTAACCACCAAAAAGACCCTTATATATAATATGAAAGAAATGAAATAAAAGAATCATTAGTTAATATGACTTGACTCAATGTGAAGAAACTCTAAACTTGAGACTAATTATAAAACAGCTACAAGAGATAACATATCTAATGGGCAGAGCTCAAATTACAAAAAAAATAAATAAATAATTAACAAATCATGTAAAGTCATTTTTTAATCCTTTTAATTTTGGAGGAGATGAAATCATTTAATCAACTGTAACCAAAAAAATATTAATCAGGCCTCAAAAAAAAATATTAATCAACAAATCACGTAAAGTCATTTTTACCCCTCCTTCCTCAATCTTCTAAATTAAATGTGAAATTTTGATTAAAATTTCCTTCCGTTGTCCATTTCACTACAATAAAAAAACTTGTAAAAGATCTCATAAAAAAACAGTAAAAGATTGAATAAAGTACATACAACATGAATTGGAAGCAAAATTACGAAGGATACAAAAAGCAGTTTTAAATCAATAAAATTTTATGGATATAATGCATACGTCAGTAGTTTGAATCTAAATTGTACATTGTAAATTTTTTTATTTTTTTTTGACGACTTGTACATTGTAAAAATTGGGTGTGTACCAAATAGGGGATTTCACTTCTCTGAAGTGTGTGTGAAGAGTAAAATGAATAATCTTCATTATTAAAGAGAAAATCAAGAATTATTATTATTGTGTCTATCACATCCATGATTTGTTACTAATAACTTTTTTACTAACGTGACATGATTTGAGGAGCCGGACCCACCAACAATTGTCATGCCTCAAATCATGAATTATACGAACAAGCGATTGTTCAACAAAAAAATATTGTCAAAAACAAAAACAAGAATAGTTTGAGGACTAACTAGGAAAACATGAAATGTTTTTCAAGCGAAGAATGGTAGTTTTGTTTGTTCAGCTTTTGAAAGGGTCTCTCGTCTCCCCCCTCTGTCTCTTCTCTTCAATTGTGATTTAGATTCATCATATAGTAATAGTAATGACAACCTCTCACTAGGTCCATAAATCCATTCAATCGTGAAGCTGAATTGTGACCCTCAAAGTAAGATCTGAAAGAAAAGGAAGGCGCGGTGTGGAAAATGATTCATCTACTGTTTACGGTGATATTCTCGGAGGCGGCAATGATAGCGTTGCTTCTATTCAAGACCCCGTTGAGGAAGCTTGTGATAATGGGCTTGGATCGGTTGAAGCGAGGCCGTGGACCCCTTATCGTGAAGACCGTCGCTGGAACTGTTCTCGTCGTGTTGTTGTCTAGTATCTACAGCATGCTCAAGATTCAGAAACGCGGGATCGAGGATGCTGGTGCTGTCAATCCCACCGATCAGGTTCTTATGGCCAAACACCTCCTCGAAGCAACGCTCATGGGTTGGTATTCAATTCCTTTCTTCTTGTTTTTTCTTATTGTGTTGTTGACAAATTTTTTGATTTGTATTCATTTACTTGCAGAATTCATGTTTCATTACTAATTGTGTCTGATTCATATGTGAGAATAATTTCTGGGTTCTGATTCAAAGGTTTAGGGATAATATAATTTATTCGTTATTAGGATTGTGTTTGTAACTGAAGCTAATGCTGCGTTATGCTTCCAATCGCCAATTCAATGTTTCCCTAATTGTTTGTTGGGTTCTTCTGGGAATGTCTATGTTGATCTTTGCTACTGATTTCTTCCCTGGTTTATGAGTGGTGGATTGAATGTTGGAGCAACTTGAGATACTTCTAAACTAGATGAAAAATCAGGGCTTTGGAAAATGTTTTTTTCTTTCTTGTGGTATGGGTTATTGACTTATTGGTGGCAGGGAGATTTAAATCAGATGTATATGATTTTCAATTTTGGGGATTCTTTTGTCTCACAACTAGAAGGCATTTAGTTCTGTTATCGCCTATGGTATTATACTTTGCAGCTTAGGATTGTAATGCATTATAAATTATAAATGTGAGCTTGTATGGACTGGTTGTGTTGGCCGGCTTTGTTAGCAAAGGGCACAAGTCCTCTACTGACACTATATGGACATCTCTTAGTATTTTAATCAACTGCTGTATATTAACCCCTTTCATAAGGCATTAGAGTCACATCACCATGATAAAGACCTTTTTTCCGATGTGAATCACGGGTATTTTACTGTTTTCATGGTACCTCCTCTCGAGGGTTACTTATGTATTGGTTTTCTAGTTCCACTTCTCTTAATACTTTTAATTCTCTAATATGTGGTTGCCTATACATTCCTCCCGCAGTCCAGTCATACTTGATTCTTTCCAAATCTATATGCCTGTTTGACATGAAAGGGACTTGTTTGAACTATATCTTATTAACATATATCCATAATTTTCAAAATATTGCTGTTTTCTTTTACAAGACGTTTCTGGTAATGAGTAATTCTGCTCAAATACCTCCTTGATGTACAGTATGTAAAGAAAAGTTTCCTCGATTGTCTTACAAGATGTTTATGCCGTTGATTTGTCACAGCACTGGTCACAACTTAAAAAACATGATTGTTTCCTTAATGTTTGTGAAATATTAAAAGACCTCATCTGTGGCTGCTGAGCATCTTTCATCTTTGGTCAATTATTTGCAGGTGCTGTCCTTTTTCTTGCACTCATGATAGACAGACTACATCATTACATAAGAGAACTCCGGATTCGAAGAAAGAGCATGGAAGCTGTTAAGAAACAAATGCGAGGGTCTGAAGATGCGAAAGCTGGAAATTCAAATGAAATTAAAACTATGGAGGAAGAAGCAGCAAAACTGAGAGGGGAAGTTAAACGCTTGGAATCTGAACTACAGTCAAAAATTAAAGAGGTCGATGTTGCAGAAGCCAATGTAAATGCTCTGAGGAAACAATCTGAGGGGTTCCTTCTTGAGTATGATCGCTTGCTTGAGGAAAACCAGAACCTCCGCAACCAAGTACAATCCTTGGACCGGAGATTCTCACGTTCAGCTTCCAAGAAGAATATGTAAGAAACATATAAGGCGGCTTCTTCTTCAATACTTTTCAGGAGTTTCCTGACAGTTTGCTGATAACAGGTTTTCAATCCCTCCTTAAGGAATAGGAGGATTTTCACTTCAGAGTTGAATTGGATCAATTTTGTCCCGACAAATTGTGAATTTTTTTTTGAGTGATTCTGATGACAGAAATATAGTGCTGATTTGTTTTTTTTCTGCACATATGTAACTTTCTACAACTTCTGTTTCACCACTACGAAGGGATGTGCCCTGAAATAGTGTTTGATGGCATTTAAGTTATCTCTTGGTACTTGATTTCATTTTAGATTTATCATTATCATTGTTTCTATTCAGGCGATGTTTCTCTTGCGTTGAACCTTTCACTAGTTTTTACTTTTTCATTTTGGGGTCACACTTGTTTTGCTAATCAGCTATGCTGTTATACCCACTCTATCTGCTCTAATCATTTGTTCAAAGGCCAATCCTAAGTACTTCAAGCGGCTGAACCATAAGTTTGCTTTAAAAATTGACTAGACCTTTCATTATTATTTTTTATTTGGATAAGTTTCCTGTAAAAAATGACAATTTTATGTTATAAAAGAAAAAGACAAAATAAGCTCTGGGAAAAAATTGTTGCTACTTGTCAGATACTGATATTGGTTTATAGATAGTGTTATGTTATGCGCCAATCCGAGTGAAAACATATTAACTGCAATCTCTTTTCAACCCATTTCTCCTATGACTTGAGCAGCAATCGAGTTCTCTGTAACTTATGTATTATCTGGCTTACTGGATTTGCTGCCACCGACAGAAATGGCCTTTCATTTGTGAACTGTTGTCTACTTAATTTTACGTTCACCGGCAATATTTACAAATAAAAAGGCCAAGCAAAGAACTTGGCGGTAAGAAGTTCTAGAAATAGTAGGAACCGACACGGGGCTGATTGAACAATGAGAAGCCAACACGTAATTCACTGTTAATCTGTTATATATCACGTGAAAATTCCCTCTTTATCGTGTCAAACTGCAAGAGGCAAGCATTTCACGTCAATGGTTTACTTGTGGCACTATTAACTATTGACAAATGTCCAAGTCCCGCTTGATGGAGATGATATTGTTAGAGGATTGGACATTTGAAGAATTGGCTCTTTTTTTTGCATTGTTTTCTTTTAACTTTCTTGTGTTTTTATGAGTTTATGTTTTGAAATAGCTTTATGACACTTTATTATGGTGATTTGTAATTTTGTATTATTATGGAATTGAAATATTGATTTTTTTTTATATCTTGAAGATATTATAATAAATATATATCTCATGTATATATTTTTTTTAATATTATTTTAAATATTAGGTAAACTCGTACGAATTTACAAGTCAAGTTTACCTATATTTTACGAGTCTATCTAGACTCTTATTTAAACTCTTGTGTTTGACAACCTTAAAAAATTACTGTTTAGAGCCTACAAAGGCTTTTGCAAGAAAGAATACTGATTTGTTAGAGGCTATATAGGCTTTTGTCAAAAAGAATATTGATCTTAAAGCTTGCAGAGGCTTTTGTAAGAAAAAATATTGATATAGCGAGAGAGAGTACTTATACAATTGGTTGTAATAGTGAAGAAATCTCATAAGTGGTGAGGACTAGACGTAGCCTAAATTTGGATGAGTGAACCGGGATAATTTATGATGTGCATTATTAGCTTACTTACTCTTTTTTTTTTTTTTTGGTTACAGTTAGCTTACTTACTCTTTTTTTTTTTTTTGGTTACAGTTAGCTTACTTACTCTAACTCATATAATTTCTACATAACTTATACTATTATATATTTGTTGATATTAAGAAGTTTTCAGTTCATATCACATACATCTTGAAGAAGCTTCTAATCTATTTAATATCTAGAAAAACATGCATCCTATTAAGACTTATTAGTCATTAAATTGTCATCTTAAATACATTATCCAAAAAGAGTGCATTCAAATACTTGTTCAAATGTATTTCAAGTTAATCTCGAAAACCTTTCAATATGCATTGCAGAAGCATTCAGAACTTCTGAACATTATAGGCTTATGCAGTATTCAACTTAACCTTCTGAACTCCAAGTAACAATATCACAGTTGCAGGTTGAAAATTTTTTAAGGTTCACAATTGAACCACTTTCTTGTGACTCTAATTCACTTCATAAATGAGGACCCACAGCATGACAACTTGCAGCCTCCATTGAGAGAGTGCCATTATCAACTACCATAGACAAGGCTTTGTAGCAATTCCAGGAAGAATGTTTGTGGCTACATTTAATTTTGGAAATTTTAAAGAAATCCTTAATGTTTTTTTTTATTAGAAATAGGAGAAATTAACATATAGATATATAGGTGATACGCATAAATTCAATTGTATTCTGTGCATGAAAATTTAATCTAAAACCACTTAAGATTCAACAAGTCAATTATATATCCTGGCAAAGCCAGGCGCAAGCCATAATTATGGATATGCTTAAATTTAGCCAAGCTAACGATTTAGTACGACACACACATTATCCAATCCTATCCTATTATATTAGAATTTCAAATCGTAAAGTGTTCAGTTCATCCAAAGGGGAGTTTTTTTTTTTTTTTTTTTTGACAAATTCAAAGGGGAGTTAAAGAAGCAAAGAGAAAGCATAAAGCAGGGCATGATAAAAAAAAATTCTTTGTTATGAGAATCAAATTTTACACGGGGAACAATCTTTCGACATTGACAAATTGACAACAAATCTCTAATACGACAGCCACAATTGCAGCTCCGAAGGCAACAATAATCAACAATGGCATTCCATCTACTCAATTCAACTACAGTATCATCATCAACTACAATTTTTGGTTCATAAAAAATTACCAAACCCTTCTCCCAATCACTAAAGACGCAAACAGTGTCTGATCCAGAATCCTCCATTAATGCATCCAACTCCTCCTCATTGCTTCTCACCGTAACCCATTGATCATCATCATCATCCCATTCCCAAACGGGCTTATCCCCACACAACATGCGAATTCTGTCTCGCGGATTCGAAGAATCCGAGGAACAACAATGAGGAGTGGGACCCTGAGTTGTCTCCAACAAGTCCCAAAATCCTCGTTCCAACACACTTGTGGGAGTGTCCGAATCCAACACCGCTTCCTTAAACTCCCCGACAAACCCGTGTCCAAGAAGCTCACTCACCGACCACCTCTCATTCGGATCCCTCTTCAAACACTTGCTCAAAAAGTCCTTCCCCTGTTCCGAAACAAAGCTCGGAATCTCCGGCACCTCACCAGAGAATCCGATCTGATACAACACCGCCGCCGGGTCGGAAACTCCCTGCCACGGCGGTTTCCCGGTGATCATCTCCAGCACAGTACATCCCAAAGCCCACACATCAGCAGGGAACCCCTGTTGCTCCCCACGCGCCACCTCCGGTGCCATGAACACCGGCGTGCCGGAAATCGTCGTCAACTCCTCGATCCCCCGAGCGCAACCCAGGTCAGCGATTTTGGCACCATGCTCCGTCACCAACACATTCTGTCCCTTCACGTCGCAATGCACTATCTCATTTGAATGGAGGTAGTTAAGCCCGAGGAGAATTTGGCGCGCGTAGGACCCAACCATGGCTTCTTCCATTCCGCCACCGTGGTCGGAGACTACGTCGGCGAGCGTCCCGTGAGGCGCGTACTCCATGAACAAGTTGAACCAGTGAGCACCGTTCTCGAACGTGACGTTGCAACCTTGGTAGGCCACAATTTGAGGACAATTCAGGGTGGAGAGAATCCCCTGTTCCCTCTTTAGGAATTCAGAATGACAGAGCTCCGCTGATTTCACCGCTAACACTTCACCGGACCGGCAGTGCTCCGCGATGTAGACGGTGGCGGTGGAGCCCCGGCCGAGGGTGCGGCCTCTAGTCCAATCCATGGAGATATAGAAAGTGTAGTTAGGGAGAGGGGGGAGCTTAATAAGGAGTGTTTGTGTTTGTGTGTGGTTTGTTTGTTGTTGGGACTTGGGAGCTACCTTTCTTAATTAGGACATTTATATACTAGTATATGTGAAGGTTAAAACTTTGGTGTGTTGTGGTTGGCTTAATGTTAAGGTTAAGGAGTTATATTATGAAATGACGATTGTGATGTGGAAAGTTTTTTGTATGCGCTTTTTGCTTGTGTACAATGGACGGTGGCCGTCTGATCCTCTCACAGTCTTGCGATGAGAGGGGTCCACGTGTCAAAAGGAGGGTGGAATGGGAACTTTTGTTTGTTGTTGTTGTTGTTGGCCGGCCATGCTATCTATGCATTTGCTTATCTTTAAGCGTGAATGGATTAATTGATGATGAATGAGCTGGGTTAATTAAGGAGACGGTGCACATGCTGGCACGTGCTCATGTGGAAGGGGTACGCGCAAAGATTGCGGTGCTAGACTCGCTAGCTAGGGGTTAAATAGTTGAGCAGTGCTATATGTAGCGGGAGGATTGTTTAGCGAATTTCACGACGAATTCGGATTTTTCTCTCATAAAATAATTGTTTGTTTTTAAAAATAAAATAATAAATACCCAAATTAATTCTAATAAAAATCACGAGGACCAATTTAGCCTAAAAAAATGAAAAATATCAATTTGATTATTAAGAATTTTAAATATGGGTTAAATTAGTCCCTAAAAATTATTATAAAAATAATTAATTTGACCAATATTTTAGATTTTTAAGGACTAAATTAATATTTTTCATTTCTCAGGGACTAAATTAGTCCTCGTGATTTTGTGAATATAAATTGTAAGAGTAAATATCCAAATTAGTCCCCGACAAAAATTACGGAGACCAATCTAATCTCTAAAAAATGAAAAATAGTAATTTGGTCTTTAAAAACTTTAAATGCGGGTCAAATTAGTTCTTTTTAGAATAATTTCTAGACACATTTTAGTCCCCATTAGAGACTAATTTGACCAATATTTGAGATTTTTAAGGACAAAATTATTATTTTTTATTTCTAAGGGACTAAATTGTTCACTATAATTTTGATTGGCCAATTTGTATATTTAATCATTATAATTCAGGTAGAGGATTATCGCCACTTCTCGTTATGCGCTCGCGAAATAGTGTTTTGCGATTTTCAACATTACTCTAAATGGTTTGGTATGGTTAATAAGGAAGGAGCGTGCTTCGTGAATCATGATGATGTAATGAGGGAATTAGGGACCGGGGGCATGGAATGGAATGGAACATCTTAATGGCATATTCCATGCTTATGTTAAATTGTTATATGTTATGTTATCTTTAAGATCCCACAAAACAGAGAAAAGAGATGCTTTGGATTTCGTCGCTTCAAATTGTGGGTGAAGGGATTGACTTATTTTAGTTACCTTAGTATATTAGGTGTTTGTCATTGGTGACACTATCGATCCATAGTCCGTGTTCCCTTGGAAGAATGGTTGTGTCAAAGCTAGATATGGGTTCCGCCAAACGATTCTTGAATTCTTCGATTAATAATAGGGTATAGGATGCTGTGTGAAAACCATCAAAATTATCGCATAGTGAAGTGGATTCAATTAATCCACTGGATTTCGCTCGAGTTAGGCCAATTGTAAAGAACGATCCTGTATATTGAAATTTGACTGCCTAGTGCATGTATGTATGTATCCGTTTACTTTGGTGAATGCCAATTAATTGACTAGAAGTGGACGATTACATTTTTTGTTCTTTTTTTTTTTTGTAAGGGAGTGGACGATTACTTCCGATCTACCCAATTTCTTCCCTCCTAATTAATATCTACGCGTAGTTGATTTGTAAAGTCAAAGGTACTACGATGCTTTAATTTAAAATGAACTACAAGTTCATCGCCTATGTTAGGTGGGTGGATTGTATGCGAAGCAAAACGAAAGCCAACAGGCAAAGTCAATTTAAAAGGCAAAAACGCACTATAGCAAGAGAGAGAGAGAGAGAGAGAGAGAGAATTAAGATAAAACAAAATAATAAAGAGGGGGGGGGGGGGGCGGCATAGGATGAGCGAGGTTGTTAAGTTATGATGAGTGTAAAGCGCCAAAGAGGTAGTGAAGGCCTCAAAGGTAAGGGATATTGGACAGTTGGAATATATGGTTAAAGAAGAAGAAAAGGCCAAAGCCAACTAACTTGTTGCACTAACTAAGCCTCGTCGATCACCATTCAATCATCTAAAAAATACCAACCAGCCTGTCCATTCACATTGTGTAGTTGTTAACAAATTAAACGAGGGAAAAACACACTCTCGTGCTGGGTTGGTGTGGATCGAATTCAATTGGTTGGACAGTTAGTGGTAGTAGTAGTAAAGTACTAGTAGTATTGAAGGTGTGTTGTTTTGTGGAAAGTGCGGGGACGGCGTAAAGAAGCGTTGACGCTTTGCGTGCGGAATGTCACGGCATCAAAGGACGCGTCAAATTCAAGCAAGCCAATCATTAAAGTCTCTATCATCACATGCCGCCAACCATTTTTACAGTGATCCTTGCTTTAATTCATCCGCTCCTGAGTCAGTGTGCATTGTTGTGCAATGCATGAATCGGATCACGCTGTAGCATGCTGTACGGTGCAATATCCACTTTCTGCTTTACCCTTCCAAATTTAAAAACCAGTCTCTCTCTCCTACCCAACCCAAACATGCTGCGCTCCAATAGTTCTTTCCTTAGCTGTGTTTGTAGTATAGCAAATTAAAAAATTAAAATTATTTTAATATATTCTTAATATTTTAACTAATTCAACAAGATATAGTATATTATATTAAATTATATATATATATATTAAAATTGCCGTTTTTGGATCACGATTATCTGTAGTAAAAAATTTATAGAGTACTACATCTCAGCCATCGATAAAGATTAGAATGTTCATATTGTTATAAATATGTTGATTTGATGGATGACTATATCAATTTGTTATCTCATTATATCTTTACCATATCCCTTAATTTAGTCCATAACTAGTAGCCCATTCTCTATAAATAGGGCTATTAGGTTTGTCTTTGTACACACTGATCGATTATCAATACAAAGATTATAAATGGTTCTTGAAGAACTAGCCTTTAAATCCCTGGTTCTGAAGAACCTGTCTTTGAGTCTATATTTCTATTGTCTTATCTCTCTACTTTCTTTTGTATTTACAACACGTTATCAGCACGAGACTCTACCATACGAGTGATTGCTTAAAGAGATTTTATTGAAAGAACTTGTTTTCTTTCTCACACTCTTTGGAAGATCATGTTTTTCTAATATTTTTGTTTTTCATGTTATTTAGGTTTTTTCATGGAAATTTTATTCTCATATTGTCTGAGTATATGATTATCATATTGTGTATAAGAATCTTGATAGAATTCTGGAAAAATTTCATATTCAAGCATCCCTATAGGATTGCACAAAACTATAAGTTTTCTAGGTCGTCATTATATGAAAATTTGTGGAATAGTTTTTGAAAAACTAGACTTTTAGACCATGAATGAAATTTTGTATTGGATAAAAAAGTTCCTGAAGAACTTTATAGCACGAGATTGGTTCATGAAGAACTTTAAAATTTTTTAGCGCTACGAGAAGTTTCTGAAGAACCTTACAATTTTTTTATCACTACATATAGTTCCTGAAGAACCTCGTAATTTTTTAGTGTTGCGTATAGTTCCCGAAGAACAACACGAATATTTTAGCGCTACATAAGTTCCAGAAGAACTAGATTTGATCCTAATACAGTTTGAAACAAAAGAAAAGTGAAAAAAAAAATATTGATTGTATCTTTCCAAGATAGTTCCTGAAGAACTAACATTTGAATCTCGTTGCATATTTTCATATTAAAGATGAGATCTTTACATGTTAATTCCCGAAGAATTAACCTTTGAATCATAATTCCTAAAAAATAGTCGTTAAATTCTAGTTCTTGAAAAACTAGTCTAACCATTTGCAAAAACATGTGTTCTTTGCAAAAGATATTATCATTGATTTGTTTACTTGTTTTCATATAAATTTGGATCTTTGTGTATGTGATATATTGTAATTCTTGTTATTGTGATTCATATATTTTTAGAATCCTTATCCTTGTTTTATATAAAGATGTGATCTTTAATTATATTTTGGAAATTTTGTTGCTATATAAAGATATTAATTTTCTGATATAATACTTTAATTAATTCTTCAAAATTTGTTGCTATAAAAATATGATATTTAATATGGTAATTATGTATTTTAAATTTCAAATTCATATTTTTAAATTAATGTTAGTTTTCAAATTTTGATTATGAAAATTGTGCATTTGATCTTGTTCTTACAAATAATATGTATTTGGTTATGTCTATTTTTTATTTAAAAAAATGGAGAAATTTTTTTATTAGTTAATTCATAAAATGAAATGTTGAATTGTTTGCTTGAAATTCATAAAGAGACAGGTATAAGTGCAAGAAATCTTATGTCCTTATAAGAAACGATGAAATAACTTTTCTCAACACCAAATGAAAGCTGAAGAATACATTCAGGTGTAGTATCTACCAAGTAGTGTTCACATCAATTGCTACCAAGCACGATTAAGTCTTCAATGGTGTAACAACTTTTATGTAAGAATTTATGTATACATATCTTTTTACGCTAAGATTAAAAAGATGCTATTCTTCAATGTTTGCAAGATTTGCCTCACAATTGGTCTTGAAGTACCAAAATAAATGAATAGTCAAACACTCTTGTCTTTTATTGGTCCCGAAGTACGAATACATGATTTCAAGTAATTTAAAATATAGATTGATCGTAAATTGGTCCTGAAGTACTAATACAAAATTTTAAGTAATTGTGAAATTGGTCTCGAAGTACCAATATAAGATTCCAAGTAAATGGGAAATTGGTCTTGAAGTACCGATACAAAATTTCAAGTAATTGTGAAATTGGTCTCGAAGGACCAATATTGGATCCACGCATAACTGTTAAAAACGATCAATGCACAAACTAGAGTCTCTTTTTGGTCTTGAAGTACCAATATTTAGTAGACAGCGGCAAAACCTACACAATTATTTGTATTAAGAAATATTTTATGCAATTAACATTAGCTGAAATTAATATTGATATTGTATCTGGTATTGCAAATATGGTCGAAGGCTCCAGAAGAGCATGTGATATATCCTCAAATAGAACAAAATTATCCATTGATGATGCATTATATTTTAGTAGATCCCGAAGAAATCTACCAAGTTTCAAAGATATACATCGTAATAAGTATCATGTTGAAACCAAAAAATGAGAGAGATTTGAAATATCTCTATTGTTTTAAAAGTTCATATTAGAGAAATTTTAAGATTTTCCGTTGGACTATATTTTACAAAAGTAAGGATGACATAGTTAAATTATATGCACCAGAAGTGGTCAGATCTTACAACTTTTTATGCTTTGACATGATCGTCTTAGTCATCCCAGTTCAACTATGATGCGATGTATTATTGAAAATACACACGGATACTTATTAAAGGATCATAGAATCCTTTTACCTGATGATTATTTTTGTCATTCTCGTGCTAAAGATAGTTACTCTTTTCTTTTAATGCTCAGATATGATTGGTTTGCAAGTTATTATTATTTTTTGGGTGATATATATTATCTTATGTACTAATCCTTTGAAAGGAAATATTTTGATTATTATGTAAAAATAATTAAATGAGAAACAAAAGGCGTCGCTATTTTCCTACACTATCATATGAGATATATACGAGTAAAAATTTTAAGGTATTGCAAAACAAATCTTTTGAAGCTAATTTTGATTATCACTTGAAAATTTAGTGTCACTTACTGTTGTTAATTAAATTATTTGATTATTTTTTAACTAGTAGTTACAATAATATATATTATTTAAATATATACAAGAGATGAAACATTTGAATATATTGTGTTTGAAAGCATGGTGTGAGTGCGAAATATTAGTTTATTTTATGATATTTTTAAATGTCAATTATATGTTATATAATTGGATACATATGATGATAACATGCATTGATTAATAAATTTACAATTATATATTATACAATTCATAATTAATTGGATGGTTATATGGCTCGGCAATTTTGAATTGTGCATTGTTTCATGTATATTTAGATATTGTGATATCTTGACATATATTTTATTATTATATATTTGATAAATCGGTTTTCCTCATCAGGGGAAGAAAAAGATAAAAGAATAAAAGCACAAGAAGTTTGTTGTAAGACACAAACATTATCCATGTTGGATATATGCACAAATCAATGTGAACTTAAAGTTCAAAGAATAAGTCATTTGCAAAATGTTGCAAACCAATTACTAGATATCTTTACAAACATCCAAAAAGTCTCTAAATCACTTGTGTTAGTTGCAAATATTATCGCATAATTAATTGTCCCTGTAGGATAACTAGCGAGTATGGCAACCCATAACGCGCGCTAGAAGCGTTGTAGACTTATTGGTACAAAGGATATTATTTCTAAAAGGGGGGATTCAAAGTGATGATCCAGAAGATCATTGACACTCTAGAAGAGGTCAAAAGCAATATGAATCAACAACTCCATATTTCCAGTTAAGTAACCCCAGAAGTGGTTCCAGACGCAAGAAATTACGAGATCTCATTAAACCCTGGAAATATGGGGTGAAGATGTGAAGTTGTTGATATGTTTTTGCTTATGCAATAGCAATTGATTATAAAATTATTAATCATGATGAGCATGAAGCTCGAATCATATAGAAATGTCGACATTAAATTGATTGGCCAAAGTGAATTAAAATAATGCAAGCCGAGCAAGACTTATTTGCCAAACATAAAGCATTTGGACCAGTAGTCTAGACACCTGAAGTTGTCAACCTTTGTTATGCGTGTAATTACTTATAGATTTTTTATTAGTTTGGCAGTCTTTGAAGGACTTGACATACAACAAATGGGTGTAGTGACAGCTTGCTTATATGGGTCATTGGATAATGACAGATATATGAAAATCCCTGAAGGATTTAAGATGCCTGAAGCATACCCCTGAAAAATTCAAAATGCATGGAGCATATACTTGAAGGATTTAAGATGCCTGAAGCATACTTCTGAAAATTCAAAATGCATGAAGCATATCCCTGAAGGATTGAAGATAGCTAAAGCATAATCCTAAAGAATTATAAATATGCATGAAGCATAACCATGAAGGATCTAAAGCATCTGAAATGTTTTGACTGATGTAATCAGTTTAATTTAGAAATATGAGGACTTTGAACCTATAGTTCGAGATTCAAAAGATGTTTTTAATGGACCTGAAGTATGAACTCTCATGACACGAATATGTGTTATTACAGCTTATGGTCAACTAGAGAGTGGTCTCTATATTGAAAATCTCGGAAGGATTAAAACTATTGAAATCATCTATTTGGATTTACATATACTGATAGTTTATATTCTCTTATTTATCATATTAAACATTTCATATTGGTAAGAAATTTTTGAGTTACATACATGATGCAATTATGGGTAAATTTGTTTATTTCTTTTTCTCACGTTGTTCAATATGATTGATATGAATTTTAATTATTAATATTCTAGAAATTACTTGAGTTTGTTCCAAACTATAGATGATATAAATAAATATCTTCAAATAAAATGTTTTGAAAGATAAGGTGTTGTCTTGGCCTACAGCTCGAGCATTTGCAACAAAGAACTTTGGTCCTGAAGTACCATATCATGTTGTTATTGAAATACTTTTTTATGTTGCAAATAGCACAAGATTGTATATAGTTTTTGTAGTGAACATGTTAGCCAGATTTTGTTCAGCACCAACCCGAAGACATTGGAATGAAGTCAAACAAGTTCTTCGTTCTTTCTGATCCTCATAAAGCTCAATCGCAATCAGGTGATGTTTAGACATGTGGAGAAACAGGTATATCTTAACGTTTTGTGAAGCAAACTATCACAACCCTCTCCTCAAATCATTCAAAAATATTGACTCTTCATTAAGCAAGTTGTGAATGCATATGACTGAGAACCACGACTCAGTATATTAGAAGAGCATGCAAATTGATGAAAGAAGATGACAAACCAACAACATTTCAAGAAGATAATGCATCATGAAAAGATTCGATCAAATGACAACTGAGAAGATTTATTCACAAAAGCATTGTGAACTTCAATTTTCAATAAGCTTGTCGATAAGCAATTTAAAGGACGTTCATAAATAATGTATTTTCGAGGGGAAGTATGTCACTACGAATGTTGTACTCTTTTTCCTTCGCTAAGTTTTTATCCCACTGGGTTTTTCTTAGCAAGGTTTTAACGAGGCATATTCATATTGTATAGTCACCCAAGGGGAAGTGTTATAAATATGTTGATTTGATGGATGACTATATCAATTTGTTATCTCATTATATCTTTACCATATCCCTTAATTTGGTCCATAACTAGTAGCCCATTCTCTATAAATAGGGCTATTAGGTTTGTCCTTGTATACACTTGATCAGATTATCAATACAAAGATTATAGCTAGTTCTTGAAGAACTAGCCTTTAAATCCTGGTTCCTGAAGAACCGGTCTTTGAGTCTATATTTCTATTGTCTTATCTCTCTACTTTCTTTTGTATTTACAACACATATTTCAATTTTGGTACTGGGAGAGGTCTGTCTTAATTCCATTTATAACGACTCAGACCATTTTCAGGATTGCCGACTGTTCCCACAAATCAACACGAGTCTTTCCAGGTGTTTTATCTTCACTCACACGCTTTTTGAGAAACTTTCCAAAAGTTCACTCATCTCACAAGTAGGGATGACAAAGTGGTCCTAATTCATCAGACCAACCAGCTAACCCGTTTAAAATGGGCAGGCTAGGTTAAGATTGCCTCTAGATCCCATCCCATTAGACTGATTTAGTGTGGTTAAGCTGTGTCTTTGAAAAGTCACTGAGTTTAGGGCTTTCTTTCTCTCCTGTTTAGAAAGATAGTGCCGGAAGACAAGAGCGAAGCAATAGCCTTCGATTAGTCGGTGGGACAGGAGGAACTCTTACTGTTCTCCTAACCGGTGCTAGTGAAAGCAAATGACATAGTGAAAAAAAAAGAATAGAATGTCCTGAGAGAAGAAAGGAAGTCAGGGAATTCTCTTAGGGTTTCTCTTGGCACGTTAGCACTTGACTTTCTAACTTTTTCGGCATAAGAGGTCCTAAGCAGTCTTTGTGCTTTGGGCGTGGCACTAGTCTGACTGTGCTTTCCTAGCCAAAAGCAATTCTTGATCTGATCTTGCCAGGAATAAGGGCATCCAACAGACAGAGTGATGCTTCTGTCATCTCTTTATTATGATAGTTTATTTTTTTTAGGAATCTGTATAAATATACTATTTGGCCGTATAAAACTCTAAATATGGGTTCTTTTCTTGGTACATCAACCCACTAACCCATATAGCCCAACCCACCTAGCCCATCAGCCGTTGGGTTAGTGGCGGGCCGGGCCGGGCCAGCCCAACGGGTTACATTAAAAATAATCTAAATAAAATATAACAAAAGTTGATGAATATTAAAAGGTTTAGTTCAAAAAAAAATAGGAAGACTAAAGTAAAAAATTAGGTTTTTTTTTCCTGGCAAACCTCTTAGAGTTAGACTTACCACTACAAGAATTTCCGCTGTTACCGACGGCCGTTTTCCGTCGGTAACGCACGAAAGCCGTCGGTAAATCTTGATTACCGACGGCCTCGGGGCCCTCAGCTAATCGTTCGTTGGAAATCAGTTACCGACGGCCAATTAAATCCGTCGGTATTACCGACGGCTAAGTCGTCGGTAAATTATATACAACTGTCGTAATTACGGTGGATTTTTTTAAATTTTTTGTGGGGTTTATCGACAGCACGGTGGCGCATTACCTACGGCTTTTCCGCCGGTAAATTTCACGGATTAAATTGTAAAGTTCATCGCATTTGCAACGGCTAAGCCGTCGGTAATCTACGGACGGTTAATCCGTCTGTAAATTACCGACGATTTTCCGTTGGTAAATATGACATATCAAATTGAAAAGTTCATCGAATTTGCGACTGCTTAACCGTCGATAATCTACTGACGGCTAATCCGTCTCTATATTTACAGACGGCTAAGCTGTCGGTAACTCTCCCCAAATTTGGATTACTGTAGCGACGGCTTGGCCGTCGGTAATGTCAAATTTTTTTTATGAAAATTTTGTTTTTAAACAGCCCCAAAATTTTACGGCACCTGCCATATGAACGCAACAACAGCAAAGGCTTCAATGGCCATCAACATACATTAACAAAAAAGCCATCAACATACATTTTTAATAATTAAAACAACAAATCCACATTGAACAAACCAACTCACAACAAGTCATAAGCAAGTCAATAACAATCCATAATGTAAAAAACCACAAATCCATAATGTCAAAACCCAGAAATCCATAATGTCAAAACAAGTCAATAAAAAAAAAGTCAAGTCCCTAGCCTAACGACAAGACTAATCCTCCTCAGACTCCTCATAGTCCGGATGGCGACGACGGGATTTGTGGGCCTGGATGGCGGCAACACTGGCAGACAACTCCCTCAACTGTTGTTGAAACTGCTGATCCCACTCCGAGGCTATTCTCCTTGCCTCTCGTGCCTCCCGAGCCTCCCCCTCTGCCTTTTTCCTTGCCTCCCGTGCTTCCTCCCGTGCCTCCCGAGCCTCTTCCTCTGCCTTTCTTGTGCGCTCCTCAAAAGCCCCAATCTGTGCAGCCACCTCGGTAGAGTACTGAGTCGAGGACTGGGTACTGGTGCTAGATGCACGAGACTCCTGGGTCAGAGAGAAGACACCATGCCTAAAACGTCTGGACAAGCCTCTGACACCGTACACCTGTCCCCGAGTCCTACTGTAACGCCCGTACTTCCATAATAATTGAAGTAAGACAATTTACATTAAAGCACAGGAATTACACAAAATAATTTAAACTTGAATTGTAAAATTACAAGTCCAAACACAAACTATGCCATAAGTCTATTAAATAAAGTTTACAACTTCATCCAAGTCCAAGGCTTGGGAAATTACAAAATACAATGTCAATTTTTGCCTCAACAACAAAAGAGACAAGTACAATGCACATCTAATATAAACTAGAGGTTTAAAACTCCTAGAATCATTATCTCTCCTTAGCCGGTACCTGCTTATCTGAAATAAAAGAGAAAAGGGGTGAGATTAAAATAATCTCAGTGAGTCGTCCTCTGACCTCTCACAGACACTTGCCAAAATCATAATAACATTACTATCCAAATATTATAGTGACACAACTAAATATACAACTAGGATTACTCGTAACAGCCGGGTCTTATCGTTTGGTAACAGTGGTATACCGCTCTGCTACACTAAGGTAAACAGTTGGAACTTATCGTTACCTCACAGTGGAACACCGCTCTGTACTTACAATCCTCGGAGTAACGGCCGGGACTTATCGTTTGGTAACAGTGGTACACCGCTCTGCCACACTAAGGTAAACAAATGACTTATCGTTACCTTACAGTGGTACACCGCACCGCACTACGTTTATCTCATTAGAACCACTACGAATCCAATAGTTCTAATTTCTTTCTCTAAGCTTTCAGACAATAAATGCACTAATAACTTATCTAAGGGTATCTTAGGATGTCCCTTTTATCTTCTATGTTTTAGAACTCTCAACTTGAATATCCATGGCCTTAAAGGCCCATAAAATGCTAAAGTACACATTTATGGTAAAATCAAGCACGCTACGCTTTCAAGAACGCGTCGTGCATATTTCACAACTTCTGGTATAGGGCTTATCTTGAAATAATTCTTGTGCCATTGAAAACTAGACACATTTCTCTTCAATTTGGATATATAGTTCTCTAATTTTCATTAAGTATTGAAGGAGAAACATAGGTTCCAAATTGGGGGAAAGTTAATGTTCAACTTTCTGAACCTAGTAGCTTGTTGCTTAAAACTGCACTAATTGGGTGGGTATTTTCTAAAATAAAAATTATATTTAGAAACTAGACATCCTAAGCTTTCCAACGAGTGGTCATTTGCCCAATTTTGGCTTCGTTTGATATTTTAATAAAATCCTCAAAGTTGACGCTTCTGCAGAATGCGCCGTGCGCGCCAGTCGCATCAGCGCATTTCTGTTGCAGATCTTGTTTATGTGCGTCGCGCATTTGTACAGCGCGTCACGTGCATTACTCCATTTTGGTTCTGTTTTGATGCGCGTCGCGTGCACCTATGAGGCGCGCCACGCGCAATCCTGCAGAATTATGCAGAAACATGTTTTTCTGCATAGTTCCAACTTTCAACTCACTTTTTCTTCAATCCAAATCAATTTCAAACCAAATTGATACTCAAAATCAAGCATATGACTGCTATACAAGATTAAGAGCAACATAAGACATATAAAAACACAATCCATCATGCTTCAACATGTCACAAAACACTAATGCATAAACTTAAGCACATTCATTTCTACCCAAATCCATTCATGCATTTCAACCATTCCCAATTCAGAAATCAAGAAAATACACAAGTGAGATCAAAAGAAAAGACCCTAAGTGGTGGGTCTTATGGGTTGCCCAACCTCTAAGTGAGAAGAACTCACCACAAACCAAGATTTTGGAACTATCAAAAATGGAGCTTTGATCTCATTCCTCCTCTTCTCTTCTTCAATTTCGAGCTCCCCTTTGCTCAGCCTAGGGCAACTTGATTCTTCTCCCAAATGCCAAGAACTCAACTCAATTTATCTTCTTAGAGCAAGATTTTGAAGAATCACTCAACTTCCACTCTTTTTCCCCAAAACCCTAACTCCTTCTTCTTCCTTTTTCCTTCTTCTCTTTTTCTGAAAAAAGGTCAAATAAGAGGGAGAGGCAGAGGAGTTGAGAGGCGTGAGGGTAAGAGGGAAAGAGAGAAAAAAAATGAGTTGGACTCTGGTGTCCTTCATTTTATTCAAATTCTCATTGTGCCACTACTATGCACACCCCTTATATTTATAAATACCACCCCATCTAATTACTCAACTTTTAATTCAAAACATATAAATGCCTAAATTAATAAACTCAAATAATTAAATTAGCCAGGGTGTTACATCTACCCCCAGCAGATTGGGGCCATAACTGCAACTGAGTTGAGGGGTCAACACTGCCAGTCGCCTCTGCTCCATCAGAGGCCTGAGAGGCGGCTTACTGCACCTTCTCTTGATAGGCTTCCTGCTCAAAACAAAACAGAGTAAAGATTGGTTACAATATTGTTTATGAAACAAAATAAAATTAATTAAATAAAAAATGCAATGATCTGACTTACATATGTCTCTCTGGATCTGTTGTCCACCCAAGACTTGTCCTTCTTTTTTGTGTGAGTCTTCAAGAAGATCTCATCCACCATGGGCTCTCTACCCAACTCATCAGACTGAAACATAATTAAAACGTTAGGAACATATATATAACAACAAATTTATGTGAACTCACTAGCATTAGCAATTCTCATGTGCTTGTTGCAGGACAAAACAGTTGGAAATGTCATTTTCAGACATGGGGGTACACTTCTTCTATAATATTCCTTTGTGTTACTAAAAAAATGAAGGAAAAAAAAATATATATCGAAGAAAACTTAATCAATTTTAATGTTAAAAATAATAATTACTTGGTGAGCAGCAGCAATCCTTCTGAAGTAGGGCACGTCGGCAATGGGACCCATAGGGAATCATTCATTTAACTTATTCACGATAATGGTACAGAGGAGGCAAGATGCTAAAGGGTACAGAATACCATCAAATTTATTTTATAAAAAGAATATTGTATATTCATAGGATAGGAAAACATCAATGTGTTATATTCATAGAATAGAACCATATCTTGCATAAATCAGATACATGTTATTGTTAAATTAAAGCTTGGTCCTACTTTGCACTTGTCAGTCTTAATGAAGTTTATTATGGACCTCTATTGGACATCTTCACAATGCCTATTTGTTACATATTAATAGCTTTGTATAAATGACTGGTAGGTTGGTAAAAATCGAGTATAAGCTACTGCACAGAAGTGAAACACTTATTCTTTGAGCCTATTGTTTGGAAAAAAAATAAGGCAACGTGACATCGATGCAAGTTCTTCAAAGATTTGTATGAAATACAATTTACTTGGATGTTATTTTATCAAATGGAGCAACACCCTTTATAACAATTGATTGATAAAATCCAGTATTTGAAATTTCTAATTGAACAATAAAAGGGAAGTATGGTAACCTGCCATAGCAAAAACTAAGGAAGAGTCAGACCTTGCATTCGCAGGAGATAAATTCCAAAGCTGAAACCTATGACCCTCTATTCTAAAAGTCGCAGGGATCATGGAAAGCACAACTATTTACAATATATAGTAGTTAAGGTGCGGATCATAATGTTGAAATTTCACCTCTCTTAAGTTCACAAATATATAAAAGCTAAAAGATAACATCACTTCCAACCCCTTTTGCAAAGCTTGGTTTCACCCCTCCTCTACCAGGATAAAGCCTATCATATACCCAACTTCGATCTGGAGGGTAACCATCCATTTCTGAAATGAGTCACTTTTAGGAAGGCGACCAAAAAACTCTGCTTATACTGCTCCAAGGGAGATAACTCAACATTATACTACATCAATTCAAATTCAATATAAAACCAGCAGACCTCTCCTTGTACTCATCTTTCAAGGGAGGTAATTCAGCACTATATTGCATCAAATCAAATAATATAAAAATTAAAGCACAATAAACAATAAGCCACTTTCTCAATTCATTTTCTATTTTTCCCAAATTAAAGCATGTGATTTATAATCAAATAACAAAAAACAATCCCAACAAATCAATCATGCATCTAAGCTACACATAACATTCAACAACATCCAATCATGATCATAACATAGTGGGCTCACTTTTTCTTGCAGCATGTACTTACTATATGTGCATAACATAGTGGGAAAACAGATTTTCACATACACACAGCAAGCTCCCAATTCAAAAACTATCCTTTCACTTTAAGCTCCCAAGTCTGTGAAGGAAAAGCTTTCAAAAGAGTTGGGACTTGATGTTGAGAAGGTGGTTATGTCTTACAATCTCTAGTCCTATTTTGATTTCTTTTTTAATCAGAAATTAAACAATGAAACTTAATCACTTTTGGTAAACATTTACATATTTCACTGCAAATTTTATGTAATTTGCATTGCTTCCTGTTATTAACATGTTAGAAAAAGCATGTTAACAAATGGTTCAAAAATGCACATTACATGGCACAAAAGACTAAAAAGGTAAACTTTAATGCTATTCTTTTGCTCTCTGTTTGATTTTTTCTTCTAGAAAATTTGCCTTGTGTCATGATTATGATTAATAATCTAGCATAATTTGGTGTTGCTGATAACTAAGATTTCTAATAATTAGGTTGGCTAATAGGCACTGTTGGGATGATAAGAATAAGATAGTAAAATGGAGGTCATAGATGAAGATACGTATTCAATTGTGAAGTAAAATATGACTTGCCTTAGTATCAGGAACTTCAATAATTTTTCAACAATAATATAATAGTGATTTAAGGAGGTAACCGTTTGTGCTTCTGTAAGATACAATATCTCTCAAGTTACAGCTTTGTAAGATTTGCTTTAATTAGATGCATACTTATGATGGTTTGAAATCCTATAACAAGGCATCTTTTTATGTCAGAATTGAACAAATTGTTTTGTTCTTGGAATTGGAATTTGCAAGAAACTCTAATTTAATTGTGTTTTGTTCAGCTTCAAGCAAAAGGATCAGGACCTCAGTACCTTTAGTTCAAGCTTTGAGAAATACAAATAAGAATGATACAAAATGATGCAAGTAACAAATATAGTTTCTAGGGAGCACTACCTCTCCAACCATGATTATTCTCCAACAAGTTTATTGATAAAAACAAATTGAGATGTACTCCAATTTGCAAATGTGGTGAAGAAGACTGAGAAAGATGAACAATTGGAAGGATTATTTATTAACCATGATTTGAGAATAGTATGTCAGTAACAAAGAGTTATGACAGTAATTAAGCATGTTCGTGCTGAAGGAATTGCAAAATAGATATATCAACAAGTGAAACTAATTAGTAACCAAGGTTCATTAATGACTCAAGTTAACAAGGAGCATCCAGATCGATAATGGAAAGCTACATACATGGTTTTTAATAAAATTAACAGATATGATTAACTGAGATAATAATTCAATAAATGAAGCCAAATAAAAAAGGATGCACAATCTAAAGTACAATCAATTTAAGGAAAAATAATGCAAATGAAGATAAATGGCAAAGAGACAATCCAAGTAAAGAAAACCACACACAAAACATCACAACCATTGTAATCACCTGGTGCCAATCAATAATTCTTTTGAAGATGATGAAAAAGGACATATTATAATTGAGGGGGCCTTTCTACCTGCAATTATTTCGAGGATCTTGCTGAATTTGTGACTCCAATCAGCAGATAGCTTCTTTTCCACTAGTGAGTTCTTGTCAGGTAGCAAATTAATGAACTAGGAATGTCTACACAAACTGAACTAGGAATGTTTGGTCCAAAGTCAGAACACTCGGTTCACTGGTTGAGCAGCAATACAACAACAATCGTAAATATTCGGTAATTCATAACTCAAAATAAGAAAAAAAGTGGTTGGAACACAAAATACACAAACATTCGGTAACTCATAACTCAAATAATTCATAACCCAAAACAGCTCACAGCAGTTGCTACTGCACCTCGACACTCTGCCATCTTCCTCTCTCTCACCAATTTACAGATTCGGTAATCCCGTTTAAGTATTTCTCCCACATTTCCTTTTTTTTTATTTTCTTGTTTTCTATTTAAACAAATCGAGTTTCAGATGGGAAAGACAGAAAAAAAAATCTGAAATCTAGAATCACATTCATAACACAGTGATTAGCCAATGGGGTTTAAGGATTCAACTTGGAGGAATGGAATCGTGCTGCAACTTGGAGTGCTAGTAGCATTCAAGCCGAACAATTCAATAACATAATTATAAATTATAAATTATAAATTACTACAACCAAACGATAAAGTAAATCATCACGTAAAAATGGAAGGAAAATAAAAGAAAATAAAGAAATCCAAAACTAAGAGTTAACCAGCTTGCTTCAAACAAATAAAAGAGCAAATAAATAAATAAATAAATAAATTCGTTTCAACTTTCAACTAATGGAACTATCAAATCGCGAATCCTCATCATAGTAATAACTTAGAAGAGCTTCTTAGGAATAAGCATAACACATTTGAAATCTAAGAAAGAGAGAAATATCTAAAGAACAAAATCAAAATGTCAGTTCCAGTTTAAAACATACACGAAGAACATTATTATTACAAAAACCACGAGTTCATAATTTCAGAGTTTCAGAAAGTAGAATAAGAAAAGACGCATAACCAGATCTCAGGTAGATCTTTGGAAATGTTTACCTTCGGAGATGGCGTTTTGTATATGAGCGCATTTGGTGACGACACTGTGGTCGTTGATGCCTTCTTCTTCCTCAATCAGGTAGTCGTCATAACCGTTCTTGTTGTTGCGTGGTGACGGCGACGACGACGTTCTGTGCCTCTCTGGCGTGAGCTTGACACGAGAAACCATGAACCACCGCACTAACGAGTAGATGATCCTGACGACGGTGCACACCGGGACCACTATCTCCGTCGCGAGCTCCGATAGTAGAGAGAGAAGGAGAGGGTCGAGCAGATTAGGGGAAGGGTTTTGAGAATGACAAAGTAAATTCTGAAAGGGTAGAATAAAAAGTTGAAATTAGCATTACCGACAGCTAAGCCGTCGGTATGGTCGTCGCTACAAACCACCGTCCAAAAAATAAATGAGGGACAACAAAAAGATTTTACCGCCCTATTTACCGACGGCTTAGCCGTCGGTAATAATAAATATGTGATCGGCGTTCGCATTTTTAGTTCGCGACGACTAAGCCGTCTGTAATTACCGACGGCTAAGCCGTCCGTAATTTTAGAAAACAAATTAGAAATAAAATAAATTTAAAAAAATAATTTCGCACGCATATTTTTTCCGACGCATTAGCGACGGACAAGCCGTCAGTAATCAAAATTTTACCGACGGAGTCGGGGCCGTCGGTAAAATTCCGTCGGCAACTAGAACTTTTCTTGTAGTGTACCCAACTCTTAGCCGCCATGCTTATCTCTTTGACTCGCTCAAATTGTGTTGGTAGATGGTTGATGGATTAATTTGTATTTATGGTTGACAGATTAGTAGGTGTTTATGCTTTACGGTTGATGGATTAATAGATGTTTATGGTCATGCTTAGTAACTGAATTGTTTAATTGAATTTTTCTAGTATTTTAATTGTTCAAATAAATTTATTTTTTTATTTGTTTATTTTTTAGCGGGCCAGCCCGCCAACCCTTCCTTTGGTGGGTTGGGTTGGAGATGTCAACTCACATTCTCTTAACGGGCCAACACGTTTTAGACGAGCTGACAACGGGTTGGGCCAGACCATCTCGTTTTGTCATCCCTACTCACAAGTGTTCCAAGTCAAACACGCTTAACTATGGAGTTCTTATGTTATAACTATAAAAAAGATGATGCATCTAGTTGGTATAGGTAGTACCGATCAATTTCAACTGTACAATCTCATACATGCACAACCTTAGGATCCCTCTCATTCCGGTGTAAACTCGGTTCATTCATGTACCCCTTTGTCTCGAAGCCTTCTAGGAGTCTTTCTTTGTCCATGCCTCAAGCAGCGACGATCACTCCCCGCCATCTCCAATCTCAAGTGTCACATGTCCGCCAGCTTCTGCATGGTTCGTCCTCGATTTTCGAGAGCCCAGAACATAAAAACTTCATAGTTAAGCGTGTTTAACTTTGAGCACTTGTGGTATGAGTGACATTTTGAGAAATTTCTTAGAAAACGTGCGAATGAGGACAAAGCGCGCTGAAAAGACCTGTGTTGGTTTGTGGGAATAGTTGTCAATCCTGAAAACAGTTTGAGCCGTTATAATCTAAACATCTTTCCCAATCACTATCATAAAATCCAACTAGCTTTATTTCAACCTTGTTGTCATATTTGATTCCATAGTTTAAAGTGCCTTGAATGTATCTCAACGCTCTTCTTCTTCAATTTTTCATTATAAATAGTGGTGTATCAATTGGATTACAACCAAACATTCCAAACATATTCAATACTTTTTAAACATTTTTCAGACGAATTTAGCAATATACTTGCTAATATATATACATTTTCTTTCTTTTCATTTTTTCCTCCAATCATCAAAGAGCAATGTTCATGTTCTTTCTTTTCTTCCATCCAAACAATATATTAAGTATTGTGTTTTTGTCTCTTTTTTTTTTCTTCTTATTATTTTTGTGTTCCCTCATTTTTTTTCTCAAGCATGCAAACAAACCAACGAAAATCTGTGATCTATCAATCATCCATACCCCTTTTGGAGTACCATTTACTTTCCGTATTCTTTGAACAACCCACTTGAAAAAAGTTATAAACTACAAACTTAACAGCCGTCAATCCCTCTCCATGACCATGACCATGACCGGTATAACCTATTTGACCAATTGCTTTGGATGGTCAATGTCTAAAAGTGCGTCGCTCAATGATTTTGATAAAATACGATCAGATAGAAAAAAAGGAATACAAACACATACAAATGATCAAATTTTGTTAACGTTCACTTCCTTGATGCACATAAAAAGAAATCAAAATCTTTATTGGTTCTTTTCATATATTAAGTGACCCACGCCTAATAAAAAATCAAACTCATTAAGGGTGTGTTTGGTTGGGGGGTTTTGGAGGGAAGGAAATGGATTATTTTAAATTATGTTTGTTTGGTTCAATTATTTTAAGAGGAGGGGAGTGGAGGGAAGCAAAATCTCTCCTAAGCCAATTTTGGCTCTCCTCCCAAAGTGGGGGGTTTTTGGAGGGGAGGAGAGGGGAGACTAAATTATTTAAAATAAAATTACCTAAATATTCTTATATATAATATAATATAATATAATATAATATAAAAGACTATAAAGATATGCTAGTAAATTAATCTCTCCCCTTCATTAAAATCTCTTTCCTCCCCTACTGAACCAAACAAGCAAAGGCTTCCCTCCCCTCTCCTCCCCTCTTCTCAACCAAACACAAAATCAAATTAAATCTCTCCTCTCTCTTCCCCTTCCCCCCCACCCCTCCATTAAAATCCCTCTCCTCCCCTCGATTGAACCAAACAGACCCTAAATCATCACTACACACCACCCTCCCAGGGATTAATTCTCTTGTTCTAACGGACAACTCAAGAATTAGTCCCATAAGCTATAGAAATAAGTTCAGTCTGTCACGGAGTCAAAAACCCTAAATCGCTAATCAGGGCTGTATAGCTGCATAAAAAATAAAAAATAAAAAGACTGCGTGGGGATACCAATTGAGCTTCAAACCCGTTGACATTATTACTGTATTACGTCTAATATCACATTAGATACATAGTATGAAGCCTCTTACACGCCTTCCCTCTATTATTCTTTTTATATGTATAATCCTTTTTTTACCAGTATTGTTTACATGCAATCGATGCACCTGATATATACATGCATATTGCGAAACAACTTAAAGAAAGGGAAGAAAATAAGTAATCACGAGAGCCATATCTACACCCTTCAACTAGGCCATGCATGTTGCATACATAGTATAGAGTCCCAATTGTGGCGATAGGCAACAACCCCAAATAGTCAAATACATCCTGTTAAGCTATTTTAATAACTGGGGAAGGGACTGCGAGAATTTTAATATTAATATAATATATACACAACCACAGTTTTAGCCTTTAGGCTCATTAATATTGCATACAAACAATTACTAGCAAATCACAGTTGCCAATATCCAATATTGAAGCTGCGGTTTCCCCTGATATTTCTTGTTCTATTGTACTAAATTTCTGAGGGGAAAAGAAAATAACTACTAGCAAATAAAGGTTGCAATTCTGCTAGGCATGAGAATATTCTCTATGCTGCTTCGGCAAACCCGACTCTCAGACCACCATAATCAAAGACTGTATGATAGCGCCCCATGAAGACATCTCCAAGGATCCTGCATTTTTGCACATGCCATTTAAATGAGATAATCAAACCAAATGCATCAAAAATTCAAAATCAAAAGGCAAAGGTCATAATAGTGTGTGTCAAGCAGATCAAAGTTTGATGTACCAGAGAGGGCCACGTGGAGGAGGAACATCCAAAGCAGTAAAGCCACTAATGCATTGGGCTGCAGCACCTTCGCCCACCTTCAGTATGTACTGAAAAAACCAAATGGAAAACTGGATCAGGGAAACAGAGAACATGTGGAACAGAGCAACCATTCTTATTCATGCATAGAAATGATGCTGCAGCCTGCTGCTACCAACGTCTCTGTGTATTTTTTCCTGCTTCACCTTTTATTTTGTTTTCTTTTTTCATTCAAACTAATTATTTTTTCATAAAATTAAAATACAGTCAGTGATCAGCCCTTGCAAAAAGCAACTAATTAGGTTTGAAATTATACCTCCTGTGGGGCAAGGTCAAAAGTTTTTCCACCAATGGTGAAGGAAACGATAGGCATCGAAGAGATCTTTCCACAGTCAACAGATGATTGTCCCATAGGGTTAGGCATTTTATCACAAAGCTGCAATATCATCACAAGGCTATAGTCAAGAGGCGAAGCAGGATTTGTGAACTCAAATAACAAAATTAAAACTAAATCACCTCATTGATGTAGTTTATTATCCGATCTTCTGTCTGATTCTGCCTTAGTTGGCTCTGCATCCAAACAACAGCCATCTCGCATGCAGAACAAGTAGCATCCCGGAAGCCACCAGACGATTTTCCTTCATTCTTATCCACCACACTCTGGATACCCATACTAAAGAAAAAATTGAAAGACCTCAATACAATGCTAATCACAGTAAACTTTATATAGTAAGGTCTCTAAGTTAATGACAAATCTTCGGAGCTTACCTAACACCATGAGTCCCATCAAATGTGCACAACCCAATTTGGGAGCAGATCTTCTTTGGCTGTGCCTACAGGACCAAGTGCAAACCATAAGAAAATAAATTCTGACACTAATCACCACAGTTGAGAATCTAACCAACCGAACTATGACATGAATGAATTAAAAATGGAACTTACTTCAGCCAATAGCAATTGCAAAATTGTTTGTCCATATTGATCAACAACGGATCTGCATTCCTGGCTTACAATTCCAGATGCTCCAATTGCTTGATTTATCATAGTAATTACAGTCTACAAGAGCGAAACCACTAGTTATTTGATCATAGAAACAACGTAGTCTAAAGTGCAATCACAAAAGCATTCTTTACTGGTCATAAAACTCAGGAATAAAAATCTATAGCAGCCTAAATTTACTAGCATTTATTCATACCGTTGGACCTGCCAACAAAGATGTCCCTGAGTCTGCAATTGCTGAACAGTCATTAGCACAATATCCTGTACAACAATATGCTAAAGTCAATAGCAGTGAATAAAAACTATGAAGCAGCACTAGCTAAGTGCTATCAATATCATGTAATATAAGACACAAACAAGTATTTCAGACAATATGTTTTCTACACGTACCAGTGGGTTTTCCATCAATAAGTACATCTCCCATGTCAAACTGTCCAGGAAAAAAAAAATGCACTTAACACTTGGAAGTATTATAAAAGATGCAGCATAAGTACAATGAACAAATATGTTGATAACTAACCTGCCAATATCCTTTTCGTGTCACAGGGACATAAGTATGTTTGCCCTTGAAGTGAGCAGGATCAACACCACCGAAAACAATCTCACCTCCTTGCTCCTCGTTTGGGTTACGATTGAGCCAAAATGAAAATACTGGATCCTTCACAAGACCTTGCTTAACCATATTGTACCTGTGCAGGAAAGTGCCTCCTAAATGACATAGAGATTGGGAAAAAAAATAATAATAATAGTAATAAAATGATAATTGACTGTTTAAATGTGCACAAATACCACACTGGGACAGCATTTCCAACTGATATCTCCTGAAATCCAAGTCCGAGCAAACCATCAAACTTAGCCGCCACAAATGTAACTCCAGGCTCTCTAGTTGCTTCAATAAATTCCTGAAGGGAATCAAAACATACTCTATATCAATTGATCGATCAACATATTATGATAAAGGCCAACTGAACTCAACCCCCCCCCCCCAAAAAAAAGAAAAAAAAAACTTTGTGAATGACAAAAATATGGATTGACAATTAGCATTACCTGCTTCTTTACAACTATGTCACCAACTGTGATATCATCATAGCTAAAGAAGCCAGAAATTGCTCCAGTACCATACTGAATTGCAGCAGAAGTCCCTAAATATCAAGACAAACACTTGTGTGAAAAAAAGGACAACATTTCGGCATCATTTCCAGGGTGCACATATGTCAAGTAGCCCAAAGTACAAGAAAAAAAAATATGGCTCCGTAGGTCATGAATTATCTTATGCCAAACCAAATTACAAATATGTCAGAAACAAAGAATTGCTAAAAATTGTATTTAGGATAAACGTTAAAGTTTTGTTATGCTCTGTAATTCTATGGGGTGAAAATGGGATAGTAGAAATCTCAAACTTGAGATCCTTCCTATGATACAAACATGATGTTCAGAAACATCCCCCCACCCACCAAAACAAAACAAAAAATCCTATTTTCATTACTTTAGAAAAGAGTACACGTTTGTTTGTAAATGATACACCTACAAACGAAATGAGACAAGACAACACACAAAAACTACTCAGAAAAATGAAAAAGATATGTTTGAAATTACAACAACCTTGAGAATTTATCCTAGAGAACTTCACGTGTTAATCAAATCAAGGTTATGAACAAAGAATACAGTGCTAGCCACAAGACATTTTCAGATTAACATACTGCAAAATCCTCCAGAAAGATTAAACAAACTAGTAAGTCAGACCCTCAAAAGACAAGAAGAAGAAGAAGAAGAAGACAAACCATTTGGCCTGTAGGTACTTGATTGGCTAGACCTGTACTTGGCATGGAGATAGCATGCAACCTGCACCAACATGCAAAACACCAAGAATAAATTAACATAACGAGGAAATAAACCTGATACATATTCATATGATAAGATGGACATTAAAAAAAACACTCACCGAGAAGTAACATTTAACTGATGGCACCCACGTATTAGAGCTGCCAGTGTCAAAAATTACAGTGAACTTCTGAGGAGGGGTTCCAATGGCTATCTCACCATAGTACTGAGCATCCAAATAATTCTTCAGTGCAACAACATCGGTGTCCTCAGTGCCTCCAAGGATGTTTTGGAAACCATACTTCCTAATGGAAGACCATGAAGATGATTCACCACCCCTTAACGCCACCCGGTCGTTGGGGCCCAGTTTGATCTTCTTCAGTCCAATCCTACGCAACCCATCATTTGGTGCACAAGAAACCAAACAAAACAACAGGGTCCACAAACACAAACACAACACCACCACATTCATCTTGTTTCCCATTTTCACCTGTTCATCCAAATTCCAAAATTCATCCTCAATCAAAATTTCAACTTTTACCCAATAATAAAAAAAAAATTAACCACAATTAAAAAAAAAATAGTAGTCTATCGAATCGACAAAGATGTGACAACCTTTAAATTTTCATGTGTCAGAGAAACCTAGCAATAATTAATTAAATAAACCATAAACCCCATTCATTCCCCCACCCCCGCATGCATTTAAAAAAAGAGAGTTTAGATCCGAATAAAACCCACCAATGCATTAAAGGAAAACGAGAGAAAAAAAAAAGTAGAACAAAAATTCATCAATGCAAGGAGGAATCAAGGAAGGCATGAAGGAAAAGAAGAATGAGCTTACCGAGATTTGGAAATTGGAAGAGGAGAGAATTGAGAAGAATGAGGTGATGGGGGAGAGAATTTAAACCCCAAACGAAATGCTGCAAAAGAGAAACTACCTGGCTGGGGTTGGCAGTATAGTGGGGCCAGTTCAACTGTTACCCAATTCTCGTACTCGTTGTGGGTCCGTCATTTTTTGGCCGTTGATTAGAGAGGGCGACGTTTATAATTCGCCCGAGCCGTTGATCATGTGGAGGTGGAGGGTTTCTCGTGACGCCTCGGGATGTAACTGATTCTGTTACGTGCCTGATAAGAAGAAAGCCAATGCATCCTTCGTTTCCTTAGCACGCGACACAACACACCTCCCACCCCCGCTGACGTAAGCTCCGGAATCTCATCTCATCTAACGCACCATCGCTTCAGTTTTTTCTTTATTTTCATTTTTTGGGTGGAGAAAAACCCAATGTTTGTATTTATTTAATGAATTATGTATTTATATAACGTAATTTTCGTTTTTTTTAAATTTGTAAATATACTTCTATTAAAGAGAATCAAATTCACTTGAACTTGAAAGGAATCACGTTTTCAACGGATCGACATTCCATATTTGTTTTCTTTGTGAGAAAAAGGGGTATGCATTGTCACATTGTAATTCAGTTTTACACGAACTCGTTATTTGGTAGTTACTTTACTTATAATATGTGGTTATAAAAGTGGTCGATATGGAAAAATAATGAGTTTTTATTGGGGCGTAAATGAGCCGAGTTATTCATGAACTATTCAAGTTCGGCTCGTTAAATATTCGGTCAAGCTTGTTTGTCTAATTAAATAAATAAACAAACTCAAGCTTGAGATTGAGCTTGATTATTTAAATGAGTCAAGTTCAAGCTTTACAGACTCGACATTAACGGCTCGTGAATAGTTCGTTTGATGGTATAACTGTCTTTTTCAATTTATATTTTACTTTTCATTTTTTATGTAATTCATTGAATTTTGAAAATATGTTATAGCTTAGGCTGCTGCATTTAGTTCAAACCATTTTCCTAAGTATTGTGTAAAGAGGCACTTTTCGACTTTCTTACATTGTACATCGTTTAAGAATCATTATCGTCACCATAGTTTAAAGAAATTTCGTTAACTATATATATGCTGATTATGAATGAGTATGTCTCTTTCTTCATCAAATCTCTCCCCCCTCATTCGTAAATCTCCAATTAATAGTGTTTGCATATTTGTTTCTCAATGTTTCGCTCTCTCTACCCAATTTGTAAGTCACATTCACTCGACTAACACAACTTTGGTAAGGAAATGTAATTTTTAGAAAAATTTTAAACATGTTCAATTAAAATACAGTGTTTGAGTGTTTACTAAATAGAATTTCAATATTTTCTAGTAACGAGAACACCATTTTAGGAAATCAGAATTAAATACCTTTTATATTTTATTCATTTTGGTTGAGAGGTGATTAATATTTTTGAATTTCAAATACCACATGTTAAATACATTTTTATTTATAGATTGTCACTTAATATTAAAATTTTCATTAACTAAAATAAACTTTAAAAATAATTTTAGAAATTTTTCATAAATACAAAAACAATTAAGCTATAAATGAGCTTAACAAGCCAAGTCAATCTCTATTTTTTTTAGCAAGCCAAACTCAAGCTTTTAGTTTGACTCGACTAAATAAATGAGTCAAACTCAAACTTTACATTTTCTTCACAAGTCAAGCTCAAGCTTTAAGTGTTCGGATTGACTCGACTCGTTTACACCCCTACTAGTGGATATCCTTTAAAATCTTTCTTTATTATCAAAATAATAAGGATTTTTTTTTCAAAATGGAGATTAATCACTACTACTCGCTCCAATCACTCATTAGAAGAAAAAAGCATTATTAAATTAAGAAAAGCCGATAAACCTGTTAAATCTCCTTTATTTTCTCTTTTCAGTTTTTACATCCACAGTTTTTGTGTTATTCATTCAATGGTGACGCCTTTTTAATAAATGAATGAATAAACATTAGAAAGATATTACTTCGGTCTTAATTATAAACAAAAAAATACATATAAATATATGTACTTTTTTGCTTATAATTAACTCTATTGAACTAAATACATGTTTTTTTTCTTATAATTAAGTCCGGAAAAAGTAGTACTTAGGAATGAGTAAACATATGAGCATGCCCATATGCTTGGGGAGGAACCGAAGGGACCTTCAAGAAAGAGTGAGAAAAAAGTAAAACGCCTGGCGTGAGAAAGCAAGTATGGAAGGAAAACATTGCCAAGAAGCAAAGCCACAACTTGTGAATGATAAAGAAAAGGGAGTGAGGTGAGCTTACCCCACTGAGGAGTGCTTGGAAGTGCAAGTAAACAAGCTTGCTAAAAAAATGGCCTATCAAATGGCCACATCAAAATCACGTTGATTTATGAATATTACACATTCAATCACAATTTATGTATAGAATTGAGTTAGGATTTGTGTATCCGTCTGTAGTTACGACTGAAACCATTTGAGAGAGAGAGAGAGAGAGAGAGAACTAATCTAATAATTAAATTTGCAATACGTTAATAACTTAATATGAAGCGGTTCAAATAATTCCGAATACAATATCCATCAATTAACCAAGCATTATAATAATTTAATAATTATTCTGATAATTGATATATTAATAATTTAAAGAATACTTTAAATAATTGATTGTATTAATTCATATATTTTAAATAAAACAATCTACCTACTAAGCGGATATTAGTAGTAGTTTAGAAAGATTGCCAAGATAGATCATTATTTTTTTCCGATAATTAATAATATTCATTAAAACAACTAGCAGCAGCAATAAAGAGGAAGCCCTCCATCCACTTTCAAAGAGGTGTAATAGATGACCCACTTTACAAAGTGCTAAATAGCAAAAAGACAACCAGAACTACTACAACAAAAACCCAAGAGGACCACCAAAAAGGCAACTCTTGAGCCCCTTGAGCAAACAGGGAAAGCTAACAACTCCAAAACAAACTACACACCTAATCAGAAAACCCAAAACACAGAACAAAGCCGAACAAAACACTTGCAGACACCAAAACACCACAAGAAAAACCAAACCAAACACAAAACCAAAGCCACCACCCAAAAACTAACCAAGCCACGCCCAACCCAAGCAACCAGAGCAGCCACCAAAAAACACGCCTAGCAAGAATCTACAAACACCCGAAACACTGCTAGGTGCTGGTGAGAAAGATCACCACCAAGGAATCTACACACCAACAACAAACACAGCACTAGAGAAAGCACCACTGAGAAAAAACTCAAGAAATAATATCCAAAATCACTACTCCTAATTACCTACCAAAACTCGCTCCATCTAAGCCAGAAAGCAAACCTACATTGCTATCTTCGATGGCGCTCAAGCCACCGCGGTCACCGCCTTGGTTGATGTTCTCTTCCTATTGCTTCTTCTTAGCTTTACAAAGTTCTGAAGCACCTTCTCCTCCTCTTGGCAAGCAAATAGGTCCAAGGCCTTGGCCATATGCCAAGTTCTATTCGCCTCCTCTAAATCATCTATGGAATTTTCCTCTGCACTACTAAAATTTCCCAAGGTAGACTTAACACCATTCTGCCTTTGTTTCCCCTTCTTCTGTTGAGTACCCTTTCTTCCTTTCTTTGCTCGGTTGCAACAAGTGATCTGATGGGTTATGGGACTTGATGAGTGGCCCACAGTAATATGCTCTTCATGAAATTCCAGATGAACCATAGGGCCTATAGAAAGGAAGCCCGGCGGCCCAAGAGAGGAGTTAACCCACTGATTTAAAATCTCTCTTTCTTGGTCAAGGTCATAACTCACTCCAGCAATAACTGTTTTATTGGACACTTCTTCATTTTCAAAAAGATCCCACTGGTTTTTGAACACCTCAAAATCATTAACATTGAAACTAGTAATCGTCATGCTTTGATTTTCTAGCTGTAATTTCCTCAATGTATTCCTTGGAAGTTCAATTGGAAGGTAGAATGTTTAGTTCAATTGGTAAGAATTTTTGCATTGGCTTAGCACACAGGATGTATTCTATATTGCAAACATTTTTAAGTCAAACTCAAACTCATTCTAAATATTTTGATTTTGATTTGATGTAATATATATTACCAAATTAATTTTTTTTAATATGCCACATTGTTTTCAAAGTCTTTCAAATAAAAGTAGGAATAAGTAATGAATTATTTATTTTAAATTAAACTTCAAATTTAGAATATTACTGCTTTTAAGGCGGTGATTTACTTCAAAAGAAGACCATATTTTAAATTAAACTTCAAATTTTGCGTCATAAAAAAAAATTAAACTTAAAATATAGAATATTATTGCACATGTTTAATTTTTTTTTTTTGATAAACACAAATTTAGAGTGAGGGGATGACTTCCCGGTCCAAGGCAGGGAAAACCTCCGAGTGCACATGTTTAAATTGGATTGTCTATTTTCGGCTGTTTAAATATGAAAAAACCATATTGCTGTCAATATTGTAATAAATCTTTACATATTTTTTTATAATTTTTTTTACAACTTTTGTTATGAGTTTCTAATTGTATTTTTATTTTTAACAAATTTTTACCACACCAAAAAATGTAATTGTTTCTCATATATAATCACGGGTATATATGCTCTAGTTTTAAATAAAACAATCTACGTAGTGAGCGGATAATAGTAGTAGTTTAGAAAGATTGCCAAAAAGAGATCATGATGAAACATTGAAACTACAATAGCATTAATAATAGCTATACTACACATCAATTATCACTCAAATTCCATTATGAATGCTAATGCGTATAGATATCAAAAAGCTTGGGATAAGTCTTCAACTTATTGATGCGGCTTTTTTATTTTTGTATCCCCTTTTATTTTTTATCTGTCTAAACTAAAGAGGTAGATAAAAAAAATTGATGGGACACATGTGAATTTCAACCAATAAAAAGACGTGTGTTGGAAAGAGAGAATTAGAGAGTGTGATTCTAGCATTTTTCTCTACCTAAATACCCTCTCCCCAAATTATTTCTCCCACTGCCCTACTTTTTGGGCTGGTGAGAAATTTGTTTTCGCATGGCCGATTTCTCACCATGGTTTTCTTTCTTTTTTTAATTTTTGTTTTTTAATAAAAGTAGGAAATTGGCTTTTGCATAGCCGATTTCTCACTTGTGATTTTTATTTTTATTTTTTTTCATTTTTATTTTCATTTTAATTATTTAAAAAATTAATTTATTAATTATGGTGACTGATTATACTAATTTGGTAATTAATTTTGCTAATTTGAGTGTTAATTAGAGAAAAAATTAATAAAATGCAAATATTAAATTGAATACATTAATACATAAATCAAAAACTGATTTTGGTGATTAATTAAGCTAATTTGGTGATTAATTAATTAAAAAAACTCAATACATGAATTAAAAAATTTAAATACATTATTTAAAAAATACAAAACAATACTAATTAAAATTACACGGTTTAGGTAGGATTTTCAGCACGGTTTGGATAGTTACTTTTTAAATGATCCTCAGCCCGACACAAACCCACATTTTTTTGTTGACCCTTTTCTCTGAGGTCCATCTTAGTACGAATGTGCGTAGACTTCGGACGACCATTTGGATTTCTCTGTATGGCTGGATTATGGCACACTGTATCTCCTTCATATTGCAGCCAGAATCCTTCATTGTGCACCAACGGGAACTCTTGGTTAGAACATTCTGCAACTTGTACTCATCTGGTGCCAGCGTCGTTTAGTCAAGACGACAATGTGAACAAACAGTAGTTATATGTGAACAGGGGATGTGCGGCGCCTGAAATTTTCCACAGTCACACCGCCCTCTGTCCAAGTCAACAGCGAAATTCCCCGCAGGCAGTCCCTCCTGTGGGTTGATCACCTCCTCCACGTAGAATCGTTTGTGTCGCCGATCGAATGAACGAGCATTATGAATGTTGGTCATAACTAGCTCTTTAATATTTTTAATTAATGTATTTAGTTTTTCTCTAATTAACACCCAAATTAGCATAATTAGTCACCAACATTGATAATTAATTTTTTAAATAATTAAAATTAAAATAGAAAGAAAAAAAAACAAGTGAGAAATCGACTATGCAAAAGTCAAATTTTCACTTTTAATAAAAAAACAAAAATTAAAAAAAACCATGGTGAGAAATCGATTATACAAAAACCAATTTCTCACCTGCCCAAAAAGTAGGGCAATCGGGGAAACAATTTGGAGATGATGTAGATAAAAAAATAAAAAGGTAATATAAAAATAAAAAAGTCTATTGATGCCTTATTTTATGGGCATGCCAGAACCTTAGTCATAAACCGAGCGAATGTTTTTCATTTGCTTGAACTAGTAGAATACCTGTGTATCTGCACGGGTTACACCATGTTGGTTTCAATGAATATTTCTAAAACATTTATATGCATTAACTAAAATTGAATACTAATTGTTATGTCTTTTGTCCTGGCAAATATTTTAATACAGTAGTCATTATACCAATTTTAATAGCATCTTTCTGAGCCGCCTCTATGCATTAATAGCCATAAAATAATATTAAAGCTAAACTAAATACATTTATAAATAATAAATACATTTATAAATTTGATATGTGTTTAATGATGATAAAAATTACACCTGAATATGTAATGTTTTCCTGTAGGGACTGAAAAATAAAATAATTATTTATAATAAAATTACACCGACAACATGTAATGCTTCCCAGAAAGGACTAAAAAGCGAAATAATTATTTATAATAAAATTACACCAACAACATATAAAATATTTCCCCGTAAAGACTACAAGACAAAATAATTATTTATAAATGACAAATGTTATGCCCCAATTTTGTCCACCTACCTCTTGTAATTTATTTTTATTTTTACTTTATTCTTAGCAACAAATTTTGGGTTCATTTTTGTGTTCTTTGGGCCAATTTCAGCCTAATGGCGATAAAAAGGGGAGGTGCAAATAGTTGGCCTTTTCAGAAAGTGTTACAGCACAAGCCCAAATTGCAAAAAGTACAAACAAAGTCCATTACAAGTCCACTAATAAAATTACAAAAAATGAATAATAAATAAAAATGAAAATAAGAAGGGATGCGGATGGCCTCCTGCTAAAGCAGGCAGCAACACTTTGAGGAACAAGCCAGAGTCCCCTTTCTCCATGTTCCTAGCCTGTTTCCCATTTTGGCCAAGACCAAGCTGCTTTGCAGGCACCACTCTGCCACCTCCTGCCTCCTCTACATCCTTCAGACCTCTCTCACGACCCTACAACAAGTAGGCCTACATTGTCCTATTAAAGCCCTCTTCACTCTAAATACTAGATTGAAATTCACAGACAGGAAAAAAAAGGAGGGGATTAGAGGGGGAATTTCTGAGACTTCTACCACCGATCAAAGAAATAAGGATTTCACATTGGAGTCCTAATTTAACCCAAACACAGAGAAAAATTAAGAAAATCAATGAGGCAGTAGCACGGCAGAAGAAATCGCAGTAGCAGAGGAGAAAGGAGAAAGAACCAGTGTCATTACCTTGTACAGCAATCACATCCTCTCAGGTAGTCTATTAAAAAAAATTATGTGCTTTGATTTAATCTCAAAATGCCGTAAATGAGTGTTGGTCCACAACCTGTTAATAAGGTTTTCCAGAATAAAACAAAACAACAATAGAATTAAACAAGGGTAAATCAGAGAGCAATAGAATGAACAATAGAAAAGAATAGGAAGCTTGGAACCAGAAAAAATCAGAGGGCAAAGAAATTGCAATTTGAGAAGAATCAGAATAATAAGGAGAAGAATCAAAGAGTAAAATTGTAAAATGGAAAAAGGGAGAATTTCCTCACCACGAACCGCCGCGAACCACCACGATCGCAGCCTCGCCCCTTCACCTCGTGATGTCTCCTTCTCTGTTCGCAGCTGCCGCACCCCCTCCCTGCTCATTTCCCTCTCTCGCCCCGGATCTCTCGCTTGCGGCCGCGCGCGGCCAGGGATGGCGCGCGACGGCCGCGTCCCCTTCTCCCTCGTGGCGATCGCTCTCCCCCCATTTTTCTCCCTTCTCTCACACCTCCCTTCTCTTCTCTCTACGCGGGATGCCCCTACTCCCTGCTCGGTCAGGTCATGATCAAGGCGTGACTAGAGGCACGCCGCCCTTCCATCTCCCTTTCTTTCTCTCGTAAGCCTTGATTCTCTCTGCCCTCTCCATGGCTGTGCAGCTTCCTCGTAATCTTAAGGGTTTCAAATGAAACCCATTTGGCAGCCCCTCCCCCTTTATTTTATTTTATTATTTTTTAATCTTTTTTTTATGTTTATTTTTTTATTTGGTTGAGCTTCATTCCATTTTATTTTTTTATGCCTCCTTCCCCTTTTTTATTCTGATCCCATTTTTTTTTATTCTTTGGCCTTCAGCCCATTGGACGTGAGATACTCCCTCTCCCCTTTTATTTTATTTTTTATTTCTTTTTTATCAATTCCTTTTTTATCTATTCATTTGGTTTTTTTTTTGGGCTCTAGCCCATTTGTTTTTTCTGTTTGTTAGTATTGGACCTCAGCCAGCCCATCTATTTCTTTTGCCAAATAAACATGCACACCCCTTTTTACTAGTCAAACTAGGACAATTTTACTCAACTAAATCTTAAATACAAATTTCGAGACCATATTTTTCTAAAAAAAATCGTACATATAAAATTACGAAGATTAATTACTAGTAATGACCACTCGAGATTGCTTCCCGTTTGATCATTGTGAACATTAATCTTCTAAACAAAAAAGGGTTGTTAGTGAGGGTCACTCTTGATTGCTTCTTTTTTGGTCCCCATGAAAACATATCTTCTCTATAAAAATAAAATCAAGTTTTTTTTACTAGTAATGATCACTCGAGATTGCTTCCCGTTTGATCATTACACTACTAGAAAAATTAATTTTAGAGAGGGATTTTAGCGAGGGATACAAATCCCTCACTAATTGCGACGAAGTTAGTGACGGAATACAAGATTTCAAGAAAAGTTAATTCGGATACCATTTGTGACGGATTTAGCGACGGAAAATATCCCTCTCTAAATTTTTCGTCACTAAATCCGTCACAAATTTACTAAAATACATTTATTAAGGGGATTTCCGTCGCTAAATCGTCACAGATTTAGTGACGGATTTAAAAATCCGTCTTTAATTTTTTTTGTCTTTTTTTTTTAATATTTTCTCCTCTCAGCGAGGGCGCTGCCTCTCTCATATCTCTCGTCTCTCTTGCGACTCTCCTCTCAGTCTGTCGCCCTCTCTGTCTCTCACTGCGACCAACTCGCCATCTCCGGTGCTCACTCTCGACCAAGACTCTACAGCCGACGGCGACAGCAGGGTCTCTAGCGATGGCAACTCCACACGGTAACCACCACGATCTGATTTATCCATATTGACCGAGTCCTTCTCCTCTGGAGAAACCTCTAATTTTTTCCCAATTTTCCAGATCTGCACTTACCTGACGTTGCTTGAGTCGAGCCACCCCCAAACGCAGCTTTCGGCTTCCACCGTGTCGCTCACCAGAGGTACTACAGAGTATCAATCTTTTTCCTCCTGTACCGGCGAAGTTAGCCCACTCCTCCGGCACCGGCGACGTCATCTCACTCTCTTCCTTTAAGGTGTGCGAGTCGTTTAATTCTTTTTTCCTTCTGATTTTTGAGATTTCACAGAAACCCACCGTATGTTTTGTTGTCAAAGTACACATCTGGGAGCTTAGTTTTGGAAATTAATGCATGCTTTGGATAATTAGTTTCGGAAACTGAGTTTTCGGATACACATTTTTGACCAAATTTACCATGCTATATTTAAGAATTAAGATATGTGCCATATGCAGTAATTCTAAAATAATGCTCTGATGAGATCCCCATGGCTATACTTGCATGTCTTCCATACAATTCAAGTTATAGATGAATGTCAAAGCTTAATTTGTATGCCTATGAGGTCTTGATGGCTTGCTAATTTCGGTTTTGCATGCAACAGTTCATATTCCAAATGGTTATGACGTATTGACATGTGCATGTGAGAGAGAGCTTCATATTAAAACCTGAAAAGTATTTCAGCCTCAGGTATGAACTTATGACTTTAAAGTAGTAACACATTATTTAAGCCATGTTTTCTGTAGTAAATTGATTTATTTAATTAATAAAATAATTTAAAGATTTAAAGAAATAAAGGAGGATCACAGAGATCAATGATTGAAAAGAAACTGTTTATGTTTAAAAGTAGAAAAGCTAATTAAGCACTGCATGAGGATATACATGTTTGCGTGTGTAGGGGAGATGTTTGATACCTTGATGTTGTTAGAATATTTAAAGATTTCATCACTTTTTTTCTATTTATTTGAGTTTTATTCTCCATGACATGGTAACCTAGGTTAAGATTGAGCTCAACAATGAAGAGATATAATGATTTGTGTGGGCAGTATGTATACAAGGTTGAATAATTCTTGTATGTATATATGTGTGCTCGCGTTTGAATTTGATTCTGTCACCTATAGCTAGAGTGACGTGATAGAATTGAAGTGTGGATGTATAGAGAATAAAGATCAATTTTGATAGGATAAATATGAAATGATGTTTGAGTTTGTTTATATATTTGACATTTTTCAAAGTGGTTTTCCAGAAACTTATGTGTTTTGATAGTCTCTATAATCACATACTGCAAAAGAAAAATAATTAGTTTTCCTTTCAGTTGAATCATGATCTTCAAGTTATAGATGAATGTCAAAGCTTAATTTGTATGCCTATGAGGTCTTGATGGCTTGCTAATTTCGTTTTTGCATGCAACAATTCATATTCCAAATGGTTATGACGTATTGACATGTGCATGTGAGAGAGAGCTTCATATTAGAACCTGAAAAGTATTTCAGCCTCAGGTATGAACTTATGACTTTAAAGTAGTAACACATTATTTAAGCCATATTCACTCCTTGAGCTGAGTGAATATGTGAGAACTGTGATTTACGTATGATTAAACCTGAAGCTTGTCTTATCTTTTTTTTTGTGATTGTAATTGCTGCTAGGATGCAATATCAGCAGCTTCAGCTATTCCTATGACCACTGCTAATTTAGATCCCAGGCTCACTTCTTCTCTTCAGTACACAATGTTATCTTCCTCGTTCAGCCCACCTCCTACAGCACAACCATCTATGATGCAATTTTCCCATGTACAGTTTCCACAACCTGCTACTCTTGTAAAGCCAATGGGTCAAATTGCCCCTTCAGAATCAAGCTTGCATAGTTCTCCTGGTAGAGAAGAAGGTGAAGTACCTGAATCAGAATTAGATCCAGATACAAGGCATAGGCTTCTTTATTTTCTCTTGGAAAAATAAAAGAAAGAATCTCTTCTTCTTCTGTAAAGAGGGAGAAGAAGGTGAAGTACCTGAATCAAAATTTTAGTTGTCAGATTATATCCTCTGATATCTAATCTGCCTCTATTTTGTTAATTCCATAGCCTTGTCGTTTGGATTTGACCGTGCAATTCTTAGACAAACTTCCAAGAATTTTGTTTGATGAGGTTTTGCAAGCAAGGGATTCACTGTAAGTTTCTTTCTTTCTTTAATTTTCTTTTGGTATGTTATTTCTGTTAGTATATTTTCTGTGAAAGATATTTTTAGTAACATATTTTCAGCTGTGCTATGGTAGCTATTGGTTTCATTTTTCAATAATATACTTTCATATATATATATATATATATATATATATATATATATATATATCCACTATACATGGTGCTCTATATACAGTTTGTAATATAGGTGTATATTTGTATGTTGTAATTTCATCACCTCTTGGCATGCAATTGGTGATCATTAAAATTATGTATTCTCAACGACTATTTGTAATTGGAAAGCTGAAAAACTGTCAGCAGAATCTTTAATTGATTAATCATTTAGAATATTTAATTAATGGCATCCACTATTTTGTTTACAAAAAGTGCCACATGAAATGAAAAGTAAAAGAGATATATAAGTAGAATATATGAAAATGAATTATTTATCTTTTCTTTTTTATACTGGAGAAAATAACTGATATATATTTGAAGGTGTCTCAATCTCAACCAGAATAAAATCATAAAAGAAATAAATAAATTATGCACTTGTAATCCAAGTGGCTAACTAGAACCAAAAGCTCAACGATATTACTGCTCATTGCCCAAGAATTTTTATTAGACAAAGCTGTGGCTGGATAGCACTTAATTTGGAAGCTTTAACTTGGATTCCACATGCTGGTCCCCAATATTCAGTCTCTTACTTCTATTGATTCGATATGATAGAGTGCTGCTGTCCATCAATATTATATATGCCCCTTCAGAATCAAGCTTGCATAGTTCTCCTGCTAGATAAGAAGGTGAAGTACCTGAATCAATTAGATCCGCATACAAGGCGTAGGCTTTTTATTTTCTCCTGCTTCAATCTTAGTCTTTATTTTCTGCCTTGGTATTCTTTTTTCCCCTTCATTGCATACTTGGTTGTGTGGTGTCCGTGATGAGGCATTTAGGACTCATGAGATTTGCATGTCTTATCAAGTTTGGATTGTAAATTTGATGTATGGGTCTTTATTATTACGTAAATACCGACTTCATACGCAAAGTAGTTGTTGGAGGCATTCTTTGCTGAAGTGGAGCTTGAGTTGTCAGAAACGTGATGGAAGTGATAAGGTTTAACTCTTATCAATAAGGAAATATAAGTTGCTATGTATATTAAATACTTGTGTTCAAAAAGTATTGATTAACTAACTGATGATATGTTGTTCAGTTGGAAACTAAATTTTATAACAGTAGTTACACCAAATTTGTTAAGTGATCATACCAAATTTGTTATACAGAGATGAAGATGATTCAAAGCTGTTGATACAAAAGGCATCAGAGATGAAGATGATTTCAAAGTTGTTGACACAAAGGCTTGGCTTCGGGCAAATAAAGGATCCGATGTGTGTGTATGCAGATGCTTGGTGCCTTGAACCATACCCAAATCCAATCATGGAGTTTTTGAAGACCAACGTAATAAGCCTTTATTAATTTGGGATCAATGGCCTTTATATTTTTTTTTCTTGATTGCCCTTTTAATAGTGCTTACATATAAATTTTGCTCGGCCTTTGTATAGTGCCTGCATATGAATCAAATTGCATTTTTATTTTATCTTTACTTTTTGTAATTTATTATAATACAAATAATCCAAGTACATTGTGCATATCAACGTCACCCAGTTTAAATGTGTTTGCATCTGCATATCACCCAAAACTACATGCAAGGTGCCCTCAAATTGCTGGGCTCACATTAATGTTACTTAGAACTTGCTTAAATATAGTTTGACGTTGTCCCGTGCAGCGCACGAGTTGTTGTCTACAAGTTTATTTGAAAAATAAATTAATTAGAAAAAGAATTAAATAGTAATTTTGTTCCAAAAATAAAAAATAAAATAAATTGCTGGGCTCACATTAATGTTACTTGGAACTTGCTTAAATATAGTTTGATCGTTCTGCAAAGCACATTTGAAATGTTGTCTACAAGTTTATTTGAAAATAAATTAATTAGAAAAAGAATAAAAAGTAATTTTGTTCCAAAAAAGAGTAAAATGGTAATTCATCTCTAATTAGAGAAGGAATTTGTCCTCACAAATTATGAGACAAGGTTTATTTTTTTACAATCCTCACTAATTAGCTAGGAATATATCCTCACAAATAAATAATCCTTCACAAATAGGGACGGAAAACCGCTTTCCTCACAAATAGCTTAAATAATCCTCACAAATAGAGACGAATTTAAAATCCGTCACAAATTGTGACTAAATATACTCTCAATGACGGAAATAATCCTCATAAATAGCGAATTTAAATATAAATTCGTCAGAATTGTGATTTTAACAAATCCCTCACTGTTAGTGACGGAATATATCTCTCACTATTAGCGACGAAAATAAACTTTTTGTTTTGTTTCGTCCCCATTTTTTTGTGACGGAAAATATATATTTGTGAGGGATTCATTCCGTCGCAAATTGCGACGGATTAATCTTTCCCTCGCTAATTTTTTTGCGACGCCAAAATCAGTTACGATTTTAGCTCCGTCACAAAATCCGTCGCTAATCGATTTGTGACGGATTTTTAATCATTTAGTGAGGGATTTCTTCCCTCTCTAAAACCCATTTTTCTAGTAGTGTTACGAACACCGTTAATTTTCTACCCAAGAACTACGTAGCCTTTGATTTCTCCACTGCACCCGGAGATATGTAGGAGCAGGATCTCATTCCTGTCAAGCACAAAAATAAACAACTTTTATTAAGTCCTTTTTTTATCTTTGTTAATTCTTGTCTTTTTTTTAATAAAAGTGAAATAAATATTTTTTTTAGAATTTAATAAATTTTGCACAATTAATTAGAGGTAACCTTTTTCGAAAGGATGTCGTAGGGTGCAAATACCTTCCCTACACATAATCGACTCCCGAACCCAAATCTGGTCTCAAGGACCATTTTCTTCAAAAAAAAGTTTTTTTCAATATTTTCCCTACGAAATAAATTATTGGTAGCGGCTCCATTAAACTCGAATAAATCCCTCTGGATTTTTCGGTCGCTACAACAAAAACATTTGCAAATTTGATATGTGTTCAAGCACGATAAAATTACACCAACGACATGTAATGATTTCCCGTAAGGACTATAAAACAAAATAATCATTTACAAATGATAAAAACTTTTTTTTGGTACTAAAATGATAAAAATATTTATTAATTTGATATATGTTAAAAGACGATAAAATTGCACCCACAATATGTAATGTTTTTCCGTAGAGACTAAGAAGCATAATTATCATTTATGAATAATAAAGACGTTTATGCTCGTATAAAAAATAAACATTTTATGTTTCTCCGTTTGAACCTAAAAGATATTTATAAATTTTTATGTTATGCCGACAACATTTTATGTTTCTCCGTCTATACTCAAAAGAAAAATAATCATTTATGCCGATAGTATGTAATGTTTTCTCCCGTTAAGAATCAAAAGTAAAATAATCATCTATAAAAAATATTTAATAAATATATTTATAAATTTTGATACGTGATCAAAGACGATAAAATTATATTGACAATATGTAATATTTTCTTATTGAGACTTTAAACGAAAATAATTATTTATAAATAAAAAAAATTATAATGATAAAATATAAAAATATAGAAAAAGAGAAATAGAAAGAAATAAAAAGAAGAAGTTGAAAAAAGAAATAGAAAGAAGAAAGAGAAGAGAGAGGGTGTGAAAAAAAAAAGAAAGAGAAAGAGCGGTCACGCGATAGAGTGAAGAAAGAGAAAAGTGAGGAAAAAAGTGAAATATGAGAGAGAGAAAAGTAAAAATAGGTAGAAAAAATTAATTTTTTTATGTGAATTTAATTTTTATTTTTATTTAGATTGACATATTTACCCATTTAAAATGATAGTTGGCAAAAATATGGTAGTCTAGTTTAGTAATTTTATCAGCCCTTTGTATTCTTATATTGATAATAGATAGATCGCAAGTGTGGCAAACTGTTTTAAACTTTTGATTTCGTACGTTCATAACTAATACTTCCTCTGTTCCTTATTATACAAAACTCTAATTCACACATATCAATAAAATGTATTAAAAGTAGTTTTTTCTAATTAATATTCTTAAAAATTTAATTTTTTCTCAAAAATACCCATTTTATGAACCAACCCACATGTATAGGAAATAAATTATCTCATTAATATAAGGGCTCGTTTGTTATAGATTAAATAAAAAGTGATTTTGTTACAAAATAATCTAGAGATTATTGTTTAGAGTTTTTTAAGAAAAACAGAAGTTAATTTGTGTTTGTTTACGATTATAAAAATCATTTTACAAGAAAAATGATTTTTAACTTGTTTAGATACAAATATGTAGAAGTGATTTTTTTTAACTACAAAATTACCATAAAGGACATACAAAATCAATTTAAAAAATATAATATAAGTTAACGGTGCTTAAAAGTAAATTTTATGATTAAAAAAAAGAATGAAAGAAATAATAAAATACAAATATTTAGACTGTAAAAAAAATACAAATATTTAAAACTATTACCTAATATAAATGATACGATAATGGTCTTGCAATACGTAAATATATTATACTACCTGCTGAGAAGAATAGAAAATAAACACAAGGTTCCTACTAACAGGGGTGGTATAATGGATGAATATAAGTGAAGGTCACTACAATTAACAATTAAGATAAGTGAAGGTTAAACAAATAAAGATAAAGGGATTGGGGTGGTTGCGTAACAGCCAACAAAGCAAATTGAGACAAGTACACAACACACACCCCTCCTGATAGAACTTGGAAGGAATAAATAAATGGAAAAGAAAAAGAGGAGCTCCTGTCTGAAAAGGGATCAGTAGTTCTCAGTACTTATGTTAGAAGAGACAAAAATAAAACTTAAGATAAACGTAAGAGACCAAATTAAAACCTAAGATAAATTTAAGGGATCGAAATGAAACACGTTTTACACGTCAAACGGGGATACATTGCCACATCACTATATAACGGCCATGTAGGACGACTTTAACGGCGTTACACGGATATGTAACGGTAGGGACCAACAGAGTATAACATTTGAAACGTAAGGGACCAACTTGAAAATTTTAAAACGTAAGGGACCAAATTAAAACCTAAAATAAACGTAAGAGACCAAAAGGTGTATTTAGCCTTTTTTTTTTAGTGGGTCCATTTTGTTGACACATAAGATTTTGGGTTTACACCGTTCATTCTGCGGTTGACGTTCACTTAAATTAAAGAGACACATGCGCAACGTGGCTGCCAGTTGCGATAAGACACGCCACGTGGAGATTTAAGTTCCCGGTCAAAAACGTTGATAAAGCTGCTCTAAGAGCACCGATGGAGAACAACCCTATGGTTCTTCACTCCTATTTTGTAGGCCCTTTAATGTCACATAGAATATAAAAACCAAACCTATTTTTCACTCCAATGGTAGAACATTCTATTTGTTCTTAAGTGGGTCTCATAGTTGACCCCACTTATTATTTATACATCTATTTATTTTTATTTTTATTTCAACTTAAAATTTTAATTCATATATAACTTAATTATAAGATAATAAATACACAAAAAAAATAAAAATATCCATAATTTAATTATAAGATAATTCACATTTATTTTATAATTATTTATTTTTATAATCCTATAATCACTACAACACAAAACGAAATAGATAGCGCTTATTTTTTGCCTTCGCTAGCGCTTAAAAGCGCTACCTATTCAGCCACTAGTGATCAGGGTTATTAAAAATAGCGTTTTAAAAGTGCTAGTGAAAACAAGAATAGTTAGCGCTTCCTTGAAAAAGCGCTAGCTATTGTTGATAATAGCTAGCGCTTTTTCAAGGAAGCGCTATCTACACCTTTAATAATAGATTGCGCTTTTTTGAAAAAGCATTAGCTAATAATCAATAATAGCTAGCGCTTTTTCAAGGAAGCGCTAACAATTTTTTGTTGTTGACAATTGCAGTATTTTACAATGATACAAACCAAAATAAACTATACAACAATGCCAACCAACAATACAACAAACAATGCCAACCAAAATTAATGCCTCAAATGGGCCAACAACATACATCTAACTAATAATATAATTATGTGTATACCCAGTGATCATATATTTAAAACAAACTTCTCAGCCACATATTTGTACCACTCTTCATTGAGTTGAGCAATTTGAACATCAGAATACAAATCGTATTTACATTCAAGAATATACTGCGAAATGATAAATAAATCACATTTAAGTTTAAGTACGCAAATGGTCAAATGAAAGAGATTACATACCTTCTTTGGGATTTGCATTTGGTTATGAACAACAATATACTTCATAAACTTCATAACATAGTAGCCACAATCATTGGAGTTTAGTTGGTGGAAGCACTAAAAAACCAAAAAAATTTGAAATAAATAATTTTAAATTTTTAAACTAAATAATTGCATAACAATTATGACAATACCTCTATAAGAATCCACTTAGTCGTTGTCTTGGATGATTTAGAAAATCGGGACTTGTGTAGTGTCCGATGTCCTTGATGAATTGCCAAAGCCCTGAGTCATAATAACACACAATTAGATATATTAATTAGTGCATAAATTTTCAACCTCAATTTCACATTCAGAACTCGTTCCAATACATGCATATATATACTTACTGATTGAACGTATCCGTCATTTCTTTGCGGTTGCTCAAAGGAGTACGCAAAGATCACAAATAGTACACCGTGTCTTCCCAGGGATTGATCGCTAATAATGCCCAATGGGCCCTAAAAAATGTTGAATAAGGAAATCATAATTAGCATGTAATCACATTTCACAAAATTTAGTATCATTATGTGTGTGTGTGTGTGTATATATATATGATTAAATTAAATAAATGACTCACCCTAGGTTAATCGGTGATAAAAACAAGGTGTCAACACCTGGCTTCGTCGCTTCTGCCAAGCGTTCAGATATATAGTCTACTATATTCCCAGATTTATATCGAAAATTTGTTTTCTCTGGGCATAAGAACACAAACCTCTCAGTCCATTTTTCTGGGATCAATATCTCATCATACAAGTACCTTGAATATAATTAAAACATAAACAAATTAATGGATTAACAATAACTTCAATATTAGGTGAAAGAATAAAAAAACATATACTTTAAAGTTGGATGATGTACCTGATATATGCACTAACTGCAGTTTGACTGACCCACGCTCCATCAGTAAAAACTTCTGCCAGTTCATCCTTAGCACTGAGAAATAATGGAGATTCAGAACCGAAAATATATTTTTCCATTGTAATTTGGATTTGTTCTCCAGTTATTGTCATCCTTGTTTCAGCATGAACTTTCAGATAATTAAAGAATTTTGCTTCAAGAGGGGAATACTGAGATTTGTCCATAGGCTTTACTGGGGATGTACAAGGCCCAAATGTTTGCTCCTTGCCCTTTCCCTTCTCCTTCTCCTTGTCATTGGCTTTGGATTTTATGGGTTTCTATATATTTTGCATGAGTTAGTGACCACATAATTTTATAAATATATTATGATTATGACAACGAATCATGTTTATTAAAAAATAGCACGTCACTTACAACAAGTTTTACCGGCCATGTCACATAAGTACCTATTGCATGTCCCACTGTCATGATATCTGCCCCCTCAAGTGGTACAGGCAATGGTGTATCCCCTTCAGTTGCAAAGTCAACTCTAACCTTAAAATGATGGTTAGGTAATGGATCATTGTGCAATTTGGTACTTAAATCAGTGAAGCAAATCCCCTTGCCAATCGCTCGAGACGGGCTTGACAAATATAGCGTACACTCTTTGAAGTCCTAAACCAATTGTAGCGACCGAAAAATCCGGTGAGATTTATTCGAGGTTAATGGAGCCGCCACCAATAATTTATTTTTAGGAAAAATATTGGAAAAACTCCCTTTTTTGAAGAAAATTGTCTTTGAGACCAGATTTGGGTTCGGGAGTTGATTATGCATAGGGAAGGTTTTGGCACCTACGACATCCTTTCGAAAAAAGGTTACCTCAAATTAATTGTGCAAAATATATTAACATCTAAAAAATATTTATTTCCCTTTTAACAAGATAAGAATTAATAAGAATAAAAAGAAACCTTAACAAAAATTATTTATTTTTGCACTTGACAGGAGTGGGCTCCTGCTCCTACGTATCTCCGGGTGCAGTGGAGAAATCAAATGTTACGTAGTTCTTGGGTAGAAAATGGTCGTGTGTTGGTTTGATTTTAATTAATTGTTTTTTGAAAGAGTAGGGTTTCGCAATGACCAAACAAGAAGCAGATCCGGAGTGGCCATCACTAACAATATATTTTATATTTGAAAATTTGAGGATGCTTATAATAACGAAACGAAAAGCAGATTCCGAGTAATCATTATTAGCAATCTATTTTATGTTTGAAAATTCATGAGTATTTGCAATGACCAAACGAAAAGCAGATTTCAAGTGGTCACTGCTAGCAACTTGTTTTTATGTTTTGAAAATTGAAGGGATGCTTGCAATGGTCAAACGAAAAGCAGATCTCGAGTGGTCATCACTAGCAACATTTTTTAATCAAAGTGTTATATCTGATTTAAAATATCTGTATTTTGACTTAATATTGTGTAAGTAGTGATGTATCATTCATAAAAATGACTACATTTTTGTTATAGGAAATTAAGCTTAAACAGCAACAAATAACAATTGAATAGGCTTTCACGTATGACACAACGATGGGGGAAAACGTGTGAATGGGTTGAAGCCCAACATCCAAGCCCACATAAAAATAATTGAAACTAAAGGAATAATAATTCTGATTTTTTTTTAAATGAAGGAAAGGAGCCTCGTTAAAACCTTCTGATGCAAAACCCTCCTTAGGGAAAAAACATCTAGAAGGAAAAAGAGTACTTCTCCCTGTTAAAATAGAATAAAATGGGAAAAAGAATACAGAGAAAACATGGGGGGCTATACCAAAACCCATGCACAGGAAAAGAAAACAACAAAAGCAACCCCAAAGACAAGGGGAAAAGACCCAAACAAAAATTAAGCAAATCTATAGGCAGGGAAGTCGAACCTATTATTAAAGAACTCAACAGCAATAAAAGAAGGGATGTTATTCCACCAAATAAATTTCGTCTGAGAGGCCTCGAATTTGGCCAACTTATCCGCACAAGCATTCCCCTCCCTGTGGATATGCGAGACAACGAACTGCATGGAAGAGGTGAGGGCCACACAATTATGCCAATTGCTGACGGGACCAGGGGACGAGTAGAATTCTTGAAGGCTTTAATAACAATTAAAGAGTCGCATTCTAGCCAAAACCTATGTCAACCTTTAGAATAAGCAATTTCAATAGCTACCATGGCATCGATGAATTCCCAGAAGGCATCAAGGGAACTAAGAGGCTTGGCAAAGCAACCCAAAACACCGCTATACTATCACGAAAAATGCCCCCGTGCGGATAAGCCAGAAGAGTCGAAAGCCGAGCCATCAGAATTACACTTCACCCAACCGCAAAGAGGAGGGGACCACAAAACAGTCGTGATGACCGGAGCACAAGGCAGCCGATGCTGGACCCCAAAGTAGCTAAGAATTTTCAATTCAGAATCAAAAGCAGTGCCCTTACTATTAAGACCCACCAAAGCAACATGGTTGATAACGGTGCGGATGGCAACACGAGCGGGAACGAAAGAATTCTCGAATCTGGCCTTATCATGACTGTCAAATACCCCAAATGATAGTGGTGATGCAAGCAATAACTAAATCCAAAGCTTGAGAGCTCCAGCTGCGATTACAGTAGTCAAGAATGGAGGGGATCGAGTTGGCGTTGATGTTGTAGCCGAAAACATCAGACATCCAAGACCAGGAGGCATTGGGCATAAAGGGCCTTCAGGAACAGATGAGAGGATGTTTCCACCGTTACAAAGAGCACATAGAAGGGTGAACTGAGCAACACCGATGAGGTGCTCGTCGATGGGCAGCTGTTATGAAGCTAAACCTCCAAGTACAAAAAGACTTAGAGGGAGGAATGCAAAGACCTCCAAATAAGCTTGTACCAAGAGTTGTCCAAAGCATCCGGTTTATAGAACTTATAAGCTTCCTTGAAGGTAAGCAAACCAGAGTTAGAAGCACACCTGCACCAACCTCGCCAGAAGACCACCAAGTAGGGAATGATAATCCGCTCTATAGCCAATGAAGGCCCTAATATTAACCAAAATAGAGTGTGGGATGCACCGCCTCCATCATGAATAAAATCACACACTTTAGCAATCGAGCTTAATGAAGCTTAGGAGGGATTCCAAGCCTGACAATAGGAAAGTGGAGCCGTTACTGTCTCAACCGTAATCTCACCGTCGAGCCATTGCCAATCGCCAAGAAGAATTATCGAGGATCACCGAACAACTTTTTTGATAATTCGACCAAATGAGGAGTCGATATGATAAGAGATGACCTGGTTTTTGCGGAGGCCCTAGCCTTCATGAGATGACACCACCAAGGGAGGAAGAAATGAAATCCCAAACAAGCTTAAGAATACCATTTTGCTTATAGAAATGAGAGAGGCGGATGCCTAAACCACCTTCCTTGAGGCCCTGCAAACCTTGGATCAGTGCAACCGTGATGTATTCATGGGAGTGGATATCACTGCACCACAAGAAATTGGCGGCCAAAAGTCCACCTTTTTTGAGAAAGAGAGGCGCACTAAGTGTAGAAGTGGAAGCTATACATTGGTCGCTTTGAAAGACTGGATTTGATGAGCTGGCCCGTCCCATGAAAGAAAGCGCATTACCTTTCCAAAGGTCAACTTGCACTTCAGACGATCGGCGATAGGCTGTAAGGGGTCTTCGGGGTCGACCTTTGAAAATCGGCACACCAAGGAACCTCGGCGGATGGTACTGAACTGAAACCAAGAATGTCAGCCTATAACCTGCTGACGACAAACAGAATAGACCCAAAGATAGTACTTCGACTTGTCAAGGCTAATAGTTCGCCGTAACAAGAAGCATATATGTTGAAAAAGTCAACCAAGTTCTTCAAGCCCCCGCAAAGTTAAGCCCCCGCAAAAACAAAAATATCGTCAGCATAAAGAATATGGCTCGGCATGGTGAAACCCCTGGGGCCAGTCATTAATTGAAGCTTCCCTTCATGAACCAGCTTGGTAATTCCCCTGCTAAGAACTTCTTCAGCAATGCAAAATAATAAAGGAGAGAGAGGGTCCCCTTGACGAACACCCCTATTACAAGAGAAATAGCCCACCGAATGACCATTGATAGAAAGGGAGAGTCTGGCAGAACGAAGGATGCAGCTGATCCACCTGCAAAATTGATTGCTGAAACCAAAAGCATTGAGGACAGTGTTAAGGAAATCCCAATCTAAGGTATCAAAGGCTTTCTTGATATCAATCTTCATGGCCAGTTGACCCCCAAAAGATCGCTTATCAAGCAAGTTCACCACCTCAGAGGCTAAACATACACAAATGTAAATGTTTCTATCCTCGACAAAGCCTCGTTGATTATGAGAGACAAATTTGGGGACTACCCTGGCAAGCCTATCACCAAAGACTTTGAGATGATTTTGAATTGAAGTTTGCAAGAGCAATGGGCCGAAAGCCCGATCAATGCCGTCAGACTGCGTTGACTTTAGGAAGTAAGACCACCAGATTAGAATTAAGATTAGGCAACAACCACCCATGCTTGAAGAATTGTAAAACCGAATTGTAGACCTCTTCGTGGATGAAATCCCAGTAGCGATGGAAGAAAAAACCACCAAAACCATCCGGACCGGGGGCACTGTCACCATTAAGAGAAAAAACCGCGAGTTTAACCTCCTCCCTAGAGGGCAAAGAGGCATAATTCTGATTTTTATAATAAAACAGATAAGACAAATTAAATTAAATATTGAGAGGGGTCTTGTTAGTGGGTTCATTTGAACCCTATTTCCACTACTGCCAGAAGCAGCTAGAGAAGCAGGTAGAAAGAAAGCAGCTAGAGAAGCAGGTAGAAAGAAATAAGATGCGATAGAGAGAGAGAAAGAGAGAGGAGGAAGGTACGCGGCTGGAGATGAAGAGGGAAGGGACAACGAGGCGGCAGTGCCATGGCGACGCGCAAGCACTCACGGAAAGGTGGCGAAGAGCGACGCGATTTCGTCGAAGTGAAGGGGCATCGCGGCGGTGCCATGGCCACATGTGACGTCCCTCTCATCCATTTCCTTCCCTAATTCTTCTTCTCCATTTCTATTTTCTGATGCTTCTCTTTTCATCTCTCAGATTTTTTTTTTAAAAAAGGAAATCAATAAAGGGGAAATGTTTGTAGTTCTGATTGGCTTTCTCTGGTTTTGTTTCCTTCTCTTTAGTCACAGAGACGGTGGATTTGGAAGGAACTTTCAAATGGGGAGTTGAGATGTCATTTTGACAGCGAAGGAAAGAAAAGAAGATCACTAATTTTATGTATTTTGCTTCCTTCTGTTGATTAGGCTAGCGATTACATGCTACTTCATTTTAGTTTCATCGTAACATGTTAATGAGTAGATTAGCAATACACGTATCTACCACTCAAAGCAAAAACATTGATGCCAACAAGTCACTTAACAAAAATTAGTCTCAAGAATTTTACCTCAATCCCAAGCTCTTTAGATGTAACGATTCCTTTCAGTTGCTGGGTTGTCGTTCTTCTTCAATCAACACTCAGACCTCTAAAGTGTTTGAATTAAGTGAGCTAGTACCCCAATGTAGGATCTCTAGCTCTTTGTGTGGTGAGGATTCTTGTTCAAAATTCTCTTATGTGAATGAGGTTGTATTTATAGAAAATGAAGATCATTGTGTTAAGCTGATTTTTTTTATTCCTCATTTCTCTTTCTTGATCAGACCAACGTCTTCCCTTTTCTGATGAGCCAAAAGCTACAATTTTGCTTTATCCCATTTTTCCTATTTTGATGCTCTATTACTCTGGTCTAGGATGGTTACTTCTCCCAATCCCCTGTTGTATGCACGTTTCCATTCCCTGGTTTGACTTTGCTTTCTTTCATTTTTGTCTAATTAGCAGAGTCCCTTTTGCTCTTCTCAGGTTGAGGTTTTCTTTCTTAGCTTTGGGTGGTTCTCTCCATGGAGAAACAGAGCTCAAGAGGATAGGTTTGGCTGGCACAGCAGGGTGGCTCAGAAAGGAGGATTTGTCCTCTTCTTATTGTCACAGCATCTCGAACTTATTTTATTTTATTTTTGTTTTTTTCAATTAATTATAAATTCTATCATAACCATAACTGTGTACTCTTGGACCTTGTATTCATGATTTTTTTTAGTTGTTAGGAGTGTTGCTTTAGTGGAAACGGGCTTCCAATTGGACCAATGATCAAAACCACGAGCATATACATTATTGCAAATCCTCTCATTTTTCTTTTTCCATTTTTTTTAAAATAAATAAATCAAATTGAAAGGGAAAAAATAAATAAACAAATAGTTGAAATAAAAGGATGGACAAAATTTGGGTATGACACCAATGATAAACAAAATATTATTATGATAAACTATTGATGCGATACATACAAGTAACGACAATTTCTAATGATTTATTACCTCGGGCTCGGGTGACTTAAGAGTGCATCCATCCACCGGTTCCATTACCTCCTTTGGTTCCTTAAGTAATCATGATCCACATTAATATTAAATTAGAAGTAATTTGATTTACAAATACTAATTATCAATTCATAAATAATCAAGATCCACTAATTAACAATTCACAAATACTAATTAATCTACCAAACTCTGCCTTTGAAGTAATTTGATTTATTACCTTGTGTGACTTTAGAGTGCAACTATCTTTAGCGCTACCATCCTGATGCTCCCCTATTGCTCCCTTGTCCTGATGCCCCTCTACCGGTCCCTTGTGCTGATGTTGCCCCTTTTTCAATTCATGGACCTCCTGATAGAGTCTGGCTACCATCCACTTCAAGTCTTCATTTTCATCTTTTCTTGCGCGCTTCGGTGGACCAAAGATTGCTTTCTGTGGGACCCCAAATCCCACACCCCTTACACGTCCTGGATACTATTTAATGGGGATGACTTAGGAAAGGATGTCTATGTCGCCCCCCTGTGACATACCCTCCTGTGTTAGGGCATCCTGAGACACAAATATTATTCACAAAGATTGTTAAGTATTATCACTTTCATAAAAAAAATTGCAAATGAAAATATTATTTACTCTATTATACTTACAATTTTTTCATACATTTCCGCAGTTGGGGGTCTTCAATCTCACCATCCTTGTTTTGGTGGGCTTCTATCCACAAGACATGGCGATTGATTGATCTTGAGGTTGCAAAATCCTCTTCTCCTGCTTGCTTCATCTATACATATTTAAAAAAAGTGAAATTCATCAGTGTTAATTACGTTACTCTACATACATGCTCAAATTGACCAGTTGTACATGTAATTTAAGGTTACTCTGCATGCCAGATCTTCCTCAATGCCTGAATACCCCTTAACCCATCCTCTGTATGGGTAAGGAGGATTTGATACTCTCTGCCGATTTGCGTTACTTGTTCTCTATATAGACAAACATATAAATGTGATTAGGAACGACAACAATTAAATATACAAGTATTGACATATATATATATATATATATATATATATATATATATATATATATAGGTATACAAGTAGGGACATGTATAAATATACCAAAAATTCAGGATCTCTGGTGTGTTTTGCTACAAAATCAGTCCAGATGTCTGCTCCTATGACTGATGCATACAATGATGGAGGATTAGGTCTAATATTCCCTTTTTCATCTCTCACCCGCTTAGACAACCATGCTCGGAATGTCTGATGAGATTTTTTGGCAATCTTCATTATGATGTCCTTACGAATGTCGTCAACATCAAATGTTTTCTACAAGTACATTATAAACAAAATGGTAGGGTAAGTATATTTACACAACTGAGAAGGAATACAAATGATCAATGTTAATTAATTTATATACCTTTATCTCAGCCCAAAACTCCTCTTTGCATATATCCAAAACTACATTATCTTTCTTTAACCAACGACTAAACATACATGGAATCGTCATTCACACTTGAGTTCCAATGAAACTTTTCAAATATCTGCCACCTTTGCCTATAGATTGACCTCTAGCATTTCATGAAACCTAAAAAAGTGTACAACATTAGATAATAAATAGATAAAAATAACTAATTATATTAATTAATAACGATCTTACTGCTAGTATCTCTCCTCTACTCCTAGCTCGGATGATACTCTTTTTGTATGTCAGTCCACGGGGACGACGGTTCACATTTTGGGCCGCTGCAGCATCACTATCATGAGCATCTAGTTCATGTCTGGAATTAACAACAAGCTCAAGACACAGCCAAACTAGAAAGAAAAAAACCACAGCACATGCAAGATAAAGTATATGAATGATGAACACCTCAATGAATACATGAATTGCATTAATTTGATCACAACCACAAACATTGTTCTATGATCATACCCAGCATGCAAAATCCAAATCATAGAAAATGGAAGCAAAGACAGAAAAACAAGATTTTATAAAGGGCATGATCTGAATAATCACTCCATCATTGATGAATTAAAAGAAAGACAAAAACTTTGAATCAAAAAAACAGCAACAGCACAAACAGCAGCAGAACACAAGGTAGCAAAACACATAGTGGCATATTGATTTAAGCACTAACCAACCAACACATATACATTATATAGCTCATATATCTTGAAGCAAACTCATTCACATGGTTGGAGTCCATGAAAACAGAGTCCTATATTCACATGACACTACAAACAGTACTAACACTATATTAATAGAGGGTACACCATTTTACAGTGTAACAACATGCACTGCAAAAAGTAACTAAGCAACTTAAAACCATAATTTTAAATAAAAGGAACCTAAAATCAGATTCCATATAACACAAGATTATCAAGTAACGGCATACCCACAAAGGAAAATGAGAGAGTGAAAAAATTCATTACCTGGGTCGCGGGTTTGCTAGAGAAGTGGGTTCACAGCAATGGGTTCACAGTAGGGTTCATAACAATGGAAAGAAAACAAGGTTTACAGTGACTGATCTTCTGCAATACACAAACCCTATCCACGAGTCACGAAAAAATGGGAAGCCTCAAACCGAAACAAACCATTAGGTACAGAATGAGAGAGGAAATCGAAAGGAGGGAGAAGGAGATATACCTAAGAGAGATGGAGAGGAGGAGGAGGAACGACGCGATGGACAGTGACTGATCTTCTGCAATACACAAACCCTATCCACGAGTCACGAAAAAATGGGAAGCCCCAAACCGAAACAAACCATTAGGTACAGAATGAGAGAGGAAATCGAAAGGAGGGAGAAGGATTTATACCTAAGAGAGATGGAGAGGAGGAGGAGGAACGACGCGATGGAGAGGAGGAGGCAGATGACTTGCACGACGGGAGAGGAAGAGGCAGAGGGAGAGAGCAGCGACACTGAGCGACTGAGACGGAGGAGCGACACAGCGACGGAGGATAGACAGAGACGGAGGCGAGATAGAGACCAAGGAGCTAGGCACTGTTCTGATCTTTAGACGAAAGAGAGGGAAGACATATCGCGCATAAGAGAAATGAATTGTAACGGGATGATACACATGATTTAATTCAGAGTATATGTAGCGCTTTTTTGGAAAAGCACTAGTGATGAAGAAACACAGACAGCGCTTTCCTGGAAAAGCGCTAGCGAAGATAAAACAAAGACAGTGCTTTTCTGGAAAAGCGCTAGCGAAGGTACCATCACATAATCACGCTAGCTGTTTAATTACTAAAGCTAGCGTTTTTTCAAAGAAGCGCTAGCAATGAGTAATGAATTTTTTTAGCTAGCGTTTTCAGTGGATTACGATGTTTAAAGTGGCATCATTTTTCTACAAATCTGTTGTAGTGAATCTAGAACCATCTATCCACCCCACCTAATTTTTCTAATCTGATCCTAATTTTTCACCTCCCAACGGCCAACCCTATTTTTTCTCCAGCAACTCTCTCGGAATACGATTCACTGCAGTTGTGTGTGTCCTTCTCTCTCCACTTATATTTTTTCTTTATATTTTTTAAACAAAATAAATTAAGGTTTGAGATCGTTAAAAAGTAAATCCAATGGCTTAGATTTCTCTTGACTGCATTGACTTCAGGAAAAAATGAATACAGTGAAATGCGATCCCAACTCTCTCCAGCCTTCCTTCTTCCCCACTCTCCTACTTTCTTCCTTCCTTCCCTCACTCCGTATTAGCTCCTCATTGCCTCCCATCCTCCTTCACTTCTGAACACGTCCTCACCGCCCCCTCCTCCCTCACATAGATACTCGACCCCCTGCAGTTGTGTGTGTCCTTCTCTCTCCACTTATATTTTTTCTTTATATTTTTTAAACAAAATAAATTAAGGTTTGAGATCGTTAAAAAGTAAACCCAATGGCTTAGATTTCTCTTGACTGCATTGACTTCAGGAAAAAATGAATATAGTGAAATGCGATCCCAACTCTCTCCAACCTTCCTTCTTCCCCACTCTCCTACTTCCTTCCTTCCTTCCCTCACTCCGTATTAGCTCCTCATTGCCTCTCATCCTCCTTCACTTCTGAACACGTCCTCACCGCCCCCTCCTCCCTCACATAGATACTCGACCCCCTGTCCTCATCTCCCACGGATTTGGGTCTCACCTCCTCTCCTCCTCCTTACTCGACCCCACTCTTCATCTCCTTTAGATTTGCATAAAAACGAATCAGATGCAATTTTTTTGAGTCGGGTCTTGTCCATTACTCGCCCCCCAGTCTTTATCTCCTTGCTCTCCATGATTTTTTGAGCTTTCTGTTTCTGATTTTTATGTCAAGATCTGCTAGTGCTTTGGATCTATTTTTTTATTCAGGTTTGAAATAGGGTTTAGGTATGTTTTTTATTTTTATTTTTTAAGATCAAGATCTGTTTTTTTGATCTGTTTTTTATTCAGATTTTTTTGGTAACACATTTTTTATTCAGATATAAAAAATCTGTTTTTTGATTCAGATATTTGAAATACGGGTTTTTTATTTTTCTGATTTAGGGGTTTTCTTCTTCACTGATCTATTTTTCTGATCTTCAAGATCTGTTTTCAGATCTATTTTTTTTTATGGTGTCTTCTTCTTCACTGATTCCGGATTTCTATTTTTTTTTCCTCTCGAAATCGTTGGATTTGTTGGCCAGAAAATTAATTTTTTGGGCACTTTTTCTGCTCCTGTCAGTGTTCTTCAGAGTTTTTGAAGGAGAACTGTTCTCCACCCTGACCTCCACATTAGCCACCTCCAATGGTGTGAAAACAAAGAACATGTTCTTGGAGCCAAGAACAGCCCAAAAACAACCCATTGGATATGCTCTAATATTGCAGCCAGTAATTCCGTGTTTTTTTCGTGTTTTTCATGACTTTCCCTCTCTTCTATCGTATCCCATTTTTTCATAAGCTGATACCAGTAGCTTCTCATTTTGGGCATAAAAATCATTTAAAAAAATGATTTTCTAGATAATCTTAAACAAACACATTGAAAGTCATTAAAATTGATTTTTTATTTAAAAAAGTGATTTTATCTCTTGAGAATCTTAAACAAACGCACCCTAAGTCTCACTATAAATAAGGGTATAAATAAAAATTAAGCATTTAATGCATTTGAAAATTGATGTTGTTTCTTATAATTAGGAACAAAAAAATGATCATTTTGTTTCTTATAAAAAGGACCGAAGGGATTAACTTTTACCAATTTTATATGTCAAAAAACTTGTACCAATTTAGGTTTTTATTTTTTTTACAAGGTTTTTTTTATTTTGATTTGAAATATAATTTACGTACCAAATGTAAAAACGTGGAGATATAGCATTTTATCAGATGTAAGTTATTCCTATTTTATTAAATGTGTTTATTCATGAAATTGTACATCAATTTATGAATGGCTAAATCAATTCATGAAAGATTAAAAATGTTTGTGAAGAGTACACGAAATTCATTATGTTCACATTATTCCAAGTCACTTTCTTGTATGCACAGAGATATTTGAGAAAATTATTTTTTTATAAAATATCACTGGTGATAAGCTTGATCCTAGGTGTACAAACCAAGTTAATGAAACTTCATTGTATCCTGAAGGAGGTTTGCTGGTATACTATTTGCATCTCGTCATAAAGTGTCTACACACGTCTTAAAGTCTTGCACATTTCTTCTTCTTGTTTCTGTGTGTTCCATCTTCTTGATTGCATAATCTTCACCAATAAAATTTTCATCAACAACAACTCCCAATCTGCCCAAGCCCTATGTTTTTTCAGGCTTTCTCGGGTTGGGCCGATCGGGCCAAGCCATTTTGCCGCCTCTACTGATCCCCAATCCACCATCCTCACGGGGTTTTGGCAAAGTCTTCCCAAGAATGGTGTGTCATTTCTTGTTCTGACTTGAGCCATCCCATATGAATTTCCTCATATTCTTTTTCAGATCCTGAAACACAGAATCAGGAAGCAAGGCCAATTGCATGGAATATGCCGTAAGAGCTTGAGAACTGATTGTACCAATGTAATTCTTATTGCAAAAAAAAAAAAAAAGAGTTTATCCTCTTCAAGGAGATAACCGTTTATGGGGTTTCTCCAGAATATGCTTGTACGAGTTTCAAGAAAGTCTTCCATTCCATGGATAAAAACAAGGAAAACTAAAAACTCTCTCCCAAACAAACCCTAAGACAAACATATTCTTAATCATACATAGCATGAACTTTTTTCTTTCCTTTCTTTTTTCGTTTTACCTTGAAAAATCAAAAGTATGGAAAATAGTTTTAAAACTTTTGATTTCGTTCTTGACTTTTACCAAGTTAAGCTTTTATTTGTTTTGATTTAAAATAGAATTTACGTACAAAAAACGGGTACAAAAAGTGATATATGGCTTATCAAATTTATATTATTACTGATAATTTTACCTAAAAAAATGACATGTATTATTTAAATTTTTGAAATGAAATTTGAAATTCTATGTATATATAGTAAAGGTTGGCGCCGTTTGTGGGTTGAAAGTGACTCCTCGCTGGTTGTTCAGGCTTGGCGCTTGGCTGCTTTAGTTCCCATCCCTTGACAATTGAAGACTAGGTGGAAAAATTGATTGATTATTTCTAATAGTATGAATTTACTTGTCTCTCATATTCACAGAGAAGGTAATAATTGTACTGACAAATTGGCATCTTATTCAATTGTAAATAGGGGATACACGTAGTGGAACTTAATCCCAGACTTCATTAGGGAGGATTTTTTCTGTGATAGGCTTGGCCTTCCTAATTATAGGTTTAGATAATTGTTTGGCATGAGTTTTGGCCTAGTCCCCCATGTTTATCATTCTTTTTCCTTTTTTCCAATAAATTAAGGCAGAAGTACTCTTTTTCCTTCTAGATGTTTTTTTTCCTAAAGAGGGTTTTGCATCAGAAGGTTTTAACGAGACTCATTTCTTTCTTTGTCTTTTTAAAAAAAATGTTATCATTTACAATTTTCAATATACTTCAGTTTTTAATTTTGTAGTTTCTTTGTACTAAATTGAATCTTAAAAAGGAGACAAGGCGGAAGATACTAAATGTGAACTTGTGAAGTTTGTGAACAATTTAATACTGTTTTTTTTTTTGGTTCGATGCATCTCTATCTATTAAAGTTCAATAACAATGGGTTAGGATTCCCTCCCAAATTTCCCTCCTAATACGCCAAAATGCAGGGCTATATGGTCATTTCCATTTTTCCGCCTCAGTTGGACCCATTCGTAAAGTATGTTGCATGCGTGCGTTTTAAATGTAGTGGCGGCTATTCAGTTGATTTTGAATTCTGCAGCAAGCATAAACCAATAAGATATCGTTATTTGAATTAAGAGGCGGCTAATGAATGAGTTTGCACTGGTATATGGAAGGCTAGGCGTGTGGAGTGGTATTGGAAAAGGAAAAACAAGCAAATCTCCTAGGAAATTCGAATAACAATTGTAACGATCCAAAAATTTTAGGAGCCAACACCAATTTTATTAAATTTAGGAAAAATTAGAAAACCTAAAAAAACAGTGATCTTTAAAAACCATACTGAGTTCGGGAATCGATTGCTCGTGGAGAAGGGTGAAGACTAAACCCCATAACACCCCCAACATGTCTGTCCTATGGCAATTACCCAAATTGATTGTGCAAAAAAAATTGTTTTCATCCCAAAATTAAATAAAAGTAATATTAAGTGCAAAAATAAACATTAGAAAAAAGAAACTAAATTAAAAAAAAATTAATTTGACTTGACGGGGTTGGCCCGCTCCTACGTATCATCCTGTGCAATGAAGAACTCAAAAGTCACGTAGTTCTTCTAGAAAATATTTGTGTGTTGGTTTAATTTTAATTTTTTGAAAATAAACTTGATTAGGGAAAGTTCAGGACCACCAAGTTGTATCAACTCAGACATACTCAACGAAGATTAACAAGATGTCACATCTCAGCTAATCCCCCTCTTTTTTTTTAAAAAAAAATATTTTTTATTTGATTTAATAATATTGAAAAGTAATAATTTTTCTTAGGAAAACTTGCATAGTTAAAACTAGGTGGTACAATGTTTTAGGCTTTTTTTTTTTATCAAAGCAAAATGTTTTAGGCTTGTCCACAAGCAAAAAAAGAAAAAACTAATAGATATGAGTGGGCTGAAGCCCAATTAATAATCAGGCAAGTAATAACAAAAAAAAATGAAACATAAAAGGACAAAAATTAAAGAATAGGGGGCTGACTAAGGGGATTCTTTGAAACCTACCCCCTTTGCTGCGCAGCTATCAGGAAGGAGCCGCGAGAGAGAAAGAAGGAGGGTCCAAGGGAGATGACGGCGACAGAGGCGTGGTTGGCTCGCAGCGGCGGTGAAGGATGCTGGCGGTGACGGGACTCCACCTCCCTTTTCACGTCTTTTTTTTTTTGCTCACTGTGATCTATTTTTTTGTTCTCTCAGAATGGTGCTCTTTAATGGTGATGGAGGAGATGGGTAAAATAAGTTACTGGTTCATGGTTACCCCTATCTAATTTTTTTTCCTCCTAAATTCCCCCCTTTTGTGTTGTTCGCTGCCCCCTTTTTTCTCCAAATTGAAGCTGTATTTATAGAGTGAAAATGACTCTAATAGGACAACAGTGATTGACCCTTGTATTTGCAACTTGTTGCAGGGACGTGAGAGATAGCTGGAGGTTTCAGAGGATGCAGGATGGTGCCTACAAAGCTGCTCAGTCTTGGCAAAAATGGGATACAGGCTATGAACATGGAGAATGGACCTTGGCTTCATTCTCAAAATACCTTGTTGTAACTATTGCTACTGTTTAGCAGGATGTCATGCACATCCCTGCCCTATTTTTTGTATTTTTGTTTGTTATTCATTTTTTTGTAATTTTTGATTTTTTTCTTCAACTTCGGCCAAGGCCAACAATAGGTTTAGACAATGGGCCAGATCAGTGGATTTTTTTTATTTTGATATTTTTTTCATTTTAACAAAATAAAATAGAACAAAAGTAAGATAATACACTTAAATAAAGGCTGAAATTTCAATATGTGTGAAAAATATTTTTGTGATTTTTCTTAATAAAAAAATAAAAACTCCGGTCAAAATTGGGTGTTCACAACAATGAATGTAATTGATAAGCATTGATTTCCTTCATGTATTAGTTGCTGGCGATTACAAGGATAATGGAAAGGTGCATGTAATCAATTTTTTGCACACTGATTGAGGAATAATGGGAAGTCTGCAATTTGTGTGGGTTGAATTCGATACTAGCAGTAAAAAGAGCATTGTTTTGGATTTGTGTGGGTTGAATGCCTATGTGCCATTGATATCCGCGATGGTTGCATGCATGCCATTAATATATGTTTATCGAATTCTGCAGTAACTTATGAATGTGCATCGTAAATGATAGGTTCACAACTTGGGAATAAATGTGCATCATAAATCACAAAGCATAAATGGATTTGTCATTTACTATGTCAGTGAAATCTGTGCTAATATAATGAATTTGTAATTTATGATGTTAGTTAGTGGATATGTGTATTATGGGATTAGTGGGCATTTGTGCATGATTGGTGGAGATTGGAGATTGTAGCAGACACTATTAAGGGAGATTAGAGGGTGAAGGGTGGACTACCTACGACGGTTGGGGGCCACAACTACTGCACTGCATAAGGAGGTCGATTGTGGTGGCAATGGCGTAGAGGGATAGGCCATCCGAGGAGAGGGAGAAAGAAGAGGGGGTTCCAGATTAAGATTTGAGAGGGAGGAAGAGGCTGTCTCGCTTACTGGCCCATGACAACAAAAAGACAGTGATAGCGGCGATAAAGAGAGATGGTGGCAACATGGAAATGGCGAAAGAATTTTTCATGTATCTACGCACTTCATTTCAAGATAATGTTTTATCTCAGGGCATTTGATTTTAAAATTATGAATCATTATATCAAATAAGGCCTATCACAAATGGTTTGATTGGATATCATTTTCCAGTCCTGACAAACATTACATGATTAACCGATTTGTTCTGCTATTACTCTTTTGTTGCAGGTTGAGAAGAAAAGTATTGCACATTAAGATCCACCATTTAATCATGTCATCTCCATGAAAGGTTTTCAAGATTTCCAATTTCTAGAAGTATTAATTATAGGCCATTTTACCTTTTCCCCCAATTGAAATTGGTGGCAGAAGCTTGCAATGGAAGTGAGATATTTGGGTAGTTTGTCTCACAATAGTGCAGCTTTAGGTAACAACAGTAATTCTGCACTTGCTACTCGAAGTGTCTCCTATATCATTACAGAAGTTAAGCTAGATGACTGCTTGAGTATTATGTAGTTTACTTCTTTAGAAAATTGTGGCAGCCTAAAGGTTCCACATCTGGATATCCAAGTTACTCTACTCCTAAATTTCTGTTTTTTCTTCTTATATTAGAAACCAGTATACGCACTAGTGTATAATATAGATGAACAAATTTCTGCCCATCAAAAAAAAAAGATGAACAAATTTCAGAAAAGAATACCTTCTTTGTTTATTTTTTGGTCAAAGACAGAATGCATCCTTTTTCTTTTCTTTTTGGTTGAAGAATGCTTTTTTTTTGGTCAAGAATATCATTTCATTACCAACGCAACACAGCCCAATGGGCTTAGCGAGAACACAAACCACAAAAACTCTTCTGGTACTTACTCCCTATAGAATACATAGACCATTCTAAGTGTGGGAGCACCAGAACAAAACTCTAGATACACACAATCTAGACTAACTCAACCACGAAAACACTTACACCCCAGAGAGATCCAAGTACATTGTCAACTCATTTTGACTCAAACCCTAGCCAGTCATTGAAACATGCTAACCGAACGAGCCAAACCAGAGCTTCAACGATCCCGGGATCCTGAGGTTTCGCCACGCTCTAGCACCCTGGTTTGTCTATAATCAGTTGTGGATCTACAGCTCTCTTGATGAGAGGCATCAACTCCATACGGACCTGTTCCGCGATTACCCTCTTCTGTGCAATCAGATCTAGTCCCATTCTCTCCCCTGGTGCATAAACTACCCTTTGCATCCTCATCTAGTACCGAAACAAGATCACTGGGAGGGGAGCTTAGCCAGTTCTGGGGGAGCGATCGATTGGCTACGAGGTGGGCTACCAGATGTGCTGCTTTGTTACCCGATCTGGGTGTCCAAGTGAAGCCACATTTCTCAAAGTCTCCTTTGAAGGTGTTTATGTCTTTGACTATTTGAATGATTTCTCCCTTCTGAACTTCATTTCTGCACGTGCTTACAAGCTCTAACGAGTCGTTTTCCACCACAATTTTACGCAGGTCCAGATTCCTAGCAAGGTTGATTCCATCTCTGAATGCAATTGCTTCTGCCATTAGGGAGCTAAGAGCTGGGAATGTACGACTGGTTCCATAGATTAATGTGCCGGCTGAGTCTCTTACGACAACACCTGAGGTACCGATCAATTTTTCCTTATTGAAGCTAGCATCTGTATTGATCTTAATATACCCCTGAGGTGGAAATCTCCATCTAGCAACCTCTTTAGGTCACTGAGTCTTTTCTTTCTGAGTCATGTTGTTTTTGGGGATGTTTTGAAAAAAAAATCCTGTAGGCCAGTGGTACTCTGCTTTAAGGTAGCTATGGGGTTCTAGTTTCTTGTCCGAGAAACCAAATTCATTCCTTGCCTTCCAAAGACCCCACAGAGTAAAGCAAACCGATGCAAAAGCAAAATCCCTATAGTCAGGATAGGTGTCCAAATCTTTGAAGAGCTGTCCCAACTAACCTTTAATGCTCATGACATTCATGGGCGAAGGTGTACACTAAATCTGGGATCCAAACCAGATGGGTGTTGTCCAGGGGCAAAGCAGTAGTGCATGTTCCACTGTTTCTCTGTGAGAGTTGCAAATTAGACAAGTATCGTCCCGTAGAATACGCTTCCTGCATAGATTTTCCTTGACTGGAATGATATTGTGTCAGACCTTCCATATGAAAATTTTAATTTTCTGAAGTATGAGGGCTTGCCAGATATAGTTCTAAGGGAATTCCAGGTTTGATCTCGAAGAAGACGGCCCCCTGTAGATAGTTTGACATTCTGAGAAGGTAGATATGATCACGAAACCCAATCCTTGGTTTTTGGACAACCCAATCTCCATTTTTTGTCAAAAGACAATGGCCTATATTAAAGACACTCCCACCTGTTTTCCACACCCCCTCATTTATGTCATTTTACCAAAATATCCCTAAGAAAACCAAAATCCGCACATTTCCCGTATATACGAATTTACGGTAAGGAATTTTTTTTTACAGTAAATTCATATTTACGGTATGCATATTGTATACCATAAATTCATATTTACGATAAATATTTTTTGTACAAACAAATACCATAAATTATTAATTTACGATACATAATTTTATTTAATTTTGTGTACCGTAAATTATTAATAATTTACGGTTGGGTACTGGGGCTTTCTTTTTCTTGCTTCTCTTGCTGCGTTTTATTATTATTTTTTTAATATAAAAATAGAAGGCCATTTGATTAAACTAGGCAACAGGCAAGGTGGCTTGCACTTGACCACTTGCACGTTTCCAATAAAGCAGTAGCAGGTAATAATAAATTGTAGCAGGTAATTAATTGTTAGACATGTTTTAGAGCAACTTTAATGGGCGTGTCTTTAAAATTTGTTGCATTCTTTATTGTCCAGCTGCACATTTCTCATCCCACGTGGCTCCTGAAATTAGTGCATCGTTGCTGATTATTTGGTCAAAGCAACGGGAACTTAAAAAAAGGGGCCCACAAGGAGAAAGATAGAGAGAGAAGGAAGCAGCACTGCTTTTATGTGCCAGTAACGCAACGCAGTTTGGCAACGCCCGCTGCTGATGCTCTTAGAGCAACAATAGCGGGAGCAACTAATGTGGTTGATAAATTCCCGAAGCACACGTGGAATTGCCGAAGCTGATGTGGCAGAGTAAAGTTTACTTCCCGTTCTTTTAATTTGGTCGTGCGTTGCCATATACAGACACGGTAAACAAATGATGAGGGTTGAAATTGTGGCCTGACGTTGAATATTTAGGCTTGGGCCCACTTTCCAATGTAAGACACGCATGATAGTTGCCCACCGCTGCTGATGCTCTTATGCGTCTTACTTTTACCGATAAAGCAAGTAACATCACCCCTATTATGTACCGTAAATTTATGTATAGATTCTTAACAAAAAAAGTATCGTAAATTTGTAATTTATGGTATATATTTTTTTAAATATGCATACTGTTAATTTGTTTTTACGGTAAAAATTTTTTTTTTCTTATCGTAAATTCATATTTACAGGAGATGTCAAAGTTTTGGTACTTTTTAGGGATATTGTGATCAAATGACATAAAATGGAGATGTGAGAAATAGATGAGGGGTGCCTTTAATATGGGCCAAAGACAACCCGATCTCTTAAGGCCACAACTTACACTAACAAATTAAATAGCCCATAAATAAAGAAGTATACTTAACACTCCCACTGACTTGGTATCTTCGATGGAGTTACTTTTTGCCCCTCAAATTGCTATGAAACCCCCCAACCAAATTTTGTTTCTATTTTAGCCCTGACCGGATGCACGCTTCCGGATGGGATTTATCCAGACCTAGGTTGGAAGCACTAGATAATGAGTGATTCACCGCGAACGTAATTGTGATCACTAGATATATTATTATTTTACTAAATAATTTATATTATAATAATTTTATTGTTTTCTTAAATTATAAATTAGTCCTCATAACACCATAGCAAGGCTCTTCCTCTTCTCCTTCTTCTCAATGTTGGCGTTGCCATTACGGTTGGAAAGAAAGTGCAGCAGGTTGTGTTGAGAGTGAAAAGGGAAAGAGGAGACCAAAGGTAAAAACTCAACAAACTAGGAATTTAAATTGTATTAACATTTCAATTAGAGAAAGAGCAGATCCAATCCGAGTTGAAGTCACTACCCATTTCAATGAGATACGAGGGAAAAAAATTGGTTGAGTGGGTCGTCGAGGAGGGTAAATACTAAGAGGCAACATTAATTAGAGTTGGGGAGGTGTGGTGGAGAAGAGTGGATTTGAGGGTGTGGAGAAAAAAATAAGGTTGTGAAAATGGGGGAGAAGGAGAAAGGTTCATGCTTTTTGAATTCTGATTCTAACATGACCGAATACGAGCATCCGGTTGAATCTCGTCCGAAAACACGCACCCGAACAAGGCTAAAATTGAAAGGAAAAAAAAATTGGTTGGGGTTTCATAGCAACGTGGGGTTGAAAAGTAGCCCCCAAAAATTATATATATATGAACGGGCCCGGGCTTTGTGTAGATGCCCATTAGTATTACCACCTCTTTTATCTTTGGATCATTTCTTATACAAGGATGTTATGATAGCCCAGCCAGCTTCGACCATAATATACGTGTTGTTCAAAATTCAAATATGATCCGAACCTCCTTTGGAGCTTGCTTCCCTGGTCTTTGCAAAAGCAGCAAGTGGTTTGAAAACAAAAAAGAATTGTGTTTTTAGTTTTTGAATAAATTGTGTATTTTCCTCTACTTTCATCCTTCTAATTTCTAAAATATTCACATATGATCCACATCGTTGATAGATATCTGTAAACTGATGATTAGCTAATAGAGGGATCGGGATTCCCAAATAAATTTTCATGTAGTTAGGTCAAATACAACTAAAAGAGGGTTTGGAGAGAGATTTGATGAGTGTAGCAAAAAATTGAGTTTAATAATTATTAACTAGCAGTGTAAGCAAATTATAATCACACAAACAATCAATTTTATATTTCTACTATTTTGCCACATCGTAATATTAGTTCTTAAAACTTATTTCTACTGTGATATGTAATGAAATATAATTAGACATTGTGTAAAACTTGTTTGTTTCCACGGCTGTATATAATTATTAAATTGTAAAGAAATATTATCTTTCACTTTAAAATATCATTTCCTTTTCAATAAATGATATCAGTATAAATAATATAACTACACACACACACACACACACACATATATATATATATACACACACATACATACATACATACATATATATATCTTTCACTTTAAAATATCATTTCCTTTTCAATTTATATTATCAGTATAAATAATATAACTATATACACATGCGCGCGCGCGCATATATATATATATAAAGATGCTTTATTTGGAACAGTAATTTAACATATAAATATATGTATATATACATGTATGTATATATATGTATATACACATGCATATATATATATATATATATATATATATATATATATATATATATATATATATATATACACATGTATATATACACACACACACACACATATATATATATATATATATGTTAAATTACTGTTCCAAATGATACATCTTTTTTTTTCCTTTTATTTGACTCTATTTTCTTAATGACAACAATTCGCGTATATAATTTTCTCTCCTTAAAAGTGAATCCAATTTCTTTTTTTTCTTTTTTAAGGGAAAAAAGTGAACCCAATTTCGGTAGAAAGTAGACGTTTTCTAATTATTTTATTTAAAGTATGAACATTTTTTCAGTAGTAAATAGTCAATTTCGTCCCTAAAATTTGAAAAAAAATTAAGAATAAAGACCCATTTTGGTCTTTGAGGAAAAAACGTGCGGCCCATTTTGGTCCTTAAAAAAATAAGTCCAGAAAAAGTCCCTGACAATTTCAAAATAGGTCGCGTTAGTTCCTCCATCTATATCCATCCGAAAATATCAATTAACGTGCTGACATGTACCGTTAAATACTGGTGTAACCTGTTAAGTAAACACGTGATATTATTTTGGGTTATTTTAATCCATATTTCAAATCATTTGATACAGAAACCATTTTACACCATTTTGGTCTCTTTCTCATTTGAGACATATTAGTTCCTTACTTGCATATTTAAATTTGGGCCATCTTTAACCTTTAAACCTTAACCTTTAGGGTTGGAATTGAGTCGAGCTGAGTTGAACTTGATTCAGCTCAGCTCATTTATTTAACGAGCTCAATTTTCAGCTCAAGTTCGGCTCATTTAGTTCATGAACCAAGTTCAACGAGCTAATTATCGAGTTGAGTCTTATCAAGTTCAACTCATTTATTTACGAGCTAATACGGGCAGATGAGATTCTTTAACACATGAGCAATCATTTCCCACGTTTGCAAGGAAAAACTTCACAACACTCTGTACGGTGTGTTTCATTCTCCGATCTATCTTTTTTTTTTTGTATTTTTTGTTGGAAATCTTTTTGTGATATATCGAGCTGGTTCATGAACTAAACGAGTCGAATTATGCATAGCTAAAGTTCGGCTCATTTATTTAACGAGCTCATTTTTCAGCTCAAGTTTGACTCATTTAGTTCACAACCCAAGTTCAATGAGCTAGTTATCGAGTCGAGTCTCGAACTATGTTCGAGCAGTTCGACTCATTTCCAGCCCTACTAACCTTCATTGGATCACATTTTCCAAACATGTCTCTTGTGCTTCATATGGAGAGGATAATGACGAAATTTGTTTCCACGTATGGTACAAATTCAATTTGTCATCAACATTTTAATTGGATTGCTTAATTATATTGATATGATATGTTCTCCACATATGAATCTGCATGCTTAAAGATGTGTTTGCCCTTGAAGCTGTATAAATAAAGGCAATTTTTTATATAAAGATGTGACTTGCTGCTTTTGTAAAATGTAAAGTGAAAGAAATCTGGAAGCATTAATTTTGTATTATATCTTGATATGATTATTATTTGATTTGTTAGCTAATTGATCGGATAGGATATGCAAATAAGTGTGAGATTTGCATCTGATTTATTGTTGATTTGTTGAGATACTAGGGTTGGTTCTTGGCTTGTATATATATGTACTCTTTACTGCATTGAGCAGTAGCTTGAATGAATACACAACACCATTCAACTATTTTACATGGTATCAGAGCAGGTTGAAATCTTGAAATTTTCTTTTCACAAACAAACACTCAGCCATGGCAATAACACACGACAGAGATGATGATGGACCACTGAAACCACACAATAAGGAATCTCACGAGAAGGGTGAGGAAAGCGAAGGTTGTGAATGATGGTGGATGTGTTGATGTCATGTCCCCATACTACATCCATGCCTCGGATCACCCAGGGCAGGTGTTCGTAAGCGAGGCTCTAAACGATGGGAACTATGGGGAATGGGTCGCAGATATGAGCAATGCGTTGTATGCAAATAACAAAATAGGATTTGTCGATGGATCAATACCTATGACAGGGGTTGATTCTTCGAATCTGGCATACTGGATGCGTTGTAATGCGATGGTCAAAGGATGGCTTAAGAGTAGCATGGACAAAGAAGTAAGGAGCGGTGTTAGATATGCTAGTACTGCACGCGAAATCTGGGTAGAGCTGGAAGAGAGATTTGCAAAAGAGAGTGCTCTTAGAACGTATGAACTACATCGATCCATTACTCTTTTAAGGCAAGAGAAGCTCTCGGTTTCAGCTTATTATACCAAGCTCAAGGGATCGTGGGATGAGATGCAGTCAATTGCACCATGGCCAAAGTACACTTGTGGAGGGTGCAAGTGTGACTTGCAGAAGCATCTCACACAAACTCGAGAAAGGGAGCAGCTTTATGACTTCCTTATGGGCCTCGATGATGTCTTTGGGACGGTCAAGACACAGATCCTCAGCACAACACCCGTGCTCAACCTCGGCCATGCATATCATCTTGTTGCGGAAGATGAGAATCAGTGCTCGATATCTGCCATGCACAAGTCAGCGTCTGAGGCAGCAGCATTTCAAGCACTGGCATCGTGCGCAGGTTCAGGAACTGAGCAGAGGAGGCATATTGTGATGATGAAGCAGCGACAATGCATGAAATAATAAGAAGTCAAGAAGGAAGAGTGGAATATGTCCAAACGTTGGAAGCTGGAGAAGAAGATGTGGAAGATATTGAAGGGATGCGAGATATGGCAGAAGAAATGAGAAGACACAATGGGAGAACTTTCAATGTTGTCCAAAATCCCTTTTTTTTCCAATAAGTCTTCCGAATTTTATTTTATTTTTTGATATAGAAGTGCGCTTTTTTGGAACTGCCATCCAACTAGGATAGTTTTATCATTTCTATAGTTCGATGTGAAAGACATTTCTTCTGTAAATGAAAATGAATTATTCTTTAATTAGCGATATGTCTTATCTATCTGAATTCCCTTTTTTTCTATCTAAAGTAAAAACATTGAATATTATAAACATTTTCCATATTTTTCCAAACATAGATATATATAGATCTCCATCTGCCATCCCACCTAATGAATCATTAAGATTTTTTTTTAATTTTTTAAAATGTTAGGTATTCGCAGGTTCCGTCGTTCCCATCGCTTTTAGATTTGTGGTTAGGTCTGAATTCTACAATAGAGCCTCTGTAATAAGGTAATAAGATTTAATTTTTATAAGATTTTCATATTTATTTTATTCTTTTTTATTGAATCAACCTTCTCAATTTTGTTGAATTGATATCTTGGACTTCTGTTGTATCAATTATCATTTCAACGATCAATTTCCCCCATAATAATATCTATGCTACTTAGTATTGTCATAATATCAGCCAATTTCATTCTTTTAACTAATTGAGGAAGAATTTGCAAATTGATAAAACCGAATTAGTAATTCGATAGAAATATCGACTTTCTAATTACTTATCAAATTTCTTTTGATAATCCATCCAATTTTTTAGAATTCTAATGTATAAATCTATACATTATGTATACATTCTACATATTTCATCTTAATTATAAGAATATATATTGTAATATATATATTGTAATATAAATTACTGTTTCTTGTAATCTAATTATTCATTATTTCAAATTCTAAAAAATTAAAATATTTTTCATATTTTTAAAATAGTAAATAGTATTCTATATACTATTATTCTATATATAGTAAATATACTATTCTACATATTTTCTATTATACTATTATTACATATATTATATTCTAATATATATAGCTATAATGTATTCTATAAATAATATTAAAGAATATCGAAAGCATATAGAAAAAAATATTTCTATAGAATATTAATATATAAAAAGAATATTAATATTTCATATATAATTATATTATATAAAATATAATAACATATAGAGTATAATAATATTTATTTAATTAATATAATAATTTAATTATATAATAATAAACAAAAAAATGTAAAATATTATTAAAATATTTAAACATATATTGTTATATAGCTAACAATATATATTAATATAGATGGAAAATATGAATTTCATTTATTTTGTCTTTAAATATAAAGAAGAATTATATATTTAAAGAAAATGTATTCTATTAAAATAAAATAATAGAAATAAAGAATCGAAAATATTCAAAAGAATAAAAAGAAATGGTATTTTATTTCAAAACTAAAAAAAACAAGGTAATCTTACTATTTTAATTAATTCCTATTACTATACTAATTAAAATGAAGATATTGTTTTATTGATAAAAATGGATTTGAGAAATTTTTTGATAAATCGAACAAAATATTATTCTATTAACTATTAAGGCAATTGTCAAACCGGCTAAAGGACTATGAAGTCGACCTACCACCCTCCATGGCTCAACCTTCGCCCGACCCACCCTCAGGTAATTCGATAATATATATTATATCTAACTATGTTTCATATGACAAGTTTTCACAGTCCCACACAGCCTTCCTAGCTGCCATCACCTCATATGAGGAGCCAAAGACATTCTCCCAGGCAGTGAAGCATGACCACTGGAAGGAAGCGATGAAGGCTGAGGTTGCTGCCTTAGAAAGCAATGGAACGTGGACTTTAGAGTCACTCCCGCCAGGAAATAATGCAGTGGACTCCAAGTGGGTCTATAAAGTAAAGTATAAACCAAACGGAGAGGTGGAACGCTACAAAGCTAGACTAGTGGCGAGAGGTTTCACCCAAATAGAAGGAGAAGATTTCCATGAAACGTTTGCTCCGGTAGCAAAACTTGTGACGATGTGATGCCTATTAGCTGTTGCCGTAGGAAAGAACTGGGAAGTTCATCAACTCGACGTAAATAATGCGTTCCTTCACGGAGACTTGGAGGAGGAAATCTACATGAAGATACCATAAGACTTCGCAAAGAAAGGTGATACTAGAGTGTGCAAACTGTAACAGCCGGGATTTGGCCTTCGCTTAGCTCTTTGCCATCCCGCACCATTACTCATAGGACTTCACCCTCCCCCCGGGGTGTTTTTGCCTTCCGCGCGGCTTGAACCCATGACCTGGAGGACTTAAGTACATGGGAAACACCTTGCTGCAAGGGGCGCTACTAGCTCAGTTGGTAGCAGCAAGGTGTTTCCCATGTACTTAAGTCCTCCAGGTCATGGGTTCAAGCCGCGCGGAAGGCAAAAACACCCCGGGGGGAGGGTGAAGTCCTATGAGTAATGGTGCAGGATGGCAAAGAGCTAAGCGAAGGCCAAATCCCGGCCGTTACACAAACTGAGGAAATCGCTTTATGGGTTACGTCAAGCTTCGAGGAACTGGTACCATAAGTTCACAAGTGCACTGATCAAAGTTGGCTTCAAGCAATCCAAGGCAGATCACTCGTTGTTCATCTTTAAGAAAGGTGAGGTGTTTCTCAGCGCTTTAATCTATGTAGATGATGTAATCACCCTAGGAGGATCACCTATATCATGGAGAACGAAACGACAGAAGGTAGTAGCCAAGTCATCAGCTGAAGTGGAGTACAAGGCGATGGCAGCCACGATCAGTGAGTTGATATGGCTGCGATGGTTGCTAGAGGAGCTTGAAACTTCGTAGAATATTTCCACTTCAATGTATTGTGACAATCAAGGGGCGCTACACATCTCCATGAACCCGTTGTTTCACGAGAGGACAAAGCATGTAGAGATGGATTGTTATTTTGTGTGAGAAAGAGTACAGTCAGGAGATGTGAGGCCACTGAAGATTGGAACAAAGAACCAGCCAGCAGACATTTTTACGAAGCCACTTGGAAGAGATCGTTTTGAGTTCCTACTTGGCAAGTTGGGCATTACGAACCTGCATGCACTAACTTGAGGGGGAGTGAAGGAAATCTGGAAGCATTAATTTTGTATTATATCTTGATATGATTATTATTTGATTTGTTAGCAATTGATCGGATAGGATATGCAAATAAGTGTAAGATTTGCATCTGATTTATTGTTAATTTGTTGAGATACTAGGGTTGGTTCTTGGCTTGTATATATATGTACTCTTTGCTGTATTGAGCAGTAGCTTGAATGAATACACAATACCATTCAACTATTTTACATAGAGCATACACAACATTGGTGAAGTTCTTTCTTCCCAGAATTTGAGTGTCTTTTAGGCATTTTACGTTTAATAGAGAAAATAACTTTGTCTTTCCAGTAGCGAATTGGGAGAAGGTACTCTAATGTAAGTTAGGGTTTGAAGGTTGAAGATGACTTAAACTTAAATATGGAGGCCCAAACGAGACAACGACCAAAATGAGCTAAAATGGTTTTTGTATGAAGGGATTTGCAATAGGGTGTAAAATGGCTAAAAATAATGTCACGTATTCATGAAATTACACGGTGGAAATACTTAACGGGCCACATTACATTTAACGATACACGTCAGCACGTTAACCGATATTTTTGGATGGAGGAACTAACGTGTCCCTGTTTTGAAATTGTCAGGGACTATTTCTGGACTTATTTTTCTCAGGGACCAAACTGGGTTGCGCGTTTTTTCTGAGGGACCAAAACACTACAAGAAAATGTGGGCTTACCGACGGCTTAACGTCAAAAAGCTGTCTGTAAAGCCAAAAAGCAGTCGAAAATGTACATTTATACGGCTTACCGACGGCCACTAGCCCGTCAATAAAATAGGCGTCGCAAATAATTACCGACATGTTTTTTTTACCGTCAGCGTTACCGACGGGCAAACCCGTCGGGAGTTTTCCGACGGACGCGACCGTCGATATTGTTAATTTTTTTTATGAATTTAATTAAATAATTAATTAAATTAATTGATTAATTTTTTATATTTAATTTAATTAATTGATTGATTTATTTAATTTTTAAATTAATTAATTTCTTTAATTAATTTAGTTAACTAAATTTAAATTAATTTAATTAAATTGATTAATTTTAATTTTTAATTAATTAATTATTTACTTATTTAATTATTAATTTATTCGATATTAAGGAATGTGATAACGCAAAATAAAAAACAAAATAAAAAAGAAACGTAATAAATAAAAAAATATCTGAACAAACATCACTAATTAAAATACAAATTAAAAAAATATTCAAACAATATCGAAAATATCAAAAAAAAATAAGTACAAAAATCACTAATAATACTGGTAGTCCTGATCATGATCGAGATGCTCTAAACCATCCGCGTCATCGACATGATCAGTACCAGGAGGGGGAGGCGGCTGATGATGAGGTTGAGGCTGCTGGCGAGCTAGCATCTGGTACATCTGTCCCTGTTGCTCCAGCACCTGAGCCAAAATGACATTCGTTCGACGGGTCTCCTTCTCGGAAGCGGCCGCTCTCTACTCATCCGCGGCAGAGCGACGACTGGCATCACCACTCTCGATGACTCTCTGATGTGGAAGCGGCTGGTCCATTTCTTGTAGTTGCTGGCAAGGTCTCTAGCACCGTATAGGCGACCCTTCTTCTTGCTGCCAACAACATCTGACCAAACCCTGAGCGGTGCAGATGGATCCTCAGGGCTCTGAGACGGGGAACATGATGATGTCTGAGATCTAATCTGAGACAACCTCACCTCAAACTCCTCCTGTTATGCATAAACAAATAAGTCAATTTTTTTGTAAGAAAACAATATAAATATTATTAAAAAACTATTCATTATATTTTATAATTACCTAGGTCCGCCTCGACCGATCATCAACAAAATCACTAGTACTCCTCCTAATATGAGTTTCACGATGGAGCTCGTGCAACTATACCTCTCTACCCAACCTATTCGACTGTAATTATTTATTAAAAAACCTTAAATAAATAATAACTAACAATAATAATAATAATTATTATATAACGCGTACAAGTCGAGCTGTGTGCTGTGCCTGACTGATGGAACCTCCGGTGTGCAAGCTCCCACCCTTCTCAGAGGCTCTGTTCTTCTTGGCCTTCTCGCAGGTCGCCTTAAAATCATGGGAGTTCCAGTGCGCTACTAGCTGCTGCCAGAGATTATCCCCTATCCAGTGGGGCTGTCCCCTGAGGCGGGCATCTCTAAGCATATCAGAGAGGCAGAGGCCTTCGTATGAAAGTTCTTCTTGATCTGCTACTCATCCTCTTCCTCCCAAGCAACCCTCTCCTGTATCAATATAAGACATTAATAAACATAATTGAAATTTATGAAATAAAAAAATAATATGCAATAAAATAAAAATTGCAACTTACTCCGAAAGATTTGAACATATGTCTCCGCTCCTCATCCTTCGACGTCCCCCAGGTCGGCCAATACGCCTGGTAATTCTCCTCAACTGTTGCTATCATAACCTTCACAGCTGGCTTTGAAGGAAGGAACCTGAACAATAAAAAGATGTCATACATATATATATATATATATATATATATATATATATATATATATATATATATATACACACACACACACACATGTAAATTATTAATGACTCGACAAAATAATGTAAATACTTACCATTTACCAGTCGGCCTGATGATAACTCGGCCATCATGCAACATCTCAAGATCCTCAACGACCTCCTGATCAACCTCCTGCTGCATATCCTCGTCCTGCTCAACCCCGGTCTGATCAGGTGTATGACCCGTACTATAATCATGCCCAGGCTGATGAGCATCGGGCACTGTATCAGGCACAACATGGGAACTAGAAGTGTCATGTGTCTGTTGGAACCCAGATTGGGATTCATGTGAATGGGAGGCAAAGGGGGTGTCGGTGCAGAAGGTGCTGGAGATTATGTAGGCATAAATGAATGCGGACGTTGTGTGATTGACAACGTCGACAACCCTCAGCAATCAGTAACGTTTAGCGTAAGACGGGTTGGCTTTACCGACTGGTGAAGCCGTCGAAAACGCCGGTTTTTTGGTGATAGGTTGTGACTGTCGGTAATTGGTCGTCGGTATCTGCGCTTTTTCTTGTGGTGAAATGTGTCTTTAGTCAAAAACTAATTTGGTCTCCTGCTTTATCAATATTCCAAATTAGTCCCTGTCTTTTGAAAACGTGAATCAGTTAGCTCCCTCAATTAGTCCTTGTCTGTTAACAGAGTTAAGGATGCTGATGTGTCACGTTAAGTGCCTCGCTATCACATACGTCACTATCCACATAAGCGCCACTTCATGTGGCTCATTAGACGCAAGTTTCAGGGATTAAGTTGATACACATTAAAATATTTAATTTAAATAACCATCGTCTCTCTTTCTGTACGCAAATTGTGACATCCTGATTTTCAAAACAGTATTAGAAAATAATTAGATCAGTAATTAAGTGATAAACAGAAGTTAGAAACTTTAATTAAGGAAAAATGGGTTTAAGCAAGGTCTAGAACGCCCTAGAAATGCGTGGAACACTTGAGAATCTTCTAGAACACTGAAAATGAGATATTTTCGGTCAGCCTCCATCGCGACGCGATGAGACCAGTGTAAGTTGGGTCGCGATGCGATATAAGTCGGTGGGTAAGTCGGTGGATCAGAGTGTGGGATTGCTGACACATGTCCCTCATCGCGACACGATGGCCTTTGTGCCTGGAGACCATCGCGACGCGATGGACCCAAAATGGCTATAAATACCACCCTTCACCCTTCATTCTCCTCACTTCTTCCAAGGCATTCTTGGGAGCACGTGGAGGAGCTTTGGAGGCACAACGGGACGCGGGGACTGGACACGGGCAGCAGCAGTCTTCTAAGCCAGGTAAGAGGGAAGATACCTTAATCACTCGGGAAAATAGGTAGTAGAGTAGTACTGTTAGCATGTGTAGGGACCTTAACCCTACTAGGGGTTGATAAAAACGGCACCTCAGGAGAGGGGTTGTGATCTGTGACAGCTAAGGACAGTTGTTGGAGGTCTATCAACCATAGGAATGATCTATTAAAATCTATGGATGAATGCTGATTGTTGTAATGCTTTAATATGATTGCTTTATATTTGTGTGACTGTTGGTATACTGATTGATAACATGGCAGTAGCAGGTCGCCTGAGTGACATTTGGATTGATCCTTATGTTGATTAAGGATGGTTGATAATGTGATTAACATGCTGATATTATGTACTGGTTGTATATGATACATGTGAATCTGATGCATGGTCTTAGAGTCAAGGGTGACGCCCACTAGTTAAAGGATTGCGAATCCCTAGATGGTAATAGCAAATATTATCGTCGATAGCCTGTTGTCAATAGTGATAGTCGGGTCAGTGTACCTGAGATGGATATGATCGATGGTACGAAGTAGTATGAATTAGGTGTATATGACCGAGCTCCAGGACTCCACGTCTGACGAGTGAACAATCTTGGCCATTCTCGGTATGGGGAATGTCGTCCAAGTGCACGCGACGGTGCCTTACTTTGGTAATTGGATATGGTGATCTTATGGGGGATTATGTATCCGATGATCTGAGATGGTAGCATAACAGGATATGTTTCCGGGACAACCAACTTATTAGATTCGGTGCCCTGAGACTGGTGATCGGTCTAGGGAGTAGGGCGTTAATGGCCCGCAGTATTCAGCGATAGTATAGGTCAGTAGGGCTGGTAATTGAGCCTGAAATCTCTGGGACAGTAGGGATGGTAATTGAGCCTGAAACGTCCAATGGTCTATAGGGCTAGTAATTGAGTCTGAAAGATCGGTGACATGTGTCAGTCTGTGGTATTAGAGTATGATGTGGTTTGTGACCGCGTGGTCAGGATTGTCAGTATGACGTATCAGTATTGTTTAGTCTGTGATCGTATACTCAAGATTTTGAGTGTGTATTTGTGGTAACAGTTATGTTAATGATTGTTGTGATATGCTGATGTGCATGGTGACAATCTATCTGCTATGTTGTTTTCCGTCTTGTTAGTGATTGATGAGTGTCTTACCCCTTTATTTTTCTGGTGTGTTTCTATTATATGATAATAAATAACAGATGAACAAGAAAATCAAGTACTTAGAGCCTGGGAAGCAGTGTTGCATCACGGTCAGTGCGTCCTGTTGCGTACTTTGTTATTGAGTTGAAATTGCATTGTTGATGAGTCAGGATAAAATGACGCCCTGTCTCGGCTGGGTGTTACACAAATGACAAAGAATAAGTTGATACACAGTAGGGTTTTAAATTAAATCAGCAAGTCTCTTTTTCTTTCCCTCTCTGCTGCTCCAATGACGTTTTCTTATTCTTCTTCTTCCCCTTTATTCCCTTTCTACTGAAGCCCTAAAAATCCACAGCCACTTGAAGAAGTAACATTGGGATGGAGAAGATGGGTAATGGCTCGCATTTTACTCCATCAAGGCAACTTAAGAAATATTAGTAACATTGCTTCGGTATTGTTTTGGTACTTTTGGTTTTTGGTGACATCCATTTTGATCTGATTTATAATTTCTGGTTTGGGCAAATTTGGTTTGGTAATTCTGATATGGTAGGCAGTTTATAACATTGGTTTGGTTTGGTCATTCTGATCTGCCTTAGAAATTTTTTGGTAGTCCTCTTAGTGACATTGGTTTGGTATAGTTTTCGTAAGAACTACGGATAAGGATTTGTATATTCAGACGTAGTAGGAAACAACTGATATGGTTATTACTTGTGTTTGGAATTGATGTCGCAGGGACCAAATTGACATTAAGTTGTGAATCACATGGATCTGTTTGCTATTAAGTGACTAAATTGAATGACTATTTTGGTTTTTTTTAATCAGATTTCCATACGTGTAGGGAAAGAGATATTGTATTAGAGGTTATCTTTTACCACCAAATGCAGGTGTCAAAGCAACTCCAATGAGAGCACTGACTCTAGTCAATCCAACACTACCACCACCACCAGTTATGGTCCCACCACTAAACATGGTCCAAATTCCATCACCATTAAGAGCTACACAATCTGTTAAGGGAGAATAATTCATGCAACTCATTCCAACTCCAGGACTTCACCAGTATCACCCAAAACAACCTTAGATAGTTGACCTTTATGGTCATTTATGTTGTCTTTATTGATGTACGTGCACATTATGGTGCAATTTTTTTATTTAACTATGCAGGTGTCAAAGCAACTCCGATGAGAGCAACAACTCCAGTCAATCCAACACTACCACCACCACCAGTTATGGTCCCACCACTAAACATGGTCCAAATTACACCACCACCAGGAGCTACACAATCTATTAAGGGAGAACAATTCATGCAGCTCATTCCAAATCTAGGTTTCACCAGTATCACCCAAAACAACCTTAGATAGCAGACCTTTATGGTCATTTATGTTTTCTTTATTGATGTACGTGCACATTATGGTGCAATCTTTTTATGTAACTTGTTTTGGATGTAACTTCTTTTGGATGTAGTTGCACATTACACGTGCTTAACTTATTTTGGATGTATTTGTACAATTTACCCATTTTGGGGAAGCTTGTTTTGGATCTAAATGCACTTTGGATGTCCTATTTTGTACTTTGACACCTTTTGGGTGCTTTATTAATTTTAGTCAAGTCATTTCAGATATGTTTATATTTCATTTTGCTACATGAACTTATTATCAGAATATGGAAATTATCATTAAATTAAAATTGAAACTGAAATTTCATACCATTATTAAAATTAAACAACTTCAACTCTACACCATATTCATTACATTAAGGTAAACAACTACATCAAAACACACAATTACATTAAATATAAAATCTAACACCTAGGCAGTGAGCTTATCTATCCATAATGCAATAAACAAAATAATAAAGAAACACATCATAACAAGGAAAATTTTTGATGTTTTGTTCTATCACAGTTGCATCAATTTTGCTCATATAAGCTCTAACTTCCATACTTGATCATCATTCCCAACAACAAAGACACCACCTCCGATCACACTGAAACCATACCCACCAACTCCATTAGGCACAAACATAACGGAAGCTTCATCACACAAAAGAAAATTGTTGCAATTTTCTTCTTCCTGCCAAAAATAAGGTTCAAATAAAACCCTACATAGTGTATACACATATCAACCGTGCCTTCAAAATCGAACATGTAAAGAAAGGATGATTTGGGTTGGCATCGGTTCTAGCAATTCGGATGACACACTTCCTCTCACAGTTGCAAAAGGGAACTGTGCAATTTCCAGTTTCTCCCATAGAAGAAGAGTTTGCAGGCCAACCTCCTGTTCTAGATTTCTTAAGTTGTCTTGACGGAGTAAAATGCGAGGCACCACCCATCTTCTTCATCCCAACCCATCTTCTTCATCCCAATGTACTTTTTCAAGTGGCTGTGGATTTTAGGGTTTCAGTAGAAATGGAAGAAAAGGGAAGAAGAAGAAGAAGAAGACATCACTAGAGCAGTAGAGAGGGAAAGAAAAAGAGACATTGCTGATTTAATTTAAAACGTACCCTATTGTATATCAACTTAGTCCCTAACATTTGCGTACAGGAGAAGAGAAGTTGGTGATTTAAATTAAATATTTTATTGCGTATCCACTTATTCCCTGACACTTGCGCCTAATGAGCTGCATGAAGTGGTATCTACGTGGACAGTGACATGTGTGACAACGAGACACTTAACGTGACACATCAGCATCTCTAACTCTGCTAACTGACATAGAATAACGTAGGAATCTAACTGATTCACGTTTTCAAAAGGCAAAAGCTAATTATGAATATTTGATAAAGTAGTGGACTAAATTGATTTTTTTTTCTAACTTCAAGGACAAATTTGGGTATTTCCTCATTTTTTTAGTAAATCATGAAATCCCGTAACTATGAAATCTCATCCTATGTCTATCGATACATAGGGAAAGAATGCTTCGATTATTTTTTTTTTTCAATTGAAATTAAATCAAACTCAATAAATGCACCGTTTCTTTCTTGTTCGTAGAGCACATAGATCTAAATTTTGTATTCCATCAATACCTCAAGTTGTGCTGATTTTGAAAAAGAACAAAGTAGTCTTCTCCTTCACATGCAAGCACATGAACTCGTTCACAGAAAAATTGGCCTTTATTAATTTAATTTATTTATTACTCTTCAACCAGAGAGAGAGAGAGAGAGAGAGAGAGAGCGAGCCAATCACACATGTCACCGCCTTCGTTTTGGATAAAGTCAAATGAAAGTCGATGGAAGACCCACTTGTACGGCAGATGAAGTACGGTGCGACTGCGAAAACACCATAAGGTGACATGTCTCGGGCCTTTAGCCTCCATCCCGTCGTAAATACCCTCACATGATTAGTCCAATAAGGTATTAAGGTGGCACTAACGTGAACGCGACGTTCATAAAAAACCGCACACAAAGTCAAAAATTGTATCCTACTACTTCGTCCAATCAACGTCCACCAACTCACACTTCTCAATTTCCACCTCCAATTAAGTTGACCCCATTATTAATTAATTACAATTATTACAATCACGTATCCCAAGAGCACACGAAGTTGCTAAGAAACTCACTCACTAGCCCCCTCTACCCTTAGCTAAGTCCACCTTTGGATTACTACTTCCAACCATACACTTACGTGTCATATCAAACAGTAATGGCCGTATTTCTTGACCAATAAAAAAAATTCGAATATTCACGGATTATTCAGTTGGCCGTTTGTACACCGTTTATTTATTTATTTATTTATTTATTTATTTTTGTTGCTCTTTTGGTCTTAATTTATGCGTGTGTTACTATCTGCGTTGTTTTCAATTTTGTCAGAAAGGATGCGGGACCCAAAATAAGGAAAGATAACGATGAAACAAAAGATGAGGATAATAGAGATTTTCTTTTCCTTTTTCACCTGTCTATTTCTATTTACTCTAAGAATTTTGAATCACATATCCAAAATTATTCAAAGTGAAATGATAAACAAAAAACAAAAACAAAATTGAAGCGCATTTCGTGATGATCTATCTATCATCTATCCCCTCCCAAGACATGGACTAAAAAGAATATGAACATTTATGATTTCACTTTCCCTTACCCATGTACAAAAAACGAAAAAAAAAAAAGAAGGAATAATATTAATAACTGTGGAAGAAAAAAAAGAACCAAAGAAAAAAGAACTTAGTTTCCTGAAAAGTTGCTAACTGTGGTCCTGTTGTTGTTGTTGTTGTTGTTGGTGCTTTGGCCGTTGTTGTTTGTATGAGCACCACCGATGATAGAGGAGATCGCGGCGGCGAGAACAGCCGTGAAGTTAGGGTCGGCGGTGATGGCAGCGGTGGCGGCGCTGACAGTGTCAGCAAGGGACGGTTGTTGGGGTGGAAGCTGTTGTAAGGGTTGTGGTGTTGGAGCTTGTATTGCTAATTGAGAAGAACCCACTTCCTGAGACAACTGAAGACCAGAGAATTTGGATTGGTTATAAAGTGCAAAAGGGGTGGCTCCTGACCCAAAGTTTTGAGGCTGCCCTTGTAGGAAGGGTAGCTGAAATGGTGCAGGAGGTCTTTGGAATTGCAATGGATTTGTGTTTGGGTTTTGTGTGAGGTCCAATGTCACTGTAGGGAATGGTGCTGAAGCTGAAAGTGTTGCCATGCTAGTAGAACAAGGAAGCATAGCTCTAGCTAGCAAATTGGGAGTCATTATTCCATCTGCACTGGACATGGAACCTGATAACAACATGCTTGCAGCTGCTGAGGTTGTCGATGCCATTGCCATAGCAGCTGGTGGCAGTGGATGGTTATGTGTTCCTTCATATGTTGTTACCAAAATTGTTCTGTCCTCAGCACAACGCTGAACCTATATTAACAAACCAAGAATAATATTTAGCTCTAGTGCTAGTCACATTAATGCTTAGTATTTAGTAGTTAGTACTTCACTGACACTGTTAATAAAAGTAGCACTATTAGAAAGAAAACTCACTTGTTTGCGAACTGGGCAACCAACAGCCATAGTGCATCTATAATATGCTCGAGGACAAGGATTTCCCTTAGCCATTTTTTGTCCGTATTTTCTCCATTGGCACCCATCACTGATCTGCAATTTTGAACCATCAAATAATTCAGTTAGAGAACTAATCATCCACTTTGTAAAATAATTAATACATAAATTGATGGTATTGGTAATTCAATTGATAGTTAATTATAATGCATACCATTGTAGCTTCTGATCGGGCACGAACTGAGACACGAGCTTTTCTCATTGTGGCTTCTGTTGTGGATTGATCCGGGGTATTGGGGGGGTCCAATTTCTGAACCTTATTGGGACCCCAACCACCTTGTGATTCTGAGTCTGGACTTTCTTCCCTACCCAACTCCGTTTTACCATTGTTGTTTCTGATCGTGCGATCTCTTTTTCCAGCTTCAATATGATTGTTCTGAGGTGTGTTGGATCGTGTTCTTTCATCGGAAGAAGAATTGGATACTTGATCATCTACTTCTGCTGTACCACTTGGACCTATCTCTAGAAACTGTCTTGGCACCATTCCTCCACCAACACCTTGGTTTTTTATCTCCTCAGCTTTTGCCTGAACAACCTGAATTTGAATTGTATATTTAATAAACATGTTTTTTTTTTGGTAAAATTTAATTAACATGTTTTATTATATATAAATCCGAGCTATTGTATATGCAAATAAAATTACATAAGAACCATCCAACTAATTTATGTCAAATCAATTTTACTTGTTGTAATTTTTTTTTTAAAAATAAAAAATTGGCTATTAAAAGAAATTAGTAATAATTGATAATTACCTCGTTTTCTGTGCTCTCTGTATGGTGATTCTTTTGCATTAATGCGACGAGATGCATCTGCAAAGCTGTGTAATTACCACTCACATGGGTGAGCATCTCTTTCAGCTTCTTGTTCTCTGCATTCATGCGTTGAAGCTCTACTTGCAACTGTGCAAGCTGAATAAATTAAACAATATTATATTAATTCTCAATTTGAGCCGGTAACAATTAATTAAATTCCAAAGACTATATATATATATATATATATATATATATATATATATAAAATTACCAGTAACTAGAAATATTATTAACGTTTATATACATAAAATTAAAATTATATCTGTACCTCAGTGGTCTTGGCTCGCTTGTCTTCGGCATCTGATGAAACCCCATCATCAACTACAGATTGATCACTCCCGGTGTTGGCAAGTTGTAAACCAGTCTAAAATGTTTTCGACAAAGGAAAGATTTAGTACATATTATTATCATTATAATTGTTATCTACCAGCAGCTATGATTATAAAAACGAATAATATGTATAACCATATGATTTAATTATTGAATTTAAGAAAAAAAACAGGAAAATTCAATAAGATGAAAATAAGGGAGGTTAAGAGGAAGCTTACATTTACGTGGAAATTGGAGGTAGGAGGCTTTTCATCGGGAGGAATAATCTCCTTTTTCACCGGGGTGTTGTTGATGATGTGGTTGGGTTTAACGTGTTGATGATGGTCGTGGTAGGTAGCTGAATTCGAAGGTGATGGCTTGTTTCTTTCGGAGAAGAAATCGACTTCACCAACGACTTTCCGGTCATCGTCTTCACCGTTGGTGTTGCGGCTAAGATTAACAGGGAACCCCAAAATGGGAAACATCCTATCGTGAGTACTGCTGCTGAGTCTGGAGAAAGGGTTGAGAGATGATGATGCAGATGCAGATGCAGGTGGGGGCTGTTTGGAAGATAGAAAAGGAAGGGATGAAATTGGAGATGAGGTGGAAGAAGTATCAAGAGCGAGTCCCCATCCTTTGTCCATATAAATAAACACACAAATGGAGAGATCAGAGAGAAATATGAGAAATAGGTTGGGCTTGGGGGTGTAAAAAGAAAGAGTCGCAGCAAGCCAGAGATAGAGAGATGAGCTAAGAGAGGTAGATGAA